>CP141156.1:78755000-80005000 GCA_035233585.1 Antiaris toxicaria
TCAAACAAAGTCGTTTAGACCAAGTTTCAAAATTGTTTTCAAAAGTGGTTCAAAAACCACCTTTAAAATGCAAGTTTTAAAAATATAATTTATGCACTTCAAAATAAAAATGTGTTTTTAACACTTTAAAATATGAACAAGATTTTCATAGAAAACGTCCCCCACCTTCGAACGGGGTGATAAGGGGGCGGTTTCAAAATAAATAATTTTTCCAAGACTTTTACAAGCCAAACCAAACAATTTTTCAAAATAAAATAGTGTGTGTAGCCCGGTAGGCTACCACACCAAACAAGCCTTAGTAGCCCGGTAGGCTACTACCCCAAGCAAGCTATAGTGGCCCGGTGGGCCATTATACCAAACAAGTCTTAGTAGCCCGGTAGGCTACCATACCCCAACAAGTGAAGTAACCCGGTCGGTTACTACACTAAGTTCACGTATAGTAACTTGATAGACTACTTAGTTACCAACACGCGAGTTAACCGGTCAGTTGACTGAGCGGTAAACCAGTCAAAGGCCGCGTTTTGAACAACACAGCGAGGAACGATAATTAATCTGTCAAGTAGACGGTTGATCGAACACGATACGAGTTAGACACCAAATCCCCATAATGGGCCAATAGGGTACCGATGGGTCTCGATACCCCATAGAAACACAAATTATATTCACTAACGTTAATAGTAACTCAACGAAAGTATTAATGAGAAACGTTATTGATGACAGGTGGTAACCTGTGAATTGATAAAGGCGTGATTTCAAGTTGCTTGCAAATAGGTAAGTGCAACTCCGCCTATGGCATGAACAAAAATGCTTTAAAATGATATTTTACAGTATGTTAAAACATGTATGCCATGCACACGATATTGCACCTCATGTTTAAGAGCATGTAGTTTAACAATCAAGTAGATTGATGAAAAGGCAAGTTAGATACCATACATTCCTACCATGTAGGAGTTGGGACAGCTTAGAGGCATAAGGCTAGAAAAGATAAACAAGACGGAAAGTAGTAAGCGTGTCGTACCGGCCCTTTCAAATGAAGGGGTTTTTAAGTTAAAGCAGAAAGTTAAGCATCCGTTGATGGCTCTCTGGCTATTTTACCACGGGCGTTACCGATGGTCTGTGGATGCATGGTACTGACACATGGGCCCTAAATAGACAAGAAAAGAAAAGAGAAGTTTGAAACATAAATAAACATAACCAGATCATGCATTAGTTATAGTTCACCATGCTTCTAGATGCATTCAGTACACGATGTTTCTGTGATGCACATGTTATGTGAAGTTTTATAATCTTTGATATGATATGTGATATGTGATATGTTAAAGTGGTATATGTGATATATGACTGCTTATATGTTTTTAAGTATGTACTATGTTTTAAACATATTTTGCAGTAACATGTTGTACTTACTGGGCGTAAAGCTCACGTAATGTGTTCATGCTGTAGGTAAGCGTCCTATGGCTTAAATTCTAATGGGCGATGGTGGCGGCGGAGGTGGATGTGAAGGCGAGGTTATGGAGACACCACAAGTTTATCTTCCGCGAAATTTGAGTATCAGTATTTTGAATAGTAATGGTTAAATAGTACTCTGAATAGTAATTGTCAGACAGTATTTTTAAATAGTAATCGTTACATAGTATTTTTGAATACTAATCGTTAAATGATATTTTTGAATAGTAATCGGTATATGTGCGTATACGGTAAATACGTACATGTAAAAAAAAATCCCTAATTTTATGATATCTAATTAAGTATAAATCGCTAGAAAGTATAAGAAAAGCAAGTTAATAGTTTTCAGTGACGGTCCGGGCCACTGAGGGCACGGGGTGTCACAGTTGGTATCAAAGAGGTTTCCTGCCACCCTACCTCACATCTCCATGCGCCTGCATCATCTGTCCAAGTAAGTTAGCTTTGTTTTTCAAAATTTAGTATATGAGATGACGATTAGTTTATAATAGGAGAATGGCTGCACCGGTTGACCCTTAGTAAGTGCGAGAAGACCGAGAAGCAAGCGTAGCTTTCGCCGCCATGCAACCACACACATACGACGATAGCAACCCATACGAACTCTCTTATTGGATTCATCATATGGAGACGATCTTTGAAGGGTGCCATATTCCACCTTGTCTACAGGTGGTAATGGCCAATAGCTGATTGCGAGGACCAGTAATGACATGGTGGAACGATCGATGCAGGATCAGGGGTCCAGCAATGCAGTGGGATGAGTTATGCCAAGACCTTCCCAACTCTGACGGTCTAGCTAAGGAGGCCAATATCTGGGCAGATATGCACGAGCGACGATACCAGATCCTCTCCGACACTTGGGATCTCTACGAGGGAGAGACCATGGCACATTATTGTCAGAGATTTCTAGATGCCATGTTACCTCATATCCCTCAAGATAGACACTTTTCAGATATAGCCAACCTGCTATGGGGAGAAGTACCAAGGTATGTGAGGAATCTCGTTCCCTACCCTCCACCACATAAAGACTGGAGGCGCCTGATCTGAGACATAGTGGACGTCAAGAGGGTAGTACTCAACCGCGAACCAGCCCCTCTGTCTCCCGGTCACCATATGGATGAAGACGGTGATAAGCCTATCCCCGATGCCCAACCTAATGATGAGGAGGAGGCGATCCCCGATTACATCAGTGAGGATGAGGGAGTAGAAATATATGAGCCCCAAGTCATCATCGCCAGTGATGATGAAGTTGATTTTGCTTGGGGAGATGAGGATGAAGACCTCGAGGAGTTTCCCCTAAGTGAAAGCGAGAATGAAGAAATGTCTGACGCAGAGTCAGGATTGTCCTCTGAGTAGTAGTAACCCTTTTCACGGAAATTTTTGTTACGTATTTAGGTAGAAGGAAACAGTAGTTTTCCCTGTCTGACTCAACTTAATGTACTTAATGGGATCGTATTTTGAGAAGTGTGTGTTACTCCCACCAAATTTAAAAAAAATATATATTTTATGAGATGTTTTATGAAAAGTAGTATCATTTTGCCCTGAGGGCCTAAATATGATTTTTCTACGAGTATGATCAAGTATGGTAAGGAGTACAGGACGGTTCCTGACACTCAGACGATGTACCAATACGACGCGATAGTTGTATTGAACATCATAAGAATAAGAGAAGAAATGAAAGATATAATATGTATATTTATATCTATGATGTTTAAAATAAAGTTGTTTAGTAAGAAGGAAAATGTTACGTACATATGAATCCCAAGTACAAAATGTGAGAAGCTTATGTTCTCTTTTTCTATTATGTGATAGGGTTACATAGGTGACAATGGCAAGAACAAGAGCCCAAACAAACCAAGCTACGCGAGACAACGAGCTATTGGCACGTCCCGCGACGATGCAGGAAATGATGGTAAATTAACAACGAGAGCTTAACCAACTCAGAGAACAAATGAACCGACAACAACAAGCACCACAACCTGTGGAGGTACCAGTCCAAGCTACACCAGCAGCCCCTGATGCTCCCAGAGAGCAAGCTGCCCCACCAGCCCAAGCAATGCCAGCACCACCGGCTATGGTTGTCCTTGCAGTAGCCAATGTTATTGTACTAGGCTATAGAGAGGGCGACTTATACGAGCGGTTTAGGCGCATGAAGGTACCTAAATTTGAAGGAACTACGAACCCTATTGAAGCCGACGATTGGCTAACTGATGTTCAGGTCATTCTAGACCTCGTGGGACTGACCGAAGGAGAAAAAGTTATATGCGCATCCCTAGCCCTACGGAAGGGAGCACGCCAGTGGTGGAAGACCGTGGCTATCAGAAGGAACATCAATGAAATGAACTGTGCAGACTTCATTACCGAGTTCAGAGAAATATACTTCAACAATGAAGCCTTAGCAGTCCAGCAGGATGAATTAACAACTTGCACCAAGGAGGCATGACGTTCATGGAGGCCATAAGAAAATTCACACAGCTAGCCCAACTTTGCCCCGACCTAGTGTCGACTGGGAAGGAAAAGGTCAGGAGGATGCTGAAAATGTTTCGGATGGATATAATTGTCCAAGTCTACAGCGGCAGTCATGAGCTAACAACCATGGCCGAATGCATCAGTAGAGCCATCCGGGCTGAGTATTGGCTAGCCCAAGACAAAGAAAGGAAGGCGCAAATCTTCAAGGTAAAGAGAGAAGAAAATAACCAACCCAAGCCGACCAAGGGCAGACAACACTCTGAATTTCAGCACAGAGGGCAAAGTACGAGAAACAACCAACACAACCGTCCATCTAACAACAACAATAAGAGGAAAGGGAACCCAGGCAATCAAGGCCATCAAAGGAACTTTCCTCAGAAGAAAAATAACCAAGGAGGAAACGAAAATCAACACCCGCCTTGTCCAAAATGCGGAACGAACCATCCGGAAGAATGCCACCAGGGCACCAGTGGCTGTTACATATGTGGCAAGGAAGGCCACTTCGCTAAACACTGCCACTCGAACCTGCAATATCAGCAAGGTCAAGGCTGCCTTATTAGCGGACAGCTGCACGCCGCCCAGGGAAGGATTGAAGGCCCAGCGATCAGCCAAGGTAGATTGGAAGCTCCAGAGTCGTAGAGGAGGATTTATGCCTTTACTCGCGAGGATGCAGAGGCCAGAACCTCGACCGTGGTGACAGGTCAGCTTTTTGTCGCTAACTCCACTGCACTAGTTTTGTTTGATTCCAGCACTATGCATTCTTTTGCATCATCAGAATTTGCTAGGAGGTTAGACAAGAACTTAGATAAGATGAACTAGACGTTTCGAATTGCCCTTCCCTCTGGGGAAGTTTTGTTGTCTAGCTATTGGATACGTCACGTACCAATAGCTATCAGCGGGCACGAGCTGAGCGTGGACCTAATCGTCATCGAGATGTGCAACTACGACGTGATTATAGGAATGTATTTGCTCGCCAAGTACCACACTGTTATAGACTGCCAGAGACGGGAGGTGATCTTCCACTCGAGCGGGCACAAAAAATTTGTCTATAAGGGCTTATCATCGAAGCAACCAAAGACGATGATATCAGCAATGAAGGCTCACCAGCTATTATCTAGTGGATGCACTAGTTTTCTTGCACACATAATGGATACGACCCAGGAAGCGGAAACCAGACCAGACAACGTACCAGTAGTAAAGGAGTTCGCGGAAATATTCCCCGAAGATCTTCCAGGACTTCTGCTAGAGCCAAAGATATCGTTCGAAATTGAACTATTACCAGGATTGGCACCAGTATCCAAGGCCCCCTACAGAATGGCCCCAGCAGATTTGAAGGAGCTTTAAACTCAGTTAAAGGAGCTGATGGATAATGGTTTTATTCGACAGAGCTGCTCATCGTGGGGAGCACTGGTCTTATTTGTAAAAAAGAAAGATGGAACGTTGCGAATGTGCATAGACTACGGGGAGCTGAACAAGATCACGATCAAGAACAAGTATCCGTTGCCACGGATCGATGATTTGGTCGACCAGCTATGAGGCGCTGTCGTATTTTCCAAGATCGACCTACATTCTGGGTACCACCAATTGTGGATCCGAGATGTAGACATCCCCAAAACGGCATTCTGAACACGAGATGGACATTACGAATTCCTCGTTATGTCGTTCGGGCTGACAAACACACCTGTTGCTTTCATGGATCTGATGAACCGAGTATTTAAGGAGTTCCTAAACAAGTTTGTCATTGTGTTTATCGATGACATACTTGTATATTCTAAGACAAAGGAAGAGCATGCGGAGCATTTGAGAGCCGTCCTACTCAAGCTTAAGGAGCATCAACGGTATGCCAAATTCTCTAAGTGTGAATTTTGGCAGGAGAAGGTTCATTTTCTCGATCACGTGGTCTCCCATGAGGGAGTGTCCATAGACCCAACAAAGGTAGAAGCAGTTAGCAATTGATCGACTCCGAAGAACGTAACAGAAATCCGTAACTTCTTAGGTTTAGTAGGATACTACCGATGCTTTGTAGAAGGATTCTCGAAGCTAGCCGCACCACTCACGACGTTAACCAAGAAGGAAAAGAAGTACGAGTGTCTGACAAGTGCGAAAAGAGCTTTCAAGAGCTAAAAAGCCGACTCACGAGTGCCCCAATCCTGACCATACCAAATGCTGAACAAGGGAATTTTGTAATTTACAGTGACGTGTCTAAGACTAGACTAGGAGCCGTGTTAATGCAAGGTGGTAGGGTAGTCACATACGCCTCATGACAACTTAAGAACCATGAAAGGAACTACCCGACACATGACTTAGAGCTTGCGACGTTGGTTTTTATGCTCAAAATATAGAGGCATTACCTATATGGTGTCAAATGTGAGATCTATACAGACCACCAGAGCCTCAAATACATTTTCATGCAGAAAGAACTTAATATGAGGCAACGAAGATGGCTGGAGGTAGTGAAGGATTATGACTGCGAAATCCTATATCACCCAGGAAAAGCCAATAAGGTGGCTGACACGTTGAGCAGGATGCCCTTGTCAACGCTTATGACCATTCAGGCCGTGCCAGAAGCACTGCAAAAGGAGCTACAGAGCAGCAAGATTGAGATGTTAACAGGAAGGTTGTTCGAAATGACCCTTCAGTCAACACTCATAGAGGAAATCAACATCGACCAAGACCTCGATTTGTTCCTGTACAAGCTCAAAAGGGAGGCAATGGAGGACCAGAATTTAGAGTTTCATGTCTTTAGGATGGCATACTCTATTTCGGAGATAGAGTGTGTGTTCCAAAGGATAAAGAACTCAAGAAGTGAATCCTGTTAGAAGCTCATGACACACTGTACTCGATACATCGAGGGGCAAATAAGATGTATCAGGACTTGAAAGGAAGTTTTTGGTGGCCAAACATGAAGAATGATGTCACTGAGTTCATAGCAAGGTGCCTCACCTGCCAGAAAATTAAAGCAGAACATCAGCGACAAGGAGGAGAGCTGGAGAAGATCGAGCTACCTGAGTGGAAATGGGAGTAAATTACCATGGATTTCATGGTCGGATTGCCCAGAACCTCAAGCGGGAATGATGCCATCTGTGTAATCATGGATAAACTAATGAAGTCAGCTCGATTTTTAGCCATGAAGTTGAGCTACTCGGTAGAGAGGTTAGTAGAAATGTATGTCACCCAAGTAGTGAGACTGCACGGAGTACCCAAATCGATCATCTCAGATCGCGATGGATACTTCACTTCAAGGTTTTGGCTGGGTATTCAAGCTGTAATGGGAACCAAATTGAAGTTCAGCATCGTTTTCCATCCTCAGACTGATGGTTAGTCTGAGAGGACTATACAAATGTTAGAAGATATGTTGAGAGCATGTGTCTTAGACTTTAAGGGGAATTGGGATCAGAAGCTGCCATTGATAGAGTTCTCGTACAATAATAGCTATAATTCCTCGATTGGCATGGCTCCGTAGGAGGCACTTTATGGAAGAAGATGCCGATCTCTGATTCACTGGCACGAGACTGGAGAAAAATAGCTCACCAGCACCGACTTCATCAAGGATACAACAAAAGCTGTGAAGCTTATACGAGAGAGACTAGATACAGCGCATAGGCACCAGAAGAGTTATGCAGATAGACGATGAAGACCTCTCAAATTTTAAGAAGGAGACTCAATTTTCCTCAAGGTGGCACCCATGAAAAGGGTAATGTGCTTTAGGAAGAAAGGGAATCTCAGCCCTAGATATATAGGACCTTTCAGGATCCTTGAAAGGGTCGGGAAGGTAGCCTACCGATTAGGGCTTCCTCTCGAACTAGCTTCCGTACACAATGTTTTCTACGTCTCGACGTTGAAGAAGTACGTGCTCGATAGTTGCCATATACTAAGCCAAGAGCCAGTTGAAGTACATACAGATCTAACCTATGAAGAAAGACCTATGCAGATTTTAGCCAGGGAAAATAAGGTTCATAGAAATAAAGTGATTCTGCTTGTTAAAATATTATGGTGGAACCATAACCTCGAAGAAGCTACATAGGAACGGGAAGAGGATATGAAAAAAGACTTCCCGGATTTATTCCAATTTTGGAGGACGAAAATTTTTGTAAGAGGAGTAGATTGTAAAGACCGCCTCGATCATGTACTTTAATTTTCAATTTAATGAGAAATTGAAGAATAATTTGATGCATTTTAGTGTAATTTTTAAAGTACACGGTCAGGTACACGACCGTGTAAGTGGCCGTGTACTACTCAGACTGTGTACGTGTGTGTAGCCGTGTAAGTATACATGGCTGTGTAGTAGAACACGGTCAGGTACATGACCGTGTAAGAGGCTGTGTACCAGTCGGGATGTGAACGTGTGAGAACCCGTGTTACTGAATGTAGCCGTGTACTGAGACACGGTGAAGAACATGGCCGTGTAAGAGGCCATGTACCCCTCGGGTTAATGAACGTGTAAAAGGCCATGTTTTGAAACAGGGCCGTGTTGAAAAACTTCAGCTAGTACACGCCCATGTCTGGTGTATACATGCCCCTGTTACCTTATACACGCTCGTGTTAGAGGCTGTGTTGAAGGCTGTGTAATGGGCAGAAAGTCGTTACACACACCCTCAAATTGCATGAAACCTCATTACTATTTATGCAGTGAAAGGGGCGATTGACAGTGAACTCGGTCCACCCTATTATGTGTATATATGAATAAGACATGCAGTGTTAGGAAACTGGTCCAGATGACCATTTCTTGACACGAGACTGGTAAATAGATCACCAGAACGCTCGGACCGAACATCTGAGCACAATAGCGAGAGATAGCCCTAGCCAGGGTACGATATCGAGAAATGGTCCAAATGACCTCTTCTTACCTAGAGACTGACAAAATCAGAGTCGGAGCACTCAGACCAGTCAGTTAAGTAGAAAACGGTGGTTAATGAATAGTGAGAAGTATGCAGTATTAGGATGAGGGTCAAGATGACCTTTACTCGCCCCGAAACTAATATATTTGGGCTCAGAATGCCCAAATTAGTCAATCCGGCACCTGACACGTTTTTCAAGGTGAGGTCACACTGATTCTAAAAACTGGTCTAGATGACCTCCGATGGACATAAAACTGATAAAAATGGAATCAGCACATCCAAATTAGTCAAGAGAGACTGTCTAAAATTTCTCTCAAGAACGCCTCGATTCATGTGCGAAAGGACAACACAGTGTAGACACAACCACAGTATAGGGTGTGAACCGTAATCTAGACTAATAATGGGCTCTTAGACAGTAGAGAACAACCAGGAATTTATAGTACAAAAATCACATTCAGAAAACCAATTTCCTGGTGAAAATTGGAACACTACCGAGAAAGGACCGAACACCACAGTATAAAATTAGACTGCGATGAGAAGCCAACACATATAAAATTGGCCTTAAATTTTTGTGCCCCTTAGCTACAAAAGCAGCTGTAATCTACAACAAAAATAGCCCAAACGATGGCCATTAAAATAATCTCCCTAGCCATGACACACTTGAATATTTAATTCAAGGGTTTTCAAAAAGCTAGTCAACAACAATTGTTTATTCTTCCCTCCTTCCAATGAGCAGCCCATGCCCATTTCATCTAAAAATTGGCAGCATATTTGTCCTAAGATTTGGCTAATTTGGTAGATAATAAGTAGGATTAAGCCTAAGTAGTTTGGTTAAGGTTTACCTATAGAAGGCACCCTTGACATAAGACATGGACTTTTGTTTCTACACACCTAAAACCACAAGTCTTTTTCTTCTTCTTTTCCTTGCCTGCTGCCGAATCTTCTCAGCCCCAAATGCCAATATTTTGCAAGCCAAAACCTTGATCAAAACTCATAAAAAACTGACCTCTTCCAAGCTTGAGCAAGGGGAGACCGAACCAAGCTTTTCGGGTGCACCACTGAGGGCACGGGGCATCACACTTGGGTTAGTTTTCCATTTTCAATCCTAACCCACCGAGGGGTCTCAGTTTCCTTTCAGAGTCTAATATTTTTACCCTTCGTTTGCCGAAATGTCCTTATGCCATTTAAAAGTTTCGGCAGCATTTTGGCTTGTATTTTTAGGTTTCCCTGGCATTAAGTACACCTCAGAACCTTTGCACTTATCACGTACTATACCAGAGGCCTATTTTATACAAAGTTACCAAACTTTGTATAAAAATTTCCACATTAATCAACATTCACAATTCAACACCAATCATTAATTTTTTTTTTCCACTTATCAACTTAGTTTCTCAAGTTAATGTGACGCCTTAAATTTTAATTAAGGGTCAATATATAATTTAAATAAAATTAGTGTGCCAAAAAGTAATTAAAAATCTTTTGGAAACCCTAGGTTGGTTTCCTAGTCAAATTCTGCTTAAAAAGTCAACAATTTTAACTTCAAAAAACCTAAAATATTCGGCCATCACTTGGGATTTTTAGTTAAAATTTAAATCCCACAAATCTAAGAAGGATTCAAATTTAAATTTCATCCCTTAAATATAAAGAAGAATTTCGGCCATAAAGTGTAAGAAATAAAGGGGATTTTATTTGAATTAAAAGCTAGGTCAAAACTAATTCAAAATTCAAATTATTTTTTTTCCTAAAAACTAATGGATAATTTTCGGCCACTTAAGGGGAAATAAGAGAGAAAACCCTAGCCTTAAAACAGCATAAAAACTTTCCCTTTTACCCCTTAAAATTTATGGCCAAACAAGGAAGAGAAAGGGAAAGAAAAACCTAGTATAAAAACCCTCTTTTAACTCTCATTCACCCTTCCTTTCACTCTCAAAAATACGGCCAGCCTCCCCTTGTTTCCTCTCTAAATTTTCTCTCCCAAAACAACCCCAAAACAACAAACAAAAACCTACCTAAAGGCAGCTCAAGGATTTAACAAATTTTGAGACAAAAACAAGGTGAGAAATCAACTTTTTCCTTCCTTCTCCTTTTGATTTTAAATCCGAAATTTATATGGTTTTCTCCACTGTTTTCACTACTGTTTTGAAGACTCCAACACTCACACAAATTCAGCCAAAAAGGAGACCAAGCATCAAAAATAGTACAGCACAAACAAGGTGTGATTTCTCTCTCTAAAACCCTAAAAATTCTACCTCATTGATCCCCTTTCAAAAACCCTATTATCACATGTGTAACATTTTATGATTTTGTCAATTTGATTCTTTCGTTGTGTTAATGACATATAAATAAGGTTCTCAACAAAATTTCGTGATCATTGGATGAAAATTGAATTGATTTGAGGCTAATTGAAATTCGGACACAGAAAAACGGAAATCTGGAAAATTACCATATGAACAGTAAAATTGTGTCAGCCATAACTTGAGTTTCAAAAATGATTTTCGAGTGATTCTTGAGCCTAAAATAAATTCAAGATGTCCCCTAAATGCCTACAAAATTTCAGAACCAAACTCATCCATTTTCCCAGTCAAATGATTTTTCTAAGATAGGTAGACAGAACTGCCAGTTTTTGAACAGAAACTGAAACCCAGATTTTATGCCTGAAAACAACCCCTCGGTTTTTGGCCTAATTGAATGACCAAATGATGTCTAAAAATTATAAAAATTATATGAAATTAAAGCTACGGATGTCTAGTTTAACATATCAAAAATTTAGAATTTTTGAGATTAAAAATGAATTAATATTGATTTTATAGTCAGCCTAGGCCAGTCTGCCCATGTCCAGTAATATCCTAACTTAGGGTTTTTCACAAATTTTAAATCCCAAATGTTTATTAAACATTTTAAAATCCTTTTGTGGCACACTAAAATGATTGGATGATTATGTCTAGACCTAGACTGATCATATATTGTGATTATAGGATTTATTTGACGTTCTTGCTGGATTTGTGGATCACGTTATCATAACGCTTGTGCGATAATCGAGGTAGGACTTTCTAGCCTTTTTTGGGAGTAGTCAAGTGTTTTAAATTTTCCTGTTTTATCGATGGCATGCTGTTTTCAGTTTATGAAATTATTATATTGTTTTTGATTAAATAAACGCATGCAAAGTGTTTTGTAATAAATGTGTATTTTAAAGCGTGTTTTGATTAATGGCATAATATAACTTGGTAAATACCATCTTTTGAATAATCCGGTGAACATAATTGAGCTCTAGTTCACGATCATTATAAATGATGCGTGCGTCCCAAAATTGACGCCATGGGGGAAGGTCCCTAAACCTGCGCAGGGCCGTTCGGCCTATTTAGACCGTAACGAGATAATCTAGGATAATTCAATTCGAGGCACGTATATTATAGCTACGACAAGTCCTCACTCAAAATATGATGGTTTATTTTAATGATTTAATTTTTTTTAATATTGGGGCACGTATATTGCAGCTACGCTAAGTCCTCAGCAGAATAAAACTTGTATTAAAAATGTTTTCATGAAATTGTTAATTATTTTTGTTGAAATGATTATTATGCCATGTATTCTTAAATTGTTGATTATCTTTGGAAACGAATATTATGTCATACTTTTAAATGTTACCTGTTTAACCCCACCTTTGTTTCTGTCCTACTGAGCCAGCGCTCACGTCCCTTTTCTTTGTGATTTCGAAATGACTACTTCCAGGTGCGGGAGGTAGCAGTTCCGAAAATCGTTGAGATATCCGTTACTACCGAAGATGATGCTATCTGTTTTCTCCATCTTCTTCTTTATGTTTTTCGTTCTGATGTAATGAGACTTTAAGTTTGTACTTTATTTCACGTTATTTAAATTTTATGCTTGGGAATATTTTATGGTTGGTAATTTCATTTGAAAACCGATTTTGTATTTGATTTTCGCATTAAAAAGCATTTATTTTCTCCTTTATTTTATTATGTGGTTATGATGCTACTTTATAAATAATTAGGCTTAGCTAAGTTTTAATGTTGACCCACTCTTCGTAATAAATGTTTTCCTTAAATCTCGGGTTGATATTATGATTTGGCTGCCGTGTCACGTGTCTAAATTTTGGGCCGTGACAAATAATGGTATCGGAGCTAAGGTTTTCAAAAGGGTTTTTTCATCAAAACGTTTTCAAAAGGGTTTTCATCAAAACGTTTTCAAAATACCCAAGCGTAGTTTTCCTTACTCTTAGAAGCTTATAGGATTTCCTCTTCCTTCAATCGTATGCAGCAAAATGGCTCGTCCCGGCACGCGTAGTCAGAGGCAGCAGAGAGGCAACGATGAAGAGAACCCCAGGAACACGCAGCCTCAAGGGAGACAGAATGCAGCGGTTCCTACACCAAATGATCAGCTAACGGCGATGCAGAACCTCACAGCGGCGATACAGGCTCTCCTCACTGTCTTACCTTTTGGAACACCTAACCCAACTCCTGTAGCCAATGTTGTTCCTAATGAGACCCCGAGAGCGGGGAGTTCTTCTCAGACTCCTCAGCAAACGCCTACCACCGAAAACCCTACCTCTGGAGTAGTACCTACCCAGCCTATGATACATCCTAAACAGGCAGCCCTAACTCTTTTCTTTAAGCCTCACGTACCCACTTTCGACGACACGGGCACAAAGATGGATGCCGACTACTGGTTTGATGCCATTCGCAAGCAGCTAAAGTTGACCGCCATACCCGCAGAGTTCTGGGTTGAGTTTGCTTCCAACAAGCTGGTGGGTCTAGCCTCTACCTGGTGGGCTAGTATCGAGGATGGTTTGACAGAGGAGCAGAGGACTTCTTGGACAGTTTTCGAGGAGCGTTTTCACAAGCATTTCTTTTCAGCTCAGTTCCGCGACAGAAAAGCTAGGGAGTTCGTCCGTTTGAAGCAAGGGTCTATGTCAGTGCGGGAATATGAAGCCAAGTTCACTGAGTTGGCCCGATATGCGAAGAATCAGGTTTTGGATGAAGCTACTAAGTGTCTCTGCTTTGAGGAAGGGCTTAGCCTCTATGTGAAGAGGGGTGTACAACCGTTCCAGATCAGGGATAGCTACCAGCAGATAGTTGCTAAGGCATTGACAGTGGAAGAGGGCGACAAGGAGTTCCTTGAAGCTCGTAACAGAAACAAGTCTGGACCAATCCGCAACAAGCATCAGCACAAGCAGCAGACTCCTTACCAGAAGAACCAGCAGTTGTGTGGATCGGGTTCTCATCAGTTATCTGGACAGCGACAGGGTCGGGTGAATGTGATTACCTGCTTCGAGTGTGGTGATGAAGGCCACAAAAGAAATGTCTGCCCGAAGAGACAGTCAAGAGGCAATGCTCATAGACATCATCATCAGCGGAATCAGAATGGTCTTCCACAGAGGCAACAGATTACTTCCCAGTCTTCGCAGTCACAGCGCCCTCAGCTTCCAGCTCCCTATTAGCCTCAACGCACGAGCCAGTACACTATGCCTTATGCTCCACATGCTACACCGCTTCAACAGTTCCCAGTGCCGAGTTATCAGAGACCGTCACCACAGGGTTAGAGTATGGGTCTACAAAAGAAAGAAGGATGCGGAAGGGAGAGTGGAAACTTCCAAAGCTAGACTGGTTGCAAAGGGGTACACGCAAAAGGCTGGAATCGATTACGATGAAACCTTGTCGCCTGTTGCTATGCCAAAGTCTATCCGTATTCTTCTGTCGATTGCTGCGGCACTCAATTACGAGATCTGGCAAATGGATGTCAAGACGGCATTCTTGAATGGCCATCTTGAAGAGTGTATCTATATGATACAGCCCGAAGGGTTCGTAGCGAAAGACCAAGTAATTAAAGTCTGTAAGTTGCTTAGATCCATTTACGGATTAAAGCAAGCATCCCGCTCATGGAACCAGAGGTTTGATCAAGCGATTAAGACATTTGGTTTTGAGCAGAACGTTGATGAACCTTATGTTTATAAACGTATTAAGGATGGAAAAGTGATCTTTCTGATACTCTATGTCGATGATATACTACTCATTGGGAATGATGCAGGGAACTTATCATCGGTCAAGCTTTGGTTACACCAACAGTTTGACATGAAGGACTTGGGAGAAGCTAATTATGTTCTAGGCATTCGTCTCTTCAGAGATCAAAAGAACAAAACGATAGCATTATCCCAAGCTTCATACATAGATAAAATAATTGACAAATATGCAATGCAAGAGGCAAAGAAAGGCTCACAACCTTCTATTGTCGGTCTAACTCTTTCATTGGATGACTGTCCCAAGACATCGGAAGAAAGAGAGCGTATGAGTAAGGTCCCTTATGCATCCGCTGTGGGTAGCCTTATGTACGCTATGCTTTGCACTCGCTCGGATATATGTTTTGCAGTAGGTATGGTCAGTCGATATCAAGCAAATCCTGGAACCAAGCACTGGCAAGCTGTAAAGCATATACTCAAGTATCTTAAGAGAACAAGGGATTATATGCTGGTGTATTCTGGAGGGGACCTAACACCCGTAGGATACACAGACTCAGACTTCTAGACTTGTAAGGATTCGAGGAAATCGACATCTAGATCAGTGTTTTTACTCGGAGGAGGCGCCATTGTGTGGAGGAGCATGAAGCAGGGCTGCTCAGTTGACTCTACTATGGAGGCTGAGTATGTGGCTGCGGCTGAGGCATCTAAAGAAGCGGTTTGGCTCCGCAAGTTCTTTAGAGACCTAGAGGTCATTCCGAGTGTTGATAAGCCTATCACACTTTACTGTGATAATACAGGGGCTATTACCAACACAAGGGAATCTCGGCACCACAAGAGGACCAAGCACATTGATCGGAGATATCATATTATTAGAGGGCACGTGGAGACAGGACAAGTGGATGTATGTAAGATCGCGTCCGAGGACAACATCGCCGATCCCTTTACTAAGAATTTGGTGGTTAGAAGCTTTGAGAGGCACGTAGAGGCGATGGGGATGCGTAACATGGCACATCTGCTGGCTTAGGCAAGTGGGAGATTGTTAGGAAATGCCCTTAGCGTTAGAGACATTTTGATGTATTTATTTTGAACTGGATAATAAAATTATATATAGAGGTTATTCATTACATTACTATCTGTCCTCGTCTTATTTACATGTTAAAGTAAATGTAAGCAAATATGGCTCCCTGATTGCTTGTGTTAAACTGTTTGAACGTTGCATGCAATGGATTTTTGTATGCGAGAAGACAATGTTCTAAAGTTAGCAGTCTAAACTATGGTCTGTAGTCTATGGGGTTAGACCGAGCATCTAACTAACTATTATGTTGTCTAAAGCCTTGGAGGGGATGGTTTGTCTTGACTGTCTGGAGCTGGACTCCCAAGTAGAGACATGGATATGTTGCTTGGTGGTGACATATCAGACCGGGACTAAAGCGTGATTGATCTACGAAGTCCGCTTTGAGTGGATCAATCTGCTTTTGATGTTCATTATACAGTAACCTTAATCCTGAGTAAAAGGACAGCTTCATGTATATGACTTGTGTACTTTGATGTTCCAATGGCTAAAGCGTCTCAGAGGTAGTAAGCTTATAGACTGGTTCGTTGGGTGCATGACTTGTATACGACGAAGGGTTCGTTTACAGATATTGGAATCATAGCTCTAATGAGGAGTTAAGGGTATCCTCTTAAAGGCATTATACTGAATGTGAAAATGGACAAGGCCTTGGGTCGTCTGCTGGGCGGATGACTTCTTATTCACATACGATGAATAATCATTTTCTTTATTCGGTAGTATAATGGAACTTTAAGATAGCCTGATCAGTAGGATTAAACAGACTTTGGCCTAAGGCTGATCATGGATATCATATGAGGGTTCTGCATACATGACAAGGTCATTGGACGATAGCTTGTCACAGGCTTATGTAATACGGTATATAATCGAGAGTTCAGTTTCAGGTTTATAGTGGTGTGACTCTGAAACTAGTGATCATATGATTGAGTTGTTCGGTAAAAGAATGATGATCATATGGATTTGCGGGAGCCCGATTATATATGTCCAATCAGTCCCTCTACTAGCTCCACATAATTCCTTAACATTTGACAAATTGATTTGTGTATGCTATTGGCTGGTTTATTATGCATGGATGGTGATGACACAGGATTAGGATGGTAGACAAGATTCTCTCCTGTTGGATTCAGATTTTGTTTTGGATAATAGAGTACACAATTATTCGAACTCCAAATAAAGTTGCCATGATTTTATTTGAGATTGGATTGGAGTTGTAGAAAATTATCCATGAGAACAAGAATTTGAAACACAATCGTTTTGCGGATTTTGAAATTTGAATTTTGAAATTTGAAATTTGAAATTTGAATTTGAAATTTGAATTTGAAATTTGAATTTGAAATTCGAATTTGAAATTTGAATTTGAAATTTAAATTTGAAATTTGAAATTTGAATTTTGAATTTTAAATTCGAATTTGAAATTTGAAATTCAAATTTTGAATAACAGTCCAAGTGGGATTCGAATTTGTTGTGGAAAATCCACAAGGTTTGAAATTCGAATTTGAGTTGGATTTGGAGAGGATAATCTTGTTAGAATCCTACTTGAATTTTGAATCTAAATCCTAACAAATTATGGATGAAATTTTGAGGATAATCCTCAATGGAATTTCGGTTTTTGTGGATAAGGTTCAAAGGAAAAATTCAAGTTTAAATGCTAGTTGAATTTGGATTCTCTCCTTCCCTGAAAAGTGGCCGAAATTACTGAGGAAATCTCCTAGGAAAATTTGGTTATTTTGGATAAGGTTGGGATAAGATTCAAGCTTGAAAATCCTAGTGGAATTTTGATTCTCCCTTATCCTAAAAGTGGCCGAATTTTTTGAGGAGATTTTCTCCCAGGAATTTCAGATTTTTTGGTTGAAAAAGTGGAGATAAAAGTCTAGTTAAAATCTTGTTTAGATTTCGATTGGATTTATCCATAATGGCCGAATTTTATTGTTGAGAATCTCCCATAGAAAATTCGGATTTTTATGGTTATGGATAAGGGAGAATATCTTTTCCTAGTCCAATTCAAATTCAGAGAATCACCTCATGCAAGTCTATAAATAGAGGTCCTGCCATTCCAGTTCTCTTAGACCATAGACTCTCAGGTGAGCAGGCTTATTGTTGCACAGCTCATCGTGACAATAAGTTCTTTAGAGATCTGGGTGGTCGGAAGAAGACTAGCAATGCTAGCATACCGATCGAGGTTCAGAGTGCCCACACACTCAGCCATTCGGGAATTGGAGAATAGTAGAGAAGGCTAGTTGGTTGAAGCCTCCGGTCATTCTCCTCCTGCAAGATTGGCATCCTTGAGATATGAGTTTTAATTGTTGTTGGTTTATTGTATATGGCATCATGAGATATTTAACGATCTAAAAATTTTTATTGTTCCGCTGCGCCATTCTGATACGTTTTTACCGATTTATTTTCCTACAAGAATTGGAAGCTAATTTTGGTAGGAAATTTTGGAAATTTTTGCCTTGGAATGCACTTAAGGGGCACAGATTTTGGCTGCAGAAAATTGACAAAAGTTTAGCCGCTTTTCTCTAATTTTTCTAATGAATCTTGAGGCCTATTTATAGGTAAAAGCAAGGGACCTCTTAGCAAATATTTTCCCAATAATTTCCTAATTGTTCAAGGGTTAAAATGCAATATTTTTGGGCCAAAATTAAAAATTTTGGTTGCTTCCTTTCCACGTGGCCAAGTGCCATTTTTTTGCACATTTTAGTTTTTTTTTTCAATGTTATTTTGGTGAGATCATGGCCATTGATCAAAAAGATAACAAATCCTAGCCGTACATCTACCTTATATTACTTTCCAAACTTTCCAAAAATTACATTTATGACATCATCAATGTGATATCATCTTATAATATTAAGGGATTAATTCATGAATTAATTCGAAGTCAAATTTTGATCGAAAGTCAAACCGAACAGAACTTTACTGAAATCGCGTAGGCGAGTTCCGAGCACCTCCTGTGTGATCGGTTTGTTTTATTTTTCTTCCGTTTAGTCGAAATTCTCTACCGTAAATTTTTATCTTTTTAGTGCATTTCAGTGCACTCCCTAGGGTTTTTGGTTTCGTTTTCGAACCGTCTCACCTGATTCTGTTCGGTAAGATTTTTCATCTCCGAACTAACTCACTTTAACACTACCGAAACATTTTTACAGTATTCACAACAGTATTAAAACACAACTTTCTCATATTTTATTCATTAAAATTAATACATACATACAATTTTAATCTACTCCGAGAATCTAAAATTCCCGGTTT
Source organism: Antiaris toxicaria (assembly GCA_035233585.1). NCBI lineage: Eukaryota > Viridiplantae > Streptophyta > Magnoliopsida > Rosales > Moraceae > Antiaris > Antiaris toxicaria. Next base: position 78,774,055 of record CP141156.1, read on the forward strand.
TCACAAAAATGACCATTCAAACCTCCACCATGAGTCTCTCGAATAATAGCTTCACGCAATGAACCTTGTGGCACACAAAGTTGAGTCCCTTTGTATAAGAACCCCTTCTTGAATATCAAACTCCTTATGCCTTCCTTGTTGACAAAGGCTCCATACTTCACCAAAATCAGGATCATCTTTGTACAAGTCCTTAACGATCTCGAATCCAAGCACATTGTTATGCATAGTATTCAACAAAAGATGCCTCCTACTCAATGCATCTGCCATAATATTTGATTTTTTAGACTTGTGCTTGATGATGAAATTGGAAGATTGAATAAACTCCACCTATTTGGCATGTCTAGAATTGAGTTTGTGTTGAGCACTCAAAAACTTAAGTGCCTCATGATCTGAGAAAAAGATGAATTCTTTAGGCAATAGATAGTGACTCCAATGCCTTAGAGCTCTCACAATCGCATAGAACTCTTTATCATAGGTGGAATACTTCCTCCTTGCATCATTGAGCTTCTCACTAAAATAAGCAATGGGTCTCCCTTATTGGCTCAAAACAGCACCAATTACTACTCCCGATGCATCGCACTCTACTTGAAATGCACTAGCAAAATTTGGCAGTGCTAGTATAGGTGCTTCTATCAACTTTTGCTTGATGTTTTCAAAGCTCTTTTGTGCGTCCACATTCCAAGAAAACTTGCCTCCTTTTAAACACTCAGTGATTGGTGCCACCAATGTGCTAAAATGCTTGATGAAACGACAGTATAATGACACCATTCCTTGGAAACTCCTAATTTTTGTCAAAGTTTTTGGAACCGACCAAGTAGCTACAATCTCCAGCTTGCTTTCATCATCTTAATACCATATTTGGAAATCACATAACCAAGAAAAACCACACTATCCGTCACAAAACAACACTTCTTGAGATTAACATAGAGATGTTGTTTCTTTAAGATATCAAAGACTTGACGACGATGCACCAAATGCTCTTGTAGGTCACAGCTATAGACTACGATGTCATCAAAGTAAACCACAACAAATTTACCCAAATATGGCTTGAAAACATGCGTCATGAGTCTCATAAAAGTGCTGGGTGCATTTGACAAGCGAAAAGGCATTATCAACCACTCATAGAGCCCATGACTGGAGACCATCTTCCACTCATCTCCCAGTTGCATGCCTATTTGGTGATATCCACTATGCAAATCAATCCTTGAGGTTGTTGTAGCACCACAGAGTTAATCCAAAAGGTCATTAAGTCTAGGAATGGGAAACCTATACTTGATGGTGATTTTGTTGATGGCATGGCTATCTATACACATCCTTCAACTACCATCCTTCTTGGGAACCAAGAGGGCTAGAATTGTACACAGGCTAAGACTCTCTCTAATGAATCCTTTTGCAAGTAATTCCTCCACTTGACAATGCAACTCCTCTTATTGACTCGGATTAAGCCTATATGCTGCTTTGTTAGGCAAAGTTGATCCCGGGACTAAATTAATTCGATGTTGAATTACCCTAATAGGAGGCAACCCGCTAGGAATCTCCTCTGGCATGAGATCTTCATACTTAGCCAAGAGTGGTTTGATAATGTCAGGTGGATTAGCTTTGCTCTCGTTCTCCTCTTTTGCCACCAAGATCATCATGGGCTCATCATTCAATAGAGCTTCTGAAATTTGCAAACCCGTCAAGAAAACTTGGCCATCCTCTTTCTTTTCTTTGTTACTAGGTTGTGACTTCATTGGGTTCAAAGTAATCTTCTTTCCATCTTTAATGAAGGAATAAGTATTCTTGAAGCCATCATGCATCACTCTCCAGTCAAACAACCAAGGCCACCCTAATAGGAGACGACACGCATCTGTCATAATCGAGAAATTTTAGTGTTTCTAGAAATTTTATGTAACTTGTGCACTCTATGATTTGTATGTGTAAAATTGGAAAACATATGTTTTAATACTATTTAGGATGCGATGAAATGTTCAGACAGTGCAGACAAGAGTGTGATCAGAAACAGAAAATTTTACCAAACCGAAATCAGACAAAATATACCTTTTCAGTTTTGAAAAGCTTGAAAATATACTGTAAACCACTAAAAGATGAAATACTTAGGGTATTGATTTTTAGGCAAACCAGAGCGAAATAAGGAAAACCGATCGCGCGGACAGCCTCAGGAACTCGTTTATGTAATTTCGGTGCAAAAATTTTCGGTTTGAATTTTGGTCAAAAGTTTGACTCCAAATATATATAAGGAGTCAAAAATTGAGTGTTAATCTTTGAAAGGAAGTAAGGATAAATTCCAATATAAGGGCTAGGATTTAAAGTCAAGAAAAATCAATGGCTAAGATGCAAAGTCAACTAAAAAAGTCAAAGGAAGCTTAAGCAAAAATTCAAGAAGTCTCTAGGGTCATAGGTGGCTGATTTTGGGGCCAAATTCAGAAAAAAATATGGCCATCTTTGATTAATTGCAAAACAGCTTGTAAAGAGTAGAAAAATTACACAAAAAGTTTGCTAAAATACCAATAAATCATTTGCAACTTAGTCCCTCCTTTTTGGCTGCTTAAGTACACGATTTTGGGGACTTAGAAACCAAAAAAAAAAAATTCTGGTTTTCAGCCATTAGAGCAGCCCTGCACCTCCCCCATTGAAATCAGAAAATTTTCTTCAAGTTTAGGGCAAGAAAGTGTGAAAAATTCATCCCAGAGTTCAAGTTATCAAGCAAACAAGGTAATCTTCTACTTTGGCATGATTTCTTCTTGTTTTTCATGAAGAAAAACCGTGTGGTATGGCTGATTTGAAGTGAGAAAAATCAGTTTTTGTTTCATTGATTTATGTTTGATAGTCTGTAAATGGTGAATGATTAAAACAAGTGTGAAATCATGAGCATGAAAAGTAAGTTTTGTAGGTGTTTTTCTTCACCAAAACCGTGGCTTATTAGGGTTGAAATGGTGAAAATTTTCATGTTGTTTTGTTTGATTTTGATGTTGAAAATCATGTGAAAATAGAAAGAAAGAAATGGATGAAATGAAATTGAAAAACATTCAATGTTGGTGCTTGTTTTTCAATTGAAAACTATGGGGAAGAAAGAAAGAAAAAAAATGAGATTTTGTGTTGATTTGAATGTGGAAATTTCATATTAACATGTTGATGAATCAAATGAGGGAACGAGATGATAAAAAAATGAAAAGTTTATGCTTGGATTTTAATTCCAAACCCGTGGCCTTCTAAAGGGTGAAGGTGTGAAAAAAATTGATGAATCATGCTATGGTTGTGATGAAAAAAATGAATGTGTTGATGTGGAAAAGAAACAAGAAAATTTTGAGTTATAAAACAAAAATTTTTATTTAGGGCTTTTGGGAAAAAACCGTGTATAGGTTTAGTGGAAAATGAGAAAGTTTTGCTAAGCCATGTGAATGTATGATTTGAGTATAAAACCGGGCCTAAAAATAATAAAGAACGGGTTGGAATCCCGTTAAAAACGAGCAAGTTTTGTGATGAAATTTTACGTAAAAAGTTTGTAACTTTTACGTAAAATTAGGTTTGTGGTATAGTACTTGGCAGAGTAGAATAGGATTGATGGTTTCGAGGCATTTCCTAAACGCCGGGAACCAACGCCTCGAAACCGAGAATTTCAACGGAAACGCTGCGGAAATTTTCAGGACGCTCGAAGGGCAATTTGATAAACGAGGGGTAAAAATAGAGTCAAGAACCAGAAACACGAGCCCTCTCGGAAACCTAAGTTTGAGAAGAGAATAAGCGACGATTACATAACTAGTGAAATAGCCATTTGAGGTCCCGAAAGGCTAGATAAACGAGAAACAACCCCGAGGGTCGGAATAGTACCACCCGAGGGTCGGGTGAATAATAACTCGAGCGTTTTGGTAGAAAATGTCGTAAAAGCTCGGTAAGACCTAAGAAATGTTGTTTTAGGACTTTTGGGATCAGAAAACCCATATAAAATGATTAAACGGGAATTTTCCAATCTAAAGTCCTGTCAAGAGCAAAATGTTCATTTTGACCAAAATTTTCTAAATTGCTAGAAAAGGGCCGTAAAAGCCTCAGAATGATTTTAGTAAATTTATAAAGGCTAAAGTAGAGTCGTAAGTCAGAAAAATGAGAGAAAATCCCGCTAAGGATGAAAAGGTCATTTTTGCCAAAAGTTAAGGGGCAAAACAGTCATTTTATCAAAAAGTTCAGAAAAGTGATATTAAGACCTGGAATAGTATTTCATGTAGTATAATAATTACAGAACTAAAAATATGAATCCCAAAACAAATAATTAAGAGTTCCAATTAGAAATTTTATACTTTCACTATATTTTAGATATGAAGTGAATAGTAAAAATAACCGTAATTTATTTCGGTTATAGGAAAGCAACCAAAAGGCGAATTAAGGAAGCCGGTTGACTCAGGAAAGGAATCGCTAGTAAAATACTGGTAAGTTCAGACATTTATTTGTCTGCAGCATGAATTTACTTAGTGTGTTTATGTGATATAGATGACAAAAATTTAGCAGTCAGGCGCTATAAGTACACTAACACAAAAGATAAAAACTTAAGAAACCTACAAAATAAACTATAGAATAATTTAAAGAGTTCCAGACCCTGGAGACAGCATAATTACCATCGGTCAGGAACACCAGAAACTCAGAAATTAAATCAGTATTGGTGTACCGGCCTCCCACACAGGTGGAGGTTTCCCAGATTTCAATTACAGTTATAATAGGACTCCAAACTGCTGGTGATACATCCTGGTTTTGGAAGTCTGATATATTCAAACTGTAGAGGATTGACCAGTGGGTTGCTCCTTAGAGTCCCTCTCAGTTGTGCGCACGTTACGGTACGACCAATTCAGGGGCCCAATAGCAGAATTCAGTATTAGATAAAGACTTAAGATTTCAGAAGTGTCATAATTGAGCATAAAACATACTAACTATATGTGTAGTAGCTTAAATATCAGTTGACATGAATAGTATCAATCAAAGTCAACCTTACTATTCATGGTCAAGAGTCAAAGTTAGTATTCATATGAATAGTGCTTTTTCATGATTTTGTGTTTTATGTTCCTGCATGTGTGTTTGAACTTACTGAGCTTGTCGCTCGTCAGTTTATTCATGTTGCATTTAAGAACCTGTACACCAGTAGACAGTGGATGGACGACGAGCGGGATTGCATCTGCCTCCAGTGCTGAGCGAGGGGAATGGTCTTGCTGATGTTTTTCACCGTGCAGATTTTGAGTGTTGTTTTGAGAGCAGATTTTGAATTATATTTTGAAAATACATCATGATGTAAATTATATACGATCAGTATGACAGTAGTGTATCCTATGTTTTATGATGCTTAGATTTTTACAGTTTACAGTCATAAATAATGTTTAAAACAAATATAATCCCTCAGTTTTCAGAATAAAAATCATCTGAATTACAAATAGTAATTTAACAAGAACAAGTTATAAGTAGATGCCGGCGACCCATTAAGGTAACGGTCTACCAAAGCAGACTTTAAAGCTCTACTATGCTAGTACTGTAGCCTCAATTCAGGGTGGACCGCCACAGTTGGTATCAGAGTAGTTGACCATGTTCCTCAAGGCCTGATGTGCATCCTGCTCGTTGATCCAAGTAAGTTAAGTTTATCTTTGTGATTAGTAGTATGTTTACTTATATAAAGTGAACCTTAAGTAGGAGCCAGATGATGAGGCCACCTTACTACCGACCACATCCATATCGAGGTAGGGGTCCTTCAAAGGTGTGGACCAAATCCATAATTAGACCATCCCCACCCTGACAAGAGACTATATGCTTTCCAGCCCTGCCAAACCCTATTGTTCCCCGAGGCAAGGTACCACAGACTGCGAGGGCACCAACCCCTCCACCAGTGCGCCAACTTCCACTGGTAGTAGTTGATATACCAGTAGTTGGCCGACGAGACCATATTGGCTCAAGAGCTTCTGCCAAGGCTACCCAGGCATTTAGAGCTTGCTTGCCCCCTACTTTTGATGGAGGACGTCAGTCACCACAGGTACATGATTGGCTACACACTGTGGAGCTGATTTGTCGATCATGTGATATCGACAGAGATTACTGGGTCATTCTTGTAGTAAGTACTTTTCAAGGAGATGCCTGAGTTTATTGGGAATACTGCAATCAAGAGGCATTGCTGAGGCTTAGCTGGGTTGAATTTTACATAACCATGAGACAGCAATTCCTTCGAAGAAGCCCAGAGATGACTCCAAATCCTCTGGCTAGATAGGAGAGCACACCCTCACCATCATTACCTCGGATAACAGATGTGAGGGATTATCTTCAGAGAGTAGAGAGATTTCAGATGACACCTAGAGATACAGTGTTGACTTATATAGTGCGCTTTGATGAGAATGTTGTTAGAAGGTGCCCACTCCTAAATTTTTCTAATGAAGACTTTCGCGAAATGTTTTGGAAAGGACTCACCCTAGAGTTGAAGCAAAGAGTGAGGCTGCTCCATTCCATCCCTAGATGCAATTTTGTCGTTAGTGCCATTAGAATTGAGAAAGCGCAATTACGAGAATGCTTGGAAAAGCACCAATGGGAGCAAACTCATGAAGATGGGGTACTAACATGGCTATATGGACCCACATCGATGGCTAATGATCACAAGACTGGTCCCTCGCGACGAGGACAAATGAGACTCATGACCCAGGGGCGTCTAGGGGAGATGATTCTGAGGAAGATGATGAAGACCCTAAGGAATTTCCAACAGGGCAAAATGAATAAGATAGTTGAATCCTAAAAGTGGGTCAATACACCCTATGTGTAATATGTATATATGTTTGTATGTGTGGAACAGCTAGGATAGATGTTGTTACAGTATAGGTAAATGTTGTATATGCTATGTATGATGTAAGAAAGCATTATGGAATGATATGAAATGTTTTATGGTGTATGTTTTGCAGTAAATGACATGTTTAAAATTCCCGTTCAAAATTCCAAAAATTAATTATGGGAAATCTAATGATTGGTTGTTTTGCAAGGTTAGAAGAAAGAGAGCAAAATGAGTGCTAGAAGAGGCCAACACCCTACACTAGCTGAGAGGTTGGAGCTCTCCTTAAAAACCAAATAAAAGAAAATGCCGAACTACGACAGTGACTTTCCGCTATGGAACAACAAAGACAGGCCTAAGAAGAGGGCAATGCTTCCCAAGCGACTGAAACAGTACCAGCAGAGCCGCCAGTCGTTCCAGAAGTTCAGCAGCCTCAACTGAGGGTGAATCAGGAACCCTTATATGAACAATTCCGTCGAATGAAGCCGCTGGAGTTCAAAGGTTCGATTGATCCACTTGAGGCAGAGGAGTGGCTTTCTTCACTGCAAAGGATCCTCGACTTCATGAATTTAACAGATCAAGAGAAGATTTTGTGTGCGTCCTTCGTGCTGAAAAAGGATGCCCGTTTTTGGTGGGATACGGTCCGCATGAGAAGAGATGTGACCAATATGACCTAGCTACTCTTCACCGTCAACAAAAAGAGTTTGCTGAACTAAAATAGGGAAACCAGTCTATGAGTGAAGTGTGCAGGAGATTTGATCAGTTATCCCAGTTATGTCCCTATGTGGTGCCAACTGAAAGAGAAAAGATTCAGAAGATGATTGGCATGTTCAGGCCAGAAATAGCTGTAGTAGTTGATAGTGGGCCAGTACCGCCTACTTCAGTGACGAACTGTGTAAGCAGAGCCCTCAGGGCTGAATATCAATTGCTCAGGCAGAAAGAGGAAAGAGAGAAAGTTTGGGAAGCCAAGAAAAAAGAGAAGATCCTTGCCAAATCAGCACAAGCAGGGATGCAGACAGGACAGGGTAGCAAATCTGGCCAGAGTATACCAAACCAGTCCAACCCTCAAGGCTCCCAACAACAGCAGGGTAAAAAAGAAGGAAATTTTTCCAAGAACAGGAGTCAGGACACCCGCAATCAACAGTGGAAGACCAGTCAGGGCACAGGGACGAGTTTTCCCACATGTGCTACGTGTGGAAGGAGGCATCTAGGTGTGACGGCCCGCCCTACGTAGGGTTAAACAGTACTATTACAGTCAGCCACTGTTGCCAATTGCAATAGACTGTAACCACTTGGGTCGTCGGCAACTTACTTTTAACTTGCTTCTAACTTATTCTGATACCATCTATAACAGCTGGTATCTTACTTTTAACATACTTTCTTTAACATGCTTACTCTAACTTCCCATTTGAACATGAAAAAAAATGGAATAAATTTTTTTTTTCTTTTCTTAAACTTTACTTGGAAACTGTACCGTCGTAAAACATTTACTATAATAAACATTTTACATTGCTTTAACTTCATTTACATTATAAAAAAACATTTTAATACTCTTTTAAACAGCTCAGTGGAAGACTTATAGTAGTACCATAACCCTCACCCAGTCCCTTGGCATATGCAGAACCCATCCGTCATCCATCACTTGTCTTATCTTCGTGCAGGATGCTCACCTGCAACATAAACAAACTTGTGAGCGACAGGCTCAATAAGTTCAAACATACATTCATGACAAAATACTAACTCATACCTTTTGGACAGAACATGTCTGATACTAACCATGGCATCAGAACATGAACATACATTATACTTTACTTTCAATTTCATATATAACATATTCTAACATTGAGGGAACAATCTCAACGTTCTTTTAGCATAACATAATTTAAACATAACATACAGGATATATGCTTAACATCTTAAGCATAACATACTCAACGTTATACAAAATATTATATACACATATCAACTTAAACACAGCATACTTAATGTATGCTTAAACATCACAGATACACTTAAAATTGTATAACTGACTTATGCATATCAATTTATGCATAACATAGCATATGCACACATGTTAGTCGCATTATGCTTGTTTACTTTCATTCTTTCTTTCATGTCATACTTTTCTTCTTCTTTTCTTTTCTTGCTAAGCATATGCACACATATTAGTGGCATTATGCTTGTTTACTTTCATTCTTAGCTTTCATGTCATACTTTTCTTCTTCTTTTCTTTTCTTGCTAAGCATATGCACACATATTAGTGGCATTATGCTTGTTTACTTTCATTCTTAGCTTTTCTTTGCTAAGCTTTACTTTCTGTTCTTAGCTTTTCTTTGCTAAGTTTTACTTTCTTTTCTTTTCTTTACTTTATCTGCTTAATCTTTCACTTGTGGGCCCGTGGTTGGACGTACCTGGTGCGCGCAGACCAATAGAGGATCAGGGGAGCGACCCACCGATCAACCCTAAGGTCATCTCTGGACTACTGACCTTATAGGTAGTAAGTCATGCCATAAACTACCTCATTATTAACGAGGCAGCGCCACACTTCTAGGGTGGAGGCAGGAAGTTAAGCCATAAACTACCTCATTATTAACGAGGCAGCGCCACACTTCTGGGGTGGAGGCTATCTGGGAACCTCACAACTGGGGAGGCCGGTACGCCAACCTTAACTTTTAAGTCTTATTATCTGACTTATCTTATTCCTCTTTTCTATTTCTGATCTTGCTTACTATTCTCGTGAACATGTTAGTATCATGTCACAAACAAATCACATATTTGAACTTACCGCATATCATACTTAGACATAATAGTCTATTCATATTGCAGTCAATTAAATATTCGAACTTACTACATAGAACACATAACACATAACATGATCAGTTCATTTATGTTGCAGTCAATTAAATGTTTGAACTTACTAATACTTGCTAGCATCTCTTTTCTCGCTTCCTTGGTCCGCAGACGTCTCTTCATATCATCTGACGCGGATCCCTATAACCGAAATAACAACGGTTATTTTCTACGCTTCTTGCATGTATAAAACTTAATAAAACGTAAAAATTCTACGTTTCATTTCTCGATCATAAATTTAAAGATCTAATATCCCATTTATAACTTTTCTGCTAACTTTTGGTAAAATTACTATTTTACCCTGAACTTTTGGTAAAATTACCATTTTGCCCCTAATGGGATTTTTCTCCTTATAACCTTACTTTTCTTTGATTCGCAACTTAGCTTTAGCCCTTAAAATCTTAATTAAGCCATGCTAAGTCCATTAGGATTCTTTTATATTATTCTTGAAATTTTTCGGTCAAAATTACCATTTTACCCCTAATGGGTTTTTGAGTCATATCATTCTCATTTTATTGCTTAAACTGGATCTTCTAAGCTCAAAAATCATCAAATAATTTTTCTTGGGCTTTGCTAAATTTTTTTACGGCCTTATTTACCATAATTTCTTAGTTTACTATTTACCGACTCACGGGTGGTACTATTCTGACTCTCGAGCGTTAATGCTCTTTCTCGGGTCTAGGTCACTGAAAGGGCTCGGGTTTCCATCCCGACCACGTTTTTACCCTTCGGTTCTTAAAATACTCTTCTGTGCCGTTTTCAAAATTTCGGCAGCATTTCTGCTTAATTTTTGGGTTCCCGGCGTTTAGGAAACGCCTCGAAACCATCTAACCTAGTTCTATTCTACCACGTACTACACCAGAGCCTATATTTTTACGTAAAAACTCAACTTTTTACGTAAAAATCTTTACATTTTTCACTTTTTCTCATTTGACTATTTTTCATACACATAGTCCAATTTTCTTGCAATTTCACAATGCAGAATACATAATTCATATATACTCATTCCAAAAACATTAATTTCAGGAATGGAAGGACCGAAGTCACTACCGGAATCGTTCCACTGGCGATCGAACGAACTGTTCGGTTTTGTGCGGATAAACTTTAATTCTCCGTTCTTTGCCTTTGAGACTCCGTCTTGCAATTCTGACGCCGCGGATGTGTCCGGAACGTCGAAAATAGGCCAACGGGCCATCCTTAAATTTTTGGTCTCCGGTCGCCGTTGACCGACGTTGATCGTCGTTGACCGGCGTTGACTCGCCGTTGACCGGCTGTTGACGGCGGCGACGGTGGCAAATGAGTAGCCCATCTTGAAGAACTCGACGAGAGGAATCCATTGGTAGCCTCAATTTCATGTTTGGAGGCCCCTATCGCTGGAAAATTCCCTCGAAAACCACGGTCACGGTGGCGACAGTGGAACTCCGTCGTGCTGGACCTTTTTCCCAAAATTGGTTGAGGGTTTTTGCTCCCCTCAGCCCTGCGGTCATTTCTGCACCAACGGCGCACTTCAACTCGGCCGGAATCGGGCGTTTCGACGGCGGCTCCACGGCGGCGTTTCACCGAATTTTTCAAAGCTTGGGCGGCACGATTCCGCCGGTGTTGAGGCGATCGGTGGCATGGGTTTTGCTCCTCTCTTCACCACGAAACTTTTGGGACCGGTTTCGTGGCAAACAGTGGTCGTACGGAGGAGATATCGGCGATCGAATTTCTCGGCTCCGGCGGCATTCAAGCGGCGCGTGCGGCGGCATGCGGCGGCCGTTCCGTCGAGTCGACCTACCATTGGACTCTGCTCGGCGAGAGCTTTCCGATGACACCGGCGGTGTCGAAAACGGACACCGTTTCCGATGGTCGGTTACTGTTCATTTTCGGGTAGGGGAGGAAAGAGAAAATAAGAGAAAGTTATGGGTTTATTTTTTAAATTTCTGATTTTTCGCCCTTTATATACTTCTTCGCCCAAAATTTCAACATGGGCTATCCTGACTAATTTGGACGTCCTGAATCCAAATATATCAGTTTTATTTTCATCTGAGGTCATCTTGACCAGTTTCCGGTACTGTGAATTCTCGATTAAAAATTACCTTTGTACTCAATTAGCTAATTTGAGCATACAAATAGGCTATACTGACTAATTTGGACGTGCTGAATCCAAATTTGTCAGTTTCAACTTCATTCGAGGTCATCTCGATCAGTTTTCGGGATCTGTGTGACCCCATCCCGAAAAACGTGTCAGGTGCCTGATTGACTAATTTGGGCATCCTGAGTCTAAATATATCAGTTTCGGGCCAAGAAAATAGCGTCTTGACCCTTATCTCGATACTGCGTACCTCTCAACAAAATCTACATTTTGTGCTCAAATGACTAATTTTGAGCATTCTGATTCTAAATATATCAGTTTCATATCAAGAAAATGTCATTTTAACCAATTTCTTGATACTACATATTTCCTGATCATCACACTAGGCCAATGCAAAATTGGCATTATAGCATGTATCAGTGCGGAAGAGAAGAGCATTTTGCAATGAATTGTCCAATGAACTGCCAGAATATTCCAGGACCAGGGCAACAGCTCCAACAATATCCTCAACATCAACAACCGCCTCAAGCTCATGCCTTACAGGGAAGGATTGAAGGGCCTTAAGGAGTGCCACCAGTATGGTCTGAATGCCCAGAACAGACTTCATGTCCAAATGCTCATGTTATAGTTTTTACCAAGGAAGATGCTGAAGCGAGAACATCCAATGTGGTTACAGGTCAGATTTCTGTATTTAACCACGTGGCATGTGTCCTTTTTTATTCAGGTGCCACACATTCCTTTGTGTCCCATAAATTTACTAATAAACTAGGGTATGCTAAAGACTCTATAGGAATGACTTTTAGGATAGCTCTACCCTCAGGGGAAGTGATGCTGTCAAATTACTAGTTACGTCATGTACTGGTAATTGTGGCAAGTAGGGAGCTATATGTCGATTTGATCATAATGAAGATCGTCGACTATGATGTGATCCTAGGAATGGATTTCCTAGGAAAATACCAAGCCACCATCGATTGTTGGAAGCAAAAAATAGTCTTTCGACTGGATGACATGGAAAGTTCTGAATATGTCGACACATCTCGTTAATCGAAGAAGATGTTGATCAGTTTAATGAGAGTGAAAAAGTTAATGGCTAGTGGCTGCATGGGATACTTGGCATACATGATAGATGTGACTGAGGAAAAGAGATTGCAACTAGAAGATGTTCCAGTTATCAATGAATTCCTCGATGTATTTCCAGAGGAGTTGCCAAGGTTACCTCCAGAAAGAGAGATTTCGTTTGAGATTGAGATCATGCCAGGGACTGCTCTAATTTGCAAGGTTCCATAACGTATGGCCCCAGCAGAATTGAAAGAACTATAGGTGCAATTAAAAGAGCTACTTGATAAGGGATTTATCCGACCAAGCTATTCCCCATGGGGCGCTCCAGTACTATTCGTTAAAAAGAAAGATGAAACTCTCTAGATGTGCATTGATTATAGAGAGTTGAATAAGGTTACCATCAAGAATAGGTATTCATTACCTAGATTGATGACCTATTCGACCAGTTAAAGGGAGCAGCGGTATTCTCAAAGATTGATTTACATTCAGGCTATGATCAGATGAGAATCCGGGAGAGTGATATTCCTGAGACAGCGTTCAGAACCCGATACAGTCACTATGAATTTTTCGTGATGCCATTCGGATTGATCAATGTTCTAGCAGCGTTCATGGATTTGATGACCAGAGTCTTCAAGGAGTTTCTTGATAAGTTTGTTATCATGTTTATCGATGACATACTTATATATTCGAAGACTCACAAGGAGCATGAGGAGCATCTAAGAACTGTTCTTCACACTGTGAGAAGCCATCAGTTGTATGCAAAATTCTCTAAATGTGAATTTTGGTTGAATAAAGTGCATTTCCTTGGACACATGGTGACAAAGGAAGGCATTGCAATAGATCCAGCCAAGGTGGAAGCAATTAATGAGTGGCCTACTCCTAAGGCCGTAACTGAAATACGTAGTTTCTTAGGGTTAGCTGGCTACTACAGAAGATTTGTAGAGGGATTTGCAAGATTGGCTGCACCTCTCACTGCTCTCAATCATAAGGAAAAGAAATACAATTGGACGCCAGAGTGTAAAAGAAGTTTTCAAGAGTTGAAGAAGCGACTGACGAGTGCACCTATCCTTATTTTACCTACAGAGGGTGAAAAGTTTACGATTCACAATGACGCTTCAAAGATAGGCTTAGGAACTGTACTCATGCAGAACGACAAGGAGATAGCTTATGCGTCACGCCAGTTAAAGAACCATGAGAAGAACTATCCCACTCATGACCTAGAACTTGCTGCTATAGTGGTCGTACTCAAAATCTGGCGGGCTCAGTGTCAAATCTTCACCGATCACCAGAGTTTGAAATACTTCTTCACATAGAAAGAGTTAAACATGCAATACAGGAGATGGTTAGAGTTAGTGAAAGACTATGACTGTGAAATTCTCTACCATCTGGGAAAAGCGAATCGAGTAGCAGATGCATTGAGTAGAAAGTCAACCACACCGCAGAAGCTATCCATAGAAGAGCTACCAAGAGCCTTGCAGCAAGAAATTAACTCCCTTCAATTGGAGCTAATAACCGGGAGGTTATCAGCTTTACGATTAGAATATTCTTTGTATGAAGATATTAAAGAAGCCTAGAAGTAGGATCCAGGTATGATTAAACTCCGAGAAGAAGCCTCAGAAAATAAAAAATCAGATATAAGCATGTCCACTGATGGAATGCTTCTGTACTGAAGAAGAATCTATGTTTTAGCTACTGAAGGACTGAGAAGACGAATCATGGCAGAAGCTCATGAAACATCGTATTCTATTCATCTTGGAGCCAGCAAAATGTATCAAGATCTCAAGATACAGTTTTGGTAGAAAGGGATGAAGAATGATATTGCAGAGCTCGTGAATAGACTTGTCAAAGAGTAAAGGCCGAACATAGACATCCAGGAGGAAAATTAGAACCCTTAGAAATTCCAGAGTGGAAATGGGAGCATATTACCTTGGATTTTGTGATAGGACTTCCTAAGACCAGAGAAGGGTATGACGCTATCTGGGTAATTGTTGACAGGCTAACCAAGACGGCACAATTCATAGCCATGAAGACAACTTTCACATTGGAGAAATTAGCACACTTGTACATGATTCATATTATTCAGCTACATGGAGTGCGAAAGTCTATAGTATCAGATCGAGATGCAAGATTTACTTCTGCATTTTGGGAGTGTGTACAAAAAGCTATGGGGACTGAGTTATTCTTTAGTACAGCTTTTCATCCCTAAACAGATGGACAGTCAGAGCGAACTATCCAGACACTGGAACATATGCTCAGAGCCTACGTTATAGATTTCCCCTGGAGTTGGAATGAGAAACTGCCACTGATAGAATTTTCATACAACAATAGTTACCAAACTTCCATAGGAATGGCACCTTATGAGGCTCTGCATGGAAGAAAGTGTAGGTCTCCTATTCATGGGTACGATCTACGAGAAAAGCAGTTACACAAGACTGATTTCATAAGAGAAACTACAGAGGCAGTTACAAAGATTCAGAAAAGAATGCAAATCGCTCAACACCGACAGAAGAGTTACGCAGACAAAAGGCGAAGATTCTTGGAGTTCGAAAAGGGGGATTATGTGTTTCTCAAGGTATCGCCAATGAAAGGCGTAATACGATTCGGTAAAAAGGGAAAACTGAGTCCAAGATATATTGGGCCATTTGAAATAATCGAACGCATTGGGAAGGTAGCTTATAGATTAGCATTACCCCTAGATTTGTCGGTGGTACACAATGTCTTTCATGTGTCAATGTTAAGGAAGTACATACCTGATCCTTCACATGTGCTCGAGTATGAATCGATACAAGTTCAAGAAGATTTGACCTACCTGGAACAACCAGTGGAGATTTTGGCACGAGAAGAGAAGGTGTTAAGAAATAAGACGATCCCACTTGTCAAGGTTTTATGGAGAAACCATAGTGTGGAAGAGGCTACATGGCAACGTGAAGATAAGATGAGAACTTTATACCCTTACTTATTCTAATTTTCGAGGACGAAAATTTTATAAGGAGGGGAGAATGTCATAATTGAGAAATTTTATTGTTTCTAGAAATTTTATATAACTTGTGTACTCTATGATTTTTATGTGTAAAACTGGAAAACATATGTTTTAATACTACTTAGAATGCGATGAAATGTTCGGACAATGCAGGCAAGAGTGTGATCAGAAACGGAAAATTTTACCGAACCGAAATCGGACAAATTATGCCTTTTCGGTTTCGAAAATTTTGAAAATATACTGTAAACCACTAAAAGAAGAAATACTTACGGTATTGATTTTTAGGCAAACCAGAGCAAAATAAGGAAAATCGACCGCGCTGACAGCCTCAGGAACTCGTCTACGTGATTTCGGTGTAAAAATTTTTGGTTTGACTTTTGGTCAAAAGTTTGACTCCAAATATATATAAAGAGTTGAAGATTGAGTGTTAATCTTTGAAAGGAAGTAAGGATACATTCCAATCCAAGGGCTAGGGTTTAAAGTCAAGAAAAATCAATGGCTAAGATGCAAAGTCAACTAGAAAAGTCAAAGGAAGCTTAAGCAAAAA
This sequence comes from Antiaris toxicaria, assembly GCA_035233585.1. NCBI lineage: Eukaryota > Viridiplantae > Streptophyta > Magnoliopsida > Rosales > Moraceae > Antiaris > Antiaris toxicaria. The sequence continues at coordinate 78,790,346 of CP141156.1, forward strand.
TTCAAGAAGTTTCTAGGGTTATAGGTGGTGGATTTTGGGGCCAAATACAGAAAAAAATCTGGCCACCTTTGATTAATTGCAAAACAGCCCCTAAAGTGTAGAAAATTACACAAAAAGTTTGCTAAAATACCCTTAAATCATTCACAACTTAGTCCCTCCGTTTTGGCTACTTAAGTACATGGCTTTGGGGACTTAGAAACCAGAAAAAAAATTCTGGTTTTCAGCCAATAGAGCAGCTGTGCACGTCCCCCACTAAAATCAAAAAATTTTCTTCAAGTTTAGGGCAAGAAAGTATGAAAAATTCATCCCAAAGTTCAAGTTATCAAGCAAGCAAGGTAATCTTCTACTTTGGCATGATTTCTTCTTGTTTTTCATGAAGAAAAACTGTGTGGTATGGGCTGATTTGAAGTGAGAAAAATTAGTTTTTGTTTCATTGATTTATTCTTGAAAGTGTGTAAATGGTGAATGATTAAAACAAGTGTAAAATCATGAGCATGAAAAGCAAGTTTTGTAGGTGTTTTTCTTCACAAAACCGTGGGTTATTAGGGTTGAAATGGTGAAAATTTTCATGTTGTTTTGTTTGATTTTGTTGTTGAAAATCATGTGAAAATGGAAAGAAAGAAATGGATGAAATGAAATTGTAAAACATTCAATGTTGGTGCTTGTTTTTCAATTGAAAACCGTGGGGAAGAAAGAAAGAAAAAAATGAGATTTTGTGTTGATTTGAATGTGGAAATTTGATATTAACATGTTGATGAATCAAACCTGTGGCCTTCTAAAGGGTGAAGGTGTGAAAAAAATTGATGAATCATGCTATGGTTGTGATGAAAAAAATGAATGTGTTGGTGTGGAAAATAAACAAGAAAAATTTGAGTTATAAAACAAAAATTTTTGTTTAGGGCTTTTGGGAAAAAACCGTGTATAGGTTTAGTGGAAAATGAGAAAGTTTCACTAAGCCATGTGAATGTGTGATTTGAGTATAAAACCGGGCCTAAAAATGATAAAGAACAGGTTGGAATCCCGTTAAAATTAGGTTTGTGATGAAATTTTACCTAAAAAGTCTGTAACTTGTATGTAAAATTAGGTTTGTGGTATAGTACTTGGTAGGGTACAATGGCGTTTCCTAAACGCCGGAACCTAGAATTTCAGCAGAAATGTTGACGAAATTTTCAGGACGCCCGAAGGGCAATTTGGTAAACGAGGGTTAAAAATAGGGTCAAGAACCAGAAACCTGAGCCCTCTCAGAAACCTAAGCTCGATAAGAGAATAAGCGACGATTACATGACTAGTGAAATAGCCATTTGAGGTCCCGAAAGGCTAGAAAAATGAGAAACGACCCCGAGGGTTAGAATAGTACCACCTGAGGGTCGGGTGAATAATAACCCTAGCGTTTTGGTAGAAAATGTCATAAAACCTCAGTAAGACCTAAGAAATGTCGTTTTAGGACTTTTGGGATCAAAAAACCCATATAAAATAATAAAACGAGAATTTTCCAATCTAAAGTCCCGTCAGGGGCAAAATGGTCATTTTGACCAAAATTTTCTAAATTGCTAGAAAAGGGCCGTAAAAGCCTCAGAATGATATTAGTAAATGTGTAAAGGCTAAAATAGAGTCGTAAGTCAGAAAAATGAGAGAAAATCCCGCTAAGGATGAAAAAGTCATTTTTACCAAAAGTTAAGGGGTAAAACGGTCATTTTATCAAAAAGATCAGAAAAGTGATATTAAGGCCCGGAATAGTATTTCACGCAGTATAATAATTACAGAACTAAAAATATGAATCCCAAAACGAATAATTAAGATTTCCAATTAGAAATTTTATACTTTCACGATATATTAGATATGAAGTGAATAGTAAAAATAACTGTAATTTATTTCGGTTATAGGAAAGCAACCAAAAGGCAAAGTAAGGAAGCCGGTTGACTCAGGAAAGGAATTGCTAGTAAAATATCGGTAAGGTCTGAAATTTATTTGTCTGCAGCATGAATTTACTCAGTATGTTTATGTGATATAGACGACAGAAATTTAATAGTCAGGTGCTGTATGCACACTAACATAAGATGTAAAATCTTAAGAAAATTATAGAATAAATTACAGAATAAATTTAAAGAGTTCCAGACCCTGGAGGCAGCATAATTGCCACCGGTCAGGAACCACCACAAACTCAATAATTAAATCAGTATTGGCGTACCGGCCACCCACACAGGTGGAGGTTTCTCAGATTTCAGTTACAGTTATAATAGGACTCCAAACTGCTGGTGATATATCTCGAGTTTAGAAGTCTGATATATTCAGACTGTAGAGGATTGGCCAGTGGGTCACTCCCCATTGTCCCTCTCAGTTATGCACGCATTACGATGCGACCAATTTAGGGGCCCAATTGCAGAATTCAATATCAGATAAAGACTTAAGATTTCAGAACTGCCATAATTGAGCATAAAACGTACTAACTGTATGTGTAGTAGCTTATATATTAGTTGACATAAATAGTATCGATCAAAGTCAACCTTACCGCTCATGGTCAAGAGTCAAAGTTACTATTATGTAAATAGTATTTTTTCATGATTTTGTGTTTTATGTTCCTGCATCTATGTTTGAACTTACTGAGCTTGTCGCTCACTAGTTTATTCATGTTGCAGGTAAGAAACCTGTACACCAGTAGATAGTGGATGGACGAGGAGCGGGATTGCATCTGCCTCCAGGGTTGGACGAGGGGAATGGTCCTGTTGATGTTTTTCACTGTGTAGAGTTTGAGTGTTGTTTTAAGAGCAGATTTTGAATTATATTTCGAAAATACATCATGATGTAAATTATATACGACTAGTATGATAGTAGTGTATCTTATGTTTTATGATACTTAGATTTTTACAGTTTACAGTCATAAATAGTTTTAAAAAAAAATCCCTCGGTTTTCATAATAAAAATCATCTGAATTACAAATAGTAATTTAACAAGAACAAGTTATAAGTAGATGCCGGTGACTTATTGAGGTAACGGTCTACCATAGCGGACTTTGAAGCTCTACTATGCTAGTACTATAGCCTCAATTTAGGGTGGGCCACCACAGCATCCATAGGCACAACATCACACCAAATTTCATCTTGGTATGATTTCCCTATAGAGAAAGTAACCAAACTCCTCTTGGACACCGAAACTCCACTTCCATTCTTGAACCATTGAATCATGTAGGGCTTAGTATGAGGCTCAATTGATAGGCCTAATTTTGTCACATTTCTTTAGAAACAACATTAGTGTAACTCCTTCCATCGATAATGACATTACACACTCAACCATGAGATGTGGAACGGGTTTAGAAAATGTTTTCTCACTACCAATTCTCTTCTGGACAAAGACTAGCATTCGAGAGATGCCAAATTACTAGAACCTCTCCTTCACACCATACTCTTCATGCCCTTCAAATTCTCCTTCTTCTTGAGGCTTCTCTTCTTCTTCTTCAACCATAGCATCTCCAATGATAGTGATAGCACGTTTGTTGGGACACTCTGAGGCAATGTGCCCAAATCCTTAGATCTTGAAACATTTCTTGGTGGCGTTGGGATTGACCACGGCTTTTGGAATCCATGTCTCCTGCTTGGTGATGGATGAGGACGCTTTAGTTACTGCTGAAGTAGACAATGCACTAGGGTTTCCCTTATTTGTAATGCTAGGGTTGCCCACTGTTTTTGATGGAAATCTCCTCGCTTCTTTCTTTTGTTGTTCCACTGTGAGGGCCATCTTTTGAACATCATTAGACATCCAATAGGGCTACAATTTGATCACATCTGAAATTTCTCTCTTGAGGCCACCTACATATCTCACAATGGTTTGCTCCTCTAGTTCTGCCAAATCACATTTAAGCATGAGATACTCAAATTCCCTTGTATAATCTTCAACCGACATGTCCAATTGCTTGAAGTTGTGAATCTTTAAATAATTGTCTTATTTGTTGGAGTCGGATAGAAATCTTCTCCTAAGTTATCTTTTCATCTTCTCCCAAGTGTGAATTAGGCATCGACCCTCTCTATCTCGTTCCCTCTTGAGATTTTCACACCAAAGGGATGCGTATCCCTTCAACTTGATAGCCACCAGTTTAACTTTCTTGTCTTTAGTGAAATCTTTATACTTAAAAATTCTTTCCACTATGTAAAGTCAATCAAGAAAATAATCACCTTGTGCACGCCCATCATACTCTAGAACCTCGATCTTCACTGTGTTGTCATGTTATGGTGCTGGTTTCTCCTCCAATATCTCCTATCTTCATCGCTTGAATCCTTTTCGTGAAAAGGATTGACGTCTTCTTCATTAGTTTCATGTTAATGATCTTGTCTTCTTGGTTGTTGTCTCTTTTCCACTTGCTACAGTCTCTGTTGGAGTTGTTTAATGGTCCTCCTCAATTCAGCCACTTCAAGATTCCGATCTTATGGTTCTTCATCACCCGTTTGTTCCACTTCTTCGAGTAATTGTCTTTGACGTGTTACCCTCATTGATCTAAACATGTCTCTGATACCAAAATGGTACCAAATTTGGTTAGAGGATTAGGGGTAAATGGATTAAGTGTTTAGTAACAGGAAAATCTAGATTCAAAACAAGTCTAAAATGGACGCCACTAATGGTTTCCATCTACTTTTAAATGGATGCCACTAAGAGGTAAGAGTATAGATAAAGTTCACAAAGAGAACTAGAAATTTCATTCAACCAAAAGTTCTTAACCTTACGTTCAGTTTTTCCAGCCCAATTATGCACGAATTTTACCATCCAAAACAAGAAAATTTCAGTTACAAAACCACCCAAATTCCATGCTTAAAACAAGGAAAATTCCCCAACAATAACTAGCCAATTTGTAGGAAAATAAATCGATAAAAACGTATCAGAGTGGCGCAGCGGAACAATAAAAATTTTAGATCGTTAAATATCTCATGATGCCATATACAATAAACCAACAACAATTAAAACTCATACCTCAAGGACGCCAATCTGCAGGAGGAGAATGACTAGAGGGCTTCAACCAACTAGCCTTCTTTACTATTCTCTAATTCTCGAATGGCTGAGTGTGTAGACACTCTGAACCTCGATCGGTATGCTAGCATTGCTAGTCTTCTTCCGACCACCCTAATCTCTAAAGAACTTATTGTCACGGTGAGCTGTGTAATAATAAGCCTGCTCACCTGAGAGTCTGTGGTATGAGAGAATTAGAGTGGCAGGACCTCTATTTATAGAGCTACATGAGGTGATTCTCTGAATTCAAATTGGATTAGGAGAAGATATTCTCCCTTATCCATAAGCACAAATCCAAATTTTCCAAGGGGGAAATCCCAACAATAAATTCGACCACTTTAGGATAATTCCAATCTAAATCTAAACAATATTTTAACTAGAATTTTATCTCCCTTTTTCAACCAAAAAATCCAAAAATCCAAGAGAAAATCCCCAAAAAAATTTCGGCCACTTTTGGATAAGGAAGAATCAAAATTTCACTAGGATTTTCAAGCTTGAATCTTATCTCATCCTTATCCAAAATAACCGAAAATCTCCTAGGAGATTTACTCCAAAAATTTGGCCATTATCAAGGATGAGATAATCCAAATTCAACTGGGATTGAAACTTGAATTTTTTCTTGAACCTTATCCACAAAAATCTGAAAATTCATTGAGGATAATCCTCAAAAATTTCGTCCATATTTGGTTAGGATTTGGATTCAAAATTCAAGTAGGATTCTAACAAAATTTTGTTAGGAAATGCCCTAAGTACTAGAGACATTTTGATGTATTCATTTTGAACTGGATAATAAAATTATACATAGAGGTTATTCATTACATTGCTATTTGTCCTCGTCTTATTTACATGTTAAAGTAAATGTAAGCAAATATGGCTCACTGACTGCTTGTGTTTAAACTGTTAGAATATTGCATGCAATGGACTTTTGTATGCGAGAAGACAATGTTCTAAAGTTAGCAGTCTAAACTATGGTCTATAGTCTATGGGGTTAGACCGAGCATCTAACTCAGGATAAGACTATTATGTTGTCTAAAGCCTTAGAGGGGACGGTTTGTCTTGACTGTCTGGAGCTGGACTCCCAAGTAGAGACATAGATATGTTGCTTGGTGGTGACATATTAGACCGGGACTAAAGCGTGATTGATCTACGTAGTCCGCTATGAGTGGATCAATCTGCTTTTGACGTTCATTGTGCAATAACCTTAATCCTGAGTAAATGAACTACTTCATGTATATGACTTGTGTACTTTGATGTTCCAATGGCTAAAGCGTCTCAGAGGTAGTAAGCTTATAGACCGGTTCGTTGGGTGCATGACTTGTATACGATGAAGGGTTTGTTTGCAGATATCGGAATCATAGCTCTGAGGAGTTAAAGGTATCCTCTTAAAGGCATTATACTGAATGTGAAAATGGACAAGGCCTTAGGTCGTTTGCTGGGCGGATGACTTCTTATTCACATATGGTGAATAATCATTTTCTTGATTCGGTAGTATAATGGAACTTTAAGATAGCCTGATCAGTAGGATTAAACGGACTTTGACCTAAGGCTGATCATGGATATCATATGAGGGTTTTGCATATATGACAAGGTCATTGGATGGTAGCTCGTCACAGGCTTACGTAATACGGTATATAATTGGGAGTTCAGTTTCAGGTTTATAGTGGTGTGACTCTGAAATTAGTGATCATATGATTGAGTTGTTCGGTACAGAATGATGATCATATGGAATCACGGGAGCCCGATTATATATGTCCACTCAGTCCCTCTACTAGCTCCACATAATTCCTTAACGTTTGGCAAATTGATTTGTGTATGCTATTGGCTAGTTTATTATGCATGGATGGTGATGACACAGGATTAGGATGGTAGACAAGATTCTCTCCGGTTGGATTCAGATTTTGTTTTGGATAATAGAGTACACAATTATTCGAACTCCAAATAAAGTTGCCATGATTTTATTTGAGATTGGATTGGAGTTGTAGAAAATTATCCATGAGAACAAGAATTTGAAACACAACCGTTTTGTGGAATTTGAAATTTGAATTTTGAAATTTGAATTTGAAATTTGAATTTGAAATTCGAATTTGAAATTTGAATTTGAAATTTGAAATTTGAAATTTGAAATTTGAAATTTGAATTTGAAATTTGAATTTGAAATTTGAAATTCAAATTTTGAATCACAGTCCAAGTAGGATTCGAATTTGTTGTGGAAATCCACAAGGTTTGAAATTCGAATTTGAGTTGGATTTGGAGAGGATAATCTTGTTAGAATCCTACTTGAATTTTGAATCTAAATCCCAACAAAAGTGAACGAAATTTTTGAGGATAATCCTCAATGGAATTTCGGTTTTTGTGGATAAGGTTCAAGGGAAAATTCAAGCTTCAATCCTAGTTGAATTTGGATTCTCTCCTTCCCTGAAAAGTGGCCAAAATTAGGGAGAAAATCTCCTAGGAAAATTTGGTTATTTTGGATATGGTTGAGATAAGATTCAAGCTTGAAAATCCTAGTGGAATTTTGATTCTTCCTTATCCTAAAAGTGGCCGAATATTTGGAGAAGATTTTCTCCTAGAAATTTCAGATTTTTTGGTTGAAAAAGGGAGATAAAATTCTAGTCAAAATCTTGTTTAGATTTGGATTGGATTTATCTTAAGAAAACCGAATTTTATTGTGGAGATTCTCCCTTGGAAAATTCAGATTTTATGGTTATGGATAAGGGAAAATATCTTTTCCTAATCCAATTCAAATTCAGAGAATCACCTCATGCAGGTCTATAAATAGAGGTCCTGCCACTCCAGTTCTCTCAGACCACAGACTCTCAGGTGAGCAGGCTTATTGTTGCACAGCTCATCGTGACAATAAAGTTCTTTAGAGATCTGGGTGGTCGGAAGAAGACTAGCAGTGCTAGCATACCGATCGAGGTTCAGAGTGCCCACACACTCAGCCATTCGGGAATTGGAGAATAGTAGAGAAGGCTAGTTGGTTGAAGCCTCCGGTCATTCTCCTCCTGCAAGATTGGCGTCCTTGAGGTATGAGTTTTAATTTTTGTTGATTTATTGTATATGGCATCATGAGATATTTAACGATCTAAAAATTTTTATTGTTCCGCTGCGCCACTCTGATACGTTTATACCGATTTATTTTCCTACAAATTTTCCTCTCCATATCCAACTCAAATTCGAATTTCATTCCTTGTGGATTTACCACAACAAATTCAAATCCCACTTGGACTGTGATTTAAAATTTGAATTTCAAATTTCAAATTCAAATTTCAAATTCAAATTTCTAATTTCTAATTTCAAATTCAAATTTCAAATTCAAATTTCTAATTTCTAATTTCAAATTTCAAATTTCAAATTCGAATATCAAATTCGAATTTCAAATTCGAATTTCAAATTCGAATTTCAAATTCAAATTTCAAATTTCATATTTCAAAATTCAAATTTCAGAATCCACTAAACAGTTGTATTTCTAATTCTTGTTCTCGTGGATAATTTTCTACAACTCCGATCCAATCTCAAATAAAATCATGGTAACTTTATTTGGAGTTCGAGTAATTGTGTACTCTATTATCCAAAACAAAATCAGAATTCAACCGGAGAGAATCTTGTCGACCATCCTAATCCTATGTCAACACCATCCATGCATAATAAACTAGCCAATAGCATACACATATATATGTGGAACTAGTAGAGGGACTAATTGGACATATATAATCGGACTCTCACAAATCCATATGATCATCATTCTTTACCGAACAACTCAATCATATGATCACTAATTTCAGAGTCATACCACTATAAACCTGAAACTGAACGCCCAATTATATACCGTATTACGTAAGCCTATGACAAGCTATCGTCCAATGACCTTGTCATGTATGCAGAACCCTCATATGATATCCATGATCAGCCTTAGGCCAAAGTCTGTTTAATCCTACTGATCAGGTTATCTTAAAGTTCCATTATACTACTGAATAAAGAAAATGATTATTCACCATATGTGAATAAAAAGTCATACGCCCAGCAGAAGACCCAAGGCCATGTCCATTTTCACATTCAGTATAATGCCTTTAAGAGGATACCCTTAACTCCTCATTAGAGATATGATTCCGATATCTGTAAACGAACCCTTCATCATATACAAGTCATGCACCCAACAAAACGGTCTATAAGCTTACTACCTCTGAGACGCTTTAGCCATTGGAACATCAAAGTACACAAGTCATATACATGAAGCTATCCTTTTACTCAAGATTAAGGTTACTGCACAATGAACGTCAAAAGCAGATCAATCAACTCAAAGCGGACTTCGTAGATCAATCACGCTTTAGTCACGGTCTAATATGTCACCACCAAGCAACATATCTATGTCTCTACTTAGGAGTCCAACTCCAGACAGTCAAGACAAACCATTCCCTCCAAGGCTTTAAATAACATAATAGTCTTAACATCAGTTAGATGCTCGATCTAACCCCATAGACTACAGACCATAGTTTAGACCGCTAACTTTAGAACATTGTCTTCTCGCATACAAAAGTCCATTGCGTGCAACGTTCTAGCTGTTTAACATAAGTAGTCAGGGAGCCATATTTGCTTACATTTACTTTAATATGTAAATAAAACGAGGACAGATAGCAATATAATGAATAACGTCTATATATAATTTTATTATCCAGTTCAAAATAAATACATTAAAATGTCTCTAATGCTTAGGGCATTTCCTAACACAATTTACAGCTGAAAAATCCTTCACTTTTCAACTCACTAAAACTGACCAAAACTAACCAAAATCCCAATTAAAATGCACCAAAAACATCCCTTTAAAGAGGGAAAGGAAGCTGCTATCATAACTCCCCCAAACCCTTCATTAAACCAACAAATTACTAAGTAACTTACACACACACACTTAAAACCAAATTTTATTGGGCTGTAACAACAATATTAAAACTGAAAATAATTGAAGACTGTACAATTAATTTTAAGGAAGAAAGACATGCATTTCCATGCAAAGTCGAGCTGCTAGAGCCATTCAAAACTGAACTTAAGCTTAAGCCTTTAGGTGCTGAGTTTAAGCTTGAAACATGATCCGCATCAAGAACTTTGAAGGCCGAAGAGGAGAAAGGTTCCATATGAATGGCACTTGCACATAGGTTAGTCAATCCTAAGAGATGGTAGAAGCCCGTATGACAGCACGGTGAGCACGACCTTCAAAAGGGAAACGGGTTAAAATTCCTGAACCAGGACGTGGTGGCGGACGACAATATTAGGGAGTTTGGAGACGTCGACAGGGGCCTCGAGAAGAGTTATCTTTTCTGTTTAATAGCCCGCCCACCCTGAAAACGGCTCAGTTAAAGGTAAGGTTCAGTGGCTGGAAGAGCACCACATGTCACGTGGTGTTCGGTGCACCCCCGGTGGCCCTTAACAATCTAGAGGACTGAGTGCCTCCCATGCTCGGTCATACTCATAACCGCATCAGGTCTCCAAGGTGAACAGCCTCTGGTTGATAAAACAATGTAGGCAAGGGAAGTCGACAAAACGGATCCGTAACCTTGGGAAAAGGATTGGCACTGAGGGTTGGGCATGGGGGTCCCAGTCCTGAACACGTCGACTATCAGTGGACTACTTGAGCTTTTCCCGCAGTGAGAGTGGGTTGTCGCGTGCCGTCGGGGGATGGACTGGGAACGGCCCGCTCGAGGGCCTTTCCTAGGCGTTGAATAGTCGACTCAGAACTGGTATGGACACGGGGAATCTGACTATTTAATTAAAACAAAGCATTGCAATGGTCCTTGCAGAAGCTCATGCAATCTGATTTCTGCCCAGTGCTCTTAATGTCCAAGTGAAGAACTTCAACCAAGCGCGGGTAAACGGCGGGAGTAACTATGACTCACTTAAGGTAGACAAATGCCTCATCATCTAATTTGTGATGTGCTTGACTGGATTAGTGAGATTCCCACTGTCCCTGTCTACTATCAGTGAAACCACAGCCAAGGGAATGGGCTTGACAGAATTAGTGGGAGAAGAAAACCTTGTTGTGCTTAACTCTAGTCTAACTTTGTGAAATGACTTGAGAGGTGTAATATAAGTGGGAGCCCAAGACTACGAAAGTGAAATGCCACTACTTTTAACGTTATTTTACTTATTCCGTGAATCGGAGGTGGGGCACTGCCCCTATTTTTAGACCCAAGGCTCGCCTCCACTGGCCGATCAAGGTGGAAGACATTGTCAGGTAGGGAGTTTGGCTAGGGTGACACATCTGTTAAAAGATAACGCAGGTGTCCTATGATGGGCTTAATAAGAATAGAAATCTCGTGTAGAACGAAAGGGTAAAAGCTCGTTTGATTTTAATTTCCAATACAAATACAAACAGTGAAAGTGTGGCCTATCGATCCTTTAGACCTCCGAGAGTTTAAGCTAGAGGTGTTAGAAAAGTTACCATAGGGATAACTGGCTTATAGCAGCCAAGTGTTCATAGCAACGTTGCTTTTTGATCCTTTGATGTCAGCTCTTCCTATCATTGTGACGCAGAATTCACCAAGTGTTGGATTATTCACCACCAAATAGGGAACGTGAGCTGGGTTTAGTCTATCGTGAAACAGGTTAGTCTTACCCTACTGATGAAAATGTCGTAGTAGTAATTCAATCTACTACGAGAGGAGTCGTTGATTCACACAATTAGTCCTTGTACATGGTTGAAAAGCTAGTGGCACGAAGCTACTGTGCTCTAGATTATGACTTAATGCCTTTAAGTCAGAATCTAGGCTAGAAGCGATGCACGCGATGTTGCTCATTTGTCGACCTGCAGTAGGGGCATCGGCCCCCAAAGGTTCATGCCATTGGTGAAGCCTGCATAGCGGACGAGCCGTTCAGGCCGCCTTGAAGTGCGATTCTCGTTGAGTGTTAGGTAGAATCCTTTATGAATGACATACGTATACGACAGGGTATTGTAAGTGGCAGAGTGGCCTTGTTGCCACTATCCATTGAGATTCAGTCCCACGTCCCTTAGACTCATCCCTCCCCCCCCCCCCTACCCGGCCTCAAATGGGTAAGAGGCTGGTTTGCCCCACTAACACGGCTGTGCTTTTCGATTCGAGCAGGAAGAAATCACCTCAAGTGTTGGAACTTAATCTTAAGCCCAAGTGTCCGAAAAAAAATGTCACGGCCCAAAATTTAGACACGTGACACGGCAGCCAAATCATAATATCAACCCGAGATTTAAGGAAAAACATTTATTACGAAGAGCTGGTCAACATTATAATTTAGCTAAGCCTAATTATTTATAAAGTAGCATCATAACCACATAATAAAATAAAGGAGAAAATAAATGCTTTTTAATGCGGAAATCAAACACAAAATCGGTTTTCAAATGAAATTACCAACCATAAAATATTCCCAAGCATAAAATTTAAATAACGTGAAATAAAGTACAAACTTAAAGTCTCATTACATCAGAACGAGAAACATAAAGAAGAAGATGGAGAAAACGGATAGCATCATCTTCGGTAGTAATGGATATCTCAACGATTTTCGGAACTGCTACCTCTCGCACCTGGAAGTAGTCATTTCGAAATCACAAAGAAAAGGGTCATGAGCGCTGGCTCAGTAGGACGAAAACAAAGGTGGATTAAACAGGTAGCATTTAAATGCATGGCATAATATTCGTTTCCAAAAATAAAATCAACAATTTAAGAATACATGGCATAATAATCATTTAAAACAAATAATCAACAATTTCGTGAAAACATTTTTAATATAAGTTTTATTCTGCTAAGGACTTAGCGTAGCTGCAATATACGTGCCCCAATATTAAAATAATAAATCATTAAAATAAACTATCGTATTTTGAGGGAGGACTTGTCGTAGCTATAATATACGTGCCTCGAATTGAATTATCCTAGATCATCTCATTACGGTCTAAATAGGCCGAACGGCCCTGCGCAGGTTTAGGGACCTTCCCCCATGGCGTCAACTTTGGGACGCACGCATCATTTACAATGATCGTGAACTAGAGCTCAATTATGTTCACCAGATTATTCAAAAGATGGTATTTACTAAGTTATATTATGCCATAAATCAAAACACGTTTTAAAATACACATTTAATTACCAAATACGTTGCATGTATTTATTTCATCAAAAACAATATAATAATTTCATAAACTGAAAACAGCATGCCATCGATAAAACAGGGAAATTTAAAACACTTGACTACTCCCAGAAAAGGGTAGAACGTCCTACCTCGATTATCGCATAAGCGTTACGATAACGTGATCCACAAATCTAGTAAGAACGTCAAATAAATCCTATAATCACAACATATGATCAGTCTAGGTCTAGACATAATCATCCAATCATTTTAGTGTGCCACAAAAGATTTCAAAACGTTTAATAAACATTTGGGATTTAAAATTTGTGAAAAAAAAAACTCTAAGTTAGGATATTACTAGACATGGACAGACTGACCTAGGCTGATTGTAAAATTAATATTAATTCATTTTTAATCCCAAAAATTCTAAATTTTTAATATGTTAAACTAGACTTCCGTAGCTTTAATTCCATATAATTTTTATAATTTTTGGACATCGTTTGGTTATTCAATTAGGCCAAAAACCGAGGGGTTGCTTTCAGGCATAAAATCTGGGTTTCAGTTTCAGTTCAAAAACTGGCAGTTCTGTCCGCCTATTTTAGAAAAATATTTTGACTAGGCAAACGGATGAGTTTGGTTCTGAAATTTTGTAGACGTTTAGGGGACATTTGAATTTAATTTTAGGCTGAAGAATCACTTGAAAATCATTTTTAAAACTCAAGTTATGGCTGACACAAATTTACTGTTCAAATGGCAATTTTCCAGATTTCTGTTTTTCTGTGTCCGAATTTCAATTAGTCTCAAATCAACTCAATTTTCATCCAATGATCACGAAATTTTGTGGAGAACCTTATTTATATGTGGTTAACACAACCCAAGAATCAAATTGACAAAAACATAAAATTTTATACATGTGATAAAAGGGTTTTTGAAAGGGAAACAAAGAGGCAAAATTTTTAGGGTTTGAGAGAGTGATTCACACCTTGTTTATGCTGCACTATTTTTGATGCTTGGTCTCCTTTTTAGCTGAATTTGTGTGAGTGTTGGGGTCTTCAAAACAGTAGGGTAAACAGTGGAGAAAACCATATAAATTTCGGATTTAAAGTCAAAAGGAGAAGGAAGGAAAAAGTTGATTTCTCACCTTGTTTTTGTCTCAAAATTTGTTAAATCCTTGAGATGCCTTTAGGTAGGTTTTTGTTTGCTGTTTTGGGGTTGTTTTGGGAGAGAAAATTCAGAGAGGAAACAAGGGGAGGCTGGCTGAATTTTTGAGAGTGAAAGGTAGGGTGAATGAGAGTTAAAAGAGGGTTTTTATACTAGGTTTTTCTTTCCCTTTCTCTTCCTTGTTTGGCCGAAAATTTTAGGGGCAAAAGGGAAAGTTTTTGTGCTATTTTGAGGCTAGGGTTTTCTCTCTTATTTCCCTTTAAGTGGCCGAAAATTATCCATTAGTTTTTAGGAAAAAAAAATAATTTGAATTTTGATTGAGTTTTGACCTAGCTTTTAATTCATATAAAATCTCCTTTATTTCCTACACTTTATGGCTGAAATTCTTCTTTATATTTAAGGGATGAAATTTGAATTTGAATCCTCCTTGGATTTGTGGGATTTAAATTTTAATTAAAAATCCCAAGTGATGGCCGAATATTTTAGGGTTTTTTTTTAAGTTAAAATTATTGACTTTTTGAGCGGAATTTGACTAGGCAACCAACCTAGGGTTTCCAAATGATTTTTAATTACTTTTTGGCACACTAATTTTATTTAAATTATATATTGACCCTTAAATAAAATTTAAGGCGTCATAAATATCTACCACTAAAAATAGTTTCGTCCTCGAAACTTTAAGAATTACTCCACACTAAAGAAGAGAATAAGAATATAAATAACTTCTCATTTCATTAAGCGATCTAAATGCACCTTTCAAAACATATAGTGGTATATCTACCACTATGAACAGAGTAGGGTTACAAAACAAACTTAGGTCGACTACATTATATGTACTCTACTATTTAGCGAACCATTCGGCATGGTTCTCGCGCATATCTTTCTCGGTTTCCCATGTGGCTTCCTCTTCACCATGGTTACATCAAAGAACCTTCACCATGGGTATTGTTTTCGTTCTCAGCTGCTTGACCTTACGATCCAAAATCTTCATTGGAACCTCAACGTAAGAGACATCTGGTTGGATTTCTACATCATCTGTTGAAATAACTTCGGATTCTATTCGTGCACTCTTCCTCAGCATCGATACATATAAAACGTTGTGCACTCCCAAGGTGTCGGGTAACTTCAGCTCATATGCAACCTTACCAACTCTGCGTACGATCTCGAAAGGTCTAATGTAACGCGGTGCTAGCTTCCCTTTAACTCTAAAACGAGAGATACCTTTCTTCGGTGACACCTTTAGCAATACAAACTCTCCGACCTCGAACTCTAACGACTTTCTGCGTTGATCTGCATAGCTCTTCTGTCGACTTTGTGCTATTAGAAGTCGTTGTTTGATGATGGCAATCTTCTCGTACTGGTCTAGGATTATATCGGGTCCACCCACTGGTGCTTCCTGGTTGTCAACCCAATAGATGGGTGATCGACAAGGCTTTTCGTACAATGCTTCAAAGGGTGCCATTCCGATACTCGCTTGATAACTGTTATTGTATGCGAACTCTGCCATGTAGAGGTGTTTGCTCCATCCATCTCCAAGATCAAGAACGCAGGCACGTAGCATATCCTCAAGAATCTGTATGAGATGCTCCGACTGATCATTTGTCTGCGGATGAAAAACGGTGCTGAAGTTTAGTTCTGTGCCTAGAGCTTCCTGTAAACTTTGCCAAAAGCGAGCGTTGAAGCGCGTATCACGATCAGAAATGATCACTGAAGGGACTCCATGCAATCTGACTATGTTCCTCATGTAAAGCTCGGCTAGCTGGTTCCTACTGTAAGTCGTCTTGAATGGGATGAGGTGCGCAGTCTTCGTGAGACGATCTACAACTACGCAGACTCCATCAGATCCATTCTGTGCTCTCGGTAAGCCGGTTAGGAAGTCCATTCCTATACTATCCCACTTCCACCGAGGTATTGGAAGTGGTTGGAGCAGACCTGCGGGTCTCTCCCGTACTGCCATTACTTTCTGACACGTCAAACAGTTGGCCACGAAGTTCTTCACATCTAACTTCATACCTCTCCACCAAAGCTGCCGTCTTAAGTTTTGATACATCTTGTTTCCACCTGGGTGCATGGCGAACCTCGACTGATGAAACTCTGACAAGATCTCCTGTATAAGCTCTGGGATGTGTGGCACTGCTAAGCGACCCTCGTTGTAAAGAATTCCACTGGCGTTCATCGACCACTCTGCAACATGCTTGCCCTTTAACAATTTATCTCAGATGTCAACGAGATGTGTATCTGCCAACTGATTCTCCTTGATCCTCTACACGTAGTCTGGTTCCATCACTAAGTTGTACAACACTGGGTGACCCTGAACTTCGCCAAAACGAACCTGATAAGCTGTAAGAACTCTGTCCTTTTCCCACTCATCTATCTGCATAGCCATTATAGAAGCGTCATGATCAAGATTGGGAACTGCCTCTCTTTTCCTACTTAGTGCATCTGTGACCACGTTTGCTTTACCCGGATGGTACTCGACTTGGAAGTCGTAGTCTTGCATGTATTCTACCCATCTTCTCTGACGCAGGTTGAGATCTTTCTGTGTAGCCAGGTATTTCAAACTCTTGTGATCTGAAAACAGTCTAAAACTGACACCATACAGATAACAACGCCAAATCTTAAGCGTGAACACTACTGTAGCTAACTCTAGATCGTGTGTAGGGTAGTTTCGTTCATGTTGTTTCAGCTGTCGTGAGGCATAAGCGACAACTTGGTTCTGTTGCATCAAAACTGCTCCAAGACCTTGATGAGAAGCATCAGTGTAGATGTCATATACTTGATCCTGATCCGGAATGATAAGGATAGGTGCAGACGTCAAACGAATCTTTAACTCCTGGAAAACTGACTCACAGCTGTTGTCCCAAATGAAAGGTACATCCTTCTTTGTCAGATTGGTGAGGGGAGCGGCAAGCTTGCTGAAGTCCTGTACAAAACGTCGATAATATCCCACTAAGCCCAAGAAGCTTCGGATCTCTAGAACATTCTTCGGTCGTTCCCACTTAAGAATCGCTTCAACCTTGGATGGATCAACTGATATACCGTCTCCTGAGATGATATGCCCGAGAAACTTAACCTTTGTCATCCAAAACTCACATTTTTCTTTCTTGGCGTACAACTGATGTTCACGAAGAGTCTGTAAAACTATACTGAGATACTGTGCATGATCTTCACGAGTTCGGGAGTAGATGAGGATGTCATCGATGAATACGATGATGAACTTATCAAGAAAAGGTCGGAAGACTCTATTCATCATATCCATGAAGGCTGCTGGCGCGTTTGTCAAACCGAAAGGCATTACTAAGAACTCATAACTGCCATACCTCGTTCGGAATGCTGTCTTCGGGATATCCTCCTCTCTGACACGAAGCTGATGATAACCAGATCTCAAATCAACCTTGGAGAAGAAACAAGCTCCACCCAATTGATCGAACAGGTCATCTATACGTGGTAATGGATACATATTTTTGATGGTCACACTATTGAGCTTTCTGTAGTCCACACAAAGACGTAGCGGACCGTCGGCTTTCTTCACAAAAAGGACTGATGAACCCCAAGGTGAGTTACTATCTCGGATAAAGCCCAGTGATTTCAACTCATCTAGTTGCTTGCTTAACTCTTTCATCTCTAGAGGTGCCATACGATACGGAGCAGAAGCAAAAGGAGCTATTCCAGGAACTAAGTCGATATGAAACTCTATTTCTCGATGAGGCGGTAAACCTGGAAGAGCTTTTGGAAAAACATCTGGAAAACTATCGACAACAGGTATAAGTTGGGTACTCTTTTCAGAATTGGATCCTTCCACTGCACACAAGGATAAGAAGCAAAGAATACCCTGTCTACTCTTTGACGCTAACCTCAAAGCAGATCTATCAACATCTGAAACTAAGCTTAACTGATAGGACACCACATGTCCGGAATTAGTTGTAAAGATAACGTGATGATTACGACAATCAAGCATAATCCTATATCGGGAAAGCCAGTCATATCCTAGAATGATGTCATAAGCAAACATAGGCATTACCACAAGTGATGCCTCCAAACAAACATCCCCAACATAAACATAGGCTTGACACCCATCACTAACGGTAGTCGTGCCCAACGGGGATTTCACACATAAGGAAGAGTCAAGACTTTGTACTTTTAAACCAAGTGAACGAGCATAATGTTAGGCTATAAAAGAGTGTGTAGCTCTGGTGTCAAACAAAACATGTGCATATGTACCAAAGATAGGAATTATACCATCTAATGTAGTCGGTGTATGATCTATCTCCATGCTGTCAGCTCCAAGAGTGTGTACCTGTGGTGCCTTACCACGATTTTGAGCTGTATTCCCTCGCTGATAGCCCGTACTCTGACCCTGTGGTGGCGGTCTCTGATAACTCGGCACCGGGAACTGCTGTAGCGGTGTAGCATGTGGAGCATAAGGCGCAGTGTACTGGCTCGTGCGCTAAGGCTGATAGGGAGCTGGAAGCTAAGGGCGCTGTGACTGCGAAGACTGGGAAGTAATCTGTTGCCTCTGTGGAAGACCATTCTGATTCCGCTGATGATGATGTCTATGAGCATTGTCTCTTGACTGTCTCTTCGGGCAGACATTTCTTTTGTGGCCTTCATCACCACACTCGAAGCAGGTAATCACATTCACTCGACCCTGTCGCTGTCTAGAAAATTGATGAGAACTCGATCCCTGAGACTGCTGGTTCTTCTGGTAAGGAGTCTGCGGCTTGTGCTAAGGCTTGTTGCGGATTGGTCCAGACTTGTTTTTGTTACGAGCTTCAAGGAACTCCTTGTCGCCCTCTTCCACTATCAATGCCTTAGCAACTATCTACTGGTAGCTATCCCTGATCTGGAACGGTTGTACACCCCTCTTCACATAGAGGCTAAGCCCTTCCTCAAAGCGGAGACACTTAGTAGCTTCATCCAAAACTTGATTCTTCACATACCAGGCCAACTCAGTGAACTTGGCTTTATATTCCCGCACTGACATAGACCCTTGCTTCAAACAGACGAACTCCCTAGCTTTTCTGTCGCGGAACTGAGCTGAAAAGAAACGCTCGTGAAAACGCTCCTCGAAAACAGTCCAAGAAGTCCTCTGCTCCTCTGTCAAACCATCCTCAATACTACCCACTAGGTAGAGGCTAGACCCACCAGCTTGTTGGAAGCAAACTCAACCTAGAACTCTGCGGGTGTGGCGGTCAACTTTAGCTGCTTGTGAATGGCATTAAACCAGTAGTCGGCATCCATCTTTGTGCCCGTGCCGTCGAAAGTGGGTACGTGAGGCTTAAAGAAAAGAGTTAGGGCTGCCTGTTTAGGATGTATCATAGGCTGGGTAGGTGCTGCTCTAGAGGTAGGGTTTTCGGTGGTAGGCGTTTGCTGAGGAGTTTGAGAAGAACTCCCCGCTCTCGGGGTCTCATTAGGAACAACATTGGCTACAGGAGTTGGGTTAGGTGTTCCAAAAGGTAAGACGGTGAGGAGAGCCTGTATCGCTGCCGTGAGGTTCTGCATCGCTGTTAGCTGATCATTCGGTGTAGGAACCGCTGCATTCTGTCTCCCTTGAGGCTGTGTGTTCCCGGGGTTCTCTTCGTCATTGCCTCTCTGCTGCCTCTGACTACGTGTGTCGGGACAAGCCATTTTGCTGCATACGATTGAAGGAAGAGGAAATCCTGTAAGCTTCTAAGAGTAAGGAAAACTACGCTTGGGTATTTTGAAAACGTTTTGATGAAAACCCTTTTAAAAACGTTTTGATGAAAAACCCTTTTGAAAACCTGGGCTCTGATACCATTATTTGTCACGGCCCAAAATTTAGACACATGACACGGCAGCCAAATCATAATATCAACCCGAGATTTAAGAAAAAACATTTATTACGAAGGGCGGGTCAACATTATAATTTAGCTAAGCCTAATTATTTATAAAGTAGCATCATAACCACATAATAAAATAAAGGAGAAAAAAAATGCTTTTAATGCGGAAATCAAACACAAAATCGGTTTTCAAATGAAATTACCAACCATAAAATATTCCCAAGCATAAAATTTAAATAACGTGCAATAAAGTACAAACTTAAAGTCTCATTACATCAGAACGAGAAACATAAAGAAGAAGATGGAGAAAACAGATAGCATCATCTTCGGTAGTAACGGATATCTCAACGATTTTCGGAACTGCTACCTCCCGCACCTGGAAGTAGTCATTTCGAAATCACAAAGAAAAAGAATCGTGAGCGCTGGCTCAGTAGGACAGAAACAAAGGTGGATTAAATAGGTAGCATTTAAATGCATGGCATAATATTCGTTTCCAAAAATAAAATCAACAATTTAAGAATACATGGCATAATAATCATTTAAAACAAATAATCAACAATTTCGTGAAAACATTTTTAATATAAGTTTTATTCTGCTAAGGACTTAGCGTAGCTGCAATATACGTGCCCCAATATTAAAATAATAAATCATTAAAATAAACCATCATATTTTGAGTGAGGACTTGTCGTAGCTATAATATGCGTGCCTCGAATTGAATTATCCTAGATCATTTCGTTACGGTCTAAATAGGCCGAACGACCCTGTGCAGGTTTAGGGACCTTCCCCCATGGCGTCAACTTTGGGACGCACGCATCATTTACAATGATTGTGAACTAGAGCTCAATTATGTTCACCGGATTATTCAAAAGATAGTATTTACCAAGTTATATTATGCCATAAATCAAAACACGTTTTAAAATACACATTTAATTACCAAATACGTTGCATGCATTTATTTCATCAAAAACAATATAATAATTTCATAAACTGAAAACAACATGCCATCGATAAAACAGGAAAATTTAAAACACTTGACTACTCCCAGAAAAGGCTAGAACGTCCTACCTCGATTATCACACAAGCGTTACGATAACGTGATCCACAAATCCAGTAAGAACATCAAATAAATCCTATAATCACAACATATGATCAGTCTAGGTCTAGACATAATCATCCAATCATTTTAGTGTGCCACAAAAGATTTCAAAACGTTTAATAAACATTTCGGATTTAAAATTTGTGAAAAACTCTAAGTTAGGATATTACTGGACATGGATAGACTGATCTAGGCTGATTTTAAAATTAATATTAATTCATTTTTAGTCCCAAAAATTATAAATTTTTAATATGTTAAACTAGACATCCGTAGCTTTAATTTCATATAATTTTTATAATTTTTGGACATCGTTTGTTTATTCAATTAGGCCAAAAACCGAGGGGTTGTTTTCAGGCATAAAATCTGGGTTTCAGTTTCAGTTCAAAAACTGGCAGTTTTGTCCGCCTATCATAGAAAAATATTTTGACTAAGCAAACAGATGAGTTTGGTTCTGAAATTTTGTAGACGTTTAGGGGACATCTTGAATTTAATTTTAGGCTCAAGAATCACTCGAAAATCATTTTTAAAACTCAAGTTATGGCTGACACAAATTTACTGTTTATATGGTAATTTTCCAGATTTCCGTTTTTCTGTGTCCGAATTTCAATTAGTCTCAAATCAACTCAATTTTCATCCAATGATCACGAAATTTTGTGGAGGGTCTTATTTATATGTGGTTAACACAACCCAAGAATCAAATTCACAAAAACAAAAAATTTTACACATGTGATAATAAGGTTTTTGAAAGGGAAACAAAGAGGCAAAATTTTTAGGGTTTGAGAGAGAGATTCACACCTTGTTTGTGCTGCACTATTTTTGATGCTTGGTCTCCTTTTTGGCTGAATTTGTGTGAGTGTTGGGGTCTTCAAAACAGTAGGGAAAACAGTGGAGAAAACCATATAAATTTCGGATTTAAAGTCAAAAGGAGAAGGAAGGAAAAAGTTGATTTCTCACCTTGTTTTTGTCTCAAAATTTGTTAAATCCTTGAGCTGCCTTTAGGTAGGTTTTTGTTTGCTGTTTTGGGGTTGTTTTGGGAGAGAAAATTCAGAGAGGAAACAAGGGGAGGCTGGCCGAATTTTTAAGAGTGAAAGGAAGGGTGAATGAGAGTTAAAAGAGGGTTTTTATACTAGGTTTTTCTTTCCCTTTCTCTTCCTTGTTTGGCCGAAAATTTTAGGGGCAAAAGGGAAAGTTTTTGTGCTGTTTTGAGGCTAGGGTTTTCTCTCTTATTTCCCTTTAAGTGGCCGAAAATTATCCATTAGTTTTTAGGGAAAAAAATAATTTGAA
Source organism: Antiaris toxicaria (assembly GCA_035233585.1). Classification (NCBI taxonomy): domain Eukaryota; kingdom Viridiplantae; phylum Streptophyta; class Magnoliopsida; order Rosales; family Moraceae; genus Antiaris; species Antiaris toxicaria. Next base: position 78,812,759 of record CP141156.1, read on the forward strand.
TTTTGATTGAGTTTTGACCTAGCTTTTAATTCATATAAAATCTCCTTTATTTCCTACACTTTATGGCCGAAATTCTTCTTTATATTTAAGAGATGAAATTTAAATTTTAATCCTCCTTGGATTTGTGGGATTTAAATTTTAATTAAAAATCCCAAGTGATGGCCGAATATTTTAGGGTTTTTTTTTTAAAGTTAAAATTGTTGACTTTTTGAGCGGAATTTGACTAGGAAACCAACCTAGGGTTTCCAAAAGATTTTTAATTACTTTTTGGCACACTAATTTTATTTAAATTATATATTGACCCTTAAATAAAATTTAAGGCGTCACAAAAAATATGTGTACTATACATGGTTGGAACTTAGCAGCATTTTGTCCCTGCATCTTAATCTTAAGCCAACCTAAAAAAGTTCCCAAGTATGGGTTTTTTTTGTTTTTTATTCTCTTAGTAGGGGGGAACCTCGTCGATGGAAAGTGCTTCGAAGAGTGAGTGTATGATGGGTTTACGGAACCATCACAAACCAACACGCATGACGGTCCTCCGTTACGCCGGTCGTCGGCACTTCGCATCGTTGCAATGGTACGTTCCTTGTTCTTGGCATTGGGTGATCCACGGGGGCTATTTTTCCAAGCTAAATAGCCCCGTCGCACGCACAAAAGGGTGTCACCCGATGGCGAGGCCTTTAGGGCTTCGGTGGGGGAGGCCTCAATGTCCCCCTGTCTCTTGCCCCTCGGTTCGAAACATGTTTTCACGTTGACACCCTCCCCCCATCGCCCATCGGTGATCGAAATGACTTCACCTAAAGCGGTACGGCCAAGGCTCTACTTAATGCGCCTGCATGCCTTCTAAGTGGGGCCGTGCGCTCGTTTGAAAAGTAGAGAAACGGGAAAAGAGATGGCAAATGATGTTGAAACACTTGAAAACTTTGTAGTGACGATCGTTAAATTCATCTTGAATTTCCTGCAAAAAAACCCTCCTCAAATTCAAAGGAGATCTTTTTCTATGATTTGTTGAATTTTCATAGTCTGAAAAGTTGAAAAAAATATTGAACGAAGTCAAAACTATACAAAAATTTGTAGTATTGGTCCTCACATTTATCTTAGCCTACCTACAAAAAATTATGGACAAATTCAAAGTGTAGTGTGATTTTTGAGAAATGATACCTCCTCGCTGTGCCCCCATTTGAAAAGTAGAGAAATGAGAAAAGAGATAGCAAATGACGTCAAAACATTCTAAAACTTTGTAGTGATGATCGTTGCATTGATCTTGAATTTCTTGCAAAAAATCCCTCTCTAATTCGAAGTAGATCTTTTTCTATGATTTTTCAAATTTTCAGAGATTGAAAAGTTGAAAAAAAATATCAAACAACATCAAAACTCTACAACACTTTGTAGTATTGGTCTTTGCATTTATCTTAGCCTACTTACAAAAAATCATGTGCAAATTCAAAGTGTAGTGTGGTTTTTGAGAAATGATACCTCCTCGCCGTCCGTGCATTTGAAAAGTAGAGAAATGAGAAAAGAGATGGCAAATGATGTCGAAACACTCTGAAACTTTGCAGTGATGATGGTTGGATTTATCTTGAACATCCCCCAAAAAATTTCTCTCAAATTTGAAGGAGATATTTTTCTATGATTTTTCAAATTTTTAGAGTTTGAAAAATTGGAAAAAATACCAAATGGGGTCAAAACTTGACAAAACTTTGCAGTATTGGTTCTTGCATTTATCTTAGCCTACCTGCAAAAAAAGTGCATAAATTTGAAGTGTAATGTGGTTTTTGAGAATTGATACCTCATCACCAAAACTCATGTCTCCTGCCCCCCATACAGAAAACGCCTAGAATGCTCTTTAAGGGGGGACCCCTTGTCAACCACCCACACCTCGCCCATCCATTGTGCCCCCCCTTCCCCCATGCACATGGGCCATGGCCGGGAAGGCAGTGGTGGCAGTCGCCAGCCGACCAGCTGTGGTTGATCACCGACGGCGATGGACATTATCGGAACTCAACCCCGGGCCCTGGCCAGGTTGCCAGTCCTGTGCCCAAGCTCACCCACAGGTAGGCTAGGGCCAGTGCCACTGCACCGTCGGGGTGCAGGGGTGAGGGTGGCAATCATAAGAGAACATGCACGTGCATGCGGGGGTGAGGATGATGGATGCTTTAGGCTGCTTTTAGGGCACACTTCGGCACTTCACACCTTTGCAACTTCGTAATGATTGGTTCACCGGATCCCCACCCTCCCCCATACACCATGCCCCCCCAGGCCCACTCGGCGCTGAGGCCTTACCCATGAGCATGCCAAGGCGTGGTTGTCGGGTCGGGGGGGGTGGTGGTTCGCTGGCAGCAGTGGACGCCATGGGGTTTAAAAATTAAGGAAAAAAAAAAAAAGCAAACCACATCCAAATTTTCTAAAATTTTATAATGTTGAAGAGGCTACCTGGGGACGTGAAAAACAAATGAAGATGTTGTACCCCCACTTGTTCTAAATTTTCGAGGATGAAAATTTTATAAGGAAATGTGAATGTGATAACCGAGAAATTTTACTGTTCTCGGAATAATTGTAAATTATATATGTTTGAAAATTTTACTAATTAAAAATGGTGAAATGAATGATTTAATATTGTTTATAACGCGATAAAATGTTCTAACAGCGTTAAAAGGTATGAGTTCGGAAATGGAAAATTTTTCTTAACCGAAACGGGTGAAACGGTTCCAAACCGGAACCAAAAACCCTAGATGGTGCACATATGCACTAAAAGACGAAAAAACTTGGGTAATGATTTTTGGTCAAACATAAGCAAAATAAGGCAAGCCGATAGCACAGGACGCATCAGAAACCCGCCTACGCGATTTCAGTAAATTTTCGTTCGGTTTGACTTTTGGTCAAATTTTGACCATGAATTAATATGAGGAATTAATTAGGTGATGTCACCCATGACATCAATAAATGATGTAATAAATGTAATATTAATAAGGGAAAAGGTGTTAGTTGGATCCTAAGGCCATGGTTTAAAGTGATCTTGACTGGAAGGCTAGGATCAAGCCTAAAATTCAAAGAAAATTTTGGAAAATTTTGGGATAAATTCGACTGATTTTAGGTGGTGGGAAGGCAGAAAAATCAGCCACAACTTTGCAAATTAGTCCCCCAAAAAGTTGCTAAGAAGTCTCTTGAAACAAGCTAAATTGCACAAAAATTTTGCAAACAGACCCTCCCTTTATTTGGCTACATTTATAACCAGATGAAGGCTAGAAAATTCAGCCAAAACACAGCAAAAAAAATTTCTTCCTTGCTGCCCTTTCCCAGCCATGAGCTTCCCTTCATTTTCAAGCTAAAAATTTTGCAAGTTTTCATCAAAATTCACACCAAAACACCTTCCAAGCTTCAAGTGTTCAAGCTATCAAGGTAACTCCATTTTACCTTACTTTCCTTGTGTTTGCCTTGAAAATCCTATGCTTGCATAGGGGGGAAAGGATTGTGAAAATTTTGGTTCAAACTTGTTGTTTTGGTGTTGGTTAGTTTGCATGCTAGTTAAAGGATATCATGGAAGCTTAAAATACAAAATTTGAAGTATGTTTCTATAAGGAAATCCATGGCCCATGTAGAAGGAAATATGGAAAATTGTGTGAAAAAGCTTGATTAAAAACCCTAAGAACAAGAAATTATTTGCCTAGGGTTATTGAATATGAAAACCATGGCTAAAGAATGGGGTTGGAATGAAAATTTATTAGGGTTTTGGTGTGGAATTTTGCATTAAAAACCATAATGTTGAAGTGTGAGAAAATGATAATGTGGAAGAAAATTTTAGTGTTGAAATGTTTACGAAAACTATGGCCAAATTTGAAGAAAAATAATGAATTGATGTGTTGGATTAAAAGGTTGGTAATATGGAAAAATTTTACATAAAAGTTTGGTGCTTTTGCGTGAAACAGGCCTTTGTTATAGTATGTGGCAGGTACCAAGGTTCTGAGGCATACCTAAATGCCGGAAAACCTAAAATTTAAGTGGAAATGCTACTAAAATTTTTATAATGGCATTAGGGGTGTGACAGCCTGAAGCCCTGGTGGCCTCGGACCATCACTTAAAACTTCTCTTAACTGAACTTACTTAACTTGTTTAAAACTTGTGGCGGCCCGCCCTTCGTAGAGATCATACAATACTATTACAGTTAAGCTTTATCGCTAAATGCGATAGATTGTACTCTCATGGGTCGCCGGCTAATCTATCTCTCTTGTAAAACATGACGTTTTTGGGGAAATTTTTTTTTTAAAACATTATGTAAAACATTATCCACTAATCACTTTGTTTATAAGTACAAAGTAATTTACATAATACAGTACTTTCGTAAAATATATATTTACAAAAATACTGTTTCTTTTTCCCTTTTCTTTTATCGCTCAGCGGAAAGACTCTGACAGGATCATATCCCTGGCCTCCTATCCCATTTGACACGCGCCATGCCGTCCGCCATTCAGTCATACAAAGTTATTGAGCTGGTCGCTTACTTGCAACATAAGCAAAAATGGTGGGCTACAGGCTCAGTAAGTTCAAACATGCAAGAAATAAAATTTATATGAAGACTATTCATCATGAATAGTAATGTTGACCACTATTTATCATAAATAGTAACTTTGACCGCTATTCATTATGAATAGTAAGTTTGACCACTATTCATTATGAATAGTAAGTTTGACCACAACGCAGTATATCACAGTACATCAACCCCGATGTTAGTACTCTCACGAAACTGTTTTATGCTCAATTATGACATAGTTTCAGTTTTAGGTAATTATCTTTGATTATGTTCTGATTTTGAGCTCATGTTGGCAGTACCATTTTAGTGCGCATGACTGAGAGCGGTACATTAGTGCTGACCTCCACAGCCTTAATCTCATAGCCCCGAAGGCAAAATTGTACATGACTGGGAGCAGTACATCAGTGCTGACCTCCACAGCCTTAATCTCATCATCATAGTCCCGAAGGCAAAATTTACCTCCCTATACGGAAGGCTGGTATTCCAAAAGTGGTTTCATTACCGACTTTTTAAAGTTCTAACCCGGTGACTTCATATTGCCCTATGGTTAGGAATGGTTGACATTTTAATTTCGTGTGAGTGAGTTTCATTAACCTCGCTCTAGTGCCCGAAGCACAATTTATTATGTGTCCCATTCCCAATAGTGCTCGTAGCACACTTCGTCTCTCTCTCTACTCTATAATAGTGCCCATAACACATATGTACCTAACTTATAGTTAGTACATCAAAGTTAGCAATAATAATGCTATATGTTGCAGACAGGTAAATGTCTAAACTTACCTTATGTCACGCTACGAAATTTTTGAATTTAAAATTTCGTGCGTGAATGTATAAACTCAATTTGTTAGTGTGCCAATAAAATTTTTTCATTATTATTACGAGGATTCAATTTTAAATTTTTGGTGTATTAAATATTAATTTGAGGATATTTAAAAACATTTTTACCAATTTAAAAATTTTAATAATTTTTACCTAATCAAATTTAACAAATAGTATTATTTATTTATTTATTTATTTATTTATTCTTTTTCTTTTTTTGTCTTTCTTTTTCTTTCCGGATTATTCCGAAACCCCTCTCCCCTGTGTCCCCTCTTAATATCTTCTCCCTCATTTTCTTTTTCTTTCTTCTTCACTCACTCTCCCACCGCCTCACTCCCCCTCTGTTCTTTTTTTCCCTGTCGAGCTCTCACCCCTCTCTCTCTTTGTTTTTCTTCTCCCTCACGTTCTTTATTTTTTCTTTTCTTTTCTCTTCTATTTTCTTCTTTCACCTCCCCGATTCCCTTTCTCCCTCTCTCACCTTGTTTAATTTTTTTTTCTTTCTTCTTTTCTTTTTCTTCTTCTTCTCGCGTCCTCTTCCCCTGTTTCTTTTTCTTCTTCTCTTTTCTTCTTTTTCTTTTCTTTCTTTCGGCCGAAAGCCACCCTCCCTTACTATCTCCCTTTCCTTTTCTTTTTTTTCTGTCCTTCTTTTCTTCCGGCCAAACGGCACCCGAACTAGCCGATCCACCACCTCACCGAACGCCGCCCAACCCGAGCTCCTCGCGACGCCACGGTCGACCGACCGCCCCCACCAAGCCACCGAAACCGAACCAGCCGCTCCCGCCTTCCTCGCCACCGGCTGACGCCGATTGCCGGTCGACGCCGTGAGTTGCCATCACTGAACGTTGACCGAGCTGGAGCCACCGCCAACCGCCTGACTCCGACCGGGACTGGAGCTCGCGACCGTCGCCCGAGCCAACTCTTTTCTGTCTCACCGAACCAGCCGCGCCTCGCCTCCCCTTGCGACGCTGTCAAGCCCAACTCCTCCCTGTTCCGTCTGACCCAGCCGCGCCTCGCCGGTTGCTCCTCGCCGCTCTGGCGACTGCCGTGCCAGACGCCAGCATCGCCCCTGCCGCGGTGAGTTTTTTCGGCCGGTCGTTTTCCATCAGCAAAAAGAAAAAAAAACGTGTATATGTATATATATATTAATGTATATCTGTGTGTGTATGTGTGTGTTTTCATATATATATATAATAATAATAATAATAGTAAGTAATAATAATAAAAATAATAATGATTTTTAGATTTTAAATTTTAAATTGATTTGAAATTTGTATTTTGAACTGTTCTAGGAATTGGAAAATTTTTCTGCAGGTTGAGCATTTTGGAGCTTTTGGGGAAGCCTATTTTTAGGGCAGTTCATGCCGAAATTTTTAAAAATATACATATATATTTTGGATATTTGTGTTAAAATTGTTATTTTAAAATTACGGTGTTAAAATAAAGTATCATTTTAAATTTTAAAAAATTCAATGGCATACTAATTAGTTGAGTTTACCGTAATTCGATTACGGAATTCTTGGAAAGATAATTAAATTATCTGTATTTCTTGTTTTAGGTACTCGTTGATCGAATTCAGAAAGAAAGACTATCTTGGAATTCGTGCGAGAAATTGATCGTAGGTCAAATTGTTGACGAGGTAGGATATCTTACCCTTTCTTGGCAGCCAATTTTGTTTTAATGATTTGGCCAAATATCATTTGAAGAAAATATGTTTATAAAGCTTTGAAATTTACGTGATTTAGAAAATATCACGATTTCGGAAATTAAGGGAAAAATATCCGGTTACGGATTTTTTTGAAAAACAATACGGTATATTTTTATTATGTGAATCATATGTTCACATGAAATGTTGAAAGTTGGATTTGGTGTTAAAGTATACCGGGATCCAGCACACACGTGCGAAGAGTGCACATCTCGATCGAGGATCACTCATTATGCTTCGGCAGGGTGAGGGAGGCTCATACGGACTGTACACGAACTATATGTATATAGGGACACAATTTGCATAATCACGATTTCACGTTTATGATTCGGTATTGCATTGACATACTTAGTATGATGGTTAAATAGTATGATGGTTAAATTAAAATGTTGAAACATTTTTTTTAGAATATCCTACTAGGCCTTTCGCTCACTGTTTTAAAACTGGTAAACCCCTAGGAGAGAAAGCTGATTAGGAGATACAGGTGACATGGAACCGACCGTGGACGACAAGGTCAAAAGACTTGAAGTAGTGACCTGTACATTAGGACAAAGTATGTATAAAAGCATTCCGGGACTGTAAATTCTAAACTTTACTTTTTTTTACAATTTCAGTTATTTTATTTTATCCAAGTATGTATCCGTGGGATATGGGTATCTCACCACCTGATATTGCGATAAAAATAGAAAGACAAATATTAATAAATTTAAAATATACAAGCATAATTTATAAACAAGTTTAAAGAGTCGGTAAAGGGTAAGATATAAAAACTGACAGACTTAGGAATCTGAGCTTTCCTTTTTCTTATTCTTTTAAAAATTTAATATCCGTCACTATCCCGGCTTTTTGGGAAGTGACACCTGTCGATGTCCTGGGTTTTGGGACGTGACACCTTATCTGTTTCTTCTCCTTTTCCTTCTTGGATCTTTGATCGCCCTCCTTGTAGGTCGATTTTGGGATCCTATAGACAAAATCTTGTCTGTTAATTTCATTTCCATTTATTGCTTTTATTTTTCATTAAAAAGCTTAAATAAAACCTATTTATAACTTTTTAGGCTTTATTTATCATTTTCCCTATTTTTCTCAACTTTTACAAAATTATGATTTTGCCCCTATATTTTGGCAAAATTACAATTTTACCCCTGATGGAATTTTCTCGATCCAGACCGCACTTTTGGCTCTCAGGAACTTTTCTGACTCTTTTCTATTCATTACCAGGTTCGTTTTTATTTTATTTTCATTTTTCACTTTTCCGACCCTCGGGAAGCACTATTCCGACCCTTACGTCGGTTTAGTGATTTTCTATCATTTCGGAGTCTCAAATGGACGTTTTACTAGTATTTAAAACGTTCATCTAGACGTTCCCGATCTAGGTCTCCGAGGCTCGGATTTTCCGTACCCGACTTGGACCTTTTCTTCGTTTCCCAAAAACGCCCCCCCCTTAGGGTCGGTTTTTCAGTTTTACTCACGTTTTACATTTTTAAGAGGACGGATTACTATTCACGAACCACCCCTTGGATTTTCCTTATGCAATATCCCCTTTAGGGACTCGGGTTTCCGACCCGACCCTAAACTTTTATTTTTAATTCCCTTTTTATCTCAAATGCCGTTTTTGAAATTTCAGCAGTATTGCGGCGTAAATTTAAGGCTACTGGAGTTAGGTACGCCTCGAACCATATGTACCTGCCACGTACTGTACCACAAACCTATTTTATGTAAATGTTTTCCAAACTTTTACATAAAAGCTCACAAAATTTCAATTCACATTTTGAACCACATTACACAAAATTTCTTTCAATTTTTACCCTTGGTTTTGGCCACGGTTTTCACACTCAAAACCTAACCAAAACTTTTCAATTTTTGCACCAAATTTTAGGCTATTCCAATGTCATTATCTAGCACATTTTCAAGTCAATTTTCATGCATTTTTCAACACAAATTCTTAGGGTTTTCACCATTATAACCCATGGCCATTTAAGAGAAACATGCACCAAATTTTTTTGTTTCATGCTTTCAATCACAAATCCATCATTTCCTTAATTCAATGCATGAATTTAACTATCCAAATATCAAGTAAATCATGCTAAAATTATTCACCAAACCCTAATTAAACCCACGGCCATATTAGGGTTATTTGACACCAAAATTTTTCCAAGCTTTCAACCATACAATTCATGCTTTACATTTGACCAAAATATGATTTAAAGTATTTTAACACTTAAACAACAACAATTCAACATCAATTACTCATGGTAACCCACGGTATTACCCTTGGAAAACCAACCAAAATTTTGTTTTTCTTTAAACAAAATGCATGGTTTTTCTTCTAATCACGCCCTTAACAAAACCCAAGCACCACATCAACCAAAACAAACCAAAAATTTTCTCATTTTCACACTATTCATCCCACGGATTTTAGGGAGAAAAATCAAGAAAAAATGCAAACCAAAGAAAGTTACCTTGCTTTCTTGCTTCCTTTGTCTTCAAGGAAGGGTTTGACACCACTTTTGTGAAGGAAACTTGGGATATTTGCTTGGTTACTCTTTGGTTGCTCACGTATTCACCATAGACAACACTTAGAAATTTTTTGTTCTTTGTTTTGGCTTGGAAATGGTTCGGCTACTTTTGTTTAAAATGTTGCCGACTTAACTAGCAAGGAAGCCAATTAATTTGGCTTTCAACCAATGAGAAATCAACACTTATCAAGCCATTTCTTTCCAAATTTTTCAAAAATTTAATTTGGTTAATTTTGGCCAAATCTTGGCCTTTAGATCAAAAAAGTGATTTAATCTTGGCCATTAATGCCACCAACCACCATAATTTTCACATTTAATAAATTTGCTTTATGATGTCATAAATGTAAAGTAACGTGTTGACTTTGACTTTACTATTCACATTAATTCGACTACTTTTTGACCGGTATTGGTTCAAGCCGAAATTTTCCTGAAATCATCCCGGCGGGTTCCTGAGGTCTTCTGTGCAGTCGGATCAATTTATACTGCTTCCGTTTGATCAAAATCAATCCCAGAAGTTTTTCATCTTTTAGTGCACTGGTTATGGTTTTCAATGCCGTTTTTGACACCGTTCCACCCGTTTCAACTCAGTGAATTTTATCAACACTGAATTCTTACTCATCAGTATTGTTAGAACATTTCAATATATTCTAAACAATATAAATACATTTATTTCACTCTTTAAATAGTACAAATTCTTATATACATACATTTGTACATTTTCTTCCGAGAATGCCAGAATTTCCCGGTTGTCACAAAACTACTATTCTTAGTAGCATGATTTTAGGGGATTTTTTTAATAGTATGTTGTACTCTTTACGTAAATACATGTACTTACAAATGTATGAAAGTCTGAATACAACTGGGGTCAATATACGTACATACTTAAACTATTAAACTGCTCAAAACATAAGGTTGATTTTTTAATATCATGCGGAAGTTAACACTGGTGGTGGTATCCACAACCTCAACCCTCATACCTACCTCTGCCGCCATCATCGTCCATCAGTATCTAGCTTGCAGGTCTCGTACCTACAGCATGAATACACACTATGAGCTTTATGCTCAGTAAGTACAACATATAATCTACAAAATATATTAAAACATAAGCCATACTATAAGGCATATACAAACTGTAAATCATGTCACACATTCACTGATGACTAGCTCATTAGTTCTGTGTCAAGAAATGGTCGTTTGGATCGGTTTCTTGATACTGTGTGTCTCACATGTACTAAGGTGAATTCATCTCACTCTCGGATGCCTTTTTCACTATATGAATAATAAGTAAACATTTCTGTACTCGTTTAATTTATTCAAACTGGCAAATTATACTATATTTATTAACTTAATTACTTATTACATAGTAATTAGGTTTCAGGAACATGGGGGTCATTACAACCTACCCCCCTTACAAAATTTTTTCCCTCAAAAATTAGAATAATTTCGAGAAGTCTCTTGTTATATCTTCTTCCCGTTCCCGTGTGGCTTCCTCAACATCATGATTTTGCCACAACACTTTTACAAGTGGTATAATTTTATTCCTAAGTGCTTTCTCCCTCTCTGGCTAGGATCTGCATAGGTTTCTCTTTGTACGTCAGATCAACGTGTACTTTTATGGGTTCTTGAGTCAAAACATGGGAGCTGTCTGGCACATACTTCTTTAGCATCGAGACGTGGAAGACATTATGCACTAAAGCTAACTCGGGAGGGAGTACTAGTCTATAAGCAACTTTCCTGACTCTCTCGATTATCTCAAAGGGTCCTATATACCTAGGACTAAGCTTTCCCTTCTTAACAAAGCGTATCATCCCCTTCATGGGTACCACCTTGAGAAAGACTGAGTCTCCTTCTTGAAATTCGAGGGGTCTATGGCATTTATCTATGAAACTCTTTTGACGACTGTGCGCTGTTTCTAACCTTTCTCGTATCAGCTTCACATCTACCATTGTATTCTAGATGAAGTCCATGCTAACTAGCTATTTTTCTCTAGTCTCGAGAAATGGTAGCTATTGTTATATGAGAACTCGATCAAGGGTAGCTTCTGATCCCAGTTTCCCTTGAAGTCTAGGACACAGGCTCTCATCATGTCCTCTAACGTCTGTATGGTCTTCTCGGACTGACCGTCAGTCTGAGGATGGAATGCTGTGCTGAACTTTAACTTGGACCCTAATGCAGCCTTACACTTTGCCAAAATCTGGAGGTAAAGTATCTATCACGATCTGAGATGATCGACTTTGGCACCCCATGCAATCTTACAATCTAAGCTGCAGAAATTTCTACTAGTTGTTCCATCGAATAGCTGACCTTTATGGCTAGGAATTTGGTTGATTTTGTCAATCTGTCTACGATCACCCAGATTATGTCGTTGCCATTGGATGTCCTTGGCAATCTGACTATGAAGTCCATCGTGATTTGCTCCCAAGTCAACTTTTGCTTTAGCATTTATGACATCATAAATCCATTTAATAAATAAAAAGAAGATGATGATTGGTAGAATTAATGGCCATGATTCATTTGCCTTTTTGATCTAAAGGCCAAGATTTGGCCAAAAATACACCTTTTTAATTTTTAAAAATTATGGAAAGAATTAGGTTGAAAGATGTCTAATTCTCATTGGTGGAAGGCTAAATTAATTGGCCTTTGGTTTCATTAAGTCGGCAACATTGTGATAAAGTGGCCGAAACTTGTTTCAAAGCCAAAACCAAAAGAAAGAAAATTTCTTCTAAGTGGTCATGGAGAATACGTGAGCCACCAAGGAGAACCAAGTAAATCTTCCAAAATTTCTTCACAAAAGTGGTATCAAACACTTCATTGAAGGCAAAGGAAGCAAGAAAGCAAGGTAACCTTCTTTGGTTTGCATTTTTTCTTGGTTTTTCTTCAAGAAAACTATGGGATGAATAGTGAAAAAGATGGAAAAATTTTTGGTGGTTTTCAATGATTTGATGCTTGGGTTTTGTTAAGGGTGTAATTAGTAGGAAAACCATGTAATTTGTTTAAAGAAAAACCAAATTTTGGTTGGTTTTTCAAGGGTAAATCCGTGGGTTACCTTAGGTAACCAATGAGAAAACTTTGTGGTTAATTGCTAACATGCTTTCAAAGTTGAAATTGGTGAAGAATAAAGCTTGTATGTCATGGTGAAAAGCTTAAAAAAATTCTTGGTGTGAATTACATTAAATGGCCGTGGGGTTTAATAATGATTTGGAAGAAAATTTTTGCATGGTTTATGTGGTATTTGGTTGATTGGAATTATGCAATTTAATATGCAAATGATGAATTTATAATGGAAAGAATGAAACAAAATTGTTTGGCATGTTTTCATTCTTTGGCCGTGGGGTACAAGTGTGTAAAAACCCTAGGAAAATTGGTTAAAAATGCCAAGAAAATGGGCTTGAAAATGTGGTAAAAACATGACATTAAATGGCCTAAAGTGTGGTGAAAGTTTGACAAATTTTTGGTTCGGTTTGGTTGTGAAAACCGAAACCAAATTAAGGGCAAAATTGTGGAAAAAATTTTGTGATGTGGGTTAAAATGTGAAATTGGAATTTGTGGGTTTTTATGTAAAAGTTTGGAAAACTTTTACATAAAATAGGCTTGTGGTATAGTACGTGGCAGGTACATACGGTTCGAGGCGTACCTAACGCCGGAAGCCTTAAAATTACGCCGATATGCTGCCAAAATTTTGAAAATGGCATTCGGGGTAAAATGGAAATTAAAAATAAAAGTTAGGGCCGGGGCGGAAACCCGAGTCCCTAACGAAAAATTTTGAATAAAAAAAATTTTAAGGGGTGGGTCATGAATAGTAACCCGTCCTCTTGAAAATGAAAAACGTGAGTGAAATTGAAAAAAAAAAAAAACCGACCCCGAGGGGGGTATTTTTGGAAACGAAATAAATGTCCGAGTCGGGAACGGAAAACCCGAGCCTTGGAGACCTAGGTCGGGAAAGTCTAGATGAATGTTTTAAATACTAGTGAAACGTCCATTTGAGGCTCCGAAACGATAGAAAATCACTAAACCGACATAAGGGTCGGAATAGTGCTTCCCGAGGGCCGGGAAAGCAAAAAGTGGAAATAAAATAGAAACGAACCCGGTAATGATTAGAAAAGAGTCAGAAAAGTTCCTGAGAGCCAAAAATGCAGTCTGGATCAAGAAAAATTCCGTCAGGGGCAAAATCGTAATTTTGCAAAAGTTGGGGAAAAATGGTGAAAATAATAAATAAAGCCTAAAAAGTTATAAATAGGTTTATTTAAGCTTTTTAATGAAAAATAAAAGCTATAAATGGAAATAAAAATTAACAGACAAAGTTTTGTCTGTAGGATCCAAAAATCGACCTACGAGGAAGGCGATCAAAGATTCAAGAGAGAGAAAGGGAACAGTCTGATAAGGTAAGTTCAGACATTTACCTGTCTGCAACATATAGCAATATTGTGCTAACTTTAATGTACTAACTATAAGTTAGGTACATATGTGCTACGGGCACTATTATAGAGTAAAGAGAGAGACGTAATGTGCTACGGGCACTATTAAGAATGGACACATTGTTAATTGTGCTTCGGGCACTAGAGCAAGGTTAATAAAACTCACTCAACTAAAATTAAAATGTGAACCATTCCTAACCACGGGACAATGTGAAGTCACCGGGTTAGAATGTTAAAAAGTCGGTAATGAAACCACTTTCTGGCGTACCAGCCTTCCGTATAGGGAGGTATTTTTGCCTTTGGGGCTATGAAAATAAGGCTGTGGAGGTCAGCACTAATGTACCGCTCCCAGTCATGTACTATTTTGCCTTCGGGGCTATGAGATTAAGGCTGTGGAGGTCAGCACTAATGTACCGCTCCCAGTCATGCGCACTTAAATGGTACTGCCAACCTGAGCTCAAAATCATAATATAATTAAAGATAATTATCTAAAACTGAAACTATGCCATAATTGAGCATAATACAGTTTAGTGAGAGCACTAACATTGCGGTAGATGTACTAGTGTGATACAGTGTTGTGGTCAACCTTACTATTCACGTAAGAATAGTGGTCAAAGTTACTATTCATATATGAATAGTAGTCAACGGTACAATTCTATGAATAGTACTATTCATAGAAATTTCATTTCTTGCATGTTTGAATTTACTGAGCCTGTAGCTCACCATTTTTGCTAATGTTGCAGGTAAGCGACCAGCTCAGTAGCTTGTTTGACTGGATGCGGACGGGATGACGCGTGTCAAATAGGATAACTGGGCGAGGGATATGGTACTGCCAGAGTCTTTCCGCTGAGCAATAAAAAGGAAAAAAAAAAAAAGAAGAAAGAAACAGTCGTTTGTAATATTATATATTTTACGAAAGTACTGTAATATGTAAATTACTTTGCACTTGCCAACAAAGTAAATAGTGGGAAATGTTTTACATGATGTTTAAAAAAAAAAAAAAAAAAAACAAAAACAAAATCAAAAAAAAAATTTTTCCCCAAAAACGACATGATTTTAAGAGAGAGAGAGATAAGTCGGCGACCCATGAGAGTACAATCTATCGCAGTTAGCGATAAGCTCAACTGTAATAGTATTGTATGATCTCTACGAGGGGCGGGCCGCCACAGTTGGTATCAGAGCGGAATTACGATGGATCTAGTTTGGATTACCAACTGCCGTCACAGTTGGTATATCAGAGCAGTGTGACCATATCCTGATTTGACACTTCGCGCATCCTGCACCGCTATCCAAGTAAGTAGTTTACTTAAGTTTAGTTAATTATTTTCTTATGTGAAAATAATTATTTTACAGGTAGCAAGATGGTGGATTTGCGTGATCAACCAGAGGGACGAGAACGACGTCCTAATGTTATGGAAAGACTGGATCAGATACAAGCCCTGCTAGAAGCTCAGATGCAAGAGAATGCTATTCTGAGGCGACGGGTAGAGGAGCTAGAACAGAGACAAGGCCCTGAGGATACCCAAGTAGAACAGGAAGCTGAGGTAGATCCAGTTATTACTCCAGCTGCGGTATATGAGAGAGCTCCGGAACCACAACCAGTATTAAATCTAGAACCCCTCTATGAAAGATTCAGGCGTATGAGGCCGCCAGAATTTGAAGGGTCTACAAATCCCTTAGAGGCTGAAGACTGGTTGTCATCATTGCAAGTGATCATGGAGTTCATGAACCTAACCGACCGAGAAAAGGTTGCATGTGCGTCTTTTGTGCTGAGAAAAGATGCTCGTTTTTGGTGGGACACTGTACGAATGAGAAGAGACGTTTCTACCATGAGTTGGGCAGAATTTCTGGAAGAATTTAACCAGAAATATTACGACCCTGCATCTCTGAGACAACAACAGAAAGAGTTTTCAGAATTGACGCAAGGAAACATGTCGGTAAGCGAAGTCTGCCGAAAGTTCGATCAGCTATCCCGTTTGTGCCCTTATGTAGTCCCTACTGAGAGGGAGAAAATACAGAAAATGATAGGGATGTTCAGGCCAGAAATTGCGGCATTAGTGGATACTGGACAAGTACCACCTACTTCTGTAGCAGACTGTGTGAGTCGGGCCATCAGAGCTGAGTTTCATGTCGCCCGACAGAAAGAGGAAAGAGAAAAACACTGGGAGGCTAAGAAGAAGGAGAGGGCTTTGGTGAAGTCTACACAAGCTGGTCAATCAAGCAAGCCTAGTCAGAATGCTAAACCAAGCCAGGGCAATAGTCAAGGTTCCCAGCAAAACAAGAGGAAAGGCAATTTTTCTGGAAATCGCCAGGGCAATAATCGAAACCAACAGCAGAGAACAGCGGGTAATGCGGAATCCAATGTGCAAAATTGTCCTACATGCGGGAAGAGACATTCCGGGCAATGCAGATTTGGGCCACTTGTTTGCTTTGAATGTGGAAAGGAAGGCCATTATGCCAGAAACTGTCCAAATAGACAGGGTGGACAAGGCACTTCCCAACAGTACCAGACGCGCCCACAAGCTCATTCCCTTCAGGCCAGAGTTGAAGAGTCACCAGTGAGGTCGCAACGCCAGGAGCGAATGTCACGTGCTGATGCTCGTGTGATGGCCTACAGCAAAGAGGATGCAGAGGCAGGAACATCGAACGTGGTGACAGGTCAGCTTCCTGTCGCTAGTCATGTAGCCTCTATACTATTCGATTGCGGTGCTACGCATTCTTTTGTTTCCTATGCATTTGCTGACAAGATAGGACTTCCTAAGGACAATATGGGAAGGGTATTTAAGACAGCTTTACCTTCTGGGGAAGTATTGTTGTCCAATTACTGGTTACCCTATGTACCAGTATATGTGGCAAATAGGGAACTATATGCGGAGTTGATCGTAATGAAGATTGCGGATTACGATGTGATTCTAGGCATGGATTTTCTAGGGAAATACCAAGCTACGATCGACTGCCGAAATCGAAAAATAGTATTCCAACCCGAGGAAGAAGAGAGTTTCGAATACGTCGACACTTCTCACAAACCCAGGAAGATGATCATCAGTTCACTGAGAGCCAACAAGCTGATAGCCAGTGGTTGCATGGGATATCTAGCATATGTGGTGGACACTACAGAGGAACAGAAGCTTCAAGCTGAAGATGTTCCTGTGGTTCATGAGTTTCTTGACGTATTTCCGGAAGAGTTACCAGGGATACCGCCAGAAAGAGAAATCTCGTTTGAAATTGAGTTAATGCCTGGAGCAGCACCTATTTCCAAAGCACCATACCGCATGGCTCCAGTGGAGTTAAAGGAGCTGCAGGAGCAATTAAAGGAGCTTTTGGATAAAGAATTCATCAGGCCGAGCTTTTCTCCATGGGGTGCACCTGTGTTATTTGTCAAGAAAAAAGATGGAACATTCCGACTGTGCATTGATTATCGGGAATTGAATAAGGTTACAGTCAAAAATAGGTATCCGTTACCTAGAATTGATGACCTATTCGACCAGTTAAAAGGCGCAGCAGTATTTTCCAAGATCGATTTACGATCAGGATATCACCAGCTGAGAATCAAAGAGAGTGATATTCCTAAGACGGCGTTTAGGACTCGTTATGGGCACTACGAGTTTCTTGTGATGCCATTTGGATTAACAAATGCACCAGCAGCGTTCATGGACTTAATGAACAGAATTTTTAAAGAGTATTTGGATAAGTTTGTCATTGTGTTCATTGATGACATTCTTATATACTCGAAGAGTCATGAGGAACACAAGAAGCATCTGAGGATCGTGCTGAATACGATAAGGAAGCATCAACTGTATGCCAAATTCTCAAAATGTGAGTTTTGGCTGGACAGAGTACATTTCCTCGGACATGTTGTATCCCAGGAAGGTATTGCTGTAGATCCGATGAAGGTAGAGGCAATTAACCAGTGGCCTGCACCCAAGAGTGTGACAGAAATACACAGTTTCTTGGGGTTAGCTGGATATTATCGGTGATTTGTAGAGGGATTCGCGCGATTAGCTGCACCTCTTACTGCTCTTACACGCAAGGAAAGGAAGTACGAGTGGACTATGGAATGCGAAAGAAGCTTTCAGGAGTTAAAGAGGCGACTGACAAGCGCACCAATCCTTACGCTTCCCACTGAAGGGGAGAAGTTTGTGATCTACAGTGATGCATCGAAAATAGGATTGGGAGCAGTCCTGATGCAAGACGGCAAGGTAATTGCCTATGCTTCGCGTCAATTAAAGGATCATGAAAGGAATTACCCTACGCATGACCTTGAACTTGCTGCAGTAGTGTTCGCACTCAAAATTTGGTGACACTATCTTTATGGAGCTCAATGTCAAATTTTCACTGATCACCAAAGTCTGAAGTATTTCTTCACGCAAAAGGAGCTCAATATGCGACAAAGGCGATGGTTGGAACTGGTGAAGGATTATGATTGTGAAATCCTATACCATCCAGGAAAGGCCAACCGTGTAGCGGATGCTCTAAGTATAAAGTCTACCATATCACACCAGCTACCAATAAACAGGCTTCCGAAGCCATTGCAGCAAGAGATAAATTCTTTGAACTTGGAGCTGATATCTGGAAGACTAGCTGCACTCCAAGTGGAATCATCGCTATTTGAGGATATAAAGGAAGCTCAGAGGCGAAAGCCAACCATGACAAGTTCTCAAGAAGGAATTTCCAAGGATGGAATGATCCTTTGTCAAGGAAGGATAAATGTTCCAACTGATGAGGAACTTAGAAGACGGATCATGTCAGAGGCCCATGAGACGCCCTATTCGGTTCATCCCGGAGCGAGTAAGATGTATCAGGACTTGAAGTTACAGTTCTGGTGGAAAGGGATGAAGAACGATATAGCGAAATTCGTGAGCAGATGCATGACCTGTCAGAGAATCAAAGCGGAACATAAACATCCAGCAGGAAGATTGGAACCGTTGGAGATTCCTGAATGGAAATGGGAACACATTACGATGGATTTTGTAGTGGGACTCCCAAAAACCCGAGAAGGTTATGATGCCATCTGGGTTATTGTGGATAGACTGACCAAGACGGCACGGTTTATAGCTGTCAAGATGACTTTTTCGTTGGAAAAGTTTGCTCAGTTATACGTAACTCATGTCGTCAGATTACATGGAGTACCAAAATCCATTGTATCAGATCGAGACGCACGGTTCACTTCGAATTTCTGGAAGTGTGTGCAAGAGGCCATGGGTACTGAATTGAGACTCAGTACGGCTTTTCATCCGCAAACAGACGGACAGTCAGAGCGGACAATTCAGACGTTAGAAGACATGCTTCGAGCTTGTGTTATGGATTTTGCGGGAAATTGGAACGAGAAGTTACCATTGATTGAATTCTCATACAATAATAGTTACCAAGCTTCTATAGGCATGGCACCTTACGAGGCTTTGTATGGACAGAAGTGCAGATCACCATTACACTGGTATGATTTGCGAGAGAAGCAGTTGCATAAGACGGATTTCATGCAAGAGACTTCCGATGCAGTTGCTAGAATTCAGCGTCAAATGAAAATTTCGCAAAGCCGGCAAAAGAGTTATGCGGACAAAAGGCGGAGATCCTTAGAGTTTGATGAAGGAGACTTCGTATTCCTCAAGGTATCGCCTATGAAGGGGATTATGCGCTTCGGTAAGAAGGGGAAACTGAGTCCAAGATATATTCGACCTTATGAAATTATCGAACGCATTGGAAAGGTCGCTTACAAATTAGCGCTACCTCCGGAATTGTCGGCAGTGCATAATGTATTTCATGTGTCGATGCTGAGAAAGTATATACCAGATCCGTCCCATGTGCTGAAGCATGAGCCTATTCAAATCCACGAGGATTTGACATATGAGGAACAACCTATTCAAGTACTGGCTCGTGAAGAGAAAGTACTGAGAAATAAGACAATCCCACTAGTGAAGATTTTATGGAAAAATCACAACATTGAAGAAGCTACGTGGGAACGAGAAGATGAGATGAGGAGTTTATACCCCCATTTGTTCTAATTTTCGAGGACGAAAATTTTATAAGGAGGGGTGAATGTGACAACCGGGAAATTCAGGCAATTCTCAGATGAAAATGTACAAATGTATGTATATAACAATTTGTACTATTTAAAGAGTGAAATAAATGTATTTATATTGTTTAGAATATATGAAAATGTTCTAACAATACTGACGAGTAAGAATTCAGTGTTGGAAAAATTCACTGAGTTGAAACGGGTGAAACGGTGCAAAATCGGCATTGAAAACCCTAACCGGAGCAATAAAAGACGGAAAACTTCCGGGATTGATTTTGATCAAACGGAAGCAGTTTAAATTGATCCGACTGCACAGGAGACCTCAGGAACACGCCGGGACGATTTCAGGAAAATTTCGGCTCGAACCGGTATCGGTCAAAAAGTAGTCGAATTAATGTGAATAGTGAAAGTCAAAGTCAACTTTTGCTTTAGCATTTATGACATCATAAATCCATTTAATAAATAAAAAGAAGATGATGATTGGTAGAATTAATGGCCATGATTCATTTGCCTTTTTGATCTAAAGGCCAAGATTTGGCCAAAAATACACCTTTTTAATTTTTAAAAATTATGGAAAGAATTAGGTTGAAAGATGTCTAATTCTCATTGGTGGAAGGCTAAATTAATTGGCCTTTGGTTTCATTAAGTCGGCAACATTGTGATAAAGTGGCCGAAACTTGTTTCAAAGCCAAAACCAAAAGAAAGAAAATTTCTTCTAAGTGGTCATGGAGAATACGTGAGCCACCAAGGAGAACCAAGTAAATCTTCCAAAATTTCTTCACAAAAGTGGTATCAAACACTTCATTGAAGGCAAAGGAAGCAAGAAAGCAAGGTAACCTTCTTTGGTTTGCATTTTTTCTTGGTTTTTCTTCAAGAAAACTATGGGATGAATAGTGAAAAAGATGGAAAAATTTTTGGTGGTTTTCAATGATTTGATGCTTGGGTTTTGTTAAGGGTGTAATTAGTAGGAAAACCATGTAATTTGTTTAAAGAAAAACCAAATTTTGGTTGGTTTTTCAAGGGTAAATCCGTGGGTTACCTTAGGTAACCAATGAGAAAACTTTGTGGTTAATTGCTAACATGCTTTCAAAGTTGAAATTGGTGAAGAATAAAGCTTGTATGTCATGGTGAAAAGCTTAAAAAAATTCTTGGTGTGAATTACATTAAATGGCCGTGGGGTTTAATAATGATTTGGAAGAAAATTTTTGCATGGTTTATGTGGTATTTGGTTGATTGGAATTATGCAATTTAATATGCAAATGATGAATTTATAATGGAAAGAATGAAACAAAATTGTTTGGCATGTTTTCATTCTTTGGCCGTGGGGTACAAGTGTGTAAAAACCCTAGGAAAATTGGTTAAAAATGCCAAGAAAATGGGCTTGAAAATGTGGTAAAAACATGACATTAAATGGCCTAAAGTGTGGTGAAAGTTTGACAAATTTTTGGTTCGGTTTGGTTGTGAAAACCGAAACCAAATTAAGGGCAAAATTGTGGAAAAAATTTTGTGATGTGGGTTAAAATGTGAAATTGGAATTTGTGGGTTTTTATGTAAAAGTTTGGAAAACTTTTACATAAAATAGGCTTGTGGTATAGTACGTGGCAGGTACATACGGTTCGAGGCGTACCTAACGCCGGAAGCCTTAAAATTACGCCGATATGCTGCCAAAATTTTGAAAATGGCATTCGGGGTAAAATGGAAATTAAAAATAAAAGTTAGGGCCGGGGCGGAAACCCGAGTCCCTAACGAAAAATTTTGAATAAAAAAAATTTTAAGGGGTGGGTCATGAATAGTAACCCGTCCTCTTGAAAATGAAAAACGTGAGTGAAATTGAAAAAAAAAAAAAACCGACCCCGAGGGGGGTATTTTTGGAAACGAAATAAATGTCCGAGTCGGGAACGGAAAACCCGAGCCTTGGAGACCTAGGTCGGGAAAGTCTAGATGAATGTTTTAAATACTAGTGAAACGTCCATTTGAGGCTCCGAAACGATAGAAAATCACTAAACCGACATAAGGGTCGGAATAGTGCTTCCCGAGGGCCGGGAAAGCAAAAAGTGGAAATAAAATAGAAACGAACCCGGTAATGATTAGAAAAGAGTCAGAAAAGTTCCTGAGAGCCAAAAATGCAGTCTGGATCAAGAAAAATTCCGTCAGGGGCAAAATCGTAATTTTGCAAAAGTTGGGGAAAAATGGTGAAAATAATAAATAAAGCCTAAAAAGTTATAAATAGGTTTATTTAAGCTTTTTAATGAAAAATAAAAGCTATAAATGGAAATAAAAATTAACAGACAAAGTTTTGTCTGTAGGATCCAAAAATCGACCTACGAGGAAGGCGATCAAAGATTCAAGAGAGAGAAAGGGAACAGTCTGATAAGGTAAGTTCAGACATTTACCTGTCTGCAACATATAGCAATATTGTGCTAACTTTAATGTACTAACTATAAGTTAGGTACATATGTGCTACGGGCACTATTATAGAGTAAAGAGAGAGACGTAATGTGCTACGGGCACTATTAAGAATGGACACATTGTTAATTGTGCTTCGGGCACTAGAGCAAGGTTAATAAAACTCACTCAACTAAAATTAAAATGTGAACCATTCCTAACCACGGGACAATGTGAAGTCACCGGGTTAGAATGTTAAAAAGTCGGTAATGAAACCACTTTCTGGCGTACCAGCCTTCCGTATAGGGAGGTATTTTTGCCTTTGGGGCTATGAAAATAAGGCTGTGGAGGTCAGCACTAATGTACCGCTCCCAGTCATGTACTATTTTGCCTTCGGGGCTATGAGATTAAGGCTGTGGAGGTCAGCACTAATGTACCGCTCCCAGTCATGCGCACTTAAATGGTACTGCCAACCTGAGCTCAAAATCATAATATAATTAAAGATAATTATCTAAAACTGAAACTATGCCATAATTGAGCATAATACAGTTTAGTGAGAGCACTAACATTGCGGTAGATGTACTAGTGTGATACAGTGTTGTGGTCAACCTTACTATTCACGTAAGAATAGTGGTCAAAGTTACTATTCATATATGAATAGTAGTCAACGGTACAATTCTATGAATAGTACTATTCATAGAAATTTCATTTCTTGCATGTTTGAATTTACTGAGCCTGTAGCTCACCATTTTTGCTAATGTTGCAGGTAAGCGACCAGCTCAGTAGCTTGTTTGACTGGATGCGGACGGGATGACGCGTGTCAAATAGGATAACTGGGCGAGGGATATGGTACTGCCAGAGTCTTTCCGCTGAGCAATAAAAAGGAAAAAAAAAAAAAGAAGAAAGAAACAGTCGTTTGTAATATTATATATTTTACGAAAGTACTGTAATATGTAAATTACTTTGCACTTGCCAACAAAGTAAATAGTGGGAAATGTTTTACATGATGTTTAAAAAAAAAAAAAAAAAAAACAAAAACAAAATCAAAAAAAAAATTTTTCCCCAAAAACGACATGATTTTAAGAGAGAGAGAGATAAGTCGGCGACCCATGAGAGTACAATCTATCGCAGTTAGCGATAAGCTCAACTGTAATAGTATTGTATGATCTCTACGAGGGGCGGGCCGCCACAGTTGGTATCAGAGCGGAATTACGATGGATCTAGTTTGGATTACCAACTGCCGTCACAGTTGGTATATCAGAGCAGTGTGACCATATCCTGATTTGACACTTCGCGCATCCTGCACCGCTATCCAAGTAAGTAGTTTACTTAAGTTTAGTTAATTATTTTCTTATGTGAAAATAATTATTTTACAGGTAGCAAGATGGTGGATTTGCGTGATCAACCAGAGGGACGAGAACGACGTCCTAATGTTATGGAAAGACTGGATCAGATACAAGCCCTGCTAGAAGCTCAGATGCAAGAGAATGCTATTCTGAGGCGACGGGTAGAGGAGCTAGAACAGAGACAAGGCCCTGAGGATACCCAAGTAGAACAGGAAGCTGAGGTAGATCCAGTTATTACTCCAGCTGCGGTATATGAGAGAGCTCCGGAACCACAACCAGTATTAAATCTAGAACCCCTCTATGAAAGATTCAGGCGTATGAGGCCGCCAGAATTTGAAGGGTCTACAAATCCCTTAGAGGCTGAAGACTGGTTGTCATCATTGCAAGTGATCATGGAATTCATGAACCTAACCGACCGAGAAAAGGTTGCATGTGCGTCTTTTGTGCTGAGAAAAGATGCTCGTTTTTGGTGGGACACTGTACGAATGAGAAGAGACGTTTCTACCATGAGTTGGGCAGAATTTCTGGAAGAATTTAACCAGAAATATTACGACCCTGCATCTCTGAGACAACAACAGAAAGAGTTTTCAGAATTGACGCAAGGAAACATGTCGGTAAGCGAAGTCTGCCGAAAGTTCGATCAGCTATCCCGTTTGTGCCCTTATGTAGTCCCTACTGAGAGGGAGAAAATACAGAAAATGATAGGGATGTTCAGGCCAGAAATTGCGGCATTAGTGGATACTGGACAAGTACCACCTACTTCTGTAGCAGACTGTGTGAGTCGGGCCATCAGAGCTGAGTTTCATGTCGCCCGACAGAAAGAGGAAAGAGAAAAACACTGGGAGGCTAAGAAGAAGGAGAGGGCTTTGGTGAAGTCTACACAAGCTGGTCAATCAAGCAAGCCTAGTCAGAATGCTAAACCAAGCCAGGGCAATAGTCAAGGTTCCCAGCAAAACAAGAGGAAAGGCAATTTTTCTGGAAATCGCCAGGGCAATAATCGAAACCAACAGCAGAGAACAGCGGGTAATGCGGAATCCAATGTGCAAAATTGTCCTACATGCGGGAAGAGACATTCCGGGCAATGCAGATTTGGGCCACTTGTTTGCTTTGAATGTGGAAAGGAAGGCCATTATGCCAGAAACTGTCCAAATAGACAGGGTGGACAAGGCACTTCCCAACAGTACCAGACGCGCCCACAAGCTCATTCCCTTCAGGCCAGAGTTGAAGAGTCACCAGTGAGGTCGCAACGCCAGGAGCGAATGTCACGTGCTGATGCTCGTGTGATGGCCTACAGCAAAGAGGATGCAGAGGCAGGAACATCGAACGTGGTGACAGGTCAGCTTCCTGTCGCTAGTCATGTAGCCTCTATACTATTCGATTGCGGTGCTACGCATTCTTTTGTTTCCTATGCATTTGCTGACAAGATAGGACTTCCTAAGGACAATATGGGAAGGGTATTTAAGACAGCTTTACCTTCTGGGGAAGTATTGTTGTCCAATTACTGGTTACCCTATGTACCAGTATATGTGGCAAATAGGGAACTATATGCGGAGTTGATCGTAATGAAGATTGCGGATTACGATGTGATTCTAGGCATGGATTTTCTAGGGAAATACCAAGCTACGATCGACTGCCGAAATCGAAAAATAGTATTCCAACCCGAGGAAGAAGAGAGTTTCGAATACGTCGACACTTCTCACAAACCCAGGAAGATGATCATCAGTTCACTGAGAGCCAACAAGCTGATAGCCAGTGGTTGCATGGGATATCTAGCATATGTGGTGGACACTACAGAGGAACAGAAGCTTCAAGCTGAAGATGTTCCTGTGGTTCATGAGTTTCTTGACGTATTTCCGGAAGAGTTACCAGGGATACCGCCAGAAAGAGAAATCTCGTTTGAAATTGAGTTAATGCCTGGAGCAGCACCTATTTCCAAAGCACCATACCGCATGGCTCCAGTGGAGTTAAAGGAGCTGCAGGAGCAATTAAAGGAGCTTTTGGATAAAGAATTCATCAGGCCGAGCTTTTCTCCATGGGGTGCACCTGTGTTATTTGTCAAGAAAAAAGATGGAACATTCCGACTGTGCATTGATTATCGGGAATTGAATAAGGTTACAGTCAAAAATAGGTATCCGTTACCTAGAATTGATGACCTATTCGACCAGTTAAAAGGCGCAGCAGTATTTTCCAAGATCGATTTACGATCAGGATATCACCAGCTGAGAATCAAAGAGAGTGATATTCCTAAGACGGCGTTTAGGACTCGTTATGGGCACTACGAGTTTCTTGTGATGCCATTTGGATTAACAAATGCACCAGCAGCGTTCATGGACTTAATGAACAGAATTTTTAAAGAGTATTTGGATAAGTTTGTCATTGTGTTCATTGATGACATTCTTATATACTCGAAGAGTCATGAGGAACACAAGAAGCATCTGAGGATCGTGCTGAATACGATAAGGAAGCATCAACTGTATGCCAAATTCTCAAAATGTGAGTTTTGGCTGGACAGAGTACATTTCCTCGGACATGTTGTATCCCAGGAAGGTATTGCTGTAGATCCGATGAAGGTAGAGGCAATTAACCAGTGGCCTGCACCCAAGAGTGTGACAGAAATACACAGTTTCTTGGGGTTAGCTGGATATTATCGGTGATTTGTAGAGGGATTCGCGCGATTAGCTGCACCTCTTACTGCTCTTACACGCAAGGAAAGGAAGTACGAGTGGACTATGGAATGCGAAAGAAGCTTTCAGGAGTTAAAGAGGCGACTGACAAGCGCACCAATCCTTACGCTTCCCACTGAAGGGGAGAAGTTTGTGATCTACAGTGATGCATCGAAAATAGGATTGGGAGCAGTCCTGATGCAAGACGGCAAGGTAATTGCCTATGCTTCGCGTCAATTAAAGGATCATGAAAGGAATTACCCTACGCATGACCTTGAACTTGCTGCAGTAGTGTTCGCACTCAAAATTTGGTGACACTATCTTTATGGAGCTCAATGTCAAATTTTCACTGATCACCAAAGTCTGAAGTATTTCTTCACGCAAAAGGAGCTCAATATGCGACAAAGGCGATGGTTGGAACTGGTGAAGGATTATGATTGTGAAATCCTATACCATCCAGGAAAGGCCAACCGTGTAGCGGATGCTCTAAGTATAAAGTCTACCATATCACACCAGCTACCAATAAACAGGCTTCCGAAGCCATTGCAGCAAGAGATAAATTCTTTGAACTTGGAGCTGATATCTGGAAGACTAGCTGCACTCCAAGTGGAATCATCGCTATTTGAGGATATAAAGGAAGCTCAGAGGCGAAAGCCAACCATGACAAGTTCTCAAGAAGGAATTTCCAAGGATGGAATGATCCTTTGTCAAGGAAGGATAAATGTTCCAACTGATGAGGAACTTAGAAGACGGATCATGTCAGAGGCCCATGAGACGCCCTATTCGGTTCATCCCGGAGCGAGTAAGATGTATCAGGACTTGAAGTTACAGTTCTGGTGGAAAGGGATGAAGAACGATATAGCGAAATTCGTGAGCAGATGCATGACCTGTCAGAGAATCAAAGCGGAACATAAACATCCAGCAGGAAGATTGGAACCGTTGGAGATTCCTGAATGGAAATGGGAACACATTACGATGGATTTTGTAGTGGGACTCCCAAAAACCCGAGAAGGTTATGATGCCATCTGGGTTATTGTGGATAGACTGACCAAGACGGCACGGTTTATAGCTGTCAAGATGACTTTTTCGTTGGAAAAGTTTGCTCAGTTATACGTAACTCATGTCGTCAGATTACATGGAGTACCAAAATCCATTGTATCAGATCGAGACGCACGGTTCACTTCGAATTTCTGGAAGTGTGTGCAAGAGGCCATGGGTACTGAATTGAGACTCAGTACGGCTTTTCATCCGCAAACAGACGGACAGTCAGAGCGGACAATTCAGACGTTAGAAGACATGCTTCGAGCTTGTGTTATGGATTTTGCGGGAAATTGGAACGAGAAGTTACCATTGATTGAATTCTCATACAATAATAGTTACCAAGCTTCTATAGGCATGGCACCTTACGAGGCTTTGTATGGACAGAAGTGCAGATCACCATTACACTGGTATGATTTGCGAGAGAAGCAGTTGCATAAGACGGATTTCATGCAAGAGACTTCCGATGCAGTTGCTAGAATTCAGCGTCAAATGAAAATTTCGCAAAGCCGGCAAAAGAGTTATGCGGACAAAAGGCGGAGATCCTTAGAGTTTGATGAAGGAGACTTCGTATTCCTCAAGGTATCGCCTATGAAGGGGATTATGCGCTTCGGTAAGAAGGGGAAACTGAGTCCAAGATATATTCGACCTTATGAAATTATCGAACGCATTGGAAAGGTCGCTTACAAATTAGCGCTACCTCCGGAATTGTCGGCAGTGCATAATGTATTTCATGTGTCGATGCTGAGAAAGTATATACCAGATCCGTCCCATGTGCTGAAGCATGAGCCTATTCAAATCCACGAGGATTTGACATATGAGGAACAACCTATTCAAGTACTGGCTCGTGAAGAGAAAGTACTGAGAAATAAGACAATCCCACTAGTGAAGATTTTATGGAAAAATCACAACATTGAAGAAGCTACGTGGGAACGAGAAGATGAGATGAGGAGTTTATACCCCCATTTGTTCTAATTTTCGAGGACGAAAATTTTATAAGGAGGGGTGAATGTGACAACCGGGAAATTCAGGCAATTCTCAGATGAAAATGTACAAATGTATGTATATAACAATTTGTACTATTTAAAGAGTGAAATAAATGTATTTATATTGTTTAGAATATATGAAAATGTTCTAACAATACTGACGAGTAAGAATTCAGTGTTGGAAAAATTCACTGAGTTGAAACGGGTGAAACGGTGCAAAATCGGCATTGAAAACCCTAACCGGAGCAATAAAAGACGGAAAACTTCCGGGATTGATTTTGATCAAACGGAAGCAGTTTAAATTGATCCGACTGCACAGGAGACCTCAGGAACACGCCGGGACGATTTCAGGAAAATTTCGGCTCGAACCGGTATCGGTCAAAAAGTAGTCGAATTAATGTGAATAGTGAAAGTCAAAGTCAACTTTTGCTTTAGCATTTATGACATCATAAATCCATTTAATAAATAAAAAGAAGATGATGATTGGTAGAATTAATGGCCATGATTCATTTGCCTTTTTGATCTAAAGGCCAAGATTTGGCCAAAAATACACCTTTTTAATTTTTAAAAATTATGGAAAGAATTAGGTTGAAAGATGTCTAATTCTCATTGGTGGAAGGCTAAATTAATTGGCCTTTGGTTTCATTAAGTCGGCAACATTGTGATAAAGTGGCCGAAACTTGTTTCAAAGCCAAAACCAAAAGAAAGAAAATTTCTTCTAAGTGGTCATGGAGAATACGTGAGCCACCAAGGAGAACCAAGTAAATCTTCCAAAATTTCTTCACAAAAGTGGTATCAAACACTTCATTGAAGGCAAAGGAAGCAAGAAAGCAAGGTAACCTTCTTTGGTTTGCATTTTTTCTTGGTTTTTCTTCAAGAAAACTATGGGATGAATAGTGAAAAAGATGGAAAAATTTTTGGTGGTTTTCAATGATTTGATGCTTGGGTTTTGTTAAGGGTGTAATTAGTAGGAAAACCATGTAATTTGTTTAAAGAAAAACCAAATTTTGGTTGGTTTTTCAAGGGTAAATCCGTGGGTTACCTTAGGTAACCAATGAGAAAACTTTGTGGTTAATTGCTAACATGCTTTCAAAGTTGAAATTGGTGAAGAATAAAGCTTGTATGTCATGGTGAAAAGCTTAAAAAAATTCTTGGTGTGAATTACATTAAATGGCCGTGGGGTTTAATAATGATTTGGAAGAAAATTTTTGCATGGTTTATGTGGTATTTGTTTGATTGGAATTATGCAATTTAATATGCAAATGATGAATTTATAATGGAAAGAATGAAACAAAATTGTTTGGCATGTTTTCATTCTTTGGCCGTGGGGTACAAGTGTGTAAAAACCCTAGGAAAATTGGTTAAAAATGCCAAGAAAATGGGCTTGAAAATGTGGTAAAAACATGACATTAAATGGCCTAAAGTGTGGTGAAAGTTTGACAAATTTTTGGTTCGGTTTGGTTGTGAAAACCGAAACCAAATTAAGGGCAAAATTGTGGAAAAAATTTTGTGATGTGGGTTAAAATGTGAAATTGGAATTTGTGGGTTTTTATGTAAAAGTTTGGAAAACTTTTACATAAAATAGGCTTGTGGTATAGTACGTGGCAGGTACATACGGTTCGAGGCGTACCTAACGCCGGAAGCCTTAAAATTACGCCGATATGCTGCCAAAATTTTGAAAATGGCATTCGGGGTAAAATGGAAATTAAAAATAAAAGTTAGGGCCGGGGCGGAAACCCGAGTCCCTAACGAAAAATTTTGAATAAAAAAAATTTTAAGGGGTGGGTCATGAATAGTAACCCGTCCTCTTGAAAATGAAAAACGTGATTAAATTTAAAAAAAAAAAAAAACCGACCCCGAGGGGGGTATTTTTGGAAACGAAATAAATGTCCGAGTCGGGAACGGAAAACCCGAGCCTTGGAGACCTAGGTCGGGAAAGTCTAGATGAATGTTTTAAATACTAGTGAAACGTCCATTTGAGGCTCCGAAACGATAGAAAATCACTAAACCGACATAAGGGTCGGAATAGTGCTTCCCGAGGGCCGGGAAAGCAAAAAGTGGAAATAAAATAGAAACGAACCCGGTAATGATTAGAAAAGAGTCAGAAAAGTTCCTGAGAGCCAAAAATGCAGTCTGGATCAAGAAAAATTCCGTCAGGGGCAAAATCGTAATTTTGCAAAAGTTGGGGAAAAATGGTGAAAATAATAAATAAAGCCTAAAAAGTTATAAATAGGTTTATTTAAGCTTTTTAATGAAAAATAAAAGCTATAAATGGAAATAAAAATTAACAGACAAAGTTTTGTCTGTAGGATCCAAAAATCGACCTACGAGGAAGGCGATCAAAGATTCAAGAGAGAGAAAGGGAACAGTCTGATAAGGTAAGTTCAGACATTTACCTGTCTGCAACATATAGCAATATTGTGCTAACTTTAATGTACTAACTATAAGTTAGGTACATATGTGCTACGGGCACTATTATAGAGTAAAGAGAGAGACGTAATGTGCTACGGGCACTATTAAGAATGGACACATTGTTAATTGTGCTTCGGGCACTAGAGCAAGGTTAATAAAACTCACTCAACTAAAATTAAAATGTGAACCATTCCTAACCACGGGACAATGTGAAGTCACCGGGTTAGAATGTTAAAAAGTCGGTAATGAAACCACTTTCTGGCGTACCAGCCTTCCGTATAGGGAGGTATTTTTGCCTTTGGGGCTATGAAAATAAGGCTGTGGAGGTCAGCACTAATGTACCGCTCCCAGTCATGTACTATTTTGCCTTCGGGGCTATGAGATTAAGGCTGTGGAGGTCAGCACTAATGTACCGCTCCCAGTCATGCGCACTTAAATGGTACTGCCAACCTGAGCTCAAAATCATAATATAATTAAAGATAATTATCTAAAACTGAAACTATGCCATAATTGAGCATAATACAGTTTAGTGAGAGCACTAACATTGCGGTAGATGTACTAGTGTGATACAGTGTTGTGGTCAACCTTACTATTCACGTAAGAATAGTGGTCAAAGTTACTATTCACATATGAATAGTAGTCAACGGTACAATTCTATGAATAGTACTATTCATAGAAATTTCATTTCTTGCATGTTTGAATTTACTGAGCCTGTAGCTCACCATTTTTGCTAATGTTGCAGGTAAGCGACCAGCTCAGTAGCTTGTTTGACTGGATGCGGACGGGATGACGCGTGTCAAATAGGATAACTGGGCGAGGGATATGGTACTGCCAGAGTCTTTCCGCTGAGCAATAAAAAGGAAAAAAAAAAAAAGAAGAAAGAAACAGTCGTTTGTAATATTATATATTTTACGAAAGTACTGTAATATGTAAATTACTTTGCACTTGCCAACAAAGTAAATAGTGGGAAATGTTTTACATGATGTTTAAAAAAAAAAAAAAAAAAACAAAAACAAAATCAAAAAAAAAAATTTTCCCCAAAAACGACATGATTTTAAGAGAGAGAGAGATAAGTCGGCGACCCATGAGAGTACAATCTATCGCAGTTAGCGATAAGCTCAACTGTAATAGTATTGTATGATCTCTACGAGGGGCGGGCCGCCACATCCGTACCCGACTCGGCCCTTTATTTCGTTTCCAAAAACGCCCCCCCTCGGGGTCGGTTTTTTTCAGTTTCACTCACGTTTTACATTTTCAAGGGGACGGGTTACTATTCATGAACCACCCCTTAGGTTCCCTTATTCAATTTTCCATTAGGGACTCGGGTTTCCGACCCGACCCCAAACTTTTATTTTTAATTTCCATTTTACCCCAAATGCCGTTTTCGAAATTTCAACAGCATTTCGGTGTAAATTTAAGGTTACCAGCGTTAGGTACGCCTCGAACCATATGTACCTGCCACGTACTGTACCACAAGCCTATTTTATGTAAAAGTTTTCCAAACTTTTACATAAAAGCTCACAAAGTTCAATTCTCATTTTGAACCACATTACACAAAAATTTTTTTTTTCAATTTTGCCCTTAGTTTTGGTCTCGGTTTTTACACTCAAAACCTAACCAAAATTTCTCAATTTTTCAACCAAATTTTAGGCTATTCCAATGTCATTTTCTAACACATTTTCAAGCCAATTTCATTGCATTTTTCAACAAAATTCCTAGGGTTTTTAACCTTTACAACCCACGGCCAAATTAAGAGAAACATACACTAATTTTTTTTTTTGTTTCATGCTTTCAATCACAAATCCATCATTTCCATAATAAATTGCATGATTTAAATCATCCAAACATCAAATAAATCATGCCAAAAATTTTTTTTAAAACCTAATTAACCCACGGCCTTTTAGGGTAATTTCACACCAAATTTTTTCCAAGCTTTCCAACATGCAAATCATGCTTTATATTAAACCAAAATATGATTTAAAGCATGTTAACACTTAAACCACAACAATTCATCATTGATTGCTCATGGTAACCCACGGTTTTACCCTTGGAAAACCAACCAAAATTTGGTTTTTCTTTAAACCAAATACATGATTTTTCTCCTAATTACACCCTTAACAACAACCAAGCACCAAATCAATCAAAACAACCAAAATTTTTTCCATCCTTTGTACTATTCATTACACGGATTTCTTGAAGAAAAATCAAGAAAAGTTTCAAACCAAGGAGAGTTACCTTGTTCACTTGCTTCCTTTGTCTTCAAGGAAGGGTTTGACACCAATTTTGTGAAGAAAACTTGAAGATTTCACTTGGTCTCTCTTGGGTTGCTCACGTACTCACCATGAAAGCACTTAGAAAAAATTTTTGTTCTTTGTTTCCACGTGAATAGCTTCGGTCCCTTTTGTTCCCAATTTTTCCGACTTAACCACAATGATAGCCAATTAATTTGGCTTTCAACCAATCAAAAATCAACACCTTTCAAGCCTAATTCTTTCCAAAATTTTCAAAAATTAAAATGGTGGAATGTTGGCCAAATCTTGGCCTTTAGATCAAAAAGCAACTTAATCTTGGCCATTAATGCTACCAACCACCATTTTCCTTCCATTTATTAAATGGATTTATGATGTCATAAATGCAAAAGCATATTTTGACTTTGACTTTTACTATTCATATTAATTCGACTACTTTTTGACCGATACCGGTTCGAGCCGAAATTTTCCTGAAATCGTCCCAGCGGGTTCCTGAGGTCTCCCGTGCAGTCGGATCAATTTAAACTGCTTCCGTTTGATCAAAATCAATCCCGGAAGTTTTCCGTCTTTTAATGCTCCGGTTAGGGTTTTCAATGCCGGTTTTGGCACCGTTTCACCCGTTTCAACTCAGTTAATTTTTCCAACACTGAATTCTTACTCGTCAGTATTGTTAGAACATTTTAATATATTCTAAACAATATAAATACATTTATTTCGCTCTTTAAATAGTATAAATTTTTATATACATACATTTGTACATTTTCTTCCGAGAATGCCTAAATTTCCCAGTTGTCACATTCACCCCTCCTTATAAAATTTTCGTCCTCGAAAATTAGAATAAGTGGGGGTATACACTCCTCATCTCGTCTTCTCGTTCCCACGTAGCTTCTTCAATGTTATGATTTTTCCACAGAATCTTTACTAGTGGGATCGTCTTATTCCTCAGTACTTTCTCTTCACGAGCCAGTACTCGAATAGGTTGTTCCTCATATGTCAAATCCTCGTGGATTTGAATAGGCTCATGCTTCAACACATGGGACGGATCTGGTATATACTTTCTCAGTATTGACACATGAAATACATTATGCACTACCGACAATTCAGGAGGTAACGCTAATCTGTAAGCGACCCTTCCAATGCGTTCGATAATTTCATAAGGTCCAATATATCTTGGACTTAGTTTCCCTTTCTTACCGAAATGCATAATCCCTTTCATAGGCGATACCTTAAGAAACACGAAGTCTCCTTCATCAAACTCTAAGGATTTCTGCCTCTTGTCCGCATAACTCTTTTGTCGGCTTTGTGCAATTTTCATTTGACCCTGAATTCTAGCAACTGCATCGGAAGTCTCTTGTATGAAATCCGTCTTATGCAACTGCTTCTCTCGCAAATGATACCAGTGTAATGGTGATCTGCATTTCCATCCATACAAAGCCTCGTAAGGTGCCATGCCTATAGAAGCTTGGTAACTATTATTGTACGAGAATTCAATTAATGATAACTTCTCGTTCCAATTTCCCGTAAAATCCATTACACAAGCTCAAAGCATGTCCTCTAACGTCTAGATTGTCTACTCCGATTGTCCATCTGTTTGCGGATGAAATGCCGTACTGAGTCTCAATTCAGCACCCATGGCCTCTTGCACACACTTCCAGAAATTCGAAGTGAATTGTGCATCTCAATCTGATACAATGGATTTTGGTACTCCATGTAATCTGACGACATGAGTTACGTACAATTGAGCAAACTTTTCCAACGAAAAAGTCATCTTGACAGCTAAAAATCGTGCCGTCTTGGTCAGTCTGTCCACAATAACCCAGATGGCATCATAACCTTCTCGGGTTTTTAGGAGTCCCATTACAAAATCCATCGTAATGTGTTCCCATTTCCATTCAGGAATCTCCAGAGGTTCCAATCTTCCTGTTGGATGTTTATGCTCCGCTTTGATTCTTTGACATGTCATGCATCTGCTCACGAATTTTGCTATATCATTCTTCATCCCTTTCCACCAGAACTGTAACTTCAAGTCCTGATACATCTTGCTAGCTCCGGGATGAACCGAATAGGGTGTCTCATGGGCTTCTGCCATGATCCGCCTTCTAAGTTCCTCATCAGCTGGAACATTTATCGTTCCTTGATAAAGGATCATTCCATCCTTGGAAATTCCTTCTTGAGAACTTGTCATTGTTGGGTCTCGTCTTTGAGCTTCCTTTATATCCTCAAACAATGATGATTCCACTTGGAGTGCAGTTATTCTTCCAGATATCAGCTCCAAGTTCAAAGAATTTATCTCTTGCTGCAATGGCTTCGGAAGCCTTTTTATCGGTAGCTGGTGCGATATGGTAGACTTTCTACTTAAAGCATCCGCTACACAGTTGACCTTTCCTGGATGGTATAGGATTTCACAATCATAATCCTTCACCAGTTCCAATCATCTTCTTTGCCGCATATTGAGCTCCTTTTGCGTGAAGAAATACTTCAGACTTTGGTGATCAGTGAAAATCTGACATTGAGCTCCATAGAGATAGTGTCGCCAAATTTTAAGTGCGAACACTACTGCAGTAAGTTCAAGGTCATGCGTAGGGTAATTCCTTTCATAATCCTTTAATTGACGGGAAGCATAGGCAATTACCTTGCCGCCTTACATTAGGACTACTCCCAATCCTACTTTAGATGCATCACTGTAGATCACAAACTTCTCCCCTTCAGTGGGAAGCGTAAGGATTGGTGCGCTTGTCAGCAGTTTCTTTAACTCCTGGAAGCTTCTTTCGCATTCCATAGTTCACTTGTACTTCATTTCCTTGCGTGTAAGAGCAGTAAGAGGTGCAGCTAAATGCGCAAATCCCTTTACAAATCGTCGATAATAACCAGCTAACCCCAAGAAACTGCGTATTTTCGTCACATTCTTGGGTGCAGGCCATTGGTTAATTGCATCTACCTTCGTCGGATCTACAGCAATACCTTCCTGGGATACAACATGTCTGAGGAAATGTACTCTGTCCAGTCAAAACTCGCATTTTGAGAATTTGGCATACAGTTGATGCTTCCTTATCGTATTCAGCACGATCCTCAGATGCTCCTGGTGCTCCTCATGAGTCTTTAAGTATATAAGAATGTCATCAATGAATACAATGACAAACTTATCCAAATACTCTTTAAAGATTCTGTTCATCAAATCCATAAACGCTGCCGGCGCATTTATTAATCCGAATGGCATCACAAGATACTCGTAGTGACCATAACGAGTCCTAAACGCCGTCTTAGGAACATCACATTCTTTAATTCTCAATTGGTGATATCCTGATCATAAGTCGATCTTGGAAAATACCGCTGCGCCTTTTAACTAGTTGAATAAGTCATCAATTCTAGGTAATGGATACCTATTTTTGATCGTAACCTTATTCAACTCCTGGTAATCAATGCACAAACGGAATGTTCCATCCTTTTTCTTGACGAACAACATAGGTGCACCCCATGGAGAATAACTCGGTTTGATGAATCCTTTATCCAAAAGCTCTTTTAATTGTTCATGCAGCTCCTTTAACTCCACTGGAGCCATGCAGTATGGTGCTTTGGAAATAGGTGCCGTTCCAGGCATCAACTCAATTTAGAATGAGATTTCTCTCTCTGGAGGTATCCCTGGTAACTCTTCTAGAAATACGTCAAGAAATTCCTTAACAACGGGAACATCTTCAGGTTGAAACTTCTGTTCCTCTCTAATGTCCACCACATATGCCAGATATCCCATACAACTACTGGCTATCAGTTTGCTTGCTCTCAGCGAACTGATCATCATCTTCTCGGGTTTTCGAGAAGTATCGACATATTCGAAACTCTCTTCTTCTTCGGGTTGAAATACTATCTTTCGATTTCGACAGTCGATCATAGCTTGATATTTCCCTAGGAAATCCATGCCTAGAATCACATCATAATCCATGATCTTCATTACGATTAACTCTGCATATAGCTTCCTATTTGCCACACATACTGGTACATAA
The DNA here is from genome assembly GCA_035233585.1 of Antiaris toxicaria. Taxonomy (NCBI): domain Eukaryota; kingdom Viridiplantae; phylum Streptophyta; class Magnoliopsida; order Rosales; family Moraceae; genus Antiaris; species Antiaris toxicaria. The sequence goes on from CP141156.1 coordinate 78,849,829, forward strand.
GGTAGCCAGTAATTGGACAACAATACTTCCCCAGAGGGTAAAGCTGTCTTAAATACCCTTCCCATATAATCCTTAGAAAGTCCTATCTTGTCAGCAAATGCATAGGAAACAAAAGAATGCGTAGCACTGGAATCAAACAGTATAGAGGCTACATGACTAGCGACAGTGAGCTGACCTGTCACTACGTTCGATGTTCCTGCCTCTGCATTCTCTTTGCTGTAGGCCATCACACGAGCATCAGCATGTGGCACACACTCCTGACGTTGCGGCCTTACAGGGGACTCTTCAACTCTGCCCTGAAGGGAATGAGCTTGTGGGCGTGTCTGGTGCTGTTGGGAAGTACCTTGTCCACCCTGCCTATTGTTTGGACAGTTCCTGGCATAATGGCCTCCCTTTCCACATTCATAGCAAACAAGTGGCCCAAATCTGCATTGCCCAGAATGTCTCTTCCCGCATGTAGGACAATTTTGGATATTGGATTCCGTATTACCAGCTGTTCTTCGCTGCTGGTTTCGATTATTTCCCTGCCGATTCCCAGAAAAATTGCCTTTCCTCTTGTTTTGCTGGGATCCTTGATTATTGCCCTGGCTTGGTTTAGCATTCTGATTAGGCTTGCTCGATTGACCAACTTGTGTAGACTTAGCCAAAGCCCTTTCCTTTTTCTTGGCCTCCCAGTGCTTTTCTCTTTCCTCTTTTTGTCGGGCTATGTGAAGCTCTGCTCTTATGGCCCGACTAACACAATCTGCTATAGAAGTAGGTGGTACCTGACCAGTATCTACCAATGCAGCAATTTCTGACCTGAACATCCCTATCATTTTCTGTATTTTCTCCCTCTCAGTAGGGACTACATAGGGACATAAACGGGATAACTGGTCGAATTTTCGGCAAACTTCGCTCACCAACATATTTCCTTGCATCAATTCTGAGAACTCTTTCTGTTGTTGTCTCAGAGATGAAGGGTCATAATATTTCTGGTTAAATTCTTCCAGAAATTCCGCCCAACTCATGGTAGACACGTTCCTTCTCATTCGCATAGTGTCCCACCAAAAACGAGCATCTTTTCTCAGCACAAAAGACGCACATGCCACCTTTTCCTGGTCAGTTAGGTTCATGAATTCCATGATTACTTGCAATGACGACAACCAGTCTTCAGCCTCTAGAGGATTTGTAGAACCTTCAAATTCTGGTGGCCTCATACGCCTGAATCTTTCATAGAGGGGTTCCAGATTTAGTACCGGTTGCGGTTCAGGAACTCTCATTTACAGCAGTTGGAGGGATAACCGGATCTACCTCAGCTTCTTGTTCTACTTGGGTACCCTCAGAGCCTTGTCTCTGTTCTAACTCCTCTACCTGTCGCCTCAGATTAGCATTTTCTTGCATCTGAGCTTCTAGCAGGGCTTGTATCTGATCCAATCTCTCCATGACATTAGGACGTTGTTCTTGTCCCTCTAGTCGATTTCGTAAATCCACCATCTTGCCTATTATCCTATTATGGCACAATTATTCACCATTAGCCTTTCCATAACCACATTCGTAAGATCACATAAATTTACGAAATTCAGGGTAATGTAAAGCCACATCATCGTAACACATCATCGTACAACATATAATCATTTTGATATTTCATTCATAGCAAAACGTTTATATATCGTACATAATCATCACCAGTCATATATAAATCGGCCATTTTATACATCTTGGCCACAAGTCTATACAAAAGAGCTTTTCTCTATAAGCTACTTATGTACATGTATACATCTACTGGTCATACATCCCCTGTGTTTGGGACTAGAGGATATTCTTCTGGATCCTCATCGTCATCTGGATCATCTGAATCGTTACCACCCCTAGGCAATGCTCCCTGTCTTGAGTCATCACCTCCTCGTGGTCTAGACGGTCCAGCCTCATGATCATTCATCATTCTTCTCGGCCCAAAGATGCGTGCGAACATCTCATCTTGACCTAGCGTCTCTCGTCGACTCTGCATCAGATGCTCAATCAGAATCTCCCTCTCCATCATCCTGATCGTCACTACAAACTCTTGGAGCGTAGGAGGAAATAGCTTAATCACCCTCTGTCTCAACTCCATGGGTAACCCTCTCCAGAACAGCTCACAGTAGTTTGCTTCAGTGAGGATGGGTAATGGACATCTCCTCCTAATGGTCTCCTCAAATCGTGCTACGTAAGACATAACTGTCTCACCAGACAACATGACCATCCTTTCAGTCTAGAGAATATAATCCCTTACCTCATCGAATCCAGGGCATGCAGGTGTATCAGCCTCTCGTCTCTCTAGAGGTGCTGGAGCAGGTGCCGGATCCCTAGGCAGAAACTGATCAGCCAATCGCTGGCAGAACTCAGCCCAACTAAATCCCAATAGAATCTCCTGATCACAATACTCCAAAAATACTCGAGCGTCTCCCTGAAACATACTGATGGCCAACTGGATCCACATATCTCGATCAATGTCGCATATCACCATAATCCTCTCTATGGCATGGAGCCAGTCCTTCGTCTCCATCGATTGTTGTCCATCATCAAATATAGGGGGACTACTGGCTCTGAATGCCTGTACTGCCCGTGCCGAAACTCTCACCCCAATATATTGGCGTCCACCAACAACTAGAATATCCACTACTACAGGTGGATGAAGTATCGGTCGTGGCTGTACTACATTTACTGGCGCTGATGCTGGTGCTGGTACTGGTACTGGAGGTCTCTCGAGCACCGGGGGTCTGATTATTGGTCGTTGGGAAATAGACGGCCTCACAATAGGTCTCGTCCATACCCGTAATACCCCTCTCGGTCGTGGTAGCGGTGGTCTCACATAAGGAGGTCTGGTCATCTTGCTACCTATAAGATAATTATTTTCACATAAGAAAATAATTAACTAAACTTAAGTAAACTACTTACTTGGATAGCGGTGCAGGATGCGTGAAGTGTTAAATCAGGATATGGTCAATACTGCTCTGATATACCAACTGTGACAGCAGTTGGTAATCTAAACTAAACCAACCGTAATTCCGCTCTGACACCAACTGTGACAGCAGTTGGTATTCTAAACTTCACCAACCGTAAACCCGCTCTGATACCAACTGTGGCAGCAGTTGGTATTCTAAACTACACCAACTATAAACCCGCTCTGATACCAACTGTGGCAGCAGTTGGTATTATAAACTAAACTAATCGCAAACCTTGCCCTGATACCAACTGTGGCAGCAGTTGGTATTATAAACTAAACCAATCACCAACCTTGCTCTGATACCAACTGTGACGGCCCGCCCCTCGTAGAGATCATACAATACTATTATAGTTGAGCTTTATCGCTAACTACGATAGATTGTACCCTCATGGGTCACCGGCTAATCTATCTCTCTTTCCATCATGACGTTTTTGGGGAAAATTTTTTTTTTTAATCATGTAAAACATTTTCCACTATTTACTTTGTTGACAAGTACAAAGTAATTTACATAATACAGTACTTTCGTAAAATATATAATATTACAAAAGACTGTTTCTTTTTCCCTTCCCTTTTTATCGCTCAGCAGAAAGACTCTGGCAGGACCATATCCCTCGCCCACTTATCCCATTTGACACACGCCATCCCGTCCACCATCTAGTCAACAAAACTACTGAGCTGGTCGTTTACCTGCAGCATAAGCAAAAATGGTGAGCTATAGGCTCAGTAAGTTCAAACATGCAAGAAATAAAATTTCTATGAATAGACTATTCATCATGAATAGTATTGTTGGCTACTATTCATATGTGAATAGTACTTTGACCACTATTCATACGTGAATAGTAACTTTGACCACAACACAGTATATCAATAGTACATCTACCGCGATGTTAGTACCCTCACGAAACTGTCTTATGCTCAATTATGGCATAGTTTCAGTTTTAGGCAATTATCTTACATTATGTTCTGGTTTTAAGCTCAGGTTGGTAGTACCATTTAAGTGCGCATGACTGGGAGCGGTACATTAGTGCTGACCTCCACAGCCTTAGTCTCATAGCCCCGGAAGGCAAAATTGTACATGACTGGGAGTGGTACATCAGTGCTAACCTCCACAGCCTTAATCTCATCATAGCCCCGAAAGCAAAAGTTCCTCCCTGTACGGAAGGCTGGTACGCCAGAAAGTGGTTTCATTACCGACTTTTCAAAATTCTAACCCGGTGACTTCATATTGTCCCGTGGTTAGGAATGGTTCACATTTTAATTTTAGGTGAGTGAGTTTCATTAACCTCACTCTAGTGCCCGAAGCACAATTAAAAATGTGTGCATTCTCAATAGTGCCCGTAGCACATTACGTCTCTCTCTCTACTCTATAATAGTGCCCGTAGCACATATGTACCTAACTTATAGTTAGTACATCAAAGTTAGCAACAATAATGCTATATGTTGCAGACAGGTAAATGTCTGAACTTACCTTATCAGTTTCTTCCCTTTTTCTCTTTTGGATCTTTGATCGCCCTCCTTGTAGGTCGATTTTTGGATCCTACAGACAAAACCTTGTCTGTTAATTTCATTTCCATTTATAGCTTTTATTTTTCATTAAAAAGCTTAAATAAAACCTATTTATAACTTTTTAGGCTTTATTTATCATTTTCCCAATTTTTCTCAACTTTTGCAAAATTACGATTTTACCCCTATATTTTGGTAAAATTACAATTATGCCCCTGACAGAATTTTCTCGATCCAGATTGCATTTTTGGCTCTCAGGAACTTTTCTGACTCTTTTCTAATCATTACCGGGTTCATTTCTATTTTATTTTCATTTTTCGCTTTCCCGACCCTCGGGAAGCACTATTCCGGCCCTTACTTCGATTTAGTGATTTTCTATCGTTTCGGAGCCTCAAATGGACGTTTTCCTAGCATTTAAAACGTTCATCTAGACATTCCCGGTCTAGGTCTCCGAGGTTCGGATTTTTCGTACCCGACTCGGACCTTTATTTCGTTTCTGAAAACGCCCCCCCTCGGGGTCAGTTTTTTTCAGTTTCACTCACGTTTTACATTTTCAAGGGGACAGGTTACTATTCATGAACCACCCCTTAGGTTCCCTTATTCAATTTTTCGTTAGGGACTCGGGTTTTTGACCCGACCCCAAACTTTTATTTTTAATTTCCATTTTACCCCAAATGCCGTTTTCGAAATTTCGGCAGCATTTCGGTGTAAATTTAAGGTTACCGGCGTTAGGTACGCCTCGAACCATATGTACCAGCCACGTACTATACCACAAGCCTATTTTATGTAAAAGTTTTCCAAACTTTTATATAAAAGCTCACAAAGTTCAATTCTCATTTTGAACTACATTACACAAAATTTTTTTTTTTCAATTTTGCCCTTAGTTTTGGTCTCGGTTTTTACACTCAAAACCTAACCAAAATTTATCAAATTTTCAACCAAATTTTAGGCTATTCCAATGTCATTTTCTAACACATTTTCAAGCCAATTTCATTGCATTTTTCAACAAAATTCCAAGGGTTTTTAACCTTTACAACCCACGGCCAAATTAAGAGAAACATACACCATTTTTTTTTTGTTTCATGCTTTCAATCACAAATCAATCATTTCTATAATAAATTGCATGATTTAAATCATCCAAATATCAAATAAATCATGCCAAAAATTTTTTTTTAAACCCTAATTAACCCACGGCCTTTTAGGGTAATTTCACACCAAATTTTTTCCAAGCTTTCCATCTTGCAAATCATGCTTTATATTAAACCAAAATATGATTTAAAGTATGTTAACACTTAAACCACAACAATTCATTATTGATTACTCATGGTAACCCACGGTTTTACCCTTGGAAAACCAACCAAAATTTGGTTTTTCTTTAAACCAAATACATGGTTTTTCTCCTAATTACACCCTTAACAACACCCAAGCACCAAATCAATCAAAACAACCAAAAATTTTTCCATCCTTTGCACTATTCATTACACGGATTTCTTGAAGAAAAATCTAGAAAAGTTTCAAACCAAGGAGAGTTACCTTGTTCAATTGCTTCCTTTGTCTTCAAGGAAGTGTTTGACACCAATTTTGTGAAGAAAGCTTGAAGATTTCACTTGGTCTCTCTTGGGTTGCTCACGTACTCACCATGAAAGCACTTAGAAAAAATTTTTGTTCTTTGTTTCCACGTGAATAGCTTCGGTCCCTTTTGTTCCCAATTTTGCCGACTTAACCACAAAGATAGCCAATTAATTTGGCTTTCAACCAATCAAAAATCAACACCTTTCAAGCCTAATTCTTTCCAAAATTTTCAAAAATTAAAATGGTGGAATTTTGGCCAAATCTTGGCCTTTAGATCAAAAAGCAACTTAATCTTGGCCATTAATGCTACCAGCCACCATTTTCCTTCCATTTATTAAATGGATTTATGATGTCATAAATGCAAAAGCATATGTTGACTTTGACTTTTACTATTCACATTAATTCGACTACTTTTTGACCGATACCGGTTCGAGCCGAAATTTTCCTGAAATCGTCCCAGCGGGTTCCTGAGGTCTCCTGTGCAGTCGGATCAATTTAAACTGCTTCCATTTGATCAAAATCAATCCCGGAAGTTTTCCGTCTTTTAGTGCTCCGGTTGGGGTTTTCAATGCCGGTTTTGGCACCGTTTCACCCGTTTCAACTCAGTTAATTTTTCCAACACTGAATTGTTACTCGTCAGTATTGTTAGAACATTTTAATATATTCTAAACAATATAAATACATTTATTTCACTCTTTAAATAGTATAAATTGTTATATACATACATTTGTACATTTTCTTCCGAGAATGCCTAAATTTCCTGGTTGTCACACTGGAACACTTTTACATTATGTTCTTTATTTGTGGTTATTTTATTTACCACTTTAGTGTGCATATAGCACCATGATACTTATTTACATGTCATACATAACATATAAACATATTAAGTAAATCATGTTGCAGACAAATAAATGTCTGAACTTACAGATATTTTGCTAGCGTTTCCTTGCCAGGATCAACCAGTGTCCTTTTATCGCCTTTTTGTTGATTTCCTATAACTGAAATAAATCACGGTTATTTCTACTATTCATTTCATATTTAAAATACTGTGAAAATATAAAATTTCTGATTTTAGGTCCCTAACTTACAGCCCTATTTTGGCCTTTAAAAATTTAATTAAATCATTTTGAGGCTTTTATGGTCTTTTCCTAGCATTTTATAAAAATTTGATCAAAATGACTATTTTGCCCCTAACGGAATCCTAGACCGTAAAATTTTCATTTTAATGTTTTAACAAGGTTTCCTAGTCCAAAAAATCATAAAATAAACTTTCTTAGGCCTTACCAAACTTTTACAACATTTCTTGCCGAAATACTCAAGTTACTATTCACTCGACCCTAAGGTGGTACTATTCCGACCCTCGGGATCGTTTCTCGTTTTTCTAACTGTTTGGGACCTCAAATGGACATTTCACTACTTCTGAAATCGTCCATTGCCCTTTCTCGAGCCTAGGTCCTCGAGGGGCTCGGGTTTTCAAATCCCGACCTTTATTTTACCCCTTGTTTCCTAAAATGCCCTTTAGGTACCCTGAAATTTTTGGCAGCATTTCTGCTTAATTTTTAGGATCCCGGCATTTAGGTAATGCCTCAAAACCCTTTGTACCTACTAATTACTCAACCAGAAACCTAATTTTTACGTAAAAACTAAACTTTTTCTGTAAAAATACATTTGCAGCCCTCGTCGTTTTCAACGACGTTTTGGTCCATTTTTACCTATTTTTACTCTTGGTTTTCATCGATTTTAGTCTTTCAAACATTCCTTACAAAATTTCCTATTTTCTACCAAGACCCTAGCCTCGGATTTTGTTGTCTAACAAATGCTAAAATTTAATTTTTCTTGTCCTTTACTTTGTACATTATTTCATTACATACCAACATACTTCTTAAAGTCAAAACATTACCCTAACAAGTGAAAATTTTTCATTCACCGTTTCCTTAACCCACAGATTTTCCTTAGGAAATCAACACAAAATTTTGTTTTCATTCCCATTTGCATTTCTTGATTTCAATATGTAATCAATACCACATTTAAAATCCAAAATCAACAATACAAAAACTCCCTTTTTACCTAGTGTAGCCCATGGATTTTATGTGAGAAACAAGCACAAAAGTTGGTGTTTTTCAATTCCATTTCATCCCTTTCTTTCATCACATTCCCACATGATTTTCAATACCAAAAACCAAACAAATTTTCATCAAAAATTCACCCGTCCAAACCATGAATAACCCACGGTTTTTGTGAGCAAAATACACATAAAACTTGATTTTTTATGCTCTTATTCTTTACTTAACCTAAACGGATACCATTAACACTCTTTTCAACCAAAATCAACCAAACAAAGTCTAAAATTTTTCATATCAAAACAGCCCATATCTACATGGTTTTTCCATGGAAACACAAGACGAAACCATACAAAAATGGAAGCTCACCTGGCTTTCTTGCTTCCTTGAAGTTAGGGATGGATTTTGCACACTTTTTTTGAAGAAAACTTGAAGAAAATTTTTTGTTTTAGTGAAGGGAGGCTCATGGCTGCTTGGAGGGCAGAAAACACAAAGTTTTTTTTTTTTTTTTTTCTGGTTTTTCATTGCTAAAACCGTGTGCCTTATAGCCAAAGAGATAAGGGACCATTTTGCAAATGTTTTAGGGGCATTTTTGTAAGTTTTTTGTGTTATTTTCCAAACCTTTAAGGGCTGTTTTATAATTAATAAAAATTTGGCAGATTTTTTTTTCTAATTTTCCCATAAAAATTCACCACCTAATGTGCCCTAGAATTTTCTTGAATTTTTGTTAAGCTTTCTTTGACTGTTTGTGTTGACTTTGAATCCTAACCATTAGATCAAAGTGTCTTTAAACCCTAACCCTTGGATTTGGATGTAATCTTACATCCATTCAATGTTTCACATCCAATCTTTGACTCCACATAATTATTTGGATCAAACTTTTTGATCAAAAGTCAAACCAAACGATTTTGCACCGAAATTGCGTAGACGAGTTTTTGAGGCTGTCCGTGTGATCAGTTTTCCTTAATTCACTCTAGTTTGACTAAAAATTCATGCTGTAAGTATTTCATCTTTTAGTGCGATACAGTATATTTTTAGAATTTTTGAAACCGAAAAGGCATAATTTATCTGATTTCGGTTTGGTAAAATTTTCCATTCCTGAACACACTCTTCTTGCATAGTCAGAACATTTTGCTGCATTCTAAATAGTATTAAATCATATATTTTTACAATTATACATATAAAAATCTTATGTGCTTACATTATACATGGTTTTTGAGAGCAGTAAAATTTCTCAGTTGTCAGAGGAGATCCCTGATCACTTTAGTGATGATGAGTGGGTGGAGATGTACGAAACCCAAGTCATCATCGCCAATGACGATGAAGTTGATTTTTCCTAGGGAGACGAGGAGGAGGATCCCGAGGAGTTTCCATTCAGCGACAGCGAGGACAAGGAGATGTCAGACACTAAGTCAGGATTGTCCTCGGAGTAGTCATATCCCTTTCTGCGGGAATTTCGATATTTGTAAAAATATAGAGGGAAGCAGTAGCTATTCCCCTCAGACTTAACTACACGTACTTATTGGGTTTGTATATTGGGAAGTGTGTGTCACTCCCGTTGAACTAGAGTTTTGAATATATATATATTTTGTGAAATACATTATGAAAAGCAGTGTTGTTTTGCTCAAAGGGCTTAATTTTGGTGTTTTCCATACATGTCAGTAGAAAGATAAAAAGTGCAGGACGGTTCCTGGCACTCCGATGATGTTTCAAATATGATGCGACAGTTGTATTTGACATCACAAAAAGATGTAATATGTGTATTTATGATGTTTAAGTAAGATTGTTAAGTAAGAAAGAAAATGATATGTGATACAAGCCCCAAGTACAGAATCTAAAAGACTCATAGTTTCTTTTCCCGCTATATGATAGGGTTACATAGGCAATCATGGCGAGAATAAGAGCTCAAACTAATCAAGCTACCCGAGAAGACGAGCTAATGACACGACTTGCAGCCATGCAAGAGATGATGTTAAATCAATAACAGGAACTCGCTCAACTCAGGGAGCAACTGAATCAACAACCTCAGGCACCACAACCAGTAGAGGTGCCAGCTCGAGCAGCTCCAGTAGCTCCCAACACTCACAGAGAGCAAGCGGCCCCACCAGTCTAGACAACTCCAGCACCATCTGCTATGGTTACTTTTGCAGCAGTCAACGTTCTTACATCAACTCCTAGAGAAGGCGACCTCTATAAGCAATTCCAGCGCCTAAAAGTGCTAGAATTCAAAGGAGCCACAAATCCTATCGAGGCCGACGACCAGCTGACTGATGTCCAGGTCATCCTGGACCTTGTAGGACTAATAGAGAGGGAAAAGGTTTTGTGTGCATTCCTAGCCCTATGCAAAGGGGCACGACAATGGTGGAAGATCGTGGCCATCAGGCAAAACATCAATGAAATGAACTAGGCAGACTTCATCGACGAATTCAAAAAGATGTACTTCAACAATGAGGCCCTGTGACGTCCTGTGCCCTTAGTAGCCCGGACCGTCGCTAAAATTGCTTTTTTAACTTATACTTTAAAACTGAATACTAAAACTTACTTAATTTGATACCATAAATTTAGAGGAAATTTTTTTTTACATATATATACGCGTATGTATTTACTATTCATGTACGTATACTATTAAAAAGCGGAATTTGAAAGACATAAGGATTTCAATTATACATACACACTTATATACTTGTTTATCTGATTACTATTCACCAGATACTATTTAAATATACTATTCATACATATACTGTTTACTGTTCCAAAATACCGTTTAACTTTTACTATTCAAAATATTATTTAACTGTCATCATTCAAAATACTATTTACTCATACTGTGCGGAAGAATATTCGCGGTGTATCCATAACCTCATCCTCACATCCGCCTCCGCCGCCATCATCACCCCTTAATGTTTACGCTATACGACGCTTACCTAGAGCACGAACACACTCTGTGAGCTTTACGCCTAGTAAGTACAACATGTTAACCGTAAAACATGTTTAAAATATAGTACATACTTAAAATCTCATAAGCATGTCAAATAGTAACATATAGCACTGAAACATTCGCATACCATATAAACATATCACATATCAGCTCACATATCATGTCATCACATAACATGTCATAACACTAAATATAAAACTTTACATACTTTATGCATGATAGAAGCATCGTGTACTGTATGCACTTTACTGAAAATGAAAGCATAGCGAACTATAACTAATGCAGGGTCCGGTTATGTTCATTTATGCTTCAAACTTCTCTTTTGTTTCTCTTGTCTACATAGGGCCCGTGTGTCAGTACCGTGAGCGTGCACACCATCGGTAATGCCCGTGGTTAAAAGCTGGAGAGCCATCAACAGATGCTTAAGCTTTTGCTTTAACTTACTTTAAAACCCTTTCAACTGAAAGAACTGGTACGACACGCTTATAAAATTCCATCTTGTTTATCTTTTCTAGCCATATGCTTCTCTAAGCTGTCCCTAATCCTACGCAGTATGGACGTACGGCATCTAACTTGCTCTTTCATCAATCTACTCGACTGTGAACTATATACTCTTATGTATGCTATTCATCATCGTGTGCATGATAGACATACTTAACATACTGTCAAAGCATCATTTTAAATTCATTTTATTCATACTGTAAGCAGAGTTGTACTTACCTGTCAGCGGACAGTTTATACTCTCGCCTTCGTAATAATACAGGTACCTCCCTGTAATCATAACACATTCCATTAACATTCACTCTTAGGTCGCTTTGGTTATTAGTGACCAATAAAAACTTTATTGTTATGTAGTACCGATCCTTATCGATACTAATTGCTCTCTTCTTAAGAATTTGATTCTCTAATCGTGGTTAATTAATTTATTTACTCAATCATTAGGAACTAATAAATCTATCGTTGTGTGGTACCGATACCTATCGGTACCCAACTACTCTACTTTGGGAATTTGATATCTAATTCCTAATCATGCTTGATTAATTTATCTACTTAACAACTCAATCACTGTCTCTCACTATCCCATTCAGACTCGATCCTTGATCGGTTAACTAACCAGTCAACTGACCGGATACCTCGTGTATTGACTGTTTAGCCTATCGGGTTACCTTTACTAATTTAATCGACCCAAATTTTATATTTAGATCACACCCGTCCCTCGGGTAGTACTATTCTGACGTAGGGGTCATTTTCTTACATTTCGAGATTTGAATGGGCGGTTTACTAATCCTCAAAAACATCCATCCTTCTTTCCCGGGCCTAGGTCATCGATGGGGGGCTCGGGTTTCCATCCCGACCATACTTTTACCCCTTGTTTTCTAAAATACCCCTTTGTGCCGTTTTAGAAATTTCAGTAGTATTTCTGCTTAATTTTTGGGTTTCCGATGTTTAGGAACGCCTCAAAACCATCTAACCTATTCTAATCAACCACGTACTAAACCAGAGACCTAATTTTTACATAAAGGCTAGCTTTTTACGGAAAAATATTCACATTTCCTCACATTCTCTTTTTCGAGATTTCATCCCTTTTTCTTACAATTACTCAAGCCAATACTCCATACTTAATACATAATTATTCAAATTACTACCAAAATTGTTTCCGTCGGTGGTCAAAAGAACTGTTCAGTCTCGATCGCACAATCTTTGAATCATCGTTCTTTACTTTTGAAACTCTGGTTTGCAAATCCGATGCTGCAGATGCGTCCAGAACGTCGAAAATAGGCCAACGGGCCATTCTTCAATTTTTGGTTACCGGGTCGTCGTAGACCGGTGTTGACCGTTGTTGACCAGCATTGACCGGCTGTTGACCGGCATTGACTGCAGTGGCAAGGGAAGTGGCGACCACCATCTTAAAGAGCTCGACGAGAGGAACTCATTAGTGGTGTCAATTTCACCAATCGAAGCTCCTATCACTGGAGATCGGCCCTCAAAATTCAGCGACGGTTGTGGTGGTTGGATTTTCGTTTTCTAGCGTTGTTGCCCAAAATTGATTTGGGGCTTTTGATCTACGTGTTGTTCTGAGCATTTTGATACCCACCTTGTAACTCAACTCCGCTAGAATTGGTGGATTCCATGATGGTGACATGGCGGCGACTGTGTGAGTTTGGGCGGTATGATACAGTGGCTGTTGAGCTGAAATGATGCCTGGGTTTTATTCTACTCTTCACCACGAATCTATTATGACCAAAATCATGGCATTTGGACGTCGGATGGCGGAGAAATGGCGGTTTGAATATTCCAGCCAACGACGGCTTTGGGCAGCGCATGCGGCGTGCTCCAGTGGCTTCTCTATCAACTCGACCCTTCATTAGACCCAGCTCATCGAGAGCTTTCCAATGGTGCCGACGGTGTCAAAAACGGACACTGGTTCCGATGGTCGGTTACTGTTTATGTTCATGTGGTGTGGGGGAGAAAATGAGGTAAGGAAAAATAATGGGGACCTTTTTACAAAGATCCCAAAATTTTGATCCTTTTATACTAATTTTTGAAAAAATTTTAAGATAGGCTACTGTCACGGCCCAAAATTTAGACACGTGACACGGCAGCCAAATCATAATATCAACCCGAGATTTAAGGAAAAACATTTATTACGAAAAGCGGGTCAACATCATGATTTAGCTAAGCCTAATTATTTATAAAGTAACATCATAACCACATAATAAAATAAAGTAGAAAATAAATATTTTTTAATGCGGAAACCAAACACAAAATCGGTCTCAAAAAAAATTACCAACCATAAAATATTCCCAAGCATGAAATTTAAATAACATGAAATAAAGTCCAAACTTAAAGTCTCATTACATCAAAACGAGAAACAGAAAGAAGAAGATAGAGAAAACGGATAGCATCATCTTCGGTAGAAACGGATAGCTCAACGATTTTCAGAACTACTACCTCCTGCACCTGGAAGTAGTCATTTCGAAATCACAAAGAAAAGGGACGTGAGCACTGGCTCAGTAGGACAGAAACAAAGGTGGATTAAACAAGTAACATTTAAAAATATGACATAATATTCGTTTCCAAAAATAATCAACAATTTAACAATACATGGCATAATAATCATTTCCAAAAAATAATCAAAAATTTCATGAAAACATTTTTAATACAAGTTTTATTCTGTCGAGGACTTAGCGTAGCTGCAATATACGTGCCCCAATATTAAAATAATAAATCATTAAAATAAACCATCATATTTTGAGTGAGGACTTGTCGTAGCTATAATATACGTGCCTCGAATTGAATTATCCTAGATCATCTCATTACAGTCTAAATAGGCCGAACGGCCCTGCGCAGGTTTAGGGACCTTCCCCCATGGCATCAACTTTGGGACGCACGCATCATTTATAATGATCGTGAACTAGAGCTCAATTATGTTCACCGGATTGTTCAAAAGATGGTATTTACTAAGTTATATTATGCCATTAGTCAAAACACGCTTTAAAACACAAATTTATTACAAAACACTTTGCATGCGTTTATTTCATCAAAAACAGTATAATAATTTCATAAACTAAAAACAGCATGCCATCGATAAAACAGGGAAATTTAAAACACTTGACTACTCCCAGAAAAGGCTAGAAAGTCCTACCTCGATTATTCGCACAAGCGTTGCGATAACGTGGTCCACAAATCAAGCAAGAACGTCAAATAATTCATATAATCACAACATATGATCAGTCTAGGTCTAGACATAATCATCCAATCATTTTAGTGTGCCACAAAAAGATTTTAAAATGTTTAATAACATTTAGGATTTAAAATTTGTGAAAACCCCTAAGTTAGGATATTACTGGACATATGGTAATTTTCCAGATTTCTGTTTTTCCTGTCCAAATTTCAATTAGCCTCAAACCAATTCAATTCTCATCCAATGATCATGAAATTTCGTGGAGAACCTTATTTATATGTCATTAACACAACCCAAGAATCAAATTGGCAAAAATCATAAAATTTACACATGTGATAATAAGGTTTTTGAAAGGGGATCAATGAGGCAGAATTTTAAGGGTTTTAGAGAGAGAAATCACGCCTTGTTTGTACTGCACTATTTTTGATGCTTGGTCTCCTTTTTGGCTGAATTTGTGTGAGTGTTTGAGTCTTCAAAACAGTAGGGAAAACAGTGGAGAAAAACCATATAAATTTCAGCTTTAAAATCAAAAGGAGAAGGAAAGGAAAAAGTTGATTTCTTACCTTGTTTTTGTCTCAAAAATTGTTAAATCTTTGAGCTACCTTTAGGTAGGTTTTTGCTTGCTGTTTTGGTGTGTTTTGGGAGAGAAAAATTCAGAGAGGAAAGAAGGGAAATCTGGCCGAATTTTTGAGAGTGAAAGGAAGGATGAATGAGAGTTGAAACAGGGTTTTTATACTAGGTTTTTCTTTCCTTTTTGCTTCCTTGCTTGGCCGAATCTTTTGAGGGGCAAAAGGGAAAGTTTTTGTGTTGTTTTGAGGCTAGGGTTTCTCTCTCTTATTTCTCCTTAAGTGGCCGAAATTATCCATTAGTTTTTAAGGAAAAAAAAATAATTTGAATTTTGATTGAGTTTTGACCTAGCTTTTAATTCAAATAAAATCTCCTTTATTTCCTACACTTTATAGCCGAATTTCTTCTTTATATTTAAGGGATGAAATTTGAGTTTGAATCTTCCTTGGATTTGTGGGATTTAAATTTTAATTAAATCCCAAGTAATGGCCGAATATTTTAGGGTTTTTTGAAGTTAAAATTGTTGACTTTTTGAGTGAAATTTGACTAGGAAACCAACCTAGGGTTTCCAAAAGATTTTTTATTAATTTTTGGCACACTAATTTTATTTAAATTATATATTGACCCTTAAATAAAATTTAAGGCGTCACAAATATCTACCACTAAAAATAGTTTCGTCCTCGAAACTTTAAGAATTACTCCACACTAAAGAAGAGAATAAGAATATGAATAACTTCTCATTTCATTAAGCAATCTAAATGCACCTTTCAAAACATATAATGGTATATCTACCACTATGAACAGAGTAGGGTTACAAAACAAACTTAGGTCTACTACATTACATGTACTCTACTGCTTAGCGAACCATTCAGCATGGTTCTTGCACATATCTTTCTCGGTTTCCCATGTGGCTTCCTCTTCACCATGGTTACTCCAAAGAACCTTCACCATGGGTATTGTTTTTGTTCTCAGCTGCTTGACCTTACGATCCAAAATCTTCACCAGAACCTCGACGTAAGAGACATCTGGTTGGATTTCTACATCATCGGTTGAAATGACTTCGGACTCTGTTCGTGCACTCTTTCTCAGCATCGATACATGGAAAACGTTGTGCACTCCCAAGGTGTCGGGTAACTTCAGCTCATATGCAACCTTACTAACTCTGCGTACGATCTCGAAAGGTCCAATGTAACGCGGTGCTAGCTTCCCTTTAACTCCGAAACGAGAGATACCTTTCTTCGGTGAAACCTTTAGCAACACAAACTCTCTGACCTCGAACTCTAACGGCTTTCTGCGTTGATCTGCATAGCTCTTCTGTCGACTCTGTTCTGTTAGAAGTCTTTGTTTGATGATGGCAATCTTCTTGTACTGGTCTAGAATCATATCGGGTCCACCCACTGGTGCTTCCTGGTTGTCAACCTATAGATGGGTGATCGACAAGGGTTCCGTACAACGCTTCAAAGGGTGCCATTCCGATACTTGCTTGATAACTATTGTTGTATGCGAACTCTGCCATGTAGAGGTGTTTGTTCCATCCATCTCCAAGATCAAGAACGCAGGCACGTAGCATATCCTCGAGAATCTGTATGAGACGCTCTGACTGACCATCTGTCTACGGATGAAAAGCGGTGCTGAAGTTCAGTTCTGTGCCTAGAGCTTCCTGTAGACTTTGCCAAAAGCGAGCGTTGAAGCACGTATCACGATCAGAAATGATCACTGAAGGGACTCCATGCAATCTGACTATGTTCCTCATGTAAAGCTCGGCTAGCTGGTTCCTGCTGTAAGTCGTCTTGAATGGGATGAAGTGCGCGGTCTTCATGAGACGATCTACAACTATCCAGACTCCATCAGATCCATCCTGTGCTCTCGATAAGCCGGTTAAGAAGTCCATTCCTATACTATCCCACTTCCACCGAGGTATTGGAAGTGGTTGGAGCAGACCTGCGGGTCTCTCCCGTACTGCCTTTACCTTCTGACACGTCAAATAGTTGGCCATAAAGTTCTTCACATCTAACTTCATACCTCTCCACCAAAGCTGCCGTCTTAGGTTTTGATACATCTTGTTTCCACTGGGTGCATGGTGAACCTCGACTGATGAAACTCTGACAAGATCTCCTGTATAAGCTCGGGGATGTGTGGCACTGCTAAGCGACCCTCGTTGTAAAGAATTCCACTGGCGTCCATCGACCACTCTGCAACATGCTTTCCCTTTAACAATCTATCTCGGATGTCAACGAAACATGTATCTGCCAACTGATTCTCCTTGATTCTCTGCACGTAGTCTGGTTCCATCACTAAGTTGTACAACACTGGGTGACCCTGAACTTCGCCAAGACGAACCTGATAAGCTGTAAGAACTCTGTCCTTTTCCCACTCATCTATCTGCATAGCCATTATAGAAGCATCATGATCAGGATTGGGAACTGCCTCTCTTTTCCTGCTTAGTGCATCTACAACCATGTTTGCTTTACCCGGATGGTACTCGACTTGGAAGTCGTAGTCTTGCATGTATTCTACCCATCTTCTCTGGCGCAGGTTGAGATCTTTCTGTGTAGTTAGGTATTTCAAACTCTTGTGATCTGAAAACAGTCTAAAGCTGGCACCATACAGATAACAACGCCAAATCTTAAGGGGCAACACTACTGCAGCTAACTCTAGATCGTGTGTAGGGTAGTTTCGTTCATGTTGTTTCAGCTGTCATGAGGCATAAGCGACAACTCGATTCTGTTGCATCAAAACTGCTCCAAGACCTTGATGAGAAGCATCGGTGTAGACGTCATATACTTGATCCTGATCCGGAATAATAAGGATAGGTGCAGACGTCAAACGACTCTTTAACTCCTAGAAAACTGACTCACAGCTGTTGTCTCAAACGAAAGGTACATCCTTCTTTGTCAGATTGGTGAGGGGAGCGGCGAGCTTGCTGAAGTCCTGTACAAAACATCGATAATATCCTGCTAAGCCAAAGAAGCTTCGGATCTCTGGAACGTTCTTCGGTCGTTCCCACTTAAGAATCGCTTCAACCTTGGATGGATCAACTGATATACCGTCTCCTGAGATGATATGCCCGAGAAACTTAACCTCTGTCATCCAAAACTCACATTTTTCTTTCTTAGCATACAACTGATGTTCACAAAGAGTCTGTAAAACTATACTGAGATGTTGTGCATGATCTTCACGAGTTCAGGAGTAGATGAGGATGTCGTCGATGAATATGATAATGAACTTATCAAGAAAAGGTCGGAAGACTCTATTTATCATATCCATGAAGGTTGCTGGCGCGTTTGTCAAACCGAAAGGCATTACTAAGAACTCATAACTGCCATACCTTGTTCGAAACGCTGTCTTCGGGATATCCTCCTCTCTAACACGAAGCTGATGATAACCGAATCTCAAATCAACCTTGGAGAAGAAACAAGCTCCACCCAACTGATCGAACAAGTCATCTATACACGGTAACGGATACTTATTTTTTATGGTCACACTGTTGAGCTTTCTGTAGTCCACATAGAGACGTAGTGAACCGTCGGCTTTCTTCACAAAAAGGACTGACGAACCCTAAGGTGAGTTATTGTCTTGGATAAAGCCCAGCGATTTCAACTCATCCAGCTGCTTGCTTAACTCCTTCATCTCTAGAGGTGCCATATGATACGGAGCAGAAGCAAAAGGAGCTGTTCTGGGAACTAAGTCGATACGAAACTCTATTTCTCGATGAGGCGGTAAACCTGGAAGAGCTTTTGGAAAAACATCTGGAAAACTATCGACAACAGGTATAGGTTGGGTACTCTTTTCAGAACTGGATCCTTCCACTGCACACAAGGATAAGAAGCAACGAATACCCTGTCTACTCTTCGACATTGACCTCAGAGCAGATCTATCAACATCTGAAACTAAGCTTAACTGATAGGACACCACATGTCTGAAATCAGTTGTAAAGATAACGCGACGATTACGACAATCAAGCATAATCCCATATCAGGAAAGCCAGTCATATCCCAGAATAACATCATAAGCAAACATAGGCATGACCACAAGTGATGCCTCCAAACAAACATCCCCAACATAAACATAGGCTTGAAACCCATCACTAATGGTAATCGTGCCCAACGGGGATTTCGCACGTAAGGGAGAGTCAAGATTTTGTAATTTTAAACCAAGTGAACGAGCATAATGTTGGCCTATAAAAGAGTGTGTAGCCCCGGTGTCAAACAAAACATGTGCATATGTACCAAAGATAGGAATTATACCATCTAATGCAGTCAGTGTATGATCTTTCTCCATGCTGTCAGCTCCAAGAGCGTGTACCTGTGGTGCCTTACCACGGTTTTGAGCTGTATTCCCTCGTTGATAGCCCGTACTCTGACCCTGTAGTGGCAGTCTCTGATAACTCGACACTGGGAACTACTGTAGCGGTGTAGCATGTGGAGCATAAGGTTTAGTGTACTGGCTCGTGCGCTAAGGCTGATAGGGAGCCGGAAGTTAAGGGCGCTGTGACTGCGAAGACTGGGAAGTAAACTGTTGCCTCTATGGAAGACCATTCTGATTCCGCTGATGATGATGTCTAGGAACATTGTCTTTTGACTATCTCTTCTGGCAGACATTTCTTTTGTGGCCTTCATCACCACACTCGAAGCAGGTAATCACATTCACCCAACCCTGTCGCTGTCCAGAAAACTGACGAGAACCCGATCCCTGAGACTGCTGGTTCTTCTGGTAAGGAGTCTGCGGCTTGTGCTGAGGCTTGTTGCGGATTAGTCCCGACTTGTTTCTGTTACGAGCTTCAAGGAACTCCTTGTCACCCTCTTCCACTGTTAATGCCTTAGCAACTATCTGTTGGTAGCTATCCCTGATCTGGAATGGTTGTACACCCCTCTTCACATAGAGGCTAAGCCCTTCCTCAAAGTGGAGACACTTAGTCGCTTCATCCAAAACCTGATTCTTCGCATACCGGGCCAACTCGGTGAAGTTGGCTTCATATTCCCGAACTAACATAGACCCTTGCTTCAAACGGATGAACTCTCTAGCTTTTATGTCACGGAACTGAGCTGAAAAGAAACGCTCGTGAAAACGCTCCTCGAAAACTGACCAAGAAGACCTCTACTCCTCTGTCAAACCATCCTCAATACTAGCCCACCAGGTAGAGGCTAGACCCACCAGCTTGTTGGAAGCAAACTCGACCCAGAACTCTACGGGTGTGGCGGTCAACTTTAGCTGCTTGCGAATGGCATCAAACCAGTAGTCGGCATCCATCTCTGTGCCCGTGCCGTCGAAAGTGGGTATGTGAGGCTTAAAGAAAAGATTTAGGGCTGCCTGTTTAGGATGTATCATAGGCTGGGTAGGTACTGCTCCAGAGGTAGGGTTTTCTGTGGTAGGCGTTTGTTGAGGAGTCTGAGAAGAACTCCCCACTCTCTGGATCTCATTAGGAACAACATTGGCTACAGGAGCTGGGTTAGGTGTTCCAAAAGGTAAGACGGTGAGGAGAGCCTGTATCGCCGCCGTGAGATTCTGCATCGCCGTTAGCTGATCATTCACTGTAGGAACCGCTGCATTCTGACTCCCTTGAGGCTGCGTGTTCCCGGGGTTCTCTTCGTCGTTGCCTCTCTGCTACCTCTGGCTACGTATGCCGGGACGAGCCATTTTGCTGAATAAGATTGAAGGAAGAGGAAATCCTATAAGCTTCTAAGAGTAAGGGAAACCATGCTTGGGTATTTTGAAAACGTTTTGATGAAAACCCTTTTGAAAACCTGGGCTCTGATACCATTATTTGTCACGGCCTAAAATTTAGACACGTGACATGGCAGCCAAATCATAATATCAACCCGAGATTTAAGGAAAAACATTTATTACGAAAAGCAGGCCAACATCATGATTTAGCTAAGCCTAATTATTTATAAAGTAGCATCATAACCACATAATAAAATAAAGTAGAAAATAAATACTTTTTAATGCGGAAACCAAACACAAAATCGGTCTAAAAAAAAATTACCAACCATAAAATATTCCCAAGCATGAAATTTAAATAAAGTGAAATAAAGTCCAAACTTAAAGTCTCATTACATCAGAACAAGAAACAGAAAGAAGAAGATGGAGAAAACAGATAGCATCATCTTCGGTAGAAACAGATAGCTCAACGATTTTCAGAACTGCTACCTCCCGCATATGGAAGTAGTCATTTCGAAATCACAAAGAAAAGGGACGTGAGCGCTGGCTCAGTAGGACAGAAACAAAGGTGGATTAAACAGGTAACATTTAAAAGTATGACATAATATTCGTTTCCAAAAATAATCAACAATTTAAGAATACATGGCATAATAATCATTTCCCAAAAAAAAATCAAAAATTTCGTGAAAACATTTTTAATACAAGTTTTATTCTGCTGAGGACTTAGCATAGCTGCAATATACATGCCCCAATATTAAAATAATAAATCATTAAAATAAACCATTATATTTTGAGTGAGGACTTGTCGTAGCTATAATATACGTGCCTCGAATTGAATTATCCTAGATCATCTCGTTACAGTCTAAATAGGCCGAACGGCCCTACGCAGGTTTAGGGACCTTCCCCCATGGCGTCAACTTTAGGACGCATGCATGATTTATAATGATCGTGAACTAGAGCTCAATTATGTTCACCGGATTATCCAAAAGATGGTATTTACCAAGTTATATTATGCCATTAGTCAAAACACGCTTTAAAACACACATTTATTACAAAACACTTTGCATGCGTTTATTTCATCAAAAACAGTAGAATAATTTCATAAACTGAAAACAGCATGCTATCGATAAAATAGGGAAATTTAAAACACTTGACTACTCCCAGAAAAGGCTAGAAAGTCCTACCTCGATTATTCGCACAAGCGTTGCGATAACGTGATCTACAAATCAAGCAAGAACGTCAAATAATTCCTATAATCACAACATATGATCAGTCTAGGTCTAGACATAATCATCCAATCATTTTATTGTGCCACAAAAAGATTTTAAAATGTTTAATAACATTTGGGATTTAAAATTTTTGAAAACCCCTAAGTTAGGATATTACTGAACACGGGCAGACTGACCTAGGCTGACTGTAATATCAAAATTAATTCATTTTTAATCCCAAAAATTCTAAATTTTTAATGTGTTGAACTAGACATCTGTAGCTTTAATTCCATATAATTTTTATAATTGTTAGACATCGTTTGGTTACTCAACTAGGCCAAAAACCGAGGGGTTGTTTTCAGGCATAAAATCAAGGTTTCAGTTTCAGTTCAAAAACTGGCAGTTCTGTCAACCTATCTTAGAAAAATATTTTGACTAGGTCAACGGATGAGTTTGGTTCTGTAATTTTGCAGGCGTTTAGGGGACATCTCGAATTTAATTTTAGGCTCAAGATTTACTCAAAAATCCGTTTTAAAACTCAAGTTACAGCTGACACAAGTTTACTGTGCGTATGGTAATTTTCCAGATTTCCGTTTTTCCTGTCCGAATTTCAATTAGCCTCAAACCAATTCAATTCTCATCCACTGATCATGAAATTTCGTGGAGAACCTTATTTATATGTCATTAACACAACCCAAGAATCAAATTAGCAAAAATCATAAAATTTACACATGTGATAATAGGGTTTTTGAAAGGGGATCAATGAGGTAGAATTTTTAGGGTTTTGGAGAGAGAAATCACACCTTGTTTGTGCTGCACTATTTTTGATGCTTGGCCTCCTTTTTGGCTGAATTTGTGTGAGTGTTGGAGTCTTCAAAACAATAGGGAAAATAGTGGAGAAAAACTATATAAATTTCGGATTTAAAATCAAAAGGAGAAAGAAGGAAAAAGTTGATTTCTTACCTTGTTTTTGTCTCAAAAATTGTTGAATCTTTGAGCTGCCTTCAGGTAGGTTTTTGCTTGCTGTTTTGGTGTGTTTTGGGAGAGAAAAATTCAGAGAGGAAAGAAGGGAAAGCTGGCCGAATTTTTGAGAGTGAAAGGAAGGGTGAATATGAGTTGAAAGATGGTTTTTATACTAGGTTTTTCTTTCCTTTTTGCTTCCTTGCTTGGCCGAATCTTTTGAGGGGCAAAAGGGAAAGTTTTTGTGCTGTTTTGAGGCTAGGGTTTTTCTCTCTTAGTTCTCCTTAAGTGGCCGAAATTATCCATTAGTTTTTAAGGAAAAAAAATAATTTGAATTTTGATTGAGTTTTGACCTAGCTTTTAATTCAAATAAAATCTCCTTTATTTCTTACACTTTATGGCCGAATTTCTTCTTTATGTTTAAGGGATGAAATTTGAGTTTGAATCCTCCTTGGATTTGTGGGATTTAAATTTTAATTAAAATCCCAAGTAATGGTCGAATATTTTAGGGTTTTTTGAAGTTAAAATTGTTGACTTTTTGAGTGAAATTTGACTAGGAAACCAACCCTTTCCAAAAGATTTTTAATTAATTTTTGGCACACTAATTTTAGTTAAATTATATATTGACCCTTAAATAAAATTTAAGGCGTCACAGCTATATTGACTAATTTAGGTGTGCTAAACCCAAATATATTAGTTTTATCTTCATTTGAGGTCGCCTCGACCAGTTTTCTGATAATGCGATTTCCCGGTCCAAAAATTTCGTTTTGTGCTCAAGTGACTAATTTAAGCATGCTGATTCCAAATATATCAATTTTATATCAAGAAAAAGGTCATCTTGACCAATTTCTTGATACTGTGACTGTGCCTACACTGTGTTGACAACGCGCATGCATAACGAGGTGTTTTCGTGCGAAATTTCAAACACAGTCTATCCTGACTAATTTGGACATGCTGATTTCATATTTATCAGTTTTACGTCCATCTGAGGTCATCTGGAGCAGTTTTTACGATCTATATGACCCCCACCTCGAAAAACATGTCAGGTGTCCGATTGACTAATTTGGACACCCTGAGTCTAAATATATCAGTTTCAGGGCGAGAGTAGGTCGTCTTGAAGTTCATCCTGATACTGTATGTCTCTCAAACAAAATCTATTTTTTGTGCTCAATTGACTAAATTGAGCCTGCTGACTATTAATATATCAGTTTTATACCAGATTAAGGCCGTCTTGGCCACTAACCTGACATTGTATTTTTCACTATTCACTATTAACTATTAACTATTAACTATTCACTGTTTTCTATCTGACTAACTAGTCTGAGTGTTCTGACTCCGATTTTGTCAGTCTCTGGGCAAGAAGAGGTCATCTAAACTACTTTTCTTGATACTGAACATCTATGAAGGCAATTATCACTACTATGCTCAGATGATTAGTCTGAGTGTACTGATAACTTGTTTCCCAGTTCTGTATTAAGAAGTGGTCGTCTAGAAATACACACATACACATAATAGTGTGGACCGATTTCACTGTCAGTTGCTGTTTTCACTACATGGATAGTAATTAAACGTTACTGTACCTGTTTAAGTCATTCAACTAGAAAATATATTGTGTTTATTAACTTAATTACTCATTACATAGTAATTAAGTTTCATAATTCATGAGAGTCATTACAGCGGCTCTCGGCTCATTGTACAGCCTTCTACACGGACTCTTACACGGGTGTGTGTAAGGCGACATGGGTGTGTACATTTCGGACACGAGTGTGTACTAGTTAAGACTACTCAACACCGCCATGTCTTTGAAACACATTCATTTATTCGAGCGGTACACAGCCTCTTACATGGCCATGTACCTGACCATGTTACACTACACGGCCATGTACACTCACACGGCTTCTCACAGATACACAGTCTGAATGGTACACAGTCATTCACACGACCATGTACTTGACCGTGTTACTTAAATTTGCACTAAAAGGCATTAAATTATCCCAAATTCATTCCTCAATTTCTCATTTTATGGAATTTAGGCTACACGAATGGGGTGGTCTTTACAATCTATCCCCCTTACAAAATTTTCTTCCCTGAAAATTAGAATAATTATGGGAAGTATCTTCTCATGTCTTCTTCCCGTTCTCATGTGGCTTCCTCAATGCTATGATTTCACCAAAACACTTTTGCTAGCGGTATACTTTATTCCTAAGTACTTTCTTCTCTCTAACTAGGATCCGCACGGGTTTCTCCTCGTACGTCGGATCAGCGTGTACTACAACGGGTTCTTGACTCAAATCATGAGAGCTGTCTACCACATACTTCTTCAGTATTGAGATGTGAAAGATGTCGTGCACTGAAGCTAACTCGGGAGGAAGCGTTAGTCTATAAGCCACCTTCCCATCTTTCTCTATTATCCATGTTCTTTTTCTGAGCAGTTCTCTAGTACTGCACGGTCGTGATTTCACATATCGTGATCTCAGCATCTCTTCATCTTATCCTCGCCATCGCAGATTTCGTCGTCTCATTACTATAAAATGTTATCTTCAACAGATAAACATTTACTGACTAAAAATAAAACTAACTTACTTGGACAGATGAGGCTGGCATGCGGCAATGTGAGGTAGGGTGGTAGGAAACCGCTCTGATACCAACTGTGACGTCCCGTGCCCTTAGTGGCCTGGACCGTCACTAAAATTGCTTCTTTAACTTATACTTTAAAACTAAATGCTAAAACTAACTCAATTTGACACCATAAATTTAGAGGAAATTTTTTTTATATATATATGCGTATATATTTACTGTTCACGTACGTATACTATTAAAATGCGAAATTTGGAAAACATAAGGATTTCATTATACATACACACTTATATACTTGTTTATCTGATTACTATTCACCAGATACTATTTAAATATACTATTCATACATATACTGTTTACTATTTCAAAATACCGTTTAACTTATACTATTTAAAATACTATTTAACTGTCACCATTCAAAATACTGTTTACTCATACTGTGCGGAAGAATACTCGAGGTATATCCATAACCTCATCTTCACATCCACCTCCACCATCATCATCACCCTATGATGTTTACGCTATAGGACGTTTACCTACAGCATGAACACACTCCGTGAGCTTTACGCCCAGTAAGTACAACATGTTAACTACAAAACATGTTTAAAACATAGTACATACTTAAAATCTAATAAGAATGTCAAATAGTAACATATAGCACTGAAACATTCACATATCATATAAACATATCACATATCAGCTCACATATCATGTCATCACATAACATGTCATAACACTAAATATAAAACTTCACATACTTTATGCATGATAGAAGCATCGTGTACTGTATGCACTTTACTAAAAATGAAAGCATAGTGAACTATAACTAATACAGGATCCGGTTATGTTCATTTATGCTTCAAACTTCTCTTTTCCTTTTCTTGTCTACTTATGGCCCGTGTGTCAGTATCGTGAGCGTGTACACCATCGGTAACGCCCGTGGTCAAAAGCTAGGGAGCCATCAATGGATGTTTAACTTTCTGCTTTAACTTACTTTAAAACCCTTTCAACTGAAAGAGCCGGTATGATACGCCAATAAAATTCCATCTTGTTTATCTTTTCTAGCCATATGCTTCTCTAAGCTATCCCTAATCCTACGTGGTAGGGACGTGTGGCATATAACTTACTCTTTCATCAATCTACTTGATTGTGAACTATATGCTCTTATGTATGCTATGCATCATCGTGTGCATGATAGACATACTTAACATACTGTCAAAGCATCATTTTAAATTCATTTTATTCATACTGTAGGTGGAGTTGTACTTACCTATCATCAGACAGTTTATACTCTCGCCTCCGTCACAATACAGGTAGCTCCCTGTAATCATAACACATTTTGTTAACATTCACTCTTAGGTCACTGTGGTCATTAGTGACTAATAAAAACTTTATCGTTATGTGGTACTGATCCTTATCGGTACTAATTGCCCTCTTCTTAAGAATTTGATTCTCTATTCGTGGTTAATTAATTTATTTACTTAATAAATTAATTAACGTCACTCTTAGGTCACTCTATCGTTAAGAACTAATAAATCTATTGTTGTGTGATACCGATGCCTATCAGTACCCAACTGCTCTATATTGGGAATTTGATATCTAATTCCTAATCGTACTTGATTAATTTGTCTACTTGACAAATTAATCACTGTCTCTCACTATCCCATTCAGACTCGGTCCTTGACTGGTTAACCAACCAGTCAACTGATCGGATATCTCGTGTATTGACTGTTTAGCCTATCGGGTTACCTTTACCGATTTAATCACCCAAAATTTTATGCTTAGATCACACCCGTCCCTTGTGTGGTACTATTCTGACCTAGTGGTCATTTTCTTACATTTCGAGATTTTGAATGAGTGGTTTACTAATCCTCTAAAACGTCCATCCTTCTTTCCCGGGCCTAGGTCACTGAGAGAGGGCTCGGGTTTCCATCCCGACCACATTTTTACCCCTCATTTCCTAAAATACCCCTTTGTGCCAGTTTAGAAATTTCGGCAGTATTTCCACTTAATTTTTGGGTTTTCGGCGTTTAGGAAATGCCTCAAAACCATCTAACTTATTCTAATCTGCCACGTACTAAACGAGAGGCCTAATTTTTATGTAAAGGCTCAACTTTTTACGTAAAAATGTTCACATTTCCTCACATTCTCTTTTTCGACATTTCATCCCTTTTTCTTACAATTCGTCACACCAATATTCCATACTTAATACATAATTATTCCAATAATAATATGAGGAATAAAGGAATCAAAATTACTACCAAAATTGTTTCTGTCGGTGGTCAAAAGAACTGTTCGGTCTCGACCGCATAATCTTTGAATCGTCATTATTCACTTTTGAAACTCTGATTTGCAAATCCGATGCGACAGATGTGTTCGGAACATCGAAAATAGGCCAATGGGCCATTCTTCAATTTTTGGTTACTGGGTCACCGTTGACCGGTATTGACCGACCATTGATCGCGGCGGCGAGGGTAGTGGCGACCACCATCTTAAAGAGCTTGACGAGAAGAACCCATTAGTGGTGTCAATTTCACCAATCGAGGCTCCTATCGCCGGAGATCGACCCTCGAAATTTGGCGATGGCAGTGGTGGTTGGCTCTCCATTATTCGGCGTTGTTGCCCAAAATTGATTTGGGCCTTTTGATCTACGTATTGTTCTGAGCATTTTGATGCCCACCTTGTAACTTAACTCTGCCAGAATCGGTGGATTCCACGACGACGACACGACGATGACGGTGTGAGTTTGGGCGGCACAATCCGACGACTGTTGAGCTGAAATGAGGCTTGGATTTTGTCCTACTCTTCCCCATGAATCTATTGGGACCAGAATCATCACATTTGGACATCAGACGACGGAGAAATGGCGGTTTGAAAATTCTAGCCACCGATGGCTTTGGGCGACGCGTGCGGCGTGCTCCGGCAACTGCTCCGTTGACTCGACCAACCATTGGACTCAGCTCGTCGAGAGCTTTCCAATGGTGCTGGTGGTGTCAAAAACGGACACTGTTTCTGATGTTTAGTTACTGTTCATGTTCGTGTGGTGTAGGGGAGAAAATGAGGTAAGGAAAAATAATGGGGGCCTTTTTACAAAAATCCCAAAATTTTGACCCTTTTATACTAATTTTTGAAAAAATTTTAAGATAGGCTATACTGACTAATTTGGGCATGCTAAAACCAAATATATCAGTTTTATCTTCATCCGAGGTCGTCTTGACCAGTTTTTTGATACTGCAATTTCCCAGTCTAAAAATTTCATTTTGTGCTCAAATGACTAATTTGAGCATGCTGATTCCAAACACAGTGATGGCTGTGCCTACACTGTGTTGACACCGCGCACGCATAACGAGATGTTTTCGTGTGAAATTTCAAACACAGTCTATCCTAACTGATTTGGACGTGCTGATTTCATATTTATAAGTTTTACGTCCATTCGAGCTCATCTGAACCAGTTTTCAGGATCTGTGTGACCCCACCTCGAAAAACGTATCAGGTGTCCGATTGACTAATTTGGACGCCATGATTCTAAATATATCAGTTTTAGGGCGAGAATAGGTCGTCTTGACCCTCATCCCGATACTGCGTGTCTCTCAAACAAAATCTACATTTTGTGTTCAATTGACTAAATTGAGCTTGCTGACTATTAATATATCAGTTTTATGCCAGATTAAGGCCGTCTTGGCCACTAACCTGACACTGTGTTTTCCACTATTCACTATTAACTATTAACTATTCACTGTTTTTTATCTGACTGACTAGTTTGAGCGTTTTGACTCTGATTTTGTCAGTCTCTAGGCAAGAAGAGGTCATCTAGACCACTTTTTTTGATACTGCACATCTACGAGGGCAATTATCACTGCTATGCTCAAATGACCAGTCTGAACAAACTGATAACTTGTTCACCAATTCTGTATCAAGAAGTGGTCGTCTAGACCGGTTTCTTGATACTACGTGTCTTATACACACATACACATAATAGGGTGGACCGATTTCACTGTCGGTTGCCCCTTTCACTGCATGGATAGTAATTAAACGTTACTGTACCCGTTTAATTCATTTAACTAGAAAATATATTGTGTTTATTAACTTAATTACTCATTACATAGTAATTAAGTTTCATAATTCATGAAATTCATTACAGTGGCTCTCGGCTCATTACGCAGCCTTCTACACGGACTCTTACACGGGTGTGTGCAAGGCAACACGAGCGTATACATTTCGGACATGGGCGTGTACTAGTTTTGATTACTCAACACATTCATTTATCCAAGTGGTACACGGCCGTGTATCTGACCGTGTTACACTACACGGCCATGTATACTCACACGGCTTCTTACAGATACACAGTCCGAATGGTACACGGTCACTCACACGACCGTGTACCTGATCGTGTTACTTAAATTTTCACAAAAAGGCATTAAATTATCCCAAATTCATTCCTCAATTTCTCATTTTATGGAATTTAGGTTACATGAACGGGGCAGTCTTTACAGGCCTTGGCAACGTAACAAAACGAGTTCAATAATCTATGCCAGGGAAGCAGTGAGAAAGTTCAAGTAGCTAGCTCAACTTTGTCTAAACCTAGTGCCGACGGAGAAGGAAAAGGTCAGGTGGATGCTGTGACGCCTTAAATTCTATTTAAGGGTCAATATATAATTTAAATAAAATTAGTGTGCCAAAAATTAATTGAAAATCTTTTGGAAACCCTAAGTTGGTTTCCTAGTCAAATTCCACTCAAAAAGTCAACAATTTGAACTTCAAAAAGAAACCCTAAAATATTCGGCCATCACTTGAGTTTTTAATTAAAATTTAAATTCCATAAATCCAAGGAGGATTTAAATTCAAATTTCATCCCTTAGATATAAAGAAGAAATTTCGGCCATAAAGTATAGGAAATAAAGGAGATTTTTATTTGAATCAAAAGCTAGGTCAAAACTCAATCAAAATTCAAATTATTTTTCCTTAAAAACTAAAGGATAATTTTGGCCACCTAAAGGGAAATAAGAGAGAAAACCCTAGCCTCAAAACAGCACAAAAACTTTCCCTTTTACCCTTAGAAATTTCGGCCAAACAAGGAAGAGAAAGGGAAAGAAAGAAAACCTAGTATAAAAACCCTCTTTTAACTCTCATTCACCCTTCCTTTCACACTCAAAAAAGTTCGGCCAGCTTTCCCTTCTCTCCTCTCTGAATTTTCTCTCCCAAAACACACCCAAAACAGCAAACAAAACCTATCAAAAGTCAGCTCAAAGATTCAACAATTTTTGAGACAAAAACAAGGTGAGAAATCAAACTTTTTCCTTCCTTCTCCTTTTGGTTTTAAATTTGAATTTTTATATGGTTTTCTCCATTGTTTTCCCTACTGTTTTGAAGACTCCAACACTCACACAAATTCAGCCAAAAAGGAGACCAAGCATCAAAAATAGTGCAGCACAAACAAGGTGTGAATCTCTCTCTCAAACCCTAAAAATTTTGCCTCTTTGTTCCCTTTCAAAAACCCTATTATCACATGTGTAAATTTTATGATTCTTGGCAATTTGATTCTTGGGTTGTGTTAATGACATATAAATAAGGTTTTCCACAAAATTTCGTGATCATTGGATGAAAATTGAATTGGTTTGAGGCTAATCGAAATACGGACACAGAAAAACGGAAATCTGGAAAATTACCATATGAACAGTAAATTTGTGTCAGCCATAACTTGAGATTTAAAAACGATTTTTGAGTGATTCTTGAGCCTAAAATTAAATTCAAGATGTTCCCTAAATTCTTTCAAAATTTCAGAACCAAACTCATCT
This sequence comes from Antiaris toxicaria, assembly GCA_035233585.1. Lineage (NCBI taxonomy): Eukaryota > Viridiplantae > Streptophyta > Magnoliopsida > Rosales > Moraceae > Antiaris > Antiaris toxicaria. The sequence goes on from CP141156.1 coordinate 78,881,317, forward strand.
GTTTGTCTAGTCAAAATATTTTTCTAATATAGGCGGACAAAACTGCCAGTTTTTGAACTGAAACTGAAACCCAGATTTTATGCCTGAAAACAACCCCTCGGTTTTTGGCCTAATTGAATGACCAAATGATGTCTAAAAATTATAAAAATTATATGGAATTAAAGCTACGGATGTCTAGTTTAACATATTAAAAATTTAGAATTTTTGGGATTAAAAATGAATTAATATGGATTTTACAATCAGCCTAGGTCAGTCTGCCGATGTCCAGTAATATCCTATCTTAGAGTTTTTCACAAATTTTTTAAATCCCAAATGTTTATTAAACGTTTTAAAATCATTTGTGGCACACTAAAATGATTGGATGATTATGTCTAGACCTAGACTGATCATATGTTTTGATTATAGGATTTATTTGACGTTCTTGCTTGATTGGTGGATCACGTTATCGCAACGCTTGTGCGAAAATTGAAGTAGGACGTTCTAGCCTTTTCTGGGAGTAGTCAAGTGTTTTAAATTCCCCTGTTTTATCGATGGCATGCTGTTTTCAGTCTATGAAATTATTATACTGTTTTTGGATGAAATAAACGCATGCAAAGTGTTTTGTATTAAATGTGTATTTTAAAGCGTGTTTTGATTAATGGCATAATATAACTTGGTAAATACCATCTTTTGAATAATCCGTTGAACATAATTGAGCTCTAGTTCACGATCATTGTAAATGATGCGTGCGTCGCAGAGTTGACGCCATGGGGGAAGGTCTCTAAACCTGCGCAGGGCTGTTCGGCCTATTTAGACCGTAACGAGATGATCTAGGATAAATTCAAATTCGAGGCACGTATATTATAGCTAGGACAAGTCCTCACTCATAATATGATGGTTGTTTTAATGATTTATTATTTTAATATTGGGGCACGTATATTGCAGCTACGCTAAGTCCTCAGCAGAATAAAACTTGCATTAAAAATGTTTTTCACGAAATCGTTGATTATTTTTTTTGTTATGATTATTATGTCATGTATTTTTTTTAAATTGTTGATTATTTTTGAAAACGAATATTATGCCATATTTTTAAATGTTATCTGTTAACCCACCTTTGTTTCTGTCCTACTGAGCCAGCGCTCACGTCCCTTTTTCTTTGTGATTTCGAAATGACTACTTCCAGGTACGGGAGGTAGCAGTTCCGAAATTCGGTGAGATATCCATTACTACCGAAGATGATGCTATCCGTTTTCTCCATCTTCTTCTTTCTGTTTCTCGTTCTGATGTAATGAGACTTTAAGTTTGTACTTTATTTCACGTTATTCAAATTTCATGCTTGGGAATATTTTATGGTTGGTAATTTCTTTTGAAAACCGATTTTGTGTTTGACTTCCGCATTAAAAAGCATTTATTTTCTCCTTTATTTTATTTTGTGGTTATGATGCTACTTTATAATTAGGCTTAGCTAAATTATAATGTTGACCCGTTGTTTTTGTAATAAATGTTTTCCTTAAATCTCGGGTTGATATTATGATTTGGCTGCCGTGTCACATGTCTAAATTTTGGGCCGTGACAAATAATGGTATCAGAGCCCAGGTTTTCAAAAGGGTTTTTCATCAAAACGTTTTCAAAAGGGTTTTTCATCAAAACGTTTTCAAAATACCCAAGCATGGTTTTTCCTTACTCTTAGAAGCTTATAGGATTTCGTCTTCCTTCAATCTTATTCAGCAAAATGGCTGGTGCCGGCATGCGTAGTCAGAGGCAGCAGAGAGGCAACGACGAAGAGAACCCCGGGAACACGCAGCCTCAAGGGAGACAAAATGCAGCGGTTCCTACACCGAATGATCAGCAAACAGCGATGCAGAACCTCACGGCAGCGATACAGGCTCTCCTCACCGTCTTACCTTTTGGAACACCTAACCCAACTCCTGTAGTCAATGTTGTTCCTAATGAGACCCCGAATGCAGGGAGTTCTTCTCAGACTCATCAGCAAACGCCTACCGTCGAAAACACTACCTCTGGAGTAGTACCTACTCAGCCTATGATACATCCTAAATAGCAACCCTAACTCTTTTCTTTAAGCTTCACGTACCCACTTTCGACGGCACGGGTATAGAGATGGATGCCGACTACTGGTTTATTGCCATTCGCAAGCAGCTAAAGTTGACCGCCACACCCGCAGAGTTCTGGGTTGAGTTTGCTTCCAACAAGCTGGTAGGTCTAGCCTCTACCTGGTGGGCTAGTATCGAGGATGGTTTGACAGAGGAGCAGAGGACTTCTTGGACAGTTTTTGGGGAGCGTTTTCATGAGCGTTTCTTTTCAGCTCAGTTCTGCGATAGAAAAGCTAGGGAGTTCGTCCGTTTGAAGCAAGGGTCTATGTCAGTGCAGGAATATGAAGCTAAGTTCACTGAGTTGGCCCGATATGCGAAGAATCAGGTTTTGGATGAAGCCACTAAGTGTCTCCGCTTTGAGGAAGGGCTTAGCCTCTATGTGAAGAGGGGTGTACAACCGTTCCAGATCAGGGATAGCTACCAGCAGATAGTTGCTAAGGCGTTGACAGTGGAAGAGGGCGACAAGGAGTTCCTTGAAGCTCGTAACAAAAACAATTTTGGACCAATCCGCAACAAGCCTCAACACAAGCCGCAGACTCCTTACCAGAAGAACCAGCAGTCTCAGGGATCGGGTTCTCATCAGTTATCTGGACAACGACAGGGTCGGGTGAATGTGATTACCTACTTCGAGTGTAGTGATGAAGGCCACAAAAGAAATGTCTGCCTGAAGAGACAGTCAAGAGACAATGCTCATAGACATCATCATCAGCGGAATCAGAATGGTCTTCCATAGAGACAACAGTTTACTTCCTAGTCTTCGCAGTCACAGCGCCCTCAGCTTCCGGCTCCCTATCAGCCTCAGCGCACGAGCCAGTACACTGCGCTTTATGCTTCACATGCTACACCACTACAGCAGTTCCCAGTGCCGAGTTATCAGAGACCACCACCACAGGGTCAGAGTACGGGCTATCAGCGAGGGAATATAGCTCAAAATCGTGGTAAGGCACCACAGGTACACGCTCTTGGAGCTGACAGCATGGAGATAGATCATGTACCGACTGCATTAGATGGTATAATTCCTATCTTTGGTATATATGCATATGTTTTATTTGACACCGGGGCTACACACTCTTTTATAGCCCAAAATTATGCTCGTTCACTTGGTTTAAAATTGCAAAATCTTGACTCTCCCTTATATGTGAAATCCCCGTTAGGCGCGACTACCGTTAGTGATGGGTGTCAAGCCTATGTTTATGTTGGGGATGTTTGTTTGGAGGCATCACTTGTAGTAATGCCTATGTTTGATTATGATGTTATTCTGGGATATGACTGACTTTCCTGATATGGGATTATGCTTGATTGTCGTAATCATCGCGTTATCTTTACAATTGATTTCGGACATGTAGTGTCCTATCAGTTAAGCTTAGTTTCAGATGTTGATAGATCTGCTCTGAGGTTAGTGTCGAAGAGTAGACAGGGTATTCTTTGTTTCTTATCCATGTATGCGGTGGAAGGATCCAGTTTTGAAAAGAGTACCCAACCTATACCTGTTGTCGATAGTTTTCCAGATGTTTTTCCAAAAGCTCTTCCAGGTTTACAGCCTCATCGAGAAATAGAGTTTCGTATCGACTTAGTTCCCCGAATAACTCCTTTTGATTCTGCTCCGTATCATATGGCATTTCTAGAGATGAAAGAGTTGAGCAAGCAGCTGGATGAGTTGAAATCGCTGGGCTTTATCCGAGATAGTAACTCACCTTGGGGTTCGTCAGTCCTTTTCATTAAGAAAGCCGACGGTTGGCTACATCTCTGTGTGGACTACAGAAAGCTCAACAGTGTGACCATCAAAAATAAGTATCCGTTACCACGTATAGATGACTTGTTTGATCAGTTGGGTGGAGCTTGTTTCTTCTCCAAGGTTGATTTGAATCCGATTATCATCAACTTCGTGTTAGAGAGGAGGATATCCCAAAGACAGCGTTCTGAACGAGGTATGGCAGTTATGAGTTCTTAGCAATGCCTTTCGGTTTGACAAACGTGCCAGCAGCCTTCATGGATATGATGAATAGAGTCTTCCGACCTTTTCTTGATAAGTTCGTCATCGTATTCATCGACAACATCCTCATCTACTCCCGAACTCGTGAAGATCATGCACAGCATCTCAATATAGTTTTACAGACTCTTCATGAACATCAGTTGTACGCCAAGAAAGAAAAATGTGAGTTTTGGATGACAGAGGTTAAGTTTCTCGGGCATATAATCTCAGGAGACGGTATATCAGTGGATCCATCCAAGGTTGAAGCAATTCTTAAGTGGGAACGACCGAAGAATGTTCCAGAGATCCGAAGCTTCTTAGGCTTAGCGGGATATTATCGACGTTTTGTACAGGACTTCAGCAAGCTCACCGTTCCCCTCACCAATTTGACAAAGAAGGATGTACCTTTCATTTGGGACAACAGCTATGAGTCAGTTTTCCAGGAGTTAAAGAGTCGTTTGACATCTGCACCTATCCTTATTATTCCGGATCAGGATCAAGTATATGACGTCTACACCGATGCTTCTCATCAAGGTCTTGGAGTAGTTTTAATGCAACAGAACCGAGTTGTCACTTATGCCTCACGACAGTTGAAACAACATGAACGAAACTACCCTACATACGATCTAGAGTTAGCTGCAGTAGTGTTTACACTTAAGATTTGGCGTTGTTATCTGTATGGTGCCAGTTTTAGATTGTTTTCAGATCACAAGAGTTTGAAATACCTACCTACATAGAAAGATCTAAACCTGCGTCAGAGAAGATGGGTAGAATACATGCAAGACTACGACTTCCAAGTCGAGTATCATCCAGGTAAAGCAAACGTGGTTGTAGATGCACTAAGTAGGAAAAGAGAGGCAGTTCCCAATCCTGATCATGACGCTTCTATAATGGCTATGCAGATAGATGAGTGGGAAAAGGATAGAGTTCTTACAATTTATCAGGTTCGTTTTGGCGAAGTTCAGGGTCACCCAGTGTTGTACAACTTAGTGATGGAACCAGACTACGTGCAGAGGATCAAGGAGAATCAGTTGGCAGATACACATTTCGTTGACATCCGAAAGAGATTGTTAAAGGGCAAGCATGTTGCAGAGTGGTCGATGGACGCCAGTGGAATTCTTTATAACGAGGGTCGCTTAGCAGTGCCATACATTCCAGAGCTTATACAGGAGATCTTGTCAGAGTTTCATCAGTCGAGGTTCGCCATGCACCCAGGTGGAAACAAGATGTATCAAAACCTAAGACGACAGCTTTGGTGGAGAGGTATGAAGTTAGATGTAAAGAACTTCATGGCCAACTGTTTGACGTGTCAAAAAGTAAAGGCAGTACGGGAGAGACCTGCAGGTCTGCTCCAACCACTTCCAATACCTCGGTGGAAGTGGGATAGTATAGGAATGGACTTCCTAACTGGCTTAACAAAAGCACAGGATAGATCTGATGGAGTCTGGGTAGTAGTAGATCGTCTCACGAAGACCGCGCACTTCATCCCGTTCAAGACGACTTGCACCAAGAACCAGCTAGCCGAGCTTTACATGAGGAACGTAGTCAGATTGCATAGAGTCCCTTCAGTGATCATTTCTGATCGTGATACGCGCTTCAACGCTCGTTTTTGGCAAAGTCTACAGGAAGCTCTAAGCACAGAACTGAACTTTTGCACCGCTTTTCATCCGCAGACAGATGGTCAGTTAGAGCGTCTCATACAGATTCTCGAGGATATGCTACGTGCCTGCGTTCTTGATCTTGGAGATGGATGGAGCAAACACCTCTACCTGGCAGAGTTCGCATACAACAACAGTTATCAAGCGAGTATCGGAATGGCACCCTTTGAAGCGTTGTACGGAAAGCCTTGTCAATCACCCATCTATTGGGTTGACAACCAGGAAGCACCCGTGGGTGGACCTGATATAATCCTAGACCAGTACGAGAAGATTGCCATCATCAAACAACGACTTCTAACAGCACAGAGTCGACAGAAGAGCTATGCAGATCAACGCAGAAAGCCGTTAAAGTTCGAGGTCGGAGAGTTTGCGTTGCTAAAGGTTTCACCAAAGAAAGGTATCTCTCGTTTCGGAGTTAAAGGGAAGCTAGCACCGTGTTACATTGGACCTTTCGAGATCGTACTCAGAGTTGGTAAGGTCGCATATGAGCTGAAGTTACCCGACACCTTGGGAGTGCACAACGTTTTCCATGTATCGATGCTGAGGAAGAGTGCACAAGCAGAGTCAGAAGACATTTCAACAGATGATGTAGAAATCCAACCAGATGTCTCTTACGTCGAGGTTCCAGTGAAGATTTTGGATCGTAAGGTTAAGCAGCTGAGAATGAAAACAATACCCATGGTGAAGGTTCTTTGGAGTAACCATGGTGAAGAGGAAGCCACATGGGAAACCGAGAAAGATATGTGTGAGAACCATGTTGAGTGGTTCGCTAAGCAGTAGAGTACTTGTAATGTAGTCGACCTAAGTTTGTTTTGTAACCCTACTCTATTCATAGTGGTAGATATACTACTATATGTTCTAAAAGGTGCATTTAGATTTGCTTAATGAAATGAGAAGTGACTCATATTCTTATTCTCTTCTTTAGTGTGGAGAAATTCTTAAAGTTTCGAGGACGAAACTATTTTTAGTGGTAGATATTTGTGATGCCTTAAATTCTATTTAAGGGTCAATATATAATTTAAATAAAATTAGTGTGGCAAAAATTAATTAAAAATCTTTTGGAAACCCTAAGTTGGTTTCCTAGTCAAATTCCACTCAAAAAGTCAACAATTTGAACTTCAAAAAGAAACCCTAAAATATTCGGCCATCACTTGGGCTTTTAATTAAAATTTAAATTCCACAAATCCAAGGAGGATTTAAATTCAAATTTCATCCCTTAGATATAAAGAAGAAATTTCGGCCATAAAGTATAGGAAATAAAGGAGATTTTTATTTGAATCAAAAGCTAGGTCAAAACTCAATCAAAATTCAAATTATTTTTCCTTAAAAACTAAGGGATAATTTTAGCCACCTAAAGGGAAATAAGAGAGAAAACCCTAGCCTCAAAACAGCACAAAAACTTTCCCTTTTACCCTTAGAAATTTCGGCCAAACAAGGAAGAGAAAGGGAAAGAAAGAAAACCTAGTATAAAAACCCTCTTTTAACTCTCATTCACCCTTCCTTTCACACTCAAAAAAATTCGGCCAGCTTTCTCTTCTCTCCTCTCTGAATTTTCTCTCCCAAAACACACCCAAAACAGCAAACAAAACCTATCAAAAGGCAGCTCAAAGATTCAACAATTTTTGAGACAAAAACAAGGTGAGAAATCAAACTTTTTCCTTCCTTCTCGTTTTGGTTTTAAATCTGAATTTTTATATGGTTTTCTCCACTATTTTCCCTACTGTTTTGAAGACTCCAACACTCACACAAATTCAGCCAAAAAGGAGACCAAGCATCAAAAATAGTGCAGCACAAACAAGGTGTGAATCTCTCTCTCAAACCCTAAAAATTTTGCCTCTTTGTTCCCTTTCAAAAACCCTATTATCACATGTGTAAATTTTATGATTTTTGCCAATTTGATTCTTGGGTTGTGTTAATGACATATAAATAAGGTTTTCCACAAAATTTCGTGATCATTGGATGAAAATTGAATTGGTTTGAAGCTAATCGAAATACGGACACAGAAAAACGGAAATCTGAAAAATTACCATATGAACAGTAAATTTGTGTCAGCCATAACTTGAGTTTTAAAAACGATTTTTGAGTGATTCTTGAGCCTAAAATTAAATTCAAGATGTTCCCTAAATTCCTACAAAATTTCATAACCAAAATCATCTGTTTTCCCAGCCAAAATAGTTTTCTAATATAGGCGGACAGAACTGCCAGTTTTTGAACTGAAACTGAAACCCAGATTTTATGCCTGAAAACAACCCCTCGGTTTTTGGCCTAATTGAATGAACAAATGATGTCTAAAAATTATAAAAATTATATGGAATTAAAGCTACGGATGTCTAGTTTAACATATTAAAAATTTAGAATTTTTAGGATTAAAAATGAATTAATATGGATTTTACAATCAGCCTAGGTCAGTCTACCCATGTCCAGTAATATCCTATCTTAGAGTTTTTCACAAATTTTTTAAATCCCAAATGTTTATTAAACGTTTTAAAATCTTTTGTGGCGCACTAAAATGATTGGATGATTATGTCTAGACCTAGACTGATCATATGTTTTGATTATAGGATTTATTTGACGTTCTTACTTGATTGGTGGATCACGTTATCGCAACGCTTGTGCGAAAATTGAGGTAGGACGTTCTAGCCTTTTTTGGGAGTAGTCAAGTGTTTTAAATTCCCTTGTTTTATCATGGCATGCTGTTTTCAGTTTATGAAATTATTATACTGTTTTTGGATGAAATAAACGCATGCAAAGTGTTTTGTATTAAATGTGTATTTTAAAGCGTGTTTTGATTAATGGCATAATATAACTTGGTAAATACCATCTTTTGAATAATCCGGTGAACATAATTGAGCTCTAGTTCACGATCATTGTAAATGATGCGTGCGTCCCAGAGTTGACACTATGGGGAAAGGTCCCTAAACCTGCGCAGGGCCGTTCGGCCTATTTAGACCGTAACGAGATGATCTAGGATAAATTCAAATTCGAGGCACGTATATTATAGCTAGGACAAGTCCTCACTCATAATATGATGGTTGTTTTAATGATTTATTATTTTAATATTGGGGCACGTATATTGCAGCTATGCTAAGTCCTCAGCAGAATAAAACTTGCATTAAAAATGTTTTTCACGAAATCGTTGATTATTTTTTTTGTTATGATTATTATGTCATGTATTTTTTTTAAATTGTTGATTATTTTTGGAAACGAATATTATGCCATATTTTTAAATGTTATCTGTTAACCCACCTTTGTTTCTGTCCTACTGAGTCAGCGCTCACGTCCCTTTTTCTTTGTGATTTCGAAATGACTACTTCCAGGTACGGGAGGTAGCAGTTCCGAAATTCGTTGAGATATCCGTTACTACCGAAGATGATGCTATCCGTTTTCTCCATCTTCTTCTTTCTGTTTCTCGTTCTGATGTAATGAGACTTTAAGTTTGTACTTTATTTCACGTTATTCAAATTTCATGCTTGGGAATATTTTATGGTTGGTAATTTCTTTTGAAAACCGATTTTGTGTTTGAATTCCGCATTAAAAAGCATTTATTTTCTCCTTTATTTTATTTTGTGGTTATGATGCTACTTTATAATTAGGCTTAGCTAAATTATAATGTTGACCCGTTGTTTTTGTAATAAAGGTTTTCCTTAAATCTCGGGTTGATATTATGATTTGGCTGCCGTGTCACGTGTCTAAATTTTGGGCCGTGACAGATGCTAAAAATGTTCAGGATGGATATTGCCGTCCAAGTCTGCAGTGGGAGTCACGGACTCGTAAGCATGGTTGAGTGCATCAGCAGGGCCATCCAAGCAGGGTATTAGCCGGCCCAGGACAGGGAAAGGAGGGCTCAAATTTTTAAGGCTAAGAGAGAAGAGAAGATGCAAGCCAGGCTGACTAAGGGAAGACAGAACCCCGAAGCATAGCGTAAGGGTCAGAACGCGGGGAACAGCCAGAACAACAGATAGTCCCATCCTAACAATAAGAGGAAATGGAATCTAAGCAATCAAGGGTAGCAGAGGAATTTCCCCCATAAAAAGAACAATCAGGGGGGAAATGGCAGCCAACACCCACCTTGTTCAAAGTATGGGAAGAACCATTCGGGAGAATGTCGCCAAAGAACCAGTGGCTACTACATCTTTGGCAAGGAAGGCCACTACACCAAGTAGTGCCGCTCCAACCCACAAAATCAATAGGGCCAAGCTCGTGCCACTAGCGGGCAACTGCATACCACCTAGACTAGGATCAAGGGTCCATCGATTGCACAAGGTAGATTCGAGGCTCCAGTGATGCAGGGAAGGATCTATGCTTTCACTCGAGAGGATGCAAAAGCTAGCATCTCGACGGTGGTGACAGGTCAGCTTTCTGTCACCAACTCCACTACACTAGTATTATTTGATTCTGGAGCTATACACTCTCTTGCATCATCGAAGTTTGCTAGGGAGATAGGCCAGAACATGGATAGGATGGATCAAACTTTTCAAACTGTTCTTCCCTCTGGGGAAGTTTTATTGTCTAACTACTGGCTAGGCCACGCACCAGTAATTATCTATGGATGAGAGCTAAGTATCAACCTGATCATCCTTGCCATGCATGACTATGACGTGATTGTGGGAATGGACTTCCTGACAAGGTACAATGCCATCATAAATTGTCAAAGATGGGAGGTTACCTTCAAACTAGTCGACATGGGAAGTTTGTCTACGAGGGCTTATCGTCGAAGCAACCGAAGATGATGATATCGACTATGAAGGCTCACAAGCTACTATCTAGCGGATGCACCGGCTTCCTTGCACACATAGTGGACATGACCCAGAAAGCAGAAACAGGACCGAACAGTGTGCTAATAGTTAAGGAGTTCGTAGAAGTGTTCCTAGAGGATCTCCTAGGACTTCCGTCGGAGCAAGAGATATCATTCAAAATCAAGCTGTTACCCGGATCAGCCCCTATATCCAAGGCCCCATATCGAATGGCCCCAGTAGAGCTAAAGGAACTTCAGACTCAATTGAAGAATCTGATGGACAAAGTCTTCATCCAACAAAGCTGTTCATTGTGGGGAGCACCAGTTATGTTCATAAAGAAGAAGGACGGAATGCTGAGGATGTGTATAGACTATAGGGAGCTGAACAAGATTACGATAAAGAACAAGTATCTGCTGCCATGGATCGGTGATCTGTTCGACCAACTCCGAGGCACTACAGTGTTTTCAAAGATTAACCTATGTTCCAGGTACGATGAGCTACGAATCAGGGATGCAGACGTACCCAAGACGTCATTCCAAACATGATATGAACATTACGAGTTCCTCGTTATGTCGTTCAGGTTGACGAACGCCCCTGCAGCCTTCATGGATATACTGAACCGTGTCTTCAAGGAGTTCTTAGACAAGTTTGTCATTGTGTTTATCGATGACATACTTATATATTCCAGTACAAAGGAAGAGCACGAGGAGCATCTAAGAGCCATCCTACTCAAGCTAAAAGAGCATCAATTGTATGCCAAATTTTTCAAGTGCAAATTTTGGTTGGAGAAGGTCCACTTTCTTAGTCATGTAGTCTCCAAGGAGGGAGTATTAGTAGACCTAGTGAAAGTTGAAGCAGTTAGTGAATCGCTGACTTCGAAGAACATAATGGAAATCCACAACTTCCTAGGACCAGCAGCCTATTATCATCGCTTTGTTGAAGGTTTCTCAAAGTTAGCTGCACCACTCACAGCACTTACCAAGAAAGAGAGGAAGTATAAGTGGACCAAAAAGTGCAAAATTAGCTTCTAGGAGCTAAAGCGTGTTAGGAAATACCCTAAGCATTAGAGACATTTTGTTGTATTTATTTTGAACTAGATAATAAAATTATATATAGAGGTTATTCATTACATTGCTATCTGTCCTCGTTTTATTTACATGTTAAAGTAAATGTAAGCAAATATGGCTCCCTGACTGCTTGTGTTAAATTGTTAGAACGTTGCATGCAACGGACTTTTGTACGCGAGAAGACAATGTTCTAAAGTTAGCAGTCTAAACTATGGTCTGTAGTCTATGGGGTTAGACCGAGCATCTAACTCATGTTAAGACTATTATGTTGTCTAAAGCCTTGGAGGGGACGGTTTGTCTTGACTGTCTGGAGCTGGACTCCCAAGTAGAGACATGGATATGTTGCTTGGTGGTGACATATTAGACCGGGACTAAAGTGTGATTGATCTACGAAGTCCGCTTTAAGTGGATCGATCTACTTTTGATGTTCATTGTGCAGTAACCTTAATCCTGAGTAAAAGGATAGCTTCATGTATATGACTTGGGTACTTTGATGTTCCAATGGCTAAAGTGTCTCAGAGGTAGTAAGCTTATAGACCGATTCGTTGGGTGCATGACTTGTATACAATGAAGGGTTCGTTTACAGATATCGGAATCATAACTCTAATGAGGAGTTAAAGGTATCCTCTTAAAGGCATTATACTGAATCTGAAAATGGACAAGGCCTTGGGTCATCTGCTGGGCGGATGACTTGTTATTCACATATGGTGAATAATCATTTTCTTTATTTGGTAGTATAATGGAACTTTAAGATAGCCTGATCAGTAGGATTAAACAGACTTTGGCCTAAGATTGATCATGGATATCATATGAGGGTTCTACATACATGGCAAAGTCATTGGACGATAGCTTGTCACAGGCTTACGTAATACGGTATATAATTGGGAGTTCAGTTTCAGGTTTATAGTAGTGTGACTCTGAAATTAGTGATCATATGATTGAGTTGTTCGGTAAAAGAATGATGATCATATGGATTTGTGGGAGCCCAATTATATATGTCCAATCAGTCCCTCTACTAGCTCCACATAATTCCTTAACGTTTGGCAAATTGATTTGTGTATGCTATTGGCTAGTTTATTATGCATGGATGGTGATGACATAGGATTAGGATGGTAGACAAGATTCTCTCCGGTGGGATTCAGATTTTGTTTTGGATAATAAAGTACACAATTATTCGAACTCCAAACAAAGTTGCCATGATTTTATTTGAGATTGAATTGGAGTTGTAGAAAATTATCCATGAGAACAAGAATTTGAAACACAACTGTTTTGTGGATTTTGAAATTTGAATTTGAAATTTGAATTTGAAATCTAAATTTGAAATTTGAATTTGAAATTTAAATTTGAAATTTGAAATTTGAAATTTGAATTTGAAATTTGAAATTCAAATTTTGAATCACAGTCCAAGTGGGATTTGAATTTGTTGTGGTAAATCCACAATGTTTGAAATTTGAATTTGAGTTGGATATGGAGAGGATAATCTTATTAGAATCCTACTTGAATTTTGAATCCAAATCCTAACTAAAGTTGGACGAAAATTTTAAGGATTATCCTTAATGATTTTCGGATTTTTTGTGGATAAGGTCCAAGGAAAAATTCAAGTTTCAATCCCAGTTGAATTTGGATTCTCTCCTCCCAGAAGGTGGCCGAAATTTAGGAGTGAATCTCCTAGGGAAAATTCGGTTATTTTGGACAAGGATGAGATAAGATTCAAGCTTGAAAATCCTAGTGGAATTTTGATTCTCCCTTATCTAAAAGTGGCCGAATTTTTTAAGGAGATTTTCTCCTTGGAATTTTTAGATTTTTTTGGTTGAAAAAAGGGAGATAAAATTCTAGTTAAAATCTTGTTTAGATTTGGATTGGATTTATCCTAAAGTGGCTGAATTTTATTGTTGGGATTTTCCCTTGGAAAATTCAGATTTTGTGCTTATGGATAAGGGAGAATATCTTATCCTAATCCAATTCAAATTCAAAGAATTACCTCATGTAGGTCTATAAATAGAGGTCCTGCCACTCCAGTTCTCTTAGACCACAGACTCTCAGGTGAGCAGGCTTATTGTTGCACAGCCACCGTGACAATAAAGTTCTTTAGAGATATGGGTGGTTGGAAGAAGACTAGCAGTGCTAGCATATTAATCGAGGTTCAGAGTGCCCACACACTCAGCCATTCGAGAATTGGAGAATAGTAGAGAAGGCTAGTTGGTTGAAGCCCTCCGGTCATTCTCCTCCTACAGATTGGTGTCCTTGAGGTATGAGTTTTAATTGTTGTAGGTTTATTGTATATGGCATCATGAGATATTTAGCGATCTAAAAATTTTTATTGTTCCGCTGCACCACTCTGATATGTTTTTACCGATTTATTTTCCTACAAAGCGATGACTCATAAGCACTCTGATTCTAATCATACTGGATGCTAGACAAGGGAATTTTATGATTTACAACAACGCGTCCAAGACCAGACTAGGAGCCGTACTAATGTAGAATGGTAAAGTGGTCACGTATGCTTCATGACAACTCAAGAACCATGAAAGAAATTATCCAACACAAGACCTGGAGCTAGCGATGGTCATTTTTGTGCTTAAAATTTGGAGGCACTACTTATATGGTGTCAATTGCGAGATCTATACGGACCACCATAGCCTCAAATATATCTTCACGCAAAAAGAGCTCAACATGAGACAATGAAGATGGCTGGAATTGGTAAAGGGTTACAACTATGAGATCCTATACCATCCAGGCAAAGCCAATAAGGTGGCCGATGCACTGAGTAGAAAGCATACCTCGTCGCTAATGGCTATCCCTGCCTTGCCAAAAACACTACAGAAGGAGCTACACAGTAGCGTGATCAAGATTCTAATGGGGAGGTTATTTGAAATGACCCTCCAGTCGACGCTCCTAGAAGAAATTAAAGCCAGCCAAAACCTTGATTCAACCCTAATCAAGCTCAAAAAGGAGGCAACAGAGCGCAGAGTGTAGAGTTTCAATTCTCTAAAGATGACATACTCTATTTCAGAGATAGAATGCATGTTCCAAAGGATGAAGAACTCAGGAAAAAGATCCATTTAGAAGCCCATGACACACCATACTCAGTATATCCAAGGGCAAATAAGATGTACCAAGACTTAAAAGAGAGTTTTTGGTGGCCGGGAATGAAAAACGACATCGCCGAATTCATTACAAAGTGCCTCACATGCTAGAAAATTAAGTAAAACATCAACTACCAGGAGGAGAACTGCAGAAAATCGAGCTGCCTAAGTGAAAATGGGAGTAGATTACAATGGATTTTGTTGTCGGATTGCCTAGAACATCAAGTGAAAACTATGCAATCTGGGTAATTGTGGAGCAGTTGACTAAATCAACTCGATTTCTAGTAATAAAATTGAGCCACTCGGTAGAGAGACTGGTAGAAATGTACATGGCTCAGATACTAAGATTGCATGGGGTACCAAAATCAATCATTTGAGATCACGACGGACGCTTCACTTCCAGGTTTTGGCAGAGCATTCAAGCTTTAATGGGAACTAAATTGAAGTTCAGCACAGCTTTCCATCCTCAGACTGACGGACAGTCCAGAGAACCATTCAGACGCTAGAGGATATGCTGAGAGCTTGTGTCTTATACTTCAAGGGAAACTGGGACCAGAAGCTACCATTGATTGAGTTTTCATACAACAACAACTACCATTCCTCAGTCAGAATGGCACCGTACGAGGCACTCTACGAAAGAAAATGTAGATCTCTGGTGCATTGGCACGAAACTGGAGAAAAATAGCTCACCAGCATGGACTTCATCAAGAATACAAAAGAAGATGTGAAGCTTATACGAGAGAAACTGGATATAGCTCATAGCCGCCAGAAGAGTTATACGGATAAACAATGTAGACATCTTGAGTTTCAAGAAGGAGATTCAGTTTTTCTCAAGGTGGCACCCATAAAGGGGGTGATGCACCTTGGGAAGAAAGGAAAGCTCAATCCTAGATATATAAGACCATTCGAGATCCTCGAGAGAGTCAGGAGGGTAGCTTACAGATTAGCACTCCCTCCCGAACTAGCTTCTGTACATAATGTTTTCCACGTCTCGATGTTAAGGAATTACATGCCAGATAGTTCCTACATTCTAAGCCAAGAGCCGGTTAAAGTCCACGCCGATTTAACATACGAAGAGAAACCCGTGCAAATTTTAGCCAGAGAAGATAAAGTACTTAGGAATAAGGTTATACCGCTTGTAAAAGTATTATGGCAGAACCATAACCTCGAAGAAGCTACATAGGAACGGGAAGAAGATATAAAAAGAGACTTCTCGGATTTATTCTAATTTTCGAGGATGAAAATTTTATAAGGGGGGTAGGTTGTGAGGACTGCCCTATTACTGTAACCTAATTTCTATGTAATAAGAAATTGAGGAATAATTTGATGCCATTTAGTGCAAATTTGCATAACACGGTCAGGTATATGGCCGTGTAAGAAGCTGTGTACCGATCGGACTGTTTATGTGAGAAAGGCCCTGTAAGTGAACATAGTCGTGTAGTGTAACACGATCAAGTACACGGCCGTGTAAGTTACAGTGTACCGCTCAGATAAACTGAATATATTTCAGGACATGGCCATGTTGAGCAAGTTGAACTAGTACACGCCCGTGTCTGGACAATACACACCCGTGTTAAAACCCGTGTAGAAGGCCATGTAATAAGCAGAGAGCTGTTACAATGACTCTCCAAAATTCATGAAACCTAATTACCACACGATGAGTAATTAAGTTGAAAATACAGTATATTTTCCAATTGAATAGATTAAATAGGTACGTTACTGTTTAAGTACTATTTATGCAGTGAAAGGGGCAACCGACAGTGAACCCAGTCCACCCTATTATTTGTATAAGTGTATGATACATGCAGTGTCAGGAAACTAGTCCGGATGACCATTTCTTGACATAAGACTGGTGAACAGATCACCAGAACGCTCGAACCGAACATCTGAGCACAATAGCAAAACATAACCCTAGCAAGGGTACGGTATCAAGAAAATGGTCCAAATGACCTCTTCTTACTTAGAGACTGATAAAATCATAGTCAGAATGCTCAAACTAGTCAGTTAGAACAGAAAGCAGTGAATAGTGAATAGTAAAAAATGCAGTGTCAAATTACTGGCCAAGACGGCCTTAATTTGACATAAAACTGATATACTAGTAGTCAGTAGGCTCAATCTGGTCAATTGGACATAAAACAAGAATTTTTGTTTGGGAGATAAGCAGTATCGGGATGAGGGTCAAAATGGCCTTTTCTTGCCCCAAAACTGATATATTTAGACTTAGAACGCCCAAATTAGTCAATCGGGCACCTAACACATTTTCTGAGGTGGGGTCACACAGATCCTGAAAACTGGTCCAATGACCCCGGATGGGCGTAAAACTGATAACCTCGGACGGATGTAAAACTGATAAAATTGAAATTAGTACGTCCGAATTAGTCAAGAGAGTCTATGCTTGAAATTTCGCATGAAAACGCCTTGTTTTGTGTGCGCAAGGACAACAAGTGTAGACACAACCACAGTGTAGGAAATGAATAGTAAATAGACTTAGAATGGGCTCTTAGACAGTACAAACTGACAATGAATGATTAGTACAAAAATCGGATTCAGAAAATCCATTTTCGGGTGAAAATTAGAACACTACTGAGAAAGGATCGAACACTGCGGTAGAAAATTAGACTGCAACAAGAGGCAATGTAGATGAGTTTTTGGCCGCAAAATCCGTGCATTTCCAACTGAAAAGTAGCTACATTTTAGCTACAAAATAGCCCTAAAAAGTGAGATTAAAATAATTAAAAGTTATGACACTCTTTTGATTTAAAAATCAAAACATTCAAGCACATGGTCAACACAAAATTTTTTATTCCCTCCCTCCTTCAATGGCCACAGCCCTCAGTTTTGTGGACTGAAAAGGGGAAGGTTTTTGTCCCTTGATTAGGCTAAAAATGTAGACAATTAACTAAGTTTAAGTTTAAGCAAGCTGGGTTAGAATTGCCTATAAAAGGCATACATGACACAAGGGTTTGCTTTCTTCATTTGGCACCCTAAAACACAACACTCCTTCTCCCTTTCTTTCTTGCTGTGGCTGACCAGTCCCCTTAACCAAAACCCCCATTTTTCAAGCCAAAATCCTACTAAAAAGTTTACCAGAAATCCAACCCTTTCAATCTTGTGATAGGAGATTCAATCCAAGCCATTTCAAGGTGATCAAGGGTAAGTTTTTAAAACCAACATTTGTGGTTTTTAGTTATTGTTTTGGTTTGATTTTAAGAGGAAAAATTTTTGGTGTTTTGCTAGCATAAAACCAGGCCCCATTCTCCTTGGTTCCCATGGCCATTTTAGGCACTCAAGCCCTTGATTTGGAGTTGTGCTTGGATCGTTGCACAAGAGGTAAAACTGAAACCCTTCTCAATGGTTAGTAATTTTTAAGTTTGATCAAGGCCATTTATGTGTATTTGTTTATACAAATGGGTTGTAATAAGTTTATTTTAAGCCCTTAGCTTTCCATTTTAAGTTTGTAGTTATGTGATTGTGTTTACATTTTTACGAATGGATGTATTCACATGTGAGCATAAACGTTTTGTTTTAGAATGGCTGGATACAATCTGTCCCCAGAAAAAGGCCACGGGTTTTGGCCATTTTGACCCCCTTAGGTTCCGAATTTGGGATTTGGTGAAACATGGAGTTTTAAGGAAATTTGGTTACGGTCATTTTTGCATCAAAAAAGTTTTGGCCAAAAATGACACTACAATAGGTTTTTCAAGTAGTTTTCATTCGGTGCCCAAAACTGGGACTGAAATTTTGATCCCAGACACAGTCTTGGGTTTTGTTAAAAATGGACCACTTAGATTCCGAACCAGACCTCGAGCTCAACACGAATGTTTTGAGCCTCAAATATAGCTGTTTTTAAAATGATGTAAAACTGGAAATTTTACAAAAAACTGGGCACAATAGCCACGGGTTTGGTAGGATTAGGACCCGTTCAAGTTAGAATTATGCTCCAAGATGAACACAAGAATTGTTCATCTCGTCGATGATGAAAAGCGTTATGTTTGCAAAATTTACAAACGAAGTTGTTTCAAACAAGTTTTTAAAATAGTTTTTATAAGTTGTTGAAAAACCACATCTAAAATGCAGCACCAAAATGTGTTTTACACACTTTAAAATAAAAATATGATTTTAATAAAACATCCCCCACCCTCCAACGGGGTGATAAGGGGACAGTTTCAAAGCACACAAATTTCTAAGAATTTTATAAGACAACTAAAACGATTTTTCAAAAATGACTAAAACAGTGTGGATAGCCTAGTAGGCTGCCACACCAAACAAGCAATAGTAACCCGGTGGGTTACCACACCAAGTTTACACAAGGTAACCCGGTAGGATATACGGTTAACAACACATAGGGTAACCGGTCAGTTACTAGGCAGTCAACTAGTTAAGGACCAAGTTTGATCAATATTGTGAGGAATGATGATTAAATTGTCAAGCAGACAAACTTAATCAAACACAATAGAAGTTAGAGACCAAATCCCCAAAGTAGACCAATAGGGTACCGATGGGCCTCAGTACCACATAGAAACACAAGTTATAGTCACTAACGATAATAGTGACCTAAGAATGACATTAATTAATTTATTGGGTAATGAATTAATTAAACACGCCTAGAGAATCAAACTCTAAAAAGAGAGTAAGTTAGTACGATGGCAATCGGTGCCAAGCAATTTTATCTGCCTTAGTCACTAACAGTATTAGTGACTCAACAAGAGTGTTAATGAGATGCGTTATTGATGACAGATGGTAATCTATAAGTTGACAAGGTGAGAGTATGAATTGCTTACAAACTAAGTAAGTACAACTCCACCTATGGCATGAATAAATGAATTTAAAATGATATTTTTATAGTATGTTAAGTCTGTATTCCACGTACACGTTGTTGCACAACATGTAGAAGAGCATATAGTTTGACAATCAAGTAAATTGATGAAAGAACAAGTTAGATGCCATATATCCCTACCGCGTAGGATTAGGTATAACTTAGAGAAGCATATGGCTAGAACAGATAAATAAGATGGAATTTAGTAAGCGTGTTGTACCAGACTTTTCAGTTGAAGAGGTTTTTCAAGTAAGTTAAGGCAAAGTTGAGCATCCGTTGATGGCTCTTTGGCTTTTTGACCACGGGCATTACCGATGGTCTGCGCACACACGATACTGGCACACGGGCCCTAAGTAGACAAGATAAAGAAAAAGAGTATTGAAGCATAAATGAATATAACCGGACCATGCATTGTTCATATTATAGTTCACTATGTTTCTAGCTACAGTAAGATGCATTAAGTGCACGATGTTCTTATTATACATAAAGTATGTGAAGTTTTATATCCAGTGACATGATATGTGATGAATGTGTTATGTGCTATGTTAAGTGGTATATGTTGATACCTGACATGCTTATATGATTTTAAGTATGTATTATACTTTAAACATGTTTTGCGGTTAACATGTTGTACTTACTGGGCAATAAAGCTCACAGTGTGCATTCATGCTATAGGTAAGCATCCTATAGCTTAAACCCCAATGGGCGATGACGGCAGCGGAGGCGGGTGTAAGGATGAGATTACAGATACCACCATGAGTATTATCTTCCACATAGTTTTTGAGTAACAGTATATATATATATGAATAGTATATTTTGAATAGTAATTAGTTAAAGAATTTTATAAGTATATATGTAAAGCTAAACTCCTTATGTTTTAGACTTTGTATTTTCGAAGGTACACATACGTGAATAGTAAATACGTATGCCTTAAAAAAATCCCCTAAAATTAGGGTATCTAAGTTAATAAGTTTTAAGTAAGTATTAATGGTTTGCAAGAAAGTTTAAGTATCAATTCAAGTAGTAGCTTTTAAGTGATGGTTCGGGCCACTAAGCGCATGGGACGCCACAAGTATGTGGTAGATTAGATGGTTTTGAGGCATTACCTAAATGCCGAGAACCTAAAATTTAAGCTGAAATGCTACCAAAATTTTTAGAACAGCATGAAGGCCATTTTGGAAAACGAGGGGTAAAATATGGTCGGGGTTTGAAAACCTAAACCCTCTCAATGACCTAGGCTTGGTAAAGGACAACAAACATTTTGAATATTAGCGAAATGTCCATTTGAAGCCTTGAAACGTAAGAAAAAGAGGATTAAAGACCTAGGGTCAAAATAGTGCTACCCGAGGGTCGGGTGAAAAATAAATAGTGAAGTTGCAGCGATTAATGCTGCGAAAACCTAGTAAGGCCTCAAAAAGTTGATTTTATGATTTTTGAGCTTAGAAAACCCCATCAAAAAGTTAAAGTGAAAATGTTACGGCTCAAAGACCTGTCAGGGGCAAAACGGTCATGTTAACCAAAAATTTCAGAAATGTTAGAAAAGGTCCATTAAGACTTAGAATAGCAACCAAAGGCCTTAATTAAGGTTTTAATGACCAAAATCAAGATATAAGTCGAAAAAACGAAGAAAAGTCCCACTAGGTATAAAATGGTCATTTTGTCAAAAGTTAGGGATGAAATGGTCATTTTTCCAAAAGTTAGAAGAAGGGAGGTTAAGGCTTAGAATAGTATCCTAAGGCCTTAATTAAGATTTTAAAGGCCATAATAAAGTTTTAAGTTGAAAAAAAATAAGAAAATTCCGTTAGGAGCAAAATGGTCATGTTGGTCAAAAATTTAGGAAATAATCAAAATGAACCGTTAGGACTTTAAATGTAATTCGAAGGCTTTAGTTGGGATTTTAAAGACCAAAAGTGAGGTTTAAGTGGAAAAATCCCTCTAAGGGTAAAATGGTAATTTTACCAAAAATTCAAGACACAACGGTCATTTTTCTAAAGTTTGTAGAAAAGTGAAAAATGGGGTTAATTAAGGTTTTAAAGGCCAAAATCAATATTTAAGTATAAAAAAAGTGAGAAAAGTCCACTAGGGACAAAATGATCATTTTGTCAAAAGATCAGGACAAAATGGTCATTTTGGCAAAAGTTGACAGAAAGATTAATAATGAAATGTTAGACCCCTAAAGTCATCGTTAAGGATTCGAACTTAGAATTTTTACGTTTTTGTAATGTTTTAAGCATGAAATGAATTTTTGGAAATAATCGTTAATTATTTTGGTTATAGGCACCCGATCCAGACACGACGAAGGAATGTCTGCGGACTTAGAAAGTGAAAAAGGAGATACTATTGAAGTATCTATAAGTTCAGACATATCCTTGTCTACAACATGAATTGATTGCTATGTCTCTGTGTTATATGTTGTAATTTCAGGCATTTTCTTGTCTGTAACATGAACTGATTGCTATGTCTATATGTTATGTGTTGTATGTTCAAACATATCCTTGTCTGCAACATGAATTGACTGTTATGTCTATGTGTTATATATTGTAAGTTTAGATATTTTCCTGTCTGCAATACGAATTGACTGTTATGTCTGTGTGTTATATGTTGTAAGTTCAGGCATTTCTTTGTCTGCAACATGAACTGACTACCATATGTCTGTTAAATGATAAAATGCAATGATATGAATGCTATGAAAACTATGATATGAAAGAAATGTTTTATGAAATGGCAAGAAAAGTTTCTAGCTTTGTACGTTATGGGAATAGTGCAATTGTGACATGACATTTTAGCATGTTCACAGAGTAAAAAAGAATGACAAGTGAAAGTAATGAAAGATAAAAATAAGCAACATAATAAGATTGAAGTTTTAAGTGTTGGCATACCGGCCTCCAAAGATGAGGTTTAAAGTTCAACTGTGAGGTATCTGTGCACATTATGGTACGACCATCAATGGGGCCCACAAGTGAAAGTAAAGTAAAATAAAGTAAAGTAAAGAAAAGAAAAGAACAGAATGATAGGATATGAAAGAAAGAACAATGAAAATAAAAGAATGAAAAATAAGTGAGCATAATGTGACTAACATAAGTGGATATGTATATGTAATGTTATGTATGTACGATATATGTTATATTAATGCTCTGTGCTATATGGTACGAGTATTTATAAGTCATATATGAACGTTTGAACTTTGTGTTATATGGTACGAGTATTTATAAGTCATGTTTGAATGTTTAAACTTACTGAGCAATTAGCTCACGAGTTTGTTTATGTTACAGGTAAGCAACCTGCACACCAATAGACAAGATAATGGATGATGGGTGGGATCTGCACGTGCCAGGGGATTGGGTGAAGATTAATATTCTGCTACAAGTCTTCCATTGAGCAGTATTTAAAGGGATGTTGAAATGTTGTTTTATGATGTAAATTAAGTTATAACAATATATGATATTTATTACAATAAATGTTTTATGATGGTACACTTTTCAAGTATTAAAATAGTTTTAAAAAAGAAAGTTTACAAAAAATTATAATGTACACATTAAAATGGAAAAGTTAAAATGATAATGTTTAAAGTGTTTTAAAATTAAGTTGCCGGCAACCCATGAGGTAGTAGCTATCGCAGTTGGCTTCAGAGCTTGATTGTAATAGTGCTGTTTAGCCTCCACGTAGGGCGAGTTGCCACATTTTGTGGCAGAGTAGGTTGGTATCAGCTGCCACACTCGGTCTAACCCCATAAACTATAGACCATAGTTTAGACTGCTTACTTTAGAATGTTGTCTTCTCACATACAAAAGTTTATTGTATGCAACATTCTAACAGTTTAACTTAAACAATCAATGAGTCATATTTGCTTACATTTACTTTAATATATAAATAGAATGAGGACATACAACAATGTAGTGAATAATCTCTAAATATAATTTTATTGTCTAGTTCAAATAATGAAATACATCAAAATGTCTTTCCCTGTTTAGGACACTCCTAACAGTTGATTCTAAACCTTGGAAATAGGCCATGAATAATGAGATGAATTCTATGAAATTTAACTCTATTTGTGAACATGTGAACCTACCAGATGGGATCAACCCATTAGGTGCAAATATGTCTATAAAAGGAAGAAGGATGCAAAAGGAAGAATTGAAACTTTTAAGGCTAGACTTATGGCATAGGGGTACATGCAAAAGGTTGGAGTCAATTATAATGAAACCTTTTAACTTGTTGCGATGTTAAAGTCCATTCGCATTCTTCTATCCATTACTGCAGCTCTTGATTACAAGATCTGGCAAATGGATGTCAAAAGACGACATTCTTAAATGGCCATCTTGAGTAAAGTATCTATATAGTACAACCCAAAGGGTTTGTGAAAAAAGCTAAGAGAGAAAAGTTTTCAAGTTTCTTAGATCCTTCTATGGATTAAAGCAAGCATCTTGCTCATGGAACCAAAAGTTTGATCAAGCAATGAAAACATTTAGTTTTAAGTAGAATATATATGAACCTTATGTTTATAAACATATTAAAGATGGTAAAGTGGTTTTTCCAGTGCTCTATGTCAATGATATACTACTCATTGGAAATGATGTAGAGAATTTACCGTCAGTCAAACTTTGGTTACGCCAACAATTTGATATGAAGGACTTGGGAGAATCTTAGGCATTCGTCTCATCAGAGATCGAAGGCACAAAATGATAGCGTTATCCCAAGCTTCATACATAGACAAGATTACTAAGAATTATGCAATGTAAGAGGCAAAGAAAGGTTCATAATCTTCCATTAATGGATTAACTCTTTCATTAGATGAATGTCCCAAGACAACGGAAGAAAGAAAGCATATGAGTAAGATCCCTTATGCATCTGCCATGGGTAGCCTTATGTACGCTATGCTTTACACTCGCTTAAACATTTGTTTTGTAGTAGCTATGGTGAGTTGATGTCAAACGAATCCTAGAATCAAGTATTGGCAAGCCATGAAGCATATACTCAAGTATCTTAAGAAAACGAGGGATTATATGTTGGTATATTCTAAAGGGGACCTAACACCCATAGGATACACGGACTCTGATTTACAAACTTGTAAGGATTCAAGAAAGTCGACTTCGAGATAAGTGTTTTTGCTCAGAGAAGGTGCCACTATGTGGAGGAGCATGAAACAGGATTGCATTGTTGACTTTACAATGGAGGCTGAGTATATGGCTACGGGTGAGGTATCTTAAAAAGTGGTTTGGCTCCACAAGTTCTTTGGAGACCTTGAGCTCATTCCGGGTGTTGACCAGCCTATCATACTCTACTATTATAATAGCACGGTGAATGCCAACATAAGGGAATCTAGGCACCACAAGAGGACAAATCACATCAATCGAAGATATCATATAATTAGAAAAGCACTCTTACCCCCAAAAGCGGAGACCAAATAATCGCCAGGCTATAGAGGGCGCGTGGAGGTAGGAATAGTAGATATATGTAAAGTAACATCTGAGGACAATATTATTGATACTTTTACAAAGACTTTAGTAGCTAGAAGCTTTGAAAGGCATTCCAAGGTAATGGGGATGTGTAACATGGCACATCTACTAGCTTAGGGTAAGTGGGAGATTGTTAGGAATGCCCTGAGTAGGAAAGACATTTTATATTTATTTCATTTATTTTGAATTAGATAACAAAATTATATTAGAGGTTATTCATTACATTGCTATATGTCCTTATCCTATTTATATGTTAAAGTTAATGTAAGCAAATATGGCTCACAGATTACTTCTGTTAAACTATTAGAAGGTTATATACAATGGACTTTTGTATGTGAGAAGACAACATTATAAAGTAAATAGTCTAAACTATGGTCCACAGTCCATGGGGTTAGATCGAGCATCTAACTTATGTTAAGACTATTATGTTGTCTAAAGCCAATTTGGGAGACGATTTGTCTTGACTATCTGGAGCTATGACTCCTGAGTAGAGACATAAATATATTGCTTAGTGATGATATATTGGACAGGGACCAAAGTGTAATTGATCTACGTAGTCCGCTTGAGTTGATCATGTCACTTTTGATGTTCATTATGCAATAACCTTAATCCTGAGTAGATGAATCGCTTCATCTATATGACTTTTATACTTTGATGTTCCAATGGCTAAAGCATCTTATAGGTAGTAAGCTTATAGATTAGTTCGTCAGGTACATGACTTGTATATGATAGAGGGTTTGTTTAAAGATATTGGAATCATAGCTCTAATGAGGAGTAAAGGTTATCCTCTTAAAAGCATTATACTGGATGTGAAAATGGACAAGGCCTTGAGTCGTCCACTGGGTAGATGACTTTATATTCACATATGGTTAATAATCATTTTCTTATTCGAGAGTATAATGGATCTTTAAGATAGCTTGATCAGTAAATCAAATGAACTTTAACCTAAGGCGATCATCGATATCACATGAGGGTTTTGCATATATGATAAGGTCATTGGACGATAGCTTATCACTAGTTTATGTAATACAATATATAATTGGGAGTGTAGTTTCAAGTTTATAGTGATGTGACTCTAAAACTAATATTTGTAACAGGTTTATTCGGTATAGAATAATAGTTACATGGACTATTGGAGCCCATATTATATATGTCCAATTGGTATCTCTACTAACTCCCCATAATTCCTTAATGAATAGTATTTGATTAGTATATTCTTAATAGCTTGTTGTCTTGTATTTAGTGAAGAGAAAAATTCAGATCACCCTCCCATAGGATGTAGGCATTTTTCTCTAGGTGCTGGAGGGGTAAAATTGTAATTTTATATTATTCAATGAATGAGATAAATATTTTATTAATATTTATTTTGGAAGATAAGATTTGAAATTTAAATTAATTGTATTTGATTTTGAAAATTAAATATGTGATTAATTTGAATTTTAAAAATCTTGTCCAAAAATAAACATTTGAAATTTAAAAGATTATCATATTTGAATTTGAATTAAACAATATCTTGTCTTGAGCACTAAAGGTGGCGTCCACTTGTGGATAAGGGTGGAAAACAAGATTTTCTCCTAGTTTGAATTTGAATTTTGTTTTATATAAGAGATTACACAATTATTTGAATTTCAAATAAAGTTACCATGATTTTATTTGAGTTTAAATTAGAGTTGTGGAAAATTATCCATGTAGATAAAATTCAAAGATTCGTAGAGTTTGAAATTTGAATTAAATTTTGAATCACAAATCCTAGCCATGGCTGAATTTTTATTGTAGATAAACCACATGGAGAAATCAGTTTTTGGTGGAAAAAGGAGAAGGAAAATCTTTTTTGAATCCTGTTTGAATTTTGACTCCTCCTTTGGTGTGGTTGAAATTTTTGAAAGGATTTACCCTTGGAAAAATGGGAGAGAAAAAATATTTTCTTGGTTTAATTCAAAATTCAAAAGTCACCTAATATAATTTTATAGATAAGGTTTTTTTTTTTTCACTCCTTTGTTCTTTAGACCATAGACTTTCAGGTAAGTAGGTTTATTATTGGACAAATCATGTGATAATAAATTCTTAGAGATTTGCGTGATCGAAAGGAAACAAGCTGTGCTAGAATACTGATCAAGGAACTAAGTGCCCACACATTCCACTGTCCGGGAATTAGAGAATAGTAGAGAAGGCTAGTTGGTTGAAGCCCCTCAATTACTTCCTCTGGCATTCTTGGTGTTTCCTTCTAAAGGTATATGATTATTGATAATTTATTATATATGGAAACAAGAGTCATTTAATGATCTTTGAAAAAAATTTTAAAAATTCCATTGTGTACTCTGATTTTTTTTCCTTTACTTACAGGTTTGGAAGTCTGAGTCTATGTATCCTATGGGTGTTAGGTCCCCTCCAGAATATAGCAGCATACAATTCCTCGTTCGTTTAAGAAACTTGAGTATATACTTCTCGGCTTGCCAATGCTTGATTCTAGGATTTGCTTGATATCAACTCACTATACCTACCATAAAATAAATATTTGGAAAAGTGCAAAGCATAGCGTACATAGTTTGCCCACAGCAGATGTGTTAGGAACCTTACTCATACGCTCTCTTTCTTTCGATGTCTTGGGATAGTCATCCAATAAAAGAGTTAGACCAGCAATGGAAGGCTGTGAACCATACTTTGCCTTTAACATTGCTTACTTTTCAATTATCTTATCTATGTATAAAGCTTAAGATAATGCTATCATTTTGTTTTTTCGATATCTAAAGAGACAAATGCTTAGAACATAATTAACTTCTCCTAAGTCCTTCATATCAAACTATTGGGATAACCAAAGTTTGACTAATGATAAGTTCCCTATATCATTTTCAATGAGAAGTATATCATCGACATAGAGTAGACCACCTTAACATTCTATATACTTTTATAAACAGAAGGTTCATCAATGTTCTGATCATCACCGAATGTTTTGATCGCTTGATCAAATCTTTGGTTCCATGGGTGGAATCCTTGCTTTAATCCATAAATGGATCAAAGCAACTTGTAAACTTTTTTGTCTTGGCCTTTTGTCATGAACTCTTCAGGTTGTTTCCTTTGAATGTTTTGAAAGTTTCAAAATTTTCTTCCGTATCCTTCTTTTTCTCATAAACCCTCTTGCATCCAATGGGTCTGATCCCACTCGGTAGGTCCACAAGTTCCCAAACAGAGTTAGATTCCATAGAATTCATTTCATTGTTCATGGCTGTTTCCAAGATTTAGAATCAACGTCATTTATAGCTTTACCTTAAGTAATCAGATCATCATCATGCTTTGGAGTTTCGACTTTGTATACCTTACAATCATACGTGGAGAAATTATGTTTCTTAATGTAGGAAAAATCGATAAAAATTACATAGCGGAATTACAAAAAAAAAATTTAAAGATCGTTAAAAAGCTCATGATGCCATATACAATAAATCAGCAACAATTTTTTATACCTTCAGAGGAAATGCCAGGAATGCTGAAGGAAGTGACTGAGGGGCTTCAACCAACCAGCCTTCTATAATATTCTCCAATTCCTGAATGACGGAGTATGTGGGCACCTGGATCCTTAATTGGTATACTACCATGGGTCCTCTCCTTTTGGCCACCCAGATCTCTTAAGAACTTATTGCTACGGTGATTTGTATAATAATAAGCCTACTCACCTAAGAGTCTATAGTCTAAAAAGAATTGGAGTGGAAGGACCCCTATTCATAATATTGCACGAGGTGACCTTTTGAATTTTAAATTGGACCAAGAGAAGATTTTTCTCTCCTAATTTCACTCAAATCCGATTCTCCCTATAGGCCAAAGCTAAGGTTAAAATCGGCCACCTTAAGGAGAAAAGAATTCAGAATTCAAATAGGATTTGAACTTGAATTTTTCTCTCCCCTATCCACACAAGAAAAACCAATTCTTCCAAGGGAACAAGTCCCTAACAAATTTGGCCATTTAAGTGTAAGGATAATCAAAATTCAAACAGGATTCAAACTTGAATTTTGTCTCTTCTAATGGCCAAAAAATCGATTCTCCTTAGGCCAAAAACCATGGCTAGATTCGGGCACACCTAGGGAGAGGAGGATTCAAAATTCAAGTAGGATTCAAACAAGATTTTTCTCTTCTCCTTTATCCATAAAAACTAATTCCACCTAGTGGCTTTTATCCACAATGAAATTTGGTTTATATTAGGGCTTGTGATTCAAAATGATTCAAATTTTAAACTCCACGTATATTTGAATTTTGAATTTTATCCATATAGATAATTTTCCACAACTCCAATTCAAATTCAAATAAAATCATGACAACTTTATTTAAAATTCAAATAATTATGTAATCTTTTATCCAAAACAAAATTCAAATTCAAATAGGAGAGAATCTTGTCTTCAACCCTTATCCAATGTAGACGCTACCTTTATTTGTGCAAGGATAAGATTTTGTTCAATTCAAATTCAAATAGGATTTAAATTTCAAATATTTATTTTAAGACAAGATTTTAATGATTCAAATTAATCACATATTTGAATTTTAAATTCAAATACAATTAATTTAAATTTTAAATCTTATCATCCAAAAAAAATATTAACTGAATATTTGTCACGATCGAAAAAGTCCATCGTTCTCAGAAAATATGTACATTGTATGTATACGATGATTTTTATATTTAAAATGTGAAATATATGATTATATGTGTGTGTGATTGGAGTCAACCTACCCATTGAACATCATTGAATGATTTTAGTAGTGATCTCAATCACTTTCATTCCTCATTTTATTTATCGGAATGATTATATGTTATTTATGGGTAATTGGCATGTGAATTGGTTAGAAAAAGAATGGATGGAAATGTCATTAGAAACGATTAGGTGTTATGGAAATTTTATATAAAAAGTTTGTACTTTTGCATAAAATTAGGCCTTTGATTTAGTACGTGGTAGGTTAGATGGTTTTGAGGTGTTTTCTAAATGCCGGGAACCTAAAATTGAAGCTGAAATGCTGCCGAAAGTATTAGAATGGCATGAAGGGTATTTTGGGAAACGAGAGGTAAAAATGTGATCAACGTGAAAACTCGAGAACCCTCAATGAGTTAGGCTCAGGAAAGAAGGACGGACATTTTAAGGATTAGTAAAACGTTCATTTGAAGTCTCGAAACGGTAGAAAAAGAGGAAAAAAAACCTAAGGTCGAAATAATGCCACTCGAGGGTCGAGTGAAAAATAAATAGTGAAGTTGCAGCAATTAATGCTCCAAAAACCTAATAAGGCCTCGGAAAGTTGATTTTATGATTTTTGAGCTTCAAAAATCCCGTTAAAATGTTAAGGTAAAAATGTTATAATCTAAAGACCCATCAGGGGTAAAATGGTCATTTTGACCAAAAATTTAAGAAACGTTAGAAAAAAACCGTTAGAGCCTCAGAATAGCTTAATTAAGATTCTAAAAGCCAAAATTAAGTTTTAAATAAAAAAAATAGATTTAAGAAGAGAAATCCTGTGATGTCCCGTGCCTTGAGTGGTCTAGACTGTCACTTAAAACTACTGCTACTTAACTTACTTAAAAACTATTACTTAAACTTACTTAATTTGATACCATAAATTTTAGGGGATATTTTTTTTGATTGCGTATGTATTTACTATTCACATACGTATACTTTAAAAATACAAAGTATAAATCATAAGGAGTTCAATCATACATACATACTTATAAAATTGTTTAACTAATTGCTACTCAAAATATACCGTTACTCGATACTGTGCGGAAGTTAAACTTACGGTGATATCCATAACCTCATCCTCACATCCGCCCCGCCGCCATCATCGTCCATTGAGGTTTAAGCCATAGGACGCTGACTTACAGTATGAATACACACTGTGAGCTTTATGCCCAGTAAGTAGAACATGTCATCCGTTAAACATGTTTAAATCATAATACATACTTAAAACCATATAAGCATGTCATATACCAACATATACTACTGAAACATTTCATATACCAAAACATCACACATCACTGAATACAGAACATCGTCTACTGTAAGCATTACAGAAAGAGTCGTGTACTAAATGCATATATACTATAACTAAAAGCATAGTGAATTATGATTAATGCATATCGTGAATAATGCATGATCCGATTATGCTCATATTATGCTTCAATATTCCTTTTCTTTCCTATGTCTAGCTAAGGGCCTGTGTGTCAGTACAAGTGTACGCGGATCATAAAAAACGTCCATGATCACTAACTTAAGAGCCATCAATGGAGGCTCATCTTACTTAAACTTGAAAAACCTCTTGAACAAAAAAGGCTGGTACGACACGCTTATTAATTTCCCAATTGTTTATCTGATCTAGCCATATGCTCTACTAAGCTATTCCTAATCTTACGTGATATAGATGTATGGCATCTAACTCATGCTTTCATCAATTTACGCTATTGTGAAACTATATGCTCTCATAACATGCGATGTAACAACAGTGCATGGTTTGCAAATACTTAATATACTGTGAAAATCAACACTTTAAATTCATTTGACTCATGCTGTAGGCAGAGTTGTACTTACCTAATTTGCAAGCCAACTTGTACTCTTGCCCTTGTCAAATTATAGGTAACTATCTGTCAACAACATGTATCCCATTAATACTTTTGCTAAGTCACTAATACCGTTAGTGACTAAAGTAGATACTAATATATAGTACCGATTGTCATCGATACTAACTTGCACTCTCTCCAGAGTTTGATTCTCTAGGCGTGATTAATTAATTTATTATCAATAAATTAATTAACATCGTTCTTAGGTCACTATTACCTTAGGTGACTGTAACTTATATCGTGGGATGGTGCCGAGGCCCATCAGTACCCTACTGCTCTACTTTGAGAATTTGGTATTTAACATCTATTCTTGCTTGATTAATTTGTCTACTTGATAGATTAATCACCGGTCCTCACCATTTGTCCAAACTCAATCCTTGACTGGTTGACCAACCAATCAACTAACGGGTTACCTCACGCATCGTTAACTAGGCAGCCTACCGGTTTACTTTACCTGATTGGATGTGGTAGCCCACCGGGCTACCTCTGTTGTTTTATTTTGAAAATTGTTTTGGTTGTCTTATAAAACTTTTAGGAAAATATATACTCTTAGAAACCATCCCTATATCACCCTGTTAGAAGGTAAGGGCCTTTTATTAAAACCATTTTTTCCATTTAAAAGAGGAAGAACACATTTTGGTGTTCGATTTTTAAAAGGGTTCTTGAACCATTTTACCGAAACTATTTTAAAACTTGTTCGAAATGACTTGGTTTGTAAATTTGATGAACATCAAACTTTTAGTGCTCGACGAGATGAACAAATCTCGTGTTCATCTCGGAGCTCAAATCAAACTCTAACTAGTCCTAAACTCATCAAAGCCGTGGCTAGCCTTGTGTCCGATTTTAGAAAAATCCTAGTTTTATGTCTATTTAAAAATGGCTCTGTTTGAGGTCTGAAACGACTAAATTTTTAAAACTTGCATAGGTCTCTTAAAAGTTTCGATGAAATCTGTAACTTTTATGTCGAGCTCGAGATCTGGTTCGGACTCTAAGTTGGTCATTCTTACAAAAATCTGAGACTATTCCTGTGCTTAGGATTTTTAGTCCTAGTTTTGAGCTCAGGTTTAAAACTACTCGAAAATTCTATCTTAGAGTCATTTTTGGCCAAAATCCACAAAAACGATCGTAACGAAATTTCCTAAAAACTTTGTATTTTATCAAATCCAAATTTGGACCCTATGTTAGGAAATGCCCTAAGCATTAGAGACATTTTGATGCATTTATTTTGAACTGGATAATAAAATTATATATAGAGGTTATTCATTATATTGCTGTATGTCCTCATTCTATTTACATATTAAAGTAAATGTAAGCAAATATGGCTCCCTGATTGCTTGTGTTAAAACTGTTAGAATGTTGCATGCAATGGACTTTTTGCATGCAAGAAGACAATGTTCTAAAGTAAGCGGTCTAAACTAAGGTCTGTAGTCTATGGGGTTAGACCGAGTATCTAACTCATGTTAAGACCATTATGTTATCTAAAGCCACGGTGGGGACGGTTTGTCTTGACTGTCTGGGGCATAGACTCCCAAGTAGAGACATAGATATGTTGCTTGGGGGTGACATATTAGACCGGGACTAAAGCATGATTGATCTACGTAGTTCGCTATAAGTGGATCAATCTGCTTTTGATGTTCATTGTGCAGTTGCCTTAATCCTGAGTAAATGAACTACTTTATGTATATGACTTGTGTATTTTGATGTTCCAATGGCTAAAGCATCTCAGAGGTAGTAAGCTTATAGACCGGTTCGTTGGGTACGATGAAGGGTTTGTTTATAGATATCGGAATCATAGCTCTAATACGGAGTTCAGGATATCCTCTTAAAGGCATTATACTGGATGTGAAAATGGACAAGGCCTTGGGTCGTCTGCTGGGCGGATGACTTTTTATTCACATATGGTGAATAATCATTTTCTTATTCAGTAGTATAATAGAACTTTAAGATGGCCTAATCAGTAGGATTGAACGGACTTTGATTTGATTGGCAAATTGATTTGAGTATGCTATTGGCTAGTTGATTATGCATGGATGGTGTTGACATAGGATTAGGTTGGTGGACAAGATTCTCTCCGGTTGAATTCAAATTTTGTTTTGGATAATAGAGTACATAATTATTCAAACTCCAAATAAAGTTGCCATGATTTTATTTGAGATTGGATTGGAGTTGTAGAAAATTATCCATGAGAACAAGAATTTAAAATACAACTATTTGTGGATTTTGAAATTTGAATATTGAAATTTGAAATTTGAAATTGAATTTGAAATTTAAATTTGAAATTCGTATTTGAAATTCGAATTTGAAATTTGAATTTGAAATTTAAATTTGAAATTTGAAATTTGAAATTTGAATTTGAAAGTTGAATTTTGAAATTTGAAATTCAAATTTTGAATCACAATCCAAGTGGAATTCGAATTCCTAGTGGATAATTCCATAAGGCTAGAATTTGAATTTGAGTTGGATTATGAAGAGAAAATCTTGTTTGAATTCTACTTGAATTTTGAATCCCAATCCTAACTAACTTGGCCAAATTTTGTTGACAAAAATCCTCAAAGATATTTTTGGTTTTTGTAGATAAGGATGCAGAGAAAAATTCAAGTTTCAATCCCAGTTGGATTTGGATTCTCTCCTCCCAAAAAATGGTTGAAATTTTGAGGGCAAATCTCAAGGAGATTTTTGGTTTTATTTGGATTAGGATGAGATAAAATTTAAGCTAAAAAATCCTATTTGGATTTTGATTCTCTCACACTTTAATGACCGAATCTAGTCATGTTTTTTGCACAAAGGGGAATCATTTTTTATGAGGGAATGAGGAAATAAAATTCTAGTTCAAAATCCTATTTGAATTTTGGATGAAAAATCCAGAAAGTGGCCGAATCTTTTTTGGTTGAATAAGGCTTAAAAAATTCAGATTTTTTATTATGGATAAGGGAGAAAATCTTCTCCTAATCTAATTCGAATTCAGAGGATCACCTCATGCAAGTCTATAAATAGAGGTCCTGCTACTCCGGTTCTCTTAGACCACAGACTCTCAGGTGAGCAGGCTTATTGTTGCATAACTTACCGTGACAATAAGTTCTTTAGAGATCTGGGTGGTCGAAAGAAGACTAGCAGTGCTAGCATACCGATCGAAGTTCAGAGTGCCCACACACTCAGCCATTCAGGAATTAGAGAATAATAGATAAGGTTAGTTGGTTGAAGCCCTCCGATCATTCTCCTCTTGCAGATTGGCATCCTTGAGGTATGAGTTTAAATTGTTGTTGGTTTATTGTATATGGCATCATGAGATATTTGACGCTCTTGAAAAATTTTTATTGTTCCGTTGCACTACTCTAATACATTTTTACCAATTTATTTCCTACAATTGGTATCAGAGCCACCTCATGACTATGCCATGTACATAAATTAGACAATTAGTTCGTCTTTTTATTTATGTATGGATTCGATATTTAAAGAGTAGCATTATAGGATTCCTTTATGTTGTTATCATGGATTATGTATGTAGTATGTGGTTATTTTAATTTTTGAATTATTATAAGCATGCTTGTTTTATGCCGGTTATGGTTCCTTAGAATTTAGAAATTTGTATCTAGGAATTTTTTATGTAACCATGGGAGCAGTTTATTACCACTATAATTTTCCCATGGATTTTAATCTTTGTCTCTTAGAATTATTATGATTAGAATTTTTTGTACACCACAAACAGTTTAGGAAATTTTATGTAATTATTCTTAGAGGAGATTGAAGTTTAAAGACCGCAATTTATTTTTCCCAAAAAGTTAAATTTAATTTAAAAGTTGAAATTTTGATTGTATGGAAAATTTCAATTTAATTAGGATTCAAATTAATTTTTGGAAATCCTAATGGGTAAATTGGAATATGGCACGAAAATTGAGGCACGACCCCTCGGTAAAGGCCATCGGCCTTGAAGGGGCTGCGGCAGCCCCTATCTAGCCCATGACCACCCATGGTCGTAGGCTTTGCCTGCACCAGGGGTGGCTGTGACCCACCCAAGGGCCGGCCATCACCCGAGCATGCAGCCCATGGTTGCAGGCGCTGCCTGCAGCCATCTAGACTACACCAGGCTTGTGGCCATGGGCTGCCAGCCCCCCGGGGGTTGGGGGCTGCCCATGGCAGTTTCGGGCCTCCGGACCCCATGGGCCAAAAAATAGAAAATTTTAATTTTTAAATTTGAGATTTAATTTTTAAATCATGTTTAAAAATATGTAATTAAAATTTTAAATTTTTGAAATTACATATTATTATACATGATATTTAAAATTGTTTAAAATTTGAATTTGAAATTTAAATTTGAAATTCGAATTTGAAATATAAATTTTTGGGATTTAAATTTTGAATGATTCAAGGGATGAGAAATAAATAGAGAGGTTACATAAAGATGGATACAAGAAAACGGAACAAAATTCAAGACCCAAAGAATGCTTTGGATGGAATTTTGTAATCTTTATTTTCTTTGTTCTAGGATGGAACCATGGCTTGGTTATTCTGTCAATTATTTTTTCTGTGATATGTCATGGATGTATAAATATGTCTTGATCGATGATTTATATGCATATTTGATAACATGTCATATAGGATAGGTGAATACCGTTCATACTATATTGATCATACATATTTGTCAAAACTTGCATGTTTTCCAAAATATTGAGTGGGAAAGGGTTTCAAACAAAACCCATGGCCTCCATTGTTGATCCATATGTGAAAGCATGGTAACGCCTCACGTCAGTTCTGCCCTGACCACACCCCTCGGTAGGTGTTTACTGCTGCCGGTATACTAGGTTGGATCTCCTATGTGGAAAACATGTTCTGGTACGATCCTATTCATGACCACCCCTCGGTGGCTTGGTAGGACGTGGATCGGGTTACGTAAATAATGGTTATACACTCAAGACTCGTTTAGTTATTAACCTTCCCTAGAAGCTCTGTTAACTAAACTGGTGGCCAAATAAGCAGTTATTAATATATGCCTTATCCTTGGAGGATTTAAGGCAACATATATTAATTGGATGAGATCCATGTTCCGGGTATTTGTCTCATGACCACCCCTCGGTTGCTTGGGGCAATAGGTGCTGAGAATTACCGTTGCAATGCTACATGTTTTTTTCAGTTTCAAGTAGGAACATACTTGTATGTTTTATTTGCTAAATTATCTGTATATTTGCTTGGGCTTTGTAATGATGTCTAGTATAATTTTATTTCAGTTCAAAATGTCACCGGCAATCCTCATTTCAATACTTACTGAAAATAAGCTGAATGGCGATAATTATAAAGACTAGAAAAGAAATCTACTAATAGTTCTCAGTTACGAGAGACACAAGTTTGTATTGGACGAACCATGCCTACCTGGGCCCAAACCTGACACACTGCTTCAGAAGGTCCCAGTTGCCTATACTCGTTGGTGAGAATCTAATGAGATAGCTCGATGCTACATTCTTGCTAGCATGACGAGTGCTTTACAAAAACAGCATGAGACTTATCAAGTTGCTAGGGAGATCATAGAAAATCTGGAGGACATGATCGGAGGCCAAGAAAAATTTGCTCGACAGTCTACTATAACCAGCATTATGAACTCCAAGCAGAAGGCAGGTACTCCGGTGAAGGACCATATAATCACTCTAATGGGATTCTTGCTGAGGCTGCCAAGAACGGTGCTAAGTTGGACTATAACACCCAGATCGAGATGGCATTCAAAACTGTGTCAAAAGATTTTTGTGGGGTTTAAGGCCACATATAATCTGGCGATAAGGGAGTTAGGACTAACCGAGCTCATGAAGCAACTCCAAGCTTATGAGTGGATGATCAATGATGGGGATGCGGTCCAACGTAAAGGAGAGGCTAATTTGACAGAATCTTCCAAACCTTCACGGAAGAGGAAGAGGCCAAATCAGAAGCAAGGAACTTCTAGTTCTTCTAATCCTCCTGTCTCAGATGGGAAGAAGAAGAACAAGAACAAGAAGCCTGGGGACCCTAAAAAGTCCAAGTGCTTTCGCTGTGGGATGGTAGGTCACTTCAAGAAGGCTTGCCGGGAATTCCTAGCCGTCAAGGGCAAGGAAGGTAAGGAACTTCACTATTTAGAAGTGTGTTTGGTGGAAGAATCGAAAGAAACTTGGGTCATTGATTCGAGTGCCACTAATCATGTTTGTGTTTCTATGCAGGGGTTCGTGGAAACAAGAAGTCTATATGATAGGAGCCTCTCGTTGCGGACTGGAGAAGGTAGCTTAGTGGTGGCTGAGACAGTGGGAGATGTTTACCTCTACTTTGATGAATTTAGGTTTATTTTATTGAAAGACTGTTTTTATGTTCCTAATTTTAGGAGGAACCTTGTATCGGTAGCTTGTTTAATAAATTATTCTTATTCAGTTTCTTTTAGTAAAAGAGTTGCTAATCATAGAAATAAGCCTTTTATCTGTTTTGGATGGATGGATGGAAACCTATATTTGATCAAACCAAGGATGTACTTACTGCTTGACACCAAATTAATAGATAACTCTAAAAGGTTGAAAGTTTCTCACTCTAACAAGGCGTATCTTTGGCATTTAAGACTTGGTCATATTAATCAGGATAGGATTCAAAGGTTGATGAAAGATGGTCCTCTAGAATCTCTGGAAGAGGTACGTCTTCCTTAATGTGAGTCTTGTCTTGAGGGTAAGATGACTAAGAGGTCGTTTGGAGCTAAGGGTACTAGGGCTCAGGAACTATTAGAAATTGTGCACACTGGCGTATGTGGCCTCATGAACGTCACAGCACGAGGAGGGTTCGAGTATTATGTCTCTTTTATAGACGATTACTTAAGGTATGGATATGTGTATCTAATGCACTGCAAGAGCGAAACCTTTGATAAGTTCAAAGAGTATTATGCGGAAGTGGAAAACAATTGGATAATCCATAAAGACACTTCGATCTGATCGAGGTGTCGAATACCTCTCTAACGAATTTCTAGGACATCTTGTAGAGAACGGGATATTATCCCAATTGACTACACCTGGTACTCCACAATAGAATGGTGTAGCCAAAAGGAGAAACAGGACCTTGTTGGATATGGTACGGTCCATGATGAGTTATTCAACACTGTCGTTATTATTCTAGGGATATACTTTATAAACGGCGTGCTATATTCTGAACCAAGTTCCAAGTAAATCAATTCCCAGGACTCCGTATGAACTGTGGCGTGGTAGGAACCCCTCCCTTGGACATATGAGAATATGGGGCTGCCCAGCGCATGTACTGGATGGGGATACGAAGAAGTTGGAACCAAGATTAGAATTGTGCATGTTTGTAGGGCATCCTAAAGGAACTAAAGGAGGTCTGTTCTATAACCCGAATGAACAAAAAGTCATTATTTTAACCCATGCAATATTCTTGGAGGAAATTCACATGAATGACTTTAAGCCTCGAAGCAAAGTGGTGCTAGAGGAGTTATTGGGTGAAAGAACTACTCCACAGGTTTCGGTCTTGGACACAAGCCTGAGTTCCAGTGAAAGATCTGCAGACGATCAATAATTTAGGGTGCCTCGTCGTAGTGGGAGGGTTTCGAAGAAACCTAATTTCTTCATGTATGATACTGAGGCATACCAGGCTAAAGCTCATGAGCATGAGGATGACCCAGTCACTTATGATGAAGTTATAAATGATGTTGATTCTAAATCTTGGAAACAAGCTATGAACAATGAGATGGATTCTATGAAATCTAACTCTGTTTGGGAACTTATAGATCTGCCGGATGGGATAAAATACATTGGATGCAAGTGGGTCTACAAAAGAAAGAAGGATACGGAAGGGAGAGTGGAAACTTTCAAAGGTAGACCGGTTGCAAAGGGTTACACGCAAAAGGCTGGAATTGATTATGATAAAACCTTTTCACCTGTTGTTATGCTGAAGTCTATCCGTATTCTTCTGTCCGTTGTTCTGGCTCTCGATTACGAGATCTGGCAAATGGATGTAAAGATGGCATTCTTGAATGGCCATCTTCAGGAATGTATCTACGTGATGTAGCCTGAAGGGTTCGTGGCAAAAGGCCAAGAAAGAAAAGTCTGCAAGTTGCTTAGATCCATTTATGGATTAAAGCAAGCATCCCGCTCATGGAACCAAAGATTTGATCAAGCGATCAAGATATTTGATTTTGAGTAGAACGTTGATGAACCCTGTGTTTATAAACATATTAAGGATGGAAAAGTGGTCTTTCTGGTACTCTATGTCGATGATATACTACTCATTGGGAATAATGTAGGGAACTTATCATCGGTCAAGCTTTAACTACACCAACAGTTTGACATGAAGGATTTGGGAGAAGCTAATTATGTTCTAGGCATTTTTCTTTTCAGAGATCGAAAGAACAAAATCATAGCGTTATCCCAAGGTTTATACATAGATAAAATAATTGACAAATATGCAATACAAGAAGCAAAGAAAGGTTCACAACCTTCCATTGTTGGTCTAACTCTTTCATTGGATGACTGTCCCGAAACATCAGAAGAAAGAGAGCGTATGAGTAAGGTCCTTTATGCATCCGCTGTGGGTAGCCTTATGTACACTATGCTTTGCACTCGCCCTGACATATGTTTTGCAGTAGGTATGGTGAGTCGATATCAAGCGAATCCTGGAACCAAGCACTGGCAAGCAGTAAAGCATATACTCAAGTATCTTAAGAGAACGAGGGATTATATGCTGGTGTATTCTGGAGGGGACCTAACACCCGTAGGATACATAGATTGAGTCTTCCAGACTTGTAAGGATTCGAGAAATTCGGCATCAGGATCAGTGTTCTTGATCGGAGAGGGCACGTGGAGATTGGATTAGTGGATGTATGTAAGATCGCATCCGAGGACAACATTGCCGATCCCTTTACTAAGACTTTGGTGGCTAGAAGCTTTGAGAGGTATGTCGAGGCGATGGGGATGTGTAAATGGCACATCTACTGGCTTAGGGAAAGTGGGAGATTGTTAGGAAATGCCTTAAGCATTAGAGACATTTTGATGTATTTATTTTGAACTGGATAACAAAATTATATATAGAGGTTATTCATTACATTGCTATATGTCCTCATTCTATTTACATGTTAAAGTAAATGTAAGCAAATATGGCTCCCTGACTACTTGTGTTAAAACTGTTAGAACGTTGCATGCAACGGACTTTTTACATGCAGGAAGACAATGTTCTAAAGTAAGCGGTGTAAACTAAGGTCTGTAGTCTATGGGGTTAGATCGAGCATCTAACTCATGTTAAGACTATTATGTTGTTTAAAGTCATGGTGGGGACGGTTTGTCTTGATTATCCGGAACATTGACTCCCAAGCAGAGACATGGATATGTTGCTTGGTGGTAATATATTAGACCGGGACTAAAGCGTGATTGATCTACATAGTCCGCTATGAGTGGATCAATCTACTTTTGACGTTCATTATGCAATAACCTTAATTCTGAGTAAATGAACTACTTCATGTATATGACTTATGTACTTTGATGTTCCAATGGCTAAAGCGTCTCAGTGGTAATAAGCTTATAGACCGGTTTGTTGGGTGCATGACTTGTATATGATGAAGGGTTTATTTACAGATATCGGAATCATAGCTGTAATAAGGAGTTAAGGGTATACTCTTAAAGGCATTATACTAGATGTGGAAATGGACAAGGCCATGGGTCATCTGCTAGGCGGATGAATTCTTATTCACATATGGTGAATAATCATTTTCTTATTTGGTAGTATAATGGAACTTTAAGATAGCCTGATCAGTAGGATTTAACGGACTTTGTCCTAAGGATGATCATGGATATCATATGAGGGTTCTGCAAACATGAAAAGGTCATTGGACAATAGCTTATTACAGGCTTACATAATACGGTATATAATTAGGAGTTCAGTTTCAGGTTTATAGTGGTGTGACTCTGAAATTAGTGGTCATATGATTGAGTTGTTCGGTAAAGAATGATGATCATATGGATTCACGAGAGTCCATATTATATATGTCCAATTGGTCCCTCTACTAGCTCTACATAATTCCTTAACGATTGACAAATTGATTTGAGTATGCTATTGGCTAGTTGATTATGCATGGATGGTATTGACATAGGATTATGATGGTGGACAAAATTCTCTCCGGTTGAATTCAGATTTTGTTTTGGATAATAGAGTACACAATTATTTGAACTCCGAATAAAGTTGCCATGATTTTATTTGAGATTGGATTGGAGTTGTAGAAAATTATCCATGAGAACAAGAATTTAAAATACAACTGTTTGTGGATTTTGAAATTTAAATTTTGAAATTTGAATTTTGAAATTTGAATTTGAAATTTGAATTTGAAATTTAAATTTGGAATTCGAATTTGAAATTTGAACTTGAAATTTGAATTTTGAATTTTGAAATTTGAAATTTAAATTTTGATATTTGAAATTCAAATTTTGAATCAAAGTCCAAATGGAATTTGAATTCTTTGTGGATAATTTCACAAGGCTAGAATTCGAATTTTGAGTTGGATTATGAAGAGGAAA
This sequence comes from Antiaris toxicaria, assembly GCA_035233585.1. Taxonomy (NCBI): domain Eukaryota; kingdom Viridiplantae; phylum Streptophyta; class Magnoliopsida; order Rosales; family Moraceae; genus Antiaris; species Antiaris toxicaria. The sequence goes on from CP141156.1 coordinate 78,923,289, forward strand.
ATCTTATTTGAATCGTACTTGAATTTTGAATCCTAATCTTAACTAACTTGATCAAATTTTGTTGAGGAAAATCCTCCAAGATATTTTTAGTTTTTATGGATAAGGATGCAGGGAAAAATTTAAGTTTCAATCCCAGTTGAATTTGGATTCTCTCCTCCCTAAAAATAGCTGAAATTTTGTGGACAAATCTCAAGGAGATTTTCGGTTTTATTTGGATAAGGATGAGATAAAATTCAAGCTAGAAAATCCTATTTGGATTTTGATTCTCTTCACACTTTAATGATCAATCTAGTAATGTTTTTGGCACAAAGCGGAATCGGTTTTTATGAGGGAATGAGGAGATAAAATTCTAGTTAAAATCTTGTTTGAATTTTGAATGAAAATCCATAAAGTGGCCGAATCTTTTTTGGTTGGATAAGGCTAAAAAAATTCAGATTTTTTATTATAGATAAGGGAGAAAATCTTCTCCTAATCCAATTCAAATTCAGAGGATCACCTCATGCAAGTCTATAAATAGAGGTCCTGCCACTCCAGTTCTCTTAGACCACAGACTCTCAGGTGAGCAGGCTTATTGTTGCATAACTCACCGTGATAATAAGTTCTTTAGAGATCTGGGTGGTCGGAAGAAGACTAGTAGTGCTAGCATACCGATCGAAGTTCAGAGTGCCCACACACTTAGCCATTCGGGAATTGGAGAATAATTTACAAGGCTAGTTGGTTGAAGCCCTCCGATCATTCTCCTCTTGCAAATTGGCATCCTTGAGGTATGAGTTTAAATTGTTATTGGTTTATTGTATATGGTATCATGAGATATTTAACGCTCTTGAAAAATTTTTATTATTCCGCTGCACCACTCTGATACGTTTTTACCAATTTATTTCCTACACACTAAGGGGGTGAAAAATGGCCAAACCTGTGACGGCCCGCCCTACGTTGGGTTAAACAGTACTATTACAGTTAGCTACTGTTACCAACTGCGATAGACTGTAACCACTTGGGTCGTCGGCAACTTACTTTTAACTTGCTTTTAACTTATTCTGATACCATCTATCACAGCTGGTATCTTACTTTTAACATACTTTCTTTAACATGCTTACTCTAACTTCCCATTTGAACGTGAAAATATGGAATAAATTTTTTTTTTCTTTTCTTAAACTTTACTTGGAAACTGTACCGTCGTAAAACATTTACTATAATAAACATTTTACATTGTCTTAACTTCATTTACATTATAAAACATCATTTTAATACTCTTTTAAATAGCTCAGCAGAAGACTCATAGCAGTACCATAACCCTCACCCAGTCCCTTGACATATGCAGATCCCATCCGTCATCCATCACTTGTCTTATCTTCGTGCAGGATGCTCACCTGCAACATAAACAAACTTGTGAGCGACAGACTCAGTAAGTTCAAACATACATTCATGACAAAATACTAACTCATACCTTTTGGGACAGAACATGTCTGATATCAACTGTGGCATCAAAACATGAACACACATTGTACTTTACTTTCAACTTCATATATAACATATTCTAACATTGAGAGAACAATCTCAACATTCTTTTAGCATAACATAATTTAAACATAACATACAGAATGTATGCTTAGCATCTTAAGCATAACATACTCAACATTATACAAAACAATGTATACACATGTCAATTTAAACATAGCATACTTAATATATGCTTAAACATCACAAATACACTTAAAATTGTATAACTGACTTATGCATATCAATCTATGCATAACATAGCATATGAACACATGTTAGTCGCATTATACTTGTTTACTTTCATTCTTTCTCCTTCATGATGTTCTTTTATTCTTTCTTTCTTTCATGTCATGCTTTTCTTCTTCTTTTCTTTTCTTGCTAAGCATATGCACACATGTTAGTCGGATTATGCTTATTTATTTTCATTCTTCCTTCTTCGTGATGTTCTTTTGTAAAACTGACTTATGCATATCAATCTATGCATAACATAGCATAAGCATACATGTTAGTCGCATTATGCTTGTTTACTTTCATTCTTTCTTCCAAGATATTCTTTTCTTTTTTTTTTCATGACCTTTTCTTTTCTTGCTCAATTTTTATTTTCGTTGTTTGTTCTTTCTTTCATATTATGTCATTTTCCTTGTTCCATAGATCATATCCTATTCCTTCATTCTATTTCTCTCCTTTCTCTTTTTTTTTCTTTCTTTATCTGTCTCTTTTCTTTTCTTCTCCTAGCTTTTCTTAGCTTTTCTTTACTTTACTTTCTTTTCTTTTCTTTGCTCTTCTTAGCTTTTCTTAGCTTTACTTTCTTTTCTTTTCTTTCTTTTTACTTTCACTGGTGGATCATATCCTAATCTGTCAATCTATCTCCTTCCTTTCTTCTCTTTCTTTATTTATCTCTCTTTTCTTTTCTTTTCTTTTACTAGTGGATCCTATCCTAATTTGTTTCTTTTCTTTCACTTATGTATCATATCCTAATCTATTTCTTTTCTTTGACTGATGGATCATATCCTAATCTATTTCTTTTCTTTGACTGATGGATCATATCCTAATCTGTTGTTCTATCTCCTTCTTTTCTTTTCTTAGCTTTTCTTTGCTAAGCTTTACTTTCTTTTCTTTTCTTTTCTTTTCTTTTCTTTTCTTAGCTTTACTTTGCTAAGCTTTACTTTCTTTTCTTTTCTTTTCTTTGCTTTTCTTAGCTTTACTTAGCTTTACTTTCTTTTCTTAGCTTTTCTTTGCTAAGGTTTACTTTCTTTTCTTTTCTTAGCTTTTCTTAGCTTTACTTTCTTTTCTTAGCTTTTCTTTTCTTTTCTTAGCTTTTCTTTGCTAAGCTTTACTTTCTTTGCTTTTCTTTTCTTTGCTTTTCTTAGCTTTACTTAGCTTTACTTTCTTTTCTTAGCTTTTCTTAGCTTTACTTTCTTTTTTATTCCTTTATTTTCTTTGCTTTTCTTTGCTAAGCTTTACTTTCTTTTCTTTGCTTTTCTTAAGTTTTCTTAGCTTTACTTTCGTTTCTTTTCTTTGCTTTTCTTAGCTTTTCTTTGCTAAGCTTTACTTCCTTTTCTTTCTTTTCTTTGCTTTTCTTAGCTTTTCTTAGCTTTACTTTCTTTTCTTTGCTTTTCTTATCTTTCACTTTCTCTTGTGGGCCCATGGTTGGATGTACCTAGAGTGCGCAGACCAATGGAGGAACGGGGGAGCGACCCACCAATCAACCCCAAGGTCGATCTTGCACTACAAACTTTGGGTAGTGCGTTAGCCATTAACTACCTTAAGCTTGCGGTAGCACCACACATCTGGGGTGGAGGCTATTCTTAACTCTTAAACCACACAGCTGGGGAGGCCGGTACGCCAACCTTAACTTTTCAGTCTTATTATCTTACTTATCTTTCTTATTCTTTTCTTGATCTTTTCGTTCGTTCGTTCATTCATTCTTTCTCTCTTTCTTTCATTCTCTTTTCCTTTCTTTCTTTTGTTTCTTTTCTTTTCTTTCTTTCTTTCTTTTGTTTCTTTTCTTTCGTTTGTATTTCATAAATCATTTCTTTCTTAACATAACTTTTCTATAGTGTGAATTATGTTAGTCACACTTTAGTGCATATAGCACTCACATACATGAATTCCATATAACACTTAAACATAAACCTAACATAACATGTCAGTTCATGTTGTAGACAAATCACATATTTGAACTTACCATATATCATACTTAGACATAATAGTCTATTCATATTGCAGTCAATTAAATATTCGAACTTACTACATAGAACACATAACACATAACATGACCAGTTCATTTATGTTGCACTCAATTAAATGTTTGAACTTACTAATACTTGCTAGCATCTCTTTTCTTGCTTCCTTGGTCTGCAGACGTCTCTTCATATCGTCTGGCGCGGATCCCTATAACCGAAATAATAACGGTTATTTTCCATGCTTCTTTCATATATAAAACTTAATAAAATGTAAAAATTATACGTTTCATTTCTCAATCATAAACTTAAGGATCTAATATCCCATTTGTAACTTTTTTGTTAACTTTTGGTAAAATTACTATTTTACTCCTGAACTTTTGGAAAAATTACCATTTTACCCCTAATGGAATTTTTCTCATCATAACCTTACTTTTCTTTGATTCATAACTTAATTTTGGCCCTTAAAATCTTAATTAAGCCATTCTAAGTCCATTAGGGCCCTTTTCTATCATTCTTGAAATTTTTCGATCAAAATTACCGTTTTGCCACTTATGGGTCTTTGAGTCCTATCATTCTCATTTTATTGCTTAGACTGGATTTTCTAAGCTCATAAATCATAAAATAATTTTTCTTAGGCTTTACTAAATTTTTACGGCTTTATTTGCCACAATTTCTTGGTTTACTATTTACCGACCCTTGGGTGATACTATTCTGACTCTCGAGCGTTAATGCTCTTTCTCGAGTCTAGGTCACCGAAAGGGCTCGGGTTTCCATCCCGACCACGTTTTTACCCTTCGGTTCTTAAAATACTCTTCTGTGTTGTTTTCAAAATTTCGACAGCATTGTCGCTTAATTATTGGGTTCCCGACGTTTAAGAAACGCCTCGAAACCATCTAACCTAGTTCTATTCTACCACGTACTATACCAGAGCCTATATTTTTACGTAAAAACTCAACTTTTTACGTAAAAATCTTTACATTTTTCACTTATTCTCATTTGACTATTTTTCATACACATAGTCCATTTTTCTTACAATTTTTCATTCCAGAATACATAATTCATGTATGATAATACTCATTCCAAAGCATAAATTTCAGGAATGGAGGGACCGAAGTCACTACCGGAATCATCCCACTAGCGATCGAACGAACTATTTGGTTTCGTGTAGACAAACTTTAATTCTCCGTTCTTTGCTTTTAAGACTCCGCCTTGCAATTCTGACGTCGCGGATGTGTCTAGAACGTCGAAAATAGGCCAACGCGCCATTCTTAAATTTTTGGTCACCGGTCGCCGTTGACCGGTGTTGACCACCATTGACCACCGTTGACTCACCGTTGACCGGCGGTTGATGGCGGCGACGGTGGCAAATGAGTAGCCCATCTTGAAGAACTCGACGAGAGGAATCCATTGGTGGCGTCAATTTCATGTTTGGAGGTCCCTATCGCCGGAAAAACCCCTCGAAAACCATGGCCACGGCGGCGACGGTGGAACTCTGCCGTGCCAGACTTTTTTCCCGAAATTGGCTGAGAGCTTTTGCTCCCCTCAGCCCTGCGGTCATTTCTGCACCAACAGCGTACTACAACTCGGTCGGAATCGGGCGTTTCGACGACGGCTCCACGGTGGCGTTTCACCGACTTTTTTGAAGCTTGGGCGGCGTGATTTCACCGGTGTTGAGGCAATCAGTGGCATGGGTTTTGCTCCTCTCTTCACCATGAAACTTTTGGGACTGGTTTTGTGGCAAACGGTGGCCAGACGGCGGAGATACAGCCGCTTGAAATTCACGGCTCCGGCGGCATTCGAGCGGCGCGTGCGGCGGCCGTTTCGTCGAGTCGACCCACCGTTGGACTCAGCGCGATGAGAGCTTTCCGATGACACCGGCGGTGTCGAAAATGGACACTATTTCTGATGGTCGGTTACTGTTCATTTTCGGGTAAGGGGAGGAAAGAGAAAATGAGAGAAAGTTATGGGCTTGTTTTTCAAATTTCTGATTTTTCGCCCTTTATATACTTTTTCGCCCAAAATTTCAACATGGACTTTCTTGACTAATTTGGGCATCCTGAATCCAAATATATCAGTTTTATTTTCATCTGAGGTCATCTTGACCAGTTTTCGGTTCTGTGAATTCTCAGTCAAAAATTACCTTTGTGCTCAATTAGCTAATTTGAGCATACAAATAGGCTATACTGACTAATTGCATGTTGAATCCAAATTTATTAGTTTCAACTTCATTCGAGGTCATCTCGACCAGTTTTCGGGATCTGTGTGACCCTGTCTCGAAAAACGTGTCAAGTGCCTGATTGACTAATTTGCGCATCTTGAGTCTAAATATATTAGTTTTGGGCCAAGAAATGTCGTCTTGACCCTTATCCCGATACTGCGTACCTCCCAACAAAATCTACATTTTGTTCTCAAATGACTAGTTTTGAGCATTCTGATTCTAAATATATCAGTTTCATATCAAGAAAATGTCATCTTGACTAATTTCTTGATACTGCATATTTCCTGATCATCACAAAACCTATGGCCTAAAACTGGGGAGAGATTTTGTCTAGCTATCTTAAACGTCCACACACACACACACACACACACACATCCATCCATAAAAATTTAAACCACAACCACACAACCACATAAACTTAAAAATAAAAAGCTAAGGGCAAAAAATAAACTTATTACAACCCATTGTACAAATAAATACACATAAATTTTCTTAATTAAAACTTAAAAATCACTAAACCATAAAAAGGGGGTTTTCGGTTTTACCTTGTGTGCTCTGAACCAAGCACAACTGAACCGAGGCTTGGGTGACCCAAAAATTTTCGTGTGAACCAAGAGGGATTGAGGGTCGGCTTGTGCTAGAAAGGACATCAAAATTTTTCTCTTACCATCAAACCAAAATAACAACTAAAAACCATAAAGATTGGTTCTAGAATCTTACCTTTGAATGACCTTAAGATGGCTTGGATGGAAACCTCCTAACACAAGCTTGGTGGTGGCTAGTTTTTGGCAAGTTTTTGGCTTGAAAATGGTTGGTTTTAGGACTGGGAAGTGGTCAACTGCAGCTAAGAAAACAAGAAGAAGAGGGGTTGTGTTTTGGGGTACAAAAGAGGGAAAGTGACACCTTAGGTCAAGCATGCCCTTTTATAGGCAAATCTAACCCAACTTAATCAAACTTATGCTTACTTAATTAAGCCAAGATTTTGCCTAATTAGGGAACAAATTGCTGCCATTTTTAGCCTCTAAAAACTGAGGGTTGTGTGCATAAGGAAGGGAGCCAAATAAAAAAAATTTTGTTGGCCATGTGATGGAAACTATAGCTTATTTTAATCTAAAAGGTGGCCAGCACATCCCTTGTTTTAAGGAAAACTTTTCCCTATTTTTAGGGCTATGTTTTGGGCTATTTGTGCTGCTTACACACGGTTTTCTATGGAAAAAATTCATCTACAAAGTCTTTTCTTTTGCAGCCTAATTTTCTTCTTTCGGTATTCGCCCTTTCTCGAAGGTGTTCTAATTTTCAACCGGAATTGGATTTTCTGAACCGATTCTTATACTGATGATTTCTAGTTGGGTTGTACTACCTATGAGCCCATTTTGTGTCCATTTTACTGTTTATTTCCTATACTATGTTTGTGTTTACACTGTGTTGTCCTTGCGCATGCATAACGAGGTGTTTTGGTACGAAATTTCAAACACAGTCTCTCCTGACTAATTTGGATGTGCTGATTTCAATTTTATTAGTTTTACATTCATTCGAGGTCATCTGGATTAGTTTTCAGGATCTGTGTGACCCCACCTCAAAAAATGTGTTTTGCGCTCAATTGACTAATTTAAGCATTCTGAGTAAATATATCAGTTTCGGGATAAGAAAAGGTCGTCTTGACCTTCTTCCTGATACTGCGCATCTCTCAAATGAAACTTCATGTTTTATGCTCAATTAACCAAATTAAGCTTGCTGACTGTTAATATATCAGTTTTATGTCAAATTAAGGTAGTCTTGGCCATTAACTTGACGCTGCATTTTTACTATTCACTATTCACTGCTTTTTATTTAACTGACTAGTCTGAGCATTCTGACTCCAATTTCATCAATTTCTGGGTGAGAAGAGGTCATCTGGACCACTTTTCTCGATACTGTACCCCTGCTAGGGTAATTATCGATGTTGTGGTCAGATGACCGATCTTAGCGTACTGATGACTTGTTCACCAGTTCAATGTTAAGAAATAGTCGTCCGGATCGGTTTCTTGATATTACGTGTCTTATACGCACATACACATAATAGGGTGGACCGATTTCACTATCCGTTACCCCCTTTCACTGCATGAATAGTAATTAAACATCACCGTACTCGTTTAATTCATTCAACTGGGAAAAATACAATATATTTATCAACTTAATTGCTGATTACATAGTAACTAGGTTATATGAACAGGACGGTCATTACAACCTACCCCCTTACAAAATTTTCATCCTTGAAAATTAGAATAATTTCAGGAAGTCTCTTCTCATATCTTCTTCCCATTCCCTTGTGACTTTCTCGATATTATGGTTTCGCCACAACACTTTTACAAGGGTATAACTTTATTTCTAAGTACTTTATCTTCTCTAGCTAAGATCTGCACGGGATTTTCCTCATAGGTCAGATCGGCATGTACTTCAACCAGTTCTTGACTCAAAACATGGGAGTTGTTTGGCATGTACTTCTTTAACGTTAAGACGTGGAAGATGTTGTGTATTAAAGCTAATTTGGCAGGGAGTGCCAATCTGTAAGCCACCTTCCTAACTCTCTCGATTATTTTGAAGGGTCCTATATATCTAGGACTCAACTTTCCCTTCTTTCCAAAGCGCATCACCCCTTTCATAGGTGCCACCTTGAGAAAGACAGAGTCTCCTTCTTGAAACTCGAGGGGTCTGCGACATTTATTTGTGTAGTTCTTCTAACGACTGTGCACTTTATCCAATCTCTCTCATATTCGCTTCACATCAGCTGTTGTATTCTTGATGAAGTCTGTGCTGGTAAGTTATTTCTCTCCGGTCTCATGCTAATGAACAGGGGATCTGTATTTTCTTCCATACAGTGCCTCGTATGGTGCCATCCCGATCAAGGAATGGTATCTGTTATTATACGAGAACTCGATCAAAGGTAGTTTCTGGTCCCAGTTTCCTTTAAAGTCTAAAACATAAGCTCTCAACATATCCTCCAATGTTTGTATGGTCCTCTCAGACTGACCGTTAGTCTAAGGATGAAAGTCTATGCTAAACTTCAATCTAGTTCCCAACGAGGCCTGGATGCTCTACCAAAACCTGTAGGTGAAGCGTCTGTCACGATCTGAGATGATAGATTTTGGTACTTCGTGCAACCTCACTATCTGAGCTACATACATTGCAGCTAGTCTTTCTACTAAGTAACTCATTTTCATAGCTAGAAACTGAGCTGATTTCGTCAATCTGTCTACAATTACCCAGATTACATCATTGGCGCTTGACGTCCTTAGCAATCTGATTACGAAATCCATAGTGATTTGATCCCATTTCCATTTGGGCAGCTTGATCTTCTACAGTTCCCCTGCCGGTCGTTGATGTTCTACGTTAATCTTTTGACACGTAAGGCATCTTGCAACGAACTCGGTGATGTCGTTCTTTATTCCTTGCTACCAAAAACTCTCCTTTAAGTCCTTATACTTCTTGTTTGCCCCTGGATGTACAAAATATGGTGTCTAATGAGCCTTTGAAAGGATTCGTTCCTTGAGTTCTTCATCCTTTGGAACTCATACTCTTCCTCTATAATAGAGTATATCGTCCTTAGAGACTCGAAACTCGAAACTCTTATCCTCCGTGGCTTCCTTTTTGAGCTTGTTTAGGGGCGAATCGAGGTCCTGACCGGCCTTAATTTCTCTAGAAGCGTTGATTAAAGGGTCATTTCAAATAACCTCGCAGTCAAAATCTCAATTTCATTGCTACATAACTCCTTTTTTAATGCTCCTGACAGGGTGCTGATAGCCATAAGCAATGAAGAGTGCTTTCGACTTAGCACATCGGCCACCTTGTTGGCTTTTCTTGGATGGTATAGGATCTCACAGTCATAATCCTTTAAGCTCCTTCTATGTGAAGATGTACTTGAGGCTTTGGTGGTCCATATAGATCTCACACTTGACACCATATAGGTAGTGCCTCTAAATCTTAAGCGTAAAAACTACCACTGCTAGCTCCAGGTCATCTGTTGGGTAGTTCTTTTCATGGTCCTTGAGTTCTCATGAAGCGTATGTGACCACTCTACCATTCTATCAATACGGCCCTTAGTTCGGTTTTGGACGTGTCACTATAAATCATAAAATTTCCCTAACCAGCGTCCAGAATGATTAGTATTGGAGCACTTGCGAGTCTACATTTCAACTCCTGGAAGCTCTTTTCGTACTTATCCATCCACTCATACTTCTTATCCTTCTTGGTGAGTGCTGTAAGTAGAGTGGCTAGCTTCGAAAAGCCTTCAATGAAGCACCGATAATAACCTGGTAGGTCTAGGAAACTGCGGATTTTCGTCATGTTTCTTGGTGTTGGCCATGAACTAACTGCCTCAATCTTTGCTGGGTCCATAGATTAGTGAACTCTTTCCAACCAAAACTCGCACTTAGAGGAATTGGCATACAGCTGATGGACCTTTAACTTGCGTAAGATGGCCCTCAAATGCTCCTCGTGCTCCTTCTTCATCTTAGAGTATACAAGTATGTCATCAATGAATACAATGACAAACTTGTCTAAAAAGTCTTTGAACACATGGTTCATCAGTTCCATGAAGGTCGCTGCAGTGTTAGTTAGTCTGAATGACATAACGAGGAACTCGTAGTGTCTATACTACGTTTCGAAAGCTGTCTTGGGTACATCCTTATTCCTGATTTGCAACTAATGGTACCCAGAATGCCGGTCTATTTTCGAGAATACTGTAGCACCTCGAAGCTAATCAAACAGGTCGTCGATCCATGGCAACGGATACTTGTTCTTTATCATGATCTTATTCAACTCCCTATAGTCTATGCACATCCTTAGCATTCCATCCTTCTTCTTCACGAATAGAACAGGTGCTCCCCAAGGTGAATAGCTCTATCAGATGAAACCCTTGTCCATCAGTTCTTTTAGCTGGGTTTGGAGTTCCTTAGTTCTGCAGGGGCCATTTGATATGGGGCCTTGGAGATGGGGGCTGATCTTTGTAGAAGCTTAATCTCGAACGATATTTCGCGCTCTGGTGGAAGCCCTATAAGATCCTCTCGAAATACCCTCATGAACTCTCTAACCACCAGCACGCTATCTGGTCCTATCTTTGCTTCTTGAGTTTTGTCCACTACGTGCGCTAGGAAGTCGGTGCATCCGCTGGACAGCAGCTTATGGGCCTTCATTGCTAAAATCATCGTTTTCGACTGTTTTAGCGACAAACCCTTGTAGATAAGCTTCTCGTTCCCAATCGGGTCAAAAGTAACCTCCTACCTTCGACAATCTATGATGGCATTGTACTTTGTGAGGAAGTCCATTCCCACAATTATGTCATAGCCATATATGTTGAGGACGATCAGGTTAATACTTAACTCTCACCCATAGATAACTACTGGCACGTGACATATCAGTAATTAGACAACAAAACTTCGCCTGAGGGAAGAGCAGTTCAAAAAGTTTATTCCATCCTATCCATGTTCTTGTCTATCTTCCTAGCAAACTTTGATGATATGAATGAATGCGTAGCTCTAGAAACAAATAAAACTAGGGCAGTTGAGTTGGTGACAAAAAGCTGACCTGTCACCACTATCAAAGTCCCAGTTTTCGTATCATCTCTGGTGAAGGCATAGATTATTCCCTGAGTGTTTGGTGCCTCCAATCTACCCTGAGTGATTGAAGGACCTTCGATCCTAGTTTGGGCAGTTGACCGCTAGTGGCACGGGCTTGGCGATGCTGATTCTATAGGTTAGAGTGGCAGTTCTTGGTGTAGTGGCCTTCCTTACCACATATATAGTAGCCACTAGTTGTTTGTTTGCATTCTCCTAGATGATTTCTTCCACACTTTGGGCATGATGAGTATTGATTGCCATTTCCCCCTTGGTTGTTCTTTTTCTGGGGAAAATTCCTCTGTAGACCTTAGTTGCTTGTATTCCCTTTCCTCTTGTTATTGTTATGGGAATGCCTACTGTGCTAGTTGGTCCCCACGTTCTACCCCTTGTGCTGAGATTCAGGATTCTGTTTGCCTTTAGTGTGCTTGGCATGTGTCTTCTCCTCTCTTCTGGCCTTGAAGATCTGGGCCTTTCATTCTTTGTCTTGAGCCTACCAGTATTTAGCTTAAATGGCTCTACTAACGCATTTTACCACTGTTGCAGGCCCATGACTACCACTGTAGACTTGGACGATGATGTCTGTCCTGAGCATCTTTAGCATCTGCTTGACTCTCTCCTTTTCGGTGGGCACTGGGTCAGGGCAGAGTCAAGCTAACTGATCGAATTTCCTGACTGCCTCCATCACAGTCATATTGCCTTGGTGCAGGTTATTGAACTCGTCCTGCTGGGCTACTAGGGCCTCATCATTGAAATACATTTCTTTGAATTTGTCAATGAATTCGGTCTAGCACATTTCATTGACTTTCCTCCAGATGGCTACCGTCTTCCACCATTGGCATGCCCCCTTCCATAGTGTAAGGGATTCACACAACACTTTCTCCCTCTAAGTCAATCCTACAAGGTCCAAGATCACTTAGGTGTCTGTTAGCCAATTATCGACCTCAATGGGATTTGTTGTTCGTTTAAATTCTGGCACCTTCATACGCCAGAATTTCTCGTACAAATTGCCTTCCTTAAGGGTTGGCAAAAGAACATTGGTCACCGCAAGAGCAGCCATGGCTGAGGGTGCTAGTGTCGTCTGAGCTAGAGGAGCCGCTTGCTCTCTGGGAGTGTCGAGGGCTACTAGAGCCTCTTGGACTGGCACCTCTACTGGTTATGGTACCTGGGGTTGCCAGTCCAGTCGTTCCCTAAGCTGGGTAAGTCCCTATTATTGGTTTAACATCATTTCTTGCATAGCTACGAGCTATGCTATTAGTTCATCTTCCCGAGAGGCTTGGTTCGACTAAGCTCTCATTCTTGCCATGTTTTCCTATGTAACACTATTACACAGTGGGAAAGAAAATATAAGTCTTTTAATTTCATGCTTGGAACTCATACCACATGTTATTTGTTTTCTTACTCAACAATCATAGATATAAGTATACATATAATATCTTTCTTTCTCTTATACTGTGATGTTCAATATAATTACCGCATTGTATTAGAACATCATCTGAGTGCCAGGATTCGTCCTGCACTTTCTGTCATACTATGATCATATCTAGGCCTTGGATGAAACTATACTGCTTTTCATAATATATTTCACAAAATATATATATATATATATACTCAAAAACATGTACAAGCTTCTAGTTTGGTGGGAGTGATGCACACTTCCCCATAAACAATCCCAGCAGGGTATGTTAAGCTAAGTTTGATGAGGAAAGCTACTGCTTCCCTTTATACATTTACATAACCTAAATTCCCGTGGAAAGGGTTACTACTACTGAAAAGATAATCCTGATTTAGCATCAGACATCTCCTCATTGTGTGACAACCGGGAAATTCAGGCAATTCTCGGATGAAAATGTACAAATGTACGTATATAACAATTTGTACTATTTAAAGAGTGAAATAAATGTATTTATATTGTTTAGAATATATAAAAATGTTCTAACAATACTGACGAGTAAGAATTCAGTGTTAGAAAAATTCACTGAGTTGAAACGTGTGCAACGGTGTCAAAACCGGCATTGAAAACCCTAACCGGGACAATAAAAGACGGAAACTTCTGGGATTAATTTTGATCAAACGGAAGCAGTTTAAATTGATCCGACTGCACAGGAGACCTCAGGAACACGCCGGGACGATTTCAGGAAAATTTCGGCTCGAACCGGTATCGGTCAAAAAGTAGTCGAATTAATGTGAATAGTGAAAGTCAAAGTCAACTTTTACTTTAGCATTTATGACATCATTAATCCATTTAATAAATGGAAAGAAAATGGTGGTTGGTAGCATTAATGGCCATGATTCATTTGCTTTTTGATCTAAAGGCCAAGATTTGGCCAAAATTCAACATTTTTAATTTTTGAAAATCATGGAAAGTATTAGTTTTGAAAGGTGGTGAAATCTCATTGGTGGAAAGCCAAATTAATTGGCTTATTGCATGGTTAAGTCGGCAAAACTTAGCAAAAGTGGCCGAAGTCAAATTTCAAGCCAAAAACCAAAGAAAAAAAATGCTAAGTGTTCTTCCATGGTGGAGCCGTGAGTAACCCAAGGGAAACCAAGCTATTCCTTCAATTTTTCTTCACCAAATTTGTGTCAAAACATTCTTTGAAGACAAAGGAAGCAATTGACTAAGGTAACTCCCCTTGCACTTAACTTTTTCTTGGTTTTTCTTCAAGAAAACCGTGGGGTGAATAGTGAAAAAAGATGGAAAATATTTGGTTGTTTTCCATGATTTGATGCTTGGGTTTTGTTAAGGGTGTAATAAGGAAGAAAACCATGCAATTGGTTTAAAGAAAAACCAATTTTTGGTTGGTTTTCTAAGGGTAAATCCGTGGGTTACCTTAAGTAAACAATGAGAAAATTTTGTGGTTTAATTGTTAACATGCTTTCAAGTTAAATTTTGTGAAGAATAAACCATGAATTTCATCATGGAAAGCTTGAAAAAAATTTTGGTGTGCATTTACATAATGTGGCCGTGGGGTTACCTAAGGGTTTGGAAGAAACTTTTGCATGATTTATGTGATGTTTGGTTAATTTAAATCATGCATTTTAATATGCAAATGATGGAATTATGAGTGAAAGAATGAAACAAAAATGTTGTGCATGTTTTTCATTCATTGGCCGTGGGTTATGTATGGTAAAAACCCTAAGAATTTGGTTGAAAAATGCAATGAAAATGGGCTTGAAAATGTGTTAAAAAAATGACATTTTAATAGCCTAAAATGTGGTGGAAAATTTGAGAAGTTTGGTTCGGTTTGATTGTGAAAGCCGAGACCAAAACTAAAGACAAAATTGAGAAAAAATTTTGTAATGTGGGTTAAAATATGAAATTGAAAATTTGTGAGCTTTTATGTAAAAGTTTGGAAAACTTTTACATAAAATAGGCTTGTGGTATAGTACGTGGCAGGTACATATGGTTCGAGGCGTACCTAACGCCGGAAGCCCTAAAATTACGCCGAAATGCTGACGAAATTTCGAAAACAGCATTTGCGGTAAAATGGAAATAAAAATAAAAAGTTTGAGGTCGGGTCGGAAACCCGAGTCCCTAACGGAAAATTGAATGAGGAAAACCTAAGGGTGATTCGTGAATAGTAACCCGTCCCCTTAAAAATGTAAAATGCGAGTGAAATTGAAAAACCGACTCCGAGGGGGGGGCGTTTTTGGAAATGAAATAAAGGTCCGAGTCGGGAACGGAAAATCCGAACCTCGGAGACCTAGATCGGGAATGTCTAGATGAACGTTTTAAATACTAGTGAAACGTCCATTTGAGGCTCCGAAACGGTAGAAAATCACTAAACTGACGTAAGGGTCGAAATAGTGCTTCCCAAGGGTCGGGAAAGTGAAAAATGAAAATAAAATAAAAACGAACCCGGTAATGATTAGAAAAGAGTCAGAAAAGTTCCTGAGAGCCAAAAATGCAGTCTGGATCGAGAAAATTTTCGTCAGGGGTAAAATCGTAATTTTGATAAAATATAGGGGCAAAATCGTAATTTTGCCAAAATACAGGGGCAAAATTGTAATTTTGTAAAAGTTGAGAAAAAATGGGGAAAATGATAAATAAAGCCTAAAAAGTTACAAATAGGTTTTATTTAAGCTTTTTAATGAAAAATAAAAGCTATAAATGGAAATAAAAATTAACAGACAAAGTTTTGTCTGTAGGATCCAAAAATCGACCTACAAGGAGGGCGATCAAAGATCCACGAGAGGAAAAGAGAAGAGACTGATAAGGTAAGTTCAGACATTTATCTGTCTGCAACATATAGCATTATTGTTGCTAACTTTGATGTACTAACTATAAGTTAGGTACATATGTGCTACGGGCACTACTATAGAGTAGAGAGAAAGACGTAATGTACTACGGGCACTATTGAGAATGGACACATTGTTAATTGTGCTTCGGGCACTAGAGCGAGGTTAATGAAACTCACTCCCCTAAAATTAAAATGTGACCCATTCCTAACCACGGGACAATGTGAAGTCACCGGGTTAGAAATTTAAAAAGTCGGTAATGAAACCACTTTCTGGCGTACCAGCCTTCCGTACAGGGAGGTACTTTTGCCTTCAGGGCTATGAGATTAAGGCTGTGGAGGTCAGCACTGATGCACCGCTCCCAGTCATGTACAATTTTGCCTTCGGGGCTATGAGATTAAGGCTGTGGAGGTCAGCACTAATGTACCGCTCCCAGTCATGCGCACTTAAATGGTACTGCCAACCTGAGCTCAAAACCGGAACATAATTAAAGATAATTACCCAAAACTGAAACTGTGCCATAATTGAGCATAAGACAGTTTAGTGAGAGTGCTAACATCGCGGTAGATGTACTGTTGTGACACTGTGTTGTGGTCAACCTTACTATTCACGTATGAATAGTGGTCAAAGTTACTATTCACGTATGAATAGCGGTCAAAGATACTATTCATGATGAATAGTACTATTTATAGAAATTTTATTTCTTGCATGTTTGAACTTACTGAGCCTGTAGCACACCATTTTTGCTAACGTTGCAGGTAAGCGACCAGCTCAGCAGCTTGTTTGACTGGATGCGGACGGGATGGCGCGTGTCAAATGGGATAACTAAGCGAGGGATGTGGTCCTGCCCGAGTCTTTCCGCTGAGTGATAAAAAGGGAAGAAAAAAAAAAGAAACAGTCTTTTGTAATATTACATATTTTACAAAAGTACTGTAATGTGTAAATTACTTTGTACTTGCCAACAAAGTAAATAGTGGGAAATGTTTTAAATGATGTTTAAAGAAAAAAAAAATTTTCCCTAAAAACGTCATGATTTAAAAAGAGAGAGAGATAAGCCGGCGACCCATGAGAGTACAATCTATTGTAGTTAGTGATAAAGCTTAACTGTAATAGTATTGTATGATCTCTACGAGGGGCGGGCCGCCACAGTTGGTATTAGAGCCTGTTTGCGATTGCTTTAGTTTAGAATACCAACTGCCGTCACAGTTGGTATCAGAGTGGGTTTACGGTTGGTGTAGTCTAGAATACCAACTGCTGCCACAGTTGGTATCAGAGCGGAATTACGGTTGGTTTAGTTTGGATTACCAACTGCAGTCATAGTTGGTATATCAGAGCAGTGTGACCATATCCTGATTTGACACTTCGCGCATCCTGCACCGCTATCCAAGTAAGTAGTTTACTTAAGTTTAGTTAATTATTTTCTTATGTGAAAATAATTATCTTATAGGTAGCAAGATGACCAGACCTCCATATGTGAGACCACCGCTACCACGACCGAGAGGGGTATTACGGGTATGGACGAGACCTATTGTGAGGCCGTCTATGTCCCAACGACTGTTAATTAGACCTCCGGTGCCCGAGAGACCTCCGGTACCAGTACCAGCATCAGCACCAGTGCCAGTAGAGGTTGTACAGCCACGACCGATAGTTCATCCACCTGTAGTAGTGGACATTCCAGTTGTTGGTGGATGCCAACATATTGGGGTGAGAGTTTCGGCACGGGCAGTACAGGCATTCGAGCTAGCAGTCCCCCTATGTTTGACGGTGGACGACAGTCGATGGAGACGAAGGACTGGCTCCATGCTATAGAGAGGATTATGGTAATATGTGACATCGATCAAGATATGTGGATCCAGTTGGCAGTCAGTATGTTTCAGGGAGATGCTCGAGTATTTTGGCAGTATTGCGACCAGGAGATTTTATTAGGATTCAGTTGGGCTGAGTTCTGTCAGCGACTGGCTGATCAGTTTCTGCCTAGGGATCCAACACCTGCTCCAGCACCTCCAGAGAGACGAGAGGCTGATACATCTACGTATCCCGGATTTGATGAAGTTAGGGACTACATTCTCCAGACAGAGAGGATGGTCATGCTGTCTGGTGAGACAGTGATGTCTTACGCAGCACGATTTAAGGAGACCATTAGGAGAAGATGTCCGTTGCCCAACCTCACTGAAGCAAACTGTTGCGAGCTGTTCTGGAAAGGCTTACCCATGGAGTTGAGACAGAGGGTGATCAAGCTGTTTCCTCCGACGCTCCAAGAGTTTGTGGTGACTATCAGGACGATCGAGAGAGAGATTCTGATCGAGCATCTGACGCAGAGTCGACGAGAGACACTGGGTCAAGATGAGATGTTTGTACGCATCTTTGGACCGAGGAGAATGATGAATGATCATGAAGCTGGACCGTCTAGACCACGAAGAGGTGATGACTCAGGACAGGGAGCATTGCCTAGGGGCGGTGACGATTCAGATGATACCGATGACGATGAGGATCCAGAAGAATATCCTCTAGTCCCAGACACAGGGGATGCGTGACCAGTAGATATGTATACATGTACATAAGTAGCTTAGAGAAAAGCTCTTTTGTATAGACTTGTGGCCAAGATGTATAAAATGGCCGATGTATATATGACTGGTGATGATTATGTATGACATATAAATGTTTTGCTATGAATGAAATATCAAAATGATTATATGTTGTACGATGATGTGTTACGATGATGTGGCTTTACATTACCCTAAATTTCGTAAATTGATATGATTTTACGAATGTGGTTATGGAAAAGCAAACGGTGAATTGTTGTGCCATAATAGGACAATAGGCAAGACAGTGGATTTGCGTAATCGACCAGAGGGAGGAGAGCGACGTCCTAATGTTATGGAGAGACTGGATCAGATACAAGCTCTGTTAGAAACTCAGATGCAAGAAAATGCTAATCTAAGACGACGGGTAGAGGAACTAGAATAGAGACAAGGCTCTGAGGGTACCCAAGTAAAACAGGAAGCTGAGGTAGATCCAGTTATCCCTCCAGCTGCGGTACATGAGAGAGTTCCTGAACCACAACCAGTATTGAATTTGGAACCCCTCTATGAAAGATTCAGGCGTATGATGTGACGCCCCGTGCCCTCAGCGGCCCGGACCGTCACTGTAAACTCTATTACTTGCTTCTTTAAAACCGATACTTAAACTTGCTGAATTTACTACCATAAATTTAGAGGGATTTTTTTTTATATACACGTACGTATTTACTATTCACGTACGCATACTATTAAAATGCGGAATTTGAAAAACATAAGGATTTCAATTATACATACATAATTTTATACTTGTTTATCTGATTACTATTCACCAGATACTATTTAAATATACTACTCGTACATATACTGTTTACTGTTCCAAAATACCATTTAACCTTTACTATTCAAAATACTATTTAACTGTCACCATTCAAAATATTATTTACTCATACTGTGTGGAAGAATACTCGCGGGGTATCCATAACCTCATCCTCACATCCACCTCCGCCACCATCATCGTCCCTTGATGTTTACGCTATAAGATGCTTACCTACAGCATGAACACACTCCGTGAGCTTTACGCCCAGTAAGTACAACATGTTAACCGCAAAACATGTTTAAAACATAGCACATACTTAAAATCATAAGCATGACATATATCACTTAATAAATCACATACCATATAAGCATATCACATATCAGTTCACATATCATGTCATCACATAACATGTCATAACACTGAATATAAAACTTCACATACTTTATGCATGACAGAAGCATCGTGTACTGTATGCACTCTACTGAAAAAGAAAGCATAACGAACTATAACTAATGCATGGTCCGGTTATGTTCATTTATGCTTCAAGTTTCTCTTTTCTTTTCTTGTCTATTTAGGGCCCATGTGTCAGTACCGTGTGCGCGCAGACCAACGGTAACGCCCGAGGTCAACTAATGCCGAAGAGCCATCAACTGATGCTCAACTTTTGGCCTTAACTTTCTTTAACTGGAAACCCCTTCGACTGAAGGAGCCGGTACGACACACCTATTTATTTCCATCTTGTTTAACTGTTCTAGCCATACGCTTCTCTAAGCTGTCCCCAATCCTACGCGGTAGGGATCTATGGCTTCTATCTTGTTCTTTCATCAATCTACTCGATTGCGAAACTATATGCTCTTATGTATGCTGTGCAGCATCGTGTTCAAGATACATACTTAAAATACTGGAAAAGCATCATTTTAAATTCATTTTATCCATGCTGTAGGCGGAGTTGTACTTACCCGTCAGCAGACAGTTTATACCCTCGCCTTCGTCACAATACAGGTACCTCCCTGTAATCATAATACAATTCGTTAACATTTACTCTTAGGTCACTGTGGTCATTAGTGACTAATAAAAACTCTATCGTTAGTGATACCGATCCTTATCGGTACTAATTGCCCTTCTCTTAAGAATTTAATTTTCTAATCATTGTTAATTAATTTATTTACCCAATAAATTAATTAACATCGCTCTTAGGTCACTCTATCGTTAGGAACTAATAAACTTATCGTTGTGTGGTACTGATGCCTATCGGTACCCGACTGCTCTACTTTGGGAAATTTGATATCTAATTTTTTTAATCGTGCTTGATTAATTTGTCTACTTGACAAATTAATCACTGTCTCTCACTATCCCATTCCGACTTGGTCCTTGACTGGCTAACCAACCAATCAACTGACTGAATACCTCTCGTATGACCATTTAGCCTGTCGGGTTACCGTTACCGATGTAATCGCCCCAAATTTTATACTTCGATCGCACCCGTCCCTCGGGTGGTACTATTCTGACATAGGGGTCGTTTTCTTACATTACGAAATTTCTAATGGGGCGGTTCACTAATCCTTACAACGTCCGTCCTTCTTTCCCGGACCTAGGTCATCGAGGGAGCTCGGGTTTCCATCCCGATCACATTTTCAGCCCTTGTTTCCTAAAATACCCCTTTGTGCCGTTTTAGAAATTTCGGCAGCATTTCCGCTTAATTTTTGGGTTTTCGGCGTTTAGGAAACGCCTCAAAACCATCTAACCTATTCTAACCTGCCATGTACTAAACTAGAGGCCTAATTTTTACGTAAAAGCTCCGCTTTTTACGTAAAAATTTTCACATTTTCTCACATTCTCTTTTTCGACATTTCACCCCTTTTTTTTTACAATTCTTCAAGTCAGTAAACCATAATTAATACATAATTATTTCCAATAATAAATTGAGGAATCAGTAGATCAAAACTACTACCAAAATCGTTCCCGTCGGCGGTCGGACGAACTGTTCGGTCTCGACCGCGCAATCTTTGAATCGTCGTTCTTCACTTTTGAAACTCCGGTTTGCAAATCCGATGCCGCGGATGTGTCCGGAACGTCGAAAATAGGCCAACGGGCCATTCTTCATTTTTCGGTCTCCGGTCGCCGTTGACCGACATTGACCGCCGTTGACCGGCCGTTGACCGGCGTTGACCACAGCGGCGACGGGAGTGGCGACCACCATCTTGAAGAGCTCGACGAGAGGAACCCATTGGTGGTGTCAATTTCACGAATCGAGGCTCCTATCACCGGAAATCGACCCTCGAAAAGTCGGCGACGGCGACGGCGGCGACGTTGGATCTTCATTTTCCAGCGTTGTTGCCCAAAATTGATTTGGGGCTTTTGATCTACGTGTTGTTCTGAGCATTTTGATACCGACCTTGCAACTCAACTCCACCGGAATAGCGAGATCCGACGGCGGCGATGGCGGCGGCGACGGCGAACCTTGGGCGGCGCGATCCGGCCGTTGTTGAGGTGAAATGAAGCCTAGGTTTTGTTTTACTCTTCACCACGAATCCATTGGGACCAGAATCGTGGCATTTGGACGTCGGACGGCGGAGATACGGCGGTTTGAAAAATTCGGCCACCGGCGGCTTTGGGCAGCACGTGCGGCGTGCTCCGGCGTCGGTTCGGTCGACTCGGCCCACCGTTGGAATCAGCTCGTCGAGAGCTTTCCAATGGTGCCGGCGGTGTCGAAAACGGAGGCCGGATTCGATGGTCGATCACTGTTCATCTTCGTGTGGTGTGGGGAGGAAATGGGATTTGGAAAAATTATGGGGGCTATTTTTCAATAGTCCTAAAAATTTCGTCCTTTTATACTAATTTTTTGAAAAATTTTAAGATAGGCTATACTGACTAATTTGGGCGTGCTGAACCCAAATATATCAGTTTTATCTTCATCCGAGGTCGTCTCGACCAGTTTCCCGATACTGCATGGTTCCCGGTCAAAAATTACTTTTTGTGCTCAAATGACTAATTTGAGCATTCTGATTCCAAATTTATCAGTTTTATATCAAGAAAAGGTCATCTTGACCAATTTCTTGATACTGTGGTTAGGCCTACACTGTGTTGACACTGTGCACGCATAACGAGGCGTTTTCGTGTGAAATTTCAAACACAGTCTCTCTTGACTAATTTGGACGTGCTGATTTCAAATTTATCAGTTTTACATCCATCTGAGATCTTCTAGACCAGTTTTCGGGATCTATATGACCTCGTCTCGAAAAACGTGTCAGGTGCCCAATTGACTAATTTGGGCGTCCTGAGTCTAAATATATCAGTTTCGGGGGGAGAAAAGGTCATCTTGACCCTTATCCCGATACTGCGTATC
Organism: Antiaris toxicaria; assembly: GCA_035233585.1. Taxonomy (NCBI): domain Eukaryota; kingdom Viridiplantae; phylum Streptophyta; class Magnoliopsida; order Rosales; family Moraceae; genus Antiaris; species Antiaris toxicaria. Next base: position 78,945,705 of record CP141156.1, read on the forward strand.
TTTTAAACAAAATCTACATTTTGTGCTCAATTGACCAGATTGAGCCTGCTAACTGTTAATATATCAGTTTTATACCAGATTAAGGCCGTCTTGGCCACTAACCTAACACTGCGTTTCTCACTATTCACTATTCACTATTCATTATCTGACTGACTAATCTGAGCGTTCTGACTCCGATTTTGTCAGTCTCTGGGCGAGAAGAGGTCATCTAGACCACTTTTCTTGATACTGTACATCTATTAGGGCAATTATCGCTGCTGCGCTCAGGTGACCAGTCTGAGCGTACTGATGACTAGCTCATCAGTTCTGTATCATAAAATAGTCGTCTTGACCGGTTTCTTGATATTGCGTGTCTCAACGCATACTCACATAATAGGGTGGACCGATTTCACTGTCGGTTGCCCCTTTCACTGCATGAATAGTAATTAAACGTTACTATTCCCATTTAATTCATTCAACTGAAAAGCACACTGTGCTTATTAACTTACTTACATCATTACATAGTAATTAAGTTTCATAATTCATGAGAGTCATTACAGTGGCTCTCGGCTCATTACACAGCCTCTTACACAATCATGTACTTGACCGTGTTTCTTAAATTTGCACTAAAAGACATTAAATTATGTCCATTTTATTCCTTAATGACTTATTACATGGTAAGTAGGTGTCATGAAAATGGCGGTCATTACAACCTACCCCCCTTACAAAATTTTCGTCCTCGAAAATTAGAATAATTCCGGGAAGTCTCTTCTCATGTCTTCTTCCCATTCTCATGCGGCTTCCTCAATACTATGATTCTGTCACAACACTTTTACTAGCAGTATACTTTATTCCTAAGTACTTTCTCCTTTCTAACTAAGATCCGCACGGGTCTCTCCTCGTACGTCAGATCAGCGTATACTACAACGGATTCTTGGCTAAGAACCTGGGAGTTGTCTGGCACATACTTCTTCAGCATCAAGACGTGAAAGACGTTGTGCACTGTTGCTAACTCAGGAGGAAGTGCTAGTCTATAAGCCACCTTCCCGACTTTCTCTATTATCTCAAGGGTCCATCTACCTAGGACTGAGCTTTCTTTTATTTTCAATGCCCATCACCCCTTTCATGGGTGCCGCCTTGAAAAAGACCGAGTCTCCTACTTGAAACTCGAGGGGTCCATAGCGCTTATCGTCAAAATTTTTCTGTCGACTATGCGCTGTATCTAACGTTTCTCGTATCAGCTTCACGTCTGCCATGGTATTCTTGATAATGTCTGAGCTAACTAGCCGTTTCTCTCCGGTTCGGTACTAATGAGCCAGGGATCTACATTCCCTTCCACAGAGTGTCTCGTACGGTGCCATTCCTATCGAGGAATGATAGTTGCTGTTGTACGAGAACTCGCTCAATGGTAGCTTCTGATCTCAATTTCCTTTGAAGTCTAGGACGCAGGTCTCAACATGTCCTCTAACATCTGTATGGTCCTCTCAGACTAACTGTCGGTCTGAGGATGAAATGCTATGCTAAACTCTCACTTGGACCGTAATGCAGCCTGAACACTTCACCAAAATCTGGAGGTAAAGCATCCACTACGATCTGAGACGATCGACTCTGGTACTCTGTGTCGTTTCACGAACTGTGCCGCATAGATTTCTACTAGTCGTTCCACCGAGTAGCTAACTTTCATTGCTAAAAATCTAACTGATTTCATCAGTCTGTCTACAATCACCCAGATTGTGTCATTATCGTTTGACGTCTTCGGCAATCCGATTATGAAATTCATCGTAATCTGGTCCCATTTCCACTCGGGTAACTTAATTTCCTACGATTATCCTGCTGAGCACTGGTGATCTACCTTAACCTTCTGGCACGTAAGGCATCTGGCGACGAACTCGACAATGTCATTCTTCATTCCAAGCCACCAAAAGCTTTCCTTTAGGTATTTGTACATCTTATTCGCTACCGGATGTACGGAATATGACGTCTCGTAAGGTTCCAAAAGGATTCGCTTCTTGAGTTCTTCATCTTTTAGAACACACACTCTATCTCTGTAGTAGAGTATGTCGTCCTTAAGGATCTTAAATTCTGAACCCTTGTCCTCTATAGCTTCCTTTTTGGACTTGAGTAGGGACAAATCAAAATCTTGACCGATCTTGATCTCTTCTTGGAGCGTCGATTGGAGGGTCATGTCAGACAATCTCCCTATCAAAATCTTGATCTCGCTGTCGCATAACTCCTTTGTAGCGCTCTTGACAGGCACTAATAGCCATAGGCATAGTAATATGCTTATGACTGTACGCATTGACCACTTTATTGGCTTTCTCCGGATGGTATAGGATCTCACGGTCGTAATCCTTACCAACTCTAGCCATCTACGCTGCCTCATGTTGAGCTCTTTTTGCGTGAATATACACTTGAGGGTTTGATGGTCGGTGTAAACCTCGCACTTAGCTCCATACAGGTAGAGCCTCCATACTTTTAACGTAAAAACTATCGCTACTAGCTCTAGATCACGCGTTGGGTAGCTCTTCTCAAGGTTTTTGAGTTGTCGTGAAGCATACGCGACTACTCTACCACTCTGCATCAACACAGTTTCCAACTTGGTTTTAGATGCGGCGCTTAAATCACAAAGCTTCCCTGACCAATATTTGAAATGGTCAGCATTGGAGTGCTTATGAGTCTTCATTTCAGCTCCTGAAAGCTTTCCTCACACTTGTCGATTCACCTATACCTCTTTCCCTTCTTGGTGAGCGCTGTGAGCGAAGCAGCTAACTTTGAGTAACCTTCGACTAAGTGTAGGTAACATCCTGTTAGTTTAAAGAAACTGTGAATTCCCGTTACTTTCCTTTGAGCTGGCCACGTGCTAACTGCATCAATTTTCATCGGGTCCACAGATACTCCTTCCTTGGGGACTACGTGGCCTAGGAAATGGACCTTCTCCAGCCAAAACTCGTACTTGGAGAACTTGGTGTATAACTGATGGTCCTGTTGTATGCGCAAAATGATAATTAAGTGCTCTTCGTGCTCTTCCTTCGTCTTAGTGTGTATAAGTATGTCATCAATGAACACAATGACAAACTTATCCAAATAGTCCTTGAACATACGGTTCATCCGGTACATGAAAGTTGCTGGTGCGTCCGTTAATCTGAGCGACATGAACAGAAACTCGTAATGTCCGCACCGCGTTTGAAAGGCTGTTTTAGGTACATCTTCTTTCCTGATTCGTAGTTGATGGTACCCTGAACGTAGATCGATCTTCGAGGACATTGCAGCATCTCAGAGCTAATCAAATAGATCATCAACTCGCGGCAACAGATGCTTGTTCTTAATTGTAATCCTGTTCAACTCTCTGTAGTCGATGCACATTCTCAGTGGTCCATCTTTCTTCTTCACGAATGGTATGGGTGCTCTCCAGGGTGAATAGCTCTATCGCATGAATCCCTTATTTATTTAGTCCTTCAGCTGAGCTTGGAGCTCTTTTAGCTCTGCAGGGCCCATTCCGTAGGGGGCCTCAAAGATAGGGCTGATTCTAGTAGACGTTCAGTCTCGAACGAGATCCCGCGCTCTGGTTGGAGTCCTGCAAGATCTTCTGGAAATATCTCCATGAATTCCCTGACTATCGGTAAGTTGTCGGGTCCTATCTCTATTCCTTGAGTCTTATCTGCTATGTATACTAGGAAGTCCGTGCATCCACTGGATAGCATCTCGCGAGCCTTCACTGCTAATATCATCGTCTTTGGTTGCTCTGGCAACAAACCCTTATAGATGAACTTTTCACATCCGATTGGTTCGAAAACGATTTTCCGCCTTCAACAGTTTATGACAATGTTGTGTCCTAAGCCTTTTTTTTTTTTTTGGCAGAATCTGATGATGCAACGAATGGCTGGCTCCAGAATCAAGTAGAACTAACACATCAAAGTTGGCGATAGAAAGCTGGCTTGTCACCATTGCAGAAGTTACAGCTTCAACGTCACTTCCCTTGTAAGCATAGATTCTCCCTTAGCTGTCTGAAGCTTTCAGTATACCGTGTGTGATTGAAGGGTCTTCGATCCTGGTCTGGTTGGTGTGAAGTTGATTATTCTCAGTGCGGGGTTGATTCTGTCGATTCTGCAGGTTAGAGTGGCAAAATTTTTTTTTTTTGACATAGTGGCCTTCCTTGCCACAGATGAAACAACCACTTGCTCTCTGCTTGCATTCTCCTGGGTGCCTCTTTCAGCATCTCGTGCACGTCGGGTATTGGCTGTCATTCCTTCCTGGTCGTCTCTCTTCTGGGGAAATTCTTCTGTGAATCTTGATCGCCCTAATTCCCCTTTTCTCTTGTTATTGTTATGGGAATGCCTACTATTCTGGCCGGTTCCCACATTCTGCCCTCTATATTGTGACTCGGGGTTCTGCTTCTCCTGAGCCTGCTCGGCTTGCGTTTTCTCCTCCTTTCGTGCCTTAAAATTCTGCGCCTTTCGCTCCTTATCCTGAGCCGACCAGTACTCAGCTCAGATAGTCTTGCTGATATATTCTGCTAGTGTCGCTGGTCCGTGGCTTCCACTACAGACCTAAACTGTGATTTCTGTTCTGAACATCTTCAGCATTCGTCTGACTTTCTCCTTTTGGTCGGTACCAAATCTGGACAAAGTTGAGCCAACTGCTCAAACTTCTTGACTGCCTCCATAACAGTCATACTACCTTGGTGCAGGTTGTCGAACTCGTCTTACTGCGCTACTAGTGATTCCTCGTTGAAGTACATCTCCTTGAATTCCTCAATGAAATTGCTCCAGCTCATCTCTCTGATGTTCCTCCTAATGGTTACCATCTTCCACCACTAACGCGCCTCATTGCGCAGGGTGAAGGATGCATACATTACTTTCTCTCTTTATCTGTTAACCCTATAAAATCCAAGATTACTTGGATATCCGTTAGCCAATCATCAGCCTCTATAGGGTTGGTGATTCTTAAGAATTCTAACGCTTTCATGCGTCGGAATCTCTCATACAAGTCGCCTTCCCTAGGGATTGGTAGAAAAACAATTGTTGTTACGAAAGCAGCCATTACTATGGGTGCTAGTGCCTCCTGGACTGGAGGAGTTGCTTGCTCCCTCAGAGTTTTTGGGGCTGCTGAAGCCTCCTGTGTTGGCATCCCTACTGACCGTGGTGCCTGGGGTTGCTGGCCCAGCTGTTCCCTAAGCTGGTTTAACTCCCGTTACTGGTTCTCCATCATCTCTTGCATGGCTGCGATCTGTGCTATCAACTCATCCTCTCGGGATGCTGGGTTTAACTAAGCTCTCGTTCTTGCCATGTTTTCCTATGTAACCCTATCGTACAGTGGAAAAGGAAAATATAAGTCTCTTAAATTCTGTACTTGGGACTCGTATCACATATCATTTTCTTTCTTACTTAACAATCTTACTTAAACATTATGGATATAAATATACACACCATATCCATCTTTCTTTCTCTCATACTGTGATGTTCAATACAATTACCACATTGTATTGGGACATCGTCTGAGTGCTAGGATTCGTCCTGCACTTTCTGTCATATCATACTCACATTGTGGAAAAAAATTATATCTGGCCCCTAGGGCAAAGCTTTACTACTTATCTCATAATATATTTCACACAATATATATACATATATTCAAGATTCTAGTTCAGTGGGAGTGACACACACTTCCCCTATACGATCCCAACAAGTACATTATGCTATAACTGACGGGGGAGAGCTACTGCTTCCCTCTATATATTTTCATAACTAACATTCCCGCAGAAGGGTTACTACTATTGGAAGGATAATCCTGATTCAGTATCAGGCATCTCCTCATCATCACTATCACTGAGTGAGTACTCCTCTGGGTTCTCTTCTTCTTCTCAGCTGAAACTGACCTCGTCATCGCTGGCTATGATGACTTCGTCATTACTAAAGCGGTTGGGGATCTCCTTTCCCTCATCGTCGGGATGGGCGTCGAAAAGAGTCTCGTTATCTTCCTCTTTCATGGGGTGTTCGGGAGACATACGGGCTGGTTCGGGGTTCTCCATTGACTCCCTATTGCCCTTGTGTACTTCTGGCTGGTGCTCGGCCATGAACTCTTCATCGACCAGTTGGGATGCTAGTTCTACCAGGTCACCCTCCATAATGGCGGCTGCTATAATGCCTTGGGCTTGTGCAAGGTTCCCGGGGTTGAGCACTTTTCTCTCGGCATTCACTATCTCCTTGATAAGGCTTGCTAATCCTATTTGATCGCTCTTCTAATTCTGTTTGGCAAGGTCTCTTTCTCTCTTTGAGTCTTCTTCTGTCTTGATCCACTTTTGTCTCGGCATGTATTGTAGAAGTCCATATCGGTTCCTTGTAGCGAACAACATACGTTAGAACTGTATCACCGGACATCAGCTGCAGTCTTTCAGTCCGATGAACAAATTCTCGTATATCCATAACTCTAGGGAACTTAGGCGGTTTCACTCCCTGCTTGCCCATAGAGAAAAACTGGGGCTGATGCTGGACTGCTCTCAGAGATTGGCTCGATCGTGGTATGGCGAAACTCGACATAGTTAAGAGCTCATCCTGGTCATAAGGATCCCAATACACACGAGAGTATCTTCTTGAGAGGTATCAACAGCCAACAGGACTTAGTTATCCTGATCAATGGCGTACAATCGGGGAATCACTTTGATAACGTGAAACCAGTCCTGACATTCTCATGGAGTGCAGGAGTACTGTTTGCCATTCGAAACTTAGTGGACAACTAGCCTTGAAGATAGGTACAACTCGGGCAGCAATCCATGTCCTTTCTTTGAGCAGTTCTTTAGCACTGCACGGTCGTAATTTTTCGTATAATGATTTCAGCATCTTTTCATCTTATCCTCGCCATCATAGATTTCGTCGTTTCATTAATATAAAATGTTATCTTCAATAGATAAACATTTACTGACTAAAAAAATAAAACTAACTTACTTGGACAGATGAGGCAGGCATGCGGCGATGTGAGGTAGGATGGCAGAAAACCGCTCTGATACCAACTGTGACGCCCCGTGCCCTCAGCGGCCCGGACCGTCACTGTAAACTCTATTACTTGCTTCTTTAAAACCGATACTTAAACTTGCTGAATTTAATACCATAAATTTAGAGGGATTTTTTTTTATATACACGTACGTATTTACTATTCACGTACGCATACTATTAAAATACGGAATTTGAAAAACATAAGGATTTCAATTATACATACATAATTTTATACTTGTTTATCTGATTACTATTCACCAGATACTATTTAAATATACTACTCGTACATATACTGTTTACTGTTCCAAAATACCATTTAACCTTTACTATTCAAAATACTATTTAACTGTCACCATTCAAAATATTATTTACTCATACTGTGCGGAAGAATACTCGCGGTGTATCCATAACCTCATCCTCACATCCACCTCCGCCACCATCATCGTCCCTTGATGTTTACGCTATAGGATGCTTACCTACAGCATGAACACACTCCGTGAGCTTTACGCCCAGTAAGTACAACATGTTAACCGCAAAACATGTTTAAAACATAGCACATACTTAAAATCATAAGCATGACATATATCACTTAATAAATCACATACCATATAAGCATATCATATATCAGTTCACATATCATGTCATCACATAACATGTCATAACGCTGAATATAAAACTTCACATACTTTATGCATGACAAAAGCATCGTGTACTGTATGCACTCTACTGAAAAAGAATGCATAACGAACTATAACTAATGCATGGTCCGGTTATGTTCATTTATGCTTCAAGTTTCTCTTTTCTTTTCTTGTCTATTTAGGGCCCATGTGTCAGTACCGTGTGCGCGCAGACCAACGGTAACGCCCGAGGTCAACTAATGCCGAAGAGCCATCAACTGATGCTCAACTTTTGGCCTTAACTTTCTTTAACTGGAAACCCCTTCGACTGAAGGAGCCGGTACGACACACCTATTTATTTCCATCTTGTTTAACTGTTCTAGCCATACGCTTCTCTAAGCTGTCCCCAATCCTACGCGGTAGGGATCTATGGCTTCTATCTTGTTCTTTCATCAATCTACTCGATTGTGAAACTATATGCTCTTATGTATGCTGTGCAGCATCGTGTTCAAGATACATACTTAAAATACTGGAAAAGCATCATTTTAAATTCATTTTATCCATGCTGTAGGCGGAGTTGTACTTACCCGTCAGCAGACAGTTTATACTCTCGCCTTCGTCACAATACAGGTACCTCCCTGTAATCATAATACAATTCGTTAACATTTACTCTTAGGTCACTGTGGTCATTAGTGACTAATAAAAACTCTATCGTTAGTGATACCGATCCTTATCGGTACTAATTGCCCTTCTCTTAAGAATTTAATTTTCTAATCATTGTTAATTAATTTATTTACCCAATAAATTAATTAACATCGCTCTTAGGTCACTCTATCGTTAGGAACTAATAAACTTATCGTTGTGTGGTACTGATGCCTATCGGTACCCGACTGCTCTACTTTGGGAAATTTGATATCTAATTTTTTTAATCGTGCTTGATTAATTTGTCTACTTGACAAATTAATCACTGTCTCTCACTATCCCATTCCGACTTGGTCCTTGACTGGCTAACCAACCAATCAACTGACTGAATACCTCTCGTATGACCATTTAGCCTGTCGGGTTACCGTTACCGATGTAATCGCCCCAAATTTTATACTTCGATCGCACCCGTCCCTCGGGTGGTACTATTCTGACATAGGGGTCGTTTTCTTACATTACGAAATTTCTAATGGGGCGGTTCACTAATCCTCACAACGTCCGTCCTTCTTTCCCGGACCTAGGTCATCGAGGGAGCTCGGGTTTCCATCCCGATCACATTTTCAGCCCTCGTTTCCTAAAATACCCCTTTGTGCCGTTTTAGAAATTTCGGCAGCATTTCCGCTTAATTTTTGGGTTTCCGGCGTTTAGGAAACGCCTCAAAACCATCTAACCTATTCTAACCTGCCATGTACTAAACTAGAGGCCTAATTTTTACGTAAAAGCTCCGCTTTTTACGTAAAAATATTCACATTTTCTCACATTCTCTTTTTCGACATTTCACCCCCTTTTTTCTTACAATTCCTCAAGTCAGTAAACCATAATTAATACATAATTATTTCCAATAATAAATTGAGGAATCAGTAGATCAAAACTACTACTAAAATCGTTCCCGTCGGCGGTCGGACGAACTGTTCGGTCTCGACTGGGCAATCTTTGAATCGTCGTTCTTCACTTTTGAAACTCCGGTTTGCAAATCCGATGCCGCGGATGTGTCCGGAACGTCGAAAATAGGCCAACGGGCCATTCTTCATTTTTTGGTCTCCGGTCGCCGTTGACCGACGTTGACCGCCGTTGACCGGCGTTGACCGGTCGTTGACCGGCGTTGACCACGGCGGCGATGGGAGTGGCGACCACCATCTTGAAGAGCTCGACGAGAGGAACCCATTGGTGGTGTCAATTTCACGAATCGAGGCTCCTATCACCGGAAATCGACCCTCGAAAAGTCGGCGACGGCGGCGGCGTTGGATCTTCATTTTCCGGCGTTGTTGCCCAAAATTGATTTGGGGCTTTTGATCTACGTGTTGTTCTGAACATTTTGATACCGACCTTGCAACTCAACTCCACCGGAATAGCGAGATCCGACGGCGGCGATGGCGACGGCGAACCTTGGGCGGCGCGATCCGGTGTTGTTAACGTGAAATGAAGCCTGGGTTTTGTTCTACTCTTCACCACGAATCCATTGGGACTGGAATCGTGGCATTTGGACGTCGGACGGCGGAGATACGGCGGTTTGAAAAATTCGGCCACCGGCGGCTTTGTACGGCGCGTGCGGCGTGCTCCGGCGTCGGTTCGGTCGACTCAGCCCACCGTTGGAATCAGCTCGTTGAGAGCTTTCCAATGGTGCCGGCGGTGTCGAAAACGGAGGCCGGATTCGATGGTCGGTCACTGTTCATCTTCGTGTGGTGTGGGGAGGAAATGGGATTTGGAAAAATTATGGGGGCTATTTTTCAATAGTCCTAAAAATTTCGTCCTTTTATACTAATTTTTTGAAAAATTTTAAGATAGGCTATACTGACTAATTTGGGCGTGCTGAACCCAAATATATCAGTTTTATCTTCATCCGAGGTCGTCTCGACCAGTTTCCCGATACTGCATGGTTTTCGGTCAAAAAGAGAAAGTATAAGTAAAAGCTAAAGAAGCAAGTTAAGTAATATAGTTTTCAGTGACGGTCCGGGCCGCTGAGGACACGGGGCGTCACATATGAAGCCGCCAGAATTTGAAGGCTCTACAAATCCTCTAGTGGCTGAGGACTGGTTGTCGTCATTGCAAGTGATCATGGAATTCATGAACCTAACCGACCGGGAGAAGGTTGCATGTGCATCTTTTGTGCTGAGAAAAGATGCTCGTTTTTGGTGGGACACTGTACGAATGAGAAGAGATGTGTCTACCATGAGTTGGGCAGAATTTCTGGAAGAATTTAACCAGAAATATTACGACCCTGCATCTCTGAGACAGCAACAGAAAGAATTCTCAGAGTTGACACAAGGGAATATGTCGGTAAGTGAAGTTTGCCGAAAGTTCGACCAGTTATCCCGTTTATGCCCTTATGTAGTCCCTATTGAGAGGGAGAAGATACAGAAAATGATCGGGATGTTCAGGCCAGAAATTGCTGCATTGGTAGATACTGGACAAGTACCGCCTACTTCTGTAGCAGATTGTGTGAGTCGGGCCATCAGAGCTGAGTTTCATGTAGCCCGACAGAAAGAGGAAAGAGAAAAACACTGGGAGGCCAAGAAGAAGGAGAGGGCTTTGACGAAGTCTACACAAGCTGGTCAATCAAGCAAGCCTAGTCAGAATGCTAAACCAAGCCAGGGCAATAGTCAAGGATCCCGGCAATAGTCAAGGATCCCAGCAAAATAAGAGAAAAGGCAATTTTTCCCGAAATCGCCAGGGAAATAATCGAAACCAGTAGCGAAGAACAGCTGGTAATGCAGAATCCAATGTACAAAATTGTCCTACATGCGGGAAGAGACATTCTGGACAATGCAGATTTGGGCCACTTGTTTGCTATGAATGTGGAAAGGAAGACCATTACGCCAGAAACTATCCAAATAATAGGCAGGGTGGACAAGGCACTTCCCAACAACACCAGACACGCCCACAAGCTCATTCCCTTCAGGCCAGAGTGGAAGAGTCACCAGTAAGGCCGCAACGCCAGGAGCGTGTGCCACGTTCCGATGCTCGTGTGATGGCCTACATGTTAGGAAATGCCCTAAGTATTAGAGACATTTTGATGTATTCATTTTGAACTGGATAATAAAATTATACTTAGAGGTTATTCATTACATTGCTATCTGTCCTCGTCTTATTTACATGTTAAAGTAAATGTAAGCAAATATGGCTCACTGACTGCTTGTGTTAAAACTGTTAGAACGTTGCATGCAATGGACTTTTGTATGCGAGAAGACAATATTCTAAAGTTAGCAGTCTAAACTATGGTCTGTAGTCTATGGGGTTAGACCGAGCATCTAACTCATGTTAAGACTATTATGTTGTCTAAAGCCTTAGAGGGGACGGTCTGTCTTGACTGTCTGGAGCTGGACTCCCAAGTAGAGACATGGATATGTTGCTTGGTGGTGACATATTAGACCGGGACTAAAGCGTGATTGATCTACGTAGTCCGCTATGAGTGGATCAATCTGCTTTTGACGTTCATTATGCAATAATCTTAATCCTGAGTAAATGAACTACTTCATGTATATGACTTGTGTACTTTGATGTTCCAATGGCTAAAGCGTCTCAGAGGTAGTAAGCTTATAGACCGGTTCGTTGGGTGCATGACTTGTATACGATGAAGGGTTTGTTTGCAGATATCGGAATCATAGCTCTGAGGAGTTAAAGGTATCCTCTTAAAGGCATTATACTGAATGTGAAAATGGACAAGGCCTTGGGTCGTCTGCTGGGCGGATGACTTCTTATTCACATATGGTGAATAATCATTTTCTAGATTCGGTAGTATAATGGAACTTTAAGATAGCCTGATCAGTAGGATTAAACGGACTTTGACCTAAGGCTGATCATGGATATCATATGAGGGTTTTGCATATGTGACAAGGTCATTGGATGGTAGCTCGTCACAGGCTTACGTAATACGGTATATAATTGGGAGTTCAGTTTCAGGTTTATAGTGGTGTGACTCTGAAATTAGTGATCATATGATTGAGTTGTTCGGTACAGAATGATGATCATATGGAATCACGGGAGCCCGATTATATATGTCCAATCAGTCCCTCTACTAGCTCCACATAATTCCTTAACGTTTGGCAAATTGATTTGTGTATGCTATTGGCTAGTTTATTATGCATGGATGGTGATGACACAGGATTAGGATGGTAGACAAGATTCTCTCCGGTTGGATTCAGATTTTGTTTTGGATAATAGAGTACACAGTTATTCGAACTCCAAATAAAGTTGCCATGATTTTATTTGAGATTGGATTGGAGTTGTAGAAAATTATCCATGAGAACAAGAACATGAAATACAACCGTTTTGTGGAATTTGAAATTTGAAATTTAAAATTTGAAATTTGAATTTTGAAATTTGAAATTTGAATTTTGAATTTGAAATTTGAATTTGAAATTTGAATTTGAAATTCGAATTTGAAATTTGAATTTGAAATTTAAATTTGAAATTTGAAATTTGAAATTTGAAATTTGAATTTGAAATTTGAATTTGAAATTTGAAATTCAAATTTTGAATCACAGTCCAAGTAGGATTCGAATTTGTTGTGGAAAATCCACAAGGTTTGAAATTCGAATTTGAGTTGGATTTGGAGAGGATAATCTTGTTAGAATCCTACTTGAATTTTGAATCCAAATCCCAACAAATAAGGGACGAAATTTTTGAGGATAATGCTCATGAAAATTTCGGATTTTGTGGATTAGATTCAAGGGTAAATTCAAGCTTGAATCCTAGTTGAATTTGGATTCTCTTCTTCCCTAAAAGTGGCCGAAATTTTGGAGCCTAAATCCAAGGAGAATTCGGTTATTTTTTGGATAAGGTTGAGATGAGATTTAGCTTGAAAATCCTAGTGGAATTTTGATTCTCCCTTATCCATAATGGCCGAAATTTTTTGGAGGATTTTCTCCTTGTGAATTTCGGATTTTTTGGTTGAAAAAGGGAGATAAGATTCTAGTTAAAATCTTGTTGAGATTTGGATTGGATCCATCCTAAGAAAACCGAATTTTTAGTGGAGATTATCCCTTGGAAAAATTCGGATTTTATGGGTTTGGATAAGGGAAAATATCTTTTCCTAATCCAATTCAAATTCAGAGATTCACCTCATGCAGGTCTATAAATAGAGGTCCTGCCACTCCAGTTCTCTTAGACCACAGACTCTCAGGTGAGCAGGCTTATTGTTGCACAGCTCATCGTGACAATAAAGTTCTTTAGAGATCTGGGTGGTCGGAAGAAGACTAGCAGTGCTAGCATACCGATCGAGGTTCAGAGTGCCCACACACTCAGCCATTCGGGAATTGGAGAATAGTAGAGAAGGCTAGTTGGTTGAAGCCTCCGGTCACTCTCCTCCTGTTCATTGGCATCCTTGAGGTATGAGTTTTAATTGTTGTTGATTTATTGTATATGGCATCATGAGATATTTAACGATCTAAAAATTTTTATTGTTCCGCTGCGCCACTTTGATACGTTTTTTCCGGTTTATTATCCTACAATTGGTATCAGAGCCATCTCATGACTATGCCATGTACATAAATTAGACAATTACTTAGTCTTTTTATTTATGTATGGATTTGATATTTAGAGAGTGGCATTCTAGGGTTCCTTTATGTTGTTATCATGTATTATGTATAAAGTATATGGTTATTTTAATTTTTTGAATTATTATAAGCATGCTTGATTATACCGGTTATGGTTCCTTAGAATTTAGAAAAATTGTATCTAGGAATTTTTTATGTAACCATGGGAGCAGTTTATTAACACTGTAATTTTCCCATGGATATTAATTTTTGTCTCTTAGAATTTTTATGGATAGAATTTTGTACACCGGAAACGGTATATGAATTTTTTATGTAATTATTCTTGGAGGAGATTGAAGATTGAAGACCGTAATTTATTTTTCCCAAAAGTTAAATTTAATTTAAAGGTTGAAATTTTGATTGTGTGGAAAATTTCAATTTAATTGGGATTCAAATTAATTTTTGGAGATCCTAAAAGATAAATTGGAATATGGCATGAAAATCGAGACACGACCCCTCGGGATAGGCCGACAAACCTTGGTGGGGCTGCAGCCCCTGCCCTCGGGTAGGATGGGGCTGCGGCAGCCCCTGTGCAGGCCCACACCACCCACGGCCGCAGGCTCTGCCTGCAGCCAGGGGTGGCCGTGGCCTGCCCAAGGCTGGCCGCAGCCTGGGCGTGCAGCCTCTGGCTGCAGGTGCTGCCTGCAGCTTGCCGGCTGCTGCGCCCAGCCTGGGCGTGCAGCCTGGTGCTGCAGGCTTGGCCTGCAGCCCGGTGCTGCAGGCTTGGCCTGCAGCCCGGCAGGCTGCACAAGGGGCGGCCGTGGGCTGCCAGCCCCTCCGGGGTTGGTGGCTGCCCACGGCGGCTGCCGCCTACGGGGGTGGCGGTCCGACGGTCCAAAAATCAGAAAATTTTGATTTTTAAATTTGAGATTTAATTTTAAATCATGTTTAAAAATATGTAATTGAAAATTTGAAATTTTTGAAATTACATATTATTACACATGATGATTAAAATTGTTTAAAATTTGAATTAGAAATTTAAATTTGAAATTCGAATTTGGTATTTGAATTTGAAATTTAAATTTTTGGAGATTTAAATTTTAAATAATTCTTGGGATGAGAAATAAATGGAAAGGCTACATAAAGATGGATACAAGAAGACGGAACAAAATTCAAGACCCAAAGAATGCTTTGGATGGAATTTTGTAATCTTTATTTTCTTTGTTCTAGGATGGAACCATGGCTTGGTTATTCTGTCAATTATTTTTTCTGTGATATGTCATGGATGTATAAATATGTATTGATGGATGTTTTGTATGCAAATTTGATAACATGTCATATAGGATAGGTGAGTGCCGCTCATACTATATTGATCATACATAATTTGTCAAAACTTGCATCTTTTTTCAAAATATTGAGTGGGAGAGGGTTTCAAACAAAACCCACGGCCTCCATTGTTGATCCATATGTGAAAGCATGGTAACGCCTCGCGTCAGTTCCGACCTGACCACACCCCTCGGTAGGTGTTTACCGCCGCCGGTATACTAGATTGGATCTCCTATGTGGAAAACGTGTTCGGGTGCGATTCTATTCATGACCACCCCTCGGTGGCTTGGTAGGACGTGGATCGGGCTACGTAAACAATGGTTATACACTCAAGACTCGTTTAGTTATTAACCTTCCCTAGAAGCTCTGTTAACTAAACTGGTGGCCAAATAAGCGGTTATTAATATATGTCTTAACCTTGGAGGATTTAAGGTAACATATATTAATTGGACGGGGTCCATGTTCCGGCTATTTGTTCTCATGACCACCCCTCGGTGGCTTGGGGCAATAGGTGCTGAGAATTATCGTTGCAATGCTACATTTTTTTTACAAGTTTCATGTAGGAACATACTTGTATGTTTTATTTGCTAAATTATCTGCATATTTGCTTGGGCTTTGTAATGATGTCTAGTATAATTTTATTTCAGTTCAAAATGTCACCGACACCCCTCATTTCGATACTTACTGAAAATAAGTTGAATGGCGACAATTATAAAGATTGGAAAAGAAATCTATTAATAGTTCTCAGCTGCGAGAGACACAAGTTTGTACTGGACGAACCATGCCCACCTGGGCCCAAACCTGACACACCACTTGAGGAGGTCCCGGTTGCCTATAATCGTTGGAGAGAATCCAATGAGATAGCTCGATGCTACATCCTTGCTAGCATGACGAGTGCTTTACAAAAGCAGCATGAGACTTATCAAGTTGCTGGGGAGATCATGGAAAATCTGGAGGACATGTTCGGAGGCCAAGAAAAATTGGCTCGACAGTCCACTATCACCAGCATTATGAACTCCAAGCAAAAGGCTGGTGCTCCGGTGAAGGACCATATGATCACTCTAATGGGATTCTTCACTGAGGCTGCCGAAAATGGTGCTGAGTTAGACTACAACACCCAGATCGAGATGGTGTTCAAGACTCTGTCTAAAGATTTTGTGGGGTTTAAGGCCGCATACAATCTGGCGACAAAGGAGTTAGGACTTACCGAGCTCATGAAGCAACTACAGGCTTATGAGCGGATGATCAGGGATGAAGACGTGGTCCGACCTAAAGGAGAGGCCAATTTGGCGGAATCTTCCAATCCCTCATGGAAGAGGAAGAGGCCAAATAAGAAGCAAGTGGCTTCCAGTTCTTCTAATCCTCCTGTCTCGGACGGGAAGAAGAAGAAGAAGAACAAGAAGCCAAAGGACCCTAAAAAGTCCAAATGCTTCCACTGTGGGAAGGTAGGTCACTTCAAGAAGGCTTGCCGGGAATTCCTAGCCTCCAAGGGCAAGGAAGGTAAGGAACTTCATTACTTAGAAGCGTGTTTGGTGGAAGAATCGAAAGACACATGGGTCATTGATTCGGGCGCCACTAATCATGTTTGTGTTTCGATGCAGGGGTTCGTGGAAACGAGAAGTCTACATGATAGGAGCCTCTCGTTGCGGACTGGAGATGGTAGCTTTGTGGTGGCTGAGGCAGTGGGAGACGTTCATCTTTATTTTGATCAATTTAGGTTTATTTTATTGAAAGACTGTTTTTATGTTCCTAATTTTAGGAGGAACCTTATATCGGTAGCTTGTTTAATAAAGGATTCTTATTCAGTTTCTTTTAGTAAAAGAGTTGATATTCGTAGAAATAAGTCTTTTATCTGTTCTGGATGGATGGATGGAAACCTATATTTGATCAGACCAAAGATGTACTCACTGCTTGACACTGAATTAATTGATAACTCTAAAAGGTTGAAAGTTTCTCACTCTAACAAGGCGTATCTTTGGCATTTAAGACTTGGTCATATTAATCAGGATAGGATTCAAAGATTGGTGAAAGACGGTCCTCTGGAATCTCTGGAGGAGGTACGACTTCCCCAATGTGAGTCTTGTCTAGAGGGTAAGATGACTAAGAGGTCTTTTGGAGCTAAGGGTACTAGGGCACAGGAGCTCTTAGAAATTGTGCACACTGACGTATGTGGCCCCATGAACGTCACAGCACGAGGAGGGTTCGAGTACTATGTCTCTTTCATAGATGATTACTCGAGGTATGGATATGTGTATCTGATGCACCGCAAGAGCGAAACCTTTGACAAGTTCAAAAAGTATCGTGCGGAAGTGGAAAAGCAATTGGATAAATCCATAAAGACACTTCGATCTGATCGAGGTGGCGAATACCTCTCTGATGAATTTCTAGGACATCTTGTAGAGAACGGGATTTTATCCCAATTGACTGCACCTGGTACTCCACAACAGAATGGTGTAGCCGAAAGGAGAAACAGGACCTTATTGGATATGGTACGGTCCATGATGAGTTACTCAACGCTGTCATTATCATTTTGGGGACATGCTTTACAAACGGCGTGCTATATTCTGAACCAGGTTCCGAGCAAATCAATTCCTAGAACTCCGTATGAATTGTGGCGTGGCAGGAAGCCCTCCCTTGGACATATGAGAATATGGGGCTGCCCGGCACATGTACTGGATGGGGATGCGAAGAAGTTGGAACCAAGATCAGAATTGTGCATGTTTGTAGGGTATCCAAAGGGAACTAAAGGAGGTCTGTTCTATAACCCGAAGGAACAAAAGGTCATTGTCTCAACCCATGCGACATTCTTGGAGGAAAGTCACATGAATGACTTTAAGCCTCGAAGCAAAGTGGTGCTAGAGGAGTTATCGGGTGAAAGAACTGCTCCACAGATTTCGGTCTTGGACGCAAGTCCGAGTTCCAGTGAAAGACCTGCAGACGATCAACAATTTAGGGTGCCTCGTCGTAGTGGGAGGGTTTCGAAGAAACCTAATTTCTTTATGTATGATGCTGAGGTATACCAGGCCGAGGCTCATGAGCATGAGGAAGATCCGGTCACATATGATGAAGCTATAAAGGATGTTGATTCTAGATCTTGGAAACAGGCTATGAACAATGAGATGGATTCTATGAAATCCAACTCTGTTTGGGAACTTGTAGATTTGCCGGATGGGATAAAACCCATTGGATGCAAATGGGTCTACAAAAGAAAGAAGGATGCGGAAGGGAGAGTGGAAACTTTCAAAGCTAGACTGGTTGCAAAGGGATACACGCAAAAGGCTGGAATCGATTACGAGGAAACCTTTTCGCCTGTTGCTATGCTTAAGTCTATCCGTATTCTTCTGTCCATTGCTGCGGCTCTCGATTACGAGATCTGGCAAATGGATGTCAAGACGGCATTCTTGAATGGCCATCTTGAAGAGTGTATCTATATGATACAGCCCGAAGGGTTCGTAGCAAAAGGCCAGGATAGGAAAGTCTGCAAGTTGCTTAGATCCATTTATGGATTAAAGCAGGCATCCCGCTCATGGAACCAGAGGTTTGATCAAGCGATTAAGACATTTGGTTTTGAGCAGAACGTTGATGAACCTTGTGTTTATAAACGTATTAAGGATGGAAAAGTGGTCTTTCTGATACTCTATGTCGATGATATACTACTCATTGGGAATGATGTAGGGAACTTATCATCGGTCAAGCTTTGGTTACACCAACAGTTTGACATGAAGGACTTGGGAGAAGCTAATTATGTTCTAGGCATTCGTCTCTTCAGAGATCGAAAGAACAAAATGATAGCGTTATCCCAAGCTTCATACATAGATAAAATAATTGACAAATATGCAATGCTAGAGGCAAAGAAAGGCTCACAACCTTCTATTGCCGGTTTAACTCTTTCATTGGATGACTGTCCCAAGACATCGGAAGAAAGAGAGTGTATGAGTAAGGTCCCTTATGCATCCGCTGTGGGTAGCCTTATGTACGCTATGCTTTGCACTCGCCCGGACATATGTTTTGCAGTAGGTATGGTGAGTCGATATCAAGCGAATCCTGGAACCAAGCACTGGCAAGCAGTAAAGCATATACTCAAGTATCTTAAGAGAACGAGGGATTATATGCTAGTGTATTCTGGAGGGGACCTAACACCCGTAGGATACACGGACTCAGACTTCCAGACTTGTAAGGATTCGAGGAAATCGACATCTGGATCAGTGTTTTTGCTCGGAGGAGGCGCCATTGTGTGGAGGAGCGTGAAGCAGGGCTGCACAGCTGACTCTACTATGGAGGCTGAGTATGTGGCTGCGGCTGAGGCATCTAAAGAAGCGGTTTGGCTCCGCAAGTTCTTTAGAGACCTTGAGGTCATTCCGGGTGTTGACAAGCCTATCACACTTTACTGTGATAATACAGGGGCTATTGCCAACACAAGGGAATCTCGGCACCACAAGAGGACCAAGCACATCGATCGGAGGTATCACATAATAAGAGGGCATGTGGAGACAGGACAAGTGGATGTATGTAAGATCGCGTCCGAGGACAACATCGCTGATCCCTTTACTAAGACTTTGGTAGCTAGAAGCTTTGAGAGGCATGTAGAGGCGATGGGGATGCGTAACATGGCACATCTGCTGGCTTAGGGCAAGTGGGAGATTGTTAGGAAATGCCCTAAGTATTAGAGACATTTTGATGTATTCATTTTGAACTGGATAATAAAATTATACTTAGAGGTTATTCATTACATTGCTATCTGTCCTCGTCTTATTTACATGTTAAAGTAAATGTAAGCAAATATGGCTCACTGACTGCTTGTGTTAAAACTGTTAGAACGTTGCATGCAATGGACTTTTGTATGCGAGAAGACAATATTCTAAAGTTAGCAGTCTAAACTATGGTCTGTAGTCTATGGGGTTAGACCGAGCATCTAACTCATGTTAAGACTATTATGTTGTCTAAAGCCTTAGAGGGGACGGTCTGTCTTGACTGTCTGGAGCTGGACTCCCAAGTAGAGACATGGATATGTTGCTTGGTGGTGACATATTAGACCGGGACTAAAGCGTGATTGATCTACGTAGTCCGCTATGAGTGGATCAATCTGCTTTTGACGTTCATTATGCAATAACCTTAATCCTGAGTAAATGAACTACTTCATGTATATGACTTGTGTACTTTGATGTTCCAATGGCTAAAGCGTCTCAGAGGTAGTAAGCTTATAGACCGGTTCGTTGGGTGCATGACTTGTATACGATGAAGGGTTTGTTTGCAGATATCGGAATCATAGCTCTGAGGAGTTAAAGGTATCCTCTTAAAGGCATTATACTGAATGTGAAAATGGACAAGGCCTTGGGTCGTCTGCTGGGCGGATGACTTCTTATTCACATATGGTGAATAATCATTTTCTAGATTCGGTAGTATAATGGAACTTTAAGATAGCCTGATCAGTAGGATTAAACGGACTTTGACCTAAGGCTGATCATGGATATCATATGAGGGTTTTGCATATGTGACAAGGTCATTGGATGGTAGCTCGTCACAGGCTTACGTAATACGGTATATAATTGGGAGTTCAGTTTCAGGTTTATAGTGGTGTGACTCTGAAATTAGTGATCATATGATTGAGTTGTTCGGTACAGAATGATGATCATATGGAATCACGGGAGCCCGATTATATATGTCCAATCAGTCCCTCTACTAGCTCCACATAATTCCTTAACGTTTGGCAAATTCATTTGTGTATGCTATTGGCTAGTTTATTATGCATGGATGGTGATGACACAGGATTAGGATGGTAGACAAGATTCTCTCCAGTTGGATTCAGATTTTGTTTTGGATAATAGAGTACACAGTTATTCGAACTCCAAATAAAGTTGTCATGATTTTATTTGAGATTGGATTGGAGTTGTAGAAAATTATCCATGAGAACAAGAACATGAAATACAACCGTTTTGTGGAATTTGAAATTTGAATTTTGAAATTTGAAATTTGAATTTTGAAATTTGAAATTTGAATTTTGAATTTGAAATTTGAATTTGAAATTTGAATTTGAAATTCGAATTTAAAATTTGAATTTGAAATTTAAATTTGAAATTTGAAATTTGAAATTTGAAATTTGAAATTTGAATTTGAAATTTGAATTTGAAATTTGAAATTCAAATTTTGAATCACAGTCCAAGTAGGATTCGAATTTGTTGTGGAAAATCCACAAGGTTTGAAATTCGAATTTGAGTTGGATTTGGAGAGGATAATCTTGTTAGAATCCTACTTGAATTTTGAATCCAAATCCCAACAAATAAGGGACGAAATTTTTGAGGATAATGCTCATGAAAATTTCGGATTTTGTGGATTAGATTCAAGGGTAAATTCAAGCTTGAATCCTAGTTGAATTTGGATTCTCTTCTTCCCTAAAAGTGGCCGAAATTTTGGAGCCTAAATCCAAGGAGAATTCGGTTATTTTTTGGATAAGGTTGAGATGAGATTTAGCTTGAAAATCCTAGTGGAATTTTGATTCTCCCTTATCCATAATGGCCGAAATTTTTTGGAGGATTTTCTCCTTGTGAATTTCGGATTTTTTGGTTGAAAAAGGGAGATAAGATTCTAGTTAAAATCTTGTTGAGATTTGGATTGGATCCATCCTAAGAAAACCGAATTTTTAGTGGAGATTATCCCTTGGAAAAATTCGGATTTTATGGGTTTGGATAAGGGAAAATATCTTTTCCTAATCCAATTCAAATTCAGAGATTCACCTCATGCAGGTCTATAAATAGAGGTCCTGCCACTCCAGTTCTCTTAGACCACAGACTCTCAGGTGAGCAGGCTTATTGTTGCACAGCTCATCGTGACAATAAAGTTCTTTAGAGATCTGGGTGGTCGGAAGAAGACTAGCAGTGCTAGCATACCGATCGAGATTCAGAGTGCCCACACACTCAGCCATTCGGGAATTGGAGAATAGTAGAGAAGGCTAGTTGGTTGAAGCCTCCGGTCACTCTCCTCCTGTTCATTGGCATCCTTGAGGTATGAGTTTTAATTGTTGTTGATTTATTGTATATGGCATCATGAGATATTTAACGATCTAAAAATTTTTATTGTTCCGCTGCGCCACTTTGATACGTTTTTTCCGGTTTATTTTCCTACACTACAGCAAAGAGGATGCAGAGGCAGGAACATCGAACGTAGTGACAGGTCAGCTCACTGTCGCTAGTCATGTAGCCTCTGTACTATTCGATTCCGGTGCTACGCATTCTTTTGTTTCCTATGCATTTGCTGACAAGATAGGACTTCCTAAGGACAATATGGGAAGGGTATTTAAGATAGCTTTACCCTCTGGGGAAGTATTGTTGTCCAAATACTGGTTACCTCATGTACCAGTATATGTGGCAAATAGGGAACTATATGCGGAGTTGATCGTAATGAAGATCGCGGATTACGATGTGATTCTAGGTATGGATTTCCTAGGGAAATACCAAGCTACGATCGACTGCCGAAATCGAAAGATAGTTTTCCAACCCGAGGAAGAAGAGAGTTTCGAATACGTCGACACTTCTCGAAGACCCGGGAAGATGATGATCAGTTCGCTGAGAGCAAGCAAGCTGATAGCCAGTGGTTGCATGGGATATCTGGCATATATGGTGGATACTACAGAGGAACAGAAGCTTCAACCTGAAGATGTTCTTGTTGTTAATGAGTTTATTGACGTATTTCCAGAAGAGTTACCAGGGATACCTCCAGAGAGAGAAATCTCGTTCGAAATTGAGTTGATGCCTGGAACAGCACCTATTTCCAAAGCACCATACCGCATGGCTCCAGTGGAGTTAAAGGAGCTGCAGGAACAATTAAAGGAGCTTTTGGATAAAGGATTCATCAGGCCGAGTTTTTCTCCATGGGGTGCACCTGTGTTATTCGTCAAGAAAAAGGATGGAATGTTCCGGTTGTGTATTGATTATCGGGAGTTGAATAAGGTTACGATCAAAAATAGGTATCCGTTACCTAGAATTGATGACCTATTCGACTAGTTAAAAGGCGCAGCGGTATTTTCCAAGATCGACTTACGATCAGGATATCACCAGCTGAGAATTAAAGAAAGTGATATTCCTAAGACGGCGTTTAGGACTCGTTATGGTCACTACGAGTTTCTTGTGACGCCATTTGGATTAACAAATGTGCCGGTAGCGTTCATGGACTTAATGAACAGAATTTTTAAAGAGTATTTGGATAAGTTTGTCATTGTATTTATTGATGACATTCTTATATACTCGAAGAATCATGAGGAGCACAAGGAGCATTTGAGGATCGTGCTGAACACGATAAGGAAGCATCAATTATATGCCAAATTCTCAAAATGTGAGTTTTGGCTGGACAGAGTACATTTCCTCGGACATGTTGTATCCCAGGAAGGTATTGCTGTAGATCCGACAAAGGTAGAAGCGATTAACCAGTGGCCTGTACCCAAGAGTGTGACGGAAATACGCAGTTTCTTGGGGTTAGCTGGTTATTATCGCCGATTTGTAGAGAGATTTACGCGATTAGCTGCACCTCTTACCGCTCTTACACGCAAGGAAAGGAAGTACGAGTGGACTATGGAATGCGAAAGAAGCTTCCAGTAGTTAAAGAGGCAACTGACAAGCGCACCAATCCTTACGCTTCCCACTGAAGGGGAGAAGTTTGTGATCTACAGTGATGCATCTAAAATAGGATTGGGAGCAGTCCTGATGCAAGGCGGCAAGGTGATTGCTTATGCTTCTCGTCAATTAAAGGAGCATGAAAGGAATTACCCTATGCATGACCTTGAACTTGCTGCAGTAGTGTTCGCACTTAAAATTTGGCGACACTATCTCTATGGAGCTCAATGTCAGATTTTCACTGATCACCAAAGCCTGAAGTATTTCTTCATGCAAAAGGAGCTCAATATGCGACAAAGAAGATGGTTGGAACTGGTGAAGGATTATGATTGTGAAATCCTATACCATCCAGGAAAGGCCAACCGTGTAGCGGATGCTTTAAGTAGAAAGTCTACCATATCGCACCAGCTACCAATAAACAGGCTTCCGAAGCCATTGCAGCAAGAGATAAATTCTTTGAACTTGGAGCTGATATCTGGAAGAGTAGCTGCACTCCAAGTGGAATCATCACTAATTGAGGATATAAAGGAAGCTCAGAGGCGAGATCCAATGATGATAAGTTCTCAAGAAGGAATTTCCAAGGATGGAATGATCCTTTATCAAGGAAGGATAAATGTTCCAGCTGATGAGGAACTTAGAAGACGGATCATGTCAGAAGCTCATGAGACACCCTATTCGGTTCATCCCGGAGCTAGCAAGATGTATCAGGACTTAAAGTTACAGTTCTGGTGGAAAGGGATGAAGAACGATATAGCGAAATTCGTGAGCAGATGCATGACCTGTCAGAGAATCAAAGCAGAACATAAACATCCAGCGGGAAGATTGGAACCGTTGGAGATTCCTGAATGGAAATGGGAACACATTACGATGGATTTTGTAGTGGGACTCCCAAAAACCCGAGAAGGTCATGATGCCATCTGCGTTATTGTGGACAGACTGACCAAGACGACACGGTTTATAGCTGTCAAGATGACTTTTTCGTTGGAAAAGTTTGCTCAGTTGTACGTAACTCATGTCGTCAGATTACATGGAGTACCAAAATCCATTGTATCAGATCGAGATGCATGGTTCACTTCAAATTTCTAGAAGTGTGTGCAAGAGGCCATGGATACTGAATTGAGACTCAGTACGGCTTTTCATCCGCAAACAGACGGACAGTTAGAGTGGACAATTCAGACCTTAGAGGACATGCTTCGAGCTTGTGTGATGGATTTTGCGGGAAATTGGAACGAGAAGTTACCATTAATTGAATTCTCGTACAATAATAGTTACCAAGCTTCTATAGGCATGGCACCTTACGAGGCTTTGTATGGACGGAAATGCAGATCACCATTACACTGGTATGATTTGTGAGAGAAGCAGTTGCATAAGACGGATTTCATACAAGAGACTTCCGATGCAGTTGCTAGAATTCAGCGTTAAATGAAAATTGTGCAAAGCCGACAAAAGAGTTATGCGGACAAGAGGCGGAGATCCTTCGAGTTTGATGAAGGAGACTTCGTGTTTCTTAAGGTATCGCCCATGAAGGGGATTATGCGTTTCGGTAAGAAGGGGAAACTGAGTCCAAGATATATTGGACCTTATGAAATTATCGAGCGCATTGGAAAGGTCGCTTATAGATTAGCACTACCTCCAGAATTGTCGGCAGTGCATAATGTATTTCATGTGTTGATGCTGAGAAAGTATATACCAGATCTGTCCCATGTGTTGAAGCATGAGCCTATTCAAATCCATGAGGATTTGACATATGAGGAACAACCTATTCAAGTACTGGCTCGTGAAGAGAAAGTACTGAGGAATAAGACAATCCCACTAGTGAAGATTTTATGGAAAAATCACAACATCGAAGAAGCTACGTGGGAAGGAGAAGATGAGATGAGGAGTTTATACCCCCATTTGTTCTAATTTTCGAGGACGAAAATTTTATAAGGAGGGGTGAATGTGACAACCGGGAAATTCAGGCAATTCTCGGATGAAAATGTACAAATGTACGTACATAATAATTTGTACTATTTAAAGAGTGAAAAAAATGTATTTATATTGTTTAGAATATATGAAAATGTTCTAACAATACTGACGAGTAAGAATTCAGTGTTAGAAAAATTCACTGAATTGAAACGGGTGAAACGGTGCCAAAACCGGCATTGAAAACCTTAACCGGGACAATAAAAGACGGAAAACTTCTGGGATTAATTTTGATCAAACGGAAGCAGTTTAAATTGATCCGACTGCACAGGAGACCTCAGGAACACGCCGGGACGATTTCAGGAAAATTTCGGCTCGAACCGGTATCGGTCAAAAAGTAGTCGAATTAATGTGAATAGTGAAAGTCAAAGTCAACTTTTACTTTAGCATTTATGACATCATTAATCCATTTAATAAATGGAAAGAAAATGGTGGTTGGTAGCATTAATGGCCATGATTCATTTGCTTTTTGATCTAAAGGCCAAGATTTGGCCAAAATTCAACATTTTTAATTTTTGAAAATCATGGAAAGTATTAGTTTTGAAAGGTGGTGAAATCTCATTGGTGGAAAGCCAAATTAATTGGCTTATTGCATGGTTAAGTCGGCAAAACTTAACAAAAGTGGCCGAAGTCAAATTTCAAGCCAAAAACCAAAGAAAAAAAATGCTAAGTGTTCTTCCATGGTGGAGCCGTGAGTAACCCAAGGGAAACCAAGCTATTCCTTCAATTTTTCTTCACCAAATTTGTGTCAAAACATTCTTTGAAGACAAAGGAAGCAATTGACTAAGGTAACTCCCCTTGCACTTAACTTTTTCTTGGTTTTTCTTCAAGAAAACCGTGGGGTGAATAGTGAAAAAAGATGGAAAATATTTGGTTGTTTTCCATGATTTGATGCTTGGGTTTTGTTAAGGGTGTAATAAGGAAGAAAACCATGCAATTGGTTTAAAGAAAAACCAATTTTTGGTTGGTTTTCTAAGGGTAAATCCGTGGGTTACCTTAAGTAAACAATGAGAAAATTTTGTGGTTTAATTGTTAACATGCTTTCAAGTTAAATTTTGTGAAGAATAAACCATGAATTTCATTATGGAAAGCTTGAAAAAAATTTTGGTGTGCATTTACATAATGTGGCCGTGGGGTTACCTAAGGGTTTGGAAGAAACTTTTGCATGATTTATGTGATGTTTGGTTAATTTAAATCATGTATTTTAATATGCAAATGATGGAATTATGAGTGAAAGAATGAAACAAAAATGTTGTGCATGTTTTTCATTCATTGGCCGTGGGTTATGTATGGTAAAAACCCTAAGAATTTGGTTGAAAAATGCAACGAAAATGGGCTTGAAAATGTGTTAAAAAAATGACATTTTAATAGCCTAAAATGTGGTGGAAAATTTGAGAAGTTTGGTTCGGTTTGATTGTGAAAACCGAGACCAAAACTAAGGAAAAAATTGAGAAAAAATTTTGTAATGTGGGTTAAAATATGAAATTGAAAATTTGTGAACTTTTATGTAAAAGTTTGGAAAACTTTTACATAAAATAGGCTTGTGGTACAGTACGTGGCAGGTACATATGGTTCGAGGCGTACCTAACGCCGGAAGCCCTAAAATTACGCCGAAATGCTGCCGAAATTTTGAAAACAGCATTTGGGGTAAAATGGAAATAAAAATAAAAAGTTTGGGGTCGGGTCGGAAACCCGAGTCCCTAACGGAAAATTGAATGAGGAAAACCTAAGGGGTGATTCATGAATTGTAACCCGTACCCTTAAAAATGTAAAATGCGAGTGAAATTGAAAAACCGACCCCGAGGGGGGGGCGTTTTTGGAAATGAAATAAAGGTCCAAGTCGGGAACGGAAAATCCGAACCTCGGAGACCTAGATCGGGAATGTCTAGATGAACGTTTTAAATACTAGTGAAACGTCCATTTGAGACTCCGAAACGGTAGAAAATCACTAAACTGACGTAAGGGTCGGAATAGTGCTTCCCGAGGGTCGGGAAAGTGAAAAATGGAAATAAAATAAAAACGAACCCGGTAATGATTAGAAAAGAGTCAGAAAAGTTCCTGAGAGCCAAAAATGCAGTTGGGATCGAGAAAATTTTCGTCAGGGGTAAAATCGTAATTTTGCCAAAATATAGGGGCAAAATCGTAATTTTACCAAAATACAGGGGCAAAATTGTAATTTTGTAAAATTTGAGAAAAAATGGGGAAAATGATAAATAAAGCCTAAAAAGTTACAAATAGGTTTTATTTAAGCTTTTTAATGAAAAATAAAAGCTATAAATGGAAATAAAAATTAACAGACAAAGTTTTATCTGTAGGATCCAAAAATCGACCTACAAGGAGGGCGATCAAAGATCCACGAGAGGAAAAGAGAAGAGACTGATAAGGTAAGTTCAGACATTTACCTGTCTGCAACATATAGCATTATTGTTGCTAACTTTGATGTACTAACTATAAGTTAGGTACATATGTGCTACGGGCACTACTATAGAGTAGAGAGAGAGACGTAATGTGCTACGGGCACTATTGAGAATGGACACATTGTTAATTGTGCTTCAGGCACTAGAGCGAGGTTAATGAAACTCACTCCCCTAAAATTAAAATGTGACCCATTCCTAACCACGGGACAATATGAAGTCACCGGGTTAGAAATTTAAAAAGTCGGTAATGAAACCACTTTCTGGCGTACCAGCCTTCCGTACAGGGAGGTACTTTTGCCTTTGGGGCTATGAGATTAAGGCTGTGGAGGTCAGCACTGATGTACCGCTCCCAGTCATGTACAATTTTGCCTTCGGGGCTATAAGATTAAGGCTGTGGAGGTTAGCACTAATGTACCGCTCCCAGTCATGCGCACTTAAATGGTACTGCCAACTTGAGCTCAAAACCGGAACATAATTAAAGATAATTACCCAAAACTGAAACTGTGCCATAATTGAGCATAAGATAGTTTAGTGAGAGTACTAACATCGCGGTAGATGTACTGTTGTGACACTGTGTTGTGGTCAACCTTACTATTCACGTATGAATAGTGGTCAAAGTACTATTCACATATGAATAGTGGTCAAAGGTACTATTCATGATGAATAGTACTATTCATAGAAATTTTATTTCTTGCATGTTTGAACTTACTGAGCCTGTAGCTCACCATTTTTGCTAACGTTGCAGGTAAGCGACCAGCTCAGTAGCTTGTTTGACTGGATGCGGACGGGATGGCGCGTGTCAAATGGGATAACTGGGCGAGGGATATGGTCCTGCCAGAGTCTTTCCGCTGAGCGATAAAAAGGGAAGAAAAAAAAAAGAAACAGTCTTTTGTAATATTACATATTTTACGAAAGTACTGTAATGTGTAAATTACTTTGTACTTGCCAACAAAGTAGATAGTGGGAAATGTTTTACATGATGTTTAAAGAAAAAAAAAATTTTTCCCCAAAAACGTCATGATTTAAAAAGAGAGAGAGATAAGCCGGCGACCCATGAGAGTACAATCTATTGCAGTTAGCGATAAAGCTTAACTGTAATAGTATTGTATGATCTCTACGAGGGGCGGGCCGCCACACATTGTCACTATCACTGAGAGGGAACTCCTCTAGGTCCTCCTCTTCGTTTCCCCAGATGAAACTAGCTTCGTCATCGCTGGCTATGATAACTTAGGGCTCATACATCCCTATCCATTTGTTGTCACTAAAGTGATCGAGGATCTCCTTTTCTCTATCGTCAGATAGGCGTCGGGAAGAGCCTGTGCTTAGGAGATAGTGGGGTTGGTTCGGGGTTATCCATCGATTCCCCATTGCCCTCGGGTGCCTCGGGCTGGTGTTCGGCCATGAACTCTTCATCGACCGATTGGGGTACAGGGTCTACCGAGTCACCCTCCATATCTGTAGCTGTTGCCACACCTTGGGCTTGCGCAGGGTTTCCAAGGTTGAGCACTTCTCTCTCGGCGTCCATTATTTCCTGGGCAAGGCGCCTCAGGTCTTCATGTTACGGAGGGTAGCAAACGAGGTCCCTTACATACCATGGAGTCTCTTTCCATAATAGGTCAGCTATCTCTGCAAATGGTCTATCTAAAGGGATATGCGGTAACATGGCATCCATAAACCTTTGACAATAATGTGCCATGGTCTCTCTCTCGTAGACATCCCAGATATCAGAGAGGACATGGTATCGCCCCCTGCGCATGTCATCCCATATATCTTTATCTCGGGCTAGTTCAACGCTATCATGGAGGTCGCGGTAGAATTCAGCCCAAGATATCATTAGATGCCCGGTCCTACACCGTTCGTTCCACCATGCCAATACTGGTCCTTCTAGCCTGCTGCTTGCCAAAACCACTTATAGATGAGGTGGGATATGGCAAGCTTGGAAAACAACCTCAATATGGTGGATCCAAAACAGGAGTTCACGTGAGTGACGACCATCATATAGGTCTGGTCGCATGGCGGTGAAAGCCAGGCTTGCTTGTCGGTCTTCTTGTACTTGACAGGGGTCAATCGGTGCAGCCATACTACCTATTATAGCTGAATTGTTAACTTACATACTAACACTAAAAAAAATAAAATTAACTTACTTGGATAGATGAGGTAGGCATGTGGTGGTGTGAGGTAGGGTGACAGGATACCTCTCCGATATCAACTGTGACGTCCCGTGCCCTGAGTGGCCCGGACCGTCACTTAAAACTACTGCTACTTAACTTGCTTAAAAACTATTACTTAAACTTACTTAATTTGATACCATAAATTTGCGTATGTATTTACTATCCATGTACGTATACTTTAAAAATTCAAAGTCTAAATCATAAGGAGTTCAATTGTACATACATACTTATAAAATTGTTTAACTAATTTCTATTCTAAATATACTATTCAAAATATACTGTTACTCGATACTGTGCGGAAGTTAAACTCGTTGTAATATCCAAAACCTCATCCTCACATTCGCCCCCGCCGCCATCATCGCCCATTGTGGTTTAAGCCATAGGATGCTTACCTATAGCATGAACACACACTATAAGCTTTATGCCTAGTAAGTACAACGTACCATCCACAAAACATGTTTAAATCATAATGCATATTTAAAATCATATAAGCATGTCATATTCCAACATATATCATTGAAACATTCCACATACCCAAACATCACATATCATTGAATGCAAAACATCATATACTGTATGCATAACAGAAAACATCGTGTACTGAATGCATATCTACTATAACTGGAAGCATAGTGAACTATGATTAATGCATATCGTGAAGAATGCATGATTCGATTATACTTATATTATGCTTCAATATTCTTTTTCATTCCTATGTCTAGCTGAGGGCCCATGCGTCAATACTGGTACGCGTAGATCATCGGAAACGTCTGTGATCACTAACTTAAGAGCCGTCAACAGAGGCTCATCTTACTTAAACTTGAAAAACCTCTTCAGCTGAAAAGGCTTGTAAGACACGCTAATTAATTTCCTAATCGTTTATCTAATCTAGCCATATGCTATACTAAGCTATTCCTAATCTTACGTCATAGCAATGTATGGCATCTAACTCATGCTTTCATCAATCTACGCGATTGTTGAACTATATGCTCTCATAACATGCGATGTAACAACAGTGCATGGTTTGTAAATACTTAACATACTATGAAAGTCAACACTTTAAATTCATTTGGCTAATGTTGCAGGTAGAGTTATACTTACCTAATCTACAAGCCAACTTATACCCTCGCCCTTGTCAATTATAGGTAACTACTTGTCAACAACACATATCCCATTAATACTTTTGCTAAGTCACTAATATTGTTAGTGACTAAAGCAGATACTAACGTATGATACTGATTGCCATCGGTACTAATTTGCTCTCTCTCCAGAGTTTGATTCTCTACATGTGGTTAATTAATTTTTACCTAATAAATTAATTAACATCGTTCTTAGGTCACTATTACCTTAAGTGATTGTAACTTGTATCATGGTCTGGTACCGAGGTCCATCGGTACCCTACTACTCTACTTTGGGAATTTGGTATTTAATGTCTATTCGTGCTTGATTAATTTATCTACTTAACAGATTAATCACTGTTCCTCACCATTTCATTCAAACTCGATCCTTGACTAGTTGACAGACCAGTCAACTGACCGGTTACCTCGCATGTCATTAACTAGGTAGCCTATCGGGTTACTTTGCCTGATTGGGTGTGGTAGCCCACTGGCCTACCTCTACTGTTTTATTTTGAAAATTGTTTTAGTTGCCTTATAAAAACTATTGGGAAAATATATACTCTTAGAAACAGTCCCTATATCACCCCGTTGGAAGGTAGGAGCGTTTTATTAAAACCATTTTTCCATTTAAAAGGGGAAGAACACATTTTGGTGTTCAATTTTTAAAAGGGTTCCTGAACTGTTTTACTGAAACTATTTTAAAACTTGTTTAAAATGACTTGGTTTGCAAATTTGGTGAACATCAAACTTTTAGTCTCGACGAGATGAACAAATCTTGTGTTTATCTTGGAGCTCTAATCAAACTCTAATCGATCCTAAACTCATCAAACCCACGACTAGCCTTGTGTGCAGTTTTAGAAAAATCCCAGTTTTATGTCTATTTAAAAATGGCTTTGTTTGAGCCCCAAAACGGCCAAATTTTTAAAACTCATGCAAGTCATCTTAAAGGCATTGATGTGATCTACAACTTTTGTGTTGAGCTTGAGATCTGGTACAGATTCTAATTTGGTCATTTTTACAAAAATCTGAGACTATTCCCATGCTCAGGATTTTTAGTCCTAGTTTTGAGCTCTAGTTTAAAACTACTCAAAAAATCTGTCTTAGAGTCATTTTTGGCCAAAAGCTAGCAAAAACAACCATAATGAAATTTTCTTAAAACTTTATGTTTTATCAAATCCCAAACTCTGAGTCTAAGGGGGTCAAAAATGGCCAAACCCGTGGCCTAAAACTGAGGACAGATTTGTGTGTCCAGCCATCTTAAACGTCCACACACACACACCCACACACACACACATCCATCTATAAAAATTTAAATCACAAGCACACAACCACATAAACTTAAAAATAAAAAGCTAAGTGCTCAAAATAAACTTATTGCAACACATTGCACAAATAAATACACATAAATTTCCTTAATCAAAACTTAAAAATCACTAAACCATAAAAAGGGGGCTTTCGGTTTTACCTTGTATGCTATGAACCAAGCACAACCGAACCAAGGCTTGGGTGACCCAAAAATTTCCATGTGAACCAAGAGGGATTGAGGGTTGGCTTGTCCCAAAAAGGACACTAAAATTTTTCTCTTATCATCAAACTAAAATAACTACTAAAAACCACAAAGATTGGTTCTAGAATCTTACCCTTGAATGACCTTAAGATGGCTTGGATGGAAACCTCCTAACATAAGCTTGATAGTGGCTGGTTTTTGGTAAGTTTTTGGCTAGATTTTTGGCTTGAAAATGGTTGGTTGGGGCACTAGGAAGTGGTTACCTATAGCTAAGAAAACAAGAAGAAGAAGGGTTGTGTTTTGGGGTGCAAAAGAGGGAAAGTGACACCTTAGGTCAAGCATGCCCTTTTACAGGCTAATCTAACCCAACTTAATCAAACTTAAGCTCACTTAATTAAGCCAAGATTTTGCCTAATTGGGAAACAAATTGCTGCCATTTTCGGCCTCCAAAAATTGAGGGCTGTGCGCATATGGAAGGGAGCAAGATAAAAATTTTTTTGTTGGCCATGTGATGGAAACTATAGCTTATTTTAATCAAAAAGGTGGCCAACACATCCCTTGTTTTAGGGAAAACTTTTCCCTATTTTTAGGACTATGTTTGGGTTGTTCGTGCTGCTTGTACAAGGTTTTCTTGTGGAAAATTCATCTGCAAAGTCTTTTCTTTGCAATCTAATTTTCTTCTTTCGGTATCCACCCCTTTCTCAATGGTGTTCTAGTTTTCAACCGGAATTGGATTTTCTGAATCTGATTCTTATACTGATGATTCCTAGTTAGGTTGCACTGTCTATGAGTCCATTTTGTGTCCATTTTACTGTTCATTTCTTATACTATGATTGTGCCTACACTGTGTTGTCCTTGCACACGCATAACGAGGTGTTTTCACATGAAATTTCAAACACAGTCTCTCCTGACTAATTTAGACATACTGATTTCAATTTTATCAGTTTTATGTCCATCCGAGGTCATCTAGACTAGTTTTTGGGATCTGTGTTACCTCATTTTGAAAAATGTGTTTTGCGCTCAATTGACTAATTTGAGCATTCTAAGTCTAAATATATCAGTTTCGGAATGAGAAATGGTAGTCTTGACCCTCATCCCGATACTGCGTATCTGTCGAAGAAAATTCCACGTTTTATGCCCAATTGACCAAATTGAGCCTGCTAACTGTTAATATATCAGTTTTATGTCAAATTAAGGCCATCTTGGCCATTAACCTGACACTGCTTTTATTCTATTCACTGCTTTCTATTTAACTGATTAGTTTGAGCGTTTTGAGTCCGATTTCATCAGTTTCTAGGTGAGAAGAGGTCATTTGGACCATTTTTCTCGATACTGTACCTTTGTTAGGGTAATAATCGTTTTTGTGCTCAAATGACCGGTCTGAGCATACTGATGACTTCTTCATAGTTCGGTGTCAAGAAATGGTTGTCTGGACCGGCTACTTGATATTGCGTGTCTTATACGCACGTACGCATAATAGGGTGGACCAATTTCACTATCAGTTACCCCCTTTCACTGCATTAATAGTAATTAAACATCGCCGTACCCGTTTAATTCATTCAACTGGGAAAAATACACTGTATTTATCAACTTAATTATTGATTACATAGTGACTAGGTTACATGAGCATAGTGGTCATTACAAATCCCGTTGGGGACAAATTAGTCATTTTAGTCAAAAATTTAGGAAAATGATGAAAACGAACCGTTAAGGCTTCAAATGCGATTCAAAGGCTGTAATTAGGATTTTAAAGACCAAAAGTGAGGTTTAAGTGGAAAAATATCGCTAGGGGCAAAATGATAATTTTACCAAAAGTTCAGGACATAAAGGTCATTTTTCCAAAAGTTAGCGGAAAAGTAAAAAATGGGGTTAGTTAAGATTTTAATCGCCAAAATCAAGATGTAAGTCTAAGAAAAGTCCACTAGGGATAAAATGGTCATTTTGTCAAAAGATAGGGACAAAATGATCATTTTGACAAAAGTTGACAGAGAAGTTAAGAATGAAATGTTAGATATCTAAATTCATCATTGGGGACTCAAACTTAGAATTTTTACATTTTTGTGACGTTTTATGTATGAAATAAAGATTTAAAAAAATAACCGTGGTTATTTTGGATATAGGAACCCGATCTAGACATGACGAAAGAACTTAGAATTTTTAGATCCCCAAATTCATTTTTTTGATCATTTTGACAAAGGTTGATAGAGAAATTAAGAATGAAATGTTAGATCCCTGAATTCATCATTAGGGACTCGAACTTAGAATTTTTACATTTTTGTGATGTTTTATGTATGAAATAAAGATTTAAAAAAATAACCATGGTTATTTCGGATATGGGAACCCGATCCAAACAAGACAAAGAAACATCTATGGATCCAGAAAGCGAAAAGGGGAATACTAGTGAAGTATCAGTAAGTTCAAACATTTTCTTTGTCTGCAACATAAATTGACTACTATGTCTATATGTGAAATGTAAATGTTATATGTAAGGTGCTATATGCACAACGGTGTGTCTAACATAATACACACAATAAAAGAAAGACGTGTAAAGTGTTCTAGACCACGGGGCAATGAGAATGTTATCTAGTTGAAACCATAAGTTAAAGTAAAGAACGATAAAAATAAGAAAGATAATAAGATTGAAAATTTAAATGTTGGCGTACCAACCTCCATATAAGGTGAGGTTTTATGTTTGAGGCCTCCACCTCAGCGTGGTGCTACCCTAAAGGTGCGGTAGTTAAAGGCGTTTATGGCCTGACCTCTACCTCAGTGTGTTGCCACCCTGAAGGTGTGGTAGTTAAAGGGTTCAAGGCGCTACCCCGAAGGCGTGGTAGTTAAAAGTTAAAGTTCAGGTACGACCATTAATGGGGCCCATAAATGAAAATAAAGTAAAACAAAGCAAAGAAAAGAAAAGAAAAGAATATAACGATACGAAAGATAGAAAGAACAATAGAAATGAAAGAATGAAAGATAAGCGAGCATAAGATGCACTAACACTATGTTTGATTTTCTGTGTTGTGTTTTACGTTAACTATGTTTAAGTATATGTTAAGTATGTTTATGATGTTTAAGTATACTTTAAGTATGATTACGATGTTAAAGTATGTTAAGTATGATATTTAAGCAATGTATTGTAGGAAATAAATCGGTAAAAAATGTATCAGAGCAGCACAGCAGAACAATAAAAATTTTTCAAGATCGTTAAATATCTGATGATGCCATATACAATAAACCAACAACAATTTAAACTTATACCTGAAAGGACGCCAATCTGCAAGAGGAGAATGATTGGAAGGCTTCAACCAACTAGCCTTCTCTACTATTCTCCAATTCCCAAATGGCTGAGTGTGTGGGCACTCTGAACCTCGATCAGTATGCTAGCTCTGCTAGTCTTCTTCCAACCACTCAGATCACTAAAGAACTTATTGTCACGGTGAGTTATGCAACAATAAGCCTGCTTACCTGAGAGTCTGTGGTCTGAGAGAACTGGAGTGGCAAGACCTTAATTTATAGACTTGCATGAGGTGATCCTCTGAATTTGAATTGGATTAGGAGAAGATTTTCTCCCTTATCCACTCATAAAATCCAAAAAATCTAGGCCTTGTCCAACCAGAATGAATTCAGCCACTTTAAGGATTTTTCATTCAAAATTCAAACAGGATTTTAACAAGAATTTTATCTCCTCATTCCCTCATAAAAACCAATTCTCCTTTGTGCCAGAAACATGACTAGATTCAGTCATTAAAGTGTGAGGAGAATCAAAATCCAAATAGGATTTTCTAGCTTGAATTTTATCTCATCCTTATCCATAAGTAACCGAAAATCTCTTTGAGATTTTCCCTCAAAATTTCGGCCACTTTTACGGAGGAGAGAATCTAAATTCAACTGGGATTGAAACTTGAATTTTTCCCTGAATCTTATCCACAAAAATTTCAAAAATTCCATGAGGATATTCCTCAAAATTTTCGACCAAGTTAGTTAGGATTGGGATTCAAAATTCAAGTAGGATTCAAACAAGCTTTTCCTTTTCCTAATCCAACTTAAACTTGAATTCTAGTATTGTGGAATTATCTACAAAGAATTTGAATTCCACTTGGACTGTGATTCAAAACTTGAATTTCAAATTTCAAAATTCAAAATTCAAAATTCAAATTTAAATTTCAAATTCAAATTCAAATTTCAAATTTGAATTTCAAATTTAAATTTCAAATTCAAATTTCAAATTCAAAATTTAAATTTCAAATTTCAAAATTCAAATTTCAAAATCCACAAACAGTTGTATTTCAAATTTTTGTTGTCACGGATAATTTTCTACAACTCCAATCGAATCTTAAATAAAATCATGGCAACTTTATTTGGAGTTCGAATAATTGTGTACTCTATTATCCAAAACAAAATATGAATTCAACTAGAGAGAATCTTGTCCACCATCCTAATCCTATGTTAATACCATCTATGCATAATCAACTAGCCAATAAGCATACACAAATCAATTTGCCAATTGTTAGGGAATTATGTGGAGTTAGTAGAGGGACCAATTGGACATATATAATCAGGCTCCCATGAATCCCTATGATCATCATTGTTTACCAAACAACGCAGTCATATGATCACTAATTTCAGAGTCACACCACTATAAACCTAAAACTGAACTCCCAATTATATACCGTATTACGTAAGCCTGTGACAAGCTATTGTCCAATGACCTTGTCATGTATGCAGAATCCTCATATGATATCCATGATCAGCCTTAGGTCAAAGTCTATCCAATCCTACTGATCAGGCTATATTAAAGTTCCATTATACAACCGAATAAGAAAATGATTATTCACCATATGTGAATAAGAAGTCATCCGCCAGCAAACGACCCAAGGCCTTGTCCATTTTCACATCCAGTATGATGCCTTTAAGAGGATACCCTTAATTCCTTATTAGAGCTATGATTCTAATATCTGTAAACAAACCCTTAATCGTATACAAGTCATGCATCCAACGAACCGGTCTATAAGTATACTACCTCTGAGACGCTTTAGCCATTGGAACATCAAAGTACACAAGTCATATACATGAAATAGTTCATTCACTCAGGATTAAGGTTACTGCATAATGAACATCAAAAGTAAATTGATCCACTCATAGCATACTACCTAGATTAGTCATGCTTTAGTCCCGGTCTAATGTGTCACCACCAAGCAACTTATCTATGTCTCTACTTGGGAGTCTATACTCCAAACAGTCAACACAAACCGTACCCACCATGGCTTTAGACAATATAATAGTCTTAACATGAGTTAAATGCTCGGTCTAACCCCATAGACTACAAACCTTAGTTTAAACCGCTTACTTTAGAACATTGTCTTCTCGCATACAAAAGTCCATTGCATGCAACGTTCTAAAAGTTTTAACACAAGCAGTCAAAGAGCCATATTTACTTACATTTACTTTAACCTGTAAATAGAATGAGGACAAATAGCAATGTAATGAATAACCTCTATATATATAATTTTATTATCCAGTTCAAAATAAATACATCAAAATGTCTCTATTGCTTAGGGCATTTCCTAACAATCTCCCACTTGCCCTAAGCTAGTAAATGTGCCATGTTACGCATCCCCATCACCTCTACATGCCTCTAAAAGCTTCTAGTCACCAAAGTCTTAGTAAAGGGATCAGCAATGTCGTCCTCAGATGCGATCTTACATACATCTACTTTTCCTGTCTCCACGTGCCGTCTAATAATGTGATATCTCCAATCTATGTGCTTGGTCCTCTTGTGGTGCCGAGATTCCCTTGTGTTGGCAATAGCCCCAGTGTTATCATAGTAAAGTGTGATAGGCATGTTAACGCCCAGAATGACCTCAAGGTCTTTAAAGAACTTGCAGAGCCAAACCACTTCTTTAGATGCCTCAGCTGCAGCTACATACTCAGCGTCCATAGTAGAGTCAGCTGTGCAACCCTGCGTCACACTCCTCCACACAACGGCGCCTCCTTCGAATGAGAACACTGATCCTGATGTCGATTTCCTCGAATCCTTGCAAGTCTAGAAGTCTGAGTCCGTGTATCCTACGGGTGTTAAGTCCCCTCTAGAATACACCAGCATATAATCCCTCGTTCTCTTAAGATACTTGAGTATTGCTTTACTGCTTACTAGTGCTTAGTTCTAGGATTAGCTTGATATCAACTCACTATACCTACTGTAAAACATATGTCCGGGCTAGTGCAAAGCATAGCGTACATAAGGCTACCCACAGCGAATGCATAAGGGACCTTACTCATACACTCTCTTTCTTCCGATGTCTTGGGATAGTCATCCAATGAAAGAGTTAGACTAGTAATAGAAGGTTGTGAACCTTTCTTTGCCTCTTGCATTGCATATTTGTCAATTATTTTATCTATGTATGAAGCTTGGGATAACGCTATCATTTTATTCTTTTGATCTCTGAAGAGGCGGATCCCTAGAACATAATTAGCTTCTCTCAAGTCCTTCATGTCAAAGTGTTGGTGCAACCAAAGCTTGAGTACTAAAAAGACCACTTTTCCATCCTTAATATGTTTATAAACATAGGGTTCATCAACGTTCTGCTCAAAACCAAATGTCTTGATCACTTGATCAAATCTCTGGTTCCATGAGCGGGATGCTTGCTTTAATCTATAAATGAATCTAAGCAACTTGCAGACTTTTCTTTCTTGGCCTTTTGCCACGAACCCTTCAGGCTGTATCATGTAGATACATTCCTCAAGATGGCCAATCAAGAATGCCATCTTGACATCTATTTTCCAGATCTCGTAAGCGAGAGCCGCAGTAATGGACAGAAGAATACGGATAGACTTCAGCATAGCAACAGGCGAAAAGGTTTCATCGTAATCGATTCCAGCCTTTTGTGTGTACTCCTTTGCAACTAGTCTAGCTTTGAAAGTTTTCATTCTCCCTTCAGCATCCTCCTTTCTTTTGTAGACCCACTTGCATCCAATGGGTTTTATCCCATCCGGCAGATCTACAAGTTCCTAAACAGAGTTGGATTTCATAGAATTTATCTCATTATTCACAGCCTGTTTCTAAGATTTAGAATCAACATCATTTATAGCTTCATCATAAGTGACCGGATCATCCTCATGCTCATGAGTCTCAGCCTGGTATACCTCAGCATCATACATGAAGAAATTAGGCTTCTTCGAAACCCTCCTACTATGACGAGGCACCCTAAATTATTGATCATCTGCAGGTCTTTCACTGGAACTCGGACTTGCGTCCAAGACCGAAATCTTTTGAGCAGTTCTTTCACCCGGTATCTCCTCTAGCACCACTTTGCTTCGAGGCTTAAGGTCATTCATGTGACTTTCCTCCAAGAATGTCGCATGGGTTGAGACAATGACTTTTTGTTCCTTCGGGTTATAGAACAGACCTCCTTTAGTTCCTTTTGGATACCCTACAAACATGCACAATTCTGATCTTGGTTCCAACTTCTTCGCATCCCCATCCAGTACATGTGCCGGGCAGCCCCATATTCTCATATGTCCAAGGGAGGGCTTCTTGCCACACCACAATTCATACGGAGTCTTATGAATTGATTTGCTTCGAATCTGGTTTAGAATATAGCACGCCATTTGTAAAGCATATCCCCAGAATGATAACGGCAGTATTGAATAACTCATTATAGACCGTACCATATCTAACAAGGTCCTGTTTCTCCCTTCGGCAACACCATTCTATTGTGGAGTACCAAGTGCAGTCAATTGGGATAATATCCCATTCTCTACAAGATGTCCTAGAAATTCATCGGAGAGGTATTTGCCACCTCAATGAGATCGAAGTGTCTTTATGGATTTATCCAATTGCTTTTCCACTTCCGCACGATACTCTTTGAACTTGTCAAAAGTTTCACTCTTACGGTGCATCAGATACATATATCCATACCTCAAGTAATCATCTATAAAGGAGACATAATACTCGAACCTTCCTCGTGCTGTGACATTCATAGGGCCACATACGTCAGTGTGCACAATTTCTAAGAGTTCCTGAGCCCTAGTACCCTTAGCGCCAAAAGACCTCTTAGTCATTTTACCCTCAAAACAAGACTCACATTGAGGAAGACGTACCTACTCCAGAGATTCTAGAGGACTGTCTTTCACCAACCTTTGAATCCTATCCTGATTAATATGACCAAGTCTTAAATGCCAAAGATATGCCTTGTTAGGTGAGAAACTTTCAACCTTCTAGAGTTATCTATTAATTCAGTGTCAAGCAGTGAGTACATCTTTGGTTTGATCAAATATAAGTTTCCATCCATCTATCCAGAAAAGATAAAAGACTTATTTCTATGAATATCAACTCTTTTACTAAAAGAAACTGAATAAGAATCCTTTATTAAACAAGCTACTGATATAAGGTTCCTCCTAAAATTAGGAACATAAAAATAGTCTTTTAATAAAATAAACCTAAATTCATCAAAGTAAAGGTAAACATCTCCCACTACCTTAGCCACCACCAAGCTACCTTCTCCAGTTCGCAACGAGAGGCTCCTATAATGTAGACTTCTCGTTTTCAGGAACCCCTACATGGAAACACAAACATGATTAGTGGCGCCCGAATCAATGACCCAAGTGTCTTTCGATTCTTCCACCAAACAAGCTTCTAAATAGTGAAGTTCCTTACCTTCCTTGCCCTTGGCGGCTAGAAATTCTCGACAAGCCTTCTTAAAGTGACCTACCTTCCCACAGCGGAAGCACTTAGACTTTTTAAGGTCCCTGGGCTTCTTATTCCTCTTCTTTTTCTTCCCATCCGAGACAAGAGGATTAGAAGAACTGGAAGCCGCTTGCTTCTGATTTGGCCTCTTCCTCTTCCGTGAGGGTTTGGAAGATTCTGCCAAATTGCCCTCTCCTTTTGGTTGGACCGCATCCCCATCCTTGGTCATCCGCTCATAAGCTCGGAGTTGCTTCATGAGCTTGGTTAGTCCTAACTCCCTTGTCGCCAGATTATATGCGGCCTTAAACCCCACAAAATCTTTTGACAGAGTTTTGAACACCATATCGATCTGGGTGTTGTATCCAGTTCGACACCATTTTCGGTAGCCTCAGCAAAGAATCCCATTAGATTGATCATATGGTCATTTATCAGAGTACCTGCCTTCTACTTAGAGTTCATAATGCTCGTAATAGCAGACTGTCGAGCCAATTTTTTTTGGCTTCCGAACATATCCTCCCGATTTTCCATGATCTCCCCAGCAACTTGATAAGTCTTATGCTACTTTTGTAAAGCACTCATCATGCTAGCAAGAATGTAGCACCGAGCTATCTCATTGGATTCTCTCCAACGAGTATAGGCAACCGGGACCTCCTCAAGCGGTGTGTCAGGTTTGGGCTCAGGTGGGCATGGTTCGTCCGGTATGAACTTGTGTCTCTCGCAGCTAAGAACTATCAGTAGATTTCTTTTCCAATCTTTATAATTATCGCCATTCAGCTTATTTTCAGTAAGTATTGAAATGAGGAGTGTTGGTGACATTTTGAACTGAAATAAAATTATACTAGACATTATTACAAAGCCCAAGCAAATATACAGATAATTTAGCAAATAAAACATACAAGTATGTTCCTACATGAAACTTGGAAAAACATGTAGCATTGTAACAGTAATTCTCAACACTTATTGCCCTAAGCCACCAAGGGTGGTCATGAGACAAATAGCCGGAACATGGATCCCATCCAATTAATATATATTGCCTTAAATCCTCCAAGGTTAAGACATATATTAATAACTGCTTATTTTGGCCACCAGTTTAGTTAACAGAGTTTTTAGGGAAGGTTAATAACTAAACGAGTCTTGAGTGTATAACCATTGTTTACATAGCCCGATCTACGTCCTACCAAGCCACCGAGGGGTGGTCATGAATAGGATCGTGCCTGAACACGTTTTCCACATATACCAGCGGCGGTAAACACCTACCGAAGGGTCTGGTCAGGGCAGAACTGACGCGAGACGTTACCATGCATTCACATATAGATCAACAATTGAGGCTGTGGGTTTTGTTTGAAACCCTCTTCTACTCAATATTTTGGAAAACATGCAAGTTTTGACAAATATGTATGATAAATATAGTATGAGCGGCATTCACCTATCCTATATGACATGTTATCAAATATGCATATAAAACATCTATCAATACATATTTATACATCCATAACATCTCACAGAAAAAATAATTAACAGAAAAATAATCAAGCCATGGCTCTATCCTAGAACAAAGAAAATAAAGATTACAAAATTCCATCAAAAGCATTCTTTGGGTCTTGAATTTTGTTCTGTCTTCTTGTATCCATTTTTATGTAGCCTCTCCATTTTTTTCTCATCCCAAGAATCATTTAAAATTTAAATTCCAAAAATATAAATTTCAAATTCAAATTCCAAATTCAAATTTCATATTAAAATTTCAAATTCAAATTTTTAAACAATTTTAAATATCATGTGTAATAATATGTAATTTCAAAATTTTAAATTTTCAATTACATATTTTTAGACATGTTTTTAAAATTAAATCTCAAATTTAAAAATCAAAATTTTTTGATTTTTGAACCGTTGCCCCCACGGTCCTAGAGGTCGGCAACCGCCGTGGGCAGCCCCCAACCCTGGGGGGGCTAGTAGCCCATGGCCACAGGCCATGTGCAGCCTTGCCGGGCTGCAGGCCAAGCCTGCAGCCATTGGCTGCATGCCTGGGCTGGGCGCAACAGCCGCCAGGCTACACGCCCAGGGCTGCAGCCAGCTTGGGGGGGCCACGGCCACCCTCGGCCGTAGGCAGAGCCTGCGGCCATAGGTGGTGTAGCCGTGGGCAGGGGCTGCCACAACCCCATCCTGCCTGAGGGCAAGGACTGCAGCCCCACCACGGCTGGTGGTCCATCCCCAGTGGTCGTTCCTCAATTTCTGTGCCATATTCCAATTTACCCATTAGGATATCCAAAAATTAATTTGAATCCTAATTAAATTGAAATTTTCCACACAATCAAAATTTCAACCTTTAAATTAAATTTAACTTTTGGGAAAAATAAATTACGGTCTTCAAATTCCAATCTCCTCCAAGAATAATTACATAAAATTTCCTAAACCGTTTTCGGTGTACAAAAATTCTAATCATAATATTTTTAAGAGACAAAAAATTAAAATGCATGGAAAAATTACAATGATAATAAACTACTCCCATGATTACATAAAAATCTTAGATATAATTTTCTAAATTCTAAGGAACCATAAACGGCAAAAAACAAGTACACTTATAATAATTCAAAAAATTAAAATAACTACATACTACATACATAATACATGATAACAACATAAAGGAATCCTAGAATACCACTCTCTAAATATCAAATCCATACATAAATAAAAAGACTAATTAATTGTCTAATTTATGTACATGGCATAGTCATGAGATGTCTCTGATACCAATTGAAGGAAATAAATCGGTAAAAAACATATCAGGGTGGCGCAGCAGAATAATAAAAAATTTTCAAGATCGTTAAATATCTCATGATGCCACATACAATAAACCGACAACAATTTAAACTCATACCTCAAAGGACGCCAATCTGCAGGAGGAGAATGATCAGAGGGCTTCAACCAACTAGCCTTCTCTACTATTCTCCAATTCCCGAATGGCTGAGTGTGTGGGTACTCTGAAATCGGTATGCTAGCACTACTAGTCTTCTTTCAACCACCCAGATCTCTAAAAACTTATTGTCACAGTGAGTTGTGCAATAATAAGCTTGCTCACCTGAGAGTCTATGGTCTAAGAGAACTGGAGTGGCAAGA
Organism: Antiaris toxicaria; assembly: GCA_035233585.1. Lineage (NCBI taxonomy): Eukaryota > Viridiplantae > Streptophyta > Magnoliopsida > Rosales > Moraceae > Antiaris > Antiaris toxicaria. Next base: position 78,990,367 of record CP141156.1, read on the forward strand.
CCTCTATTTATAGACTTGCATGAGGTGATCCTCTGAATTCGAATTGGATTAGGAGAAGTTTTTCTTCCTTATCCACTCATAAAATCTAAAAAATCTAGGCCTTATCCAACTATAATGAATTCGGCCACTTTAAGAATTTTTCATTCGAAATTCAAACAGGATTTTAACTAGAATTTTATCTCCTAATTCCTTCATAAAAACCGATTCCCCTTTGTGCCAAAAACATGTCTAGATTCGGTCATTAAAGTGTGAGGAAAATCAAAATCCAAATAGGATTTTCTAGCTTGAATTTTATCTCATCCTTATCCATAAATACCCGAAAATCTATTTGAGATTTTCCCACAAAATTTCAGCCACTTTTAGGGAGGAGAGAATCCAAATTCAACTGGGATTGAAACTTGAATTTTTCCTTAAATCTTATCCACAAAAATTTCAAAAATTCCATGAGGATATTCCTCAAAATTTTCGACCAAGTTAGTTCGGATCGGGATTCAAAATTCAAGTAGGATTCAAACAAGATTTTCCTCTTCATAATCCAACTTAAATTTGAATTCTAGCCTTGTGGAATTATCCATAAAGAATTCGAAATCCACTTGGACTATAATTCAAAATTTGAATTTCAAATTTCAAAATTCAAATTTCAAATTAAAATTTCAAATTTAAAATTTAAAATTTCAAATTTAAATTTCAAATTCAAAGTTCAAATTCGAATTTCAAATTTAAATTTCAAATTCAAATTTAAAATTTAAAATTTCAATTTCAATTTTCAAAATTCAAATTTCAAAATCCACAAATAGTTGTATTTCAAATTTTTGTTCTCATGGATAATTTTCTACAACTCCAATCCAATCTCAAATAAAATCATGGCAACTTTATTTGGAGTTCGAATAATTGTGTACTCTATTATCCAAAACAAAATATGAATTCAACCGGAGAAAATCTTGTCCACCATCCTAATCCTATGCCAACACCATCCATGCATAATCAACTAGCCAATAAGCATACACAAATCATTTTGTCAATCATTAAGGAATTATATGGAGCTAGTAGAGAGACCAATCGGACATATATTATGATGATAAAGAAATATGCAATATTAAGAAATTGGTTAAAATAACATTTTCTTGATATGAGGCTGATATATTTAGAATCAAAATGCTCAAAATTAGTCATTTGAGAACAAAATGTAGATTTTGTTGGGAGGTACGCAATATCAGGATAAGGGTTAAGACGACATTTTCTTGGCCCGAAACTGATATATTTAGACTCAAGATGCCCAAATTAGTCAATCAGGCACCTGACATGTTTTTTGAGACGGGGTCGCACAGATCCCAAAAACTGGTCGAGATGACCTCGAAGGAAGTTGAAACTGATAAATTTGGTTTCAACACACCCAAATTAGTCAGTATAGCCTATTTGTATGCTCAAATTAGTTAATTAAGCACAAAGGTAATTTTTTACCGAGAATTCACAGTACCAGAAACTGGTCAAGATGACCTCAGATGAAAATAAAACTAATATATTTGGATTCAGGACACCCAAATTAGTCAGGATAGCCCATGTTGAAATTTTGGGCGAAAAAGTATATAAAGGGCGAAAAATCAGAAATTTCAAAAACAAGCCCATAACTTTCTCTCATTTTCTCTTTCCTCCCCTTACCCGAAAATGAACAGTAACCGACCATCGAAAACGGTGTCCGTTTTCGACACCGCCGGTGTCATCGGAAAGCTCTCACCGTGCTGAGTCCAACGGTGGGTCGACTCGACGGAACGGCCGCCGCACGTGCCGCTCGAATGCCATCGGAGCTGAGAATTTTGATCGCCGATATCTCCGCCGTCGGGCCACCGTTTTCCACTAAACCGGTCCCAACAGTTTCATGGTGAAGACCCATGCCACCGATCGCCTCAACACCAGCAGAATCGCGCCGCCCAAGCTTCGACAAATTCGGTGAAACGCCGCCGTGGAGCCGCAGTCGAAACGCCCGATTCCGGCCGAGTTGAAGTACTCCATTGGTGTAGAAATGACTGCAGGGTTGAGGGGAGCAAAATCTCTCAACCAATTTCGGGAAAAAAATCCGGCACGGCGGAGTTCCACCATCGCCACCGTGACCGTGGTTTTTGAGGGGATTTTCCGACGATAGGGGCCTCCAAACATGAAATTGAGGCAACCAATGGATTGCTCTCGTCAAGTTCTTCAAGATGGGCTACTCATTTGCCACCGTCGTCGCCATCAACCACCGGTCAACGACGAGTCAACGCCGGTCAACGGCGACCGGTGACCGAAAATTTAAGAATGGCCCGTTGGCCTATTTTCGACGTTCCGGACACATCCGTAGCGTCAGAATTGCAAGATAGAGTCTCAAAAGCAAAGAACGGAGAATTAAAGTTTGTCTACACGAAACTAAATAGTTCGTTCGATCGCCAGTAAGACGATTCCAGTAGTGACTTTGGTCCATCCGTTCCTGAAATTTATGTTTTAGAATGAGTATACATGGAATGTGAAATTGTAAGAAAAATGGACTGTGTATGAAAAATAGTCAAATGAGAAAAAGTGAAAAATGTAAAGATTTTTACGTAAAAACTTGAGTTTTTACGTAAAAATATAGGCTCTGGTATAGTACGTGGTAGAATAGAACTAGGTTAGATGGTTTCGAGGCGTTTCCTAAACGCCGGGAACCAAAAAATTAAGCGGAAATGCTGCCGAAATTTTAAAAATGGCACAGAAGAGTATTTTAAGAACCGAAGGGTAAAAACGTGGTCAGGATGGAAACCCGAGCCCTTTCGGTGACCTAGACCCGAGAAAGAGCATTAACGCTCGAGAGTTAGAATAGTACCACCCGAGGGTCGGTAAATAGTAAACCAAGAAATTGTGGGAAATAAGGCCGTAAAAATTTAGTAAAGCCTAAGAAAAATTATTTTATGATTTTTGAGCTTAGAAAATCCAGTCTAAGCAATAAAATGAGAATGATAGGACTCAAAGACCCATAAGTGGCAAAACGGTAATTTTGATCGAAAAATTTCAAGAATGATAGAAAAGGGCCCTAATGGACTTAGAATGGCTTAATTAAGATTTTAAGGGCCAAAATTAAGTTATGAATCAAAGAAAAGTAAGGTTATGATGAGAAAAATCCCATTAGGGGTAAAATGGTAATTTTTCCAAAAGTTCAAGAGTAAAATAGTAATTTTACCAAAAGTTAACAGAAAAGTTACAAATGGGATATTAAATCCTTAAGTTTATGATCGAGAAATGAAACGTATAATTTTTACATTTTATTAAGTTTTATATATGAAAGAAGCATGGAAAATAACCGTTATTATTTCAGTTATAGGGATCCGCGCCAGACGATATGAAGAGACGTCTGCAGACCAAGGAAGCAAGAAAAGTGATGCTAACAAGTATTAGTAAGTTCAAACATTTAATTGACTGCAACATAAATGAACTGGTCATGTTATGTGTTATGTGTTCTATGTAGTAAGTTCGAATATTTAATTGACTGCAATATGAACAAACTATTATATCTAAGTATGATATGTGGTAAGTTCGAATATGTGATTTGCCTGCAACATGAACTGACATGTTATGTTAGGTTTATGTTTAAGTGTTATACGGAATTCATGTATGTGAGTGCTATATGCATTAAAGTATGACTAACATAATTCACACTATAGAAAAGTTACGTTAAGAAAGAAGTGATTTATGAAATACAAACGAAAGAAAAGAAACAAAAGAAAGAAAGAAAAGAAAAGAAACAAAAGAAAGAAAGGAAAAGAAAATGAAAGAAAGAATGAATGAATGAACGAACAAACGAAAAGATAAAGTAAAGAACGAGAAAGATAAGCAAGATAATAAGACTGAAAAGTTAAGGTTAGCGTAACGGCCTCCCCAGCTGTGAGGTTTAAGAGTTAAGAATAGCCTCCACCCCAGATGTGTGGTGCTACCGCAAGCTTAAGGTAGTTAATGGCTAACGCGCTACCCCAAGTTTGTAGTGTGAGATCGACTGTGGGGTTGATTGGTGGGTTGCTCCCCCATTCCTCCATTGGTCTACGCACTCTAGGTACGTCCAACCATGGGCCTACAAGAGAAAGTGAAAGCTAAGAAAAGCAAAGAAAAGAAAGTAAAGCAAAGTAAAGCTAAGAAAAGCCTAGAAAGGAGAAGAAAAGAAAGTAAAGCTAAGAAAAACAAAGCAAAGAAAGAAGAGGAAGTAAAGCTTAGCAAAGAAAAGCTAAGAAAAGCAAAGAAAGTAAAGCTTAGCAAAGAAAAGCTAAGAAAAGAAAGTAAAGCTAAGTAAAGCTAAGAAAAGCAAAGAAAAGAAAAGAAAGTAAAGCTTAGCAAAGAAAAGCTAAGAAAAGAAAGTAAAGCTGAGTAAAGTTAAGAAAAGAAAAGAAAAGAAAGTAAAGCTTAGCAAAGTAAAGCTAAGAAAAGCTAAGAAAAGAAAAGAAAAGAAAGTAAAGCTTAGCAAAGAAAAGCTAAGAAAAGAAAAGAAAAGAAAAGAAAGTAAAGATTAGCAAAGAAAAGCTAAGAAAAGAAAAGAAAGTAAAGCTTAGCAAAGTAAAGCTAAGAAAAGCTAAGAAAAGAAAAGAAAGTAAAGCTTAGCAAAGAAAAGCTAAGAAAAGCAAAGAAAAGAAAAGAAAGTAAAGCTAAGAAAAGCTAGGAGAAGAAAAGAAAAGAGACAGATAAAGAAAGAAAAGAAAAGAAGGAGATAGAATAACAGATTAGGATATGATCCATCAGTTAAAGAAGATTAGGATATGATCCATCAGTCAAAGAAAAGAAACAGATTAGGATATGATCCATCAGTGAAAGAAAAGAAACAGATTAGGATAGGATCCACTAGTAAAAGAAAAGAAAAGAAAAGAAAAGAGAGATAAATAAAGAAAGAGAAGAAAGGAAGGAGATAGATCGACAGATTAGGATATGATCCATCAGTGAAAGTAAAAAGAAAGAAAAGAAAAGAAAGTAAAGCTAAGAAAAGCTAAGAAGGGCAAAGAAAAAAAAAAGAAAAGAAAAGAAAGTAAAGCTAAGAAAATCAAAGAAAAGAAAAGAAAAGAAAGTAAAATAAAGTAAAGAAAAGCTAAGAAAAGCTAGGAGAAGAAAAGAAAAGAGACAGATAAAGAAAGAAAAAAAAAAGAAAGGAGAGAAATAGAATGAAGAAATAGGATATGATCTATAGAATAAGAAAAATGACATAATATGAAAGAAAGAACGAACAACGAAAATAAAAATTGAGCAAGAAAAGAAAAGGTCATGAAAAAAAGAAGAGAATGTCTTGAAAGAAAGAATGAAAGTAAACAAGCATAATGCGACTAACATGTATGCTTATGCTATGTTATGCATAGATTGATATGCATAAGTCAGTTTTACAAAAGAACATCATGAAGAAGGAAGAATGAAAATAAATAAGCATAATGCGACTAACATGTGTGCATATGCTTAGCAAGAAAAGAAAAGAAGAAGAAAAGTATGACATGAAAGAAAGAAAGAAAGAATAAAAGAACATCACGAAGAAGAAAGAATGAAAGTAAACAAGCATAATGCGACTAACATGTGTGCATATGCTATGTTATGTTATGCATAGATTGATATGCATAAGTCAGTTATACAATTTTAAGTGTATTTGTGATGTTTAAGCATACATTAAGTATGCTATGTTTAAATTGATATGTGTATACATTGTTTTGTATAATGTTGAGTATGTTATGCTAAAGATGCTAAGCATACATTCTGTATGTTATGTTTAAATTATGTTATGCTAAAAGAACGTTGAGATTGTTCTCTCAATGTTAGAATATGTTATATATGAAGTTGAAAGTAAAGTACAATGTGTGTTCATGTTCTGATGCCACAGTTGGTATTAGACATGTTCTGTCCAAAAGGTATGAGTTAGTATTTGTCATGAATGTATGTTTGAACTTACTGAGCCTGTCGCTTACAAGTTTGTTTATGTTGCAGGTAAGCATCTTGCACGAAGATAAGACAAGTGATGGATGATGGATGGGATCGGCATGTGCCAAGGGACTGGGTGAGGGTTATGGTAATACTATGAGTCTTCCGCTGAGCTGTTTAAAAGAGTATTAAAATGATGTTTATAATGTAAATGAAGTTAAGGCAATGTAAAATGTTTATTATAGTAAATGTTTTATGACGGTATAGTTTCTAAGTAAAGTTTGAAAGAAAAAATTTATTCCATATTTTCACGTTCAAATGAGAAGTTAGAGTAAGCATGTTAAAGAAAGTATGTTAAAAGTAAGATACCACCTATTATAGATAGTATCAGAGTAAGTTAGAAGCAAGTTAAAAGTAAGTTACCGACAACCCAAGTGGTTACAGTCTATCGCAGTTGGCAACAGTAGCTGACTGTAATAGTACTATTTACACTACATAGGGCGGGCTATCACATATATAATCGGTCTCTCGTGAATCCATATGATCATCATTCTTTACCGAACAACTTAATTATATGATCACTAATTTCAGAGTCACACCACTATAAACCTGAAACTGAACTCCCAATTATATACCGTATTACGTAAGCCTGTGACAAGCTATTATCCAATGACCTTGTCATGTATGCAGAACCCTCATATGATGTCCATGATCAGCCTTAGGTCAAAGTCTGTTCAATCCTACTGATCAGGCTATCTTAAAGTTCCATTATACTACCAGAAAATGATTATTCACTATACGTGAATAAGAAGTCATCCACCTAGTAGACGACCCAAGGCCTTGTCCATTTTCACATCTAGTATAATGCCTTTAAGAGGATACCCTTAACTCCTTATTAGAGCTATGATTCTGATATCTGTAAATAAACCCTTCATCACATACAAGTCATGCACCCAACGAACTAGTCTATAAGCTTACTACCTCTGAGACGCTTTAGCCATTGGAACATCAAAGTACACAAGTCATATACATGAAGTAGTTCATTCACTCAGGATTAAGGTTACTGCATAATGAACGTCAAAAGCAGATTGATCCACTCATAGTGGACTACGTAGATCAATTACGCTTTAGTCTCGGTCTAATATGTCACTACCAAGCAACTTATCTATGTTCTACTTGGGAGTCTATGCTCCAGACAGTCAAGACGAACTGTCCCCACCATTGCTTTAGACCACATAATAGTCTTAACATGAGTTAGATGCTCGGTCTAACCCCATAGACTACAGACCTTAGTTTAGACCGCTTACATTAGAACATTGTCTTCTCGTATACAAAAGTCCGTTGCATGCAACGTTCTAACAGTTTTAACACAAGCAGTCAGGGAGCCATATTTGCTTATATTTACTTTAACATGTAGATAGAATGAGGACAAATAGCAATGTAATGAATAACCTCTATATATATAATTTTATTATCCAGTTCAAAATAAATACATCAAATTGTCTCTAATGCTTAGGGCATTTCCTAACATGTATGTTATATGCTATGTGGGCGACCTGACTAACTCGAGTCATCCACTCTCTTTCTTTGCTCTTTGCTTCTTCTTACTTAAATTGCTTTTTTTTTTTTTTGTGGTTTACAAGATCTATGTTTGAAAAACCACAAAAAAAAAATTTTTTTATACCTTAATGAAAATGTGAGTTCTATGAAAATCGCACATACATATATATATACTATTTAGAACGTTAAATATATACTATATATAAAATTTTTAGAACGTTAAATATCTCATGATAAAAAATATAAAATATAAAATTTTTAGAACGTTATATATACTATATATAAAATTTTATATATATACTATATATAAAATTTTTAGAACGTTAAATATCTCATGATGCCATATACAATAAATCAACAACAATTAAAACTCATACCTCAAGGATGCCAATGAACAGGAGGAGAATGACCGGAGGCTTCAACCAACTAGCCTTCTCTACTATTCTCCAATTCCCGAATGGCTGAGTGTGTGGGCACTCTGAACCTCGATCGGTATGCTAGCACTGCTAGTCTTCTTCCGACCACCCAGATCTCTAAAGAACTTTATTGTCACGATGAGCTGTGCAACAATAAGCCTGCTCACCTGAGAGTCTGTGGTCTAAGAGAACTGGAGTGGCAGGACCTCTATTTATAGACCTGCATGAGGTGATTCTCTGAATTCGAATTGGACTAGGAAAAGATTTTCTCCCTTATCCAAACCAAAAAAGCCGAATTTTCCAAGGGAGAATCTCCACAATTAAATTCGGTTTTCCTAGGATAAATCCAATCCAAATCTAAACAAGATTTTAACTAGAATTTTATCTCCCTTTTTCAACCAAAAAATCCGAAATCTTTAGGAGAAAATCTCCTCCAAATTTTCGGCCACTTTTAGGATAAGGAAGAATCAAAATTCCACTAGGATTTTTCAAGCTAAATCTCATCTCAACCTTATCCAAAAATAACCGAATTTCCTAGGATTAGGGATCCAAAATTTCGGCCACTTTTGGGAGGAGAGAGAAACCAAATTCAACTAGGATTGAAGCTTGAATATTCCCTTGAATCTTATCCACAAAATCCGAAATCTTTCATGAGGATTATCCTCAAAATTTCGTCCCTTATTTGTTGGGATTTGGATTCAAAATTCAAGTAGGATTCTAACAAGATTATCCTCTCCAAATCCAACTCAAATTCGAATTTCAAACCTTGTGGATTTTCCACAACAAATTCGAATCCTACTTGGACTGTGATTCAAAATTTTGAATTTCAAATTTCAAATTCAAATTTCAAATTCAAATTTCAAATTTCAAATTTCAAATTTCAAATTTAAATTTCAAATTCAAATTTCAAATTCAAATTTCAAATTCAAATTTCAAATTCAAAATTCAAATTTCAAATTTCAAAATTCAAATTTCAAATTTCAAAATTCAAATTTCAAATTCCACAAAACGGTTGTATTTCATATTCTTGTTCTCATGGATAATTTTCTACAACTCCAATCCAATCTCAAATAAAATCATGGCAACTTTATTTGGAGTTCGAATAATTGTGTACTCTATTATCCAAAACAAAATCTGAATCCAACCGGAGAGAATCTTGTCTACCATCCTAATCCTGTGTCATCACCATCCATGCATAATAAACTAGCCAATAGCATACACAAATCAATTTGCCAAACGTTAAGGAATTATGTGGAGCTAGTAGAGGGACTGATTGGACATATATAATCGGGCTCCCGTGATTCCATATGATCATCATTATGTACCGAACAACTCAATCATATGATCACTAATTTCAGAGTCACACCACTATAAACCTGAAACTGAACTCCCAATTATATACCGTATTACGTAAGCCTGTGACGAGCTACCATCCAATGACCTTGTCATATATGCAAAACCCTCATATGATATCCATGATCAGCCTTAGGTCAAAGTCCGTTTAATCCTACTGATCAGGCTATCTTAAAGTTCCATTATACTACCGAATCTAGAAAATGATTATTCACCATATGTGAATAAGAAGTCATCCGCCCAGCAGACGACCCAAGGCCTTGTCCATTTTCACATTCAGTATAATGCCTTTAAGAGGATACCTTTAACTCCTCAGAGCTATGATTCCGATATCTGCAAACAAACCCTTCATCGTATACAAGTCATGCACCCAACGAACCGGTCTATAAGCTTACTACCTCTGAGACGCTTTAGCCATTGGAACATCAAAGTACACAAGTCATATACATGAAGTAGTTCATTTACTCAGGATTAAGGTTATTGCATAATGAACGTCAAAAGCAGATTGATCCACTCATAGCGGACTACGTAGATCAATCACGCTTTAGTCCCGGTCTAATATGTCACCACCAAGCAACATATCCATGTCTCTACTTGGGAGTCCAGCTCCAGACAGTCAAGACAGACCGTCCCCTCTAAGGCTTTAGACAACATAATAGTCTTAACATGAGTTAGATGCTCGGTCTAACCCCATAGACTACAGACCATAGTTTAGACTGCTAACTTTAGAATATTGTCTTCTCGCATACAAAAGTCCATTGCATGCAACGTTCTAACAGTTTTAACACAAGCAGTCAGTGAGCCATATTTGCTTACATTTACTTTAACATGTAAATAAGACGAGGACAGATAGCAATGTAATGAATAACCTCTAAGTATAATTTTATTATCCAGTTCAAAATGAATACATCAAAATGTCTCTAATACTTAGGGCATTTCCTAACAGTCTCCCACTTGCCCTAAGCCAGCAGATGTGCCATGTTACGCATCCCCATCGCCTCTACATGCCTCTCAAAGCTTCTAGCTACCAAAGTCTTAGTAAAGGGATCAGCGATGTTGTCCTCAGACGCAATCTTACATACATCCACTTGTCCTGTCTCCACATGCCCTCTTATTATGTGATACCTCCGATCGATGTGTTTGGTCCTCTTGTGGTGCCGAGATTCCCTTGTGTTGGCAATAGCCCCTGTATTATCACAGTAAAGTGTGATAGGCTTGTCAACACCCGGAATGACCTCAAGGTCTCTAAAGAACTTGCGGAGCCAAACCGCTTCTTTAGATGCCTCAGCCGCAGCCACATACTCAGCCTCCATAGTAGAGTCAGCTGTGCAGCCCTGCTTCACGCTCCTCCACACAATGGCACCTCCTCCGAGAAAAAAACACTGATCCAGATGTCGATTTCCTCGAATCCTTACAAGTCTGGAAGTCTGAGTCCGTGTATCCTACGGGTGTTAGGTCCCCTCCAGAATACACTAGCATATAATCCCTCGTTCTCTTAAGATACTTGAGTATATGCTTTACTGCTTACCAGTGCTTGGTTCCAGGATTCGCTTGATATCGACTCACCATACCTACTGTAAAACATATGTCCGGGCGAGTGCAAAGCATAGCGTACATAAGGCTACCCACAGCGGATGCATAAGGGACCTTACTCATACGCTCTCTTTCTTCCGATGTCTTGGGACAGTCATCCAATGAAAGAGTTAAACCGGCAATAGAAGGTTGTGAGCCTTTCTTTGCCTCTAGCATTGCATATTTGTCAATTATTTTATCTATGTATGAAGCTTGGGATAACGCTATCATTTTGTTCTTTCGATCTCTGAAGAGACGAATGCCTAGAACATAATTAGCTTCTCCCAAGTCCTTCATGTCAAACTGTTGGTGTAACCAAAGCTTGACCGATGATAAGTTCCCTACATCATTCCCAATGAGTAGTATATCATCGACATAGAGTATCAGAAAGACCACTTTTCCATCCTTAATACGTTTATAAACACAAGGTTCATCAACGTTCTGCTCAAAACCAAATGTCTTAATCGCTTGATCAAACCTCTGGTTCCATGAGCGGGATGCCTGCTTTAATCCATAAATGGATCTAAGCAACTTGCAGACTTTCCTATCCTGGCCTTTTGCTACGAACCCTTCGGGCTGTATCATATAGATACACTCTTCAAGATGGCCATTCAAGAATGCCGTCTTGACATCCATTTGCCAGATCTCGTAATCGAGAGCCGCAGCAATGGACAGAAGAATACGGATAGACTTCAGCATAGCAACAGGCGAAAAGGTTTCCTCGTAATCGATTCCAGCCTTTTGCGTGTATCCCTTTGCAACCAGTCTAGCTTTGAAAGTTTCCACTCTCCCTTCCGCATCCTTCTTTCTTTTGTAGACCCATTTGCATCCAATGGGTTTTATCCCATCCGGCAAATCTACAAGTTCCCAAACAGAGTTGGATTTCATAGAATCCATCTCATTGTTCATAGCCTGTTTCCAAGATCTAGAATCAACATCCTTTATAGCTTCATCATATGTGACCGGATCTTCCTCATGCTCATGAGCCTCGGCCTGGTATACCTCAGCATCATACATAAAGAAATTAGGTTTCTTAGAAACCCTCCCACTACGACGAGGCACCCTAAATTGTTGATCGTCTGCAGGTCTTTCATTGGAACTCGGACTTGCGTCCAAGACCGAAATCTGTGGAGCAGTTCTTTCACCCGATAACTCCTCTAGCACCACTTTGCTTCGAGGCTTAAAGTCATTCATGTGACTTTCCTCCAAGAATGTCGCATGGGTTGAGACAATGACCTTTTGTTCCTTCGGGTTATAGAACAGACCTCCTTTAGTTCCTTTTGGATACCCTACAAACATGCACAATTCTGATCTTGGTTCCAACTTCTTCGCATCCCCATCCAGTACATGTGCCGGGCAGCCCCATATTCTCATATGTCCAAGGGAGGGCTTCCTGCCACGCCACAATTCATACGGAGTTCTAGGAATTGATTTGCTCGGAACCTGGTTCAGAATATAGCACGCCGTTTGTAAAGCATGTCCCCAAAATGATAATGGCAGTGTTGAGTAACTCATCATGGACCGTACCATATCCAATAAGGTCCTGTTTCTCCTTTCGGCTACACCATTCTGTTGTGGAGTACCAGGTGCAGTCAATTGAGATAATATCCCATTCTCTACAAGATGTCCTAGAAATTCATCGGAGAGGTATTCGCCACCTCGATCAGATCGAAGTGTCTTTATGGATTTATCCAATTGCTTTTCCACTTCCGCACGATACTCTTTGAACTTGTCAAAGGTTTCGCTCTTGCGGTGCATCAGATACACATATCCATACCTCGAGTAATCATCTATGAAAGAGACATAGTACTCGAACCCTCCTCGTGCTGTGACGTTCATGGGGCCACATACGTCAGTGTGCACAATTTCTAAGAGCTCCTGTGCCCTTGTACCCTTAGCTCCAAAAGACCTCTTAGTCATCTTACCCTCTAGACAAGACTCACATTGGGGAAGTCGTACCTCCTCCAGAGATTCCAGAGGACCGTCTTTCACCAATCTTTGAATCCTATCCTGATTAATATGACCAAGTCTTAAATGCCAAAGATACGCCTTGTTAGAGTGAGAAACTTTCAACCTTTTAGAGTTATCAATTAATTCAGTGTCAAGCAGTGAGTACATCTTTGGTCTGATCAAATATAGGTTTCCATCCATCCATCCAGAACAGATAAAAGACTTATTTCTACGAATATCAACTCTTTTACTAAAAGAAACTGAATAAGAATCCTTTATTAAACAAGCTACCGATATAAGGTTCCTCCTAAAATTAGGAACATAAAAACAGTCTTTCAATAAAATAAACCTAAATTGATCAAAATAAAGATGAACGTCTCCCACTGCCTCAGCCACCACAAAGCTACCATCTCCAGTCCGCAACGAGAGGCTCCTATCATGTAGACTTCTCGTTTCCACGAACCCCTGCATAGAAACACAAACATGATTAGTGGCGCCCGAATCAATGACCCATGTGTCTTTCGATTCTTCCACCAAACACGCTTCTAAGTAATGAAGTTCCTTACCTTCCTTGCCCTTGGAGGCTAGGAATTCCCGGCAAGCCTTCTTGAAGTGACCTACCTTCCCACAGTGGAAGCATTTGGACTTTTTAGGGTCCTTTGGCTTCTTGTTCTTCTTCTTCTTCTTCCCGTCCGAGACAGGAGGATTAGAAGAACTGGAAGCCACTTGCTTCTTATTTGGCCTCTTCCTCTTCCGTGAGGGATTGGAAGATTCCGCCAAATTGGCCTCTCCTTTAGGTCGGACCACATCTTTATCCCTGATCATCCGCTCATAAGCCTGTAGTTGCTTCATGAGCTCGGTAAGTCCTAACTCCTTTGTCGCCAGATTGTATGCGGCCTTAAACCCCACAAAATCTTTAGACAGAGTCTTGAACACCATCTCGATCTGGGTGTTGTAGTCTAACTCAGCACCATTCTCGGCAGCTTCAGCGAAGAATCCCATTAGAGTGATCATATGGTCCTTCACCGGAGCACCAGCCTTTTGCTTGGAGTTCATAATGCTGGTGATAGCGGACTGTCGAGCCAATTTTTCTTGGCCTCCGAACATGTCCTCCAGATTTTCCATGATCTCCCCAGCAACTTGATAAGTCTCATGCTGCTTTTGTAAAGCACTCGTCATGCTAGCAAGGATGTAGCATCGAGCTATTTCATTGGATTCTCTCCAACGATTATAGGCAACCGGGACCTCCTCAAGTGGTGTGTCAGGTTTGGGCCCAGGTGGGCATGGTTCGTCCAGTACGAACTTGTGTCTCTCGCAGCTGAGAACTATTAATAGATTTCTTTTCCAATCTTTATAATTGTCGCCATTCAACTTATTTTCAGTAAGTATCGAAATGAGGGGTGTCGGTGACATTTTGAACTGAAATAAAATTATACTAGACATCATTACAAAGCCCAAGCAAATATGCAGATAATTTAGCAAATAAAACATACAAGTATGTTCCTACATGAAACTTGAAAAAACATGTAGCATTGCAACGGTAATTCTCAGCACCTATTGCCCCAAGCCACCAAGGGGTGGTCATGAGAACAAATAGCCGGAACATGGACCCCGTCCAATTAATATATGTTGCCTTAAATCCTCCAAGGTTAAGACATATATTAATAACCGCTTATTTGGCCACCAGTTTAGTTAACAGAGCTTCTAGGGAAGGTTAATAACTAAACGAGTCTTGAGTGTATAACCATTGTTTACGTAGCCCGATCCACGTCCTACCAAGCCACCGAGGGGTGGTCATGAATAGGATCGCACCCGAACACGTTTTCCACATAGGAGATCCAATCTAGTATACCGGCGGCGGTAAACACCTACCGAGGGGTGTGGTCAGGTCAGAACTGACGCGAGGCGTTACCATGCTTTCACATATGGATCAACAATGGAGGCCGTGGGTTTTGTTTGAAACCCTCTCCCACTCAATATTTTGAAAAAACATGCAAGTTTTGACAAATTATGTATGATCAATATAGTATGAGCGGCACTCACCTATCCTATATGACATGTTATCAAATATGCATACAAAACATCCATCAATACATATTTATACATCCATGACATATCACAGAAAAAATAATTGACAGACTAACCAAGCCATGGTTCCATCCTAGAACAAAGAAAATAAAGATTACAAAATTCCATCCAAAGCATTCTTTGGGTCTTGAATTTTGTTCCGTCTTCTTGTATCCATCTTTATGTAGCCTCTCCATTTATTTCTCATCCCAAGAATTATTTAAAATTCAAATCTCCAAAAATTTAAATTTCAAATTCCAAATTCGAATTTCAAATTTAAACTTCAAATTTAAATTTTTAAACAATTTTAAACATCATGTGTAATAATATGTAATTTCAAAAATTTCAAAATTACATATTTTTAAACATGATTTAAAATTAAATCTCAAATTTAAAAATCAAAATTTTTCTGATTTTTGGACCGTCGGACCGCCGCCCCCGTAGGCGGCAGCCGCCGTGGGCAGCCACCAACCCCGAAGGGGCTGGCAGCTCACGGCTGCCCCATGTGCAGCCTGCCGGGTTGCAGGCCAAGCCTGCAGCACCAGGCTGCAGGCAGCGCCTGCAGCCAGTGGCTGCACGCCCAGGCTGCGGCCAGCCTTGGGCAGGCTGCGCCACCCTCGGCTGCAGGCCAAGCCTGCGGCCGTGGGTGATGCTTGCCTGCATAGGGGCTGCCGCAGCCCCATCCTGCCCGAGGGCAGGGGCTGCAGCCTCACCAAGGCCCGTCGGCCTATCCCGAGGGGTCGTGTCTCGATTTTCGTTCCATATTCCAATTTATCTTTTAGGATCTCCAAAAATTAATTTGAATCCCAATTAAATTGAAATTTTCCACACAATCAAAATTTCAACCTTTAAATTAAATTTAACTTTTGGGAAAAATAAATTACGGTCTTCAATCTTCAATCTCCTCCAAGAATAATAAAAAATTCTAAACCGTTTCCGGTGTACAAAAAATTCTAACCATAAATATTCTAAGAGACAAAAATTAAAATCCATGGGAAAAACACAGTGTTAATAAACTGCTCCCATGGTTACATAAAAAATTCCTAGATACAATTTTTCTAAATTCTAAGGAACCATAACCGGTATAAACAAGCATGCTTATAATAATTCAAAAAATTAAAATAACCACATACTTTATACATAATACATGATAACAACATAAAGGAACCCTAGAATGCCACTCTCTAAATATCAAATCCATACATAAATAAAAAGACTAAGTAATTGTCTAATTTATGTACATGGCATAGTCATGAGATGGCTCTGATACCAATTGTAGGAAAATAAACCGGTAAAAAACGTATCAGAGTGGCGCAGCGGAACAATAAAAATTTTTAGAACGTTAAATATCTCATGATGCCATATACAATAAATCAACAACAATTAAAACTCATACCTCAAGGATGCCAATGAACAGGAGGAGAATGACCGGAGGCTTCAACCAACTAGTCTTCTCTACTATTCTCCAATTCCCGAATTGCTGAGTGTGTGGGCACTCTGAACCTCGATCGGTATGCTAGCACTGCTAGTCTTCTTCCGACCACCCAGATCTCTAAAGAACTTTATTGTCACGATGAGCTGTGCAACAATAAGCCTGCTCACCTGAGAGTCTGTGGTCTAAGAGAACTGGAGTGGCAGGACCTCTATTTGTAGACCTGCATGAGGTGATTCTCTGAATTCGAATTGGACTAGGAAAAGATTTTCTCCCTTATCCAAACCAAAAAATCCGAATTTTCCAAGGGAGAATCTCCACAATTAAATTCGGTTTTCCTAGGATAAATCCAATCCAAATCTAAACAAGATTTTAACTAGAATTTTATCTCCCTTTTTCAACCAAAAAATCCGAAATCTTTAGGAGAAAATCTCCTCCAAATTTTCGGCCACTTTTAGGATAAGGAAGAATCAAAATTCCACTAGGATTTTTCAAGCTAAATCTCATCTCAACCTTATCCAAAAATAACCGAATTTCCTAGGATTAGGGATCCAAAATTTCGGCCACTTTTGGGAGGAGAGAGAAACCAAATTCAACTAGGATTGAAGCTTGAATATTCCCTTGAATCTTATCCACAAAATCCGAAATCTTTCATGAGGATTATCCTCAAAATTTCGTCCCTTATTTGTTGGGATTTGGATTCAAAATTCAAGTAGGATTCTAACAAGATTATCCTCTCCAAATCCAACTCAAATTCGAATTTCAAACCTTGTGGATTTTCCACAACAAATTCGAATCCTACTTGGACTGTGATTCAAAATTTTGAATTTCAAATTTCAAATTCAAATTTCAAATTCAAATTTCAAATTTCAAATTTCAAATTTCAAATTTAAATTTCAAATTCAAATTTCAAATTCGAATTTCAAATTCAAATTTCAAATTCAAATTTCAAATTCAAAATTCAAATTTCAAATTTCAAAATTCAAATTTCAAATTTCAAAATTCAAATTTCAAATTCCACAAAACGGTTGTATTTCATATTCTTGTTCTCATGGATAATTTTCTACAACTCCAATCCAATCTCAAATAAAATCATGGCAACTTTATTTGGAGTTCGAATAATTGTGTACTCTATTATCCAAAACAAAATCTGAATCCAACCGGAGAGAATCTTGTCTACCATCCTAATCCTGTGTCATCACCATCCATGCATAATAAACTAGCCAATAGCATACACAAATCAATTTGCCAAACGTTAAGGAATTATGTGGAGCTAGTAGAGGGACTGATTGGACATATATAATCAGGCTCCCGTGATTCCATATGATCATCATTATGTACCGAACAACTCAATCATATGATCACTAATTTCAGAGTCACACCACTATAAACCTGAAACTGAACTCCCAATTATATACCGTATTACGTAAGCCTGTGACGAGCTACCATCCAATGACCTTGTCATATATGCAAAACCCTCATATGATATCCATGATCAGCCTTAGGTCAAAGTCCGTTTAATCCTACTGATCAGGCTATCTTAAAGTTCCATTATACTACCGAATCTAGAAAATGATTATTCACCATATGTGAATAAGAAGTCATCCGCCCAGCAGACGACCCAAGGCCTTGTCCATTTTCACATTCAGTATAATGCCTTTAAGAGGATACCTTTAACTCCTCAGAGCTATGATTCTGATATCTGCAAACAAACCCTTCATCGTATACAAGTCATGCACCCAACGAACCGGTCTATAAGCTTACTACCTCTGAGACGCTTTAGCCATTGGAACATCAAAGTACACAAGTCATATACATGAAGTAGTTCATTTACTCAGGATTAAGGTTATTGCATAATGAACGTCAAAAGCAGATTGATCCACTCATAGCGGACTACGTAGATCAATCACGCTTTAGTCCCGGTCTAATATGTCACCACCAAGCAACATATCCATGTCTCTACTTGGGAGTCCAGCTCCAGACAGTCAAGACAGACCGTCCCCTCTAAGGCTTTAGACAACATAATAGTCTTAACATGAGTTAGATGCTCGGTCTAACCCCATAGACTACAGACCATAGTTTAGACTGCTAACTTTAGAATATTGTCTTCTCGTATACAAAAGTCCATTGCATGCAACGTTCTAACAGTTTTAACACAAGCAGTCAGTGAGCCATATTTGCTTACATTTACTTTAACATGTAAATAAGACGAGGACAGATAGCAATGTAATAAATAACCTCTAAGTATAATTTTATTATCCAGTTCAAAATGAATACATCAAAATGTCTCTAATACTTAGGGCATTTCCTAACAAATCGCACATACATATATATATACTATTTCATTTTTCTTAAAATATTTGTGATCTTGTTACATTAAAATACTTAGTCATATAAACATACTTTTAAACTCGACTCTCTTCTTTACATATACTTGTCTTGTCTTTATATAGATACATTTACTTATACAGTTCTATTATACTTCTTTCACAGTGGAAAATTCTATGAAGCGGATCCACAACCCATCCATGACACTGTGGGAATCTGCCTGCTGGTCTTTTAACTCTCTTCTTTTTTTTTTTTTTTATAATGCAGGTTGTTTGCTCTTGTTACCTGCGTCACGAACAGACTCGTGAGCTAAATCTCAATGAGTACAAACATGCGTATAAAACCTACTTCATGCATAACTTTTAGGGTTAGTCCTCTTATATGTGTTTATTTCTCGCTCCTATGATTTCTCTATTCTTTCTATTCTATCCTAGTATCTGTTTATTCTTGTGATGCCCCGTGCCCTTAGTGGCTTGGACCGTCACTAAAAACTACTACTTGATCTTTTTCTTTAAAACTGATACTTAAACTTACTTGTTTAGATATCAGAATTTTAGGGATTTTTTTTATACACGTACATATTTACTATTCATGTACATATACTATTAAATTGCAGAATCTGAAAACATAGGGATTTTAATTATACATACATACTATTACTAACTGTTTAATTAAATACTACTCCAAATATGCTATTTAACTGTTACCATTCAAAATGCTATTTAACTATTACTATTCAAAAATATTTATCATATAAACTATGCGAAAGAATACTCGCGGTGTATCCATAACCTAGCCCTCACATCCGCCTCTGCTGCCATCATCACCCATTGCTGTTTAAGCCATATGACACTTACCTACAGCATGAACACACATTGCGAGCTTTATGCCCAGTAAGTACAACATGTTAACAGCAAAGCATGTTTAAAGCATAGTACATACTTTAAATCATATAAGCATGTCATATGTCAACATATACCACTGAAACATTCACATATCAGAACATAGCATATCATTAAATGTAAGACATCGCATACTTTATGCATATCAGAGTACATCGTGCACTGATTGCATATCTACTGTAACTAGAAGCGTGCTGAATTATAGCTAAGGCATATCGTAACAATGCATGATCCGATTATGTTCATATTATGCTTCATTATTTATTATCTTTTCTTTACTCTGCTGAGGGCCCGTGTGACAGTACCATGTGCGTGCAGACCATCGGTAATGCCCGCGGTCAAAAAGTCAGAGAGCCATCAACAGATGCTCAACTTTCTGTCTTAAATTACTTTAACTTGGAAACCTCTTCAACTGAAAAGGCCAGTATGACACACTTACTATATTTCCATCTTGTTTATCTTTTCTAACCATATGCTTTTCTAGGCTGTCCTAATCTTATGTGATAGGGATTATATGGCCTCTAACTTGTTCTTTCATCAATCTATGCGATTGTGAAACTATATGCTCTTATGCATGCTGTGCAACAACTTGTGCATGGTTTGCATATTTAACATACTGTAAAAATTATCATTTAAAACTCATTTTATTCATGTTGTAGGTGGAGTTGTACTTACCTGTTAATGGATAGTTTATACTCTCGCCTTCATCATAATACGGTACGTCCCTGTAATCATAATGCAGTTCGTTAACATTCACACTTAGGTTACTGTGATCATTAGTGACTAATAAAAACTTTATCATTATGTGGTACCGATCTTTATCGGTACTAATTGCCCTCCTCCTGAGAGTTTGATTTTCTAATTATGGATAATTAATTTATTTGCCCAATAAATTAATTAATGTCGCTCTTAGGTCACTCTATCGTTAGTGACTAATAAATTTATCGTTGTGTGGTACCGATGCCTATCTGTACCCAACTGCTCTACTTTGAGAATTTGATATTTAATTTCTAATCGTTCTTAATTAATTTGTCTACTTGACAAATTAATCATTATCTCTCACTATCCCATTCAAACTCGATTCTTGATTGGTTAACCGACCAGTCAACTAACCGTATACCTTGCGTATTGACTGTTTAGCCTGTCGGGTTACCTTTACCGATATAATCGCCCCAATTTCTATACTTAGCTCGCACCCGTCCCTCGGGTGGTACTATTCTGACATACAGGTCATTTTCTTACATTTCAAGATTTTGAATGGGTGGTTTGCTAATCCTCAGAACGTCCATCCTTCTTTCTCGTACATAGGTCATCGAGGGGGGGCTCAGGTTTCCATCCCGATCATATTTTACCCCTCGTTTCCTAAAATACCCCTTTGTGTCATTTTAGAAATTTTGGCAGCATTTCCGTTTAATTTCTGTTTTCCTGGCATTTAAGAAATGCCTCAAAACCATTTAAACTATTCTAATCTACCACGTACTATATCAGAGGCCTAATTTTTATGTAAAAGCTCAACTTTTATGTAAAAATATTCACATTCTCTCACATTTTCTTTTTCGACATTTCATCCTTTTTTCTTATAATTCCTCAAGTCAATATCCATAATTAATACACATTATTCCAATAATAATATGAGGAATAAAGGAATCAAAATTACTACCAAATTGTTCCCATCGGCGATCAAAAGAACTGTTCGGTCTCGGCAGCACAATATTTGAATCGTCGTTCTTCACTTTTGAAATTCCAGTTTGCAAATCCGATGCCGTGGATGTGTCCGGAACATCGAAAATAGGCCAACGGGCCATTTTTCAATTTTTGGTCACCGGGTCACCGTTGACTGGTGTTGACCGGTTGTTGACCATGGCGACGATGGAAAAGGCAGCTGCTATCTTGAAGAGCTTGACGAGAAGAACCTATTGGTGGTGTTAATTTCACCAATCAAAGCTCCTATCACTAGAAATCGACCCTCGAAAGTCAGCGATGACAGCGGTGGTTGGATCTCCATCTTCCCGGTGTTGTTGCCCAAAATTGATTTGGGGCTTTTGTTCCCCATGTTGTTCTGAGCATTTTGGTACCCACCTTGCAGGGTAACTTGTCGAAATCAACAGATTCCATGACGGCAACGGTGGTGGCAAGGGCGAAGGCTAGGCGGCATGATCTAGTAGCTATTGACATGAAAGGAGGCCTGGTTTTGTTCTACTCTTCACTACGAATCCATTGGGACCAGAATCGTGACATTTGGATGTCGAACGGCGGAGATATGGCCGATCAAAATTTTCAGCTACCGACGGCTTTGGGCAGCGCGTGAGCCTTCCTTTGGCATCGGTTCCATCGACTCGGCACACCGTTGGACTCAGCTCATCGAGAGCTTTCCAATGGTGCTGGCGGTGTCGAAAACAGAGGTCAAATTTGATCGGTGGTTATTGTTCATCTACGAGTGGTGTGGGGAGAAAAAGACAAGGAAAAAAAATTATGGGGAGGCCTTTTTATAAAAATCTAAAATTCTGGCCCCTTTATACTTTTTTTTTTTAAATTTCTAACATGGGCTATCCTGACTAATTTAGGCATGCTGAACCCAAATATATCAGTTTTATTTTCACCCGGGGTCGCCTTGACCAGTTTTCCGATACTATGTGGTTCCCGATCAAAAATTACTTTTTGTACTCAAATGGCTAATTTAAGCATCCTGATTCCAAATATATTAGTTTTATTTCAAGAAAAGGTCATCATAACCAATTTCTTGATACTGTGGTTAGGCATACACTGTGTTGACGTTGCGTACACATAATGAGGCATTTTCACGTGAAATTTCAAACACAGTCTATCCTAACTAATTTGGATGTGCTGATATCAAATTTATTAGTTTTACGTCCATCTAAGGTTGTTTGGACCAGTTTTCGAGATCTATGTGATCCCACCTCGAAAAACATGTCAGGTGCCTGATTGACTAATTTGGGCGCGTTGAGTGTAAATATATCAGTTTCAGGGAGAGAAAAGGTCATCTTGACCCTCATCCCGATACTGTGTATCTCTCAAATAAAAATCTACATTTTGTGCTCAATTGACCAGATTGAGCCTGCTGACTAGTCTGAGTATTCTGACTTTGATTTTGTCAGTTTTTGGGCGAGAAGAGGTCATTTAGAGCACTTTTCTCAATACTGTACACCTATGAGGGCAATTATCGCTGCTATGCTCAAATGACTAGTCTGAGCGTACTGATAACTAGCTCTTCAGTTCTGTGTCAAGAAATGGTCGTCTGGACCGGTTTCTTAATACTGCGTGTCTCACATGCACACTCACATATACTAAGGTAAACCGATCTCACTCTCGGTTGCCCCTTTCACTACATGACAGTTTTGTGTCAAGAAATGATCGTCTAGACTGGTTTCTTAATACTGCGTGTCTCACACGCATACTCACATAATAGGGTGGACCGATTTCACTATTGATTACCCCTGTCAGTGCATGAATAGTAATTAAACGTTACTGTACCCGTTTAATTCATTCAACTGAAAAGTATACTGCATTTATTAACTTAATTACTCATTACATAGTAATTAAGTTTTATAATTTATGAGAGTCATTATGTGGCTCTTGGCTCATTACACAACCTTCTACATGGACTCTTATACGGGCGTGTGCAAGGTAACACGGGCGTGTACATTTTGAACACGAGTGTGTACTAGTTGAGACTACTCAACACGGCCATGTCTTTGAAACACATTCACCAACCCTAGTGGTACACGGTCACTTACACGGACGTGTACCTGACCGTGTTACACTACACGGCCATGTACTCTTACACGGCATTTTACCCTTCAACAGTCCAAATAGTACACGACCACTTACACGGGCGTATACCTGATCGTGTTCTTCAAATGTGCACCAAAAAGCCTCAAAATACTCTAAATTTATTCCTTAATTACTTATTACACGGTAAGTAGGTTCCGTGAATATGGGGGTCATTACAACCTACCCCCCTTACAAAATTTTCATCCTTGAAAATTAAAATAATTCCTGGACGTCTCTTCTCATGTCTTTTTCCCATTCTCATGTGGTTTTCTCAACGCTATGATTCTGCTACAACATTTTTACTAGCGGTATGTTTTATTCTTAATTACTTTCTCCTCTCTAACTAAGATCCGCATGGGTCTCTCCTCATACGTCAGATCAGTATATACTACAATAGGTTCTTGGCTCAGATCATGGGAGCTGGCTAGCACGTACTTCTTTAGCATCAAGACGTGAAAGACGTTGCACACTGTAGCTAACTCGGGAGGAAGCGCTAGTCTATAAGCTACCTTCCCGACTTGCTCTATTATCTCAAGGGTTCTATGTACCTAGGATGGAGCTTTCCTTTCTTTTCAAAGCACATCACCCCTTTAATGGGTGCTACCTTGATAAGGACTGAGTGTCCTACTTGAAACTCAAGGGGTCTATGACGCTTTTCGTCAAAATTCTTCTGTTGCCTGTGCGTTGTATCTAATGTTTCTCGTATCAGCTTCGCGTCTGCTGTGGTATTCTTGATAATGTTCAAGCTAACTAGTCGTTTCTCTCTGGTCTCGTACCAATGAGCTAGAGATCTGCATTTCTTTCCACAAGGTGCCTTGTACGATGCCATTCCTATCGAGGTATGGTGGCTGTTATTGTGCGAGAACTCACTCAAGGGTAGCTTCTGATCCTAATTTCTTTTGAAGCCTAGGACGCAGGCTCTCAACATGTCCTCTAACGTCTGTGTGGTCCTCCTAGACTGACTGTCAGTCTGAGGATGGGATGCTGTGCTGAACTCTAACTTGGACCCTAATACGGCCTGAACACTTTGCCAAAATTTGGAGGTGAAGCGTCCACTACGATCTAAGACGATCGACTCTGGTACTCCGTGTAGTTTTACGACCTGAGCCGCATAGATTTCTACTAGTCATTTCACTGAGTAGCTAACTTTTATAATAAGAAATCTGGCTGATTTTCGTCAATCTATCTACTATCACCTAGATTGCATCATCGTCGTTAGAGGTCCTTGGCAGTCTGACCACGAAGTCCATAGTGATCTGGTCCCAGTTTCACTCGGGTAGCTTAATTTTCTGGCACGTGCGTTCTGCTTTAACCTTCTGGCACGTAAGGTATCTGGTGACGAACTTGACAATGTCATTCTTCATTCCAGGCCACCAAAAGCTTTCCTTCAAGTCCTTGTACATCTTCTTTGCCATTGGATGTACAGAATATGGCGTCTTGTAAGCCTCTTAAAGGATTTTCTTCTTGAGTTCTTCTTCTCTCAGAACATACCCTCTATCTCTGTAGTAGAGTATGCCATTCTTATCGACTCTAAACTTTGAACTTTGGTCCTCTGTAGCTTCCTTTTTGAGTTTGTTCAAGGACAAATCGAAGCCTTGACCGATCTTGATCTCTTCTTGGAGCGTTAATTGGAGGGTCATGTCAGACAACCTCCCTATCAAAATCCTGATCTCGTTACTACATAGCTCTCCTTGTAGCACTCCTGACAAGGCACTGATAGCCATAAGCATAGTAAAATGCTTCTGACTCTGTGCTTCAATCACTTTTTTGGCTTTTCCTGGATGATATAGGGTCTCACAGTCATAATCCTTTACCAACTCTAGCCATTTACACTGCCTCATGTTGAGCTCTTTCTGCGTGAAGATATACTTGAGACTCTGGTGGTCAGTGTAAATCTCACATTTGACTCCATACAGGTAGTGCCTCCATGCTTTTAACGTGAAAACTATCACTACTAGCTCTAGATCACGGGTTGGGTAGCTCTTCTCAGGATCTTTGAGTTGTCGTGAAGCATACACGACTACTCTACCTATAAGGACCCATGCCCTAGTGGCACAGACCTCTACCAAAAATACTACTTATCTTAACTTATCTTGTTTGAAAGCTATTACTTGTAGATACCCAAAATTTAGGAAATTTTTTTTAAAGGAGTATTTACCAATTACGTACAGCATACTTGTACTTAAAACCATACAAATGTCTTGGTGCAATTTGGGTTAACATATACATACACAAAATGCCAAACTTTTAAATTATTATTCATAAAATAGACTCTCAAAATAACTTGCGGAAGTATACTCTAGCGGTGGTATCCACAACCTCACCCTTACATCCGCCCTGTCGCCGTCATTGCTTAGTAGTGTTTAGCTTGTAGGTCTCTTACCTACAGCATAAACACACACGGTGAGCTTTAAACATATTCGTCCGTAAAACATGCTTTAAACATACGCGCCATACTCAGGACGTAATTAAAACTAATAGTTGTATCACAACATCACAGGGAAACTTATTATATAGCATAAAATAAAAAGCATCCTATTCAATCACATCATGTATCAAATCATGCAACTAAGAACATACCAAACTGAGATTAAGGCATAATGTGATCAATGCATAAACTGATTATGTTCAAATTATGCTTCATTTATTCTTAATCTTGTCTTATCTGAAGAGCCCTGGTGTCAGTACTATTACACATGGATTATCAAATTCACCGTGATCATGGGCTTGGCTTGGCCCATTATCTTTATACTTGTCTTCCTTGCGGACCCAATGGGCCAGCTAATCTGACACCCTTTATCTGATTACCCAATTTTGGATTATGAGTATTAGTAACCATGTGCCCTATGCTCAACTGGGCTTATCCCCCATCATGCTCTGATGGGGATGTATCGGCACCTTATAATGTTCATAAATCTACGTGATTATGAACCTCTATATGTCATGCAACAAACATAAAATACGGCATACTTTAACATAGGTTAAACAACCATTTAAACTTATTTTTGTTTATACCGGTAGGTGGAGTTATACTTACTTGTTTGCCAATAGTTCACACTTTGGCTCGTTACAAATTACAGGTGACGACCTGTAATCATAATACATTACCGTTAATATTTGCTCTTAAGTCACTGTGGTCATTAGTGACTATAATTCGTGGTACCGATGCCCCATCGGTGCCAAATTATTCTACTTGGGTATTTGGGGACACAATTCTACTCGTATCTAATTAATTTGCCTATTTAACAAATAAATCATCGTTCCTCACTATCTCGTTCAAACTCGGTCTTTGAATGGTTGACTGACTAGCCTACTGACCGGTTACCTCGTGTGACGTTTACTATGTAACATACCAAGCTACATTGCGTATTGGGCTTTGTAACCTATCGGGTTACCTTATGTATGGTTTATGTTACCTAACGGGTTACCTAGCGTATCAAATCGGTTAATCGGTTAATCCACTAACCAGTTACCTCGCGTTGGGCCTCAGGACTAGTTGGGCTGGTCATCTATCCGATTAGTTGGTACATTGGTGTAGTAGCCAATTGGGCTACCAATGCCATTTTTTTTAAAGAAAATGTTCTAAAACCTTTGTAAAATTATAGGGCAATAAATGTCCTTTAAAATCATCCCCATACTACCCTGTTGGAAGGTAGGGGCATTTTTACGAAAATCGCTTTTCATTTTTAAAATGGAGAACACATTTTGGTGTTCATTTGTTAAAGGGGTTTTTGAACCCTTTTTCGGAAAACCATATAAAACTTGTCCAAAACGATTTAATTTGTGAAATTGGTAAACATGAAAATTTTTGTCCTCGATGAGATGAACAACTTCCATGAACATCTTGGAGATTGGTTTGCCATCTAAGGGGTCCGAAATCCCTAAAACCCGTGGCTAAAATTCATGTCCAGTTTTTACCAAAAATTTCCAGTTTGCATGCTTTTAAAAACGTTTCTGTTTGGGGCCTGAAACGATCAAAATTTTTAAGCGTGCATGGGTCATTCTTAAGGTTTCGACGTGATCTAAAACTCATGTTTTTACCGAAGTCCGGTTCTGCCTCTAAAAGAGTCAGTTTTACAAAAACCCATGGCCATCCCTGTAAGTCAGGATTTTGGCCCTAGTTTTGACCTCTGGCTAAAAAACATTCCGAAACCCTATCTTAGATTCATTTTTAGCCAACCTCTATTTGATATAAAAATGCTCGTAACGAAATTTTCTTAAAGTTCTATGTTTTACAAATCCTTAAAAACAGATTGTATCCTATCGAAAACTGGCCAAAACCATGGCCCTAAAACTAGACAGATATGGTGTCCAATCCCCTAAAAACGTCCAAGCTCATTTACATTCACAAATCATTCGTAAAAATACTTAAACACAACCACAAACTCAAAAATGGAAACTAAGGGCTCAAATAAACTTATTACAATCCATCTGCATAAACAAATACATGTAAATTTCTTGGTCAAAAACTTAGAAACAACTAACCATAAAAAGGTAAGGTTTTTTTCAATTTATAACTTAGTGTACTTAGAACTAGCACAAACCAAGCTGAGTGAGGGGTTGATGATCACAACCAACCCATGGGGACCAAGAGGAGGAGGGGATGACTTGTGCTAGGAAGGAAAACATAAGGCTTTTCTTATTTTCAAGTCACAACAAAACTAAAATCACCAAAAACTTTGGTTCTAGGGCCTTACCGAAATGAGCCTTGAGATGTGTAACCCTTAGCACCTTTGTGAGCAAGCCTTGGAGTGGATTTTTTTGATGAAGAAACTTTTGTGTTTGGTGGGCTAGAAGTGGCAGATTTTTGGCTGAAGAAAGAGGAATAGAAATGCTTTGGTTGGGAGCTTTTTGGTGGTAAAAAAGAGAAGAAGTGGAAGGCAAGGGTGTGTGCACATATTTATAGGAAAAATCTAAGCAAGGTTAACTAGCTTTAAACCAACTTAATTAAGCCAAAACGTGGCTAAATTAGGGACAAAAATCTATGTGTATTCAGCCCATCAAGTGTTTGTTAGGAAATGCCCTAAGTATTAGAGACATTTTGATGTATTCATTTTGAACTGGATAATAAAATTATACATAGAGGTTATTCATTGCATTGCTATCTGTCCTCGTCTTATTTACATGTTAAAGTAAATGTAAGCAAATATGGCTCACTGGCTACTTGTGTTAAAACTGTTAGAACGTTGCATGCAATGGACTTTTGTATGCGAGAAGACAATGTTCTAAAGTTAGCGGTCTAAACTATGGTCCGTAGTCTATGGGGTTAGATCGAGCATCTAACTCATGTTTAGCCTATTATGTTGTCTAAAGCCTTGGAGGGGACGGTTTGTCTTGACTGTCTGGAGCTGGACTCCCAAGTAGAGACATAGATATGTTGCTTGGTGGTGACATATTAGACCGGGACTAAAGCATGATTGATCTATGTAGTCCACTATGAGTGGATCAATCTTCTTTTGACGTTCATTGTGCAATAACCTTAATCCTAAGTAAATGAACTACTTCATGTATACGACTTGTGTACTTTGATGTTCCAATGGCTAAAGCGTCTCAGAGGTAGTAAGCTTATAGACCGGTTCGTTGGGTGCATGACTTGTATACGATGAAGGGTTTGTTTACAGATATCGGAATCATAGCTCTAAGGAGTTAAAGGTATCCTCTTAAAGGAATTATACTGAATGTGAAAATGAACAAGGCCTTGGGTCGTCTGCTGGGCGGATGACTTCTTATTCACACATGGTGACTAATCATTTTCTTAATTCTGTAGTATAATGGAACTTTAAGATAGCCTGATCAGTAGGA
This sequence comes from Antiaris toxicaria, assembly GCA_035233585.1. Lineage (NCBI taxonomy): Eukaryota > Viridiplantae > Streptophyta > Magnoliopsida > Rosales > Moraceae > Antiaris > Antiaris toxicaria. Next base: position 79,019,424 of record CP141156.1, read on the forward strand.
TTAAACGGACATTGACCTAAGGCTGATCATGGATATCATATAAGGGTTTTGCATATATGACAAGGTCATTGGATAGTAGCTCGTCACAGGCTTACGTAATACGGTATATAATTGGGAGTTCAGTTTCAGGTTTATAGTGGTGTGACTCTGAAACTAGTGATCATATGATTGAGTTGTTCGGTAAAGAATGATGATCATATGGATTTGCGGGAGCCCGATTATATATGTCCAATCAGTCCCTCTACTAGCTCCACATAATTCCTTAACATTTAGCAAATTGATTTGTGTATGCTGTTGGCTAGTTTATTATGCATGGATGGTGATGACACAGGATTAGGATGGTAGACAAGATTCTCTCCAGTTGGATTCAGATTTTGTTTTGGATAATAGAGTACACAATTATTCGAACTCCAAATAAAGTTGTCATGATTTTATTTGAGATTGGATTAGAGTTGTAGAAAATTATCCATGAGAACAAAAATATGAAACACAACCGTTTTGGGAATTTGAAATTTGAAATTTGAAATTTGAAATTTGAAATTTGAATTTTGAATTTGAATTTTGAATTTGAATTTTGAATTTGAAATTCGAATTTGAATTTTGAATTTGAAATTTAAATTTGAAATTTGAAATTTGAAATTTGAAATTTGAATTTGAAATTTGAATTTGAAATTTGAATTTCAAATTTCAAATTTCAAATTCAAATTTCAAATTTAAATTTCAAATTATTTTGAATCACAGTCCAAGTAGGATTCGAATTTGTTGTGGAAAATCCACAAGGTTTGAAATTCGAATTTGAGTTGGATTTGGAGAGGATAATCTTGTTAGAATCCTACTTGAATTTTGAATCTAAATCCTAACAAAAGTGGACGAAATTTTTGAGGATAATCCTCAATGAATTTCGGTTTTTGTGGATAAGGTTCAAGGGAAAATTCAAGTTTCAATCCTAGTTGAATTTGGATTCTCTCCTTCCCTGAAAAGTGGCCGAAATTATGGAGAAAATCTCCTAGGAAAATTCGGTTATTTTGGATAAGGTTGAGATAAGATTCAAGCTTGAAAATCCTAGTGGAATTTTGATTCTCCCTTATCCTAAATGTGGCCGAATATTTGGAGAAAAATCTCCTAGGAAATTTCGGATTTTTTGGTTGAAAATGGGAGATAAAATTCTAGTTAAAATCTTGTTAAGATTTGGATTGGTTTTATCCTTAAAAAACCGAATTTTATTGTTTGGATTTTTCCATGAAAAATTCAGATTTTTATGGCAATGGATAAGGGAGAATATCTTTTCCTAGTCCAATTCAAATTCAGAGAATCACCTCATGCAGGTCTATAAATAAAGGTCCTGCCACTCCAGTTCTCTCAGACCACAGACTCTCAGGTGAGCAGGCTTATTGTTGCACAGCTCATCGTGACAATAAAGTTCTTTAGAGATCTGGGTGGTCGGAAGAAGACTAGCGGTGCTAGCATACCGATCGAGGTTCAGAGTGCCCACACACTTAGCTATTCGGGAATTGGAGAACAGTAGAGAAGGCTAGTTGGTTAAAACCTCCGGTCATTCTCCTCCTGCAAGATTGGCGTCCTTGAGGTATGAGTTTTAATTGTTGTTGGTTTATTATATATGGCATCATGAGATATTTAACGATCTAAAAAAAAAATTTTTATTGTTCCGCTGCGCCACTCTGATACGTTTTTACGGGTTTATTTTCCTACAATTGGTATCAGAGCCATCTCATGACTATGCCATGTACATAAATTAGACAATTACTTAGTCTTTTTATTTATGTATGGATTTGATATTTAGAGAGTGGCATTCTAGGGTTCCTTTATGTTGTTATCATGTATTATGTATAAAGTATGTGGTTATTTTAATTTTTTGAATTATTATAAGCATGCTTGTTTATGCCGGTTATGGTTCCTTAGAATTTAGAAAAATTGTATCTAGGAATTTTTATGTAACCATGGGAGCAGTTTATTAACACTGTAATTTTTCCATAGATTTTAATTTTTGTCTCTTAGAATTTTTATGGTTAGAATTTTTGTACACCGGAAACGGTTTAGGAAATTTTTATGTAATTATTCTTGGAGGAGATTGAAGATTGAAGACCGTAATTTATTTTTCCAAAAGTTAAATTTGATTTAAAGAATGAAATATTGATTATGTGGAAAATTTCAATTTAATTGGGATTCAAATTAATTTTTGGAGATCCTAATAGGTAAATTGGAATATGGCATGAAAATCGAGACACGACCCCTCGGGATAGGCCGACGGGCCTTGGTGGGGCTGCAACCCTTGCCCTCAGGCAGGATGGGGCTACGGCAGCCCCTGTACAGGCCAACACCACCCACGGCCACAGGCTTGGCCTGCAGCCGAGGGTGGCCGTGGCCGTGGCCTACCCAAGGCTGGCCGCAGCCTACCCAAGGCTGGCCATAGCCTGGGCGTACAGCCTCCGGCTACTGCGTCCAACCTGGACGTGCAGCCTGGCGCTACAGGCGTGGCCTGCAGCCCGACAGCGCTGCACATGGGGGTGGCCGTGGGCTGCCAGCCCCTCCAAGGTTGGTGTATGCCCACGGTGGCTGCCGCCTTCGGGGGCGGCAGTGCGATGGTCCAAAATTCAAAAAATTTTGATTTTTAAATTTGAGATTTAATTTTAAATCATGTTTAAAAATATGTAATTGAAAATTTGAAATTTTGAAATTACATATTATTACACATGATGTTTAAAATTGTTTAAAATTTGAATTGGAAATTTAAATTTAAAATTCGAATTTGGAATTTGAATTTGAAATTTAAATTTTTTGGAGATTTAAATTTTAAATAATTCTTAGGATGAGAAATAAATGGAGAGGCTGCATAAAGATGGATACAAGAAGACAGAACGAAATTCAAGACCCAAAGAATGCTTTGGATGGAATTTTGTAATCTTTATTTTCTTTGTTTTAGGATGGAACCATAGCTTCGTTATTCTGTCAATTATTTTTTCTGTGATATGTCATAGATGTATAAATATGTATTGATGGATGTTTTATATGCATATTTGATAACATGTCATATAGGATAGGTGAGTGCCACTCATACTATATTGATCATACATAATTTGTCAAAACTTGCATGTTTTTCAAAATATTGAGTGGGAGAGGGTTTCAAACAAAACCCACGGCCTCCATTGTTGATCCATATGTGAAAGCATGGTAACGCCTCGCGTCAGTTCTGCCCTAACCACACCCCTCGGTAGGTGTTTACCGCCGCTGGTATACTAGATTGGATCTCCTATGTGGAAAACGTGTTCGGGTACGATCCTATTCATGACTACCCCTCGGTGGCTTGGTAGGACGTGGATCGGGCTACGTAAACAATGGTTATACACTCAAGACTTGTTTAGTTATTAACCTTCCCTAGAAGCTCTGTTAACTAAACTGGTGGCCAAATAAGCAGTTATTAATATATGTCTTAACCTTGGAGGATTTAAGGCAACATATATTAATTGGACGCGGTCCATGTTCCGACTATTTGTTCTCATGACCACCCCTCGGTGGCTTAGGGCAATAGGTACTGAGAATTACCGTTGCAATGCTATATGTTTTTCAAGTTTCATGTAGGAACATACTTGTATGTTTTATTTGCTAAATTATCTGTATATTTGCTTGGGCTTTGTAATGATGTCTAGTATAATTTTATTTCAGTTCAAAATGTCACCGACACCCCTCATTTCAATACTTACTGAGAATAAACTGAATGGCCACAATTGTAAAGATTGAAAAAGAAATCTATTAATAGTTCTCAGCTGCGAGAGACACAAGTTCGTACTGGACGAACCATGCCCACCTGGGCCCAAACCTGACACACCACTTGAGGAGGTCCCGGTTGCCTATAATCGTTGGAGAGAATCCAATGAGATAGCTCGATGCTACATCCTTGCTAGCTTGACGAGTGCTTTACAAAAGCAGCATGAGACTTATCAAGTTACTGGGAAGATCATAGAAAATCTGGAGGACATGTTCGGAGGCCAAGAAAAATTGGCTCGACAGTCCGCTATCACCAGCATTATGAACTCTAAGCAAAAGGCGGCTACTCCGGTGAAGGACCATATGATCACTCTAATGGGATTCTTCACTGAGGCTGCCGAGAATGGTGCTGAGTTGGACTACAACACCCAGATCAAGATGGTGTTCAAGACTCTGTCTAAAGATTTTGTGGGGTTTAAGGCCACATACAATCTGGCGACAAAGGAGTTAGGACTAACCGAGCTCACGAAGCAACTACAGGCTTATGAGCGGATGATCAGGGATGAGGATGTGGTCCGACCTAAAGGTGAGGCCAATTTGGCGGAATCTTCCAATCCCTCACAGAAGAGGAAGAGGCCAAATAAGAAGCAAGTGGCTTCTAGTTCTTCTAATCCTCCTGTCTCAGACAGGAAGAAGAAGAAGAAGAACAAGAAGCCAAAGGACCCTAAAAAGTTCAAATGCTTCCATTGTGGGAAGGTAGGTCACTTCAAGAAGGCTTGCCGGGAATTCCTAGCCGCCAAGGGCAAGGAAGGTAAGGAACTTCATTACTTGGAAGCGTGTTTGGTGGAAGAATCGAAAGACACTTGGGTCATTGATTCGGACGCCACTAATCATGTTTGTGTTTCTATGCAGGGGTTCGTGGAAACGAGAAGTCTACGTGATAGGAGCCTCTCGTTGCGGACTGGAGATGGTAGCTTTGTGGTGGCTGAGGTAGTGGGAGATGTCTATCTTTATTTTGATCAATTTAGGTTTATTTTATTAAAAGACTGTTTTTATGTTCTTAATTTTTGGAGGAACCTTATATCGGTAGCTTGTTTAATAAAGGATTCTTATTCAGTTTCTTTTAGTAAAAGAGTTGATATTCGTAGAAATAAGTCTTTTATCTATTCTGGATGGATGGATGGAAACCTATATTTGATCAAACCAAAGATGTACTCACTGCCTGACACTGAATTAATTGATAACTCTAAAAGGTTGAAAGTTTCTCACTCTAGCAAGGTGTATCTTTGGCATTTAAGATTTGGTCATATTAATCAGGATAGGATTCAAAGATTGGTGAAATATGGTCCTCTGGAATCTCTGGAGGAGGTATGACTTCCCCAATGTGTGTCTTGTCTAGATGGTAAAATGATTAAGAGGTCTTTTGGAGCTAAGGGTACAAGGGCTCAGGAGCTCTTAGAAATTGTGCACACTGACGTATGTGGCCCCATGAACGTCACAGCACGAGGAGGGTTCGAGTATTATGTCTCTTTTATAGATGATTACTCGAGGTATGGATATGTGTATCTGATGCACCGCAAGAGCGAAACCTTTGACAAGTTCAAAGAGTATCGTGCGGAAGTGGAAAAGCAATTGGATAAATCCATAAAGACACTTCGATCTGATCGAGATGGCGAATACCTCTCCGACGAATTTCTAAGACATCTTGTAGAGAACGGGATATTATCCTAATTGACTGCACCTGGTACTCCACAACAGAATGGTGTAGCCGAAAAGAGAAACAGGACCTTATTAGATATGGTACGGTCCATGATGAGTTATTCAACACTGCCATTATCATTTTGGGGATATGCTTTACAAACGGCGTGCTATATTCTGAACCAAGTTCCGAGCAAATCAATTCCCAGAACTCCGTATGAATTGTGGCATGGCAGGAAGCCCTCCCTTGGACATATGAGAATATGGGGTTGCCCAGCACATGTACTAGATGGGGATGCGAAAAAGTTGGAACCAAGATCAGAATTGTGCATGTTTGTAGGGTATCCAAAAGGAACAAAAGGAGGTCTGTTCTATAGCCCGAAGGAACAAAAAGTCATTGTCTCAACCCATGCGACATTCTTGGAGGAAAGTCACATGAATGACTTTAAGCCTCGAAGCAAAGTGGTGCTAGAAGAGTTATCGGGTAAAAGAACTGCTCCACAGATTTCGGTCTTGGATGCAAGTCCAAGTTCTAGTGAAAGACCTGCAGACGATCAACAATTTAGGGTCCCTCGTCGTAGTGGGAGGGTTTCTAAGAAACCTAATTTCTTCATGTATGATGCTGAGGTATACCAGGCCGAGGCTCATGAGCATGAGGATGATCCGGTCACTTATGATGAAGCTGTAAATGATGTTGATTCTAAATCTTGGAAACGGGCTATGAACAATGAGATGGATTCTATGAAATCTAACTCTGTTTGGGAACCTGTAGATTTACCGGATGGGATAAAACCCATTGGATGCAAATGGGTCTACAAACGAAAGAAGGATGCGGAAGGGAGAGTGGAAACTTTCAAAGCTAGACTGGTTACAAAGGGATACATGCAAAAGGCTGGAATCGATTACGATGAAACCTTTTCGCCTGTTGCTATGCTGAAGTCTATCCATATTCTTCTGTCCATTGCTGCGACTCTCGATTACGAGATCTAGCAAATGGATGTCAAGACGGCATTCTTGAATGGCTATCTTGAAGAGTGTATCTATATGATACAGCCCAAAGGGTTCGTAGCGAAAGGCCAAGAAAGGAAAGTCTGCAAGTTGCTTAGATCCATTTATGGATTAAAGCAAACATCCCGCTCATGGAACCAGAGGTTTGATCAAGCAGTTAAGACATTTGGTTTTGAGCAGAACGTTGATGAACCTTGTGTTTATAAACGTATTAAGGATGGAAAAGTGGTCTTTCTGATACTCTATGTCGATGATATACTACTCATTAGGAATGATGTAGGGAACTTATCATCGGTCAAGCTTTGGTTACACCAACAGTTTGACATGAAGGACTTCAGAGAAGCTAATTATGTTCTAGGCATTCGTCTCTTCAGAGATCGAAAGAACAAAATGATAGCGTTATCCCAAGCTTCATACAAAGATAAAATAATTGACAAATATGCAATGCAAGAGGCAAAGAAAGGCTCACAACCTTCTATTGTTGGTCTAACTCTTTCATTGGATCACTGTCCCAAGACATCGGAAGAAAGAAAGCGTATGAGTAAGGTCCCTTATGCATCCGCTGTAGGTAGCCTTATGTACGTTATGCTTTGCACTCGCCCAGACATATGTTTTGCGGTAGGTATGGTGAGTCGATATCAAGCAAATCCTGGAACCAAGCACTGGCAAGCTGTAAAGCATATACTCAAGTATCTTAAGAGAACAAGGGATTATATACTGGTGTATTCTGGAGGGGACCTAACACTCGTAGGATACACGGACTTAGACTTCCAGACTTGTAAGGATTCAAGGAAATCGACATCTGGATCAGTGTTTTTACTCGGAGCAGGTGCCATTGTGTGGAGGAGCGTGAAGTAGGGCTGCACAGCTGACTCTACTATGGAGGCTGAGTATGTGGCTGCGGCTGAGGCATCTAAAGAAGCGGTTTGGCTCCGCAAGTTCTTTAGAGACCTTGAGGTTATTCCGGGTGTTGACAAGCCTATCATACATTACTGTGATAATACAGGGGCAATTGCCAACACAAGGGAATCTCGGCACCACAAGAGGACCAAGCACATCGATCGGAGATATCACATTATTAGAGGGCATGTGGAGACAGGTCAAGTGGATATATGTAAGATCGCATCCGAGGACAACATCGCTAATCCCTTTACTAAGACTTTGGTGGCTAGAAGCTTTGAGAGGCATGTAGAGGTGATGGGGATGTGTAACATGGCACATCTACTAGCTTAGGGCAAGTGGGAGATTGTTAGGAAATGCCCTAAGTATTAGAGACATTTTGATGTATTCATTTTGAACTGGATAATAAAATTATACATAAAGGTTATTCATTGCATTGCTATCTATCCTCGTCTTATTTACATGTTAAAGTAAATGTAAGCAAATATGGCTCGCTGGCTGCTTGTGTTAAAACTGTTAGAACGTTGCATGCAATTGACTTTTGTATGCGAGAAGACAATGTTCTAAAGTTAGCGGTCTAGACTATGGTCTGTATCTATGGGGTTAGACTGAGCATCTAACTCATGTTAAGACTATTATGTTGTCTAAAGCCTTAGAGGGGACGGTTTGTCTTGACTGTCTGGAGCTGGACTCCCAAGTAGAGACATAGATATGTTGCTTGGTGGTGACATATTAGACTCGGACTAAAGCATGATTGATCTACGTAGTCCGCTATGAGTGGATCAATCTGCTTTTGACGTTCATTGTGCAATAACCTTAATCCTGAGTAAATGAACTACTTCATGTATATGACTTGTGTACTTTGATGTTCCAATGGCTAAAGCGTCTCAGAGGTAGTAAGCTTATAGACCGGTTCATTGGGTGCATGACTTGTATACGATGAAGGGTTTGTTTGCAGATATCGGAATCATAGCTCTAAGGAGTTAAAGGTATCCTCTTAAAGGAATTATACTGAATGTGAAAATGGACAAGGCCTTGGGTCATCTACTGGGCGGATGACTTCTTATTCGCACATGGTGAATAATCATTTCCTTAATTTGGTAGTATAATGGAACTTTAAGATAGCCTGATCAGTAGGATTAAACGGACTTTGAACTAAGGCTAATCATGGATATCATATGAGGGTTTTGCATATATGACAAGGTCATTGGATAGTAGCTCGTCACAGGCTTACGTAATACGGTATATAATTGGGAGTTCAGTTTCAAGTTTATAGTGGTGTGACTCTGAAACTAGTGATCATATGATTGAGTTGTTCGGTAAAGAGTGATGATCATATGGATTTATGAGAGCCCGATTATATATGTCCAATCAGTCCCTCTACTAGCTCCACATAATTCCTTAACGTTTGGCAAATTGATTTGTGTATGCTATTGGCTAGTTTATTATGCATGGATGGTGATGACACAGGATTAGGATGGTAGACAAGATTCTCTCCGGTTGGATTCAGATTTTATTTTGGATAATAGAGTACACAATTATTCGAACTCCAAATAAAGTTGCCATGATTTTATTTGAGATTGGATTGGAGTTGTAGAAAATTATCCATGAGAACAAAAATATGAAACACAACCGTTTTGTGGAATTTGAAATTTGAAATTTGAATTTTGAAATTTGAAATTTGAATTTGAAATTTGAATTTGAAATTCGAATTTGAAATTTGAATTTGAAATTTGAATTTGAAATTTGAAATTTGAAATTTGAATTTGAAATTCGAATTTGAAATTCGAATTTGAAATTCGAATTTGAAATTCGAATTTGAAATTTGAAATTTGAAATTTGAAATTTGAAATTTAAATTTGAAATTTGAATTTGAAATTTGAAATTCAAATTTTGAATCACAGTCCAAGTAGGATTCGAATTTGTTGTGGAAAATCCACAAGGTTTGAAATTCGAATTTGAGTTGGATTTGGAGAGGATAATATTGTTAGAATCCTACTTGAATTTTGAATCTAAATCCTAACAAAAGTGGACGAAATTTTTGAGGATAATCCTCAATGAATTTCGGTTTTTGTGGATAAGGTTCAAGGGAAAATTCAAGTTTCAATCCTAGTTTAATTTGGATTCTCTCCTTCCCTGAAAAGTGGCCGAAATTATAGAGGAAATCTCCTAGGAAAATTCGGTTATTTTGGATAAGGTTGAGATAAGATTCAAGCTTGAAAATCCTAGTGGAATTTTGATTCTCCCTTATCCTAAATGTGGCCAAATATTTGGAGAAAAATCTCCTAGGAAATTTCGGATTTTTTGGTTGAAAAAGGGAGATAAAATTCTAGTTAAAATCTTGTTAAGATTTGGATTGGTTTTATCCTTAAAAAACTGAATTTTATTGTTGGGATTTTCCCATGAAAAATTCGGATTTTTATGGTTATGGATAAGGGAGAATATCTTTTCCTAGTCCAATTCAAATTCAGAGAATCACCTCATGCAGGTCTATAAATAGAGGTTCTGCCACTCCAGTTCTCTTAGACCACAGACTCTCAGGTGAGCAGGCTTATTGTTGCACAGCTCATCGTGACAATAAAGTTCTTTAGAGATCTGGGTGGTCAGAAGAAGACTAGCAGTGCTAGCATACCGATCGAGGTTCAGAGTGCCCACACACTCAGCCATTCGGGAATTGGAGAATAGTAGAGAATGCTAGTTGGTTGAAGCCTCCGGTCATTCTCCTCCTGCAAGATTGGCGTCCTTGAGGTATGAGTTTTAATTATTGTTGGTTTATTGTATATGGCATCATGAGATATTTAACAATCTAAAAAAAAAATTTTATTGTTCCGCTGCGCCACTCTGATACATTTTTACGGATTTATTTTCCTACAGTGTTCGAATACCATGGGGAAGAGGGAGCCAAAAGCTGCATTAAATGAGTCGATAAAGCATTAGTCCTTTGGTCCTTTCTTGGTAATTTTTTATTCACCCTACCCTAGCCTTCATTGACTAACTTGGGACAAATTTTTATCCCCATTTAGGGGCTGGAAAATCCATGGGTTTCAGCTAGGAAAATCAGAAAAAGATTGGCGAAGGTTGCAATAATGAATTGCATTAAATAGCATAAGAAAAGAATAGTGTTGTGTCATAACTTTTGCTTTATTTAATTCCATTTTTCATAAGCATGTGGCTTGATTCAAGGGCTGTGTTTGGTTGAAAATTGGCTGCATGTGCACCATTTTCTAGGGCCAAAAATTCATCTGTGAAAGCCTCTTGTTGCAGTCTAAATCTCTCCTTTTTGGTATTGGCCGTTTTTCGACAGTTTTCTAGATTTCAACCGAAATTATGTCTACAGGTTCTGATTTTCATTCTAGACATTTCTAAACATTTTTGGTTGAGTTGAAATGCCTGTGAGCCCACTTGGTCATAATTAACTATTTATATTCTGCACTGTGGTTGTACCTTATACTGTACCGAAACTACGAGCGCATAGCATAACTTTTTCGCCCAAAATGTCAGACATAGGCTATCCTCCCTAATTTGGACGTTCTGAATCCATTTGTAGTAGTTTATGTCCATCTGAGGTCGTTTGGACCAATTTTTGGTATCTGTGTGATTCAGATCTAGAAATCACCTTTTATGCTAGACCGACCAGTTTTGGCGTCCTGAATCTAAATATATCAGTTTCGGGCCAAGAATATACCATCTTGACCCCTTTCCCGACACTACATATCTCTCTGACAAAACCTCATATCTCGTGCCCAATTAACTAGTGTGGGCCTACTGATTATAAATATACTCGTTTTAGGTCAAGGAAACGTCATCTCGACTATTTCCTCGATACGGTATATTTATCATGTGGAAATTCACCATTTTGCTCAGATGACCAGTCTGGGCTTGCTGACGACTATTTTATTAGTTTTGTGTCAAGATATGGCCGTCTGGGCTGTTCTCTCGATACTGCATGCCTCACACGTGTATTTTTACGTATTACGAGGCACACCGATTATACTTGTCAATAGCCCCTTTCCACTATGTAAATAGTGATTAAACGATTTCATACTCACCTAATTCATTCAACTGGCAATTCACACTGCATTTATTAACTTAATTACTCATTATATGGTAATGGAGTTTACACGTACAAGGCGGTCATCACAACCTACCCCCCTTACAAACTTTTCATCCTTGAAAATTAGAACAAGTCTGGGAAGTCTCTCTTCATGTCCTCTTCCCGTTCCCACGTAGCTTTTTCTATGCTGTGGTTCGACCACAAAACTTTTACTAACGGAATAACCTTATTTCTGAACACCTTCTCTTCTTTGGGTAGGATTTATATGGGCTTCTCCTCGTAGGTCAGATCGACGTGAACTTCAACGGGTTCCTAGCTTAGGATATGTGAGCTATCTGGCACGTACTATTTCAGCATCGATACGTGGAAGACGTTATGCACTGAACCTAATTCAGGAGGAAGCGTTAATCTGTATGCTACGTTCTTGACTCTCTTAATTATTTCGAAGGGTTCTATATACCTAGGACTGAGCTTCCCTTTCTTTCCAAAGCGCATCACTCCCTTCATGGGTGCCGCCTTGAGAAAGACTGGGTCTCCCATTTGAAACTCGAGAGGTCTATGACATTTGTCTGCATAGCTCTTCTAGTGACTGTGTGCTGTATCCAATCTTTCTCTGATCAGCTTCATGTCAGCCGTTGTAGCCTTGATGAAGTCTGTGCTGGCTAGATATTTCTCTCCAATGTCGTGCTAGTGAATCGGGGATCTGCACTTTCTTCCATGGAGTGTCTCGTACGGTGCCATCCCTATCGAGGAATAGTGGCTGTTGTTGTACGAGAACTTGATTAGTGGCAGTTTCTGATCCCAGTTTCCCCTGAAGTCTAAGACACATGCTCTCAGCATGTCTTCCAGTGTCTGTATGATCCTCTTAGACGGACCATCGGTCTTAGGGTGGAAGGCCATGCTAAACTTCAACTTGGATCTTAACGTGGCTTGTATACTCTGCCAAAATCTGGAGATGAAGCGTCCATCACGATCTGAGATAATTGATTTCGGCACCCCATGCAACCTCACGATCTGACCCACGTAAATTTCTACTAGTCATTCCACTGAGTAGCTGAGTTTTATGGCTAGGAATCTGGCTGATTTCGTCAATCGATCTATGATCACCCAGATTGCATCATTACTACTAGATGTCCTTAGTAGTCTAACAATGAAATCCATCGTGATCTGATCCTATTTCCACTCGGGTAGCTCAATTTTCTATAATTCTCCTACTTGACGTTGATGTTCGGCCTTAACATTCTGACACGTAAGGCATTTGGTGACGAATTCTGCTACGTCATTCTTCATTCCAGCCCACCAAAAATTTCCCTTTAGGTCCTTATACAACTTATTAGCTCCTGGATGTAGGGAATACAGCGTCTCGTGTGCCTCTAAGACAATTCACTTTCTGAGCTCTTCCTCCTTCGGCATACATACTCTGCCCTTGTAATAGAGTATGCCGTCCTCTGAGACCTTAAAATCTGAGTTTTTACCCTCCTTAGCCTTATTCCTTGGCTTGACAAGGGACGAATTGAGCTCTTGGCCAGCAATGATCTCGTCTAGGAGTGTCGACTGGAGAGTCATTTTGGATAATTTTCCTGACAGAATCTTGATCTCACTACTGCACAGATCCTTTTGTAAAGCTTTTGGCAAGGTGCTGATGGCCATAAGTGACGTGGAGTGCCTTCGACTCAGCATATCAACCACTTTATTAGCCTTTCTCGGGTGATATAAGATATCACAGTCGTAGTCTTTCACCAGCTTGAGCCATCTACGTTGCCTCATGTTTAATTCTTTCTGCGTGAAAATGTATTTAAGGCTCTTGTGATCTGTGTAGATTTCACACTTGACTCCATGGAGATAGTGTTTCCATATCTTTAGTGCAAAAACTACTGCGGCTAGCTCTAAGTCATGCATAGGGTAATTCCTTTCATGCTCCTTCAGCTGTCGCAAGGCATATGCACTACCTTACTGTTCTGCATTAACACAGCACCTAATCCAGTCTTGGATGCATCACTGAAAATTACAAAGTTTCCCTGACTGGCATCCAGGATGGTTAGCACTGGAGCACTCGTGATTCTTCGTTTTAGCTTGTAAGAAATAACTCGATAAAAACGTATTAAAGTAGCGTAGCGTAACAAAAAAAATTTTTTAAGATCATTAAATATCTTGTGATGCCATATACAATAAATTAACAACAATAAAACTCATACCTCAAGAGGACACCAACTGTAGGAGGAGAATGACTAGAGGGCTTCAACCAACTAGCCTTCTGTACTATTCTCTAATTCTCGGATGGCAGAGTGTGTGGGCACTCGGTTCCTCGACCGGTATGCTAGCACTGCTAGTTTTCTTCTAACCACCCAGATCTCTAAAGAACTTATTGGTATGGTGAGTTATGCAACAATAAGCCTTCTCACCTGAGAGTCTGTGGTCTGAGAGAACTGGAGTGGCAGGACATCTATTTATAGACTTGCATGAGGTGATCCTCTGAATTCGAATTATATTAGGAGAAGATTTTCTCCCTTATCCACTCACAAAAATCTGAAATTAACAAGGCCAAAATCAAGGGTAAATTCGGCCATTTTTTGGGATTTTGCAATCCAAATTCAAACAGGATTTTAACTTGAATTTTATCTCTTCATTTATCCATAATAACCGAATTTCCCTAGTGCCAAAATCATGACTAGATTCGGCCATTAAAAGTGAGGAGAATCAAAATCTAAATAGGATTTTCTAGCTTGAATTTAATCTCATCCTTATCCACAAATAACCGAAAAATCTCCTTGGATTTATCCAATAATTTTCATCCACTTTAGGTAGGGAGTGAATAAAAATTCAACTAGGATTTTCTTGCCTGAATTTCCCTTGAACCTTATCCACAAAAACTGAAAATATCTTGGAGGATTTTCCTCAACAAAAATTCGGCCTCTTTTGTTAGAATTAGGATTCAAAATTCAAGTAGGATTCAAACAAGATTTTTCTCTCCTTTATCCAAATTAAAACTGAATTTTCTCTTCTGGATAATCCACAAAAAATTCGAATCCTATATGGATTGTGATTCAAAATTTGAATTTCAAATTTCAAAGTTCAAATTTCAAAATTCAAACTTCAAATTCAAATTTTGAATTCAAATTTCAAATTCAAATTTCAAATTCAAATATCAAATTCAAATTTCAAATTCAAATTTCAAATTCAAAATTTAAATTTCAAATTTCAAATTTCAAGTTTCAAAATCCACAAAAAGTTGTATTTCAAATTTTTGTTCTCATGGATAATTCTCTACAACTCCAATCCAATCTCAAATAAAATCATGACAACTTTATTTGGAGTTCGAATAATTGTGTACTCTATTATCCAAAATAAAATATGAATTCAACCGGAGAGAACCTTGTCCACCATCCTAATCCTATGTCAACACCATCCATGCATAATCAACTAGCCAATAAGCATACACAAATCACTTTGCCAACCGTTAAGGAATTATGTGGAGCTAGTAAAGGGACCAATTGGACATATATAACCGGGCTCCTGTGAATCCACATGATCATCATTCTATACTGAACAACTCAATCACATGATCACTAATTTCAGAGTCATACCACTATAAACCTGAAATTGAACTCCTAATTATATATTGTATTACGAAAGCCTGTGACAAGCTAATGTCCAATGACCTTGTCATGAATGCAAAACTCTCATATGATATCTATGATCAGCCTTAGGTCAAAGTCCATTCAATCCTACTGATCAGGCTATCTTAAAGTTCCATTATACTACCAAATAAGAAAATGATTATTCACCATGTGTGAATAAGAATCATCTACCCTACAGACAACCCAAGGCCTTGTCCATTTTAACATCCAATATAATGCCTTCAAAAGGATACCTTTAACTCATTAGAGCTATTATTCCGATATCTATATACAAACCCTTCATCGTATACAAATCATGAACCCAACATACCGGTGTATAATCTTAGTACCTCTGAGACACTTTAGCCATTGGAACATCAAAGTACACAAGTCATATACATGAAGTAGTTCATTTACTTAGGATTAAGGTTATTGCATAATAAATGTCAAAAGCAGATTGATCCACTCATAGCGGACTATGTAGATCAATCATTCTTTAGTCCCGGTCTAATATGTCACCACTAAGCAACATATCTATGTCTCTACTTGGGAGTCTATGCTCCAGACAGTCAAGATAAACCGTCCCCACCATGGCTTTAGACTGCATAATAGTCTTAACATGAGTTAGATGCTTGGTCTAACTCCATAGACTACAGACCTTAGTTTAGACCCCTTACTTTAAAACATTGTCCTCTTGCATACAAAAGTCCATTGTATGCAACGTTTTAGCAGTTTTAACACAAGTAGTCAGTGAGTCATATTTGCTTACATTTACTTTAACATGTAAATAGAATAAGGACAAATAGCAATGTAATGAATAACCTCTATACTATAATTTTATTATCCAGTTCAAAATAGATACATCAAAATGTCTCTCATGCTTAGGGCATTTCCTAACATAGCTCTTGAAAGCTCTGTTCACATTTGTCAGTCCACTCGAACTTCATTTCTTTCTTGGGAAGCGCTATGAGTGGGGTGGCTAACTTTAAAAAACCTTCGACAAAGTGCCAGTAATACCCTGCTAATCCCAAAAAGCTATGTGTCTCAGTTACGTTCTTCGAAGCTAACCATGTACTTACCGCCTCAGTCTTTATTGGGTCCATGGATACTCCTTCGTTGGTACATGTCCTAGAAAATGCACCATTTCCAGCCAAAACTAGCACTTGGAGAACTTGGCATACAGCTGATGCTCTTTCAACACTCACGGTACTGTCCCCAGATGTTCTACATGCTCCTCTTTTGTCTTGGAGTATATCAGTATGTCATTAATAAATACAATGACTAACTTGTCCAAATACTCCTTGAATACTTGGTTCATCAGGTCCATGAAGGCTGCTGGCGCATTAGTTAATCCGAATGACATAACGAAGAACTCATAATGTCTGTATCACATTCGAAAAGCTGTCTTAGGTATATCCCCACTCCTGATTCGTAGCTGGTGGTACCCTGAACATAGGTTAATCTTGGGGAATATTGCCGCATCTCAGAGCTGATCAAACAAATCATCAATACGTGGCAATGGATACGTGTTCTTGATCGTAATCTTGTTTAGCTCCGATAGTCGATGCACATCCTCAGCGTTCCATCTTTCTTCTTTACAAATAATACAGGTGCTCCCTAAGGTGAAAAACTTTGTCGAATGAAACCCTTATCCAACAGGTCCTTTAGTTGGGTCTGGAGTTCTTGAAGTTCCGTTGGGGCCATTCTGTACCGAGCTTTGGATACGGGAGCTAATCCTGACAATAGCTCAATCTTGAATGAAATCTTGCACTCTAGTGGAAGTCCTGGAAGATCCTCTGGAAATACCTCTATGAATTCCTTGACTACCAGTACATGCTCAGGACCCATTCTTGTCTCTTGAGTCTTGTCCATCACATGTTCTAAGTAAGCCATGCATCCACTGGATATTAGCTTGTGAGCTTTAATCGCTGAGATTATCGTTCGTGGTTGCTTCAACAATATACCTGTATAAGTGAACTTCTTGCATCCCACTAGTTCAAAGGCAACTTTCCGCCTCCTGTAGTCAATGATGGCATTGTATTTCGCGAGAAAGTCCATTCTCAAGATCACATCATAGTCATACATGTCAATGATGATTAGGTTGAAGCTCAGTTCTTGACTGCAGATAATTACCGACACATGCCGTATCTAGTAATTAGACAATAAAACTTCTCTTGAGCGAAGTGAGATTCTAAAAGTTTGGTTCATCTTATATAAGCCCCTATCTAGCCTCCTAGCAAACTCTGATGATATGAAGGAGTGTGTGGCTCCAGAATCAAATAACACTAATGCACTTGAGTTGGCGACAGAAACCTGAGCTATCGCCACTGTGGATGTTCCAGCCTCTGCATCATTTCTTATGTAAGCGTAGATCCTCCCTTGAGTGTTTGGAGTTTCAAGCCTGCCTTGCGTGATTGATGGCCCTTCAATTTTGGTCTAGGTGGCGTCGAGTTAGCTATTCATTGAGTAAGGTAGAGTCTGCTGATTCTGGGGGTTATAGTAGCAATTCTTGGCATAGTGGCCCTCCTTGCCACAAATAAAACAACCACTCGTCCCTTGCTTGCATTCAACTGGATGATTCTTCCCACATTTTGGGAACTTAGGGTTCTGGTTGTTGTTCCCTCCCCTATCGTTTCTTTTATGGGGAAAATTTCTCTGGGGCCCTTGATTGCCCATATTCCCCTTTCTCTTGTTATTGTGGTGGGGCTGCTGGTTTTTTGAGTCGTTCCCCACGTTCTGTCCCCTTTGATGGGACTCCGGGTGCTGTCTTCCCTGAGTCTACTTTGCTTGAGCCTTCTCCTCCTTTCGTGCCTTCAAAATCTGAACTTTTCGCTCCTTGTCCTGTGCCAGCCAGTACTCGGCCCGGATGGCCCTACTGACACATTCTGCTGCCATAGCTGGCCCATGGCTACCACTGCAAACTTATATAGCAATATCAGTCCTGAACATCTTCAACATCCATCGGACCTTCTCTTTCTCAGTGGGGACTAAATCCAGACAAAGTCGATCCAGTTGTTCGAACTTCCTGACTGCTTCCATGACAATCATACTTCCCTGTCGTAGATTGTTAAACTCATCCTGCTGTACCACTAAGGCTTCCTCATTGAAATACATTTGCCTAAACTCCTCATTGAATTGATTCCAGGTCATCTCCTGGATGTTCCTCCTAATTGATAGTGTTTTCCACCACTGCAGCACCTCCTTGTGCAAGGTGAAAGATGCACATAGTACTTTTTCCCTATCTATCAGGCCCATAAGGTCTAGGACCACCTGAATTTCGATCAACCAATCATTCGCCTCTATCAAGTTGGTGGTTCCCTCGAACTCTGGTGCCTTCATGCGCTGGAATCTTTCATATAAGTCGCCTCCGCTATGAACTGGTGGAAGAACACTTGCTGTTGCATGGACGGCTGTCGTCGTTGGGGGTGCTGGTGGCGGATCGGGCATCTCGTGCCTATGCAAGATTTCCTGAGCTAGGGGAGCCACTTGCTCCCATGGAGTTTCAAACGCCGATGGGGTTTCTCGAGTTAGTACCCCTATCGTGGGCGGTGCTTGGTTTTATTGGCCTAGTTGGGCTTTTAGTTAGGTCAGCTCTCGTTGTTGGTTCTTCACCATTTCCTGCATGGCCGCGAGCTGTGCTGCCAATTCCTCCTATAGGGAGGGTTATGTCGTTGGACTTCGTGCCCTCGCCATTTTGTTCCTTGGGATCTTACCATGCAGCAAGAAAAGAAAGTGAAGATTGGATCTCATATTCGAGAATCAGATCACATATCAATTTTCTTTCCTATTTAACTATTTTAAGCATACTTATATGTAACCGGTATCGCGTTGAAACATCGTCTGAGTGCCAGGACTCGTCCCGCACTTTTCTGTCACATTGTGCTTATGTGTGTAAGGTCATATCTTGAGCCTTCAGGCAAATCTAGATTACTTTTCATATATCATAATTAATAATACATAACATTAGTTCGTTGGGAAGGGTAAATGCACACACTTCCCAGTACATATGCTCAAAAGAACGGACTGGGCTATATCAAGCGAGAGTAAGCTATGACCTTCCCTCATACATACATACCTATAGTCAAAAGGGGATGTATTAAAGTGAATTCTAGCTACTCTGAGCTCAAAACAGACTCTGCGTCAGAGACATCCTTGTCATCAATCTCATCGAAAAAGAACTCCTTTGGGTCCTCTTCCTCGACCTCTAAACGGAGCTATCCTTTTCATCACTGGCTATGATGATTTGAGGCTCAGGTTTGGGTTCTTCCCATTCATCTCTGCCAAGATAGTCATCATCATCTTCCTTAAGATAATATACAGCTAGGGGTATTATGGGGATAAGATCCTTTTCCATAGGTTCTTCTACGTTTTCTGGCGCCTCTGGCGGAAGCTCAGCCGCGAGGTCCTCACCAGCCGATTGGGATTTTGTTTCCACTGGGTCATCTTCAGCATTGGCGGGACCTACTTCATCAGGAGCTAGGGTAGGGTTCCCAGGGCCGATCACGGCCACTTCGGCGTCTAATATGTCTCAGATGAAGTGCCCCAAATGCTCATGCTGCGGAGGGTAGTGGACAAGGTCCCTCACGTACTAGGGAACTCCCCCCCATAGGAGTTCAACCACCTATCTAAAAAGCCTATCCAAAGGGATGTAGGGTAGCATCACATCTATAAACCTCTGGCAGTAGTGTGCCATGGTTTCTCCTTTGTAAACATCCCAAATACCAAAAAGGACGTTATAATACCTCTCGTGCATGTCCGTCCAGATCTTCCCATCTCGGCCTCTCCTGTGAACTTTTCGTCAAACGGGGGTGGTGTAAATGCGATGCAAAGCTCGAGGCAAAGGTGCACCCAGTCCTCTATAGGGCCTATTATCCTTTGTCGATCTTCCTACCACATCCTTGCTGGGGCATGTAGCCTACTGCTCGCCAGAGCCACCCGTAGGTGAGGTGGAATGTGGCAGGTTTGGAACACAACTTCAATATCACGGATCCATCTCATCAACCCATAGGGTCGGTGTTAACCATCAAACCGATCTAGCCATGCAACGATGAAAGCTAAGCTCGCTTGTCGGTCTTCATGTATCTGGTTAGGGTCTACTGGAGCTGTCAACGTTGCAATGTACAACATATCGTATTAACTCAGGTACTGGGATCATAAAACAGAATCTACTTACTTGGATAGATGAGGTTGGCACGCAGCGATGTAAGGTAGGGTGGCAGGATACCACTTTGATACCAATTATGAGGACTATTAGGAAATTCCCTAAGCATTAGAGACATTTTGATGTATTTATTTTGAACTGAATAATAAAATTATATATAGAGGTTATTCATTACATTGCTATCTGTCCTCATTTTATTTACATGTTAAAGTAAATGTAAGCAAATATGGCTCCCTGACTGCTAGTGTTAAACTATTAGAATGTTGCATGCAATGGACTTTTGTATGCGAGAAGACAAGGTTCTAAAGTAAGCGGTCTAAACTATGGTCTGTAGTCTATGGGGTTAGACTGAGCATCTAACTCACGTTAAGACTATTATATTGTCTAAAGCCTTGAAGGGGACGGTTTGTGTTGACTGTCTGGAGCTAGACTCCCAAGTAGAGACATAGATATGTTGCTTGGTGGTGACATATCAGATCGGGACTAAAGCATGATTGATCTACGAAGTCTGCTTTGAGTGGATCGATCTACTTTGGATGTTCATTGTGCAGTAACCTTAATCCTGAGTAGATGGACAGCTTCATGTATATGACTTGTGTACTTTGATGTTCCAATGGCTAAAGCGTCTCAGAGGTAGTAAGCTTACAGACCGGTTCGTTGGGTGCATGACTTGTATACGATGAAGGGTTCGTTTACAGATATCAGAATCATAGCTCCAATGAGGAGTTAAAGGTATCCTCTTAAAGGCATTATACTGAATGTGAAAATAGACAAGGCCTTGGGTCATCTGCTGGGCAGATGACTTATAATTCACAGATGGTGAATAATCATTTTCTTTATTTGGTAGTAAAATGGAACTTTAAGATAGCCTGATCAGTAGGATTAAACAGACTTTGGCCTAAGGCTGATCATGGATATCATATAAGGGTTCTGCATACATGACAAGGTCATTGAAAGATAGCTTGTCATAGGCTTACGTAATACGGTATATAATTGGGAATTCAGTTTCAGGTTTATAGTGGTGTGACTCTAAAATTAGTGATCATATGATTGAGTTGTTCGGTAAAGAATGATGATCATACGGATTTGTGGGAGCCCGATTATATATGTCCAATTGGTCCCTCTACTAGCTCCACATAATTCCTTAACGTTTGGCAAAATTGATTTGGGTATGCTATTGGCTAGTTTATTATGGATGGATGGTGTTGACATAGGATTAGGATGGTTGACAAGATTCTCTCCGGTTGGATTTAGATTTTATTTTGGATAATAGAGTACACAATTATTCGAACTCCAAATAAAGTTGCCATGATTTTATTTAAGATTGGATTGGAGTTGTAGAAAATTATCCACGAGAACAAGAATTTGAAATACAACTGTTTTGTGGATTTTCAAATTTGAATTTTGAAATTTGAATTTTGAAATTTGAAATTTGAAATTTGAAATTTGAATTTGAAATTTGAATTTGAAATTCGAATTTGAAATTCGAATTTGAAATTTGAAATTTAAATTTAAATTTGAAATTTGAAATTTGAAATTTGAAATTTAAATTTGAATTTGATATTTGAAATTCAAATTTTGAATCACAGTCGAAATGCGATTCGAATTTCTTGTGGTAAATCCACAAGGAATGAAATTCGAATTTGAGTTGGATATGGAGAGGAAAATCTTGTTAGAATCCTACTTGAATTTTGAATCCAAATCCTAACAATAATGGATGAAAATTTTGAGGATTATCCTCATGGAATTTTCAGATTTTTTATGGATAAGGTTCAATGAAAAATTCAAGTTTCAATCTTAGTTGAATTTGGATTCTCTCCTCCTTGATTATGGTCGAAAATTTGAGGAAGATCTCTAAGGAGATTTTTGGTTATTTTGGATATGGATGAGATAAGATTCAAGCTTGAAAATCCTAGTGGAATTTTGATTCTTCCCTTATCCTAAAGTGGTCGAAAATATTTGGTGAAGATCCTCTAGGATTTTCGGATTTTTTGGTTGAAAAAGGGGAGATAAAATTCTAGTTAAAATCTTGTTTAGATTTGAATTGGATAATCCTAAGTTGGACGAAAATTTGTTGGGATTTTCCCCTTGAAAAATTCAGATTTTTTGATAGTGGATAAGGGAGAATATCTTCTCCTAATCCAATTTGAATTCAGAGAATCATCTCATGCAAGTCTATAAATAGAGGTCCTACCACTCCAGTTCTCTTAGACCGCAGACTCTCAGGTGAGCAGGCTTATTGTTGCATAACTCACCGTGACAATAAGTTCTTTAGAGATCTGGGTGGTCGGAAGAAGACTAGCAGTGCTAGCATACCGATCGAGGTTCAGAGTGCCCACACACTCAACCATTCGAGAATTGGAGAATAGTAGAGAAGGCTAGTTGGTTGAAGCCCTCCTGTCATTCTCCTCCTGCAAGATTGGTGTCCTTGAGGTATGAGTTTAAATTATTATTGGTTTATTGTATATGATATCATGAGATATTTAACGATTTTGAAAAATTTTTATTGTTCTGCTGCGCCACTCTGATACGTTTTTACCGATTTATTTCCTACAATTGGTATCAGAGCCATCTCATGACTATGCCATGTACATAAATTAGACAATTACTTAGTCTTTTTATTTATGTATGGATTTGATATTTAGAGAGTGGCATTCTAGGATTCCTTTATGTTGTTATCTTGTATTATGTATAAAGTATGTGGTTATTTTAATTTTCTAAATTATTATTAGCATGCTTGTTTATGCCGGTTATGGTTCCTTAGAATTTAGAAAAATTGTATCTAGGATTTTTTTATGTAACCATGGGAGCAGTTTATTAATGCTACAATTTTCCCATGGATTTTAATTTTGTCTCTTAGAATTATTATGATTAAAATTTTTGTACACCGGAAACGGTTTAGGAATTTTTATGTAATTATTCTTGGAGAAGATTGAAGATTGAAGACCGTAATTTATTTTTTCCAAAAGTTAAATTTAATTTAAAGGTTGAAATTTTGATTGTGTGGAAACTTTCAATTTAATTGGGATTCAAATTAATTTTTAGAGATCCTAATGGGTAAATTGGAATATGGCATGAAAATCGAGACACGACCCCTCGGAATAGGCCATCCGGCCTTGGTGGGGCTGCAACCCCTACCCTCGGGCAGGATGGGGCTGCAGCAGCCCCTTGACAGGCCATGACCACCCATAGCCGCAGGCTTGGCTTACAGCCGAGGGTGGCCGTGGCCCTCCCAAGGCTGGCCGCAGCCTGGGCAAGTAGCCTGCCGACTGCTGCGCCCAGCCTAGGCGTGTAGCTTGGCGTTGCAGGCTTGGCCTGTAGCCCGGTAGGGCTACACATGGGGCGGCTGTGGGCTGCCAGCCCCCCAGGGGCTGGGAGCTACCCACGTCAGCTGCCGGCTTCCGGGGCAGTAGGATGACGGTTCAAAAATCAAAAATTTTGATTTTTAAATTTGAGATTTAATTTTAAATCATGTTTAAAAATATGTAATTGAAAATTTGAAATTTTTGAAATTACATGTTATTACACATGATGTTTAAAATTGTTTAAAATTTGAATTTGAAATTAAAATTTGAAATTCAAATTCGGAATTTGAATTTGAAATTTAAATTTTTTGAATTTAAATTTTAAATGATTCTTGGGATGAGAAATAAATGGAGAGACTACATAAAGATGGATACAAGAAGACGAAACAAAATTCAAGACCCAAAGAATGCTTTGGATGGAATTTTGTAATCTTTATTTTCTTAGTTCTAGGATGGAACCATGGCTTGGTTATTCTGTCAATTGTTTTTTCTGTGATATGTCATGGATGTATAAATATGTATTGATGGATGTTTTATATGCATATTTGATAACAAGTCATATAGGATAGGTGAGTGCCGCTCATACTATATTAATCATACATATTTGTCAAAACTTGCATGTTTTTCAAAATATTGAGTGAGAGAGGGTTTCAAACAAAACCCACAGCCTCCATTGTTGATCCATATGTGAAAGCATGGTAACGCCTCGCGTCAGTTCTGCCCTGACCACACCCCTCGGTAGGTGTTTACCGCCACCGGTATACTAGATTAGATTTCCTATGTGGAAAACGTGTTCGGATACGATCTTATTTTTTCTGTGATATGTCATGGATGTATAAATATGTATTGATGGATGTTTTATATGCATATTTGATAACAAGTCATATAGGATAGGTGAGTGCCACTCATACTATATTGATCATACATATTTGTCAAAACTTGCATGTTTTTCAAAATATTGAGTGGGAGAGGGTTTCAAACAAAACCCACGGTCTCCATTGTTGATCCAAATGTGAAAGCATGGTAACGCCTCGCGTCAGTTCTGTCCTGACCACACCCCTCGGTAGGTGTTTACCACCACCGGTATACTAGATTGGATTTCCTATATGGAAAATGTGTTCGGATACGATCTTATTCATGGCCACCCTTCGGTGGCTTGGTAGGACGTGGATCGGGCTACGTAAACAATGGTTATACACTCAAGACTCGTTTAGTTATTAACCTTCCCTAAAAGCTCTGTTAATTAAACTGGTGGCCAAATAAGCAGTTATTAATATATGTCTTAACCTTGGAGGATTTAATGCAATATATATTAATTGGACGGGGTCCATGTTCCGGCTATTTGTTTCATGACCACCCCTCAGTGGCTTAGGGCAATAGGCGCTGAGAATTACCGTTGCAATGCTACATGTTTTTCAAGTTTCATGTAGGAACATACTTGTACGTTTTATTTGCTAAAATTTCTGTCTATTTTCTTGGGCTTTGTAATGATATCTAGTATAATTTTATTTCAGTTCAAAATGTCACCGACACCCTTCATTTCAATACTTACTGAGAATAAACTGAATGGTGATAATTATAAAGATTGGAAAAGAAATCTGTTAATAGTTCTTAGCAGCGAGAGACACAAGTTTGTATTGGACGAACCATGCCCACTAGGGCCCAAACCTGACACACCGCTTGAGGAGGTCCCAGTTGCCTATACTCGTTATAGAGAATCCAATGAGATAGCTCGGTGCTACATACTAGCTAACATGATGAGTGCTTTACAAAAGCAACATGAGACTTATCAAGTTGCTGGGGAGATCACGGAAAATCTGGAGGACATGTTCGGAGGCCAAGAAAAGTTGGCTCGATAGTCTGTTATAACCAGTATTATGAACTCTAAGCAAAAGCCAGGTACTCCGGTGAAGGACCATATGATCACTAATGGGATTCTTCACTGAGGCTGCCATGAACGGTGCTGAGTTGGATTGCAACACCCAAATCGAGATGGTGTTCAAAACTCTGTCTAAAGATTTTATGGGGTTTAAGGACACATACAATCTGGCGACAAGGGATTTAGGACTAACCGAGCTCATGAAGCAACTCCGAGCTTATGAGTAGATGATCAGGGATAGGGATGCGGTCCAACCAAAAGGAGAGGCCAATTTGGCAAAATCATCCAAACCCTCACGGAAGAGGAAGAAGCCAAATCAGAAGCAAGCGGCTTCCAGTTCTTCTAATCCTCCTGTCTCGGATTGGAAGAAGAAGAAGAAGAACAAGAAGCCCGGGGACCCTAAAATGTCCAAGTGCTTCCGCTGTGGGAAGGTAGGTCACTTTAAGAAGGCTTGCCGAGAAATCCTAGCCACCAAGGGCAAGGAAGGTAAGGAACTTCACTACTTGGAAGCGTGTTTGGTGGAAGAATCAAAAGACACTTGGGTCATTGATTCGGGTGCCACTAATCATGTTTGTGTTTCTATGCAGGGGTTCGTGGAAATGAGAAGTCTACATGATAGGAGCCTCTCGTTGCGGACTAGAGACGGCAGCTTGGTGGTGGCTGAGGCAGTAGGGGATATTTACCTTTATTTTGATCAATTTAGGTTTATTTTGATTGAAAGACTATTTTTATGTTCCTAATTTTAGGAGGAACCTTATATCGGTAGGTTGTTTAATAAAAGATTCTTATTCAGTTTCTTTTAGTAAAAGAGTTGATATTCGTAGAAATAAGTCTTTTATCTGTTCTGGATGGATGGATAGAAACCTATATTTGATCAAACTAATGATGTACTCACTGCTTGACACCGAATTAATAAATAACTCTAAAAGGTTGAAAGTTTCTCACTCTAACAAGGCGTATCTTTGGCATTTAAGACTCGGTCATATTAATCAGGATAGGATTCAAAGATTGGTGAAAGACGGTCCGCTAGAATCTCTTAGGGAGGTACGTCTTCCTTAATGTGAGTCTTGTCTAGAGGGAAAGATGACTAAGAGGTCTTTTGGAACTACGGGTACTAAGGCTCAGGAGCTCTTAGAAATTATGCACACTGACGTATGTGGCCCCATGAACATGACAGCACGAGAAGGGTTCGAGTATTATGTCTCATTTATAGATGATTACTCGAGGTATGGATATGTGTATCTGATGCACCGCAAGAGCGAAACCTTTAACAAGTTCAAAGAGTATCATGCAGAAGTGGAAAAGCAATTGGATAAATCCATAAAGACACTTCGATCTGATCGAGATGGTGAATACCTCTCCGACAAATTTCTAGGATATCTTGTAGAGAATGGAATATTATCCCAATTGACTGCACCTGGTACTCCACAACAGAATGGTGTAGCTGAAAGGAGAAACAATACCTTGTTGGATATGGTACTGTCCATGATGAGTTATTCAACGCTACCATTATCATTTTGGGGATATGCTTTACAAATGGCATGCTATATTCTGAACCAGGTTCCAAGCAAATCAATTCCTAGGACTCTGTATGAATTGTGGCGTGGCAGAAAGCGCTCGCTTGGACATATGAGAATATGGGGCTGCCCGGTGCATGTACTGGATGGGGATGCGAAGAAGTTGGAACCAAGATTAGAATTGTGCACATTTGTAGGGTATCCAAAGGGAACTAAAGGAGGTCTGTTCTATAACCCGAAGGAACAAAAAGTCATTTTATCAACCCATGCGATATTCTTAGAGGAAAGTCACATGAATGACTTTAAGCCTCGAAGCAAAGTGGTGCTAGAGGAGTTATCAGGTGAAAGAACTGCTCCACAGGTTTTGGTCTTGGACGCAAGTCTGAGTTCCAGTGAAAGACCTGCAGACGATCAACAATTTAGGGTGCCTCGTCGTAGTAGGAGGGTTTCGAAGAAATCTAATTTCTTCATGTATAATGATGAGATATACCAAGCTGAGGCTCATGAGCATGAGGATGATCCGGTCACCTATGATGAAGCTATAAATGATATTGATTCTAAATCTTGGAAACAGGCTATGAACAGTGAGATGGATTCTATGAAATCCAACTCTGTTTGGGAACTTGTAGATTTGCCGAATAGGATAAAGTTTCCATTCTCCCTTTCGCATCCTTCTTTCTTTTGTAGACCCATTGGATGCAAATGGGTCTACAAAAGAAAGAAGGATGCGGAAGGGAGAGTGGAAACTTTCAAAGCTAGGCTGGTTGCAAAGGGGTACACACAAAAGGCTGGAATCGATTATGATGAAACCTTTTCGCCTATTGCTATGCTGAAGTCTATCCGTATTCTTCTATCCGTTGCTGTGGCTCTCGATTACGAGATCTGGTAAATGGATGTCAAGATGGCATTCTTGAATAGCCATCTTGAGGAGTGTCTCTGTATGATACAGCCCAAAGGGTTCATAGCGAAAGGCCAAGAAAGGAAAGTCTGCAAATTGCTTAGATCCATTTATAGATTAAAGCAAGCATCCCGCTCATGGAACCAGAGATTTGATCAAGCGATCAAGACTTTCGGTTTTGAGCAGAACGTTGATGAACCCTGTGTTTATAAACGTATTAAGGATGGAAAAGTGGTCTTTCTGATACTCTATGTCGATGATATACTACTCATTGGAATGATGTAGGGAACTTATCATCGGTCAAGCTTTGGTTACACCAACAGTTTGACATAAAGGACTTGGGAGAAGCTAATTATATTTTAGGCATTCGTCTCTTCAGAGATCGAAAGAACAAAATTATAGCGTTATCCTAAGCTTCATACATAGATAAAATAATTGACAAATATGCAATGCAAGAGGCAAAGAAAGGTACACAACCTTCTATTGCCGGTCTAACTATTTCATTAGATGACTGTCCAAAGACATCGGAAGAAATAGAGCGTATGAGTAAGGTCCCTTCTGCATTCGCTGTGGGTAGCCTTATGGACACTATGCTTTACACTCACCTGGACATATGTTTTGCAGTAGGTATGGTGAGTCGATATCAAGCGAATCCTAAAACCAAGCTCTGGCAAGCAGTAAAACATATACTCAAGTATCTTAAGAGAATGAGGGATTATATGCTGGTGTATTCGGGAGTGGACCTAACACCCGTAGGATACACAAACTCAGACTTTTAGACTTGCAAGGATTCGAGAAAATCGACATCTGGATCAGTGTTTTTACTTGGAGGAGGCGCCATTGTATGGAGGAGTGTGAAGCAGGGCTGCACAGCTGACTCTGCTATGGAGGCTGAGTATGTGGCTGCGGCTGAGGCATCTAAAGAAGCGGTTTAGCTCTGCAAGTTCTTTAGAGACCATAAGGTCATTCTGGGTGTTGACAAGCCTATCACACTTTACTGTGATAACACTGGGGCTATTGCCAACACAAGCGAATCTCAACACCACAAGAGGACCAAGCACATAGATCAGAGATATCATATTATTAGAGGGCCCGTGGAGACAGGCCAAGTAGATGTACGTAAGATCACGTCTAAGGACAACATTGCTGATCCCTTTACTAACACTTCGGTGGCTAGAAGCTTTGAGAGGCACATAGAGACGATGGGGATGCATAACATGGCACATCTGCTGGCTTAGGGAAAGTAGGAGATTGTTAGGAAATTTCCTAAGCATTAGAGACATTTTGATGTATTTGTTTGGAACTAGATAACAAAATTACATATAAAGATTATTCATTACATTGCTATCTGTCCTCGTTTTATTTACATGTTAAAGTAAATGTAAGCAAATATGGCTCCCTGACTGCTTCTGTTAAACTGTTAGAACGTTGCGTGTAATGGACTTTTGTATGCGAGAAGACAATGTTCAAAAGTAAGCGGTCTAAACTATGGTCTGTAGTCTATAGGGTTAGACCGAGCATCTAACTCATGTTAAGACTATTATGTTGTCTAAAGCCTTGGAGGGGATGGTTTGTCTTGACTGTCTGGAGTTGGACTCCCAAGTAGAGACATAGATATGTTGCTTGATGGTGACATATCAGACCGGGACTAACGCGTGATTGATCTATGAAGTCCGCTTTGAGTGGATCGATCTACTATTGACGTTCATTGTGTAGTAACCTTAATCCTGAGTAGATGGATAGCTTTATGTATATGACTTGTGTACTTTGATGTTCTAATGGCTAAAGCGTCTCACAGGTAGTAAGCTTATAGACCGGTTCGTTGGGTGCATGACTTGTATACGACGAAGGGTTCATTTACAGATATCGGAATCATAGCTCTAATGAGGAGTTAAGGGTATCCTCTTAAAGGCATTATACTGAATGTGAAAATGGACAAGGTCTTGGGTCATCTGCTGGGCGGATGACTTCTTATTCACATATGGTGAATAATCATTTTCTTTATTTGGTAGTATAATGGAACTTTAAGATAGCCTGATCAGTAAGATTAAACAGACTTTGGCCTAAGGCTGATCATGGATATCATATGAGGGCTCTGTATACATGACAAGGTCATTGGATGATAGTTTCCACAGGCTTACATAATACGGTATATAATTGGGAGTTCAGTTTCAGGTTTAGAGTGGTGTGACTCTAAAATTAGTGATCATATGATTGAGTTGTTCGGTAAAGAATGATGATCATATGGATTTGCGGGAGCCCGATTATATATGTCCAATTAGTCCCTCTACTAGCTCCACATAATTCCTTAATGTTTGGCAAAATTGATTTGCGTATGCTATTGGCTAGTTTATTATGCATGGATGGTGTTGACATAGGATTAGGATGGTTGACAAGATTCTCTCCAGTTGGATTCAGATTTTGTTTTGGATAATAAAGTACACAATTATTCGAACTCCAAATAAAGTTGCCATGATTTTATTTGAGATTAGATTGGAGTTGTAGAAAATTATCCATGAGAATAAGAATTTGAAATACAACTGTTTTGTGGATTTTGAAATTTGAATTTTGAAATTTGAAATTTGAATTTTGAAATTTGAAATTTGAAATTTGAATTTGAAATTCGAATTTGAAATTTGGATTTGAAATTTAAATTTGAAATTTGAAATTTGAAATTTGAAATTTGGATTTAATATTTGAAATTTAAATTTTGAATCACAATCGAAGTGGGATTCGAATTTCTTATGGTAAATCCACAAGGAATGAAATTCGAATTTGAGTTGGATATGGAGAGGAAAATCTTATTAGAATCCTACTTGAATTTTGAATCCAAATTCCAACAATAATAGATGAAAATTTTGAGGACTATCCTCATGGAATTTTCAGATTTTTTGTGGATAAGGTTAAAGGAAAAATTCAAGTGTCAATCTCAGTTGAATTTGGATTCTCTCCTCCCTGATTATGGCTGAAAATTTGAGGAAGGTCTCCTAGGAGATTTTCGATTATTTTGGATATGGATGCGTTAAGATTCAAGCTTGAAAATACTAGTAGAATTTTGATTCTTTCCTTATCCTAAAGTGACCAAAAATATTTAGTGAAGATCCTCTAGGATTTTCATATTTTTTGGTTGAAAAAGGGGAGATAAAATTCTAGTTAAAAACTTGTTTAGATTTGAATTGGATAATCCTAAGTTGGCCGAAAATTTGTTGGGATTTTCCCCTTGGAAAATTTGGATTTTTTGGTTGTGGATAAGGGAGAATATCTTCTCCTAATCCAATTCGAATTCAGAGAATCACCTCATGCAAATCTATAAATAGAGGTTCTGCCACTCCAGTTCTCTTAGACCACAGACTTTCAGGTGAGCAGGCTGATTGTTTCATAACTCACCATGACAATAAGTTCTTTAGAGATCTAGGTGGTCAGAAGAAGACTAGCAGTGTTAGCATACCGATCGAGGTTCAGAGTGCCCACACACTCAGCCATTCTGGAATTGGAGAATAGTATAGAAGGCTAGTTGGTTGAAGCCCTCCTGTCATTCTCCTCCTGCAAGATTGGCGTCCTTGAGGTATGAGTTTAAATTGTTGTTGGTTTATTGTATATGGTATCATGAGATATTTAACGATCTTGAAAAATTTTTATTATTCCGCTGCGTCACTCTGGCTATGTATGGTAGGGTGGCAGGATATCGCTCTGATACCAATTGTGAGGACCTGTGCCCTTGTGGCATAGACCTCTGCCAAAAATACAACTTATCTTAACTTATCTTGTTTCAAAGCTATTACATGTGGATACCCAAAATTTAGGAATTTTTTTTTTAAAGGAGTGTCTACCAATTACGTATTGCATACTTATACTTAAAACCATACAAAGGTCTTGGTGCAATTTGGGTTAATACATACATACAAAAAATGCCAAACTATTAAATTACTATTTATAAAATAAACTCTCAAAATAACTTACGGAAGTATACTGGCAGTGGTATCCATAACCTCACCCTCACATCCACCCTGCCGCCGTCATCGCCCAACAGTGTCTAGCTTGTAGGTCTCTTACCTATAGCATGAACACACATAGTGAGCTTTACGCTCAGCAAGTACAACATATTCGTCCGCAAAACATGCTTTAAACATACGTGCCATACTCAAGACGTAATTAAACCTAACAGTTGTATCACAACATCACAGGGAAACTTATTATATAGCATATAACAAAAAGCATCCCATTCAATCACATCATGCATCAAATCATGCAACTAAGAACATACCAAACTGAGATTAAGGCATAACATGATCAATGTATGAACTGATTATGCTCAAATTATGCTTTATTTATTCTTAATCTTGTCTTATCTGAAGGACCCTGGTGTTAGTACTATTACAGCAGATCATCAGATACATCGTGATCGTGGGCTCGGCTTCGCCCATTATCTTTATACTTGTCTTCCTTGCGGACCCGACGGGGACTTTTAGTCTGACACCCTTTATCAATTGTGGATTATAAGTATTAGTAACCATGTGCCCTATGCTCAACTAGGCTTATCCCCATCATGCCCTGATGGGGATGTATCAGCACCTTATAATGTTCATAAATTTATGTGATTATGAACCCCTATATGTCATGCAACCAACATAAAATATGGCATACTTTAACATAGGTTAAACAACCATTTAAACTCATTTTTGTTCATACTGTAGGTGGAGTTATACTTACTTGTTTGCCAATAGTTCACACTTTGCCTCGTGACAAATTATAGGTGATGACCTGTAACCATAATACATTATCGTTAATATTTGGTCTTAAGTCACTGTGGTCATTAGTGACTATAATTTGTTATATGGTACCGATGCCCCATCGGTACCAAATTATTCTACTTGGGTATTTGGGGACATAATTCTAATCGTGTCTGATTATTTTGCCTATATGATAAAGAAATCACTGTCCCTTACCATCTCGTTCAAACTCAGTCTTTGACTGGTTAACCGACCAGCCTACCGACCAGTTACCTCGCGTGCCGTTTACTATGTAACTTACCAAGCTACATTGCATATTGGACTATGTATCCTATTGGGTTACGTTGTGTATGGTTTGTGTAACCTATCAGGTTACATAGTGTATCAAATTGGTTAATCAGTTAATCTGCTAGCTGGTAACCTCGTGTTGGGCCTTAAGACAAGTTAGGCTAGTCATCTATACGGTTACTTGGTACATTGGTGTAGTAGCCAATCGGGCTACCACTGCCATTTTTTTTAAGAAAACGTTTTAAAACCTTTGTAAAATTTTAGAGCAATAAATGTCCTTTAAAATCATCCCCATATCACCCCGTTGGAAGGTGGGGGCGTTTTTATGAAAAATCGTTTTTCATTTTTAAAATGGAGAACACATTTTGGTGTTCATTTGTTAAGGGGTTTTTTGAACCCTTTTTTGGAAAACCATATAAAACTTGTCCGAAACGATTTAATTTACGAAATTGGTAAACATGAAAATTTTTGTCCTCGACGAAATGAACAACTTCCATGAACTTCTTGGAGCTTGGTTTACCCTCTAGGGGGTCTGAAATCCCTAAAACCCGTGGCCAAAATTCATGTCCAGTTTTTACCAAAAATTTCTAGTTTGCGCTCTTTTAAAAACGCGTCTGTTCAGGGCCGGAAACGGTAAATTTTTGAAGCACACATGGGTAATTCTCAAGGTTTTGACGTGATTTAAAACTTTCATGTTTTGACCGAAGTCCGGTTCGGCATCTAAAAGGGCCAGTTTTACAAAAACTCAAGGCCATCCCTGTAAGTCAGGATTTTGGCCCTAGTATTGACCTCTGGCTGAAAAACATTCCGAAACCTTATCTTAGAGTCATTTTTGGCCAACCTCTATTTGATGCAAAAATGCTCGTAACGAAATTTCTTATAGTTCCAGGTTTTACAAATCCTCAAAAACAAATTGTATCCTATCCAAAACTTGCCAAAACCATGGCCCTAAAACTGGACAGATTTGGTGTCTAGTCCCCTAAAAATGTCCAAGCTCATTTACATTCACAAACCATTCGTAAAAATACGTAAACACAACCGCAAACTCAAAAATGGAAACTAAGGGCTCAAATATACTTATTAAGATCCATTTGCATAAACAAATACATGTAAATCTCTTGGTCAAAAACTTAGAATAACTAGCCATAAAAAGGTAAGGTTTTTATTTATTTATACCTTAATGTGCTTGGAACTAGCACAAACCGAGCCGAGTGAGGGGTTGATGATCATGACCAACCTATGGGGACCAAGAGGAGGAGGGGATGACTTGTGCTAGGAAGGAAAACATAAGGCTTTTCTTAGTATCAAGTCACAACAAAACTATAATCACCAAAAACTTTGGTTCTAGGGCCTTACCGAAACGAGCCTTGAGATGTGTAACCCTAAGCACCTTTGTGAGCAAGCCTTAGAGTGGATTTTTTTTGATGAAGAAATTTTTATGTTTGGGGGCTAGAATTGGCAGATTTTTGGCTGAAGAAAGAGGAAAAGAAATGCTTTGGTTGGGAGCTTTTTGGTTCTAATAAAAAAGAAGAAGTGGAAGGCAAGGGTTTGTGCATATATTTATAGGGAAAATCTAAGCAAGGTTAACTAGCTTTAAACCAACTTAATTAAGCCAAAACTTGGTTAAATTGGGGATAAAAATCTGTGTGTATTCAGCCCATCAAGCGTTTGAACACCATGGGGAAGAGGGAGCTAAAAGTTGCATTAAATGAGTTGATAAAGCACTAGTCCTTTGGTCCTTTCTTGGCAATTTTTTATTCACCCTACCCTAGCCTTCATTGACCAACTTGGGACAAATTTTTATCTACATTTAGGAGCTTGAAAATCCATGGGCTTCAGCTAGGAAAATCAGAAAAAAGATTGGCCAAGGTTGCAATAACGAAGTGCATTAAATAGCATGAGAAAGGAATAGTGTTGTGTCATAATTTTTGCTTATTTTAAGTCCATTTGTCATAAGCATGTGCCTTGATTCAAGGGATGTGTTTGGCTGAAAATTCGCTGCATGTGCATGGTTTTCTAGGGCCAAAAATTCATCTATGAAAGCCTCTTGTTGCAGTCTAAATCTCTCCTTTTCGGTATTGGCTGTTTTTCGACAGTTTTCTAGATTTCAACCGAAATTATTTCTACAGGTTCCGATTTTCATTCTAGATATTTCTAAACATTTTTGGTTGGGTTGAAATGCCTGTGAGCCCACTCGATCACTATTCACTATTTATTTTGTACACTGTGGTTATGTCTTACACTGTATTGACACTGCGAGCGCATAGTATAACTTTTTCGCTCGAAATGTCAGACACAGGCTATCCTCCCAAATTTGTATGTGTTGAATCCATTTTAGTAGTTTTATGTCCATCTGAGGTCATTTGGACCAATTTTCATTATCTGTGTGATTCCGATTCGGAAATCACCTTTTATGCTAGACCGACCAGTTTTGGCGTCCTGAATCCAAATATGTCAGTTTCGGGCTAAGAATAGGTCATCTCGACCCCTTTCCTGACACTATGTATCTCTTTGACGGAACCTCATATCTTGTGCCCAATTAACTAGTGTGGGCCTGCTGACTATAAATATACTCGTTTTAGGTCAAGGGAACGTCATCTCGACTATTTCCTCGATACGGTATATTTATCATGTGGAAATTCACCATCTTGCTCAGATGACCGGTATGGGCGTGCTGACAGCTATTTCATCAGTTTTGTATCAAGATATGGCCGTCTAGGCCATTCCCTTGATACTGCGTGCCTCACACGCGTATTTTCATGTATTATGAGGTAGACCGATTATACTTGTCGGTAGCCCCTTTCCACTGCATGAATAGTGATTAAACGATTCCGTACTCATCTAATTCATTCAACTGGCAATTCGCACTGCATTTATGAACTTAATTACTCATTATATGGTAATGGAGTTTACACGTACAGGGCGGTCATCATAACCTACCCCCCTTACAAAATTTTTGTCCTCGAAAATTAGAACAAGTCTGGGAAGTCTCTCTTCATGTCCTCTTCCCGTTCCCACGTAGCCTCTTCTATGTTGTAGTTCTGCCACAAAACTTTTACTAACGGAATAACCTTATTTTTGAGCACCTTCTCTTCTCTAGCTAGGATTTGTACGGGCTTCTCCTCGTAGGTCAGATCAGTGTGAACTTTAATGGGTTCCTGGCTTAGGATATGTGAGCTATCTAGCATGTACTTTTTTAGCATCGATACATGGAAGACATACACTGAAGCTAATTCGGGAGGAAGCGTTAATCTGTATGCTACGTTCATGACTTTCTCAATTATTTTGAAGGGTCCTATATACCTAGGACAGAGCTTCCCTTTCTTTCAAAGTGCATCACTCCCTTTATGGGCGCCACCTTGAGAAAGACAGAGTCTCCCATTTGAAACTCGAGAGGTCTATGACATTTGTCTGCATAGCTCTTCTGGCGATCAGCTTCACGTTAGCTGTTGTAGCCTTGATGAAGTCTGTGCTGGCTAGATGTTTCTCTCTGTCTCGTACCAGTGAACCAGGGATCTGCACTTTCTTCTGTAGAGTGCCTCGTACAATGCCATCCCTATCGAGGAATGGTAGCTGTTGTTGTACGAGAACTTGATTAGTGGTAGTTTCTGATCCCAGTTTCCCTTGAAGTCCAAGACACATGCTCTCAGCATGTCCTCCAGTGTCTGTATGGTCCTTTCGGACTGACCGTCAGTCTGAGGGTGGAAGGCCGTGCTAAACTACAACTTGGATCCTAATGCAGCTTGTATGCTCTACCAAAATCTAGAGGTGAAGCGTCCGTCACGATCTGAGATAATCGATTTCGGCACCCCGTGCAACCTTACGATCTGAGCCATGTAAATTTCTACTAGTTGTTCCACCGAGTAGCTGAGTTTTATGGTTTGGAATCTAGCTGATTTCGTCAATCAATCTACAATCACCCAGATTACGTAATTACCGTTAGATGTTGTTGGTAGCTGACAATGAAATCCATCGTGATCTGATCCCATTTCTACTCGGGTAGCTCGATTTTCTGTAATTCTCCTGCTGGACACTGATGTTCAGCCTTAACTTTCTGACATGTAAGGCATTTGGTGACGAATTCTGCGACGTCATTCTTAATTCTAAGCCACCAAAAATTTCCATTTAGGTCCGTATACAACTTATTAGCTCCTGGATGTAGGTAATACGACGTCTCATGAGCCTTTGAGAGGATTCACTTTCTAAGCTCTTCCTCCTTCGGCACACACACTCTGCCCTTGTAATAGAGTATGCCGTCCTCTAAGACCTTAAAATCTGAGTTTTTACCCTCCTTAGCCTTATTCCTTAGCTTGACTAGTGATGAATCGAGCTCTTGGCTAGCCTTGATCTCGTATAGGAGTGTCGACTAGAGAGTCATTTCAGATAATTTCCCTAACAGAATCTCGATCTCACTACTGCACAGATCCTTCTGTAAAGCTCTCGGCATGGTGCTAATGGCCATAAGTGACGTGAAGTGCCTTCGACTCAGCGCATCAGCCACTTTATTAGCCTTTCCTGGGTGATATAAGATATCGCAGTCATAGTCTTTCACCAGCTCGAGCCATCTACGTTGCCTCATGTTTAACTCATTCTGTGTGAAAATGTATTTAAGGCTCTTGTGGTCTGTGTAGATTTCGTACTTGACTCCATAGAGATAGTGTCTCCGTATCTTTAGCACAAAAACTATTGTAGCTAGCTCTAAGTCGTGCGTAGGGTAGTTCCTTTCGTGCTCCTTCAGCTATCGCAAGGCATATGTAACTACCTTACTGTTCTGCATCAACACAGCTCCTAATCCAATCTTGGATGCATAACTAAAAATTACAAAGTATCCTTGACTGGCATCTGGGATGGTTAGCACTGGAGCACTCATGAGTCTCTGTTTCAGCTCTTGAAAGCTCTGCTCACATTTGTCAGTCCACTCAAACTTCTTTTCTTTCTTAGTAAGCACTATGAGTGGGGCGGCTAACTTTGAAAAACATTCGACAAAGTGCCGGTAATACCCTGCTAATCCAAAAAAGCTATGTATCTCAGTTACGTTCTTCGGAGCTGACCATGTACTAACCACCTCAATCATTGCCGGGTCCAAGGATACTCCTTCGTTGGTACATATCCTAAAAATTTTTTAGATTGTTAAATATCTCATGATGCCATATACAATAAACCAATAACAATTAAAACTCATACCTCAAGGACGCCAATCTTGCAGGAGGAGAATGACCGGAGGGCTTCAACCAACTAGC
This sequence comes from Antiaris toxicaria, assembly GCA_035233585.1. NCBI lineage: Eukaryota > Viridiplantae > Streptophyta > Magnoliopsida > Rosales > Moraceae > Antiaris > Antiaris toxicaria. The sequence goes on from CP141156.1 coordinate 79,057,442, forward strand.
CTTCTCTACTATTTTCTAATTCCCGAATAGCCGAGTGTGTGGGCACTCTGAACCTCGATCGATATGCTAGCACTGCTAGTCTTCTTCCGGCCACCCAGATCTCTAAAGAACTTATTGTCATGGTGAGTTGTGCGACAATAAGCCTGCTCACCCGAGAGTCTGTGGTCTAAGAGAACTGGAGTGGCAGGACCTCTATTTATAGACCTGCATGAGGTGATTCTCTGAATTCGAATTGGATTAGGAGAAGATATTCTCCCTTATCCGTAAGCACAAAATCTGAATTTTCCAAGCAGAAAATCCCAACAATAAATTCGGCCACTTTAGGATAATTCCAATCCAAATCTAAATAAGATTTTAACTAGAATTTTATCTCCCTTTTTCAACCAAAAAATCCGAAAATTCAATGGAGAAAATCTCCTCAAAAATTCAGCCACTTTTAGACAAGGGAGACTCAAAATTCCACTAGGATTTTCAAGCTTGAATCTTATCTTATCCTTATCCAAAATAACCGAAAATCTCCCAGGATATTCACTCCAAAAATTCGGCCATTATTTGGGAGGAGAGAATCCAAATTCAACTGAGATTGAAACTTGAATTTTTCCTTGAACCTTATCCACAAAAATCTGAAAATCCATTGAGGATAATCCTCAAAATTTTTGTCCATCTTTAGTTAGGATTTGGATTCAAAATTCAAGTAAGATTCTAACAAGATTATCCTCTCCATATCCAACTCAAATTCGAATTTCATTCCTTGTGGATTTACCACAACAAATTCAAATCGTACTTGGACTGTGATTCAAAATTTGAATTTCAAATTTGAAATTTAAAATTTCAAATTCGAATTTCAAATTCAAATTTCAAATTCAAATTTCAAATTTCAAATTTCAAATTTCAAATTTCAAATTTCAAAATCCACAAAACAGTTGTATTTCAAATTCTTGTTCTCATGTATAATTTTCTACAACTCCAATCCAATCTCAAATAAAATCATGGCAACTTTATTTAGAGTTCAAATAATTGTGTACTCTATTATCCAAAACAAAATCTGAATCCAACCGGAGAGAATCTTGTCTACCAACCTAATCCTATGTCATCACCATCCATACATAATAAACTAGCCAATAGTATACACAAATCAATTTGCCAAATGTTAAGGAATTATGTGGAGCTAGTAGAGGGACTGATTGGACATATATAATCGGGCTCCCGTAAATGCATATGATCATCATTCTTTACCGAACAACTCAATCATATGATCACTAATTTTAGGGTCACACCACTATAAACCTGAAACTGAACTCCCAATTATATACCGTATTATGTAAGCCTGCGACAAGCTATCGTCTAATGACCTTGTCATGTATGCAGAACCCTCATATGATATCCATGATCAGCCTTAGGCCAAAGTCCGTTTAATCCTACTGATCAGGCTATCTTAAAGTTCCATTATAGTACCGAATTAAAAAAATGATTATTCACCATATGTGAATAAGAAGTCATCCGCCCAGCAGACGACCCAAGGTCTTGTCCATTTTCACATTCAGTATAATGCCTTTAAGAGGATACCCTTAACTCCTCATTAGAGCTATGATTCCGATATCTGTAAACGAACCCTTCATCGTATACAAGTCATGCACCCAACGAACCGGTCTATAAGCTTACTACCTCTGAGACGCTTTAGCCATTGGAACATCAAAGTACACAAGTCATATACATGAAGCTGTCCTTTTACTCAGGATTAAGGTTACTGCATAATGAACGTCAAAAGCAGATCGATCCACTCAAAGCGGACTTCATAGATCAATCACACTTTAGTCCCGGTCTAATATGTCACCACCAAGCAACATATCTATGTCTCTACTTGAGAGTCCAGCTCCAGACAATCAAGATAAACCGTCCTCTCCAAGGCTTTAGACAATATAATAGTCTTAACATGAGTTAGATGCTCGGTTTAACCCCATAGACTACAGACCATAGTTTAGACTGCTAACTTTAGAACATTATCTTCTCACATACAAAAGTCCATTGCATGCAACGTTCTAGCAGTTTAACACAAGCAGTCAGGGAGCCATATTTGCTTACATTTACTTTAACATGTAAATAAAACGAGGACAGATAGCAATGTAATGAATAACCTCTATATATAATTTTATTATCCAGTTCAAAATAAATACATCAAAATGTCTCTAATGCTTAGTGCATTTCCTAACAATCTCCTACTTGCCATAAGCCAGCAGATGTGCCATGTTATGCATCCCCATCGCCTCTACATGCCTCTCAAAGCTTCTGGCCACCAAAGTCTTAGTAAAGGGATCGGTAATGTTGTCCTCGGACGCGATCTTACATACATCTACTTGTCTTGTCTCCACGTGCCCTTTAATAATATGATATCTCTGATCTATGTGTTTGGTCCTCTTATGGTGCCGAGATTCCCTTATGTTGGCAATAGTCCCAGTGTCATCACAGTAAAGTGTGATAGGCTTATCAGCACCCAGAATGACCTCAAGGTCTCTAAAAAACTTGCGGAGCCAAACTGTTTCTTTAGATGCCTCAGCCGCGGCCACATATTCAGCCTCCATAGTAGAGTCAGCTGTGCAGCCCTGCTTCACGCTCCTCTACACAATGGCGCCTTCTACGAGCAAAAACACTAATCCAGATGTCGATTTCCTCGAACCCTTACAAGTCTGGAATTCTGAGTTCGTGTATCCTAAAGGTGTTAGGTCCCCTCCAGAATACACCAGCATATAATCCCTCGTTCTCTTAAGATACTTGAGTATATGCTTTACTGCTTGCCAGTGCTTGGTTCCAGGATTTGCTTGATATCGACTCACCATACCTATTGCAAAACATATATCCGAGTGAGTGCAAAGCATAGCATACATAAGCCTACCCATAGCGGATGCATAAGGGACCTTACTCATACGCTCTCTTTCTTCCGATGTCTTGGGACAGTCATCCAATGAAAGAGTTACACCGGCAATAGAAGATTGTGAACCTTTCTTTACCTCTTGCATTGCATATTTGTCAATTATTTTATCTATGTATGAAGCTTGGGATAACGCTATTATTTTTTTCTTTTGATCTCTGAAGAGACGAATGCCTAGAACATAATTAGCTTCTCCCAAGCCCTTCATGTCAAACTATTGGTGTAACCAAAGCTTGACCGATGATAAGTTCCCTACATCATTCTCAACGAGTAGTATATCATCGACATAAAGTATCAGGAAGACCACTTTCCATCCTTAATACGTTTATAAACACAGGGTTTATCAACATTCTGCTTAAAACCAAATGTCTTAATCGCTTGATCAAACCTCTGGTTCCATGAGCGGGATGCTTGCTTTAATCTATAAATGGATCTAAGCAACTTCCAGACTTTCCTTTGTTAGGAAATGCCCTAAGTATTAGAGACATTTTGATGTATTCATTTTGAACTGGATAATAAAATTATACTTAGAGGTTATTCATTACATTGCTATCTGTCCTCGTCTTATTTACATGTTAAAGTAAATGTAAGCAAATATGGCTCACTGACTGCTTGTGTTAAAACTGTTAGAACGTTGCATGCAATGGACTTTTGTATGCGAGAAGACAATGTTCTAAAGTTAGCAGTCTAAACTATGGTCTGTAGTCTATGGGGTTAGACCGAGCATCTAACTCATGTTAAGACTATTATGTTATCTAAAGCCTTAGAGGGGACGGTCTGTCTTGACTGTCTGGAGCTGGACTCCCAAGTAGAGACATGGATATGTTGCTTGGTGGTGACATATTAGACCGGGACTAAAGCGTGATTGATCTACGTAGTCCGCTATGAGTGGATCAATCTGCTTTTGACGTTCATTGTGCAATAACCTTAATCCTGAGTAAATGAACTACTTCATGTATATGACTTGTGTACTTTGATGTTCCAATGGCTAAAGCGTCTCAGAAGTAGTAAGCTTATAGACCGGTTCGTTGGGTGCATGACTTGTATACGATGAAGGGTTTGTTTGCAGATATCGGAATCATAGCTCTGAGGAGTTAAAGGTATCCTCTTAAAGGCATTATACTGAATGTGAAAAGGGACAAGGCCTTGGGTCGTCTGCTGTGCGGATGACTTCTTATTCACATATGGTGAATAATCATTTTCTAGATTCGGTAGTATAATGGAACTTTAAGATAGCCTGATCAGTAGGATTAAACGGACTTTGACCTAAGGCTGATCATGGATATCATATGAGGGTTTTGCATATATGACAAGGTCATTGGATGGTAGCTCGTCACAGGCTTACGTAATACGGTATATAATTGGGAGTTCAGTTTCAGGTTTATAGTGGTGTGACTCTGAAATTAGTGATCATATGATTGAGTTGTTCGGTACAGAATGATGATCATATGGAATCACGGGAGCCCGATTATATATGTCCAATCAGTCCCTCTACTAGCTCCACATAATTCCTTAACGTTTGGCAAATTGATTTGTGTATGCTATTGGCTAGTTTATTATGCATGGATGGTGATGACACAGGATTAGGATGGTAGACAAGATTCTCTCCGGTTGGATTCAGATTTTGTTTTGGATAATAGAGTACACAATTATTCGAACTCCAAATAAAGTTGCCATGATTTTATTTGAGATTGGATTGGAGTTGTAGAAAATTATCCATGAGAACAAGAATATGAAACACAACCGTTTTGTGGAATTTGAAATTTGAATTTTGAAATTTGAAATTTGAATTTTGAAATTTGAAATTTGAATTTTGAATTTGAAATTTGAATTTGAAATTTGAATTTGAAATTCGAATTTGAAATTTGAATTTGAAATTTAAATTTGAAATTTGAAATTTGAAATTTGAAATTTGAATTTGAAATTTGAATTTGAAATTTTGAATCACAGTCCAAGTAGGATTCGAATTTGTTGTGGAAAATCCACAAGGTTTGAAATTCGAATTTGAGTTGGATTTGGAGAGGATAATCTTGTTAGAATCCTACTTGAATTTTGAATCCAAATCCCAACAAATAAGGGACGAAATTTTGAGGATAATCCTCATGAAAGATTTCGGATTTTGTGGATAAGATTCAAGGGAATATTCAAGCTTCAATCCTAGTTGAATTTGGTTTCTCTCTCCTCCCAAAAGTGGCCGAAATTTTGGATCCCTAATCCTAGGAAATTCGGTTAATTTTGGATAAGGTTAAGATGAGATTTTGCTTGAGAAATCCTAGTGGAATTTTGATTCTCCCTTATCCTAAAAGTGGCCGAAAATTTGGAGGATTTTCTCCTTGTGAATTTCGGATTTTTTGGTTGGAAAAAGGGAGATAAAATTCTAGCTAAAATCTTGTTAAGATTTGGATTGGATTTATCTAGAAAAACCGAATTTAATTGTGGAGATTCTCCCTTGGAAAATTCGGATTTTTTGGGTTTGGATAAGGGAAAATATCTTTTCCTAGTCCAATTCAAATTCAGAGATTCACCTCATGCAGGTCTATAAATAGAGGTCCTGCCACTCCAGTTCTCTCAGACCACAGACTCTCAGGTGAGCAGGCTTATTGTTGCACAGCTCATCGTGACAATAAAGTTCTTTAGAGATCTGGGTGGTCGGAAGAAGACTAGCAGTGCTAGCATACCGATCGAGGTTCAGAGTGCCCACACACTCAGCCATTCGGGAATTGGAGAATAGTAGAGAAGGCTAGTTGGTTGAAGCCTCCGGTCACTCTCCTCCTGTTCATTGGCGTCCTTGAGGTATGAGTTTTAATTGTTGTTGATTTATTGTATATGGCATCATGAGATATTTAACGATCTAAAAATTTTTATTGTTCCGCTGCGCCACTCTGATACGTTTTTACCGGTTTATTTTCCTACAATTGGTATCAGAGCCATCTCATGACTATGCCATGTATATAAATTAGACAATTACTTAGTCTTTTTATTTATGTATGGATTTGATATTTAGAGAGTGGCATTCTAGGGTTCCTTTATGTTGTTATCATGTATTATGTATAAAGTATGTGGTTATTTTAATTTTTTGAATTATTATAAGCATGCTTGTTTATACCGGTTATGGTTCCTTAGAATTTAGAAAAATTGTATCTAGGAATTTTTTATGTAACCATGGGAGCAGTTTATTAACACTGTGTTTTTCCCATGGATTTTAATTTTTGTCTCTTAGAATATTTATGGTTAGAATTTTTTGTACACCGGAAACGGTTTAGAATTTTTTATGTAATTATTCTTGGAGGAGATTGAAGATTGAAGACCGTAATTTATTTTTTCCAAAAGTTAAATTTGATTTAAAGGTTGAAATTTTGATTGTGTGGAAAATTTCAATTTAATTGGGATTCAAATTAATTTTTGGAGATCCTAATAGGTAAATTGGAATATGGCACGAAAATCGAGACACGACCCCTCGGAATAGGCCCACGGGCCTTGGTGGGGCTGCAGCCCCTGCCCTCGGGCAGGATGGGGCTGCGGCAGCCCCTGTGCAGGCCCACACCACCCACGGCCGCAGGCTCTGCCTGCAGCCAGGGGTGGCCGTGGCCTGCCCAAGGCTGGCCGCAGCCTGGGTGTGCAGCCTCTGGCTGCAGGCGCTGCCTGCAGCCTGCCGGCTGCTGCGCCCAGTCTGGGCGTGCAGCCTGGTGCTGCAGGCTTAGCCTGCAGCCCGGCAGGCTGCACAAGGGGCGGCCGTGGGCTGCCAGCCCCTCCGGGGTTGGTGGCTGCCCACGGCGGCTGCCGCCTACGGGGGCGGCGGTCCGACGGTCCAAAAATCAGAAAAATTTTGATTTTTAAATTTGAGATTTAATTTTAAATCATGTTTAAAAATATGTAATTTTTGAAATTTTTGAAATTACATATTATTACACATGATGTTTAAAATTGTTTAAAAATTTAAATTTGAAGTTTAAATTTGAAATTCGAATTTGGAATTTGAATTTGAAATTTAAATTTTTGGAGATTTGAATTTTAAATAATTCTTGGGATGAGAAATAAATGGAGAGGCTACATAAAGATGGATACAAGAAGACGGAACAAAATTCAAGACCCAAAGAATGCTTTGGATGGAATTTTGTAATCTTTATTTTCTTTGTTCTAGGATGGAACCATGGCTTGGTTAGTCTGTCAATTATTTTTTCTGTGATATGTCATGGATGTATAAATATGTATTGATGGATGTTTTGTATGCATATTTGATAACATGTCATATAGGATAGGTGAGTGCCGCTCATACTATATTGATCATACATAATTTGTTAAAACTTGCATGTTTTTTCAAAATATTGAGTGGGAGAGGGTTTCAAACAAAAGCCACGGCCTCCATTGTTGATCCATATGTGAAAGCATGGTAACGCCTCGCGTCAGTTCTGACCTGACCACACCCCTCGGTAAGTGTTTACCGCCGCCGGTATACTAGATTGGATCTCCTATGTGGAAAACGTGTTCGGGTGCGATCCTATTCATGACCACCCCTCGGTGGCTTGGTAGGACGTGGATCGGGCTACGTAAACAATGGTTATACACTCAAGACTCGTTTAGTTATTAACCTTCCCTAGAAGCTCTGTTAACTAAACTGGTGGCCAAATAAGCGGTTATTAATATATGTCTTAACCTTGGAGGATTTAAGGCAACATATATTAATTGGACGGGGTCCATGTTCCGGCTATTTGTTCTCATGACCACCCCTCGGTGGCTTGGGGCAATAGGTGCTGAGAATTACCGTTGCAATGCTACATGTTTTTTCAAGTTTCATGTAGGAACATACTTGTATGTTTTATTTGCTAAATTATCTGCATATTTGCTTGGGCTTTGTAATGATGTCTAGTATAATTTTATTTCAGTTCAAAATGTCACCGACACCCCTCATTTCGATACTTACTGAAAATAAGTTGAATGGCGACAATTATAAAGATTGGAAAAGAAATCTATTAATAGTTCTCAGCTGCGAGAGACACAAGTTCGTACTGGACGAACCATGCCCACCTGGGCCCAAACCTGACACACCACTTGAGGAGGTCCCGGTTGCCTATAATCGTTGGAGAGAATCCAATGAAATAGCTCGATGCTACATCCTTGCTAGCATGACGAGTGCTTTACAAAAGCAGCATGAGACTTATCAAGTTGCTGGGGAGATCATGGAAAATCTGGAGGACATGTTCGGAGGCCAAGAAAAATTGGCTCGACAGTCCGCTATCACCAGCATTATGAACTCCAAGCAAAAGGCTGGTGCTCCGGTGAAGGACCATATGATCACTCTAATGGGATTCTTCGCTGAAGCTGCCGAGAATGGTGCTGAGTTAGACTACAACACCCAGATCGAGATGGTGTTCAAGACTCTGTCTAAAGATTTTGTGGGGTTTAAGGCCGCATACAATCTGGCGACAAAGGAGTTAGGACTTACCGAGCTCATGAAGCAACTACAGGCTTATGAGCGGATGATCAGGGATGAAGATGTGGTCCGACCTAAAGGAGAGGCCAATTTGGCGGAATCTTCCAATCCCTCACGGAAGAGGAAGAGGCCAAATAAGAAGCAAGTGGCTTCCAGTTCTCTAATCCTCCTGTCTCGGACGGGAAGAAGAAGAAGAAGAACAAGAAGCCAAAGGACCCTAAAAAGTCCAAATGCTTCCACTGTGGGAAGGTAGGTCACTTCAAGAAGGCTTGCCGGGAATTCCTAGCCTCCAAGGGCAAGGAAGGTAAGGAACTTCATTACTTAGAAGCGTGTTTGGTGGAAGAATCGAAAGACACATAGGTCATTGATTCGGGCGCCACTAATCATGTTTGTGTTTCTATGCAGGGGTTCGTGGAAACGAGAAGTCTACATGATAGGAGCCTCTCGTTGCGGACTGGAGATGGTAGCTTTGTGGTGGCTGAGGCAGTGGGAGACGTTCATCTTTATTTTGATCAATTTAGGTTTATTTTATTGAAAGACTGTTTTTATGTTCCTAATTTTAGGAGGAACCTTATATCGGTAGCTTGTTTAATAAAGGATTCTTATTCAGTTTCTTTTAGTAAAAGAGTTGATATTCGTAGAAATAAGTCTTTTATCTGTTCTGGATGGATGGATGGAAACCTATATTTGATCAGACCAAAGATGTACTCACTGCTTGACACTGAATTAATTGATAACTCTAAAAGGTTGAAAGTTTCTCACTCTAACAAGGCGTATCTTTGGCATTTAAGACTTGGTCATATTAATCAGGATAGGATTCAAAGATTGGTGAAAGACGGTCCTCTGGAATCTCAGGAGGAGGTACGACTTCCCCAATGTGAGTCTTGTCTAGAGGGTAAGATGACTAAGAGGTCTTTTGGAGCTAAGGGTACAAGGGCACAGGAGCTCTTAGAAATTGTGCACACTGACGTATGTGGCCCCATGAACGTCACAGCACGAGGAGGGTTCGAGTACTATGTCTCTTTCATAGATGATTACTCGAGGTATGGATATGTGTATCTGATGCACCGCAAGAGCGAAACCTTTGAAAAGTTCAAAGAGTATCGTGCGGAAGTGGAAAAGCAATTGGATAAATCCATAAAGACACTTCGATCTGATCGAGGTGGCGAATACCTCTCCGATGAATTTCTAGGACATCTTGTAGAGAATGGGATATTATCTCAATTGACTGCACCTGGTACTCCACAACAGAATGGTGTAGCCGAAAGGAGAAACAGGACCTTATTGGATATGGTACGGTCCATGATGAGTTACTCAACGCTGCCATTATCATTTTGGGGACATGCTTTACAAACGGCGTGCTATATTCTGAACCAGGTTCCGAGCAAATCAATTCCTAGAACTCCGTATGAATTGTGGCGTGGCAGGAAGCCCTCCCTTGGACATATGAGAATATGGGGCTGCCCGGCACATGTACTGGATGGGGATGCGAAGAAGTTGGAACCAAGATCAAAATTGTGCATGTTTGTAGGGTATCCAAAAGGAACTAAAGGAGGTCTGTTCTATAACCCGAAGGAACAAAAGGTCATTGTCTCAACCCATGCGACATTCTTGGAGGAAAGTCACATGAATGACTTTAAGCCTCGAAGCAAAGTGGTGCTAGAGGAGTTATCGGGTGAAAGAACTGCTCCACAGATTTCGGTCTTGGACGCAAGTCCGAGTTCCAGTGAAAGACCTGCAGACGATCAACAATTTAGGGTGCCTCGTCGTAGTGGGAGGGTTTCTAAGAAACCTAATTTCTTTATGTATGATGCTGAGGTATACCAGGCCGAGGCTCATGAGCATGAGGAAGATCCGGTCACATATGATGAAGCTATAAAGGATGTTGATTCTAGATCTTGGAAACAGGCTATGAACAATGAGATGGATTCTATGAAATCCAACTCTGTTTGGGAACTTGTAGATTTGCCGGATGGGATAAAACCCATTGGATGCAAATGGGTCTACAAAAGAAAGAAGGATGCGGAAGGGAGAGTGGAAACTTTCAAAGCTAGACTGGTTGCAAAGGGATACACGCAAAAGGCTGGAATCGATTACGAGGAAACCTTTTCGCCTGTTGCTATGCTTAAGTCTATCCGTATTCTTCTATCCATTGCTGCGGCTCTCGATTACGAGATCTGGCAAATGGATGTCAAGACGGCATTCTTAAATGGCCATCTTGAAGAGTGTATCTATATGATACAGCCCGAAGGGTTCGTAGCAAAAGGCCAAGATAGGAAAGTCTGCAAGTTGCTTAGATCCATTTATGGATTAAAGCAGGCATCCCGCTCATGGAACCAGAGGTTTGATCAAGCGATTAAGACATTTGGTTTTGAGCAGAACGTTGATGAACCTTGTGTTTATAAACGTATTAAGGATGGAAAAGTGGTTTTTCTGATACTCTATGTCGATGATATACTACTCATTGGGAATGATGTAGGGAACTTATCATCGGTCAAGCTTTGGTTACACCAACAGTTTGACATGAAGGACTTGGGAGAAGCTAATTATGTTCTAGGCATTCGTCTCTTCAGAGATCGAAAGAACAAAATGATAGCGTTATCCCAAGCTTCATAAATAGATAAAATAATTGACAAATATGCAATGCTAGAGGCAAAGAAAGGCTCACAACCTTCTATTGCCGGTTTAACTCTTTCATTGGATGACTGTCCCAAGACATCGGAAGAAAGAAAGCGTATGAGTAAGGTCCCTTATGCATCCGCTGTGGGTAGCCTTATGTACGCTATGCTTTGCACTCGCCCGGACATATGTTTTGCAGTAGGTATGGTGAGTCGATATCAAGCGAATCCTGGAACCAAGCACTGGCAAGCAGTAAAGCATATACTCAAGTATCTTAAGAGAACGAGGGATTATATGCTAGTGTATTCTGGAAGGGACCTAACACCCGTAGGATACATGGACTCAGACTTCCAGACTTGTAAGGATTCGAGGAAATCGACATCTGGATCAGTGTTTTTACTCGGAGGAGGCGCCATTGTGTGGAGGAGCGTGAAGCAGGGCTGCACAGCTGACTCTACTATGGAGGCTGAGTATGTGGCTACGGCTGAGGCATCTAAAGAAGCGGTTTGGCTCCGCAAGTTCTTTAGAGACCTTGAGGTCATTCCGGGTGTTGACAAGCCTATCACACTTTACTGTGATAATACAGGGGCTATTGCCAACACAAGGGAATCTCGGCACCACAAGAGGACCAAGCACATCGATCGGAGGTATCACATTATTAGAGGGCATGTGGAGACAGGACAAGTGGATGTATGTAAGATCGCGTCCGAGGACAACATCGCCGATCCCTTTACTAAGACTTTGGTAGCTAGAAGCTTTGAGAGGCATGTAGAGGCGATGGGGATGCGTAACATGGCACATCTACTGGCTTAGGGCAAGTGGGAGATTGTTAGGAAATGCCCTAAGTATTAGAGACATTTTGATGTATTCATTTTGAACTGGATAATAAAATTATACTTAGAGGTTATTCATTACATTGCTATCTGTCCTCGTCTTATTTACATGTTAAAGTAAATGTAAGCAAATATGGCTCACTGACTGCTTGTGTTAAAACTGTTAGAACGTTGCATGCAATGGACTTTTGTATGCGAGAAGACAATGTTCTAAAGTTAGCAGTCTAAACTATGGTCTGTAGTCTATGGGGTTAGACCGAGCATCTAACTCATGTTAAGACTATTATGTTGTCTAAAGCCTTAGAGGGGACGGTCTGTCTTGACTGTCTGGAGCTGGACTCCCAAGTAGAGACATGGATATGTTGCTTGGTGGTGACATATTAGACCGGGACTAAAGCGTGATTGATCTACGTAGTCCGCTATGAGTGGATCAATCTGCTTTTGACGTTCATTGTGCAATAACCTTAATCCTGAGTAAATGAACTACTTCATGTATATGACTTGTGTACTTTGATGTTCCAATGGCTAAAGCGTCTCAGAAGTAGTAAGCTTATAGACCGGTTCGTTGGGTGCATGACTTGTATACGATGAAGGGTTTGTTTGCAGATATCGGAATCATAGTTCTGAGGAGTTAAAGGTATCCTCTTAAAGGCATTATACTGAATGTGAAAATGGACAAGGCCTTGGGTCGTCTGCTGGGCGGATGACTTCTTATTCACATATGGTGAATAATCATTTTCTAGATTCGGTAGTATAATGGAACTTTAAGATAGCCTGATCAGTAGGATTAAACGGACTTTGACCTAAGGCTGATCATGGATATCATATGAGGGTTTTGCATATATGACAAGGTCATTGGATGGTAGCTCGTCACAGGCTTACGTAATACGGTATATAATTGGGAGTTCAGTTTCAGGTTTATAGTGGTGTGACTCTGAAATTAGTGATCATATGATTGAGTTGTTCGGTACAGAATGATGATCATATGGAATCACGGGAGCCCGATTATATATGTCCAATCAGTCCCTCTACTAGCTCCACATAATTCCTTAACGTTTGGCAAATTGATTTGTGTATGCTATTGGCTAGTTTATTATGCATGGATGGTGATGACACAGGATTAGGATGGTAGACAAGATTCTCTCCGGTTGGATTCAGATTTTGTTTTGGATAATAGAGTACACAATTATTCGAACTCCAAATAAAGTTGCCATGATTTTATTTGAGATTGGATTGGAGTTGTAGAAAATTATCCATGAGAACAAGAATATGAAACACAACCGTTTTGTGGAATTTGAAATTTGAATTTTGAAATTTGAAATTTGAATTTTGAAATTTGAAATTTGAATTTTGAATTTGAAATTTGAATTTGAAATTTGAATTTGAAATTCGAATTTGAAATTTGAATTTGAAATTTAAATTTGAAATTTGAAATTTGAAATTTGAAATTTGAATTTGAAATTTGAAATTCAAATTTTGAATCACAGTCCAAGTAGGATTCGAATTTGTTGTGGAAAATCCACAAGGTTTGAAATTCGAATTTGAGTTGGATTTGGAGAGGATAATCTTGTTAGAATCCTACTTGAATTTTGAATCCAAATCCCAACAAATAAGGGACGAAATTTTGAGGATAATCCTCATGAAAGATTTCGGATTTTGTGGATAAGATTTAAGGGAATATTCAAGCTTCAATCCTAGTTGAATTTGGTTTCTCTCTCCTCCCAAAAGTGGCCGAAATTTTGGATCCCTAATCCTAGGAAATTCGGTTAATTTTGGATAAGGTTAAGATGAGATTTTGCTTGAGAAATCCTAGTGGAATTTTGATTCTCCCTTATCCTAAAAGTGGCCGAAAATTTGGAGGATTTTCTCCTTGTGAATTTCGGATTTTTTGGTTGGAAAAAGAGAGATAAAATTCTAGCTAAAATCTTGTTAAGATTTGGATTGGATTTATCTAGAAAAACCGAATTTAATTGTGGAGATTCTCCCTTGGAAAATTCGGATTTTTTGGGTTTGGATAAGGGAAAATATCTTTTCCTAGTCCAATTCAAATTCAGAGATTCACCTCATGCAGGTCTATAAATAGAGGTCCTGCCACTCCAGTTCTCTCAGACCACAGACTCTCAGGTGAGCAGGCTTATTGTTGCACAGCTCATCGTGACAATAAAGTTCTTTAGAGATCTGGGTGGTCGGAAGAAGACTAGCAGTGCTAGGATACCGATCGAGGTTCAGAGTGCCCACACACTCAGCCATTCGGGAATTGGAGAATAGTAGAGAAGGCTAGTTGGTTGAAGCCTCCGGTCACTCTCCTCCTGTTCATTGGCGTCCTTGAGGTATGAGTTTTAATTGTTGTTGATTTATTGTATAGGGCATCATGAGATATTTAACGATCTAAAAATTTTTATTGTTCCGCTGCGCCACTCTGATACGTTTTTACCAGTTTATTTTCCTACATCCTTTCCTGGCCTTTCACTACAAACCCTTCGGGCTGTATCATATAGATACACTCTTCAAGATGGCCATTCAAGAATGCCGTCTTGACATCCATTTGCCAGATCTTGTAATCGAGAGCCGCAGCAACGGACAGAAGAATACAGATAGACTTCAGCATAGCAACAGGCGAAAAGGTTTTATCATAATCGATTCCAGCCTTTTACGTGTATCCCTTTACAACCAGTCTAGCTTTGAAAGTTTCCACTCTCCCTTCTACATCCTTCTTTCTTTTGTAGACCCATTTGCATCCAATGGGTTTTATCCCATTCGGCAAATCTACAAGTTCCCAAACAGAGTTGGATTTCATAGACTCCATCTCATTGTTCATAGCCTGTTTCCAAGATTTAGAATCAACATCATTTATAGCTTCATCATAGGTGACCACATCATCTTCATGCTCATGAGCCTCGGCCTGGTATACCTCAACATCATACATGAAGAAATTAGGTTTCTTTGAAACCCTTCCACTACGATGAGGCACCCTAAATTGTTGATAGTCTGCAGGTCCTTCACCGGAACTCAGACTTGCGTCTAAGACCAAAATCTGTGGAGCAGTTCTTTCACCTGATATCTCCTCTAGCACCGCTTTGCTTTGAGGCTTAAAGTCATTCATGTGACTTTCCTCTAAGAATGTCGCATGGGTTAAGTCAATGACTTTTTGTTCCTTCAGGCTATAGAACAGACATCCTTTAGTTCCCTTTGGATACCCTACAAACATGCATAATTTTGATCTTAGTTCCAACTTTTTCGTATCCTCATCCAGTACATGCGCCGGGCAGCCCCATATTCTCATATGTCCAAGGGAGTTCTTCTTGCCACGCCACAATTTATACGGAATTCTGAGAATTGATTTGCTTGGAACCTTGTTCAGAATATAGCATGCCGTTTGTAAAGCATATCCCTAAAATGATAATAGCAGCGTTGAATAACTCATCATGGACCGTACCATATCCAACAAGGTCCTGTTTCTCCTTTCGGCTACACCATTCTATTGTGGAGTACCAGGTGCAATCAATTGGGATAATATCCCGTTCCCTACAAGATGTCCTAGAAATTCATCGGAGAGGTATTCGCCACCTCGATCAGATCGAAGTGTCTTTATGGATTTATTCAATTGCTTTTCCACTTCCACACGATACTCTTTGAACTTGTCAAAGGTTTTGCTTGTGCGGTGCATCAGATACACATATCCATATCTCGAGTAATCATCTATAAAAGAGACATAATACTCGAACCCTCCTCATGCTGTGACGTTCATGGGGCCACATACGTCAGTGTGCACAATTTCTAAGAGCTCCTGAGCCCTTGTACCCTTAGCTCCAAAAGACCTCTTAGTCATCTTACCCTCTAGACAAGACTCACATTGGGGAAGACGTACCTTCTCCAGAGATTCTAGAGGACCGTCTTTCATCAATCTTTGAATCCTATCCTGATTAATATGACCAAGTCTTAAATGCCAAAGATACGCCTTGTTAGAGTGAGAAACTTTCAACCTTTTAGAGTTATCTATTCATTCAGTGTCAAGCAGTGAGTACATCTTTGGTTTGATCAAATATAGGTTTCCATCCATCCAACCAGAACAGATAAAAGACTTATTTCTACGAATATCAACTCTTTTACTAAAAGAAACTGAACAAGAATCCTTTATTAAACAAGCTACCGATATAAGGTTCCTCCTAAAATTAGGAAAAACAGTCTTTCAATAAAATAAACCTAAATTGATCAAAGTAAAGGTAAATATCTCCCACTGCCTCTACCACCACCAAGCTACCGTCTCCAATCCGCAACGAGAGGCTCCTATCATTTAGACCTCTCGTTTCCACGAACCCCTACATAGAAACATAAACATGATTAGTGGCACCTGAATCAATGACCCTAGCGTCTTTCGATTCTCCCACCAAACACGCTTCTAAGTAATGAAGTTCCTTACCTTCCTTGCCCTTGGAGGCCAGGAATTCCCGGCAAGCCTTCTTAAAGTGACCTACCTTCCCACAACGAAAGCATTTGGACTTTTTAGGGTCCATGAGCTTCTTGTTCTTCTTCTTTTTCTTCCCATCCAAGACAGAAGGATTAAAAGAACTGGAAGCCGCTTGCTTCTGATTTGGCCTCTTCCGCTTCCATGAGGGTTTGGAAGATTCTGCCAAATTGGCCTCTCCTTTGGGTTGGACCACGTCCCCATCCCTAATCATCCGCTCATAAGCTTAGAGTTGCTTCATGAGCTCGGTTAGTCCTAACTCCCTTGTCGCTAGATTGTGTGCGGCCTTAAACCCCACAAAATCTTTAGATAGAGTTTTGAACACCATCTCAATCTGGGTGTTGTAGTCCAACTCAGCACCGTTCTCAGCAGCCTCAACGAAGAATCCTATTAGAGTGATCATATGGTCCTTCACCAGAGTACCTGTCTTTTGCTTAGAGTTCATAATACTGGTTATAGCAGACTGTCGAGCTAACTTTTCTTGGCCTCTGAACATGTCCTCTAGATTTTCCATGATCTCCCCAGCAACCTAATAAGTCTCATGCTACTTTTGTAAAGCACTCGTCATGCTAGCAAGCATGTAACATTGAGCTATATCATTGGATTCTCTCCAATGAGTATAGGCAACCGGGACCTCCTCAAGCGGTGTGTCAGGTTTTGGCCCTGGTAGGCACGGTTCGTCCAGTATGAACTTGTGTCTCTCGCAGCTGAGAACTATTAATAGATTTCTTTTCCAATCCTTATAATTACCGCCATTCAGTTTATTCTCAGTAAGTATTGAAATGAGGGGTGTCGGTAACATATTGAACTGAAATAAAATTATACTAGACATCATCACAAAGCCCAAGCAAATATACAGATAATTAGCAAATAAAACATATAAGTTTGTTCCTACATGAAACTTGAAAAACATGTAGTATAGTAACGGTAATTCTCAACACCTATTGCCCCAAGCCACCGAGGGGTGGTCATGAAAACAAATAGCCGGAACATGGACCCCGTCCAATTAATATATGTTGCCTTAAATCCTCCAAGGTTAAGACATATATTAATAACTGCTTATTTGGCCACTAATTTAGTTAACAGAGTTCTAGGGAAGGTTAATAACTAAACGAGTCTTGGGTGTATAACCACTGTTTACGTAGCCCGATCCACGTCCTACCAAGCCACCGAGGGGTGGTCATGAATAGGATCGTACCCGAACATGTTTTCCACATAGGAGATCCAATCTAGTATACCGGCGGCGGTAAACACCTACAGAGGGGTGTGGTCAGGGCAGAACTGACGTGAGGCGTTACCACGCTTTCACATATAGATCAACAATGGAGGCCGTGGGTTTTGTTTGAAACCCTCTCCCACTCAATATTTTGAAAAACATGCAAGTTTTGACAAATTCTGTATGATCAATATAGTATGAGCGGCACTCAGTTATCCTATATGACATGTTATCAAATATGCATATAAAACATCCATCAATACATATTTATACATCCATGACATATCACAGAAAAAATAATTGACAGAATAACCAAGTCATGGTTCCATCCTAGAACGAAGAAAATAAAGATTACAAAATTTCATCCAAAGCATTCTTTGGGTCTTGAATTTTGTTCCGTCTTCTTGTATCCATCTTTATGTAGCCTCTCCATTTATTTCTCATCCCAAGAATCATTTAAAATTTAAATCTCCAAAAATTTCAAATTCAAATTCCGAATTCGAATTTCAAATTTAAATTTCAAATTCAAATTTTAAACAATTTTAAACATCATGTGTAATAATATGTAATTTCAAAAATTTCAAATTTTCAATTACATATTTTTAAACATGATTTAAAATTAAATCTCAAATTTGAAAATAAAAATTTATTGATTTTTGAATCGTCGCACCACCGCCCCCAGAGGCGGCAGCCGCCGTGGCTAGCCTCCAACCCCCGGGGGGGCTGGCAGCCCATGGCCGCCCCTTGTGCAGGCTTGGCCTGCAGCGCCAGGTTGCACGCCCAGGCTGGGCACAGCAGCCGACTGGCTGCAGGCAGCACCTGCAGCCACAAGCTACACGCCCAGGCTGCGGCCAGCCTTGGGGAGGCCACGGCCACCTTCGGCTGCAGGCCAAGCCTGCGGCCGTGGGTGGTTATGGCCTGCACAGGGGCTACCGCAGCCCATCCTGCCTGAGGACAGAGGTTGCAGCCCCACCAAGGCCCGACGGCCTATCCCGAGGGGTCGTGTCTCGATTTTCATGCCATATTCCAATTTATCTATTCATGTTTTGACTGAAGTCTGGTTAGGCCTCTAAAAGAGTCAGTTTTACAAAAACCTTAGGCCGTCCCTGTAAGACAGGATTTTGGCCATGGTTTTGACCTCCGACTGAAAAACATTCCGAAACCCTGTCTTAGAGTCATTTTTGGCCAACTTCTATTTGATGTAAAAATGCTCGTAACGAAATTTCCTTACAGTTCTATGTCTTACAAATCCTCAAAAATAGACTATATCCTATCAAAAACTGGCCAAAACTGTGGCCCTAAAACTGGACAGATTTGGTGTCTAGTCCACTAAAAGCGTCCAAGCTCATTTACATTCACAAACCATTCGTAAAAATATGTAAACATAACCGCAAACTCAAAAATGGAAGCTAAGGGCTTAAATATACTTATTACGATCTATTTGCACAAACAAATACATGTAAATCTCTTGGTCGAAAACTTAGAAACAACTAACCATAAAAAGGTAAGGTTTTTTTTCGGTTTATACCTTAGTGTGCTTGGAACTAGCACAAACCAAGCCAAGTGAGGGGTTGATAGTCACGACCAACCCATGGGGACCAAGAGGAGGAAGGGATGACTTGTGCTGGGAAGGAAAACATAAAGCTTTTCTTAGTATCAAGTCACAACAAAACTATAATCACCAAAAACTTTGGTTCTAGGGCCATACCAAAAAGAGCCTTGAGATGTGTAACCCTAAGCACCTTTGTGAACAAGCCTTGGAGTGGATTTTTTTGATGAAGAAATTTTTGTGTTTAGGGGGCTAGAAGTGGCAGATTTTTGGCTGAAGAAAGAGGAAAAGAAATACTTTGGTTGGGAGCTTTTTGGTGCTAAAAAAAAGAAGTGGTAAGCAAGGTGTGTGCACATATATATAGGAAAAATCTAAGCAAGATTTGTAGGAAAATAAATCGGTAAAAACGTATCAGAGTGGTGCAGCGGAACAAAAAAAATTTTTTAGATCGTTAAATATCTCATGATGCCATATACAATAAACCAACAACAATTAAAACTCATACCTAAAGGACGCCAATCTTGCAAGAGGAGAATGACCGGAGGGCTTCAACCAACTAGCCTTCTCTACTATTCTCCAATTCCCGAATAGCTGAGTGTGTGGGCACTCTGAACCTCGATCGGTATGCTAGCACTGCTAGTCTTCTTCCGGCCACCAAGATCTCTAAAGAACTTATTGTCACAGTGAGTTGTACAACAATAACCCTACTCACCTGAGAGTCTGTGGTCTAAGAGAACTGGAATGGCAGGACCTCTATTTATAGACTTGCATGAGGTGATTCTCTGAATTCGAATTGGATTAGGAGATGATATTCTCCCTTATCCATAAGCACAAAATCTGAATTTTCTAAGGGGAAAATCCCAACAATATATTCGGCCACTTTAGGATAATTCCAATCCAAATCTAAACAAGATTTTAACTAGAATTTTATCTTCCTTTTTCAACCAAAAAATCTAAAAATTCAAAGGAGAAAATCTCCTCAATAATTCAGCCACTTTTAGATAAAGGAGAATCAAAATTCCACTAGGATTTTCAACGTTGAATCTTATCTCATCCTTATCCAAAATAATCGAAAATCACCTAGGAGATTCACTCCAAAAATTCGGCCATTATCTGGGAGGAGAGAATCCAAATTCAACTGGGATTGAAACTTGAATTTTTCCTTGAACCTTATCCACAAAAATCTAAAAATCCATTGAGGATAATCCTCAAAATTTTCGTCCATCTGTAGTTAGGATTTGGATTCAAAATTCAAGTAGGATTCTAACAATATTATCCTCTCCATATCCAACTCAAATTCGAATTTCATTACTTGAGGATTTACCACAACAAATTTGAATCTCACTTGGACTGTGATTCAAAATTTGAATTTCAAATTCGAATTTCAAATTCAAATTTCAATTTCAAATTTCAAATTCAAATTTCATATTTCAAATTTTAAAATTCAAATTTCAAAATCCACAAAACAGTTGTATTTCAAATTCTTGTTCTCATGAATAATTTTCTACAACTCCAATCCAATCTCAAATAAAATCATGGCAACTTTATTTGGAGTTCGAATAATTGTGTACTCTATTATCCAAAACAAAATCTGAATCCAATCGAAGAGAATCTTGTCTAACATCCTAATCCTATGTCATCACCATCCATGCATAATAAACTAGCCAATAGCATACACAAATCAATTTGCTGAACGTTAAGAATTATGTGGAGCTAGTAGAGGGACTGATTGGACATATATAATCGGGCTGTCGCAAATCCATATGATCATCATTCTTTACCGAACAACTCAATCATATGATCACTAATTTTAGAGTCACACCACTATAAACCTGAAACTAAACTCCCAATTATATACCGTATTACGTAAGCCTGTGACAAGCTATCGTCCAATGACCCTGTCATGTATGCAGAACCCTCATATGATATTCATGATCAGCCTTAGGCCAAAGTCTGTTTAATCCTACTTATTAGGCTATCTTAAAGTTCTATTATACTACCGAATTAAGAAAATGATTATTCACCATATTTGAATAAGAAGTCATCCACCTAGCAGATGACCCAAGGCCTTGTCCATGTTCACATTTAGTATAATGCCTTTAAGAGGATACCCTTAACTCCTTATTAGAGCTATGATTCTGATATCTGTAAACGAACCCTTCATTGTATACAAGTCATGCACCCAACGAACCGGTCTATAAGCTTACTACCTCTAAAATGCTTTAGCCATTGGAACATCAAAGTACACAAGTCATATACATGAAGCTATCCTTTTACTCAGGATTAAGGTTACTGCACAATGAACATCAAAAGCAGATCGATCCACTCAAAGGGGACTTCGTAGATCAATCACGCTTTAGTCCCGGTCTAATATGTCACCACCAAGCAACATATCTATGTCTCTACTTGGGAGTCCAGCTCCAGACAGTCAAGACAAATCATCCCCTCCAAGGCTTTAGACAACATAATAGTCTTAACATGAGTTAGATGCTCGGTCTAACCCCATAGACTATAGACCATAGTTTAGACCGCTAACTTTAGAACATTGTCTTTTCGCATACAAAAGTCCATTGCATGCAACGTTCTAATAGTTTGACACAAGCAGTCAGGGAGCCATATTTGCTTACGTTTACTTTAACATGTAAATAAAACGAGGACAGATAGCAATGTAATGAATAACCTCTATATATAATTTTATTATCTAGTTCAAAATAAATACATCAAAATGTCTCTAATGCTTAGGGCATTTCCTAACAAGATTAACTAGCTTTAAACCAACTTAATTAAGCTAAAACTTGGCTAAATTAGGGATAAAAATCTGTGTGTATTCAGCCCATCAAGTATTCGAGCACCATGGGGAAGAGGGAGCCAAAAGTTGCATTAAATGAGTTGATAAAGCACTAGTCCTTTGGTCCTTTCTTGGCAATTTTTTATTCACCCTACCCTAGCCTTCATTGACCAACTTGGGAAAAATTTTTATCTGCATTTAGGGGCTGGAAAATCCGTGTGTTTCAGCTAGGAAAATCAGAAAAATGATTGGCCAAGGTTGCAATAATGAAGTACATTAAATAGCATGAGAAAAGAATAGTGTTGTGTCATATCTTTTGCTTATTTTAATTCCATTTGTCATAAGCATATGGCTTGATTCAAGGGCTGTGTTTGGTTGAAAATTGGCTGCATGTGCATGGTTTTCTAGGGCCAAAAATTCATTTGTGAAAGCCTCTTGTTGCAGTCTAAATCTCTCCTTTTTGGTGTTGGCTGTTTTTCGGTAGTTTTCTAGATTTCAACCGAAAGTGTGTCTATGGGTTCTGATTTTCATTCTAGACATTTCTAAACATTTTTGGTTAGGTTGAAATGCCTATGAGCCCTGTCGATCACTATTCACTAATCATTTTCTACGCTATAGTTGTGTCTTACACTGTACCGACACTTCGAGCGCATAGTATAACTTTTTTGTCCGAAATGTCAGAGACAGGCTATCCTCCCTAATTTGGACATGCTGAATCTATTTTTAGCAGTTTTATGTCCATCTGAGGTCGTCTAGACCAATTTTCAGTATCCGCATGATTCAGATTCAGAAATTACCTTTTATGCTAGACCGACCAGTTTTAGCATCCTGAATCTAAATATATCAGTTTCGGGCTAAAAATAGGTCATGTTGACCCCTTTCTTGACACTGTGTATCTATCTGATGAAACGTCATATCTCGTGCCCAATTAACTAGTATGGGTCTATTGACTATAAATATACTCGTTTTAGATCAAGGAAACGTCATCTCGACTATTTCCTCGATATGATATATTTATCATGTGGAAATTCACCATTTTGCTCAGATGATCGGTCTGGGCATGCTGACGACTATTTCATCAGTTTTGTGTCAAGATATGGTTGTCTGGTTCGTTCTCTCAATACTGCGTGTCTCACACGTGCATTTTCATGTATTACGAGGCATATCGATTATACTTGTCAATAGCCCCTTATCACTGCATGAATAGTGACTAAACGATTCCGTACTCATCTAATTCATTCAACTGGCAATTCACACTGCATTTTTTAACTTAATTACTTATTATATGGTAATGGAGTTTACACATACAGGGTGGGCATCACACTACTACTCTGCATTAACACAACTCCCAACCCTGTTTTAGATACATTGCTATAAATCACAAGGCTTCCCTGACCAGCATCTATAATGGTCAGTATTAGAGCACTTGTGAGTCTTCGTTATAGCCCTTGGAAGCTTTCCTCACACTTATCGATCTACTCATACCTCTTTCCCTTCTTGGTGAGCTCTATGAGTGGTGCGGCTAGCCTTGAAAAACACTCGACAAAACATTGGTAGTATCCCACTAAGCCTAGGAAGCTGCGGATCTCCGTCATATTTCTCGGAGCTAGCCACGCACTAACTACGTCAATTTTCATCGGGTCAACGGACACTCCCTACTTGAAGACTACATGGCCTAGGAAATGGATCTTCTCCAGTCAAAACTTATACTTGGAGAACTTGGCGTATAGCTGATGGTCCTGTTACATGCGCAAGATGATCATTAAGTGCTCTTCATGCTCTTCCTTCATCTTAGAGTATATAAGTATGTCATCGATGAACACAATGACAAATTTATCCAAATAGTCCTTAAACATGTGGTTCATTAAGTTCATGCCGCTGGCACGTTTGTCAATCTGAAAGACATGATCAGAAGCTTTTAATATCTGTACCGCATTCCAAAGGTTGTTTTGGGTACATCTTTATCCCTTATTCGTAGCTAATGGTACCCTGAATGTAGATCAATCTTTGAGAACACTACAGCGTCTCAGAGCTGATCAAACAGTTTGTCAACCCATAGCAACAGATACTTGTTCTTAATCGTAATCCTATTCAACTTTCTACAGTCTATGCACATTCTCAGTGTTCCGTCTTTCTTCTTCACGAATGCTACGGGTGCTCCCGTAGGTGAATAGCTCTGTCAAATGAATCCCTTGTCTATTTAGTCCTTCAACTGGGCTTAGAGCTTCTTTAGCTCTACAGGGCCCATTCTATGTGGGGCCTTAGAGATGGGGGCTGATTCTTGTCGACGTTCAGTCTCGAACGAGATCTCGCACTCTGGTGGGGGTCATGGAAGATCTTTTGGATATATCTCAATGAATTCCATAACTATCGACACGTTCTCGGGTCTTATCTTTATTCCTCGAGTCTTATCTGCTACGTATGCTAGGAAGTCCATGCATTCATTAGATAGCATCTCGCGAGCCTTCACTGCTGAAATCATTGTCTTTGGTTCCTTCGGTGACAGACCTTGGTAGACAAACTTTTCACATTTGATTGGTTCGAAAGTAACCTCCCACCTTCGACAGTCTATGACGGCATTGTATTTTGTGAAAAAGTCTATCCTCACAATTACATCATAGTCATACATGTCAATTACGATTAGCTTAACGCTTAATTCTCTCCCACAGATAATTACTAGCACCTGACATATCCTGTAATTATACAATAAAACTTCCCCTAAAGGAAGTGATATTCTAAAAGTCTATTTCATCCTATCTAAGCTCTTATCTAACTTTCTAGCGAAATCTGATGATGCAACGAATGGATGGCTCCAGAATCAAATAAAACTAATGCATAAAAGTTGGTGACAAAAAGTTGGCCGTCACCACTACAGAAGTTCTAGCTTCAGCATCACTCCTTGTTTAAGCATATATTCTCCCTTAGTTGTCTGGAGCTTTCAGTCTACCTTGTATGATTGAAGGGCCTTCGATCCTGGTCTGGGCAGCTTGAAATTGATTATTCCCAGTGTGGTGTTGATTCTGTCGATTTTGTGGGTTGGAGTAGTAGTTTTTTGGTGTAGTGGCCTTCTTTGCCACAGATGAAATAGCCACTTGCTCCCTGCTTGCATTCTTCTGGGTGTCTTTTTCTGCATCTCAGGCATGACAGTTATTGGCTGTCGTTTCCTCTCTGGTCATTTCTTTTTAGGGGAAAATTCTTCTGTGAATCTTGGTTGCCCTGATTTCCCCCTTTTTTTTTTCTTATTGTTGTTGTGGGAATGCCTGCTATTTTGGCCGGTCCCCACATTCTGCCTTCTATGTTGTGACTCAGGGTACTGCTTCCCCTAAGCCTACTTAACTTGCGTTTCCTCCTTTTGTGCCTTAAAATTCTGAGCCTTTCGCTCCTTATCCTAAGCCAACCAATACTTGGCTCGGATAACCCTACTGACATAATTGGTTATTGTCGCTGGTCTGTGGCTTCTGCTACAGACCTGAATTGCGATGTCTATTCTGAACTCTTCAGCATTCGTCTGACTCTCCCCTTTTTAGTCTGTACCAAATCTGGATAAAGTTGAGCCAGCTACTCAAACTTCCTGATTACCTCTATGACAATCATGCTACCTTGGCACAGACTGTTGAGCTAGTCTTATTGAGCTACTAGTGCTTCCTCGTTGAAGTACATCTACTTGAATTCCTCAACAAAGTTGCTCTAACTCATCTCTCTACTGTTCCCCCTAATAGTTACCATCTTCCACCACTAACGCGCCTTATTGCGCACAGTAAAAGATGTGCACATCACTTTCTCTCTATTTGTTAGCCCTATAAAATCCAAGATTACTTAGATATCTGTTAGCCAATCATCGGTCTGTATAGGGTTGGTGGTTCCTTTTGAACTCTGGCGCTTTCATGTGCCAGAATCTCTGGTATAAGTTACCTTCCCTAAGAACTGACTGAGGTACGTTTGCTGCTACAGGGGCAGCCGCTGCTAGGGGTGTTGATGGTGGTATAGGAAATTACCACCCTCACAGAACTCCCTGGATAGGGGAAGTTGCTCACTCCCTTGAAGTCTCCAGGGCTGCTGGAGCCTCCTGGGCTGGTACCTCTGCTGTATGTGGTGCCTGGGGTTACTGGCCCAGCCGTTCTCTAAGCTGGTTTAGTTCCCGTTGTTGGTTCTCCATCACCTCTCGCATAACTGTGAGCTGTGCTATCAATTCATCCTCTCGTGATGCTGGGTTTGACTAGGCTCTCATTCTTGCTATGTTTTCCTATGTAACACTATCGTACAGCGGGAAAGGAAATTTCCATACTTGGAAATCATCACATCTCATTTTCTTTCTTACTCGACTATCATGAATATATGCATACATATTATATCTTTCTCTTTCTTATACTATGATGTTCAATGCAATTTGCCACATCGTATTGAAACATCACCTGAGTGCCAGGACTCATCCTGCACTTTCTATCACACCACTGTGATGTGTGAAAAAATCATATTTAGGTCCTTGGGCAAAACTGTACTGCTTTTCGTAATATTTTCACACAATATATTCAAGACTCTAGTCTGGTGAGAGTGACACACACATCCCCATATACTATCCCAACAGGGTACATGAAGCTAAGTTTGATGGGAAATGCTATTGCTTCCCTTTATACATTTACACAATTAAAATTCCCACAGAAAGGGTCACTACTACTATAAGGACAATCCTGATTCAGCATCAGACATTTCCTCATCGTCACTATCACTGAGAAGGAACTCCTCTAAGTCCTCCTTTTCATCTAGGGAGACGAAACTGGCTTCGTCATCGCTAGCTATGATGACTTGGGGTTCATAAATCCCTATCCATTCGTCATTAATAAAGTGGTCGGGGATCTCCTCTCCTTCATCATTGGGATGGGCGTCGGGAAAAGCCTCGTCATCTTTCTCTTTCATGGGGTGTTCGGGAGACAGAGGGCTTGGTTCAGGGTTCTCCATCGGTTCCCCATTGGCTCGAGTGCTTCTAGCTGGTGCTCGGCCATGAACTCTTCATCAGCCGGTTGGGGTGCTGGGTCTACCGGATCACCCTTCATAATGGTGGTTACTGCGCTGCCTTGGCCTTGTGCAGGGTTCCCAAGGTTGAGCACTTCTCTCTCAGTGTCCACTATCTCTTGGATAAGGTTTGCTACTCTTTCTGCTTGATTGCTCTTCTAATTCTGCTTGGTAAGGTTTCTTTCTCTCTTTTGGTCTTCTCCTGCCTTGATCCACTTTTGCCTCGGCCTTGGTTTCGTCCTAGGCCTTCCTCAACATGTATTATAGAAGTCTATATCAGTTTCTCATAGCGCACAACATATGTTAGAACTCTGTCACCGGACATTAGCTGCAGTCTTTCAGTCTGATGAACAAATTCTCGTATATCTGTAACTCTAGGGAACTTAGGCGGTTTCACTCCCCGCTTGCCCCTAGAGAAAAACTAGGGCTGATGCTGGACTCCTCTTAGAGATTTGCTCGATCGTGGTATGGCGAAATTCGACCCGGTTAAGAGCTCATGCTGGTTACAAGAATCCCGATACACACGAGAGTATCTTCTTGAGAGATATCAACAGCCAACAAGACTTAGTTATCCTCATTAATGGCATATAATCTGTGATGGTCCGTGCCCTCAGTGGCCTGGACCATCACTAAAACTTGCTTACTTGCTTTCTTTTCTTATGCTCTCTTACACTTGATACTTAACTAGATATTATAAATTTAGAGTTTTTTTTTTTGGAACATGTACGCATTTACTGTGTATGTACTTATACTGATTACTATTCAAAATACTATTTAACGATTACGATTTAAAAATACTATGTAATGATTACTATTTAAAAGAATAGTTTATGATTACTATTTAAAAATACTATTTAACGGTTACTATTTAAAATTATTGTTTAGCGATTACTATTCACAAATACTATTTGACAGTTACTATTCAAAATACTATTTCATCATTACTATTCAAAATACTGATACTCAAATTTGCGAAAGATAAACTCGTGGTGTCTCTATACCCTTGCCCTCACATCTGCCTCCGCCGCCACCATCGCCGATTGGGGTTTAAGCCGTTGGACGCTTACCTACAGCATGAACACACTACGTGAGCTTTATGCCCAGTAAGTACAACATGTTTACCGTAAAACATGTTTAAATATAGTACATACTTAAAAACATATAAGCAATCATATATCATATAACACTTTAACATATCACATATCACATACCATATCAACGATTATAAAACTTCACATAACATATGCATCACAGAAACATCGTGTACTGAGTGCATCTAAAAGCATGGTGAACTATAACTAATGCATGATCCGGTTATGTTCATTTATGCTTCAATATTTTCCTTTCTTTTTCTTGTCTATTTAGGGCCCGTGTGTCAGTACCATATGTGCACAAACTATCGGTAACACCCGTGGTTAAAAGCTGGAGAGCCATCAACAGATGCTCAACTTTCTGCTTTAACTTACTTTAAAACCCTTTCAACTGAAAGAGCCGGTACGACACACCTATACATTTCCATCTTGTTTATCTTTTCAAGCCACATGCTTTTCTAAGCTGTCCCTAATCCTACATGGTAAGGACGTATGGTGTCTAACTTGCTCTTTCATCAATCTACTTGATTGTGAAACGATATGCTCTTAAATATGCGGTGCGACATCGTGTGCATATTTTTTAACATACTGAAAAACATCATTTTATTCATATTGTAGGCGGAGTTGTACTTACCAAAATTGCAAGCAAAAATGCGTACTTGCACCTTTAACAATTTACAGGTGACCACCTATCATCGATAATGTTTCTTATCAGCATCTCCGTAGAGTCACTACCACTGTGAGTGACTATTACTTGTGTTTCTATGTGGTACCGAGGCCCATCGATACCCTATTGTCCTACTATAGGGATTTGGTGTCTAACTCGTACCATGTCTGATCAATCATCTACTTGACAGATCAATCATCGTTCCTCATAGTGTCGTTCAAAATGCGATCCTTGACTGGTTTACCACTCAGTCAATTGACCGGTTACCTCGCGTGTTGGTAACTAAGTAGTCTACCGGGTTACTATACATAAACAGGTGTAGTAACCGACCTGGTTACTTTGCTTATTAGGGTGTAATGGCCCACCGGGCTACTATGGGTGGTTTGAGGTAGTAGCCTACCAGACTACTAAGGCTTGTTTATTGTGGCAGCCTACCGGGCTACACACACTGCTTCTCTTTGAAAAAAAGTGTAGGTTGACTTAAAAGTTCTTAGAAAAATTCTTTACTTTTGGAACTGTCCCCTTATCATCCCGTTAGAAGGTGGGGACGTTTTTATAAAAACCATGTTTGTATCTTTAAAGTGTTAAAACACATTTTATTTTGAAGAGTATAAATTGAAGGAAAAAATAATCGGTAAAAATATATCAGAGTGGTACAGCGGAACAATAAAAATTTTTCAGATCGTTAAATATCTCATGATGCCATATACAATAAACCAACAACAATTAAAACTCATACCTCAAGGACAAAAATCTGCAAGAGGAGAATGACCGGAGGGCTTCAACCAACTAGCCTTCTCTACTATTCTCCAATTCCCAAATGGCTGAGTGTGTGGGCACTCTGAACCTCAATCGGTATGCTAGCACTGCTACTCTTCTTCCGACCACCCAGATCTCTAAAGAACTTATTGTCACGGTGAGTTGTGCAACAATAAGCCTGCTCACCTGAGAGTCTGTGGTCTGAGAGAACTGGAGTGGCAGGACCTCTATTTATAGACCTGCATAAGGTGATTCTCTGAATTCAAATTAGATTAGGAGAAGATATTCTCCCTTATCCATATGCACAAAATCCAAATTTTCCAACGGAAAAATCCGAACAATAAATTCGGCTACTTTACGATAAATCCAATCCAAATCTAAACAAGATTTTAACTAGAATTTTATCTTCCTTTTTTCAACCAAAAAATCCGAAAATTCAAACGAGAAAATCCCCACAAAAATTCGGCCACTTTTGGATAAGGGAGAATCAAAATTCCACTAGGATTTTCAAGCTTGAATCTTATCTCATCCTTATCCAAAATAACCGAAAATCTCCTAGGAGATTCACTCCAAAAATTCGGCCATTATCTTGGAGGAGAGAATCCAAATTCAACTGGGATTGAAACTTGAATTTTTCCTTGAACCTTATCCACAAAAATCCAAAAATCCATTGAGGATAATCCGAAAAATTTTCGTCCATCTTTAGTTAGGATTTGGATTCAAAATTCAAGTAGGATTCTAACAAGATTATCCTCTCCATATCCAACTCAAATTCGAATTTCATTCCTTGTGGATTTACCACAACATATTCGAATCCCACTTGGACTGTGATTCAAAATTTGAATTTCAAATTTCAAATTCGAATTTCAAATTCAAAATTCAAATTCAAAATTCAAATTTCAAATTTCAAATTCAAATTTCAAATTCGAATTTAAAATTCAAATTTTCAATTTCAAATTTCAAATTCAAATTCCAAATTTCAAAATTCAAAATTCAAATTTCAAAATTCAAACTTCAAAATCCACAAAACAGTTGTGTTTCAAATTCTTGTTCTCACGGATAATTTTCTACAACTCCAATGCAATCTCAAATAAAATCATGGCAACTTTATTTGGAGTTCAAATAATTGTGTACTCTATTATCCAAAACAAAATCTGAATCCAACCGGAAAGAATCTTGTCTGCCATCCTAATCCTATGTCAACACCATCCATGCATAATAAACTAGCCAATAGCATACACAAATCAATTTGCCAAACGTTAAGGAATTATGTGGAGCTAGTAGAGGGATTGATTGGACATATATAATTGGGCTCTCGCAAATCCATATGATCATCATTCTTTACCGAAAAACTCAATCATATGATCACTAATTTCAGAGTCACACCACTATAAACCTAAAACTGAACTCCCAATTATATACCGTATTACGTAAGCCTGTGACAAGCTATCGTCCAATGACTTTGTCATGTATGTAGAACCCTCATATGATATCCATGATCAGCCTTAGGCCAAAGTCCGTTTAATCCTACCGATCAGGCTCTCTTAAAGTTCCATTATACTACCGAATTAAGAAAATGATTATTTACCATATGTGAATAAGAAGTCATCTGCCCAGTAGACGACCCAAGGCCTTGCCCATTTTCACATTCAGTATAATGCCTTTAAGAGGATACCCTTAACTCCTCATTAGAGCTATGATTCCGATATCTATAAACGAACCCTTCTTCGTATACAAGTCATGCACCCAATGAACTGGTCTATAAGCTTACTATCTCTGAGTTGCTTTAGCTATTGGAACATCAAAGTACACAAGTCATATACATGAAGCTGTCCTTTTACTCAGGATTAAGGTTACTGCACAATGAATGTCAAAAGCAGATCGATCCACTCAAAGTGGACTTCGTAGATCAATCACGCTTTAGTCCCGGTCTAATATGTCACCACCTAGCAACATATCTATGTCTCTACTTGGGAGTCCAGCTCCAGACAGTCAAGACTAACCGTCCCCTCCAAGGCTTTAGACAACATAATAGTCTTAACATGAGTTAGATGCTCAGTCTCACCGCATAGACTACAGACCATAGTTTAGGCTGCTAACTTTAGAACATTGTCTTCTCACATATAAAAGTCCATTGCATGCAACGTTCTAACAGTTTAACACAAGCAGTCAGGGAGCCATATTTGCTTACATTTACTTTAACATGTAAATAAAACGAGGACAGATAGCAATGTAATAAATAATCTCTATATATAATTTTATTATCTAGTTCAAAATAAATATATCAAAATATCTCTAATGCTTAGGGCATTTCCTAACAATCTCCCAGTTGCCCTAAGCCCGCAGATGTGCCATGTTACGCATCAACATCGCCTCTACGTGCCTCTCAAAGCTTCTAGCCACCAAAGTCTTAGTAAAGGGATCAGCAATGTTATCCTCAGACGCGATCTTACATACATCTACTTGTCCTGTTTCCACGTGCCCTCTAATGTCGACTTCCTCGAATCCTTACAAGTCTGGAACAGTCCGTGTATCCTACGGGTGTTAGGTCCCCTCCAGAGTACACCAGCATATAATCCTTCTTTCTCTTAAGATACTTGAATATATGCTTTACTGCTTGCCAGTGCTTGGTTCTAGGATTCGCTTGATATCGACTCACCATACCTACTGCAAAACATATGTCTGGGCGAGTGCAAAGCATAACATACATAAGACTACCCACAGCAGATGCATAAGGGACCTTACTTATACGCTCTCTTTCTTCCGATGTCTTAGGACAGTCATCCAATGAAAGAGTTAGACCAGCAATAGAAGGTTGTGTACCTTTCTTTGCCTCTTGCATTGCATATTTGTCAATTATTTTATCTATGTATGAAGCTTAGGATAACGCTATCATTTTGTTCTTTCGATCTCTGAAGAGACGAATACCTAGAACATAATTAGCATCTCCCAAGTCCTTCATGTCAAACTGTTGGTGTAACCAAAACTTGACCGATGATAAGTTCCCTACATCATTCCTAATGAGTAGTATATCATCAATATAGAGTATCAGGAAGACCACTTTTCCACCCTTAATACATTTATAAACACAGGGTTCCATGAGCGGGATGCTTGCTTTAATCCATAAATGAATCTAAGCAACTTGCTGACTTTCCTTTCTTGGCCTTTCGCTACGAACCCTTCCGGCTGTATCATATAAATGCACTCTTCAAGATGGCCATTCAAGAATGCCGTCTTGACATCCATTTGCCAGATCTTAGAATTGAGAGCCGCAGCAACAGACAGAAGAATACGGATAGACTTCAACATAGCAACTGGTGAAAAGGTTTCATCGTAATCGATTCCAGCCTTTTGCATGTACCCCTTTGCAACCAATCTAGCTTTAAAAGTTTCTACTCTCCCTTTCGCATCCTTCTTTCTTTTGTAGACCCATTTGCATCCAATAGGTTTTATCCCATCTGGCAAATCTACAAGTTCCCAAACAGAGTTAGATTTCATAGAATCCATCTCATTGTTCATAGCTTGTTTCCAAGATTTAGAATCAACATCATTTATAGTTTCATCATAGGTGACCGGATCATACTCATGCTCATGAGCCTTAGCCTGGTATACCTCAGTATCATACATGAAGAAATTAGGTTTATTCGAAACCCTCCTACTACGACGAGGCATCCTAAATTGTTGATCGTCTGCAGGTCCTTTATCGGAACTCAGACTTGCGTCCAAGACCGAAATCTGTGGAGCAGTTCTTTCACCTGATAACTCCTCTAACACCACTTTGCTTCGAGGGTTAAAGTCATTCATGTGACTTTCCTCCAAGAATGTTGCATGGGTTGAGATAATGGCTTTTTGTTCCTTCGGGTTATAGAACAGACCTCATTTAGTTCCCTTTGGATACCCTACAAATATGCACAATTCTGATCTTGGTTCTAACTTCTTCGCATCCCCATCCAGTACATGCGCCGGCTAGCCCCATATTCTCATATGTCCAAGGGAGGGCTTCCTACCGCGCCACAATTCATATGGAATTCTAGGAATTGATTTTCTTGGAACCTGGTTCAGAATATAGCACGCCATTTATAAAGCATGTAGGAAAATAAACCGGTAAAAACGTATCAGAGTGGCGCAGCGGAACAATAAAAATTTTTAGATCGTTAAATATCTCATGATGCCATATACAATAAATCAACAACAATTAAAACTCATACCTCAAGGACGCCAATGAACAGGAGGAGAGTGACCGGAGGCTTCAACCAACTAGCCTTCTCTACTATTCTCCAATTCCCGAATGGCTGAGTGTGTGGGCACTCTGAACCTCGATCGGTATGCTAGCACTGCTAGTCTTCTTCCGACCACCCAGATCTCTAAAGAACTTTATTGTCACGATGAGCTGTGCAACAATAAGCCTGCTCACCTGAGAGTCTGTGGTCTGAGAGAACTGGAGTGGCAGGACCTCTATTTATAGACCTGCATGAGGTGAATCTCTGAATTTGAATTGGACTAGGAAAATATATTTTCCCTTATCCAAACCCAAAAAATCCGAATTTTCCAAGGGAGAATCTCCACAATTAAATTCGGTTTTTCTAGATAAATCCAATCCAAATCTTAACAAGATTTTAGCTAGAATTTTATCTCCCTTTTCCAACCAAAAAATCCGAAATTCACAAGGAGAAAATCCTCCAAATTTTCGGCCACTTTTAGGATAAGGGAGAATCAAAATTCCACTAGGATTTCTCAAGCAAAATCTCATCTTAACCTTATCCAAAAATAACCGAATTTCCTAGGATTAGGGATCCAAAATTTCGGCCACTTTTGGGAGGAGAGAGAAACCAAATTCAACTAGGATTGAAGCTTGAATATTCCCTTGAATCTTATCCACAAAATCCGAAATCTTTCATGAGGATTATCCTCAAAATTTCGTCCCTTATTTGTTGGGATTTGGATTCAAAATTCAAGTAGGATTCTAACAAGATTATCCTCTCCAAATCCAACTCAAATTCGAATTTCAAACCTTGTGGATTTTCCACAACAAATTCGAATCCTACTTGGACTGTGATTCAAAATTTGAATTTCAAATTTCAAATTCAAGTTTCAAATTCAAATTTCAAATTTCAAATTTCAAATTTCAAATTTAAATTTCAAATTCAAATTTCAAATTCGAATTTCAAATTCAAATTTCAAATTCAAATTTCAAATTCAAAATTCAAATTTCAAATTTCAAAATTCAAATTTCAAATTCCACAAAACGGTTGTATTTCATATTCTTGTTCTCATGGATAATTTTCTACAACTCCAATCCAATCTCAAATAAAATCATGGCAACTTTATTTGGAGTTCGAATAATTGTGTACTCTATTATCCAAAACAAAATCTGAATCCAACCGGAGAGAATCTTGTCTACCATCCTAATCCTGTGTCATCACCATCCATGCATAATAAACTAGCCAATAGCATACACAAATCAATTTGCCAAACATTAAGGAATTATGTGGAGCTAGTAGAGGGACTGATTGGACATATATAATCGGGCTCCCGTGATTCCATATGATCATCATTCTGTACCGAACAACTCAATCATATGATCACTAATTTCAGAGTCACACCACTATAAACCTGAAACTGAACTCCCAATTATATACCGTATTACGTAAGCCTGTGACGAGCTACCATCCAATGACCTTGTCATATATGCAAAACCCTCATATGATATCCATGATCAGCCTTAGGTCAAAGTCCGTTTAATCCTACTGATCAGGCTATCTTAAAGTTCCATTATACTACCGAATCTAGAAAATGATTATTCACCATATGTGAATAAGAAGTCATCCGCCCAGCAGACGACCCAAGGCCTTGTCCATTTTCACATTCAGTATAATGCCTTTAAGAGGATACCTTTAACTCCTCAGAGCTATGATTCCGATATCTGCAAACAAACCCTTCATCGTATACAAGTCATGCACCCAACGAACCGGTCTATAAGCTTACTACCTCTGAGACGCTTTAGCCATTGGAACATCAAAGTACACAAGTCATATACATGAAGTAGTTCATTTACTCAGGATTAAGGTTATTGCATAATGAACGTCAAAAGCAGATTGATCCACTCATAGCGGACTACGTAGATCAATCACGCTTTAGTCCCGGTCTAATATGTCACCTCCAAGCAACATATCCATGTCTCTACTTGGGAGTCCAGCTCCAGACAGTCAAGACAGACCGTCCCCTCCAAGGCTTTAGACAACATAATAGTCTTAACATGAGTTAGATGCTCGGTCTAACCCCATAGACTACAGACCATAGTTTAGACTGCTAACTTTAGAACATTGTCTTCTTGCATACAAAAGTCCATTGCATGCAACGTTCTAACAGTTTTAACACAAGCAGTCAGTGAGCCATATTTGCTTACATTTACTTTAACATGTAAATAAGACGAGGACAGATATCAATGTAATGAATAACCTCTAAGTATAATTTTATTATCCAGTTCAAAATGAATACATCAAAATGTCTCTAATACTTAGGGCATTTCCTAACAATCTCCCACTTGCCCTAAGCCAGTATATGTGCCATGTTACGCATCCCCATCGCCTCTACATGCCTCTCAAAGCTTCTAGCTACCAAAGTCTTAGTAAAGGGATCGGCAATGTTGTCCTCGGACACGATCTTACATACATCCACTAATCCTGTCTCCATCTGCCCTCCAATGTCGACTTCCTCAAATCCTCACAAGTCTGGAAGACTCAGTCCGTGTATCCTACGGGTGTTAGGTCCCCTCCAGAATACACCAGCATATAATCCCTCGTTCTCTTAAGATACTTGAGTATATGCTTTACTGCTTGCCAGTGCTTGGTTCCAGGATTCGCTTGATATCGACTCACCATACCTACTGCAAAACATATGTCCGGGCGAGTGCAAAGCATAACATACATAAGGCTACCCACAGCGGATGCATAAGGGACCTTACTCATATGCTCTCTTTCTTCCGATGTCTTAGGACAGTCATCCAATGAAAGAGTTAAACCGGCAATAGAAGGTTGTGAGCCTTTCTTTGCCTCTAGCATTGCATATTTGTCAATTATTTTATCTATGTATGAAGCTTGGGATAATGCTATCATTTTGTTCTTTCGATCTCTGAAGAGACGAATGCCTAAAACATAATTAGCTTCTCCCAAGTCCTTTATGTCAAACTGTTGGTGTAACCAAAGCTTGACCGATGATAAGTTCCCTACATCATTCCCAATGAGTAGACTATCATCGACATAGAGTATCAGAAAGACCACTTTTCCATCCTTAATACGTTTATAAACACAAGGTTCATCAACGTTCTGCTCAAAACCAAATGTCTTAATCGCTTGATCAAACCTCTGGTTCCATGAGCGGGATGCCTGCTTTAATCCATAAATGGATCTAAGCAACTTGCAGACTTTCCTATCCTGGCCTTTTGCTACTAACCCTTCGGGCTGTATCATATAGATACACTCTTCAAGATGGCCATTCAAGAATGCCGTCTTGACATCCATTTGCCAGATCTCGTAATCGAGAGCCGCAGCAATGGACAGAAGAATACGGATAGACTTCAGCATAGCAACAGGCGAAAAGGTTTCCTCGTAATCGATTCCAGCCTTTTGCGTGTATCCCTTTGCAACCAGTCTAGCTTTGAAAGTTTCCACTCTCCCTTCCGCATCCTTCTTTCTTTTGTAGACCCATTTGCATCCAATGGGTTTTATCCCATCCGGCAAATCTACAAGTTCCCAAACAGAGTTGGATTTCATAGAATCCATCTCATT
The DNA here is from genome assembly GCA_035233585.1 of Antiaris toxicaria. Classification (NCBI taxonomy): domain Eukaryota; kingdom Viridiplantae; phylum Streptophyta; class Magnoliopsida; order Rosales; family Moraceae; genus Antiaris; species Antiaris toxicaria. Next base: position 79,094,583 of record CP141156.1, read on the forward strand.
GTTCATAGCCTGTTTCCAAGATCTAGAATCAACATCCTTTATAGCTTCATCATATGTGACCGGATCTTCCTCATGCTCATGAGCCTCGGCCTGGTATACCTCAGCATCATACATAAAGAAATTAGGTTTCTTAGAAACCCTCCCACTACGACGAGGCACCCTAAATTGTTGATCGTCTGCAGGTCTTTCACTGGAACTCGGACTTGCGTCCAAGACCGAAATTTGTGGAGCAGTTCTTTCACCCGATAACTCCTCTAGCACCACTTTGCTTCGAGGCTTAAAGTCATTCATGTGACTTTCCTCCAAGAATGTCGCATGGGTTGAGACAATGACCTTTTGTTCCTTCGGGTTATAGAACAGACCTCCTTTAGTTCCCTTTGGATACCCTACAAACATGCATAATTCTGATCTTGGTTCCAACTTCTTCGCATCCCCATCCAGTACATGTGCCGGGCAGCCCCATATTCTCATATGTCCAAGGGAGGGCTTCCTGCCACGCCACAATTCATACGGAGTTCTAGGAATTGATTTGCTCGGAACCTGGTTCAGAATATAGCACGCCGTTTGTAAAGCATGTCCCCAAAATGATAATGGCAGCGTTGAGTAACTCATCATGGACCGTACCATATCCAATAAGGTCCTGTTTCTCCTTTCGGCTACACCATTCTGTTGTGGAGTACCAGGTGCAGTCAATTGGGATAATATCCCATTCTCTACAAGATGTCCTAGAAATTCATCAGAGAGGTATTCGCCACCTCGATCAGATCGAAGTGTCTTTATGGATTTATCCAATTGCTTTTCCACTTCCGCACGATACTCTTTGAACTTGTCAAAGGTTTCGCTCTTGCGGTGCATCAGATACACATATCCATACCTCGAGTAATCATCTATGAAAGAGACATAGTACTCGAACCCTCCTCGTGCTGTGACGTTCATGGGGCCACATACGTCAGTGTGCACAATTTCTAAGAGCTCCTGTGCCCTTGTACCCTTAGCTCCAAAAGACCTCTTAGTCATCTTACCCTCTAGACAAGACTCACATTGGGGAAGTCGTACCTCCTCCAGAGATTCCAGAGGACCGTCTTTCACCAATCTTTGAATCCTATCCTGATTAATATGACCAAGTCTTAAGTGCCAAAGATACGCCTTGTTAGAGTGAGAAACTTTCAACCTTTTAGAGTTATCAATTAATTCAGTGTCAAGCAGTGAGTACATCTTTGGTCTGATCAAATATAGGTTTCCATCCATCCATCCAGAACAGATAAAAGACTTATTTCTACGAATATCAACTCTTTTACTAAAAGAAACTGAATAAGAATCCTTTATTAAACAAGCTACCGATATAAGGTTCCTCCTAAAATTAGGAACATAAAAACAGTCTTTCAATAAAATAAACCTAAATTGATCAAAATAAAGATGAACGTCTCCCACTGCCTCAGCCACCACAAAGCTACCATCTCCAGTCCGCAACGAGAGGCTCCTATCATGTAGACTTCTCGTTTCCACGAACCCCTGCATAGAAACACAAACATGATTAGTGGCGCCCGAATCAATGACCCATGTGTCTTTCGATTCTTCCACCAAACACGCTTCTAAGTAATGAAGTTCCTTACCTTCCTTGCCCTTGGAGGCTAGGAATTCCCGGCAAGCCATCTTGAAGTGACCTACCTTCCCACAGTGGAAGCATTTGGACTTTTTAGGGTCCTTTGGCTTCTTGTTCTTCTTCTTCTTCTTCCCGTCCGAGACAGGAGGATTAGAAGAACTGGAAGCCACTTGCTTCTTATTTGGCCTCTTCCTCTTCCGTGAGGGATTGGAAGATTCTGCCAAATTGGCCTCTCCTTTAGGTCGGACCACATCTTCATCCCTGATCATCCGCTCATAAGCCTGTAGTTGCTTCATGAGCTCGGTAAGTCCTAACTCCTTTGTCGCCAGATTGTATGCGGCCTTAAACCCCACAAAATCTTTAGACAGAGTCTTGAACACCATCTCGATCTGGGTGTTGTAGTCTAACTCAGCACCATTCTCGGCAGCTTCAGCGAAGAATCCCATTAGAGTGATCATATGGTCCTTCACCGGAGCACCAGCCTTTTGCTTGGAGTTCATAATGCTGGTGATAGCGGACTGTCGAGCCAATTTTTCTTGGCCTCCGAACATGTCTTCCAGATTATCCATGATCTCCCCAGCAACTTGATAAGTCTCATGCTGCTTTTGTAAAGCACTCGTCATGCTAGCAAGGATGTAGCATCGAGCTATTTCATTGGATTCTCTCCAACGATTATAGGCAACCGGGACCTCCTCAAGTGGTGTGTCAGGTTTGGGCCCAGGTGGGCATGGTTCGTCCAGTACGAACTTGTGTCTCTCGCAGCTAAGAACTATTAATAGATTTCTTTTCCAATCTTTATAATTGTCGCCATTCAACTTATTTTCAGTAAGTATCGAAATGAGGGGTGTCGGTGACATTTTGAACTGAAATAAAATTATACTAGACATCATTACAAAGCCCAAGCAAATATGCAGATAATTTAGCAAATAAAACATACAAGTATGTTCCTACATGAAACTTGAAAAAAACATGTAGCATTGCAACGGTAATTCTCAGCACCTATTGCCCCAAGCCACCGAGGGGTGGTCATGAGAACAAATAGCCGGAACATGGACCCCGTCCAATTAATATATGTTACCTTAAATCCTCCAAGGTTAAGACATATATTAATAACCGCTTGTTTGGCCACCAGTTTAGTTAACAGAGCTTCTAGGGAAGGTTAATAACTAAACGAGTCTTGAGTGTATAACCATTGTTTACGTAGCCCGATCCACGTCCTACCAAGCCACCGAGGGGTGGTCATGAATAGGATCGCACCCGAACACGTTTTCCACATAGGAGATCCAATCTAGTATACCGGCGGCGGTAAACACCTACCGAGGGGTGTGGTCAGGTCGGAACTGACGCGAGGCGTTACCATGCTTTCACATATGGATCAACAATGGAGGCCGTGGGTTTTGTTTGAAACCCTCTCCCACTCAATATTTTGAAAAACATGCAAGTTTTGACAAATTATGTATGATCAATATAGTATGAGCGGCACTCACCTATCCTATATGACATGTTATCAAATATGCATACAAAACATCCATCAATACATATTTATACATCCATGACATATCACAGAAAAAATAATTGACAGAATAACCAAGCCATGGTTCCATCCTAGAACAAAGAAAATAATGATTACAAAATTCCATCCAAAGCATTCTTTGGGTCTTGAATTTTGTTCCGTCTTCTTGTATCCATCTTTATGTAGCCTCTCCATTTATTTCTCATCCCAAGAATTATTTAAAATTTAAATCTCCAAAAATTTAAATTTCAAATTCAAATACCAAATTCGAATTTCAAATTTAAATTTCTAATTCAAATTTTAAACAATTTTAATCATCATGTGTAATATGTAATTTCAAAAATTTCAAATTTTCAATTACATATTTTTAAACATGATTTAAAATTAAATCTCAAATTTAAAAATCAAAATTTTCTGATTTTTGGACCGTCGGACCGCCACCCCCGTAGGCGGCAGCCGCCGTGAGCAGCCACCAACCCCTGAGGGGCTGGCAGCCCACGGCCGCCCCTTGTGCAGCCTGCCGGGCTGCAGGCCAAGCCTGCAGCACCAGGCTGCACGCCCAGGCTGGGCGCAGCAGCCGGCAGGCTGCAGGCAGCGCCTGCAGCCAGTGGCTGCACGCCCAGGCTGCGCCACCCTCGGCTGCAGGCCAAGCCTGCGGCCGTGGGTGATGCTTGCCTGCATAGGGGCTGCCGCAGCCCCATCCTGCCCGAGGGCAGGGGCTGCAGCCCCACTAAGGCCCGTCGGCCTATCCTGAGGGGTCGTGTCTCGATTTTCGTGCCATATTCCAATTTATCTTTTAGGATCTCCAAAAATTAATTTGAATCCCAATTAAATTGAAATTTTCCACACAATCAAAATTTCAACCTTTAAATTAAATTTAACTTTTGGGAAAAATAAATTACGGTCTTCAATCTTCAATCTCCTCCAAGAATAATTACATAAAAAATTCCTATACCGTTTCCGGTGTACAAAATTCTATCAATAAAAATTCTAAGAGACAAAAATTAATATCCATGGGAAAATTACAGTGTTAATAAACTGCTCCCATGGTTACATAAAAAATTCCTAGATACAATTTTTCTAAATTCTAAGGAACCATAACCGGTATAAACAAGCATGCTTATAATAATTCAAAAAATTAAAATAACCACATACTTTATACATAATACATGATAACAACATAAAGGAACCCTAGAATGCCACTCTCTAAATATCAAATCCATACATAAATAAAAAGACTAAGTAATTGTCTAATTTATATACATGGCATAGTCATGAGATGACTCTGATACCAATTGTAGGAAAATAAACCGGTAAAAACGTATCAGAGTGGCGCAGCGGAACAATAAAAATTTTTAGATCGTTAAATATCTCATGATGCCATATACAATAAATCAACAACAATTAAAACTCATACCTCAAGGACGCCAATGAACAGGAGGAGAGTGACCGGAGGCTTCAACCAACTAGCCTTCTCTACTATTCTCCAATTCCCGAATGGCTGAGTGTGTGGGCACTCTGAACCTCGATCGGTATGCTAGCACTGCTAGTCTTCTTCCGACCACCCAGATCTCTAAAGAACTTTATTGTCACGATGAGCTGTGCAACAATAAGCCTGCTCACCTGAGAGTCTGTGGTCTGAGAGAACTGGAGTGGCAGGACCTCTATTTATAGACCTGCATGAGGTGAATCTCTGAATTTGAATTGGACTAGGAAAAGATATTTTCCCTTATCCAAACCCAAAAAATCCGAATTTTCCAAGGGAGAATCTCCACAATTAAATTCGGTTTTTCTAGATAAATCCAATCCAAATCTTAACAAGATTTTAGCTAGAATTTTATCTCCCTTTTCCAACCAAAAAATCCGAAATTCACAAGGAGAAAATCCTCCAAATTTTCGGCCACTTTTAGGATAAGGGAGAATCAAAATTCCACTAGGATTTCTCAAGCAAAATCTCATCTTAACCTTATCCAAAAATAACCGAATTTCCTAGGATTAGGGATCCAAAATTTCGGCCACTTTTGGGAGGAGAGAGAAACCAAATTCAACTAGGATTGAAGCTTGAATATTCCCTTGAATCTTATCCACAAAATCCGAAATCTTTCATGAGGATTATCCTCAAAATTTCGTCCCTTATTTGTTGGGATTTGGATTCAAAATTCAAGTAGGATTCTAACAAGATTATCCTCTCCAAATCCAACTCAAATTCGAATTTCAAACCTTGTGGATTTTCCACAACAAATTCGAATCCTACTTGGACTGTGATTCAAAATTTGAATTTCAAATTTCAAATCCAAGTTTCAAATTCAAATTTCAAATTTCAAATTTCAAATTTCAAATTTAAATTTCAAATTCAAATTTCAAATTCGAATTTCAAATTCAAATTTCAAATTCAAATTTCAAATTCAAAATTCAAATTTCAAATTTCAAAATTCAAATTTCAAATTCCACAAAACGGTTGTATTTCATATTCTTGTTCTCATGGATAATTTTCTACAACTCCAATCCAATCTCAAATAAAATCATGGCAACTTTATTTGGAGTTCGAATAATTGTGTACTCTATTATCCAAAACAAAATCTGAATCCAACCGGAGAGAATCTTGTCTACCATCCTAATCCTGTGTCATCACCATCCATGCATAATAAACTAGCCAATAGCATACACAAATCAATTTGCCAAACATTAAGGAATTATGTGGAGCTAGTAGAGGGACTGATTGGACATATATAATCGGGCTCCCGTGATTCCATATGATCATCATTCTGTACCGAACAACTCAATCATATGATCACTAATTTCAGAGTCACACCACTATAAACCTGAAACTGAACTCCCAATTATATACCGTATTACGTAAGCCTGTGACGAGCTACCATCCAATGACCTTGTCATATATGCAAAACCCTCATATGATATCCATGATCAGCCTTAGGTCAAAGTCCGTTTAATCCTACTGATCAGGCTATCTTAAAGTTCCATTATACTACCGAATCTAGAAAATGATTATTCACCATATGTGAATAAGAAGTCATCCGCCCAGCAGACGACCCAAGGCCTTGTCCATTTTCACATTCAGTATAATGCCTTTAAGATGATACCTTTAACTCCTCAGAGCTATGATTCCGATATCTGCAAACAAACCCTTCATCGTATACAAGTCATGCACCCAACGAACCGGTCTATAAGCTTACTACCTCTGAGACGCTTTAGCCATTGGAACATCAAAGTACACAAGTCATATACATGAAGTAGTTCATTTACTCAGGATTAAGGTTATTGCATAATGAACGTCAAAAGCAGATTGATCCACTCATAGCGGACTACGTAGATCAATCACGCTTTAGTCCCGGTCTAATATGTCACCTCCAAGCAACATATCCATGTCTCTACTTGGGAGTCCAGCTCCAGACAGTCAAGACAGACCGTCCCCTCCAAGGCTTTAAACAACATAATAGTCTTAACATGAGTTAGATGCTCGGTCTAACCCCATAGACTACAGACCATAGTTTAGACTGCTAACTTTAGAACATTGTCTTCTTGCATACAAAAGTCCATTGCATGCAACGTTCTAACAGTTTTAACACAAGCAGTCAGTGAGCCATATTTGCTTACATTTACTTTAACATGTAAATAAGACGAGGACAGATAGCAATGTAATGAATAACCTCTAAGTATAATTTTATTATCCAGTTCAAAATGAATACATCAAAATGTCTCTAATACTTAGGGCATTTCCTAACAAAGCATATCCCCAAAATGATAATGGCAGCATTGAATAACTCATCATAGACCGTACCATATCCAACAAGGTCCTGCTTCTCCTTTCAGCTACACCATTCTGTTGTGAAGTACCAGGTGCAGTCAATTGGGATAATGTTCCGTTCTCTACAAGATGTCCTAGAAATTCATCAGAGAGGTATTCACCACCTTGATCAGATCGAAGTGTCTTTATGGATTTATCCAATTGCTTTTCCACTTCCGCACAATACTCTTTGTCAAAGGTTTCGCTCTTGTGGTGCATCAGATACACATATCCATACCTCGAGTAATCGTCTATATAAGAGACATAACACTCGAACCCTCCTCATGCTGTGACGTTCATGGGGTCACATACATCAGTGTGCACAATTTCTAAAAGCTCTTGAGCCCTTGTACCCTTAGCTCCAAAAGACCTCTTGGTCATCTTACCCTCTAGACAAGACTCACATTGGGGAAGACGTACCTCCTCTAAAGATTCTAGAGGACTGTCTTTCACCAATCTTTGAATCTTATCCTGATTAATATGACCAAGTCTTGAATGCCAAAGATACGCCTTGTTAGAGTGAGAAACTTTCGACCTTTTAGAGTTATCTTTTAATTCAGTGTCAAGCAGTGAGTACATCTTTGGTTTGATCAAATATAGGTTTCCATCCATCCATCCAGAATAGATAAAAGACTTATTTCTATGAATATCAACTCTTTTACTAAAAAAAACTGAAAAAGAATCCTTTATTTACACGCTACCGATATAAGGTTCCTCCTTAAATTAGGAACATAAAAACAGTCTTTTAATAAAATAAACCTAAATTGATCAAAGTAAAGGTAAATAGCTCCCAATGCATCAGCCACCACCAAGCTGCCGTCTCCAATTCGCAACGAGAGACTTCTATCATGTAGACTTCTCGTTTCCACGAACCCCTGCATAGAAACACAAACATGATTAGTGGCTCCCGAATCAATGACCCAAGTGTCTTTTGATTCTTCCACCAAACATGCTTCTAAGTAGTGAAGTTCCTTACCTTCCTTGCCCTTGGTGGCTAGGATTTCCCAGCAAGCCTTCTTAAAGTGACCTACCTTCCCACAATGAAAGCATTTGGACTTTTTAGGGTCCCTGGGCTTCTTGTTCTTCTTCTTCTTCTTCCCATTTGAGACAAGAGGATTAGAAGAACTGGAAGCTGCTTGCTTCTGATTTGGCCTCTTCCTCTTTTGTGAGGGTTTGGAAGATTTTGCCAAATTGGCCTCTCCTTTGGGTTAAACCGCATCCCCATCCCTGATCTTCCGCTCATAAGCTTGGAGTTGCTTCATGAGCTCGGTTAGTCCTAACTCCCTTGTCGCCAGATTGTATGCGGCCTTAAACCCCACAAAATCTTTAGACAGAGTTTTGAACACCATCTTGATCTAGGTGTTGTAGTCCAACTCAGCACCGTTTTCGGCAGCCTCAGTGAAGAATCCCATTAGAGTGATCATATGGTCCTTCACCGGAGTAACTGCCTTTTGCTTAAAGTTCATAATGCTGGTTACAGCGGGCTATTGAGCCAACTTTTCTTGGCCTCCGAACATCTCCTCCAGATTGTCCATGATCTCCATAGCAACCTGATAAGTCTCATGCTGGTTTTGTAAAGCACTCGTCATGCTAGCAAGCATGCAGCATCGAGCTATATCATTGGATTCTCTCCAACGAGTATAGGCAACCGGGACCTCCTTAAGCGGTGTGTCAGGTTTTGGCCCTGGTGGGCATGGTTCGTCCAGTACGAACTTATGTCTCTCACAGCTGAGAACTATCAACAGATTTCTTTTCCAATCTTTATAATTATCGCCATTCAGTTTATTCTCAGTAAGTATTGAAATGAGGGGTATCGGTGACATTTTGAACTGAAATAAAATTATACTAGACATCATTACAAAGCCCAAGCAAATATACAGATAATTTAGCAAATAAAACATACAAGTATGTTCCTACATGAAACTTGAAAAACATGTAGCATTAAACGGTAATTCTCAGCACCTATTGCCCTAAGCCACCGAGGGGTGGTCATGAAACGAATAGCCGGAACATGGACCCCGTCCAATTAATATATGTTACCTTAAATCCTCCCAGGTTAAGACATATATTAGTAACCGCTTATTTGGCCACCAGTTTAGTTAACAGAGTTTCTAGGGAAGGTTAATAACTAAACGAGTCTTGAGTGTATAACCATTGTTTACGTAGCCCGATCCATGTCCTACCAAGCCACCGAAGGGTGGTCATGAATAGGATCATACCGGAACACGTTTTCCACATAGGAGATCCAATCTAATATACCGGCAGCGATAAACACCTACCGAGGGGTGTGGTCAGGGCAGAACTGACGCGAGCTGTTACCATGCTTTCACATATGGATCAACAATGGAGGCTGTGGTTTTGTTTGAAACCCTCTCCCACTCAATATTTTGAAAAACATGCAAGTTTTGACAAATTATGTATGATCCATATAGTATGAGCGGCACTCAGCTATCCTATATGACATGTTATCAAATATGCATATAAAACATCCATCAATACATATTTATACATCCATGAATATCACAGAAAAAATAATTGACAGAATAACTAAGCCATGGTTCCATCCTAGAACAAAGAAAATAAAGATTATAAAATTTCATCCATAGCATTCTTTGGGTTTTGAATTTTGTTCCGTCTTCTTGAATCCATCTTTATGTAGCCTCTCCATTTATTTCTCATCCCAAGAATCATTTAAAATTTAAATCTTCAAAAACTTAAATTTCAAATTCAAATTCCAAATTCGAATTTCAAATTTAAATTTCAAATTCAAATTTTAAACAATTTTAAACATCATGTGTAATAATATGTAATTTCAAAAATTTCAAATTTTCAATTACATATTTTTAAACATGATTTAAAATTAAATCTCAAATTTAAAAATCAAAATTTTTCGATTTTTGAATCGTCGCACCACCGTCCCTGGAGGCGGCAGCCGCCGTGGGCAGCCCACGGCTGCCCCATGTGCAGCCTTGCCGAGCTACAGGCCAAGCCTGCAGCGCCAGGCTACACACCCAGGCTGGGCGCAGCAGTCGGCTGGCTGCAGGCAGCGGCCAGCCACAGGCTGCAAGCCCAGGCTGCGGCCAGCCTTGGGTAGGCCACGGCCACCCTGCCGTGGGTGATTATGGCCTGCACAGGGGCTACCGTAGCCCATCCTGCCTGAGGGCAGAGGCTGCAGCCCTACCAAGGCCCGATGGCCTATCCCGAGGGGTCGTGTCTCGATTTTTGTGCCATATTCCAATTTTCCTATTAAGATCTAAAAAATTAATTTTGAATCCCAATTAAATTGAAATTTCCACACAATCAAAGTTTTAACCTTTAAATTAAATTTAACTTTTGGGAAAAATAAATTACGGTCTTCAGTCTTCGATCTTCTCTAAGAATAATTACATAAAATTTCCTAAACCGTTTCCAATGTACAATAATTCTAGCCATAATAATTCTAAGAGACAAAAATTAAAATCCATGAAAAAATTACAGTGCTAATAAACTGCTCCCATGGTTACATAAAAATTCCATTCCTAGATACAATTTTTTCTAAATTCTAAGGAACCATAACCGGCATAAACAAGTATGCTTATAATAATTCTAAAAATTAAAATAACCACATACTTCATACATAATCCATGATAACAACATAAAGGAATCCTAGAATGCCACTCTCTAAATATCAAATCCATACATAAATAAAAAGACTAAGTAATTGTCTAATTTATGTACATGGCATAGTCATGAGATGGCTCTGATACCAATTGTAGGAAAAACTAATCGGTAAAAACGTATTAGAGTGGCGCAGCGGAACAATAAAAATTTTTCAGATCGTTAAATATCTCATGATGCCATATACAATAAACCAACAACAATTAAAACTCATACCTCAAGCACGCCAATCTGCAGGAGGAGAATGACCGGAGGGCTTCAACCAACTAGCCTTCTCTACTATTCTCCAATTCCCGAATAGCTGAGTGTGTGGGCATTCTGAACCTCGATCGATATGCTAGCACTGCTAGTCTTCTTCCGACCACCCAGATCTCTAAAGAACTTATTGTCACGGTGAGTTGTGCAACAATAAGCCTGCTCACCTGAGAGTCTGTGGTCTGAGAGAACTGGAGTGGCAGGACCTCTATTTATAGACCTGCATGAGATGATTCTCTGAATTCGAATTGGATTAGGAGAAGATATTCTCCCTTATCCATAAGCACAAAATCTGAAATTTCGAAGGGAAAAATCCCAACAATAATTTCGGCCACTTTAGGATAAATCCAATCCAAATCTAAACAAGATTTTAACTAGAATTTTATCTTCCTTTTTTCAACCAAAAAATCCAAAAATTCAAAGGAGAAAATCCCCACAAAAATTCGGCCACTTTTGGATAAGGGCGAATCAAAATTCCACTAGGATTTTCAAGCTTGAATCTTATCTCATCCTTATTCAAAATAACCGAAAATCTCCTAGGAGATTCACTCCCAAAATTCAGCCATTATCTGGGAGGAGAGAATCCAAATTCAACTGGGATTGAAACTTGAATTTTTCCTTGAACCTTATCCACAAAAATCCGAAAATCCATTGAGGATAATCCTCAAAATTTCCGTCCATCTTTAGTTAGGATTTGGATTCAAAACTCAAGTAGGATTCTAATAAGATTATCCTCTCCATATCCAACTCAAATTTGAATTTCATTCCTTGTGGATTTACCACAACAAATTCGAATCCCACTTGGACTGTGATTTAAAATTTGAATTTCAAATTTCAAATTCGAATTTCAATTTCAAATTTCAAATTTCAAATTTAAATTTCAAATTCAAATTTCAAATTCAAATTTCAAATTCAAATTTCAAATTTCAAATTTCAAAATTCAAAATTCAAATTTCAAAATCCACAAAAAAGTTGTGTTTCAAATTCTTGTTCTCATGGATAATTTTCTACAACTCCAATCCAATCTCAAATAAAATCATGGCTACTTTATTTGGAGTTCGAATAATTGTGTACTCTATTATCCAAAACAAAATCTGAATCCAACCGGAGAGAATCTTGTCTACCATCCTAATCCTATGTCAACACCATCCACGCATAATAAACTAGCCAATAGCATACACAAATCAATTTGCCAAACGTTAAGGAATTATGTGGAGCTAGTAGAGGGACTGATTAGACATATATAATCGGGCTCCCACAAATCCATATGATCATCATTCTTTACCGAACAACTCAATCATATGATCACTAATTTCAGAGTCACACCACTATAAACCTGAAACTGAACTCCCAATTATATACCGTATTACATAAGCCTGTGGCAAGCTATCGTCCAATGACCTTGTAATGTATGCATAACCCTCATATGATATCCATGATTAGCCTTAGGCCAAAGTCCATTTAATCCTACTGATCAGGCTATCTTAAAGTTCCATTATACTACAGAATTAAGAAAATGATTATTCACCATATGTGAATAAGAAGTCATCCGCCCAGCATACGACCCAAGGCCTTGTCCATTTTCACATTCAGTATAATGCCTTTAAGAGGATACCCTTAACTCCTCATTAGAGCTATGATCCCGATATCTATAAACGAACCCTTCATCGTATACAAGTCATGCACCCAACAAACCGGTCTATAAGCTTACTACCTCTGAGACGCTTTAGCCATTGAAACATCAAAGTACACAAGTCATATATATGAAGCTGTCCTTTTACTCTGGATTAAGGTTACTGCATAGTGAACGTCAAAAGCAGATCGATCCACTCAAAGCGGACTTCGCAGATTAATCACGCTTTAGTCCCGGTCTAATATGTCACCACCAAGCAACATATCTATGTCTCTACTTGGGAGTCCAGCTCCAGATAGTCAAGACAAATCGTCCCCTACAAGGCTTTAGACAACATAATAGTCTTAACATGAGTTAGATGCTCGGTCTAACCCCATAGACTACAGACCATAGTTTAGATCGCTAACTTTAGAACATTGTCTTCTCGCATATAAGAGTCCATTGCATGCAACGTTCTAACAGTTTAACACAAACAGTCAGGGAGCCATATTTGCTTACATTTACTTTAGCATGTAAATAAAACGAGGACAGATAGCAATGTAATGAATAACCTCTATGTATAATTTTATTATCCAGTTCAAAATAAATACATCAAAATGTCTCTAATGCTTAGGGAATTTCCTAGCATAAATCACATTTTTAAAGTTACATTTTAAAGGTGGTTTTTAAACCATTTTTGAAAACCATTTTGAAACGTAATCGAAACGAATTTGTTTGTGATTTTGGCAAACATGAAAGTTTTCATCCTCGACAAGATGAACAAATCTCATGTTCACCTTGGAGCCTAAATCCAACTCTAACGGCTCCTAATTCCATTAAACCCGTGGGCTTGTGCCTAGTTTTTTGATAAATTTCCAGTTTTACGTCTCTGTAAAAACAGCTCTGTTTGAGGCCCGAAACGGCAAATTTTTAAAACATGCATAGCTTGTTTTCAAGGTCCCAATGAGATCTACAACTTTTATGCTGAGCCCGAAGCCCGATTCGGACTCTAAGGGGTCCATTTTCACTAAAACCTGTGCCTATTTCTGGGTTCAGATTTTGTTCCCAGTTTCAGACACCAAGTGAAAAGCACTCTAAAAACCTATCTTAGTTTCGTTTTTGGCCAAGGCTTACACAAAAATGACCATATCAAAATTTCCTTAAAACACTGTGTTTTACCAAATCCTAAATTTGGACCCTAAGTGGGTCAAAATGGCCAAAATCTGTGGCCTTTCCTAGGGTCAAATTTATGTCCAGTCACGTTCCTACTCGTTCATAACATCACACATACAATAACCATTCATAAAAAGTTGTAAACACAACTATAACCACAACCACAACCATAACCACATAAACTTAAAAAAGGAAACTTAAGGGCTCAAAATAAATTATTACAAACCATTTACATGAATAAATACACATAAATGGCCTTGATCAAAACTTAAATCCAACTAACACAAAATAGGGTTTTCGGTTTGCCTTTGTTCCTTGAACCAAGCACGGTTTCAACTAGGGCTTGAGGAGCCAAAAATGGTCATGGGAATCCAAAAGAGTAGGGTCTGCTTTTTGCTAGAAACAATACCAAAAATTTCTCTTAAAAACCAAATCAAAATAGAAACTAAAAACTACAAGGATCGGTTTTGAAGACCCCTTGGTGCCTTAGAATGACTTAGATTCGACTTCTCCTAACACAAGCTTGTGAGGTTTGGTTTTTGGTAAGCTTTTGGTGTGATTTAAGGCTTGAAAAAGTGAAGGTTTGGGGCTTAGAAAGGTTCAGCTGCAGCTAGAACAGAAGGGAGAATGAAATGTGTTTTTGGAGCCAAAAGCAAGGAAAGCAATTCGCTTGTGTAAAGGGTGCCTTTTATAGGAAAAATTGATCAAGCTTACTTAGACTTAATCCTAATTAATTGTCTGACAAATTAATCAAATCATGAGATAAATTGCTGCCCATTTTCAGACCAAAGTGGGCGTGGGCTACCCATGGGAGAGAGAGAAGAATAAACAAAGATTGTTGACCAAGCTTTTAAAAACCCTTGAATATTTAATTCAAAAGTTATATGGCTAGGGTAATTTTTTAATGGCCACCTTTTGAGCATATGTGCAACTGATTACAACTGCTTTTGTAGCTAAGGGGCATGAAATTTTAAGGCCAAAGTGTATCTATATTGGCTTCTCATCGTAGTCTAATTTTATACTGCGTTGTTCGGTCCTTTCTCGACAGTGTTCCAATTTTCACCTAAAAATTGGATTTCTGAATGCGATTTTTGTACTATAAATTCCTGGTTGTTTTATACTGTCTAAGAGCCCATTATCAGTCTAAATTACTGTTCACATCCTATATTGTGGTTGTGTCTACACTGTGTTGTCCTTTCACACGCAAACCGAGGCTTTCCTCGACAAAATTTTAGACATAGTCTCTCTTGGCTAATTTAGATGTGCTAATTCCATTTTTATCAGTTTTACATCTATCGGAGGTCATCTGAACCAATTTTTAGGATCTATGTGACCCTATTTCAAAAAACGTGTCAGGATTGGACGTTCTGAGTCCAAATATATCAATTTCAGAGGGAGTAAAGGTTATTTTGACCCTCATCCTGTACTCCGTATCTCTTAAACTAAAATTCCCATTTTATGCTCAATCAACCAGATTGAGTCTACTAACCGTTCATATATCAGTCTTAGGTCAATTTAAGGCTGTCTCGGCTAATAACTTGACACTGTGATTCTCACTATTCACTATTCACTGTCTTTTACTTAACTGACCAGTCTGAGTACTCTAACTCCGATTTTGTCAGTCTCTAGGTGAGAGGAGGTCATCCAGACCATTTTCTCGATACCATACCCTTGCTAGGGTTTTCTCTCGCTATCGTGCTCAGATGTTCGATCCGAGCATTCTGGTGATCTATTAACCAGTCTTGTGTCAAGAAATGGTCATCCAGACCAGTTTCCTAACACTGCATGTCTCATACATACATACACGTAATAGGATAGATCGAGTTCACTGTTGATCGCCCCTTTCATTACATGAATAGTACTTAATAGTACTGTATTTGTTTAATCTATTCAACTGGAAAATATACTGTATTTTTTTAACTTAATTACTCATTATATAGTAATTAGGTTTCATGCATTTTGAGGGTTTGTGTAATGGCTTTCTGCCCATTACACGGCCTTTAACACGACCTCTAATATGGGCGTGTATAAGGCAACACAAGTGTGTATACACCAGACACGGGCATGTACTAGTTGAAATTCTTCAACATGGCCCTATTTCAAAACACCGCCTTTTACACGTTCATTAACCCGGGTGGTACACGGCCGTGTTCTTGATCGTGTCTCTGTACACGGCCATGTTCAATTACACGGCTTCTCACATGTTCACAACCTGAGCGGTACACGGCCTCTTACACGGCCGTGTACCTGACCATGTTCGACTACACAGCCATGTATACTTACATGGCTACACTCACGTACATAGTTTGATTGGTACACTACCAATTACACAACCGTGTATAGGACTGTGTACTTTAAAAATTGTACTAAAATGCATCAAATCATCCCTCAATTTCTCATTAAATGAAATCAAGTTACAGGAATGGGGCGGTCCTTACAATCTACCCCCCTTACAAAATTTTCGTCCTCAAATATTAGAATAAGTTCGAGAAGTCTTTTTTCATATCCTCTTCCCGTTCCCACATGGCTTCTTCTATATTGTGGTTCTGCCATAATACTTTTACCAGCGGAATAACCTTATTCCTGAGGACCTTAGTTTCCCTAGCTAAAATCTGCACGGGTTTCTCCTTGTACGTCAGGTTGGCATGGACTTCAACGGGTTCCTGACTCATAATATGGGAACTGTCTGGCACGTACTTCTTCAGCATTGAGACGTGGAAAACATTGTGTACGAAAGCTAGTTCAGGACGAAGCGCTAATCGGTAGGCTACCTTCTCGACCCTCTCGAGGATCTCGAAGGGTCCTATATATCTAGGACTGAGCTTCCTTTTCTTCCCAAAGCGCGTCACCCCTTTCATGGGTGCGACCTTGAGGAAAACTGAATCTCCTTCTTGAAATTTGAGAGGCCTTTGTCGTTTGTCCACGTAACTCTTCTGGTAGCTATATGCTATATCCAGCCTCTCTCTTATAAGCTTCACGTCTGCCGTGGTATCCTTGATGAAGTCAGTGCTGGTGAGCTATTTTTCTCTGAGTTCATGCCAGTAAACCAGGGATCGGCATCTTCTTCCGTAGAGTGCCTCGTATGGAGCCATCCCAATCGAGGAATGATAACTATTATTGTACGAGAACTCTATCAAAGGTAGCTTCTGATCCCAATTCCCCTTGAAGTCTAAGACACATGCTCTTAACATATCTTTTAAAGTCTGAATCGTTCTCTCAGACTAGCCGTCAGTCTAAGGATGGAAAGTGGTGCTAAACTTCAATTTAGTTCCCATTACGGCTTGAACGCTCTGCCAAAACCTTGAAGTGAAACATCCATCGTGATCTGAGATGATCAATTTGGGTACTCCGTGTAGTCTTACTATTTGAGTGACGTACATTTTTGCTAACCTTTCTATCGAGTAGCTCAACTTCATGGCTAAAAATCAAGCTGATTTCGTTAGTCAGTCCACAATTACCCAGATAGCATCGTTCCTGCTTGAGGTCCTAGGCAATCCGACCATGAAATCTATAGTAATTTGCTCCAATTTCCACTCTGGTAGCTTGATCTTTTGTAGTCCTCCTCTCGATCGCTGATGTTCTGCTTTAATTTTCTGGTAGGTTAGGCACTTTGTTACGTACTCGGTGACATCATTCTTCATGTGTGGCCACCAAAAATTCCCTTTTAGGTCCTAGTACATCTTATTTGCTCCTGGGTGTACCGAGTATGGTTTGTCATGAGCTTCTGATAGGATCCTTTTCCGGAGTTCTTCATCCATTGGAACACACACTCTATATCTGAAATAGAGTATGCCATCTTTAAAGACTTGGAACTCTGAATCCTGGTCCGCTATTGCCTCCTTTTTGAGCTTGTCCAGGGATGAATCGAGGTCCTAGTTGGTCTTGATTTCTTCTAGGAGTGTTGATTGGAGGGTCATTTTGGACAACCGCCCTGTTAACATCTCAACATTGCTGCTCCATAGCTCATCTTGTAGTGCTATTGGCAGGGCATGGATAGCCATAAGCGATGAGGTATGCTTTCTACTCAGCATGTCGACCACCTTATTGGCTTTCCGTGGATGGTAAAGGATTTCACAGTCATAATCCTTAACCAGTTCCAGCTATCTTTGTTGCCTCATATTAAGCTCCTTCTGT
This sequence comes from Antiaris toxicaria, assembly GCA_035233585.1. Taxonomy (NCBI): domain Eukaryota; kingdom Viridiplantae; phylum Streptophyta; class Magnoliopsida; order Rosales; family Moraceae; genus Antiaris; species Antiaris toxicaria. The sequence continues at coordinate 79,112,335 of CP141156.1, forward strand.
GTGAAAATATATTTGAGGTTCTGGTGGTCTGTGTAGATCTCGCATTTGACTCCATAAAGGTAATGCCTCCATATTTTGAGTGCAAAGACGACTGCTGCAAGCTCCAAATCATGTGTCGGGTAGTTCTTTTTGCGGTTCTTGAGTTGTCACGAAGCGTATGTGACTACTCTACCACCTTGTATTAGTACAGCTCCTAATTCAGTCTTGGAAGCTTCGCTTTAAATCACAAAATCTCCCTATTCAGCATCTGGTATGGTCAAGATCAGGGCGCTCATGAGTCGGCCTTTTAGCTCCTGAAAGCTTTTCTCCCACTTGTCAGTCCACTCATACTTCTTCTCTTTCTTTGTGAGTGCTGTGAGTGGTGTGGCTAGCTTTGAGAATCCTTCCATGAATCGTCAGTAGTATCCCGCTAGACCTAAGAAGCTACAAATTTTTGTTACATTCTTCGGAGTCGGCCATTCACTAACTGCTTCTACTTTTGTTGGGTCCACGGACACTTCCTTCTTGGAGACTACATGACTGAGAAAATGAACCTTCTCTAGCCAAAATTCACATTTAGAGAATTTGGCGTACAACTGATGCTCCTTAAGCTTGAATAGGACTACTTTCAAATTCTCCTTATGCTCCTCCTTTGTCTTAGAATATACAAGTATGCCATCGATAAACACAATGACAAACTTGTCCAAGAATTCCTTGAATACTCAGTTCATCAGGTCCATGAAAGCTACAGGTGCGTTTGTCAGTCTAAATGACGTAACGAGGAACTCGTAATGCTCGTAGCGTGTTCAGAATGTTGTCTTGGGTACGTTCACATCCCTGATTTGCAATTGGTGGTACCCGAAACGTAGGTCGATTTTTGAGAATACTACGGCACCTTGAAGCTAGTCGAACAAATCGTCGATCCACGGTAACGGATACTTGTTCTTGATCGTGATCTTGTTCAGCTCCCTATAGTCGATACACATCCTTAACGTCCCATCCTTTTTCTTCACGAATAATGCAGGTGCTCCCTAGGGTAGGCAGCTCTGTCGGATGAAGCCTTTGTCCATTAAATCCTTTAGCTGAGTCTTTAGCTCCTTAAATTCTACTAGGGTCATTCTATAGGAGCCCTTGGATATGGGTGCCTATCCTGGTAACAGTTCAATTTTGAACGATATCTCCTGCTCTGACGGAAGTCCTGGGAGATCTTCGGGGAATACTTCTGCAAACTCCTTTACTACTGGTACGTTGTCCAGTCTGGTTTCTGCTTCCTGGGTCGTATCCATAATGTGTGCAAGAAAACCAGTGCATCCGCTAGATAGTAGCTGTTGAGCCTTCATTGCCGATATCATCGTCTTTGGCTGCTTTAACGATAAGACCTTATAGGTAAATTTTCCATGTCTGCTCGGGTTGAAGGTCACCTCCCGTCTCTGATAGTCTATAATGGCATGGTATTTGGTGAGGAAATCCATCCCTATAATCATGTCGTAGTCGCACATCTCGATGACGATTAGGTCCATGCTCAGCTCGTGCCTGTAAGGAAATGCCCTAAGCATTAGAGAGATTTTGATGTATTTATTTTGAACTAAATAATAAAATTGTATATAGAGGTTATTCATTACATTGCTATTTGTCCTTATTCTATTTACATGTTAAAATAAATGTAAGCAAATATAGCTCCCCAACTGCTTGTGTTAAAACTGTTAGAACGTTGCATGTAATGGACTTTTTGTATGCGAGAAGACAATGTTCTAAAGTAAGCGGTCTAAACTAAGGTCTGTGTCTATGGGGGTTAGACTGAGTATCTAACTCATACTAAGACTATTATGTTGTCTAAAGCCATGGTGGGGATGGTTTGTTTTGACTGTCTGGAGTATAGACTCCCAAGTAGAGACATAGATATGTTGCTTGGTGGTGACATATTAGACCGAGACTAAAGTATGATTGATCTACGCAGTCTGCCATGAGTGGATCAATCTGCTTTTGACGTTCATTATGCAGTAACCTTAATCCTGAGTGAATGAACTACTTCATGTTTATGACTTGTGTCCTTTGATGTTCCAATGGCTAAAGTGTCTCAGAGGTAGTAAGCTTATAGACTGGTTCATTGGGTGCATGACTTGTATACGATGAAGGGTTTTTTTTTTATAAATATCGGAATCATAGCTGTAATAAGGAGTTAAGGGTATCCTCTTAAAGGCATTATACTGGATGTGAAAATGGACAAGTCCTTGGGTCGTCTGCTGGGTGGATGACTTCTTATTCACATATGGTGAATAATCATTTTCTTATTCGGTAGTATAATGGAACTTTAAGACAGCCTGATCAGTAGGATTGAACGGACTTTGACCTAAGGCTGATCATGGATATCATATGAGGGTTCTGGATACATGACAAGGTCATTGGACAATAGCTTGTCACAGGCTTACGTAATATGATATATAATTGGGAGTTCAGTTTCAGGTTTGTAGTGGTGTGACTCTGAAATTAATGATCATATGATTGAGTTGTTCGGTAAAGAATGATGATCATATGGATTCACGGGAGCCCGATTATATATGTCCAATTGGTCCTCCTACTAGCTACACATTATTCCTTAACGTTTAGCAAATTGATTTGAGTATGCTATTGGCTAATTGATTATGCATGGATGGTGTTGACATAGGATTAGGATGGTGGACAAGATTCTCTCCGGTTGAATTCAGATTTTGTTTTGGATAATAGAGTACACAATTATTCAAACTCCAAATAAAGTTGCCATGATTTTATTGAGATTAGATTAGAGTTGTAGAAAATTATCTATGAGAACAAGAATTTGAAATACAACTGTTTGTGGAATTTGAAATTTGAATTTGGAAATTTGAAATTTGAATTTTGAATTTGAAATTTGAATTTGAAATTTAAATTTGAAATTCGAATTTGAATTTTGAATTTGAAATTTGAAATTTGAAATTTGAATTTGAAATTTTCTGAAATTTGAAATTTGAAATTCAAATTTTGAATCACAGTCCAAATGGAGTTCGAATTCTTTGTGGATAATTCCACAAGACAAGAATTTGAATTTGAGTTCGATTATGAAGAGGAAAATCTTGTTTGAATCCTACTTGAATTTTGAATCCTAATCCTAACTAACTTGGTTGAATTTTGTTGAGGAAACTCCTCCAAGATATTTTTGATTTTTGTGGATAAGGATGCAGGAAAAAAAAATTCAAGTTTCAGTCCCAGTTGAATTTGGATTCTCTCCTACCTAAAAGTGGCCGAAATTTTGAGGGCAAATCTCAAGGAGATTTTCGGTTTTATATGGATAAGGATGAGATAAAATTCAAGCTTGAAAATCCTAATTATATTTTGATTCTCCTCACACTTTAATGACTGAATCTATTCATGTTTTTGGCACAAAGGGGAATCGATTTTTTATGAGGGAATGAGGAGATAAAATTCTAATTAAAATCTTGTTTAAATTTGGATTGGATAATCTCCAAGATTGGCAGAATTTTTGGTTGGGATTTGGCCCTAGAAAATTCAGATTTTGTGAGTGGATAAGGGAGAAAATCTTCTCCTAATCCAATTTGAATTCAGAGGATCACCTCATGCAAGTCTATAAATAGAGGTCATGCCACTCCAGTTCTCTCAAACCACAAACCTTAGGTGAGCAAGCTTATTGTTGCACAACTCATCGTGACAATAAGTTCTTTAGAGATCTGGGCGGTTGGAAGAAGACTAGCAGTACTAGCATACCGATCGAGGTTCAGAGTGCTCACACACTCAGCCATTCCGGAATTGGAGAATAGTAGAGAAGGCTAGTTGGTTGAAGCCCTCCGATCGTTCTCCTCCTGCAGATTGGCATCCTTGAGGTATGAGTTTAAATTGTTATTTGTTTATTGTATATGGCATCATAAGATATTTAACGATCTTAAAAAATTTTTATGGTTTCGCTGCGCCACTCTGATATGTTTTTACTGATTTATATCCTATAATTAGTATCAGAGCCATCTCATGACTATGCCATGTACATAAATTAGACAATTAATTAGTCTTTTTTATTTATGTATGGATTTGATATTTAGAGAGTGGCATTCTAGGGTTCCTTTATGTTGTTATCCTGTATTATGTATGTAGTATGTGGTTATTTTAATTTTTTAAATTATTATAAGCATGCTTGTTTTTGCCAGTTATGGTTCCTTAGAATTTAGAAAATTGTATCTAGGAATTTTTATGTAACCATGGGAGCAGTTTGTTATTACTGTAATTTTCCCATAGATTTTAATTTTTTGTCTCTTAGAATTATTATAATTAGAATTTTTGTACACCGGAAACGGTTTAGGAAATTTTATGTAATTATTCTTGGAGGAGATTGAAGTTTGAAGACCATAATTTATTTTTCCCAAAAGTTAAATTTAATTTAAAGGTTGAAATTTTGATGTGTGGAAAATTTCAATTTAACTAGGATTCGAATTAATTTTTGGAGATCCTAATGGATAAATTATAATATGATATGAAAATCGAGGCACAACCCCTTGGATAGGCCATCGGCCTTGGAGGGGCTACAGCCCCTGCCCTTGGATAGGATGGGGCTGCGCTAGCCCCTGTCTAGGCCATGACCACCCACGGCCGCGGGCTTTGCCTGCAGCCAAGGGTGGCCGTGGCCCACCCAAGGGCCGGCCATCACCGGGGCATGCAGCCGGCTAGATTGCACCAGGCCTGTGGCCATGGGCTGCCAACCCCCCCGGGGGCTGGGGGCTGCCCACAGTAGTTTTGGGCCTCTGGGCCCGTGGGTCGAAAAATAGAAAATTTTAAATTTTAAATTTGAGATTTAATTTTTAAATCATGTTTAAAAATATGTAATTAAAATTTTAAATTTTTTGAATTTACATATTATTACACATGATATTTAAAATTGTTTAAAATTTGAATTTGAAATTTAAATTTAAAATTTGAATTTGGAATTTGAATTTGAAATTTAAATTTTGGGATTTAAATTTTAAATGTTTCAAGGGATGAGAAATAAATGGAGAGGCTACATAAAGATGGATACAAGAAGACGGAACAAAATTCAAGAGCCAAAGAATGCTTTGGATGGAGTTTTGTAATCTTTATTTTCTTTGTTCTATGATGGAATCATGGCTTAGTTATTCTGTCAATTATTTTTTCTATGATATGTCATGGATGTATATATATGTATTGATGATGTTTTATATGCATATTTAATAATATGTCATATAGGATAGGTGAATGTCGCTCATACTATATTGATTATACATATTTGTCAAAACTTGCATGTTTTTTAAAATATTGAGTGAGAGAGGGTTTCAAATAAAACCCACGGCCTCCATTGCTGATCCATATGTGAAAGCATGGTAATGCCTTGCGTCGGTTCTGCCCTGACCATACCCCTCGGTAGGTGTTTACCGCCGCCGGTATACTAGGTTGGATCTCCTATATGGAAAACGTGTTTGGGTACGATCCTATTCATGACCAACCCTCGGTGGCTTGGTAGGACGTGGATCGGGCTACGTAAACGATGGTTATACACTCAAGACTAGTTTAGTTATTAACCTTCCCTAGAAGCTCTGTTAACTAAACTGGTGGCCAAAATAAGCGGTTATTAATATATGTCTTAACCTTGGAGGATTTAAGGCAACATATATTAATTGGACAGGATCCATGTTCTGGCTATTTGTTTCATTACCACCCCTCAGTGGCTTGGGGCAATAGGTGCTGAGAATTACCGTTGCAATGCTACATTTTTTTCAAGTTTCATGTAGGAACATACTTGTATGTTTTATTTACTAAATTATCTGTATATTTGCTTAGGCCTTGTAATGATGTCTAGTATAATTTTATTTCAATTCAAAATGTCACCGACACCCCTCATTTCAATACTTACTGAAAATAAGCCGAATGGCAATAATTATAAAGACTGGAGAAGAAATCTACTGATAGTTCTCAGCTGCGAGAAACATAAGTTCATACTGGACGAACCATGCCCACCTGGGCCTAAACCTGACACATCGCTTAAAGAGGTCCCGGTTGCCTATACTTGTTGGAGAGAATCCAATGAGATAGCTGGGTGCCACATTCTGGCTAGCATGGTGAGTGCTTTACAAAAGTAGTATGAGACTTATCAAGTTACTGGGGAGATCATGGAAAATCTGGAGGACATGTTCGGAGGCCAAGAAAAATTGGCTCGACAGTCTGCTATAACCAGCATTACAAACTCCAAGCAGAAGGTAGGTACTCTGGTAAAGGACCATATGATAACTCTGATGGGATTCATTACTGAAGCTGTCGAAAATGGTGCTGAGTTGGACTACAACACCCAGATCGAGATGGTGTTCGAAACTTTATCAAAAGATTTTGTGGGGTTTAAGGTCGTATACAATCTGGCGACAAGGGAGTTAGGACTCACTGAGCTTATGAAGCAACTCCAAGCTTATGAGCGGATGATCAGGGATGGGGATGCGGTCCAACCCAAAGGAGAGGCCAATTTGACAGAATCTTCCAAACTCTCACGGATGTGGAAGAGGCCAAATCAGAAGCAAGCGGCTTCTAGTTCTTCTAATCCTCCTGTCTTGGATGGGAAGAAAAAGGAGAAGAATAAGAAGCCCAGGGATCCTAAAAAGTCCAAGTGCTTCCACTGTGGGAAGGTAGGTCACTTCAAGAAGGCTTGCCAGGAATTCCTAGCCACCAAGGGCAAGGAAGGTAAGGAACTTCACTATTTGGAAGCGTGTTTGGTGGAAGAATCGAAAGACACTTGGGTCATTGATTCAGGCGTCACTAATCATGTTTGTGTTTCTATGCAGGGGTCCGTGGAAACGAGATGTCTACATGATAGGAGCCTCTCGTTGTGGACTGGAGACGGTAACTTGGTGGTGGCTGAGGCAGTGGGAGAATTTCACCTTTACTTTGATGAATTTAGGTTTATTTTATTGAAAGACTGTTTTTATGTTCCTAATTTTAGGAGGAACCTTATATCAGTAGCTTGTTTAATAAAGGATTCTTATTCAGTTTCTTTTAGTAAAAGAGTTGATATTCGTAGAAATAAGTCTTTTATCTGTTCTGGATGGATGGATGGAAACATATATTTGATCAAACCAAAGATGTACTCACTGCTTGACACCGAATTAATAGATAACTCTAAAAGGTTGAAAGTTTCTTACTCTAACAAGGCATATCTTTGGTATTAAAAACTTGGTTGTTAGGAAATGTCCTAAGCATTAGAGACATTTTGATGTATTTATTTTGAATTGGATAATAAAATTATATATATATAGACGTTATTCATTACATTATTATCTGTCCTCGTTTTATTTACATGTTAAAGTAAATGTAAGCAAATATGGCTCCTTGACTGCTTGTGTTAAATTGTTAGAACATTGCATGCAACGGACTTTTGTATGTGACAAGACATTGTTCTAAAGTAAGCGGTCTAAACTATGGTTTGTAGTCTATGGGGTTAGACTGAGCATCTAACTCATGTTAAGACTATTATGTTGTCTAGAGCCTTGGAGAGGATGGTTTGTCTTGACTGTCTAGAGCTAGACTCCCAAGTAGAGACATAGATATGTTACTTGGTGGTGACATATAAGATTGGGACTGAAGCGTGGTTGATCTACGAAGTTCGCTTTGAGTGAATCGATCTGCTTTTGACGCTCATTGTGCAGTAACCTTAATCCTTAGTAGATGGACAGCTTCATGTATATGACTTGTGTACTTTGATGTTCCAATGGCTAAAGCGTCTCAGAGGTGGCTAAAGCGTCTTAGAGGTAGTAAGCTTATAGACCGGTTCGTTGGGTGCATGACTTGTATGCGATGAAGGGTTCGTTTACAGATATCGGAATCATAGCTCTAATGAGGAGTTAAGGGTATCCTCTTAAAGACATTATACTGAATGTGAAAATGGACAAGGCCTTAGGTCGTCTACTGGGCGAATGACTTCTTATTCACATATGGTGAATAATCATTTTCTTTATTCGTTAGTATAATGGAACTTTAAGATAGCCTGATCAGTAGGATTAAACGGACTTTGGCCTAAGGCTGATCATGGATATCATATGAGGGTTCTACATATATGACAATGTCATTGGACGATAGCTTATCACAGGCTAACGTAATACAGTATATAATTGGGAGTTCAGTTTCAGATTTATAGTGGTGTGTCTCTGAAATTAGTGATCATATGATTGAGTTGTTCGGTAAAGAATGATGATCATATGGATTTGCGGGAGCCCGATTATATATGTCTAATTGGTCCCTCTACTAGCTCCACATAATTCCTTAACGTTTGGCAAAATTGATTTGTGTATGCTATTGGCTAGTTTATTATGCATGGATGGTGTTGACATAGGATTAGGATGATCGACAAGATTCTCTCTGGTTGGATTCAAATTTGTTTTGGATAATAGAATACACAATTATTCTAACTCTAAATAAAGTTGCCATGATTTTATTTGAGATTGGATTAGAGTTGTAGAAAATTATCCATGATAACAAGAATTTGAAATACAACTATTTTGTGGATTTTGAATTTTGAAATTTGAAATTTGAATTTTGAATTCTGAAGTTTGAAATTTGAAATTTGAATTTGAAATTTGAATTTGAAATTCGAATTTGAAATTTGAATTTGAAATTTGAAATTTGAAATTTGAAATTCAAATTTTGAATCACGGTCCAAGTGGGATTCGAATTTCTTGTGGTAAATCCACAAGGAATGAAATTCGAATTTGAGTTGGATATGGAGAGGAAAATCTCGTTAGAATCCTGTTTGAATTTTGAATCCAAATCCTAACAATAATGGACGAAAATTTTGAGGATTCTACTCATGGAATTTTCGGATTTTTTGTGGATAAGGTTCAAGGAAAAATTCAAGTTTCAATCCCAGTTGAATTTGGATTCTCTCCTCCCTGATTATGGCTGAAAATTTGAGGAAGATCTCCTAGGAGATTTTTGGTTATTTTGGATAAGGATGAGATAAGATTCAAGCTTGAAAATCCTAGTGGAATTTTGATTCTTCCTTATCCAAAAGTGGCCGAAATTATTTGGTGAATATCCTTAAGGATTTTTGGATTTTTTGGTTGGAAAAATGGAGATAAAATTCTAGTTAAAATCTTGTTTGAATTTGGATTGGAATTATTCTAAAGTGGCCGAATTTATTGTTGAGATTTTCCACTTGGAAAATTCGAATTTTATGCTTATGGATAACAGTTTTATCTTCATCTGAGGTCGTCTCGCCTAGTTTTCCGATACTGCATGGTTCCCGGTCAAAAATTACTTTTTGTGTTCAAATGACTAATTTGAGCATTCTGATTCCAAATATATCAGTTTTATATCAAGAAAAGGTCATCTTGACCAATTTCTTGATGCTGTGGTTAGGCCGACACTGTGTACGCATAACGTGGCGTTTTCATGCAAAATTTCAAACACAATCTCCCTTGACTAATTTGGACGAGCTGATTTCAAATTTATCAGTTTTACGTCCATCTGAGGTCTTCTAGACTACTTTTCGGGATCTGTATGACCCCATCTCGAAAAACGTGCCAGGTGTCCAGTTGACTAATTTGGGCGTCCTGAGTCTAAATATATCAGTTTCGGGGCGAGAAAAGGTCATTTTGACCCTCATCCTGATGCTGCGTATCTCTCAAACAAAATCTACGTTTTGTGCTCAATTGACCAGACTGAGCCTACTGACTATTAATATATCAGTTTTATGTCAAATTAAGGCTGTCTTGGCCATTAACCTAACACTGCGTATCTGCTTTTCATTATTCATTGTTTTCTATCTGACTGATTAGTCTGAGCGTTCTGACTCATATTTTGTCAGTCTCTGGGCGAGAAGAGGGCATCTAGACCACTTTTCTCGATACTGTACATCTATTAGAGCAATTATTGCCGCTGCTCTTAAATGACCAGTCTGAGCGTACTGATGACTAACTCATTAGTTTTATATCATGAAATGGTCGTCTGGACCGGTTTCTTGATATTGCATGTCTCAACGCACACTTACATAATAGGGTGGACCGATTTCACTGTCGGTTGCCCTTTTCACTACATGAATAGTAATTAAACGTTACTATACCCTTTTAATTCATTCAACTGGAAAGTATACTGTGTTTATTAACTAAATTACATCATTACATAGTAATTAAGTTTCATAATTCATGAGATTCATTACAGCGGCTCTCGGCTCATTACACAGCCTTCTACACAGACTCTTACACAGGCATGTGCAAGGCAACACGGGCGTGTACATTTCAGACACGGGCGTGTATTAGTTGAGATTACACAACACGGCCATATCTTTGAAACACATTCATTTATTCGAGTAATAGACGGCCTCTTACACGGCCGTGTACTTGACCGTGTTACACTACACGGCCATGTACACTCACACGGCTTCTCATAGATACACAATCTAAATTGTTAGGAAATGCCCTAAGCATTAGAGACATTTTGATGTATTCATTTTGAACTGGATAATAAAATTATATATAGAGGTTATTCATTACATTGCTATCTGTCCTCGTCTTATTTACATGTTAAAGTAAATGTAAGCAAACATGGCTCACTGACTGCTTGTGTTAAAACTATTAGAACGTTGCATGCAATGGACTTTTGTATGCGAGAAGACAATGTTCTAAAGTTAGCGGTCTAAACTACGGTCTGTAGTCTATGGGGTTAGACCGAGCATCTAACTCATGTTAAGACTATTATGTTGTCTAAAGCCTTAGAGGGGACGATTTGTCTTGACTGTCTGGAGCTGGACTCCCAAGTAGAGACATAGATATGTTGCTTGGTGGTGACATATTAGACCGGGACTAAAGCGTGATTGATCTACGTAGTCCGCTATGAGTGGATCAATCTACTTTTGACGTTCATTGTGCAATAACCTTAATCCTGAGTAAATTAACTACTTCATGTATATGACTTGTGTACTTTGATGTTCCAATGGCTAAAGCATCTCAGAGGTAGTAAGCTTATAGATCGGTTCGTTGGGTGCATGACTTGTATATGATGAAGGGTTTGTTTGCAGATATCGGAATCATAGCTCTAAGGAGTTAAAGGTATCATCTAAAAGGCATTATACTGAATGTGAAAATGGACAAAGCCTTGGGTCGTCTGCTGGGCGGATGACTTCTTATTCACACATGGTGAATAATTATTTTCTTAATTCGGTAGTATAATGGAACTTTAAGATAGCCTGATCAGTAGGATTAAACGGACTTTGACCAAAGGCTGATCATGGATATCGTATAAGGGTTTTGCATATATGACAAGGTCATTGGATAGTAGCTCGTCACAAGCTTACGTAATACGGTATATAATTGGGAGTTCAGTTTCAGGTTTATAGTGGTGTGACTCTGAAATTAGTGATCATATGATTGAGTTGTTAGGTACAGAATGATGATCATATGGAATCACGGGAGCCCAATTATACATGTCCAATCAGTCCCTCTACTAGCTCCACATAATTCCTTAACGTTTGGAAAATTGATTTGTGTATGCTATTGGCTAATTTATTATGCATGGATGGTGATGACACAGGATTAGGATGGTAGACAAGATTCTCTCCGGTTGGATTCAGATTTTGTTTTAGATAATAGAGTACACAATTATTCGAACTCCAAATAAAGTTGCCATGATTTTATTTGAGATTGGATTGGAGTTGTAGAAAATTATCCATGAGAACAAGAATTTGAAACACAACCGTTTTGTGGATTTTGAAATTTGAAATTTGAAATTTGAAATTTGAATTTTGAATTTGAAATTTGAATTTGAAATTTGAATTTGAAATTCGAATTTGAAATTTGAATTTGAAATTTAAATTTGAAATTTGAAATTTGAATTTTGAATTTGAAATTCGAATTTGAAATTTGAAATTCAAATTTTGAATCACAGTCCAAGTGGGATTCAAATTTGTTGTGGAAAATCCACAAGGTTTGAAATTCGAATTTGAGTTGGATTTGGAGAGGATAATCTTGTTAGAATCCTACTTGAATTTTGAATCTAAATCCTAACAAATTATGGACGAAATTTTGAGGATAATCCTCAATGAAATTTCAGTTTTGTGGATAAGGTTCAAGGGAAAAATTCAAGTTTCAATCCTAGTTGAATTTGGATTCTCTCCTTCCCTGAAAAGTGGCCGAAATTATGGAGGAAATCTCCTAGGAAAATTTGGTTATTTTGGATAAGGTTGAGATAAGATTCAAGCTTGAAAATCCTAGTGGAATTTTGATTCTCCCTTATCCTAAATGTGGCCGAATTTTTGGAGGGAAAATCTCCTAGGAAATTTCAGATTTTTTGGTTGAAAAAGGGAGATAAAATTCTAGTTAAAATCTCATTTAGATTTGGATTGGATTTATCCTAAATAAACCGAATTTTATTGTTGGGATTTTCCCATGGAAAATTCGGATTTTGTGGATATGGATAAGGGAGAATATCTTTTCCTAATCCAATTCGAATTCAGAGAATCACCTCATGCAGGTCTATAAACAGAGGTCCTGCCACTCCAATTCTCTCAGACCACAGACTCTCAGGTGAGCAGGCTTATTGTTGCACAGCTCATCGTGACAATAAAGTTCTTTAAAGATCTGGGTGGTCAGAGGAAGACTAGCAGTGCTAGCATACCGATCGAGGTTCAGAGTGCCCACACACTCAGCCATTCAGGAATTGGAGAATAGTAGAGAAGGCTAGTTGGTTGAAGCCTCCGGTCATTCTCCTCCTGCAAGATTGTCGTCCTTGAGGTATGAGTTTTAATTATTGTTGGTTTATTGTATATGGCATCATGAGATATTTAACGATCTAAAATTTTTTATTGTTTCGCTGCGCCACTCTGATACGTTTTTACCGATTTATTTTCCTACAATTGGTATCAGAGCCATCTCATGACTATGCCATGTACATAAATTAGACAATTACTTAGTCTTTTTATTTATGTATGGATTTGATATTTAGAGAGTGGCATTCTAGGGTTCCTTTATGTTGTTATCATGGATTATGTATAAAGTATGTGGTTATTTTAATTTTTTGAATTATTATAAGCATGCTTGTTTATACCGGTTATGGTTCCTTAGAATTTAGAAAAATTGTATCTAGGAATTTTTATGTAACCATGGGAGTAGTTTATTAACCCTGTAATTTTCCCATGGATTTTAATTTTTGTCTCTTAGAATTTTTATGGTTAGAATTTTTGTACACCAGAAACGGTTTAGGAAATTTTCATCTTCGTCTCCCCAGATAATACTGCCTTTATTGTCACTGGTAATGATAACCTGGGGCTCATACATTTCTCCCCTCATCGTCACTGATGTGGTCGAGGATCTCCTCCTCCTCGTCGTTAGGTTAAGCTTCGGGGATAGCCTCATCACCGTCTTCATCCATGTAGTGTCCGGGAGATAAAGGGGCTTGTTTGGGGTCCTCCATCAGATCTCCATTATCTTCAGGTACTGCTGGCTGAGGTTCGGCCATGAATCCTTTGTCGGCCAGTTGAGGTGCTGCATTTGCCAGGTCAGGGTTGAGTACTACACGCTCAGTGTCCACTATGTCTCAGACTAGGTGCCTCAAGTTCTCATGTGGCGGAGGGTAGTGGACAAGGTCCCTCAAGTACCATGGAATCCCTCTCCAAAGCAAGTCGGTTACCTCTGTAAATGGCTTGTCTAGGAGAATGCTCGGCAACATGACATCCAAAAATCGCTGACAATAGTGTACCATGGTCTCTCCCTCGTAAATGTCCTAAATGTCAGAGAGGACCTAATATCTCCTCTCATACATATCATCCAATATGTCTGCATCTTTAGCTGGGCCGTCGGAGTTGCGAAGTTCTTGGTAGAACTCAGCCCACTGCATCGCTGGACCCCTGATCTTGCGTCAATCATTCCACCATGTCATTACTGGTCTTCGCAATCGACTACTGGCCATTACCACCTGTAGACGGGATGGAATATGGCACCCTTCAAAGATTGTCTCCATATGATGAATCCAATAAGTGAGTTCATATGGATTGCTGTCGTCGTATATGTGTGGTCACATGGCAGCGAAAGCTGTACTCGCTTCTCAGTCCTCTCGCACTTGCCGGGGGTTAACTGGTGCAGCCATCCTCCTACTATAACTTAAACGTCAACTTATATACTAATATTTAAAAACAAAAGCCACAGATGAGGCAGGCGTACGACGATATGAGGTAAGGTGGCAGGAAACCGCTCTGATACCAATTGTGATGCCTCGTGCCCTCAATGGCCCGAACCATCACTAAAACTTGCTGTGGCGACCTGCCCTTCGTAGAGATCATACAATACTATTACAGTTAAGCTTTATCGCTAACTGCGATAGATTGTACTCTCATGGGTCACCGGCTAATCTATCTCTCTTGTAAAACATGACATTTTTTTTAGGGAAATTTTTTTTTAAACATCATGTAAAACATCATCCACTATTTACTTTGTTTGCAAGTACAAAGTAATTTACATAATACAGTACTTTCGCAAAATATATATTTACAAAAGACTGTTGCTCTTTCCTTTCTCTGTTATCGCTCAGCGGAAAGACTCTGGCAGGACCATATCCCTTGGCCTCCTATCCCATTTGACATTCGCTATCCTGTCCGCCATCTAACCACACAAAGCTACTGAGCTGGTCGCTTACCTGCAACATAAGCAGAAATGGTGAGCTACAGGCTCAGTAAGTTCAAACATGCAAGAAATAGAATTTCTATGAATAGTACTATTCATCATAAATAGTAACTTTGACCACTATTCATCATAAATAGTAACTTTGACTACTATTCATTGTGAGTAGTAACTTTGACCACTACACAGTATATTAATAGTACATCCACCGCGGTGTTAGTACTCTCACGAAACTGTCTTATGCTCAATTATGGCATAGTTTTAGCTTTAGGAAATTATCTTTAATTGTGTTCTAGTTTTGAGCTCAGGTTGGAAGTACCATTTTAGTGCGCATGACTGGGAGCGGTACAGTAGTGCAGACCTTCACAGCCTTAATCTCATCGTCATAGCCTCGAAGGTAAAATTGTACATGACTGGGAGCGGTACATTAGTGCTAACCTCCACAGCCTTAATCTCATCATCATAGCCTCGAAGGCAAAGTTTGCCTCCCTGTACGGAAGGCTGGTACGCCAAAAGTGGTTTCATTACTGACTTTTTAAAGTTCTAACCCAGTAACTTCATATTGCCCCGTGGTTAGGAATTGTTCACATTTTAATTTTAGGTGAGTGAGTTTCATTAACCTCGCTCTAGTGCTCGAAACACAATTTATTATGTGTCCCATTTCAATAGTGCCCGTAGCACATTGTGTCTCTCTCTCTATTCTATAATAGTGCCCTAGAACATATGTACCTAACTTATAGTTAGTACATCAAAGTTAGCAATAATAATGCTACATGTTGCAGACAGGTAAATGTCTGAACTTACCTTATCTGTTTCTTCCCCTTTTCCTTTCTGGATCTTTAATCGCTCTCCTTGTGGGTCGATTTTGGGATCTTACAGACAAAACCTTGTCTGTTAATTTCATTTCCATTTATAGCTTTTATTTTTTTATTAAAAAGCTTAAATAAAACCTATTTATAACTTTTTAGGCTGTATTTATCATTTTCCCCATTTTTCTCAACTTTTACGAAATTACGATTTTACCCCTACATTTTGGCAAAATTACAATTATGCCCTTGACGGAATTTTCTCGATCCAGACTGCACTTTTGGCTCTCAAGAACTTTTCTGACTCTTTTCTATTCATTACCGGGTTCATTTCTATTTTATTTCCATTTTCCACCTTCCCGACCCTCGGAAAGTTCTATTCCGACCCTTACGTTGGTTTAGTGATTTTCCATCGTTTCGGAACCTCAAATGGACGTTTTACTAGTATTTAAAACGTTCATCTAGACTTTCCCGATCTAGATCGCCGAGGCTCGGATTTTCCGTACCCGACTCGGATCTTTACTTCGTTTCCCAAAAATGCCCCCCCTCGGGGTTGGTTTCTCAGTTTCAGTCGCGTTTTACATTTTTAAGGGGACGGATTACTATTCATGAACCACTCCTTAGGTTTTCCTTATTCAATTTTCCTTTAGGGACTCGGGTTTCCGACCTGATCCTAAACTTTTATTTTTAATTCTCTTTTTACCCCAAATGTTGTTTTCGAAATTTCAGTAGCATTTCGGCGTAAATTTAAGACTACCGGCATTAGGTATGCCTAGAACCATATGTACCTGTCACGTACTATATGAAAGTCTTATTTTATGTAAAAGTTTCCCAAACTTTTACATAGAAGCTCACAAAATTTCCAATTCACATTTTGAACCCCATTCAACAAAATTCTTTCAATTTTACCCTTAGTTTTAGCCACGGTTTTCATACTCAAAACCTAGCCAAAACTTTTCAATTTTTCAACCAAATTTTAGGTTATTCCAATGTCATTACCTAGCACATTTTCAAGCCAATTTCCATGCATTTTACAACAAAATTCTTAGGGTTTTTTCACCATTCATACCCCACGGCCATTTTAGGTAAAACATGCACCAAATTTTTGTTTCATGTTTTCAATCACATAACTATCATTTTCATAATTAAATGCATGAATTACACTATCCAAACCTTAAGTTAATCATGCAAAAATGTTCACCAACCCTAATTACACCCCACGGCCATATTAGGGAAATTTGATACCAAATTTTTCCAAGCTTTATAACCATACAAATCATGCTTTCCATTTAACCAAAACATGATTTAAAGCATTACAACACTTAAACAACAACAATCCATCATCAAACACACAAGGTAACCCACGGTTTTACCCTTGAAAAACCAACCAAAACTTTGTTTTTCTTTAAACAAAATGCATGGTTTTTCTTCTAATCACACCCTTAACAAAACCCAAGCACCAAATCAACCAAAACCAACCTAAAATTTTTCATCCTTCACACTATTCAACCCACGGATTTTATAGAGAAAACAAGCCAAAAATCACATTTTTTTCATGCAAATCCAATACATGAATAACCTAATTCAACATATCACAAAACCAACACATAATTTCATTAATTCCACAACAATTTTTCATCTTTTTCTTCCCATTACTCCCACGGATTTCATGGCCAACAATTGGGAAATTTTAAAAGTTTTGAAGCTCACCTTGATAAGTTGGATGCTAGCTTGCCAAACTTGAGTTCTTGCTTCAAACTTTTGAAGAAATCCTTTGATTCTCCAAGATGGCTCACGTTTTCTCTCTAGGACACTTAGAAAAAAAATTTTCTTCTTGTTTTGGCTTTGAAAAGGCTACGGGTGCCTTTTGTTTCAAGCTTGCCGACTTAAGTACCAAAGGAAACCAATTAAGTTAGCTTCCAACCAATGAAAATTCAACACCTTTCATTGCCATTTCTTTCCAAATTTTTCACAAAATTAATTTGGCTAATTTTGGCCAAATCTTAGCCTTTAGATTAAAAAGTAAATCAATCTTGGCTATTAATGCCACCAACCACCATTTTTAATACATTTAATAAATTGGCTTTATGATGTCATAAATGCAAAGTAAAATTTTGACTTTGACTTTACTATTCACATTAATTCGACTACTTTTTGACCGATGTCGGTTCGAGTCGAAATTTTCCTGAAATCGTCCCGGCGGGTTCCTGAGGTCTCCTGTGCAGTCGGATCAATTTATACTGCTTCCGTTTGATCAAAATCAATCCCGAAAGTTTTTCATCTTTTAGTGCACAATAATGCACCGGTTAGGGTTTTCAATGTCGTTTTTGGCACCGTTCCACCCGTTTCAATTCAGTGAATTTTATCAACACTGAATTCTTACTCGTCAGTAGTGTTAGAACATTTTAATACATTCTGAACAATACAAATTTATTTATTTCACTCTTTAAATAGTACAAATTATTATATACATACATTTGTATATTTTCTTCCGAGAATGCCAGAATTTCCTAGTTGTCACATTCACCCCTCCTTATAAAATTTTCACCCTTGAAAATTAGAACAAGTGGGGGTATAAACTCCTCATCTCGTCTTCTCGTTCCCACATAGCTTCTTCAATGTTGTAATTTTTCCATAAAATCTTCACTAGTGGGATTGTCTTATTCCTTAGTACTTTCTCTTCATGAGCCAGTACCCGAATAGGTTGTTCTTCATATGTCAAATCCTCGTGGATCTGAATAGGTTCATGCTTCAATACATGGGACGGATCTTGTATATACTTTCTCAACATCGACACATGAAATACATTATATACTGCCGACAATTCAGGAGGTAACGCTAATCTATAAGCGACCCTTCCAATGCGTTTGATAATTTTATAAGGTCCAATATATCTTGGACTCAGTTTCCCCTTCTTACCGAAACGTATAATTCCCTTCATAGGTGATACCTTAAGAAACACAAAGTCTCCTTCATCAAACTCCAAGGATCTTCGCCTCTTATCTGCATAACTCTTTTGTCAACTTTGCGCAATTTTCATTTGACGCTGAATTCTTACAACGGCATCAGAAGTTTCTCGTATAAAATCTGTTTTATACAGTTGTTTCTCTCACAGGTCATACTAGTGTATCGGTGATCTGCACTTCCGTCCATAAAGGGCCTCATAAGGTGCCATTCCTATGGAAGCTTGGTAACTATTATTGTACGAGAATTCAACTAATGGTAACTTCTCATTCCAATTTCCCACAAAATCCATTACACAAGCTCGAAACATTTCCTCTAATGTCTGAATGGTCCGCTCTGACTGTCCGTCTGTTTATGGATGAAATGTCGTACTGAGTCTCAATTCAATACCCATGGCTTCTTGCACATACTTCTAGAAATTCGAAGTGAATCGTGCATCTCGATCTAATACAATGGATTTTGGTACTCCATGTAATCTGATGACATGAGTTATGTACAACTAAGTAAACTTTTCCAACGAAAAAGTCATCTTGACAGCTATAAACCATGCCGTCTTGGTCAGTCTGTCCACAATAACCCAGATGGCATCATAACCTTCTCGGGTTTTTGGTAGTCCTACTACAAAATCCATCGTAATGTGTTCTCATTTCCATTCAAGAATCTCCAAAGGTTCCAATCTTCCTACTGGATGTTTATGTTCAGCTTTGATTCTTTGACAGGTCATGCATCTGCTCATGAATTTTGCTATATCATTCTTCATCCCTTTCCACCAAAACTGTAATTTCAAGTCCTGATACATCTTACTAGCTCCGGGATGAACCGAATATGGTGTCTCATGGGCTTCTGACATGATCCGTCTTCTAAGTTCCTCATCAGTTGGAACATTTATCCTTCCCTGATAGAGGATCATTCCATCCTTGGAAATTCCTTCTTGAGAACTTGTCATTCTTGGATCTCGTCTTTGAGTTTTCTTGATATCCTCAAACAACGATGATTCCACTTGGAGTGCAGCCAATCTTCCGGATATCAGCTCCAAGTTCAAAGAATTTATCTCTTGCTGTAATGGTTTCGAAAGCCTTTTTATTGGTAGCTAGTGCGATATGGTAGACTTTCTACTTAAAGCATCTGCTACACGGTTGGCCTTCCCTAGATGATATAGGATTTCACAATCATAATCCTTTACCAGTCCCAACCATCATCTTTGTCACATATTGAGCTCCTTTTGTGTGAAGAAATACTTCAGGCTTTAGTGATCAGTAAAAATCTAACACTGAGCTCCATAGAGATAGTGTCGCCAAATTTTAAGTGCAAACACTACTGCAGCAAGTTCAAGGTCATGCGTAGGGTAATTCCTTTCATGATCCTTTAATTGACGCAAAACGTAGGCAATCACCTTGCCGCCTTGCATCAGGACTGCTCCCAATCCTATTTTAGATGCATCACTATAGATCACAAACTTCTCCCCTCCAGTGGGAAGCGTAAGGATTAGTGCGCTTGTCAGCCGTCTCTTTAACTCTTGGAAGCTTCTTTCGCATTCCATAGTCCACTCATACTTTCGTTCCTTGCATGTAAGAGCGGTAAGAGGTGTAGCTAAACGCTCGAATCCCTTTATAGACCTTCGATAATAACCAGCTAACTCCAAGAAACTGCGTATTTCTGTCACACTCTTAGGTGTAGGCCATTGGTTAATTGCATCTACCTTCATCGGATCTACAGCAATACATTCCTGGGATACAATATGTCCGAGGAAATGTACTCTATCCAGCCAAAACTTGCATTTTGAGAATTTGGCATACAGTTAATGCTTCCTTATTGTATGCAACACAATCCTTAGATGCTCCTTGTGCTCCTCATGAGTCTTTGAGTATATAAGAATGTCATCAATGAATGCAATGACAAACTTATCCAAATACTCTTTAAAAATTTTGTTCATTAAATCCATGAACGCTGCTGGCGTATTTGTTAATCCGAATGGCATCACAAGGAACTCATAATGACCATAACGAGTCCTAAACACCATCTTAAGAATATCACTTTCTTTAATTCTCAGCTGGTGATATCCTGATCGTAAATCGATCTTGGAAAATACCACTGCGCCTTTTAACTGGTCGAATAAGTCATCAATTCTAGGTAACGGATACCTATTTTTGATCGTAACCTTATTCAACTCCCGGTAATCAATGCACAAACGGAACGTTCCATCCTTTTTCTTGACGAACAACACAGGTGCACCCCATGGAGAATAACTAGGTCTGATGAATCCTTTGTCCAAAAGCTCCTTTAATTATTCCTGCAGCTCCTTTAACTCCATTGGAGCCATGCGGTATGGTGCTTTGGAAATAGGTGCTGTTCCAAGCATCAACTCAATTTTCAAACGAGATTTCTCTCTCTGGAGGTATCCCTGGTAACTCTTCTAGAAATACGTCAAGAAATTCTTAACAACAAGAACATCTTCAAGTTGAAGTTTCTGTTCCTCTGTAGTATCCATCACATATGCCAGATATCCCATACAACCACTGGCCATCAGCTTACTTGCTTTCAGTGAACTGATCATCATCTTCTCGGGTTTTCAAAAAGTATCGACGTATTCAAAACTCTCTTCTTCCTCGGGTTGGAATACTATTTTTCGATTTCGGCAGCCGATCGTAGCTTGATATTTCCCTAGGAAATCCATACCTAGAATCACATCGTAATCCACGATCTTCATTACAATCAACTCAGCATAAGGCTTCCTATTTGCCACATGTACTGGTACATGAGGTAGCCAGTAATTGGACAACAATACTTCCCCAGAGGGTAAAGCTGTCTTAAATACTTTTCCCATATAGTGCTTAGGAAGTCCTATCTTGTCAGCAAATTCATAGGAAACAGAAGAATGCGTAGCACCGGAATTGAATAGTACAGAGGCTACATGACTAGCGACAGGAAGCTGACCTATGACTACATTTGATGTTCCTGCCTCTGCATCCTCCTTGGTGTAGGCTATCACATGAGCATCAGCACGTGGCACATGCTCTTGGCGTTACTGCCTTACTAAAGACTTTTCAACTTTGGCCTAAAGGGAATGAGCTTGTGGGCGTGTCTGATGCGGTTGGGAGGTGCCTTGTACACACTGCCTATTGCTTGGACAGTTCTTGGAGTAATGACCTTCCTTTCCACATTCATAACAAACAAGTGGCCCATATCTGCATTGCCCAGAATGTCTCTTTCCATATGTAGGACAATTTGGTACATTGGATTCCGCATTACCAGCTATTCTTCACTGCTGGTTTCGATTATTTACCTGGCGATTTCCAGTATCTACCAATGCAGTAATTTCTGGCCTGAACATTCCGATCATTTTCTATATTTTCTCCCTCTTAGTAGGGACTACATAGGGATACAAGTGGCATAACTGATCGAACTTTCGGCAAACTTCACTCACCGATATATTTCCTTGCATCAATTCTAAGAACTCTTTCTGCTGTAGTCTCAGAGATGCAGGATCATAATATTTCTGGTTAAATTCTTCCAGAAATTCCGCCCAACTCATGGTAGACACATTTCTTCTCATTCACACAGTGTCCCACCAAAAACGAGCATCTTTTCTCAACATAAACGATGCATATGCAACCTTCTCCTGGTCAGTTAGATTCATGAATTCCATGATCACTTGCAAAGATGACAACCAGTCTTCAGCCTCTAGAGGATTTGTAGAACCTTCAAATTCTGGTGGCCTCATACGCCTGAATCTTTCATAAAGGGGTTCCAGATTTACTACCAGTTGTGGTTCAGGAACTCTCTCATATACAGCAGCTGGAGGGATAACCAGATCTACCTCAGCTTCCTGTTCTACATGGGTGCCTTCAGAACCTTGCCTCTATTCTAACTCCTCTACTCATTGTCTCAGATTAGCATTTTCTTGCATCTGAGCTTCTAGTAAAGCTTGTATCTGCTCTATTCTCTCCATGAGATTAGGACGTTGTTCTCGTCTCTCTGGTCGATTCTGCAAATCCACCATCTTGCCTATGATCCTATTATGGCATAACAATTTACCGTTAGCTTTTCCATGACCACATTCTTAAAATCATATAAGTGTACGAAATTTATGGTAATGTAAAGCCACATGATCGTAACACATCATCGTACAACATATAATAATTTTGATATTTCACCCATAGCAAAATGTTTATATATCATACATAACCATCACCAGTCATATATACATCGGCCATCATATACATCTTTGCCACAAGTCTATACAAAAGAGCTTTTCTCTTTAAGCTACTTATGTACATGCATATATCTACTGGTCACACATCCCCTGTGTCTGGGACTAGAGGATATTCTTCTAGATCCTTATCGTCATCTGGATCATCTGAGTCATCACCACCCCTAGGCAATGCTCCCTATCCTGAGTCATCACCTCCTCGTGGTCTAGAAGGTCCAGCCTCATGATCATTCATCATCCTTCTCGGCCCAAAGATGCGTGCAATCATCTCATCTTGACCCAGTGTCTCTCATCGACTCTGCGACAGATGCTTAATCAAAACCTCCCTCTCGATCGTCCTGATCGTCACTATAAACTCTTGGAGCGTAGAAGGATATAGCTTAATCACCCTCTGTCTCAACTCCATGGGTAAACCTCTCCAGAAAAGCTCACAACAGTTCGCTTCAGTGAGGTTGGGCAACAGACATCTCCTCCTAATAGTTTCCTCAAATCGTGCTGCGTAAGACATAACTGTCTCACCAGACAACACGACCATCCTCTCTGTCTGGAGAATATAGTCCCTAACCTCATCAAATCTAGGATACGCGGGTGTAATTGCCTCTCATCTAACTGGAGGTGTAGGAGTCGGTGTCAGATCCTTAGGTGGAAATTGATCAGCCAATCACTGACAGAACTCAGCCCAACTAAATCCCAACAGAATCTCCTGATCACAATAATCCCAGAATACTCAAGCATCTCCTTTAAACATACTTATGGCCAACTGGATCCACATCTCTCGATCAATATCACACATCACCATAATCCTCTCTATGGCATAGAGCCAATTCTTTGTCTCCATTAACTATCGTCCACCATCAAACATAGGGGGACTGCTAGCTCTGAATGCCTGTACTGCCCGAGCTGAAACTCTCACCCCAATATGTTGGCGTCCACCAACACTTGGAATGTCCACTACTACAGGTGGATGAAGTACCGGTCGAGGCTATACAACATCTACTGGAGCTGGTGCTAGTGCTGGTGCTGGAGGTCTCTCTGGCACCGAGAGTCTAAGTACCGGACGTTGGGAATAGACGGCCTCAAAATAGGTCTCGTCCATACCCGTAACACCCTTCTCAGTCGTGGTAGTGGGGGTCTCGCATAAGGAGGTCTGGTCATCTTACTACCTATAAGATAATTATTTTCACATAAGAAAATAATTAACTAAACTTAAATAAACTACTTACTTGGATTGCGGTGCAGAATGCGCGAAATGTCAAATAAGGATATGGTAACACTGCTCTGATATACCAACTGTGGCGATAGTCAGTAATCTAAACCAGACCAATCGTAAATCCGCTCTGATACCAACTGTGGCGGCCCGCCCTTCGTAGAGATCATACAATACTATTACAGTTAAGCTTTATCGCTAACTGCGATAGATTGTACTCTCATGTGTCATCGGCTAATCTATCTCTCTTGTAAAACGTGACATTTTTTTTTTGGGAAATTTTATTTTAAACATCATGTAAAACATCATCCACTATTTACTTTGTTTGCAAGTACAAAGTAATTTACATAATACAGTACTTTCGCAAAATATATATTTACAAAAGACTGTTGCTCTTTCCTTTATCTGTTATCGCTCAGCAGAAAGACTCTGGCAGGACCATTTCTCTTGGCCTCCTATCCCATTTGACATTCGCTATCCTGTCCACCATCCAGCCATACAAAGCTACTGAGCTGGTCGCTTACCTGTAACATAAGGCAAAATGGTGAGTTACAGGCTCAGTAAGTTCAAACATGCAAGAAATAGAATTTCTATAAATAGTACTATTCATCATAAATAGTAACTATAACACTATTCATCATGAATAATAACTTTGATCACTATTCATCATAAATAATAACTTTAACCACTACACAGTATATCAACAGTACATCCACCATGGTGTTAGTATTCTCACGAAACTGTCTTATGCTCAGTTATGGCATAGTTTCAGTTTTAGGTAATTATCTTTAATTATGTTCTGGTTTTGAGCTCAAGTTGGTAGTACCATTTTAGTGCGTATGACTGGGAGCGGTACATTAGTGCTGACCTCCACAGCCTTAATCTCATCATCATAGCCCCGAAGGCAAAATTGTACATGACTGGGAGCGGTACATTAGTGTCGACCTCCACAGCCTTAATCTCATTATCATAGCCCCGAAGGCAAAGTTTACCTCCCTGTATGGAAGGTTGGAATGCCAAAAGTGGTTTCATTACCGACTATTTAAAGTTCTAACCCGGTGACTTCATATTGCCCCGTGGTTAGGAACGGTTCACATTTTAATTTTAGGTGAGTAAGTTTCATTAACCTCGCTCTAGTGCCCAAAACACAATTTATTATGTGTCCCATTTCAATAGTGCCCGTAGCACATTGCGTCTCTCTCTCTATTCTATAATAGTGCCCTAGCACATATGTACTTAACTTATAGTTAGTACATCAAAGTTAGCAATAATAATGCTACATGTTGCAGACAGGTAAATGTCTGAACTTACCTTATCTGTTTCTTCCCCTTTTCCTTTCTGGATATTTAATCGCTCTCCTTGTGGGTCGATTTTGAGATCTTACAGACAAAACCTTGTCTGTTAATTTCATTTCCTTTTATAGCTTTTATTTTTTTATTACAAAGCTTAAATAAAACCTATTTATAACTTTTTAGGCTTTATTTATCATTTTTCCCATTTTTCTTAACTTTTGTAAAATTACGATTTTACCCTTACATTTTGGCAAAATTACAATTATGCCCCTTACGGAATTTTCTCGATCCAGACTGCACTTTTGGCTCTCAGGAACTTTTCTGACTCTTTTCTATTCATTACCGGGTTCGTTTCTATTTTATTTCCATTTTTCACCTTCCCGACCCTCGGAAAGTAATATTCTGACCCTTACGTCGGTTTAGTGATTTTCTATCATTTCAGAGTCTCAAATGGACGTTTTACTAGTATTTAAAATGTTCATCTAGAATTTCCCGATCTAGATCTCCGAGACTCGGATTTTCCATACCCGACTCGGACCTTTACTGCGTTTCCCAAAACTTGTGTTTCACTCGGGGTCGGTTTTTTAGTTTTACTCGTATTTTACATTTTTAAGGGGACTGGTTACTATTCACGAATCACCCCTTAGGTTTCCCTTATTCAATTTTCTTTTAGGGACTCGGGTTTCCGACCCGAACCTAAACTTTTATTTTTAATTCCCTTTTTACCCCAAATGCTGTTTTCGAAATTTCTGCAGCATTTCAGCGTAAATTTAAGGCTACCGGCGTTAGGTACGCCTCGAACCATGTGTACCTACCACATACTATACCAAAGTCCTATTTCATGTAATAGTTTCCCAAACTTTTACGTAAAAGCTCGCAAAATTTCCAATTCAGATTTTGAACCGCATTCAACAAAATTCTTTCAATTTTGCCCTCAGTTTTAGCCACGGTTTTCATACTCAAAACCTAATCAAAACTTTTCAATTTTTCAACCAAATTTTAGGCTATTCCAATGTCATTACCTAGCACATTTTCAAGCCAATTTCCATGTATTTTACAACAAAATTCTTAGGGTTTTTTCACCATTCACACCCCACGGCCATTTTAGGTAAAACATGCACCTAATTTTGTTTCATACTTTCAACCACATAACTATCATTTTCATAATTAAATGCATGATTTAAACTATCCAAACCTTAAGTTAATCATGCAAAAATGTTCACCAACCCTGATTACACCCCATGGCCATATTAAGGAAATTTGATACCAAATTTTTCCAAGCTTTATAACCATACAAATCATGCTTTCCATTTAACCAAAACATGATTTAAAGCATTACAACACTTAAACAACAACAATCCATCATCAAACACACAAGGTAACCTACGGTTTTACCCTTGAAAAACCAACCAAAACTTTGTTTTTCTTTAAACAAAATGCATGGTTTTTCTCCTAATCACACCCTTAACAAAACCCAAGCACCAAATCAACCAAAACCAACCTAAAATTTTTCATCCTTCACACTATTCAACCCACGGATCTTATGGAGAAAACAAGCCAAAAATCACATTTTTTTAAAGCAAATCCAATACATGAATAACCTAATTCAACATATCACAAAACCAACACATAATTTCATCAATTCCACAATAATTTTTCATCTTTTTCTTCCCATTACTCCCACAGATTTCATGGCCAAAAATTGGGAAATTTTACAAGTTTTGAAGCTAGCTTGCCAAACTTAAGTTCTTGCTTCAAAATTTTGAAGAAATCCTTTGATTCTCCAAGATGGCTCACGTTTTCTCTCTAGGACACTTAGAAAAATTTTTTTCTTCTTGTTTTGGCTTTGAAAAGGCTACGGGTGCCTTTTGTTTCAAGCTTGCCGACTTAAGTGCCAAAGGAAACCAATTAACTTAGCTTCCAACCAATGAAAATTCAACACCTTTCATTGCCATTTCTTTCCAAATTTTTCACAAAATTAATTTGGCTAATTTTGGCCAAATCTTAGCCTTTAGATCAAAAAGTAAATCAATCTTGGCTATTAATGCCACCAACCACCATTTTTAATACATTTAATAAATTGGCTTTATGATGTCATAAATGCAAAGTAAAATTTTGACTTTGACTTTACTATTCACATTAATTCGACTACTTTTTGACCGATGTCGATTCGAGTCGAAATTTTCCTGAAATCATCCCGGTGGGTTCCTGAGGTCTTCTGTGTAGTTGGATCAATTTATACTACTTCCGTTTGATCAAAATCAATCCCGGAAGTTTTTCATCTTTTAGTGCGCTATAATGCACCGGTTAGGGTTTTCAATGCCGTTTTTGGCACCGTTCTACCCGTTTCAATTCAGTGAATTTTATCAACATTGAATTCTTACTCGTCAGTGTTGTTAGAACATTTTAATACATTATGAACAATATAAATTTATTTATTTCACTCTTTAAATAGTACAAATTGTTATATATATACATTTGTACATTTTATTCCGAGAATGCCAGAATTTCCCGGTTGTCACACTTGCTTACTTGCTTTCTTTTCTTATACTTTCTTGCACTTGATACTTAACTAGATATCATAAATTTAGGGATTTTTTCTTAACATGTACGCATTTACTGTGTACGTACGTATATTGATTACTATTCAAAATACTATTTAATGGTTACTATTTAAAAATACTATTTAACGATTACTATTCAAAAGTACAGTTTACGGTTACTGTTTAAAAATACTATGTAATGGTTACTATTCAAAAATATGGTTTACGGTTACTATTTAAAAATACTATTTAACGGTTACTATTTAAAATTACTGTTTAGCGATTATTGTTCACAAATACTGTTTGACAGTTACTATTCAAAATATTATTTAACCATTAGTATTCAAAATGCTGATACTCAAATTTATGGAAGATAAACTTGCGGTGTCTCCATACCTTCACATCCGCTTCCGCCGCCACCATCGCCTAATGGGGTTTAAGCCGTATGATGCTTACCTACAGCATGAACACACTACATGAGCTTTATGCCTAGTAAGTATAATATGTTTATCACAAAACATGTTTAAATATAGTACATACTTAAAAACATATAAGCAATCATACATCACATATACCACTTTAGCGTATCACATATCACATACCATATCAATGATTATAAAACTTCATATAACATATGCATCATAGAAACATAGTGTATTGAGTACGTCTAGAAGCATGGTGAACTATAACTAATCATGATCCGGTTATGCTCATTTATGCTTCATTATTTTCCTTTCTTTTTCTTGTCTATTTTGGGCCCGTGTGTCAGTACCGTATGTGCACAGACCATCAGTAACGCCCGTGGTTAAAAGCCGAAGAGCCATCAACAGATGCTCAACTTTCTGCTTTAACTTACTTTAAAACCCTTTCAACTGAAAGAGTCGGTACGACACGCCTATACATTTCCATCTTGTTTATCTTTTCTAGCCACATGCTTTTCTAAGCTATCCCTAATCTTACGTGGTAGGGACGTATGACGTCTAACTTGTTCTTTAATCAATCTACTTGATTGTGAAACGATATGCTCTTAAATATGCGGTGCGACATCATGTGCATATTTTTTAACATACTGAAAAACATCATTTAACATCATTTTATTCATACCGCATGCGGAGTTGTACTTACCTAAATTGCAAGCAAAAATGCATACTCGCGCCTTTAACAATTTACAGGTGACCACCTGTCATCAATAACATTCCTTATCAGCATCTCCGTAGAGTCGCTTACTACTGTGAGTGATTATTACTTGTGTTTCTATGTGGTATCGAGGCCCATCGGTACCCTATTGGCCTACCATGGGGATTTGGTGTCTAACTCATATCGTGTCTGATCAATCGTCTACTTGACAGATCAATCATTGTTCCTCACAGTGTTGTCCGAAACGCGATCCTTGACTGGTTTACCACTCAGTCAACTGACCGGTTACCTCGCGTGTTGGTAACTAAGTAGTCTACCGAGTAACTATGGATAAACAGGTGTAGTAACCGACCTAGTTACTTTGCTTGTTGGGGTGTAATGGCCCACCAGGCTACTATGGCTCGTTTGGGGTAGTAGCCTACAGGACTATTAAGGCTTATTTGGTGTGGTAGCCTACCAGGCTACACACACCGCCTCTCTTTGAAAAAAAGTGTAGGTTGACTTAAAAGTTCTTAGAAAAATTCTCTATTTTAGAACCATCCCCTTATCACCCCGTTTGAAGGTGGGGGATGTTTTTATAAAAACCATGTTTGCATTTTTACATTTTATTTTGAAGAGTATAAATCACATTTTTAAAGTTACATTTTAAAGGTGGTTTTTGAACCATTTTTGAATACCATTTTGAAACTTAATTGAAACGAATTTGTTTGTGATTTTGGAAAACATGAAAGTTTTCATTCTCGACAAGATAAACAAATTTTGTGTTCACCTTGGAGCCTAAATCCAACTCTAACGGCTCCTAATTCCATTAAACCCGTGGGCTTGTGCCAAGTTTTTTGAAAAATTCGCAGTTATATGTCTTCATAAAAATAGCTCTATTTGAGGCTCGAAATGGCCAAATTTTTAAAACACGCATAGGTCATTTTCAAGATCTCGATGAGATCTATAACTTTTGTGTTGAGCCCGAAGTTTGGTTCGGATTCTAAAGGGTCCGTTTTCACTAAACCGTGCCTATTTCTGGGTTCGGATTTTGTTCCCAATTTTAGACATCGAGGGAAAAGCACTCTAAAAACCTATCTTAGGTTCGTTTTTGGCTGAGGCTTATTTGACACAAAAATGATTGTATCAAAATTTTCTTAAAACACCAAGTCTTACCAAATCCCAAATTTGGATTCTAATTAGGTCAAAATGGCCAAAATCCATGGCCTTTCCTGGGGACAGATTTATGTCCAGTCACGTTCCTACTCATTCGTAACATCACACATAAAATAACCATTCGTAAAAATTTATAAACATAACCACAAGCACATAAACTTAAAAATGAAAACTTAAGGGCTCAAAATAAATTATTACAAACCATTTGCATAAATAAATACCCACAAATGGCCTTGATCAAAACTTAAAACCAACTAACACAAAATAGGGTTTTCGGTTTACCTTTGTTCCTTGAACCAAGCACGATTTCAACTAGGGCTTGAGGAGTCAAAAATGGTCATGTGAATCCAAAAGAGTGGGGTCTATTTTTGCTAGAAACAATACCAAAAATTTCTCTTAAAAACCAAATCAAAACAGAAACTAAAAACTACAAGGATCGGTTTTGAAGACTTGCCCTTGGTGCCTTAGAATGACTTAGATTCGACTTCTCCTAACACAAGCTTGTGAGGTTTGGTTTTTGGTAAGCTTTTGTTGTGATTTAAGGCTTGAAAAAGTGAAGGTTGGGGGCTTAGAAAGGTTTAGCTACAGCTAGAAGAGAAGGGAGAATGAAATGTGTTTTTGGAGCCAAAAGAAAGGAAAGCAATTTACTTGTGTAAAGGGTGCCTTTTATAGGCAAAATTGATCAAGCTTACTTAGACTTAATCCTAATTAATTGTCCACCAAATCCAAATCATGGGACATATTGCTGCCTATTTTCAGACCAAAGTGGGCGTGGGCTGCTCATAGGAGGGAGAGAAGAATAAACAGAGATTGTTGACCAAGCTTTTAAAAACTCTTGAATATTTAATTCAAAAGTTGTCATGGTTAGGGTAATTTTTTAATTGCCACCTTTTGGGTTATGTGTGTAGCTAATTACAGTTGCTTTGCAGCTAAGGGGTATGAAATTTTAAGGCCAAAATTTATCTATGTTGGCTTCTCATCGCAGTCTAATTTTATGCTGCGGTGTTCGGTCCTTTCTCGGTAGTGTTCTAATTTTCACCCGAAAATTAGATTTCTGAATCCGATTTTTGTACTGTAAATTCCTGATTGTTTTATACTGTCTAAGAGCCCATTATCAGTCTAAATTACTGGTCACATCCTATATTGTGGTTGTGTCTACACTATGTTGTCCTTTCACATGTAAACCGAGGCGTTCCCGAGTGAAATTTCAGACACAGTCTCTCTTGACTAATTTAGATGTGCTGATTTCATTTGTATTAGTTTTATGTGCATTGGAGGTCATCTAGACCAATTTTCAGGATCTGTGTGACCCCATCTCGAAAAATGTGTTAAGTGTCCGATTGACTAATTTGGACGTTCTGAGTCCAAATATATCAGTTTCGGAGCGAGTAAAGGTTGTTTTGACCCTTATCTTGATACTGCGTATCTCTCAAATTAAAATTCTCGTTTTATGCTCAATCAACCGGATTGAGTCTACTAACCGTTTATATATCAGTCTTAGGTCAATTTAAGGCCGTCTTGGCCAATAACTTGACACTGCGATTCCCACTATTCACCTTTCACTGTCTTTAACTTAACTGATCAGTCTAAGTGCTCTGACTCCGATTTTGTCAGTCTCTAGGTGAGAGGAGGTCGTCCAGACCATTTTCTCGATACCGTACCCTTGTCAGGGTTTTTTCTCGCTATCATGCTCAGATGTTTTGTCCGAGCATTCTGGTGATCTATTCACCAGTCTTGTGTCAAGAAATGATCATCCGGACCAGTTTCCTGACACTGTGTGTCTCACACATACATACACATAATAGGGTAGAGCGGGTTCATTGTCGATCACCCCTTTCATTACATGAATAGTATTTAAACAGTACTATATCTATTTAATCTATTCAACTAGAAAATATATTGTATTTTTCCAACTTAATTACTCATTACATAGTAATTAGGTTTCATGCATTTTGAGGGTCTGTGTAATAGCTTTCTGCCCATTACACGGCTTTTAACACGACCTCTAACACGGGCGTGTATAAGGCAACATGGGTGTGTATACACCGGACACGGGCGTGTATTAGTTGAAATTCTTCAACACGGCCCTGTTTCAAAACACGGCCTTTTACATGTTCATTAACCTGGGTGGTACATGACCTCTTACACGATCGTGCTCTTGACCGTGTCTCTGTACACGACCATGTTCAGTTACATGGCTTCTCACGTGTTCACAACCCGAGCGGTACACGGCCTCTTACATGGTCGTGTACCTGACCGTGTTTGACTATACGACCATGTATACTTACACGGCTACACACATGTACACAGTCAAATTGGTACACGGCCACTTACACGGTCGTGTACAGGACCGTGTACTTTAAAAATTGCACTAAAATGCATCAAATCATCCCTCAATTTCTCATTAAATGAAAATCAAGTTACAGGAATAGGGCGGTCCTTACATAATCGAGGAATCATTTTGATAGCGTGAAACTAGTCCTAACATTCTCATGGAGTGCTGGAGTACTATTTACCACTCAAAACTCAGGGGACAACTAGCCTTGAAGATTGGTACAACTCGGGTAACAATACATGTTCTTACTCTGAGTAGTTCTTTAGCACTACATGATCGTGATTTTACGTATAGTGATCTCAGAATCTCTTCATCTTATCCTCACCATCATAGGTTTCATCTTCTTATTACTATAACATGTTATCTCCAACAAATAAACATTTACTGATTAAAAACAAAACTAACTTACTTGGGCAGATGAGGTAGGCATGCAATGATGTGAGGTAGGGTGACAGGATACTGCTCTGATACCAATTGTGATGCCGCGTGCCCTTAGTGGCCCAGACCGTCACTAAAAACTACTACTTGATCTTTTTTCTTTAAAACTGATACCTAAACTTACTTGTTTAGATATCAGAATTTTAGGGATTTTTTTTTTACACGCGTACATATTTCCTATTCATGTACGTATACTATTAAATTACAGAATCTGAAAACATAGGGATTTCAATTATACATACATACTATTACTGACTGTTTAATTAAATACTATTCCAAATATGCTATTAAACTATTACTATTCAAAAATGCTATTTAACTATTACTATCCAAAAATATTTATTATATAAACTGTGTGGAAGAATACTCGTGGTGTATCCATAACTTCGCCCTCACATCCGCCTCCGCTGCTATCATCGCCCATTGTTGTTTAAGCCATAGGACGCTTACCTACAGCATGAACACATACTGTGAGATTTATGCCCAGTAAGTATAACATGTTAATCGCAAAACATGTTTAAAACATAGTACATACTTAAAATCATATAAGCATGAAATATATCAACATATAGCATTGAAACATTCATATATCAGAACATACCATATCACTGAATGTAAGACAACACTTACTTTATGCATATCAGAATACATCATGTACTGATTGCATATCTACTGTAACTAGAAGCATGTTGAACTGTAGCTAAGGCATATCATAACAATGCATGATCCGATTATGCTCATATTATGCTTTATTATTTATTATCTTTTCTTTACTCTGCTGAGGGCCATGTGTCAGTACCCTATGCGCGCAGACTATCGGTAACACCCGTGGTCAAAAAGCCAGAGAACCATCAACGGATGCTCAACTTTCTGCTTTAAATTACTTTAACTTTGAAACCTTTTCTACTGAAAAGGCTGGTACGACATGCTTACTATATTTCCATCTTGTTTATCTTTTCTAGCCATATGCTCTTCTAGGCTGTCCCTAATCTTACGCAATAGGGATATATAGCCTCTAACTTGCTCTTTCATCAATTTACGTGATTATGAAACTATATGCACTTATGCATGCTGTGCAATAACTTGTGCATGGTTTGCATATTTAACATACTGTAAAAATTATCATTTAAAACTCATTTTATTCATACTGTAGGCGGAGTTGTATTTATCTATCAGCAGATAGTGTATACTCTCGCCTTCGTCACAATACAGGTACCTCTATGTAATCGTAACGCATTTCATTAACATTCACTCTTAGGTCACTGTGGTCATTAGTGACTAATAAAAATTTTATCGTTATGTGGTACCGATCCTTATCGGTACTAATTGCCCTCCTACTGAGAGTTTGATTTTCTAATCGTGGATAATTAATTTATTTACCCAATAAATTAATTAACGTCGCTCTTAGGTCACTCTATCGTTAGTGACTAATAAATCTATCATTGTGTGGTACCGATGCCTATTGGTACCCAACTGCTCTACTTTGAGAATTTGATATTTAATTTCTAATCGTGCTTAATTAATTTGTCTACTTGACAAATTAGTCACTGTCTCTCACTATCCTGTTCAAACTCGGTTTTTGACTGGTTAACCGACCAGTCAACTGACCATGTACCTCACATATTAACTGTTTAGCCTATCGGGTTACCTTTACTGATATAATCACCCTAATTTCTATACTTAGCTCACTCCCGTCCCTCGGGTGGTACTATTCTGACATACAGGTCGTTTTCTTACATTTCAGGATTTCGAATGGGCGGTTTACTAATCCTCAGAATGTCCATCCTTCTTTCCCAGACTTGGGTCGTCGAGGGGGGGCTCGGGTTTCCATCCCGATCACATTTTTACCCCTCGTTTCCTAAAATACCCCTTTATACTATTTTAGAAATTTTGACAGCATTTTTGCTTAATTTTTGCCTTCCCGACGTTTAGGAAACACCTCAAAACCATCTAACCTATTCTAATATACCATGTACTATACTAGAGGCCTAATTTTTACGTAAAAGCTCAACTTTTACATAAAAATATTCACATTCTCTCACATTTTCTTTTTTGACATTTGATCCCTTTTTCTTACAATTTCTCAAGTCAATATCCATAATTAATACACAATTATTCCAATAATAATATGAGGAATAAAGGAATCAATATTACTACCAAATTGTTCCCATCGGTGATCAAAAGGACCGTTTGGTCTCGGCTGCACAATCTTTGAATCGTCGGTCTTCACTTTTGAAATTCTGGTTTGCAAATCCGATGACGTGGATGTGTTCGGAACATCAAAAATAGGCTAATGGGCCTTCTTTAATTTTTGGTGATCGACGTTGACAATCATTGATTAGCATTGACCGGCTGTTGATCGGCATTGAACACGGTGGCAATGGAAAAGGCGGCCACCATCTTGAAGAGCTCGACGAGAGGAACCTATTGGTGGTGTCAATTTCACCAATTGAGGCTCCTATCGCCGGAAATAGGCCCTCAAAAGTTGACAACGATAGTGGTGGTTACATCTCTATCTTTTTTGCATTGTTGCCCAAAATTGATTTGGGGCTTTTGTTCCCTAGGTTGTTCTGAGCATTTTGGTACCCACCTTGCAACTTAACTCTGCCGGAATCAACGGATTCCACGGTGGCGGCGATGACAAAGGCTGGGTGGTGCAATCCAATAGCTGTTAACGTGAAATGAGGCCTGGGTTTTGTTCTACTCTTCACCATGAATTCATTGGGACTGGAATCGTGGCATTTGGACGTCGAATGGCGAAGATATGGCCGATCGAAATTTTCGACCACCGACAGCTTTGGGCGGCCCGTGCTCCTTCCTTCGGCGTCGGTTCCGTCGATTCGACACACCGTTGGACTCAGCTCGTCGAGAGCTTTTCAATGGTGCCAGCGGTGTCGAAAACAGAAGTCGGATTCGACCTTCATCTACGGGTGTGTGGGGAGAAAAAGATAAGGAAAAAAAATTATGGGGGGGTCTTTTTACAAAAATCCAAAATTCTGGTCCCTTTATACTTTTTTTTTGAAAATATTTAACATGGGCTGTCCTGACTAATTTGGCCATGCTGACCCTAAATATATCAGTTTTATTTTTATCCTAGGTCGTCTCGACCAGTTTTCTAATACTGCATAGTTCCCAATCAAAAATTACTTTTTGTGCTCAAATGGTGAATTTGAGCATCCTGATTCCAAATATATTAGTTTTATTTCAAGAAAAGGTCATCTTGACCAATTTCTTGATACTGTGGTTAGGCCTACACTATGTTGACACTATGCACGCATAACGAGGCGTTTTCGTGCGAAATTTCAAACAGTCTATTCTGACTAATTTGGACGTGCTGATTTCAAATTCATCAGTTTTACATCCATCTGAGGTCATTTGGACCAGTTTTCAAGATCTGTGTGACCCCACCTCGAAAAACATATCAGGTGCTCGATTGACTAATTTGGGTGTCTTGAGTCTAAATATATCAGTTTCGGGGTGCGAAAAGGTCAACTTAATCCTCATCCTGATACTGCGTATCTCTCAAACAAAAATCTACATCTTGTGCTCAATTGACCAGATTAAGCCTGCTGACTAGTCTGAGCATTTTGACTCTGATTTTGTCAGTTTCTTGACGAAAAGAGGTCATCTAGACCACTTTTCTCGATACTGTACACCTATAAGGGCAATTATCACTGCTGTGCTCAGATGGCCAGTCTGAGTGTACTGATGACTATCTCATCAGTTATATGTTAAGAAATGATCGTCTTGACCGGTTTCTTGATACTGCATGTCTCACACGCACACTCACATGTACTAAGGTAAACCGATCTCACTCTCGATTGCCTCTTTCACTGCATGACAGTTCTGTATCAAGAAATGATCGTCTAGACCGGTTTCTTGATGCTGCGTGTCTCACACGCACACTCACATAATAGAGTGGATTGATTTCACTATCGGTTGCTCCTATCACTGTATAAATAGTAATTAAACGTTACTGTACTCATTTAATTCATTCAACTGGAAAGTATATTATATTTATTAACTTAATTATTCATTACATAGTAATTAAGTTTCATAATTCATGAGACTCATTATAGGGACTCTCGACTCATTACACAGCCTTCTACACGGACTCTTACATGGGCGTGTGCAAGGTAACACGAGCATGTACATTTTGAACATGGGTATGTACTAGTTGAGACTACTCAACACGGCTATGTCTTTGAAATACATTCACAACCCGAGGGGTACACGGCCACTTACACAGCCGTGTACCTGACCGTGTTACACTACACGGCTATGTACTCTTACACGGCTTCTTACACTTTAACAGTTCCGAACAGTACACGGCCATGTACCTGACCGTGTTCTTCAAATGTGCACCAAAAAACTTCAAAATACTCCAAATTCATTCATTAATTACTTATTACATGGTAAGTAGATTCCGTGAATATGAGGGTCATTACAATTCTTTTTTTTTTTTTGTTCTTTTCTTTCTTTTCCTTTCTTCCTTTATCTTTCACTTGTGGGCCCGTGGTTGGACGTACCTAATGCGCACAGACCAATGGGGGAAGGGGGAGTGACCCACCAATCAACCCCAAGGTCAAACTTTGAACTACTACACTTAGAGTAGCACATTGAGCCGTAAACTACCACATTATGGAGGTAGCACTGCACACTGGGTTTGGGGCTATTATTAAACCTCACTTTGGGGAGGCTGATACACCAACCTTACATTTTAAGCCTAATTATCTTGCTTATCTTTATTTTTCTTTACATCTAGCTTATCATTCTTTTCTGATCTCGTGAGCATGTTAAACTATCATGTCACAAATGTATAACTTATATATAAAATCATAGTCCTATGGCGAGTCAGTTCGGGAATAGACATTTAAATGTCTGTACTTATAATAACTGTGCTATTGTCCACTTCTTCGATTCCTCCAACGTTCCTTTATTGCTTCCTGATTGGATTCCTACAGATCAAATATTGTCTGTTAATTTTCTGTTGTCATCTATTTGTAACAACCCGTGCCCTGAGTGGCCCAAACCATCACTTTTCATTATTGATACTTAAACTTACTTGAAATCTATTACTCAATTTTACTTACTTAGTTACTATAATTTTAGGGATTTTTTTTTGAATGCGTATGTTATTACTATTCATGTACATATACTTTACAAATACTAGGTCTAAATCATTGGGAGTTCAATCATACATACGTATTTATGACATTGTTTAACTAATTACTACTCAAAATATAATGTTTGCTTAATACTATATGGAAGTCAAAACTTGCGGTGGTATCCATAACCTCGCCCTCACATCCGCCTTTGCCGCCATCACCGTCCGTTGAGGTCTAAGCCAGAGGTCGCTTACCTATAGTACAAACACACACTATGAGCTTTACGCCCAGTAAGTACAACATGTAGTCTGTAAAACATGTTTAAATCATAATACATACTTAAAACACATAAGCATATCATGTACCAACATGTCCCACACACTGAAACATTCCACATTCCAGAGCATCAAATATCACTGAATGCAGAATTGAAACATCATGTACTAAATGCATAACAGAAAGCATCATGTAACTAAATGTATATCTACTATAGCTGGAAGCATGCTATAGCTAGAGCTAAGGCATATCACGAATAATGCATGAACCGATTATGCTCATATTATGCTTCAATATTCATTATCTTTCCTATGTCTAGCTGAGGGCCCGTGTGTCAATATTGAATGCGCGCAGATCATCGGAAACATCCGTGATCACAAACTTAGGAGCCGTTAAGGGAGGCTCATCATATTTAAACTGAAAAAACCTCTTCAAGCGGGAGAGGCCAGTATGACACGCTTAATGATTACCTAATCATTGAATCATTTCTAATATCTTTATGCCATGAGTTTTACTAGGCTATCCCCTAATCATACGTGTTAAGGATGTATGGCGTCTAACTCATGCTTTCATAAATCTACGCGATTATGAAGCTATATGCTCTTATAATATGCTCTGCAATAATTGTGCATGATTTGCATGCTTAAAATAGTGTAAAAACATCATTTTAAACTTATTTTTACTCATGCTATAGGCAGAGTTGTACTTACCTGATCTATAGGCAAAACTTGTACTCTCGCCCTTATCAAATTATAGGTATCTACCTGTTATCATAACTTATTCAATCAATACTCATTGCTAAGTCACTAAGACCATTAGTGACTAAAGCAGCTATTAACGTACGTTACCGATTACCGTCGGTACTAACTTACTCTCTTTTTGGTGAGTTTTGATTCTCTAATCATGGTTAATTAATTTATTTATCCAATAAATTAATTAACGTTACTCTTATGTCACTACTACCATTAGTGACTATAAATTTTATTGTTGTATGGTACCGATGCCCATCAGTACCTAACTGCTCTACTTTGGGAATTTGATATCTAATTTCTAATCGTATTTAATTAATTTGTCTACCTGACAAACCAATCATCGTTACTCACTATCTCACTCAAGCTCAGTCCTTGACTAGTTAACTAACCAGTCAATTGATCGGTTACCTCGCTCATCATTGAGTATGTAGCCTACTAGGTTACTTAGCTTGTTTGGTGTGGTAGCCTACCGGACTACTTTTACTGTTTTATTTATTTTGAAAATTGTTTTAGAAGTATTATAAAATTTTTGGGAAATTTTATATTCTTTGAAACCATCCTCATATC
Organism: Antiaris toxicaria; assembly: GCA_035233585.1. NCBI lineage: Eukaryota > Viridiplantae > Streptophyta > Magnoliopsida > Rosales > Moraceae > Antiaris > Antiaris toxicaria. Next base: position 79,151,725 of record CP141156.1, read on the forward strand.
ACCCTATTGGAAGGTGGGAGTGTTTTATAAAAACCACTTTTCCATTTTAAAAAGGGGAAGAACACATTTTGGTGTTCATTTTTAAAAGTGATTCTTGAACCATTTTACTGAAATTGTTTTAAAACTTGTTTGAAACAACTTAGTTTGTAAATTTGTCAAACATAAACTTTTAGTCCTCGATGAAATGAACAACTCATGTGTTCATCTCGAAGCTTGAATCACACTCTATTGGGCTGTAAACTCATCAAACCCGTGGCTAAGTCAATCCCGGTTTTAGAAAAATATTCGAATTTTACGCTTGTTTAAATACGGCTTTGTTTGGGGCTCAAAACGGCCAAATTTTTAAAATTCGCACAGGTCATCTTAAAGATTTCGACGAGGTCTAAAACTTTCATGTCGAGTCCAATATCTGGTTCAGGCTCTAAGTTGGTTATTTTTACAAAAACCCGAGACTGTTCCTGTGACTCAGGATTTTAGTCCTAGTTTTGGGCTCTGGATAAATACTGCTCAGAAATCCTATCTTAGATTCATTTTTGGCCAAAAGCTATTTGACTTAAAAACAACTGTAATGAAATTTCCTTAAAACTTTATGTTTTGCCAAATCCCGAAATTGGACCATTACATTTTCGAAAATGGCCAAAATCGTGACCTAAAAATTGAGGATAGGTTGGTTTCCAGCCAACCCTAAAAACATCCATCCACACATCCATCCACAAAACTAAAAGCTCAAGCACACAACCACAAAAATACAAAACCAAAAACTAAGGGCTCAAAAATAAAGATTATTACAATCCATTGCTCAAATAAATATGTATAAATTTTCTTGATCAAAACTTAAACAAAACTAATTACAAAAGGGGGTTTTCAGTTTTACCTTATGTGCTATGAACCGAGCATAATCTGGACCAAGGGTGACCAAAAATTTCTGTGTGAACCAAGGGGAAACGGCATTGGCTTGTGGTAGAAGGGAACATCAATATTTTTCTCTTATTATCAAGCCAAAATAACAACTAAAACCACAAAGAAAAAGCCCTAGCAATTTACCTTGAGGTGACCTTGAAATGAGTTTGAGTTAAAGCCTCCAACACAACTAGAATGTGGCTGATTTTTTGGTAAGTTTTTTACTGAGTTTTTGGCTGAGGAAATGGTCATTTTTGGGACTGGAAGGGTTCAGATTTTCTGAAGAGAAAGGGAGAGAAAGTTGTGTTCTCTTGGGTGAGCAAAAGAAAGAAAATGGCAACTTAGGTCAAGCATGTCCTTTTATAGGCAAATCTAACCCAAAATTAATCAACCTAAGCTCACTTAATTGACCTAATTTCTTGCTAACTTGGGGGACAAAAACCTATGGTGGCTACCTTAGAAAACCTAGGAAGGCTGGCACACACAAAGGGGTCAAATTGCCTTAAATGCATTGTTTGCTCATGTGATAAAACTATTACATTTTTTATTCAATGTGTCATAACCTAGGCAATATTTTAACGGCCACTTTTGGGCTACTTTGCAGCTGGTTTTTTGATGCCATTTCAGCTGCAATACATGGTTTTCTAAGGGGAAAATTCATCTGTAATGCTTCTCTTAGCAGTCTAATTTCCCATAGCGGTGTTCGATCCTTTCTCGACGGTGTTCTAGATTTCGATCGAATTGGGTTTTCTGAATTCGATATTTATATTGATAGTTCTTGGTTAGGTTGTAATGCCTATGAGCTCATTCTGTATCTATTTTACTATTCATTTTCTATACTGTAGTTGTATCTAGATTGTGTTGTCCTTGCGTATGCATAAGGAGGCGTTTTCGCGCGAAATTTCAATCACATTCTCTCCTGACTAATTTGGACATGATCATTTTAAATTTATCAGTTTTACGTCCATCTGAGGTCATCTGGACCAGTTTTCAGGATCTGTGTGACCCCACCTCGTAAAACATGTTTTGTGCTCAATTGACTAATTTGAGCATTCTGAGTCTAAATATATCAGTTTTGGGTTGAAAAAAGGTCATCTTGACCCCTTTCCCGATACTGCGTATCTCTCAAATAAAAATTGACATTTCGTGTTCAATTGACTAAATTGAGCCTACTGACAATTAATATATCAGTTTTATGTCAAATTAAGGTCGTCTTGTCCATTAACCTGACACTACATATCTACTATTCATTATTTATTATTTTCTGTTTAACTGATTAGTTTGAGCATTCTGACTCTGATTTTGTCAATTTCTGGGTAAGAAGAGGTCATTTGAACCATTTTTCTTGATACTGTACCTCTGTTAGGGTAATTATCACTACTGTGCTCAGATAACCAGTTTGAGCATACTGATGACTTGCTCACCAGTTCTATGTCAAGAAATGGTCGTCTGGACTGGTTTCTTGATATTGCGTGTCTTATATGCACATACACATAATAAGGTTGACCGATTTCACTTTCGGTTTTTCCTTTTATTGCATGAATAGTAATTAAACGTTACTGTACCCGTTTAATTCATTTAACTGAAAAATATACTGTATTTATTAACTTAATTATTCATTACATAGTAATTAGGTTTCATAAATCATGAGAGCCATTAAAGCAGCTCTCTGCTTAATGCATAGCCTCCAACATAGGCTTTTAAACAGGCGTGTATAATGCAACACAGGCGTGTGTTCTTCAGACACGGGCATGTACAGTTGAGATTACTTAACACGCCCAATTCCTGGAACACACGTCTCACATGCTTAGCCATCCAAGCGGTACACAACTACTTACACGACTATGTACCTGACCGTGTTACACTTGCACGGCCACTTACACTTTTACAGTCCCTCACACATACACAGTCTGAACGGTACATGGCCACTTACACAGCTGTACATGACCGTGTTCTTTAAATGTGCACTAAAAGACATCAAATTATTCCAAATTTATTCCATAATTACTTATTACATCGTAATTGTGTTCCATGAATATGGGGGTCATTACAACTTACCCCCTTTACAAAATTTTCATCCTAAAAAATTAGAATAATTCCAGGAATTCTCTTTTCATATCTTCTTCCCATTCTCATATGGCTTCCTCTATACTATGGTTCTACCACAACACTTTTACCAGGGGTATGACTTTATTTCTAAGCACCTTTGAAGGAAAATAAATCGGTAAAAATGTATCAGAGTGGCGCAGCGGAACAATAAAAAATTTTTAGATCGTTAAATATCTCATGATGCCATATACAATAAACCAACAACAATTAGAACTCATATCTCAAGGATGCCAAACTGCAGGAGGAGAATGACCGGAGGGCTTCAACCAACTAGCCTTCTCTACTATTCTCCAATTCCCATATGGCTGAGTGTGTGGGCACTCTGAACCTCGATCGGTATGCTAGCATTGCTAGTCTTCTTCCGACCACCCAAATCTCTAAAGAACTTATTGTCACGGTGGGCTGTGCAACAATAAGCTTGCTCACCTGAGAGTCTGTGGTCTAAGAGAACTGGAGTGGCAGGACCTCTATTTATAGACCTGCATGAGGTGATTCTCTGAATTCGAATTAGATTAGGAGAAGATATTCTCCCTTATCCACAAGCACAAAATCTGAATTTTCCAAGGGAAAATCCCAACAATAAAATTCAACCACTTTAGGATAAATCCAATCCGAATCTAAACAAGAATTTAACTAGAATTTTATCTCCCTTTTTTCAACCAAAAAATCTGAAAATTCAAAAGAGAAAATCCCCACAAAAATTCGGCCACTTTTGGATAAGGGAGAATCAAAATTCCACTAGGATTTTCAAGCTTGAATCTTATCTCATCCTTATCCAAAATAACCGAAAATCTCCTAGGAGATTCACTCCAAAATTTCGGCCATTATCTGGGAGGAGATAATCCAAATTCAACTGGGATTGAAACTTGAATTTTTCCTTGAACGTTATCCACAAAAAATCTGAAAAATCATTGAGGATAATCCTCAAAATTTTCATCCAACTTTAGTTAGGATTTGGATTCAAAATTCAAGTAGGATTCTAACAAGATTATCCTCACTATATCTAACTCAAATTCGAATTTCATTCCTTGTGGATTTACCACAACAAATTCGAATCTCACTTGGACTGTGATTCAAAATTTGAATTTCAAATTTCAAATTCGAATTTCAAATTCAAATTTCAAAATCCATAAAACAGTTGTATTTCAAACTCTTGTTCTCATGGATAATTTTCTACAACTCTAATCCAATCTCAAATAAAATCATGGCAACTTTATTTGGAGTTCGAATAATTGTGTACTCTATTATCCAAAACAAAATCTAAATCCAACCGGAGAGAATCTTGTCTACCATCCTAATCCTATGTCAACACCATCCATGCATAATAAACTAGCCAAGAGCATACACAAATCAATTTGCCAAACGTTAAGGAATTATGTGGAGATAGTAGAGGGACTGATTGGACATACATAATCGGGCTCCCGCAAATCCATATGATCATCATTCTTTACCGAACAACTCAATCATATGATCACTAATTTCAGAGTCACATCACTATAAACCTGAAACTGAACTCCCAATTATATACCGTATTACGTAAGCCTGTGACAAGCTATCGTCCAATGACCTTGTCATGTATGCAGAACCCTCATATGATATCCATGATCAGCCTTAGGCCAAAGTCCGTTTAATCCTACTGATCAGGCTATCTTAAAGTTCCATTATACTATCGAATAAAGAAAATGATTATTCACCATATGTGAATGAGAAGTCATCCGCCCAGCAGACGACCCAAGGCCTTGTCCATTTTCACATTCAGTATAATGCATTTAAGAGGATACCCTTAAGTCCTCATTAGAGCTATGATTCCGATATCTGTAAATGAACCTTTCATCGTATACAAGTCATGCACCCAATGATCCAGTCTATAAGCTTACTACCTTGAGACGCTTTAGCCATTGGAACATCAAAGTACACAAGTCATATACATGAAGCTGTCCTTTTACTTGGTTGCTGCACAATGAACGTCAAAAGCAGATCGATCCACTCAAAGCGGACTTCGTAGATCAATCATGCTTTAGTCCCGGTCTAATATGTCACCACCAAGCAATATATCTATGTCTCTACTTGGGAGTCCAGCTCCAAACAGTCAAGACAAACCGTCCCCTCCAAGGCTTTAGACAACATAATAGTCTTAACACGAGTTAGATGTTCAGTCTAACCCCATAGACTATAGACCATAATTTAGACCGCTAACTTTAGAACATTGTCTTCTCGCATATAAGAGTCCATTGCATGCAACATTCTAACAGTTTAACACAAGCAGTCAGGGAGCCATATTTGCTTACATTTACTTTAACATGTAAATAAAACGAGGACAAATAGTAATGTAATGAATAACCTCTATATATAATTTTATTATCCACTTCAAAATAAATACATCAAAATGTCTCTAATGCTTAGGGTATTTCCTAACAGTCTCCCACTTGCCCTAAGCCAATAGATGTGCCATGTTACACATCCCCATCACCTCTACGTGCCTCTCAAAGCTTCTATTCACCAAAGTCTTAGTAAAGGGATCGGTAATGTTGTCCTCAGACGCGATCTAACATACATCCACTTGTCTTGTCTCCACGTGCCTTCTAATAATATGATATCTCCGATCTATGTGCTTGGTCCTCTTGTGGTGCCGAGATTCCCTTGTGTTGGCAATAGCCCCAGTGTTATCACAGTAAAGTGTGATAGGCTTGTCAACACCCAGAATGACCTCAAGGTCTCTAAAGAAGTTACGGAGCCAAACCGCTTCTTTAGATGCCTCAGCCGCAGCCACATACTCAACCTCCATAGTAGAGTCAGCTGTGCAGCCTTGCTTCATGCTCCTCCACACAATGGCGCCTCCTCCGAGTAAAAACACTGATCTAGATGTCGATTTCCTCAAATCCTTACAAGTCTGGAAGTCTAAGTCTGTGTATCCTATGGGTATTAGGTCCCCTCCAGAATACACCAGCATATAATCCCTCATTCTCTTAAGATATTTGAGTATATGCTTTACTGCTTGCCAGTGCTTGGTTCCAGGATTTGCTTGATATTGACTCACCATACCTACTGCAAAACAAATATCCGGGTGAGTGCAAAGCATAGCGTACATAAGGTTACCCACAGCGGATGCATAAGGGACCTTACTCATACGCTCTCTTTCTTCCGATGTCTTGGGACAGTCATCCAATGAAAGAGTTAAACCGGCAATAGAAGGTTGTGAACCTTTCTTTGCCTCTTGCATTGCATATTTATCAATTATTTTATCTATGTATGAAGCTTGGGATAACGCTATCATTTTGTTCTTTCAATCTCTGAAGAGATGAATGCCTAGAACATAATTAGCTTCTCCTACGTCCTTCATGTCAAACTATTGGTGTAACCAAAGCTTGACCGATGATAAGTTCCCTACATCATTCCCAATGAGTAGTATATCATCGACATAGAATATCAGAAAGACCACTTTTCCATCCTTAATATGTTTATAAACACAGGGTTCATCAACGTTCTGCTCAAAACCAAATGTCTTAATCGCTTGATCAAACCTCTGGTTCCATGAGCGGGATGCTTGCTTTAATCTATAAATGGATCTAAGCAACTTGCATACTTTCCTTTCTTGGCCTTTCGCTATGAACCTTTCAGGATGTATCATATAGATACACTCTTCAAGATGGCCATTCAAGAATGCTGTCTTGACATCCATTTGCCAGATCTCGTAATCACGAGCCGCAGCAATGGACAGCAGAATACGGATAGACTTCAGCATAGCAACAGGCAAAAAGGTTTCATCATAATCGATTCCAGGCTTTTGCGTGTACCCCTTTGAAACCAGTCTAGCTTTGAAAGTTTCCACTCTTCCTTCCGCATCCTTCTTTCTTTTGTAGACCCATTTGCATCCAATGGATTTTATCCCATCCGGCAAATCTACAAGTTCCCAAATAGGGTTGGATTTCATAGAATCCATCTCATTGTTCATAGCCTGTTTCCAAGATTTAGAATCAACATCGTTTATAGCTTCATCATAGGTGACCGGATCATCCTTATGCTCATGAGTCTCGGCCTGGTATACCTCAGCATCATACATGAAGAAATTAGGTTTCTTCGAAACCCTCCCACTACGACGAGGCACCCAAAATTGTTGATCGTCTGCAGGTCCTTCATCGGAACTCGGACTTGCATCCAAGATCGAAATATGTGGAGCAGTTCTTTCACCCGATAACTCCTTTAGCACCACTTTGCTTCGAGGCTTAAAGTGATTCATGTGACTTTCCTCCAAGAATGTCGCATGTGTTGAGACAATGACTTTTTGTTCCTTCGGGTTATAGAACAGACCTCCTTTAGTTCCCTTTGGATACCCTACAAACATGCACAATTCTGATCTTGGTTCCAACTTTTTCACATCCCCATCCAGTACATGCGTCGGGCAGCCCCATATTCTCATATGTCCAAGGAAGGGCTTCCTGCCACGCCACAATTCATACGGAGTTCTGGGAATTGATTTGCTTGGAACCTGGTTTAGAATATAGCATGCCATTTGTAAAGCATATCCCCAAAATGATAATGGCAGCATTGAATAACTCATCATGGACCGTACCATATCCAACAAGGTCCCGTTTCTCCTTTCGACTACACCATTCTATTGTGGAGTACCAGGTGCAGTCAATTGGGATAATATCCCATTTTCTACAAGATGTCCTAGAAATTCATCGGAGAGGTATTCGCCACCTCGATCAGATCGAAGTGTCTTTACGGATTTATCCAATTACTTTTCCACTTAAGTACGATACTCTTTGAACTTGTCAAAGGTTTCGCTCTTGCGGTGCATCAGATACACATATCCATACCTCGAGTAATCATCTATAAAGGAAACATAATACTCGAACCCTCCTCGTGCTGTGACGTTTATGGGGCCACATACGTCAGTGTGCACAATTTCTAAGAGCTCCTGATCCCTTGTACCCTTAGCTCCAAAAGACCTCTTAGTCATTTTACCCTCTAGACAAGACTCACATTGAGGAAGACGTACCTCCTCCAGAGATTCCAGAGGACCGTCATTCACCAATCTTTGAATCCTATCCTGATTAATATGACCAAGTCTTAAATGCCAAAGATACGCCTTGTTAGAGTGAGAAACTTTCAACCTTTTAGAGTTATCTATTAATTCGGTGTCAAGCAGTGAGTACGTCATTGGTTTGATCAAATATAGGTTTCCATCCATCCAGCCAGAACAGATAAAAGACTTATTTCTACGAGTATCAACTCTTTTACTAAAAGAAACTGAATAAGAATCCTTTATTAAACAAGCTACTGATATAAGGTTCCTCTTAAAATTAGGAACATAAAAGCAGTCTTTCAATAAAATAAACCTAAATTGATCAAAGTAAAGGTAAATATCTCTCATTGCCTCAGCCACCACCAAGCTGCTGTCTCTAGTTCGCAACGAGAGGCTCCTATCATGTAGACTTCTCGTTTCCACGAACCCCTGCATAGAAACACAAACATGATTAGTGGCGCTTGAATTAATGACCCAAGTGTCTTTCGATTCTTCCACCAAACACACTTCCAAGTAATGAAGTTCCTTACCTTCCTTGCTCTTGGTGGCTAGGAATTTCCAGCAAGCCTTCTTAAAGTGACCTACCTTCCCACAACGAAAGCATTTGGACTTTTTAGGGTCCCTGGGCTTCTTGTTCTTCTTCTTTTTCTTCCCATCCGAGACTGGAGGATTAGAAGAACTAGAAGCCACTTGCTTCTGATTTGGCCTCTTCCTCTTCCGCGAGGGTTTGGAAGATTCCGCCAAATTGGCCTCTCCTTTGGGTTGGACCGCATCCCCATCCCTGATCATCCACTCATAAGCTTGGAGTTGCTTCATGAGCTCGGTTAGTCCTAACTCCCTTGTCGCCAGATTGTATACGGCCTTAAACCTCACAAAATCTTTAGACAGAGTTTTAAACACCATCTAGATCTGGGTGTTGTAGTCCAACTCAGCACCGTTTTCGGCAGCCTTAGCAAAGAATCCCATTAGAGTGATCATATGGTCCTTCACCGGAGTACCCGCCTTTTGCTTAGAGTTCATAATACTGGTTATAGCGGACTGTCGAGCCAACATTTCTTGGCCTCTGAACATGTCCTCTAGATTGTCCATGATCTCCCTAGCATCCTGATAAGTTTCATGCTGCTTTTGTAAAGCACTCGTCATGCTAGCAAGCATGTAACATCGAGGTATATCATTGGATTCTCTCCAACGAGTATAGGCAACCGGGACCTCCTCAAGCGGTGTGTCAGGTTTTGGCCCTGGTGGGCATGATTCGTCCAGTACGAACTTGTGTCTCTCGCAGCTGAGAACTATTAACAGATTTCTTTTCCAATCCTTATAATTATCACCATTGAGTTTATTCTCAGTAAGTATTGAAATGAGGGGTGTCGGTGACATTTTGAACTGAAATAAAATTATACTAGACATCATTACAAAGCCCAAACAAATATACAGATAATTTAGCAAATAAAACATACAAGTATGTTCCTACATGAAACTTGAAAAACATGTAGCATTGCAACGGTAATTCTCAGCACCTACTGGCCTAAGCCACCGAGGGGTGGTCATGAAAACAAATAGCTGGAACATGGACCCCATCCAATTAATATATGTAGCCTTAAATCCTCCAAGGTTAAGACATATATTAATAACCGCTTATTTGGCCACCAGTTTGGTTAACAGAGCTTCTAGGAAAGGTTAATAAGTAAACGAGTCTTGAGTGTATAACCATTGTTTACGTAGCCCGATCCACGTCCTACCAAGCCATCGAGGGGTGGTCATGAATAGGATCGTACCCTAACACTTTTTCCACATAGGAGATCCAATCTAATATACCGACGACGGTAAACACCTACCGAGGAGTGTGGTCAGGGCAGAACTGACGCGAGGCGTTACCATGCTTTCACATATGGATCAACAATGGAGGCCGTGGGTTTTGTTTGAAACCCTCTCCCACTCAATATTTTGAAAAACCTGCAAGTTTTGACAAATTATGTATGGTCAATATAGTATGAGTGGCACTCAGCTATCCTATATGACATGTTATCAAATTTTTGCATATAAAACATCCATCAATACATATTTATACATCCATGACATATCACAGAAAAAATAATTGACAGAATAACCAAGCCATGTTTCCATCCTAGAACAAAGAAAATAAAGATTACAAAATTTCATCCAAAGCATTATTTGGGTCTTGAATTTTGTTTCGTCTTCTTGTATCCATCTTTATGTAGCCTCTCCATTTATTTCTCATCCCAAAAATCATTTAAAATTTAAATCTCCAAAAATTTAAATTTGAAATTCAAATTCCGAATTCGAATTTCAAATTTAAATTTCAAATTCAAATTTTAAACAATATTAGACATCATGTGTTATAATATGTAATTACAAAAATTTCAAATTTTCAATTAAATATTTTTAAACATGATTTAAAATTAAATCTCAAATTTAAAAATCAAAATTTTTCGATTTTTGAATCTTCGCACCACCGCCCTCGGAGGCGGCAGCTGTCGTGGGTAGCCCCCAGCCCCACGGGGGGGGCTGTGGGGGGGGGGGGGGGCTGGCAGCCCACGGTCGCCCATGTGCAGGCCTGCCGAGCCGCAGGCCAAGCCTGCAGCGCCAGGCTGCACGCCCAGGCTGGGCGCAGCAGCCAGCAGGCTACAGGCAGCACCTGCAACCACAGGCTGCACGCCCAGGTTGCGGCCAGCCTCGGGGAGGCCACGGCCACCCTCGGCTGCAGGCCAAGCCTGCGGCCGTGGGTGATTACGGCCTGCACAGGGGCTGCAGCCCCACCAAGGCCCGACGGCCTATCCCGAGGGGTCGTGTCTCGATTTTCGTGTCATATTCCAATTTACCTATTAGGATCTCCAAAAATTAATTTGAATCCCAATTAAATTGAAATTTTCCACACAATCAAAATTTCAACCTTTAAATCAAATTTAACTTTAGGAAAAAATAAATTACGGTCTTCAATCTTCAATCTCCTCCAAGAATAATTACATAAAAATTCCTAAACCGTTTCCGGTGTACAAAAATTCTAACCATAAAAATTCTAAGAGACAAAAATTAAAATCCATGGGAAAATTACAGCGTTAATAAACTACTCCCATGGTTACATAAAAATTCCTAGATACAATTTTTCTAAACTCTAAGGAACCATAACCGGCATAAACAAGCACGCTTATAATAATTCAAAAAATTAAAATAACCACATACTTTACACATAATACATGATAACAACATACCCTAGAATGCCACTCTCTAAATATCAAATCCGTACATAAATAAAAAGACTAAGTAATTGCCTAATTTATGTACATGGCATAGTCATGAGACGGCTCTGATACCAATTGTAGAAAAATAAATCGGTAAAAACGTATCAGAGTGGCGCAGCGGAATAATAAAAAATTTTAGATCATTAAATATCTCATGATGCCATATACAATAAACCAACAACAATTAGAACTCATACCTCAAGGATGCCAAACTGCAGGAAGAGAATGACCGGAGGGCTTCAACCAACTAGCCTTCTCTACTATTCTCCAATTCCCATATGGCTGAGTGTGTGGGCACTCTGAACCTCAATCGGTATGCTAACACTACTAGTCTTCTTCCGCCCACCCAGATCTCTAAAGAACTTATTGTCACAGTGGGCTGTGCAACAATAAGCCTGCTCACCTGAGAGTCTGTGGTCTAAGAGAACTGGAGTGGCAGGACCTCTATTTATAGACCTGCATGAGGTGATTCTCTGAATTCGAATTGGATTAGGAGAAGATATTCTCCCTTATCCACAAGCACAAAATCTGAATTTTCCAAGGGAAAATCCCAACAATAAAATTCGATCAATTTAGGATAAATCCAATCCAAATCTAAACATGATTTTAACGAGAATTTTATCTTCCTTTTTTCAACCAAAAAATCTGAAAATTCTAAGGAGAAAATCTCCACAAAACTTTGGCCACTTTTGGATAAGGGAGAATCAAAATTCCACTAAGATTTTCAAGCTCGAATCTTATCTCATCCTTATCCAAAATAACCGAAAATCTCCTAGGAGATTCACTCCAAAATTTCGGCCATTATCTGGGAGGAGAGAATCCAAATTCAACTGGGATTGAAACTTGAATTTTTCCTTGAATCTTATCCACAAAAAATCTGAAAATCATTGAGGATAATCCTCAAAATTTTCGTCCAACTTTAGTTAGGATTTGGATTCAAAATTCAAGTAGGATTCTAACAAGATTATCCTCTCCATATCCAACTCAAATTCGAATTTCATTCCTTGTAGATTTACCACAACAAATTCGAATCCCACTTGGACTGTGATTCAAAATTTGAATTTCAAATTTCAAATTCGAATTTCAAATTCAAATTTCAAATTTCAAATTTCAAATTTCAAATTTCAAATTTAAATTTCAAATTCAAATTTCAAATTCAAATTTCAAATTTCAAATTTCAAAATCCACAAAACAGTTGTATTTCAAACTCTTGTTCTCATGGATAATTTTCTACAACTCCAATCCAATCTCAAATAAAATCATGGCAACTTTATTTGGAGTTCGAATAATTATGTACTCTATTATCCAAAACAAAATCTGAGTCCAACCGGAAAGAATCTTGTCTACCATCCTAATCTTATGTCAACACCGTCCATGCATAATAAACTAACCAAGAGCATACACAAATCAATTTGCCAAACGTTAAGGAATTATGTGGAGCTAGTAGAGGGACTGATTGGACATATATAATCGGGCTCCCGGAAATCCATATGATCATCATTCTTTACCGAACAACTCAATCATATGATCACTAATTTCAGAGTCACACCACTATAAACCTGAAACTGAACTCCCAATTATATACTGTATTACGTAAGCCTGTGACAAGCTATCGTCCAATGACCTTGTCATGTATGCAAAACGCTCATATGACATCCATGATCAGCCTTAGGCCAAAGTCCGTTTAATCCTACTGATCAGGCTATCTTAAAGTTCCATTATACTACCGAATAAAGAAAATGATTATTCACCATATGTGAATGAGAAGTCATCCGCCCAGCAGACGACCCTAGGCCTTATCCATTTTCATATTCAGTATAATGCCTTTAAGAGGATACCCTTAACTCCTCATTAGAGTTATGATTCCGATATCTGTAAATGAACCCTTCATCGTATATAAGTCATGCACCTAACGAATCGGTCTATAAGCTTACTACCTCTAAGACGCTTTGACCATTGGAACATCAAAGTACACAAGTCATATACATGAAGCTGTCCTTTTACTCAAGATTAAGGTTGCTGCACAATGAACGTCAAAAGCAGATCAAACCACTCAAAGCGGACTTTATAGATTAATCACGCTTTAGTCCCGGTCTAATATGTCACTACCAAGCAACATATCTATGTCTCTATTTGGGAGTCCAGCTCCAGATAGTCAAGACAAACCGTCTCCCCCAAGGCTTTAGACAACATAATAGTCTTAACATGAGTTAGATGCTTAGTCTAACCCCATAGACTACAGACCATAGTTTAGACCACTAACTTTAGAACATTGTCTTCTCGCATACAAAAGACCATTGCATGCGATGTTCTAACAGTTTAACACAAGCAGTCAGGGAGCCATATTTGCTTACATTTACTTTAACATGTAAATAAAACGAGGACAGATAGTAATGTAATGAGTAACCTCTATATATAATTTTATTATCCAGTTCAAAATAAATACATCAAAATGTCTCTAATGCTTAGGGCATTTCCTAACAACCTTCTCTTCCCTGGCTAAGATCTGTACGGGTTTCTCCTTATACATCATATCAGTGTGAACTTCTACGGGTGCTTGGCTCAAAACATGGGAGCTGTCTGGCATGTACTTCTTCAGCATCTAGACGTAGAAGACATTATGCACTGAAGCTAACTCGGGAGGGAGTGCTAATCTGTAAGCCACCTTCCCAACTTTTTCGATTACCTTGAAGGGTCCTATATACCTAGGACTAAGCTTTCCCTTCTTTCCAAAGCGCATCACCCCTTTCATGGATGCCACCTTGAGAAAGACTGAGTCTCCTTCTTGAAACTTGAGGGGTATATGGTGCTTATCTGCATAACTCTTTTGGCGACTGTGTGCTGTATCCAATCTCTCTCATATCAACTTCACGTCTGCCGTTGTATTCCTAATAAAGTCCATGCTGGTAAGCTGTGTGACAACCCATGCCCTGAGTGGCTCGGACCGTTACTTTAAACTACTACTGATACTTTAACTTACTTACTTAATACTATAATTTTGGGGATTTTTTTTAAAGCCATACATTTTTACCGTTCACGTACATATGCTTTACAAATACAAAGGTTCAAATAATAGAAGTTCAATCTTACATACATACTTATGAAAGCACTTGACTGATTACTACTCAAAATAGAACTGTTTGTTTAACTTTGTGTGGAAGTCAAAACATGCGACGGTATCCACAACCTCACCCTCACGTTTGCCTCTGCTGCCGTCATCGTCCAACATGGTCTAAGCCATAGGTCACTTACCTATAGCATGAACACACACTGTAAGCTTTATGCCCAGTAAGTACAACATGTCATCCACAAAACATATTTAAAATATAATACACACTTAAAACATATAAGCCTGTCATACACTGAATCATACCACATATTAGATGCAAAACTAGAGCATCACACTAAACTAAAAACATAATAGTAACTTCTCATAACTGAATACATAACAGAAAACATCATGTACTGAATGCATATGTACTATAGCTGGAAGCATACTAGACTATAGCTAAGGCATATCGTGAACAATGCATGAATCGATTATGCTCATATTATGCTTCAATATTCATTATCTCTCCTATGTCTAGTTGAGGGCCTGTGTGTCAGTACCGAAGTGCACACGAATCATTGAAAATATCCATGATCTTAGTGAGTCTTACGCCCGTGGGCCATATGCCCCTTATGTATTAAGAGCCATCGGCATAGGCTCATCATACTTAAACTGAAAAACCTCTTCAAGTAGGAGAGGTCGGTACGACACACGTTCTTTTAATTACCCAATTGTTGATTCATATCTGATATTCTTATGCCATAAGCTCTACTAGGCTATCCCTAATCTCACCCTATAGGGATGTATGGCATCTAACTTATGTTTTCATCAATCTACGTGATTGTGAAACTACATGCTCTTATAACATGCTATGCAACAACTGTGCATGATTTGCATACTAAACATAGTGTAAAAATATTATTTTAAACTCATTTATGCTCATGCTGTAGGCAAAGTTGTACTTACCTAATCTACAAGCAAACTTATACTCTCGCCCTTATCAAGTTACAGGTATGTACCTGTCATCATAATGTATTCCGTCAATACTTATTGCTGAGTCACTAATACCGTTAGTGACAAAGCAGCTATTTACATATGTTACCGATTGCCATTGGTACTGAGTTGCTCTCCTTTTGGTAAGTTTTGATTCTCTATTCATGGTTAATTAATTTATTACCCAATAAATTAATTAATGTCATTAGTGATTATAACTTGTATTGTTCTATGGTACCGAGGCTTATCGGCACCTAACTATTCTACTTTAGGAATTTGGTATCTAATTTCTAATCGTGCTTGATTAATTTGTCTACTTGACAGTTTAATCATCGTCCCTCACTATTTCATTCAAAACTCGATCCTTGACTAGTTGACCGACTAGTCAACTGACCGGTTACCTCACACATCATGGACTAGGTAGCCTACCGGGTTACTTAGCTTGTTTGGTATGGTAGCCTATCAGGCTATTTCTACTATTTTATTTATTTCGAAAATTGTTTTGGAAGTCTTATAAAATTTTTGGGAAAATTTATGTTCTTTAAAATTGTCCCCATATCATCCCGTTGGAAGGTGGGGGCATTTTATCAAAACCATATATTCATTTTAAAAAGGGAAGAACACATTTTGGTGTTCGTTTTTAAAGGTGGTTCTTGAATCATTTAACGAAACTATTTTAAAACTTGCTTGAAATGGTTTAATTTGTAAATTTGGCAAACATAGAACTTTTCATCCTCGATGAGATGAACAACTCTCGTGTTCATCTCAGAGCTCAAATCAAAGTCTAACAGGTCCTAAACTCGTCAAACCTGCGGCTAAACTTGTGTCCAGTTTTTAGAAAAATTTCCAGGTTTATGCTTGTTTAAATATGGCTCTCTTTGGGGCCTGAAACGGCCAAATTTTTAAAATTCACTCCAGTCATCTTAAAGGTTTCGACGAGATCTACAACTTTCATGTTGAGTCCGAGATCTAGTTCAGATTGTAATTTGGTCATTTTTAACAAAACCCGAGACTATTCCTGTTGCTCAGGATTTTGGTTCCACTTTTGAACTCTGGTGAAAAACAACTCAGAAAACCTATCTTAGAGCCATTTTTGGCCAAAAGCTAATGCAAAAACAACCATAAAAAATTTTTCTTAAAACTTTGTGTTTTATTAATCCCAAAATCAGACCATAAGGTGGTCAAAAATGGCCAAAAACCATGGCCTAAAAACTGAGGACCGGTGAGTTTCCAGCCAACCCTAAAAACGTCCATTCACACATCCATCCCAAAAACTTAATCCACAACCACACAACCACGTAAACTTAAAAATAAAATTCTAAGGCTCAAAATAAACTTGTTACAACCCATTACACAAATAAATACACATAAATTTCCTTGATCAAAACTTAAAAATTACTAAACCACAAAAAAGGGGTTTTTAGTTTTACCTTGTGTACTATGGACCAAGCACAAACTAGACCAATGGGTGGGTAACCAAAACCATGGGGTTCTTAGTGAAAAAAAGAGGTTAACCTTAGCTAGAAAGGAAGCACAAAAATTTCTTTTTATCATCAAGCCAAAAGAACTAACAAACCCACAAAGATTGGTTCTAGAACTTTACCAAAAATAACAACCTTGAGTGGCTTGAAATGACCTTGAGAGGGAGCCTTCTAAACAAGCTTGAATAGGGCTAATTTTTGGTTATCTTTAGCTGGGTTTCTTGGATGAAAATGGTCAGTTTCTGGGCTAGAGGGGGTTTAGATTTTCTGAAGAGAATAGGAGAGAATGTTGTGTTTTCTTGAGTGAGCAAAAGAAAGGAACATGACCTAAAGGTAAGCACACATATTTATAGGAAAAAGTTAAGCAAGATTAATCAACCTTAAGCCCAATTAATCAAGCCAATTTTAGCCAAATTGGGGACAAATCCCCTGCTGCTTTCTGCCCTCAAAACCTGAGGAAGGACTGCACAAAACAAAGGGGTCAAGTGCCTTAAATGCATGGTTGGCTATGTGACAAAAACTATTGCATTTTTTATTCAATATGTCATACCTATTTGCAATATTTTAATGCCAACTTTTGGGTTACTTTGCAGCATGTTTTCTGCTACTTTTTTAGCTGGGATTCACGGTTTTCTAAGGGGAAATTCATCTACAAAAACTCCTCTTAGCAGTCTAATTTCCCACAGTAGTGTTCGGTCCTTTCTCGACGGTGTTCTAGATTTCGATCGAAATTGGATTTTCTGAATCTGATATTTATACTAATAATTCCTAGTTAGGTTGTAATGCCTATGAGCCCATTTTGTGTCCATTTTACTGTTTATTTCCTATACTGTGGTTGTGTCTACACTGTGTTATCCTTGCGTATGTATAACAAGGTGTTTTCGCGTGAAATTTCAAACACAGTCTCTCCTAACTAATTTAGACGTGTTGATTTCAATTTTATCAGTTTTACATCTATCTGAAGTCGTTTGAACCAGTTTTTGGGATCTGTGTGACCCCACCTCGAAAAACATGTTTTGTGCTCAATTGACTAATTTGAGCGTTCTGAGTCTAAACATATCAGTTTGGACTGAGAAAAGGTCTTGACCCCTATCCTGATACTGCGTATTTCTCAAAAAAAAATTTATGTTTTATGGTCAATTGACCAAATTGAGCCTGCTGACTGTTAATGTATCAATTTTAAGTCAAATTAAGGCTGTCTTGGCCATTAACCAAACACGGCGTATTTGCTATTCACTATTCATTGTTTTCTGTTTAGTTGACTAGTCTGAGCACTCTGACTCTGATTTTGTCAGTTTTTGAGCGAGATGAGGTCATCTGGGCCATTTTTCTCGATACTATACTCCGTTAGGGTAATTATCGCTGTTGTGCTCAGATGACCGGTCCAAGCATACGGATGACTTGCTCACCAGTTTTGTGTCAAAAAATGGTCATTTGGATCAGTTTCCTGATACTGCATGTCTTATATGCACATATACATAATAGGGTGGACTGATTTCACTATTGGTTACCTCCTTCACTGCATGAATAGTAATTAAACGTGTCTATACCCCTTTAATTCATTCAATTGGAAAATATATTGTATTTATTAACTTGATTACTCATTACATAGTAATTAGGTTTCATGAATCATGAGAGTCGTTACAGCGGCTCTCTGCTTAATATACGGGCTCATACATGGGCATGTATCATGCAACACAGGTGTGTGCACTCCAAACACGGGCATGTACTAGTTGAGATGGCTCAACATGCCCAGTCCCTGGAACGTGGCCTCTTATATGTTCTACCATTCGAGTGGTACATAGCTACTTACACGGCCGTGTACCTAACCGTGTTGTACTTACATGGCCACTTACACTTACACAGTCTCTCACACGTACACAGTCCAAACGGTACAATGCTACTTACACAGCTATGTACCTAACCATGTTCTTCAAATATGCATTAAAAGGCATCAAATTATTCCAATTTCATTCCATAATGACTTATTACACAGTACGTAGGTTCTATGAATATGGGGGTCATTACAACCTATCCCCTTTACAAAATTTTCATCCTCGAAAATTAGAATAATTCCAGGAAGTCTCTTTTCATATTTTCTTCCCGTTCTCAGGTGGCTTCCTCTATACTATGGTTCTACCACAATACTTTTAGCAAAGGTATAACTTTATTTCTAAGGACCTTCTCTTCCTTGGCTAAGATCTGCACAGGTATCTCCTTAAATGTCAGATCGGCATGGATTTCTACGGGTTCTTGGCTCAAAACATGGGAGCTATTATGTACGTACTTCTTTAGCATCGAGATGTAGAAGACATTATGCACTGAAGCTAACTCAGGAGGAAGTGCTAATCTATAAGCCACCTTCCCGACTCTCTCAATTATCATGAAGGGTCCTATGTACCTAGGACTCAGCTTTCCCTTCTTTCCAAAGTGCATCACCCCTTTCATGGGTGCCACCTTGAGAAAGATGGAATCTCCTTCTTGAAACTCAAGAGGTCTACGATGTCTATCGGTGTAGCTTTTTTGGTGACTGTGCGCTGTATCTAATCTCTTTCGTATTAGCTTCACGTCTGCCATTGTATTCTAAATGAAGTCCGTGCTAGTAAGTTGTTTCTCTCTGGTCTCATGACAGCGAACTGAAGATCTGCATTTTTATCCATAGAGTGCCTCATAGGGTACCATCCCAATCGAGGAATGGTAGTTGTTATTGTATGAGAACTCAATCAAAGGTAGCTTCTGATCCTAGTTTCCTTTGAAGTCTAGGACATAAGCTCTCAACATATCTTCTAATGTTTGTATGGTCCTCTCGGACTGACTGTTAGTCTAAGGATGGAAAGTTGTGCTAAACTTCAATCTAGTTCCTAATGAGGCCTGGACGCTCTACTAAAACCTGGAGGTGAAGCATCCTTCGTGATCTGAAATAATGGACTTTGGCACTTCATGCAATCTTATTATCTGAGCTACATACATTTCTGCCAGTCTTTCTACCTAGTAGCTCACTTTCATAGCTAGAAATTGAGTTGATTTCGTCAATCGGTTTACAATTACCCAGATTGCATCATTGTCGCTTGATGTCTTCAGCAATCCGACTATGAAATCCATCGTAATCTAGTCCCATTTCCATTCTGGTAGCTTGATCTTCTATAGTTCTCCTACTGACCGTTGATGTTCCATCTTTTGACACGTAAGGCATCTGGCAACAAACTCGGCGACGTCATTCTTCATTCTCGGCCACCAAAAACTTATCTTTAGGTCGTTATACATCTTGTTTGTCCCTCGATGTATAGAGTATGGTGTCTCATGAGCCTCTAAAAGGATTATTTTCTTGAGTTCTTCATCTTTCGGAACACACACTCTATCTCTGTAATAGAGTACGCCTTCCTTAGAGACTTTAAACTCTGAACTCTAGTCCTCTATAGTTTCCTTTCTGAGCTTGTTCAGGGACAAATCAAGGTCCTGATTGGCCTTGATTTCTTCTAGGAGCATTGATTGGAGGGTTATTTCAGATAACCTGCCCATCAAAATCTCAATCTCACTGTTGCATAGTTCCTTTTGTAGCACTTCTAACAAGGCGTTGATAGTTATGAGTGACGAAGAATGCTTTTGACTCAATGCATCGGCCACCTTACTGGTTTTTCCTGGATGGTATAGGATCTCATAGTCATAATCCTTTACAAGTTCTAGCCATCTTTGCTGCCTCATATTAAGTTCCTTTTATGTGAAAATGTACTTGAGGCTCTGGTGGCCTGTGTAAATTTCGCACTTGACACTGTACAGGTAGTGCCTCCATATCTTGAGTGTGAAAACAACCACTACTAGTCCAAATCGTGTTTTGGGTAGTTCTTTTCATGGTCCTTAAGTTATCACAAAGCATACGTGACCACTCTACCATTTTACATTAACACAGCTCTTAACCCAGTCTTGGATGCATCATTGTAAATCACTAAGTTTCCTTGACCAACATCTGGAATGATCAGTATTAGAGCGCTTGTGAATCTTTGTTTCAGCTCCTAGAAGCTCTTTTCACACTTATTTGTCCACTCATACTTCTTTTCCTTCTTAGTGAGCGCTGTGAGTGGTACGGCTAGCTTTGAAAAGCCTTCGACGAAGTACCGATAATACCTTGCTAGGCCTAATAAATTACAGATCTCCGTCATGTTTCTCGGAATTGGCCATGCACTAACTACCTCAACCTTTGCTGGGTCCACAAGCACTCCCTCCTTGGAGACTATGTGACCTAGTAAATGGACTTTTACCAGCTAAAACTCACACTTGGAGAATTTGGCATACAGCTAATAATCTCGCAGCTTGCGTAAGATGGCCTTCAAATGCTCTTCTTGCTCCTCCTTCATCCTAGAGTATACAAGTATGTCATCGATGAACATAATGACAAACTTGTCTAAAAATTCCTTGAACACTCGGTTCATCAGGTCCATGAAGGCTGCGGGGGTGTTCGTTAGTCCGAACGATATGACCAGAAACTCATAGCATCCATACCGTGTTCAGAAAGCTATTTTGGGTACATCCTCATCCCTGATTCGTAGCTAATGTTACCCTGAGTGTTGGTCAATTTTCGAGAATATTACAGCGTCTTAGAGCTGATCAAATAGATCGTCGATCTGTGGTAGCAGATACTTGTTCTTGATTGTTAGTTTGTTTAGCTCTCTATAGTCGATGCACATTCTTAGCATTCCATCCTTTTTCTTCACGAACAATAGGGTGCTCCCCAAGGTGAACAGATTTGTCAAATGAATCCCTTATCCATCAAGTCCTTTAGCTGGATTTGGAGCTCCTTTAACTCTACCAGGGCCATTCAATAGGGGCCCTTGGAGATGGGGACTAACCTTGGTAAAAGTTCAATCTCGAGTGATATTTCACACTCTGGCAGAAGCCTGGAAATTCTTCTGGAAATACTTCAACAAACTCTCTAACCACTGGCACACTATCTGGCCCTATCTCTGCTTCTTGAGTCTTGTCCAGTACATGCACTAAGAAGCTGGTGCATCCACTGGATAACAACTTGTGGGCTTTCATCATTGATATCATCGTCTTTGGCTACTTTAGCGACAAACCCTTGTAGATGAACTTCTCGCACCAACTGGTTCGAAGGTAACCTCTCGCCTTCGACAATTTATGATGGCATTATACTTTGTGAGGAAGTCCATTCCCATAATTACGTCATAGTCATATATGTCAACGACGATCTGGTTGACGCTCAATTCTCGCCTGTAGATAACTACTGGCATCTGGCGTACCCAATAGTTAGACTACAAAACCTCCCCTGAGGGAAGGGCAGTTTGAAAAGTTTGTCCCATTCTATCTAAGTTCCTGTCTAGCTTCCTGCAAATTTTGATGATGCGAATGAATAGATGGCTCCAGAATCAAACAAAACTAATGTAGCTGAGTTAGTGACAGAAAGCTGACCTGTCACCATTATTGAGGTTCCAGCTTCTGCATCATCCCTCGTGAATGTATAGATTCTTTCTTGGGTGTTGGGAGCCTCCAACCTACCTCGGGCGATCGATAGGCATTCAATCCTAGCTTGGGTGGCATGACATTGGCCACCTATTGTACGGGCTTGGCTTTGCTGGTTGGAGTGGTAGTTTTTGGCATAGTTGTCTTCCTTGCCACAAATAAAACAACCACTCGTTCCCTGGCGGCACTCTCCTGGATGCTTTTTTCCGTACTTTTGGCAAGACAGGTGTTGGTTGTCATTTCTTCCCCTGTTGTTCTTTTTCTGGGGAAAATTCCTTTGCGAACCTTGGTTGCCTGGGTTCCCCTTCTATTTGTTGTTGTTATTGTGAGATTGCCTGTTGTGTTGGATGGTCCCTACATTCTGTCCCTTGTGTTGCGATTTAGAGTTTTGCTTCCCTTTGGTCTACTTGGCTTGGGTCTTTTCCTCTCTTCAGGCTTTAAAGATATGAGCCCTTCTCTCTTTATCCTAAGCCAACCAATATTCTACTTGGATGGCCTTATTGACATATTCAGCCACTGTTGCTGGTCCGTGGCTTCCACTGCAGACTTGGATGGTGATGTCCGTTCGGAATATCTTCAGCATCCTTCTAACCCTCTCTTTCTCGGTCGGCACCAAATCTGGGCAGAGTCGAGCCAGCTGCTTAAAGTTTCTAACTGCATCTATGACAGTCATACCACCTTGGTGCAGGTTGTTGAATTCATCCTGCTGGGTTGCTAGTGTCTTGTCTTTAAAGTACATTTCTTTGAACTCGTTAATGAATTCAGTCCAGCTCATTTTATTAACATTCCTCCAGATGGCTACCATCTTCTACCATTGCCGTGCCCCCTTGCGTAGGGCAAAGGATGCACATAACACCTTCTCTCTATCAGTTAATCCCACAAAGTCCAAGATTACTTAGATATCAGTCAACTAGTCATCGGCCTCTATGGGATTAATAGTTCCTTCGAATTTTGATACCTTCATGCACCAGAATTTCTCATATAAATCACCTACCCTAAGGGTTGGCAGAAGAACGTTGGCTACAGCAAGGACAGTCGTTGCTGGGGGTGCTAATGCCCCTTGGGCTGAGGGAGCTGCTTGCTCCCTCGGAGTATCAGAATCTACTGGAGCCCTTCTGAATTGGCACCTGAGCTGTCTGTGGTACTTGGTTTTGTCGGCCTAGTTGCTCCCTAAGTCGGTCTAGGTCACGCTGTTGATTTTCCATCATTTCTCACATAGCTATGAGCTTCGCCATTAATTCGTCTTCCTGGGAAGCTTGGTTTGTCTGGGCTCTTGTCTTTGCCATGTTTTCCTATGTAATCTTATCATACAGCAGGAAAGGAAAATACAAGTTTTTTATTTTCAAACCTGGAAATTGTGTCACATATCATTTTCTTATTCAACAATCTTAGATATAAGTATACATATTATATCTTTCTTTCTCTTATGATGTGATGTTCAGTACAATTTGCCACATCGCATTGAAATATCGCCTGAGTGCCAAGACTCATCTTGCACATTCTATCCCACTATTGTCATGTGTGGAAAAATCAAATCTAGGCCCTCTAAGCAAAATGATTCTGCATTTCATAATATTTTTACAAAAATATGTACAACCTTCTAGTTTGGTGGGAGTGACGCACACTTCCCAGTGTACAGTCCCAAAAGGGTATATTAAGCTAAGTCTAGTGGGAAAAGTTGCTGCTTCCCTTCATATATTTACATAGTTAGAATTCTCGCAAAAAAAGTCACTACTGCAAGAGGGACACTCCCAATTCCGCATCAGACTTCTTCTCATTGTCACTATTGTTGAGAGGAAACTCCTCTGGATCCTCCTCTTCATCTCCCAAGACAAAACTAGCTTCATCATCACTGGCTATGATGACTTGGGACTCATACATCCCTATCCATTCGTTATCGCTGAAGTGGACGAGGATCTTCTCTCCCTCATCATCAGGATGG
The DNA here is from genome assembly GCA_035233585.1 of Antiaris toxicaria. NCBI lineage: Eukaryota > Viridiplantae > Streptophyta > Magnoliopsida > Rosales > Moraceae > Antiaris > Antiaris toxicaria. The sequence goes on from CP141156.1 coordinate 79,175,963, forward strand.
GTGTCAGGAAGAGCCTCTTCATCGTCCTCTTCCAAGGGGTGTTCGAGAAATAGAGGGGCTGGTTTAGGATTCTCTATTGGTTCCCTTCGCCACCTCGATCAGATCAAAGTGTCTTTATGGATTTACCTAATTGCTTTTCCACTTATGCACGATACTCTTTGAACTTGTCAAAGGTTTCGCTATTGCGGTGCATCTGGTACACATATCCATACCTCGAGTAATCATCTATAAAGAAGACATAATACTCAAATCCTCCTCATGCCGTGGCGTTCATGGGGCCATATACATCAGTGTGCACAATTTCTAATAGTTCCTGAGCCCTAGTACCCTTAGCTCCAAAAGACCTTTTAGTCATCTTACCATCAAGACAAGACTCACATTAAGGAAGACGTACCTCCTCCAGAGATTATAGAGGATTGTCTTTCACTAACCTTTGAATCTTTTCCTGATTAATATGACTAAGTCTTAAATGCCAAAGATACGCCTTGTTAGAATGAGAAACTTTCAACCTTTTAGAGTTATTTATTAATTCGGTGTCAAGCAGTAAGTACATCTTTGGTTTGATCAAATATAGGTTTCCATCCATCCATCCAGAACAAATAAAAGACTTATTTTTGCGAATATCAACTCTTTTACTAAAAGAAATTGAATAAGAATCCTTTATTAAACAAGCTACTGATATAAGGTTCCTCCTAAAATTAGGAACATAAAAACGGTCTTTTAATAAAATAAACCTAAATTCATCAAAGTAAAGGTAAACGTCTCCCACTGCCTCAGCTACAACAAAGCTACCATCTCCGATCCGCAACGAGAGGCTCCTATCATGTAGACTTCTCGTTTCCATGAACCCCTACATAGAAACATAAACATGATTAGTGGCTTCCAAATCAATGACCCAAGTGTCTTCGATTCTTCCACCAAACACGCTTCTAAATAGTAAAGTTCCTTGCCTTCCTTGCCCTTGGAGGCTAGGATTCCCGGCAAGCCTTCCTGTTCTTCTTCTTCTTCTTCCCATCCGAGATAAGAGGATTAGAAGAATTAGAAGTCGCTTACTTTTGATTTGGCCTCTTCCTCTTCCGTGAGGGTTTGGAAGATTTTGCCAAATTGGCCTCTCCTTTTGGTTAGATCGCATCCCCATCCTTGATCATCTGCTCATAAGCTTGGAGTTACTTCATGAGCTCAGTTAGTCCTGACTCCCTTGTTGCCAGATTACATGCGGCCTTAAACCCCATAAAATCTTTTGACAGAGTTTTGAACACCATCTCGATCTGGGTGTTGTAGTCCAATTCAGCACCGTTCTCGGCAGCCTCAGCAAAGAATCCCATTAGAGTAATCATATGGTCCTTAACCGAAGTATCTACCTTTTGCTTAGATTTCATAATGCTAGTAATAGCAGACTGTCGAGCCAATTTTTCTTGGCCTCCGAATATGTTCTCCAGATTTTCCATGATCTATCCAGCAACTTGATAAGTCTCATGCTACTTTTGTAAAGCACTCGTCATGCTAGCAAGAATGTAGCATTGAGCTATCTCATTGGATTCTCTCCAACGAGTATAGGCAACCGAGACCTCCTCAAGCAATGTGTCAGGTTTGGGCCTAGGTGGGCATGGTTCGTCCAACATGAACTTGTGTCTCTCGCAGCTAAGAACTATCAGTAGATTTCTTTTCCAATCTTTATAATTATCGCCATTTAGCTTATTTTCAGTAAGTATCGAAATGAGGGGTGTCGGAGACATTTTGAACTGAAATAAAATTATACAAGACATCATTACAAAGCCCAAGCAAATATACAAATAATTTAGCAAATAAAACATACAAGTATGTTCCTACATGAAACTTGAAAAAACATGTAGCATTGCAACGGTAATTCTCAGCACGTATTGCCCCAAGCCACCGAGGGGTGGTCATGAGACAAATAACCAGAACATGGACCCCGTCCAATTAGTATATGTTAGCTTAAATCCTCCAAGGTTAAGACATATATTAATAACCGCTTATTTTTGCCACCAGTTTAGTTAACAAAGCTTCTAGGGAAGGTTAATAACTAAACGAGTCTTGAGTATATAACCATTGTTTACGTAGCCCGATCCACATTCTACCAAGCCACCGAGGGGTGGTCATGAATAGGATCGTGCCCGAACACGTTTTCTACATAAGAGATCTAACCGAGTATACCGGCGGCGGTAAACACCTATCAAGGGGTGTGGTCAAGACAGAACTAGCGTGAGGCGTTACCATGCTTTCACATATAGATCAACAATGGAGGCCGTGGGTTTTGTTTGAAACCCTCTCCCACTCAATATTTTGAAAAATATGCAAGTTTTGACAAATATGTATGATCAATATAGTATGAGCGGCACTCACCTATCCTATATGACATGTTATCAAATATGCATATAAAACATCCATCAATACATATTTATACATTCATGACTTATCGCAGAAAAAATAATTGACAGAATATTAACCAAGCCATGGTTCCATCCTAGAAGAAAGAAAATAAAGATTACAAAATTCCATTCAAAGCATTTTTTGGGTCTTGAATTTTGTTCAGTCTTCTTGTATCCATCTTTATGTAGCCTCTCCATTTATTTCTCATCCCAAAAATCATTTAAAATTTAAATCCCAAAAATTTAAATTTCAAATTTAAATTTCAAATTCAAATTTTAAACAATTTTAAATATCATATGTAATAATATGTAATTTCAAAAATTTTAAATTTTCAATTACATATTTTTAAACACGATTTAAAAATTAAATCTCAAATTTAAAAATCAAAATTTTTCGACTTTCGAACCATCAGCCCCACAGACCTGAAGGCCGGCAGCTGCCGTGGGCAAACCCCCGGCCTCGGGAGGCTGGCAGCCCACGGCCACAGGCCATGTGCAGCCATGCCGGGCTGCAGGCCAAGCCTGCAGCCATAGGCTGCACGCCTGTGCTGGGCGCAGCAGCCGCTAGGCTGCAGGCGTCGCCTACAGCCATGGGCTGCAGCCCAGGGCTGCGGCCAACCCTTAGGGGGCCACGACCACCCTCGACTGCAGGCAGAACCTGTGGCCGTGGGTATTGCAGTCGTGGGCAGGGGCTGCCATAGCCCCATCCTGCCCGAGGGTAGGGGCTGCAACCCCACCACGGCTGGTGGTCCATCCTGAAGGGTCGATCGATTTCTGTGTCATATTCCAATTTACCCATTAGGATCTCCAAAAATTAATTTGAATCCTAATTAAATTGAAATTTTCCACACAATCAAAATTTCAACCTTTAAATTAAATTTAACTTTTGGAAAAAATAAATTACGGTCTTCAAACTTCAATCCCCTCCAAGAATAATTACATAAAATTTCCTAAACTATTTCGTGTGTACAAAAATTCTAATCATAATAATTCTAAGACCAAAAGAAAAAATTAAAATCCATGAGAAAATTATGGTGATAATAAACTACTCCCATGGTTACATAAAAAATTCCTAGATACAATTTTCTAAATTCTAAGGAATCATAACCGGCATATATCAAGCGTGCTTTTAATAATTTAAAAAATTAAAATAACCACATACTACATACATAATACATGATAACAACATAAAGGAATACTAGAATGCCACTCTCTAAATATCAAATCCATACATAAATAAAAAAACTAACTAATTGTCTAATTTATGTACATGGCATAGTCACGAGATGTCTCTGATACCAATTGTAGGAAATAAATCGGTAAAAACGTATCAGAGTAGTGCAGCGGAACAATAAAATTTTTTTAAGATCGTTAAATATCTCGTGATACCATATACAATAAACCAACAACAACAAAACTCATACCTCAAGAGGACGCCAATACTACAGGAGGAGGACTGGAGGGCTTCAACCAACCAGCCTTCTCTACTATTCTCCAATTCCTGGATGGCAGAGTGTGTGGGCACTCGGTTCCTCGACCGGTATGCTAGCACTACTAGTCTTCTTCCGACCACCCAGATCTCTAAAGAACTTATTATCACGGTGAGTTGTGCAATAATAAGCCTGCTCACCTTAGAGTCTGTGGTCTGAGAGAACTTGAGTGGCAGGACCTCTATTTATAGACTTTCATGAGGTGATCCTCTGAATTTGAATTGGATTAGGAAAAGATTTTCTCCCTTATCCACAACCCAAAATCTGAATTTTTCAAGCCAAAAATCTAATTAAAAAATTCGGCCACCTTCTAGGATTTTGCATTCAAAATTCGAATAGGATTTTAACTTGAATTTTATCTCATCATTAACTAATAAAAACCAAAAATCCCTTTTAAGATTTCCTTAAAAATTTTTGGCTACAAAAAGTAGGGAGAGAATCAAAATTCAACTAGGATTTTCAAGCTTGAATTTTATCTCATCCTTATCCATAAAAAACTGAAAACCTGCATGAGATCTTCCTCAAAAATTTCGGCCACTTTCAGGGAGGAGAGAATTCAAATTCAATTAGGATTGTAACTTGAATTTTTTCCTGAATCTTATCCACACAAAAACCGAAAAATCTATGAGGATGTTCCTCAATATTTTCGTGCAAGTTAGTTAGGATTGAGATTCAAAATTCAAGTAGGATTCAAACAAGATTTTCCTCACCATAATCCAACTCAAATTCGAATTTTAACCTTGTGGAATTATCCACAAAGAATTCGAATTCCACTTGGACTATGATTCAAATTTTGAATTTCAAAATTCAAAATTCAAAATTCAAAATCAAAATTCAAAATTCAAATTTCAATTTCAAATTTCAAATTTCAAATTCAAATTTCAATTTCAAATTTCAAATTCGAATTTCAAATTTAAATTTCAAATTCAAATTTCAAATTCGAATTTCAAATTTAAATCTCAAATTCAAAATTTAAATTTCAAATTTCAAAATTCAAACTTCAAAATCCATAGAAAGTTGTATTTCAAATTTTTCCCTTATGGATAATTTTCTACAACTCCAATCCAATCTCAAATAAAATCATGGTAACTTTATTTGGAGTTTGAATAATTGTGTACTCTATTATCCAAAACAAAATATGAATTCAACCGGAGAGAATCTTGTCCACCATCCTGATCCTATGTCAACACCATCTACGCATAATCAACTAGCCAATAAGTACACATAAATCAGCCTTATCTAATGACCTTGTCATATATACAAAACCCTCATATGATATCCATGATCAGCCTTAGGTCAAAGTCTATTTAATCCTACTGATCAGGCTATCTTAAAGTTCCATTATACTACTGAATAAGAAAATGATTATTCACCATATGTGAATAAGAAGTCATCTGCCCAGCAGACGACCCAAGGCCCTGTCCATTTTCACATCCAATATAATGCCTTTAAGAGGATACCTTTAACTCCTTGGAGCTATGATTCTGATATCTGTAAAACAACCCTCCATCGTATACAAGTCATGCACCCAACGAACTGGTCTATAAGCTTACCACCTCTGAGATGCTTTTGCCATTGGAACATCAAAGTACACAAGTCATATACATGAAGTAGTTCATTTACTCAGGATTAAGGTTATTGCATAATGAACATCAAAAAGTAGATTGATCTACTCATAACGGACTACGTAGATCGATCACGCTTTAGTCCCAGTCTAATATGTCACCACCAAACAACATATCTATGTCTCTACTTGAGAGTCTATGCTCTGGACAATCAAGACAAACCGTCCCCACCATTGCTTTAGACAACATAATAGTCTTAATATGAGTTAGATGCTCGGTCTAACCCCATAGACTACAGACCTTAGTTTAGACCGCTTACTTTAGAACATTGTCTTCTCGCATACAAAAGTCCATTGCATGCAACGTTCTAACTATTTTAACACAAGCAGTCAGTGAGCCATATTTGCTTACATTTACTTTAACATGTAAATAGAATAAGGACAAATAATAATGTAATGAATAACCTTTATATATAATTTTCTTATCCAATTCAAAATACATAAAATGTCTTTAATGCTTAGGGCATTTCCTAACATGGCATGCTTCAAAAATAACCTCCATGTGGTGGATCCAATATGCGAGTTCATGTGGGTAGCGACCATCATATAGGTCTGGTCGCATGGCGGTGAAAGCCAGGCTTGCCTGTCGATCTTCTTGTACTTGACGGGGGCCAATCGGTGCGGCCATTATCTCCTATTGTAATTTAAATGTCAACTTATATACTAACATAGAAGGAAAAATGAAACTAACTTACTTGGACTGATGGGGCAGGTGTGAAGCGATGTAAGGTAGGGTAGCAGGATACCGCTCTGATGCCAACTATGACGCCCTGTGCCCTGAGTAGCCGGGACCATCACTTAAAAACTACTACTTGTACTTTTACTTTAAAACTGATGCATAAACTTACTTACCCAGATACCATAATTTTAGGAATTTTTTTTGAGGGTGTACGTATTTACGATTCACGTACGTATCCTTTAAATATACATCGTCTAAATTATTGGGAGTTCATTTATACATACATACTTATAACTTGTTCAACTTATTACTATTCAAAATATACTATTCAAATGTATTGTTACTATTCCAAAATATACTATTACTCAAAACTATGCAGAAAATTTAAACTTGTGGTGGTATCCATAACCTTGCCCTCACATCCGCCACCGCCGCCGTCATCGCCCATTGATGCTTAAGCCGTAGGACGCTTACCTATAGCATGAACGCACACTGTAAGCTTTATGCCTAGTAAGTACAACATGTCGTCCGTTAAACATGTTTAAATCATAATACATATTTAAAATTATATAAGCATGTCAGGCATTAACATATACTACTAAAACATTCATCATATCAGAACATCACACATCATTGAATACATAACATCTCTTACTTGAATACATAACAGAAAACATCATGTACTGAATGCATATCTACTATAGCTGAAAGCACAATGAACTATAACTAATGCATACTATGAAAAATGCATGATCCGGTTATGCTCATTTATGCTTCAATATTCTTTTTCTTGCCTATGTCTAGCTTTGGGCCTATGTCTCAATACCGAGTGCGTGCAGATCATTAGAAACGCCTGTGATCACTTAACTTAAGAGCCACCAACGGCGGCTCATCTCATCTTACTTTAACTTGAAAAACCTTTTCAACAGAAAAGGCCAGTACGACACGCTTATTAATTTTCATCTTGTTTATCTGATCTGGCCGTATGCTCTACTAAGCTATCCCTAATCTTACGCGATAGGGATGTATGGCATTTAACTTATTCTTTCATCAATCTACGTGATTGTGAAACTATATGCTCTTATACATGCTATGCGACAACTTGTGCATGGTATGCATACTTAACATACTGTAAAAATCATCATTTAAAATCATTTTGCTCATGCTGTAGGCAGAGTTGCACTTACCTAGTTTGCAAACAAACTTGTACTCTCTCCTTAGTCAACTTATAAGTAACTACCTGTCATCAATAATGTATCACATCAATAATGGTCATTGAGTGACTAATACCATTAATGACCAAAGAAGATACTGCGTATGGTACCAATAGCCGTCGGTACTAACTTACTCTCTTTTGGTGAGTTTAATCCCTTATACTTGGTTAATTAATTTATTACCAATGAATTAATTATCATCGTTCTTAGGTCACTATTACTGTTAGTGATGTAACTTGCATCGTTGTAGGACACCGAGGTCCATCGTGTTTGATTAAGTTGTCTACTTGATAAATTAATCATCGTTCCTCACTATATCGTTCAAACTCAGTCCTTGACTGGTTGACCAACTAGTCAACTGACCGGTTACCTCGCGCGTTGTTGACTTGGTAGCCTATCGAGATATCGCTACTGTGTTATTTTGAAAATGGTCTTGGTTGCCTTATAAAAATTTGTGAAAATTATGTACTTTAAAACCGTCCCCTTATCACCCAGTTATAAGATGGGGGTGTTTTATTAAAATCATGTTTTTATTATAAAAAGGGTAGAACACATTTGGTGTTTGCATTTTAAAGGTGGTTTTTGAATCACTTACCGAAACTATTTTTAAAATGTGCTTGAAAAGACTTAATTTGTAAATTTGGTGAACATAAAACTTTTTGTCCTCAACAAGATGAACAACTTTCATGTTCACCTCGGAGCTAAACTCAAACTCCAATGGCTCCTAAACTCACTAAACCCGTAGCTACTTTTGCCTAGTTTTTGAAAAGTTTCCAGTTTTACACTATTTTGAAAACGGCTCAATTTAAGGACTGAAACAGCTAAATTTTTAAAACATGTGTCGGTTGTCTTAAAGGTTCGATGAGATCTACAACTTTCATGTTGAGCCTGTGATCCGTTTCGGAATCTAAATGGGTCATTTTTAACAAAACTCGTGACTGTTTTTGGGTTTGGATTTTTAGTCCCTATTTTGGACACCGAATGAAAACCACTAGAAAAACCTATCTTAGTGTCGTTTTTTGCCAAAACCTTTTTGATGCAAAAAATACCATAACGAAATTTCTTTAAAACTCTATATTTTAGTAAATCCCAAATTTGGACTCTAACTTGGTTAAAATAGCCAAAACTCATGGCCTATTTTTGGGGACAGATTATGTGTCCAGCCATTTTTAAACGTCCATGCTCACATATACATACATCCATTCGTAAAAATGTAAACGACAACCACACGACCACATAACTTAAAAAATGAAATGCTAAGGGCTCAAAATAAACTTATTACAACCCATGGCATAAACTAATGCACATAAATTCCTTGATCCAAAACTTAAAAATAACTAAATTTCAAAAAGGTTGTTTTTCGATTTTACCTTACGTGCTAGGAATCAAGCATACCGAATCAAAACTCGAGTGACATAAATGGCTGTGTGAACTGAGAGAGGTTGAGATTGGTTTATGCTAGCAAAAACACGAAAATTTTCCTCTTAATATCAAACCAAAATAATAACTAAAAACACAAGGATTGGTTCTAAAAACTTACCCTTGAATGCACTTGAAATGGCTTGGAATGAAAATCTCCTAACACAAGCTTAAAGGGCTAAATTTTAGAAAGCTTTTGGCTGGATTTTTGGCCTGAAAAATGGTAGTTTTGGGGGCTTGGAGGTGGTCGGCCGCAGCATGAAAAGAAAGAGAAAGGAGTGTTCTGTTTTGGGCGCAAAAGTAAGAAAGTAGCACCTAAGGTCAAGCATGGCCTTTTATAGGCAAAACCTAAGCAAGATTAACCAACTTTATGTGACAACCAGGAAATTTCATCATTCTTAGAAAAATTGGTACATGGAATGTACACCATGAAATTCATGTTTAAAATGTGAAAATGTAGTGATTTTATGTGTGTACACGTGTGTGTCGTATATAGTATCAAGAAATTGGTCAAGATGGCCTTTTCTTGATATAAAACTGATATATTTAGAATCAGTATGCTCAAAATAGTCAATTGAGTATAAAATGTAATTTTTGATCGAGGAACATGTAGCATCAAGAAATTGGTCAAGATGACATTTTCTTGATATAAAACTGATATATTTGGAATCAGAATGCTCAAATTAGTTATTTAAGCACAAAAAGTAAATTTTGATCGGGAAATATGTAGTACCGGAAAGCTAGTCGAGACGACCTTGAATGAAGTTGAAACTGATAAATTTGGGTTCAGTATGCCCAAATTAGTTAGTATATCCTATCAGCATGCTTAAATTAGTCATTTGAGCATAAAAGGTAAATTTTAACTAGGAAATCGCAGTACCAAAATCTGGTCAAGATGACCTCGAATGAAAATAAAACTAATATATTTGGGTTCAGCACGCTCAAATTAGTCAGGATAGCCCATGTTAAAAATTTTCAAAAGAAAAAGGGGGGGGGGGGGAGGGGGGGTTGTATAAAAGAGAAAAATTGCAAAAAGGGCCCCCATATTATCCTTATCTCCTTTTCTCCCCACACTACCTAAATATGAACAGTGACCGACCATCGGAAACGGTATCCATTTTCGACACCGCTGACACCATTGGAAAGCTCTCGCCGAGCTGAGTCCAACGTTGTGCCAACGCGATGGAACCGATGCTGGAGGAAGCGTCACGCACTGCCTAAAGCTGCTGGTGGCCGAAAACTTCTCGCCGTCTGACATCCAAATGCCATGATTCTAGTCCTAATGGATTTGTGGTGAAGAGTAGAAAAAACCCAGGCCTCATTTCCACTCAACGGCCGCCGGATCGCGCCATCCAAGTCCACCCGTTGCCGCCGTCCCTATGGAATCCAACGATTCTGGTGGAGTTAAGTGACATGGTGGGTACCAAAATGTTCAGAATCATGCAACTAAGCAAAGCCCCAAGTCAATTTTGGGCAACAAAGCCGACACAATGGAGAACCAACCTCGCCGCCACCGTCGCACTTTCGAGGGTCGATTTCTGGCAATAGGAGCTTCAATTGGTGAAATTGACACCACCAATGGATTTCTCTCGTCGAGCTCTTCAAGATGATGACCACCTTTTCCCTCACCGCTGCCAGTCAATATCAGTCAACAGTGAGTTAACGCCGGTCAACAGCGACCGGTGACAAAAATTTGCAGAATGGCCCGTTGGCCTACTTTTGACGTTCCGGACACGTCCGCGGCATCGGAATTGCAAGATAGAATTTCAAATGTGAAGAATGGAGAATTAAAATTTGTCCATGTGAGACCGAACGGTTCGTTCGATCACCGATGGGATGATTTCGGTAGTGATTTCAGTTCCTTCATTGCTTAATTTATGTTTTGGAATGATTATGTATTTTGGCATGTGAAATTGTACGAAAAATGGACTATGTCTATGAAAAATAGTTAAATAAGAAAATTTATAAAATGTGAAGTTTTTTACGTAAAAGTTGAGTTTTACGTAAATATATATGCCTTTGGTATAGTACGTGGTAAATTAGAATAGGTTAGATGGTTTCGAGATGTTTCCTAAATGCCAGGAACCTAAAAATTAAGCAGAAATGCTGTCGAAATTTTAAAAATAGCACAAGGGGGTATTTTAGGAAACAAGGGGTAAAAATATGGTCAAGACGGAAACCCAAGCCCCCTCGAATGATTTTAAGTATTAATGAATGAGTCAAGCTCTAGAAAAGGATGACGGATGTTTTAAGGATTAGTAAACCAAGAATTTTAGCAATTAATGCTATAAAAGCTTGGTAAAGCCTAAGAAAAATTATTTTATGATTTTTGGGTTTAGAAAATCTAGTCTAAGCATTAAAATGAAAATGATACGACCTAAAGACTCGTTAGGGGCAAAACAGTCATTTTGATCGAAAATTTCAAGAATGATAGAAAATGACTCTAATGGACTTAGAATGACTTAATTAAGATTTTAAAGGTCAGAACTAAGTTATAAATCAAGGAAAAGTAAGGATTGATGAAAAAATCCCGTTTGGTGCAAAAATGATAATTTTGCTAAAGTTTAGCAGAAAAGTTATAATGGGATATTAGACCCCTAAGTTTATGATTGGGAAATGGAACGTAGAATTTTTACGTTTTATTAAGCTTTATATATGACTTAAGTAACAAAAATAACCATTGATTTTCCGGTTGTAGGAACCCGATCCAGACGCAATGAAGGAATGTCTACAGATCCAGAAAGCAAGAAAAAAGATACTAGCAAAGTAACTGTAAGTTTAAACATTTCCCTAGCTGCAACATGAACTAACATGTTCGGTCTATATTTATGTGTTATATAAAAGTTATGTATGTAAGTGCAATATGTACTAAAGTGTGACTAACATAACGCACGCTATAAAAATTACCTTAAGAAAGGAAGAAAAGAGATGAATGAAAGAAATAAATAAATGACTTATGAAATGCTTATGAAAGAAATGAAAGAAAAGAAATGAAAGAAAGAGAGAATGAATGTACGAACAAAAAGATAAAGTAAGGAAAGAGAAAGATAAGTAAGATAATAAGACTGAAAAGTTAAGGTTTGCATACTGGCCTCCCTTGTGGAGGCCGGTGTGGTGCTACCCCAAAAGAGAGTTAGGGTCAGCCAACTACCTCTCTTTCAGGTCTATAGCCTCCACACAGAATGTGGTGCAACCCCAAAAGAGAGGTAGTTGGCTGACCCTACCCCGAAAGGCATGGTAGCTATAATCCATCTATAAAACACGGTGGATTAAGATGACCGTGGGGTTGATTGATGGGTAGCTCCACATTCCTCCATTGGTCCGCACGCACTAGGTACGTCCAACCATGGGCCCACAAGAGAAAGTGAAAGAAAGAAAATGAAAGAAAAGACAAGTAAAGATCAGTGAAAGAAAAGGAAAGAAAAGAAAGTAAAGCAAAGAAAAGCTAAGAAAAGAAAAGAACCGAACGATATGATATAAATGAAAGAGTGAACAATAAAAATGAGAGTTAATGAGAAGAGAATGACATGAAAGGAAGAAAGAACAAAAGAATAATAAAAATGAATGAATGAAAAGTAGACAAGTATAATGAGACTAACATGTATGTATATGTTATGATATGCATAAATTGATATGCATAAGTCAGTCTTACGAATTTTAAGTATGTTTGTAATGTTTAAGCATACATTTAGTATGCTATGTTTAAATTGATATATGTATACAATGTTTTGTATGATGTTAAGTATGTTATGCTTAAGATGTTAAGCATACATTATGTATGCTATGTTTAAATTATGTTATGTTAAAGAGTATGAAAATTTGTTCTCGATGTTAGAATATGTTGAGTATGAAGTTTAAAGTAATATATGATATATGTTATGTTAATGTTCTGATGCCCAGTTGGTATCAGATATGCTCTGTCCAAAAATATATGAGTTATTATTTGTCATGAATGTATGTTTGAACTTACTAAGCCTGTCGCTCATAAGTTTGTTTATGTTGCAGGTAAGCAACCTGCCCAACGATAAGACAAATGGTGAATGATGAATGATGTCTGCATGTGCCAAGGGACTAAGCAAGGGTTATAGTACCGCTATGAGTCTTCTACTGGGCTATTTAAAGAGAGTATTGAAACGAAATGTTTATGAAGTAATAAAGTTTAAAATTAAGTAAAATGTTTACTTTAGTAAATGTTTTACGATACAGTTTTCAAGTTTAAAGTTTAAGAAAAAAAAAATTTTATTCCCCATTTTCACATTCAAATGATATGTTAAAATAACTATAATAAAGAAAGTATGTTCAAAGTAAGATCCCAGCTATTACACTTGGTATCAAAATGAGTTAAAAGTAAGTTTAAAGTTGAGGAAGCTACGTACTAGCTATCACACATGATATCAGAGCACAAGTAAGGATAGTAGTAGTAGACGAGACATTTCACCTTAAGCCTAATTAATGAAGCCAACCTTTGCCAAATTAAGGGAAACATTTGCTGCCATCCGCCCCTAAAAAAGCTGAGCAAGGCTGCACATGGGGAAGGCCAAATAAAAAAGAATTTTCCTTGTTGGCCATGTGAGGAAATTCAGAATTGTCTAATCAAAAGGTGGCCAACACATCCCTAACTTTAGGGAAAACTTTTCCCACTTTTTAGGGCTGTGTTTAGGGCTTTCTTAGCTGCTTGAACACAGTTTTCTAGGGGAAAATTTCATCTGTAAAGTCTTCTCTTTACGGTCTAATTTCCACCGTTCAGTATCTGACCCTTTTTCGACAGTGTTCTAGTTTTCAACCGAAATTGGATTTTCTGAATCCGATTTTTATACTATCAATTCTTAGTTGGTTTGTACTGTCTAAGAGCCCATTCTATACCAATTTACTATTCATTTTCTATACTGTGGTTGTGTCACACTGTGTTGTCTTTGCGCATGCAAAACGAGGTGTTCCCGTGTGAAATTTCAAACACAGTCTCTCCTGACTAATTTGGACATGCTGATTTTAATTTTATCAGTTCTATGTCCATTTAAGGTCATCTGGACCAGTTTTCAGGATCTATATGATCTCACCTCAAAAAATGTGTCAGTGTCCGATTGACTAATTTGGCCGTTCTGAGTCTAAATATATCAGTTTCGGGATAAGAAAAGGTCGCCTTAACCCTTATCCCGATACTGCGTATCTCTTAAACAAAAATTCTTGTTTTATACTCAATTGACCAGATTGAGCCTACTAACTATTAATATATCAGTTTTAGGTCAAATTATGGCCGTCTTGGCCATTAATCTAACACTACTTTTTTACTATTTACTATTCACTGTCTTCTACTTAACTGACTAATCTGAGCGTTCTGACTCCAATTTTATCAGTCTCTGAGCAAGAAGAGGTCATCTGGACCATTGTTCTCGAAATCGTACCTCTGCTAGGGTTTTTATTGCTGTTGCACTTAGATGTTCGGTCTGAGTATTCTGATGATCTGCTCACCAGTGTTGTGTCAGGAAATGGTCATCTGGACCAGTTTCCTGATACTGCGCATATTATACACTTATACACATAATAGGGTGGACCGATTTCACTGCATGAATAGCAATTAAACGTTACGGTTCCTGTTTAATCTATTTAACTAGAAAATATACTGTATTTTTCAACTTAATTACTCGTTGCATGGTAATTAAGTTTCATGTATTACGAGAGTCTTTACCACAGCTCTGTGCTCAATACACGGCCTTCTACATGGGTTCTTACACAGGCATGTATAAGGCAACACGGGCGTGTACTGGTTGAAATTTCTCAACACGGTTGCGTCCCGGAACACAGCCTTCTACATGTATACAGTCCAATCGGTACACAGTCATGTACATGACCATGTTCTTTAAATTTACATTAAAAGACATCAAATTATACCTCAATTTCTCATCATATGGAAATTAGGTTACAAGAATGGGGCGGTCCTTACAAAAATGAAAATGATATGGCCCAAAGACCCGTTAAGGGTAAAGCAGTCATTTTGATCAAAAATTTCAGAAATGTTAGAAAAGGGCCCTAATGGACTTACAATGGCTTAATTAAGATTCTAAAGGCTAAAACCAAGTTGTAAATCAAAGAAAAGTAAGGATATGATGAAAAATCCCATTAGGGGTAAAATGGTAATTTTGACAAAAGTTAGCAAAAAAGTTATAAATGGAATATTAGAACCCTAAGTTCATGATTGGAAAATGAAACGTAGAATTTTTACATTTTACTAAGCTTTATGTGTGAAATGAGGATTGAAAATAACCGTTATTATTTTAGTTATAGGGACCTACTCCAGACGCAATGAAGAAACGTCTACGGACTAAGAAAGCAAGAAAAGGGAGATGCTAGCAAAGTATCTATAAGTTCAAGCATTTTGTTGACTGCAACATGAATTGACTAGTCATGTGTATGTGTTCTACGTACGATATGTAAGCTCGAACATGTGATTTGTCTACAACATGAACTGACATGTTATGTCTATGTTTATGTGTTACATGAAAGTTATGTATGTGAGTGTTATATGCACTAAAGTGTGACAACATAATGCACACTATGAAAACTACGTTAAGAAAGAAATGATTTATGAAATGCTTATGAAAGAAATGTTTCAAGAAATGGCAAGAAAAGTTTCTGGCTTTGCACACTATGTAAATTGTGCAATTGTGACATTATATTTTAGTATGTTTACAGAGTCAGAAAGAATGACAAGTTAAAGTAATGAAAGATAAAAATAAGCAAGATAATAAGACTGAAGTTTTAAACTTTGGCATATCAGCTTCCAAAGGTGAGGTTTCATGTTCATGGCTTCCAATCCGACGGGGTACGTCCCAGGTGCAGAAGTTTAAAGTTCAAGTTATATTATGGTATGACCATCAATGGAGCCCGCAAGTGAAACTAAAGCAAAGTAAAGAAAAGAAAAGAATAGTATGATTTGAAAAAAAGAAAGAATAATGAAAATGAAAGAACGAAAAATAAGCAAGCATAACGTGACTAGTATTCGCTGTTATGCGTATGTTATGTTATGCAGAAGTTGATATGCATAAGTTAGTCATATGATGTTAAGTCCGCTCTATATTATGTTAAGTACGTTATGTTTAAGTATGAATGTTTTAAGCAATGGATGGTATGTGTATGCAATGTTTAAGTATGTTTAAAGCGCGTTAAGTATGTTGAAGTATGCGACAAGTATGATTATGATGTAAAGTATGTTCAAGTACGTATAAGTATGTTTAAAATATTATGTACATTAAGTATGAAGTTTAAAGTAATGTATGATATATATTATGTTAATGAATAGATACCACAGTGGTATTAGATATACTCTGTCCTATATGGTATGAGTTCTTATATGTCATGCATGTTTGTTTGAACTTACTGAGCAATTAGTTCACAAGTTTGTTCATGCTATAGGTAAGTAACTTGCATGACGATAAGACAAGTGATGGATGAAAAATAAGATCTACATGTGCCAAGGGACTGGGTGAGGGTTATGGTACTGCTATGAGTCTTCCATTGAGCTATTTGAAAGAAGGCCAAGTTAAATGAATGTTGAAACAAAATGTTTATGATATAATAAATTTTAAATTATGTAAGATGTTTACGTAGTAATGATTTATGATGGAATGGTTTCAAATATGAAATGCCAGTTAAAAAAAAATTTGTACATGTTAAAATAACAAAGTTAAAATGACAAAGTTTAAAAGTATAAAAGGAAGTAAGTTTAAGTATGTTACCGGTGACTCAATGAGGTGGTAGTCTATCATAGTTGGCTTCAGAGCTTGACCATGATAGTGCTGTCTAGCCTTCACTCAGGGCGGCCGCCACAGCTATCTACAGTGATGCCTCGAAAGTGGGCTTGAGAGCAGTTTTGATGCAGAATAGCAAAGTGATTGCATATGCATCGTGCTAACTGAAAGATCATGAGATGAATTATTATAGTGGCTCGGCTTATGTGGAGGCTAAACAGCACTATCACAGTCGTGACAATTGAAGGATCATAAGAAGAATAAGTATGCCAACAACTTACTTTTAATGTACTTTCTTTGTTTAACATACTAATTTTAACTTTCCCATTTTAACGTATACATAAAAAAAATTATGTTTCATTTTTTTAAAACGCACATTTCATGTTTGAATTTCGTTTATCGTAAAACCATTACTATGGTAGTCATTTTTCATAGACAATTTGTACTTTTACAAACATAAATACATAAATCATCATTTCAATATTCTTTTTAAACTACTCAGAGGAAAACTTGTAGCAGGACCATATCCTGCACACAGTCCCTAGCACATGCAGATCCTGCTCATCATCCATTAACTCATCTATTGGTGTGCAGGTTGCTTACCTGCAACATGAATAAACTCGTGAGCTAATTACCCAGTAAGTTCGAACATTCATACATGACTTATAAATACTCGTACCATATGGCACAAAGTATTAACATAACATATAACATACATTGCTTAAAATTCATGCTCAAACATACTTAACATCGTAAACATTCTTAATGTATACTTAAACATCGTAAACATACTTAAATATAATTAAACATACTTAACATAGAACATAGCACGGAGCATCAAACATAGTGTTAGTGCATATTATACTCATTTATGGGTTACATTTTTAGTCTTGGGTCTTTATCTTTCATTACGTTCTGATTTTGGGCCCCATGTTGGTCATACCGCAACGTGTGCATGATCGAGAAGGACATTGAGGAGTGACCCACTAGCCAATTCTCAACAGTCTAACATAACATTAACATAAACATGACATGAGAACCTCCACCTTGCGGGAGGCCGGTATACCAATAAGTGGTTTCATTACCATCTTTCATATTATTCTGACCAAGTGACATTCACATTGCCCCTTGGTTTGGAACACTTTACATGTTTTTCTTTTATTGTGTGTATTTTATTCGACAAGTCGTTGTGCATATAGCACTTATATATATAATTTACATTTTACACATAGACACAGCAGTCAATTCATGTTACAGACAAGGAAATGTCTAAACTTACAGATATTTCGCTAGTATCTCCCTTTTCGCTTTCTGGATTTGCAGATGTTCTTTGGTTGTGTCTGGATCAGGTTCCTATAACCGAAATAACCATGGTTATTTTCGATACTTATTTCATATGTAAAGCTTAATAAAACATAAAAATTCTACATTTAACTTCCTAATTATGAATTTAAGGGGTTTCTACTAACTTTTTGCAAAATGATCATTTTGTCCTGAACTTTTGGCAAAATGACCATTCGGTCCCTAATAGGATTTTTCGTTGTAAACATCCTTCTCTTTTATTTAAATCTTGATTTTAGCTATTAAAATCTTAATTAACCCCATTTTTCACTTTTCTGCTAATTTTTGGAAAAATTACCATTGTGTCTCGAACTTTTGACAAAATTACCATCTTTCCCTTAACAAGATTTTTCCACTTAAGCTTTGCTTTGCTTTTGGCCTTTAAAATCCTAATTAGAACCTTTGAATCATATTTAAAGCCCTAACGGTTCGTTTTGACCATTTCCTAAACTTTTGGCCAAAATGACCAATTTATCTCTAACAGGATTTTCTTACTTTTCTTCAACTTAAAACTTTATTCTGGCCTTTAAAATCTTAATTAAGGCCTTAGCATACTATTCCAAGCCTTAACACCCCTTTTTCTAACTTTTGGCAAAATGATGATTTTGTCCTCAATTTTTGACAAAATAACCATTTCGTCCCTAGCGTGATTCCTCTTCTAAAATCTACTTTTCTTTGACTTAAAACTTAATTTTGCCCTTTAGAATCTTAATTAAGCTATTCTAAGGCCCTAATCCTTTTCTAACATTTCTAAAATTTTTGGTCAAAATGACTGTTTTGCCCCGAACGGGTCTTTGGGCCATAACATTTAACTTTAACGTTTTGACGGGATTTTCTAAGACAAAAAATCATAAGATAAATTTTCCTAGACCATAACATGTTTTTATAGCATTAATTGCTGTAGATTCACTGTCTATTATTCACCCGATCCTCGGGTGATACTATTCCGATCCTAGGTTGTTTATCTTATTCCTCTTATGTTTCAGGGCTCCGAATGGACGTTTTACTAATTTGGTAAATGTCCGCTATCCTTTCCCAGGCCTAGGTCACCGAGGGTGCTTGGGTTTTCACCCGAACCATATTTTTACCCCTCGTTTCCCAAAATACCCTTCTGGTTGTTCTAAAAATTTCGACAGTGTTTCAGCTTAAATTTTAAGTTCCCGGCGTTTAGGTAACGCCTCAAAACCATTGTACCTGTGACGTACTAAACCAGAGGCCTACTTTTTATGCAAAAGATCAAACATTTTATGTAAAAATTTTCATAAAAACCTAATCGTTTCTAACGACATTTTCATCCATTCTTTTCCATTCTCACCCTCGGTTTTTGTCCTAAATTCAAACACAACTTTTTCTTCACAAAATCTCGATTCCATCACATATAAGTCCCATGGTTTTTCCTTGAATAATACTCCAAGATTTTGTTTCCAATCTACTAACCACACAATCTTGCATTTCCACATCAATCATGATTTATACATAATCCAAACTCAACTTATTTTCTACAAAACTTTATTCCTCATGTGACATCCCGTGTCCTGAATGGCCCGGATCGTCACTTAAAAACTACTACTTGTACTAATACTGACTTTACTTTAAAACTAATGCTTAAACTTACTTAATTTGATATCATAATTTTAGGATATTTTTTTTGAATGCGTGCATATTTACTATTCACGTACATATACTTTAAAAATACATTGTCTAAGTCATTAGGAGTTCATTTATATATATATACTTGTAAACTTGTTTAACTAATTACTATTCAAAAGATACTATTCAAATGTACTGCTAACCATTCCAGAATATACTATTACCCAAAAACTATGCAGAAGATTAAACTTGTCGTAGTATTCATAACCTTGCCCGCACATCCGCCTCTGCCGTCGTAATCGCCCATTGAGCTTTAAGCTATAGGTCAATTACCTACAGCATGAACGCACACTGTGAGCTTTATGCCCAGTAGGTGCAACATGTCGTCCGCAAAACATGTTTGAAATATAGTACATACTTAAAACCATAAAAGCATGCCAGGTATCAGCATACCACTTAAACATATCACATACTAATTCAGCACATATCATATCACTGAGCACAAAACTTCACATATTGTATGCATAGCAGAAAACATTGTGTACTGAATGCATCTTACTGTAGTTGGAAGCATAGTGAACTATATCGTGAACAATGCACGGTCCAATTATACTCATTTTATGCTTCAATGTTCTTTTTCTTTCCTATGTCTAGCTGAGGGCCCGTGTGTCTATATCGAGTGTGCGTAGACCATCAGAAACACCTGAGGCCACTAACTGAAGAGCCATCAATAGATGCTCAACTTACTTAATCTTGAAAAACCTCTTCAACGGAAAAGGTCAGCATGACACGCTTATTAGTTCCTGACTTGTTTAACTGTTCTTACCATATGCTTTGCTAAGTTGTCCCTAATCTTACGTGATAGGGATGTATGGCATCTAATTTGTTCTTTCATCAATCTACATGATTGTGAAACTATATGCTCTTATACATGCTATGCAACATCTTGTGCAAGGTATGTATACTTAACATACTGTAAAAACATCACTTAAAATCATTTTGCTCATGCTGTAAGCGGAGTTGTACTTTCCTAGTTTGTAAGCAACTCATGCTCTCGCCATTATCAGATTACAGGTAACTACCTGTTAACATAACATACTCCATTAACACTTTTGCTGAGTCACTAATTCTGTTAGTAACTAAAGTAGATAAAATCGTTTGGTACCGATTGCTGTCGGCACTAACTCGCTCTCTTTTCAGAGTCTGATTCTCTAGGCGTGATTAATTAATTTATTACCCAATAAATTAATTAACATCGTTCTTTGGTCACTATTACCATTATGACTATTACTTGCATCGTGGTATGGTACCGAGGCCTATTTGTACCCTACTGCTCTACTTTGAGAATTTTGTGTCTATCTTTTATCGCGTTTGATTAACTTGTCTACTTGATAGATTAATCATCGTTCCTCACCATATCATTAAAACTCAGTCCTTGACTGGTTAACTGACCAGTCAACTAGCCGGTTACCTCCCATATCGTTACTAGGTAGTCTACCAGGTTACCATCGCTTGTTTGGTGTGGTAGCCTACCAGGCTAATGTTACTGTTTATGTTCATTTTGAAAATTATTTTGGTTGCCTTATAAAATTCTTGGGAAAATTATATGCTTTGAAACCGTTCCGGTATCACCCCGTTAGAAGGTGGGGGCAATTTGTTAAAGTCATGTTTTTATTGTAAAATACATTTTGGGAGTTGTATTCAAAAGGTGGTTTTTGAACCACTTACCGAAACTGTTTTGAAAACATGTTTGAAATGACTTAGTTTGTAAAGTTGACAAATATAAAACTTTTTATCCTTGATGAGATGAACAATTCTTGTGTTCACCTCGTGTGACATCCCGTACCTTAAGTGGCCCAGACCGTCACTTAAAACTACTACTTGTACTTTGACTTTAAACTGATACTTAAACTTACTTACTTAGATATCATAATTTTAGGGATTTTTTTTTTGAAGACGTATGTATTTACTATTTATATATGGATATTTTAAATATACATCATCTAAATCATTGGGAGTTCATTTACACATACACACTTATAAAACTGTTTAACTATTTACTATTCAAAAATACTATTTAATTATTACTATTTAAAAATACTGTTTAACTGTTACTATTCAAAAATACTGCTTAACTGTTACTATTCAAAAATACTGTTTACTCAAACTGTGTGAAAGATTAACTCGTGATGTATCCACAACCTCGCCCTCACATCTGCCTCCGCCGCCGCCATCGCCTGTTGTTGTTTATGCCATAGGACGCTTACCTACAACATGAACACACTTCATGAGCTTTATGCCTAGTAAGTATAACATATCGTCCGTAAAACATGTTTGAAACATAGTACATACTTAAAACCTTATAAGCATACCAAGTATCAACATATATCACATCAACATATCACATACCAGATTATCACATATCATATCACTGAATACAAAACTTCACATACTATATGCATGGCAGAAACATCGTGTACTGAATGCATCTTACTGTAGTTGGAAGCATAGTGAACTATATCGTGACAATGCATGGTCCGATTATGCTCATATTATGCTTCAATGTTCTTTTTCTTTCTTATGTCTACTTAGGGCCAGTGTGTCAGTACTGAGTACACGCAGACCATCGGTAACGCTCGTGGCCAATAGCCGAAGAGCCATCAACGGATGCTCAACTTTGCTTTAACTTAAAAAACCTCTTCAACTAAAAAGGCCGGGATGACACGTTTATTAAATTTCCAACTTGTTTATCTATTCTGGCCATATGCTCTTCTAAGCTATCTCTAATTTTACGCAATTGGGATGTATGGCATCTACCTTGTTCTTTCATCAACCTATGCGATTGTGAAACTATATGTTCCTATATATGCTGTGCAACAACGTATGCATGGTATGCATACTTAACATACTGTAACAACCATCACTTTAAATTCATTTTATTCATACTATAGACGGAGTTGTACTTACCTAGTTTGCAAGCAACTCGTACTCTCACCTTTATCAGATTACAGGTAACCTCTGTCAACATAACGTACTCCATTAACACTTTTGCTGAGTTACTAATACTATTAGTGACTAAAGTAGATAAAATCACTTGGTACCGATTATCGTCGGTACTAACTCACTCTCTATTCAGAGTTTGATTCTCTAGGCATGGTTAATTAATTTATTACCCAATAAATTAATTAATGTCATTCTTAGGTTACTATTACCGTTAGTCACTATAACTTGTATTTCTATATGGTACAGAGGCCCATCGGTACCCTATTAGTTTACTTTGAGAGTTTGGTATCTATCTTCTATCGTGTTCAATTAACTGTCTACTTGACAGATTAATCATCGTTCCTCACCATACCATTCAAAACACAGTCCTTGACTGATTGCCAACCAGTCAACTAATCGGTTACCTCGCACGTCATTAACTCGGTAGTCTACTGGGTTACTAGTGCCTGTTTGGTGTGGTAACCTACCAGCCTACCCACACTATTTTAGTTATTGTTTTGAAAATCATTTTTGTTGCCTTATAAAATTTTTGGAGAAAATCACATTCTTTGAAACCGTCCATTTATCACCCCATTGGAAGGTGGGGGACATTTTATTAGAACCATATTTTCATTTTAAACAATGTAAAATACATTTTGGTGTTGCATTAAAAGGTGGTTTTTGAACCACTTACCAAAACCGTTTTAAAAACATGTTTAAAACAATTTAGTTTGTATATTTGGTGAACATAACATTTTTCATCCTTAATGAGATGAATAATTCTTGTGTTCATCTTGGAGCTCAAATCTAACTCGAACGGGTCCTAATCTTACTAAACCCTTGGCTACTTGTGCCCAGTTTTTGTAAAAATCCCAGTTTTATGTTACTTTAAAAACGGCTCTGTTTGAGCCCAAAACGGTCAAATTTTTAAAACACCCATAGGTCTCTTAAAGGTTTCGACGAGATCTACAACTTTCATGTCGAGTCCAATATCTAGTTCAAACTCTAAGTGGTCCATTTTTAACAAAACCCAAGACTGTGTCTGGGCTCAGATTTTTAGTCCCAGTTTTGGACACTGAATGAAAACCACTCGAAAAACCTATCTTAATGTCGTTTTTGGCCAAAACCTATTTGAAGCAAAAATGACTATAATGAAATTTTCTTAAAACTCTATGTTTTACAAAATCCCGAATTCGGACTCTAAGGAGGTCAAAATGGCCAACACCCGTGGCCTTTTTTTGGGGACAGATTGTGTCCAGCCACAAAAAAAAAAGGTCCATGCTCACACATACACATATCCATTCGTAAAAATGTAAATCACAACCACACAACAACATAACTTAAAAATGAAAAGCTAAGGGCTCAAAATAAACTTATTACAATCCATTTGCATAAACAAATACACATAAATTTCTTGATCAAAAACTTAAAATAACTAAACTTCCAAAAAGGGTTTTGGTTTTACCTCTTGTGCTATGAACCAAGCACAAATACGAATCAAAGGCTTTGGTGACCAAAATGGCCATGTGTACCAAGAAGATTGGGGTTGGTTTATACTAGCAAAAACACCAAAATTTTCCTCTTAATATCAAACCAAAACAATAACTAAAAACCACAAAGATATTTTCTAAAAAAAACTCACCCTTTAATACACTTGAAATGGCTTGGATTACAAACCTCTTATCACAAGCTTGAAGGGGCTGGATTTTGGTAAACTTTTGGCTTGGTTTTTGGCTTGAAAAATGGTGGTTTTGGGGGCTTGGGGTAGTTGGTTGCAGCAAGAGAAAGAGAGAGAAAGAAGGGTTGTGTTTTGGGGTGTGAAAAAGAAAGAACAACACGTAAGGCATGGTCACCCCTTTTATAGACAAATCCTAAGAAAACTTAACCAACCTTAAGCTTAATTATTCAAGCCAATCTTATGCTAATTTGGGGACAAATTTGCTGCATTTTTTTCCCCTTGGGAGCTGTGGACTATGCGCATTGAAGGAGGGAAAAATAAACAAAATTTTCTTGGTGACATGTGATAGAAAGCTTGGATTTTTAATTCAAATGGTGTCATAACTTGTCCAATATTTTAATGCTACTTTTTAGGGCTATTTTGTAGCCAAATGTAGCTGGTTTTCAGCTAGGGGGACACGGATTTTGATGGAAAAATTCATCTACATTTGCCTCTCTTCGCAGTCTAGTTTTCCACTGCAGTGTTCGGTCCTTTATCGGCAGTGTTCTAATTTTCACCTGGAAATTAGATTTTCTAAATTTGATTTTTATACTATCAATTCCTGGTCGGTTTATATTGTCTAAGAGCCCATTCTGTACCAATTTACTATTTATTTCCTATACTGTGGTTGTGTCTATACTGTACTGTCCTTGCACACGAAAAATGAGGCGCTCTTATGCGAAATTTCAGACACAGTCTCTCTTGACTATTTTGGATGTGCTGATTTCAATTTTATCAATTTTACGTCTATTTGAGGTCGTTTGGACCAATTTTTAGGATCTGTGCGATCCCGTCTGGAAAAACGTGTCAGGTGCCTGATTGACTAATTTGGGCGTTATAAGTCTAAATATATCAGTTTCAGGGTGAGATAAGGTCGTCTTGACTCTCTTCCTGATACTGCGTGTCTCCCAAACAAAAATTTTCGTTTTATGCTCACTTGACCAGATTGAGCCCGCTAACTGTTAATATATCAGTTTTATATTAAATTAAGGTCGTCTTGGCCATTAACCTGACACTGCGTTTTCCACTATTCATTATTCACTATTTTCTATCTAACTAGTATGAGCGTTTTGACTCTGATTTTGTCAGTCTCTAGGCGAAAAGAGGTCATCTGGACCATTTTCTCGATACTGTACCCCCTGCTAGGGTTACTATCTCTACTATGCTCAGATGTTCGGTTCGAGCATTCTAATGATCTGTTCACCAGTCTTATGTCAGGAAATAGTCATCTGGACCAATTTCGTGATACTACGCATCTTATACACTTATACACATAATAGGGTAGACCGATTTCACCGTCGGTCGCCCCTTTCACTGCATGAATAGTAATTAAACATCAATGTTCTTGTTTAATCTATTCAACTGGAAAATATACTGTATTTTTTAACTTAATTATTCGTTGCATGGTAATTAGGTTTCACACATTACGAGAGTCTTCATAGCGACTCTCTACTCATTACATGGCCTTCTACATGGGTTCTTACAAGGACGTGTATAAGGCAACATGGCCATGTTCTGGAAACACGTTCATCTACCTGAGCGGTACATGGCTACTAACATGGCAGTGTACCTAACCGTGTTCTTCAAATTTGCATTAAAAGGTATCAAATTATTCCTCAATTTCTCATTATACGGAAATTAGGTTACATGAACGGGGCGGTCCTTACAACCTACCCACCTTACAAAATTTTTGTCCTCGAAAATTAGAATAATTCTAGGAAGCCTCTTTTCATATCCTTTTCCCGTTCCCAAACAAAATTTCTCATTTTATACTCAATTGACCAAATTAAGCCTGCTAACTGTTAATATATAGTTTTATCTCAAATTAAGGTCGTCTTGGCTATTAACTTGACACTGCATTTTTCACTATTTATTATTCATTGTTTTCTGTCTGACTAGTATGAGCGTTTTGACTCCGATTTTGTCAGTCTCTGGGCTAAAAGAGGTCATCTGGACCATTTTCTTGATACTGTACCCCTACTAGGGTTACTATCTCTGCTATGCTCAGATGTTTGGTCCGAGTGTTTTGGTGATCTGTTCACCAGTCTTGTGTCAGGAAATGGTCATCTGGACCAGTTTCCTAATACTACACATCTTATACACTTATACACATAATAAGGTAGACAGATTTCACAGTCGGTCGCCTCCTTTCACTACATGAATAGCAATTCAACATCACTGTTCTTGTTTAATCTATTCAACTGGAAAATATACTGTATTTCTCAACTTAAGTACTCGTTGCATGGTAATTAGGTTTCATGCATTACGAGAGTCTTTATAGCGGCTTTCTGCTTAATACACGGCCATGTCCTGACACACGACCTTCTACATGTATACAGTCTAATCGGTACATGACCACTTACATGGTCATGTACCTGACCGTGCTATTCAAATGTGCTTCCGCAAGCTTTCAAAATACTCTAATTTCATTCCTTAATCGAAATTAAATTACATGAACGGGGTGGTCCTTACAATCTACCCCCTTACAAAATTTTTGTCCTCAAAAATTAGAATAATTCTGGGAAGTCTCTTTTCATATCCTCTTCTCATTCCCATGTGACTTCTTCTATATTATGGTTCCGCCATAATACTTTTACAAGCAGTATAACTTTATTCCTAAGGACTATATCTTCCTTGGCTAAAATCCGCATGGGTTTTTCTTTATATGTTAGATCAGCGTGTACTTCGACGGGCTCTTGGCTTAAAACATGGGAACTATCCCGCACGTACTTCTTCAGCATTGAGATATGGACGACATTATGCACTGAAGCTAATTCGGGAGGAAGCGCTAGTCTGTAAGCCATCTTCCCGACTCTCTCGATGATTTTGAAGGGTCCTATATATCTAGGACTGAGCTTTCCTTTCATCCCAAAATGCATCATCCCTTTCATGGGTGCCACCTTGAGAAAAACTGAGTCTCCTTCTTGAAACTTGAGGGGTCTGCGGCGTTTGTCTGTGTAGCTCTTCTGGCAACTATGTACTGTATCTTGCCTCTCTCATATCAGCTTCACATCTGCTATTGTATTCTTGATGAAATCCATGCTGGTAAGTTGTTTTTCTCCGGTCTCGTACTAGTGAACTAGAGATCAGCATTTTCTTCCATAGTGTGCGTTATACGGTGCCATTCCGATCGAGGAATTGTAGCTGTTATTTATGAGAACTCAATCAATGGTAGCTTCTGGTCCTAGTTTCCCTTGAAGTCTAGGACACAAGCTCTCAGCATATCCTCTAACGTTTGAATGGTTCTCTCGGATTGGCCATCAATCTGAAGATGGAAAGCTATGCTGAACTTTAATTTAGCTCCCAATAAAGCTTGAATGCTCTACCAAAACTTAGAAGTGAAGCGTCCGTCACAATCTGAAATGATCAATTTTGGTACACCGTGCAGTCTCACTATCTGAGCTACATACATTTCTACCAGTCTTTCCACTGAGTAGCTCAGTTTTATCCCTAGAAATCGAGTTGATTTTATCAATCGATCTACAATTACCCAGATTGCATCATTATCGCTCGACATCCTAGGCAATCTGACCATGAAATCCATTGAAATCTGTTCCCATTTCTACTCGGGTAGCTTGATTTTCTGTAGTTCTCCAGCCAGCTGTTGATGTCCTACTTCAATTTTCTGGCACGTAAGACATCTTGCAACGAACTCGGCGACATCGTTCTTCATCTTAGTCCACTAAAAACTCTCTTTCAAGTCTTTGTACATCTTGTTCACCCCTGGATGTACAGAATATGGTGTTTCATGGGCCTCTATGAAGATCCGCTTGCTGAGTTCCTAATTCATCAGAACACATACTTTGTCTCTATAATAGAGTATGCCATCCTTAGAGACTCAAAATTTTGAACTCTGGTCCTCTGTTGCCTTCTTTTTGAGCTTGTTCAGGGACGAATTGAGGTCTTGACCGGCCTTAATCTCTTCTAGGAACATTGATTGGAGGGTCATTTCAGGCAACCTTCCTGCTAAAATCTCGATCTCGCTGCTGCATAACTCCTTTTATAGTACTTCCGGCAAGGCACAAATAGCCATAAGCGATGAAGAGTGCTTTCTACTTAGTGTTAGGAAATGCCCTAAGTATTAGAGACATTTTGATGTATTCATTTTGAACTGGATAATAAAATTATACATAGAGGTTATTCATTACATTGCTATCTGTCCTCGTCTTATTTACATGTTAAAGTAAATGTAAGCAAATATGGCTCACTGACTGCTTGTGTTAAAACTGTTAGAACGTTGCATACAATGGACTTTTGTATGCGAGAAGACAATGTTCTAAAGTTAGCAGTCTAAACTATGGTCTGTAGTCTATGGGGTTAGACCGAGCATCTAACTCATGTTAAGACTATTATGTTGTCTAAAGCCTTGGAGGGGACGGTCTGTCTTGACTGTCTGGAGCTAGACTCCCAAGTAGAGACATGGATATGTTGCTTGGTGGTGACATATTAGATCGGGACTAAAGCGTGATTGATCTACGTAGTCCGCTATGAGTGGATCAATCTGCTTTTGACGTTCATTGTGCAATAACCTTAATCCTGAGTAAATGAACTACTTCATGTATATGACTTGTGTACTTTGATGTTCCAATGGCTAAAGCGTCTCAGAGGTAGTAAGCTTATAGACCGGTTCGTTGGGTGCATGACTTGTATACGATGAAGGGTTTGTTTACAGATATCGGAATCATAGCTCTGAGGAGTTAAAGGTATCCTTTTAAAGGCATTATACTGAATGTGAAAATGGACAAGGCCTTGGGTCGTCTGCTGGGCGGATGACTTCTTATTCACATATGGTGAATAATCATTTTCTTAATTCGGTAGTATAATGGAACTTTAAGATAGCCTGATCAGTAGGATTAAACGGACTTTGACCTAAGGCTGATCATGGATATCATATGAGGGTTTTGCATATATGACAAGGTCATTGGATGGTAGCTCGTCACAGGCTTACGTAATACGGTATATAATTGGGAGTTCAGTTTCAGGTTTATAGTGGTGTGACTCTGAAATTAGTGATCATATGATTGAGTTGTTCGGTACAGAATGATGATCATATGGAATCACGGGAGCCCGATTATATATGTCCAATCAGTCCCTCTACTAGCTCCACATAATTCCTTAACGTTTGGCAAATTGATTTGTGTATGCTATTGGCTAGTTTATTATGCATGGATGGTGATGACACAGGATTAGGATGGTAGACAAGATTCTCTCCGGTTGGATTCAGATTTTGTTTTGGATAATAGAGTACACAATTATTCGAACTCCAAATAAAGTTGCCATGATTTTATTTGAGATTGGATTGGAGTTGTAGAAAATTATCCATGAGAACAAGAATATGAAACACAACCGTTTTGTGGAATTTGAAATTTGAATTTTGAAATTTGAAATTTGAATTTTGAAATTTGAAATTTGAATTTTGAATTTGAAATTTGAATTTGAAATTTGAATTTGAAATTCGAATTTGAAATTTGAATTTGAAATTTAAATTTGAAATTTGAAATTTGAAATTTGAAATTTGAATTTGAAATTTGAATTTGAAATTTGAAATTCAAATTTTGAATCAC
The DNA here is from genome assembly GCA_035233585.1 of Antiaris toxicaria. Taxonomy (NCBI): domain Eukaryota; kingdom Viridiplantae; phylum Streptophyta; class Magnoliopsida; order Rosales; family Moraceae; genus Antiaris; species Antiaris toxicaria. The sequence goes on from CP141156.1 coordinate 79,205,718, forward strand.
AGTCCAAGTAGGATTCGAATTTGTTGTGGAAAATCCACAAGGTTTGAAATTCGAATTTGAGTTGGATTTGGAGAGGATAATCTTGTTAGAATCCTACTTGAATTTTGAATCCAAATCCCAACAAAAGTGGGCAAATTTTTTGAGGATAATCCTCAATGGAAAATTCGGTTTTTATGGATAAGATTCAAGGGTAAATTCAAGCTTCAATCCTAGTTGAATTTGGATTCTCTCTACTCCCTAAAAGTGGCCGAAATTTTGGAGCCTAAATCCTAGGAAATTCGGTTATTTTTGGATAAGGTTGAGATGAGATTTAGCTTGAAAAATCCTAGTGGAATTTTGATTCTTCCTTATCCTAAAAGTGGCCGAAAATTTGGAGAAGATTTTCTCCTAAAGATTTCGGATTTTTTGGTTGAAAAAGGGAGATAAAATTCTAGTTAAAATCTTGTTTAGATTTGGATTGGATTTATCCTAGGAAAACCGAATTTAATTGTGGAGATTCTCCCTTGGAAAATTCAGATTTTTTGGTTTGGATAAGGGAGAAAATCTTTTCCTAGTCCAATTCGAATTCAGAGAATCACCTCATGCAGGTCTATAAATAGAGGTCCTGCCACTCCAGTTCTCTCAGACCACAGACTCTCAGGTGAGCAGGCTTATTGTTGCACAGCTCATCGTGACAATAAAGTTCTTTAGAGATCTGGGTGGTCGGAAGAAGACTAGCAGTGCTAGCATACCGATCGAGGTTCAGAGTGCCCACACACTCAGCTATTCGGGAATTGGAGAATAGTAGAGAAGGCTAGTTGGTTGAAGCCTCCGGTCACTCTCCTCCTGTTCATTGGCGTCCTTGAGGTATGAGTTTTAATTGTTGTTGATTTATTGTATATGGCATCATGAGATATTTAACGATCTAAAATTTTTTATTGTTCCGCTGCGCCACTCTGATACGTTTTTACCGGTTTATTTTCCTACACTTAGTACGTCAGCCATCTTATTGGCTTTCCCCAGAGGGTATAGGATTTCACAGTCATAATCCTTCACTAGTTCCAACCATCTTCATTGCCTTATATTAAGCTCTTTCTGCATGAAAATGTACTTGAGGCTCTAGTGGTCTGTATAAATCTTGCACTTAACACCATATAAGTAATGCCTCCAAATCTTGAGTGCAAAAATGACCTCCGCTACCTCCAGGTCATGTATGGGGTAATTCCTTTTATGGTCCTTAAGTTGTCGCAAGGCGTATGTGACCGCTCTACCATTCTGCATTCGTACGACTCCTAGTCCAGTCTTGGACGCATCACTGTAGATGACAAAATTTCCCTGTCTAGCATCTGGTATGGTCAGGATCGAAGCGCTTGTGAGTCTGCATTTTAACTCCTAAAAGCTCTTCTCACACTTGTTTGTCCACTCATACTTTTTTTCCTTCTTGGTTAGCGTTGTGAGTGGTGTGGCTAGCTTTAAGAAACCTTCAATGAAGCATCACTAATAACCTGCTAGTCCTAGGAAGCTACAGATCTCCGTCACGTTCCTTGGGGTTGGCCATGCACTAACAACTTCAACCTTTGCCGGGTCTACTGGTACTCCTTCCTTGGAGACTATGTGGCTAAGGAAGTGAACCTTATCCAGTCACAACTTGCACTTAGAGAATTTGGCATACAGCTGATGGTCCTTTAGTGTGCGTAGGACGGCCCTTAAATGCTCCTCGTTCTCCTATTTTGCCTTTAAGTATACAAGTATGTCATCGACAAACACAATGACAAATGTGTTTAAGAAGTCCTTGAACACACAGTTCATCAGATCCATGAAGGATGTAGGGGCGTTTGTTAGTCTAAACAACATAACGAGGAACTCGTAATGCCCATATTACATTCAGAAAGCCATCTTGGGTACATCTTTATCCCGGATTCGTAACTAATAGTACCCAGAATGTAGGTCAATCTTTAAGAACACTACAGCACCTTGGAGCTGGTCAAATGGATCATCAATCCGTGGTCACGGATACTTGTTATTTATCGTGATCTTGTTCAGCTCCCGGTAGCCTATACACATCCTTAACATTCCGTCCTTTTTCTTCACGAACAAGACAGGTGCTCCCCATAGTGAACAACTATGTCGAATGAAGGCCTTGTCTAGTAGATCTTTCAACTGAGTCTGAAGTTCCTTTAACTCTGTTGGGGCCATTCTATAGGGGTCCTTGAAGATGGGAGCTAATCCTGTTAACAGTTCGATCTCAAATGATATTTCTCGCTTTGGTGGAAGTCCTGGAAGATCCTCTGTGAATACTTTCATGAATTCTCGAACCACTGGTATGCCTTCCGGTCCTATCTCTGCTTCCCGGTCCTATCTTTGCCTCCTGAGTCTTGTCTACTATATGCGCTAGGAAATCGGTGCATCCACTGAATAATAGCTTGTGAGCCTTCATTGCCGATATCATCGTCTTTGGTTGCTTCAACAATAGCCCCTTGTAGACAAACTTCTTGTGCCCAACTGGTTCAAAGGTAACCTCCTGTCTTCGACAGTCTGCCATCATTCTTCCCCCTCAATATGGCATGGAATTTTCAATGAAAATACAAGAAAAATCAAGCAAAATGACCTTGAGAGCTTGATCACTTGCTACTTGGGAGATGTTTTGATGCAAGTTTAGTGAAGAATTTCGCTAAAATTTTGGCTTGGAAAGGGAGGGAAGCTCACAGTTTCAAATGGGCAAAATATGGCCAGATTTTTCCGATTTTAAATGGCCATTTTTACTTGTATTTATAGGCAAGAAGAAGGAGGACTAAGTTGCAAAATTTTCCAACAATTTGGCAACACTTTAGGGACTTTTTGGCACACTTTTTAGGGACTAAAATGCAACTTTTTGGCTGATTTTCTAGCCTTCCATCGACTCCAATTTCAGCGAAGATCCCAAAATTTTGCCAAATTTTTCTTACAATTTTGGCTTGATCTTGGCCCTAGATTCAAAATCACATTAAATGCTAGCCCTTAGATCTACTTACCACCTTAAATACTCTTAACTTTCTCATTGATTGCATCATTTATTGATGTCATCAATGGCATCACCGAATTAATTCAACATATTAATTCGTGGTCAAAGTTTGACTAAAAGTCAAACTGAACGGAAATTTACCAAAATCGTATAGGCAAGTTTCTGACGCCTCCTGTACGATCGGTCTGCCTTATTTTGCTTTCATTTGACCAAAAATTACTACCGTAAGTTGTTCATCTTTGCCTCCAATTTGGGCATGTTTCACCCGTTTTGGTTCGGGAAAATTTCCCATCTCCTAAAACACTCTCTTTAACACTGTTAAAACATTTTATCGCATTCTAAACAGTATTAAAACACAATTTTTTTCATATTTTATACATTAAAATTGTCATATAAATACAATTTTCAATTCTTCCGAAAATCTTAAAATTCCCGGTTATCACAAGAAGCCACCTACTTCTTCTTTGGCCTCTTCCTCTTCCCTGAGGCTTTGGAAGATTTTGCTAATTTGGCCTCTCCCCTAGGTTGGACCGCATCCCCATTCTTGATCATGTGCTCATAAGCTTGGAGTTGCTTCATGAGCTAAATGAGTCCTAACTACCTTGTCGCCAGATTATATACGGCCTTACACCCCACAAAATCTTTTGACAGAGTGTTAAACACCATCTCGATCTAGGCGTTGTAGTCTAGCTCAGCACCGTTTTTGACAGCCTTAACAAAGAATCCCATAAGAGTGATCATATGGTCCTTCACTGGAGTATCTACCTTCTACCTAGAGTTCATGATACTAATGATGGCAAACTATTGAGCCAATTTTTCTTAGCCTCCGAACATGTCCTCCAAGTTCTCCATGATTTCGTTAGCAACTTGTTAAATCTCATGTTGTTTTTGTAAAGCACTCGTCATACTAGCAAGAATGTAGCACTGAGCTATCTCATTGGATTCTCTCCAATGAGTATAGGTAACTGGGACCTCCTCAAGTGGTGTATCAGGTTTGGGCCCAGGTGGGCATGGTTCGTCTAGTACGAACCTGTGTCTCTCACAGTTAAGAATTATTAGCAGATTTCTTTTCCAGTCTTTATAATTAGCGTCATTTAGTTTGTTTTTAGTGAGTATTGAAATAAGAGGTGTCGGTGACATTTTGATTTGAAATAAAATTATGTAAGAATATCATTATAAAGCCCAAGCAAATATGTAGAAAATTTAGCAAATAAACATACGAATATGCTCCATGAAACTTGGAAAAACATGTAGCATTGCAATGATAATTCTCAACACCTATTTCCCTAAGCTACTAAAGGGTGGTCATGCGCCAAATAGTTGGAACATGGACCCCATCCAATTAATATATGTTGCCTTAAATTCTCCAAGGTTAAGATATATATTAATAACTGTTTATTTTGGCCACCAGTTTAGCTAACAGAGCTTTTAGGGAAGGTTGATAGCTAAGCAAGTCTTGAGTGTATAACCATTGTTTACGTAATTTGATTTACTTCCTACCAAGCCACCAAGGGCTAGTCATGAATAGGATCATACCTGAACATATTTTCCACATAGGAGATCCAACCTAGTATAACGGCGGCAGTAAACACCTACCGAGGGGTATGGTTAGGGCAAAACTGATGCGAGGCATTACCAACCTTTCACATATGAATCAATAATGGATGCCATGGGTTTTGTTTGAAACCATCTACCACTTAATATTTTGAAAAACATGGAAGTTTTGAAAAATAAGCATGATCAATATAGTTTGAACAACATTCTTTTATCCTATATGACATGCTATCAAATACGCACATGTATCATCTATCAACACATATTTATCCATCCATGACATATCATAGAAAAATAAATGATGGAAATTAAACAACCAAGCCATGGTTTCATCCTAGAATAAAGAAAAAATAAAGATTATAAAATTTCATCCAAAGAATTTTTTGGGTCTTGAATTTTGCTTCATCTTCTTGTATCCATCTTCATGTAGCCTCTTTATTTATTTCTCATCTGTGGAATTATTTAAAATTCAAATTCCAAAAATTAAAATTTCAAATTCAAATTTCAAATTTAAATTTCAAATTTTAAACAATTTTAAATTTCATATATAATAATATGTAATTTCAAAAATTTCAAAATTTTCAATTACATATTTTTATACATTATTTAAAGTTAAATCTCAAATTTAAAAAATTGAAATTTTCCGTCTCTCGGCCCATCGGGGCACGAGGTTGAAAGGCAGTAGTGGCCATAGAAAGGCAGTAGTGGCCATGGATAAGCCCAGCCCTCGGGGGCGATGGCAGCCCATGACCAAGCCAGGTTCAGCCCTGTTGGGCTGCAGGCGCCTGCGATGGGCTGTACCCCCAGGGGGTTACAATAGCTTGCCAGGCTGCAGGCAACACATGCAGCCATAGGCTGCACCACCAGGGGGCTATAGCAGCCCGCCAGGCTGCAGGCTTTACCTGTAGCCATGGGATGCACCCCTTGGGACCTCGACAGCCCCTGCGGAGGCTATGGCCACCCTTGGCTATAGGTTCAGCCTGTGACCACGGGTGGTCTAGCATTGAACAAGGGCTGCCGTAGCCCCATCCTGGCTGAGGGCAAGGGCTGTAGCCCCACCAAGGCCAGTGGCCTGTCCCAAGGGCTCGGTTCTTGATTTTCATGCCATCTTCCAATTTACCCATTAGGATCTCCAAAAATTAATTTGAATACTAATTAAATTGGAGTTTTCCATGCCAAAAAAAAAATCAATCTTTAAATTAAATTTAACTTTGGGAAAAAGAAATTATGGTCTTTAATCTTCAATCTCCTCCAAGAATAATTATATAAAATTTCCTATATAGTTTCCGGTGTATAAAAATTCTAATCATAAAAATTCTAAGACACTAAAAAAAATAAAATCCATGGAAAAATTATGGTGATAATAAACCGCTCCCATGGTTACATAAAAAATTTCTAAATACAATTTTTTTAAATTCTAAAGAACCATAATCGGCAAAATTAAGTATGTTTATTATAATTTAAAAAAATTAAAATAACCACATACTTTACACATAATCCATGATAACAACATAAAAGAATCCTAGAATGCTATTCTCTAAATATCAAATCCATACATTAAAGAGACCAAAACAATTGTCTAATTTATGTGCATGACATAATCACAAGTTGGCTCTGATACCAATTGTAAGAAAAAACGGTAAAAATTACACAGTGGAATTACAAAAATATTTTAAGATCATTAAATAACTCATGATATCATATATAATAAATTAACTGTTAGGAAATGCCCTAAGTATTAGAGACATTTTGATGTATTCATTTTGAACTGGATAATAAAATTATACTTAGAGGTTATTCATTACATTGCTATCTGTCCTCGTCTTATTTACATGTTAAAGTAAATGTAAGCAAATATGGCTCACTGACTGCTTTTGTTAAAACTGTTAGAACGTTGCATGCAATAGACTTTTGTATGCGAGAAGACAATGTTCTAAAGTTAGCAGTCTAAATTATGGTCTATAGTCTATGGGGTTAGACCGAGCATCTAACTCATGTTAAGACTATTATGTTGTCTAAAGCCTTAGAGGGGACGGTTTGTCTTGACTGTCTGGAGCTGGACTCCCAAGTAGAGACATAGATATGTTGCTTGGTGGTGACATATTAGACCGGGACTAAAGCATGATTGATCTACGTAGTCCGCTATGAGTGGATCAATCTGCTTTTGACGTTCATTGTGCAATAACCTTAATACTGAGTAAATGAACTACTTCATGTATATGACTTGTGTACTTTGATGTTCCAATGGCTAAAGCGTCTCAGAGGTAGTAAGCTTATAGACTGGTTCGTTGGGTGCATGACTTGTATATGATGAAGGGTTTGTTTGCAAATATCGGAATCATAGCTCTGAGGAGTTAAAGGTATCCTCTTAAAGGCATTATACTGAATGTGAAAATGGACAAGGCCTTGGGTCGTCTGCTGGTCGGATGACTTCTTATTCACATATGGTGAATAATCATTTTCTTGATTCGGTAGTATAATGGAACTTTAAGATAGCCTGATCAGTAGGATTAAACGGACTTTGACCTAAGGCTGATCATGGATATCATATGAGGGTTTTGCATACATGACAAGGTTATTGGATGGTAGCTCGTCACAGGCTTACGTAATACGATATATAATTGGGAGTTCAGTTTCAGGTTTATAGTGGTGTGACTCTGAAATTAGTGATCATATGATTGTTAGGAAATGCCCAAAGTATTAGAGACATTTTGATGTATTCATTTTGAACTGGATAATAAAATTATACTTAGAGGTTATTCATTACATTGCTATCTGTCCTCGTCTTATTTACATGTTAAAGTAAATGTAAGCAAATATGGCTCACTGACTGCTTGTGTTAAAACTGTTAGAACGTTGCATACAATGGACTTTTGTATGCGAGAAGACAATGTTCTAAAGTTAGCAGTCTAAACTATGGTCTGTAGTCTATGGGGTTAGACCGAGCATCTAACTCATGTTAAGACTATTATGTTGTCTAAAGCCTTGGAGGGGACGGTCTGTCTTGACTGTCTGGAGCTGGACTCCCAAGTAGAGACATAGATATGTTGCTTGGTGGTGACATATTAGACCGGGACTAAAGCGTGATTGATCTACGTAGTCCGCTATGAGTGGATCAAACTGCTTTTGACGTTCATTATGCAATAACCTTAATCCTGAGTAAATGAACTACTTCATGTATATGACTTGTGTACTTTGATGTTCCAATGGCTAAAGCGTCTCAGAGGTAGTAAGCTTATAGACCGGTTCGTTGGGTGCATGACTTGTATACGATGAAGGGTTTGTTTGCAGATATCGGAATCATAGCTCTGAGGAGTTAAAGGTATCCTCTTAAAGGCATTGTACTGAATGTGAAAATGGACAAGGCCTTGGGTCGTCTGCTGGGCGGATGACTTCTTATTCACATATGGTGAATAATCATTTTCTTGATTCGGTAGTATAATGGAACTTTAAGATAGCCTGATCAGTAGGATTAAACGGACTTTGACCTAAGGCTGATCATGGATATCATATGAGGGTTTTGCATATATGACAAGGTCATTGGATGGTAGCTCGTCACAGGCTTACGTAATACGGTATATAATTGGGAGTTCAGTTTCAGGTTTATAGTGGTGTGACTCTGAAATTAGTGATCATATGATTGAGTTGTTCGGTACAGAATGATGATCATATGGAATCACGGGAGCCCGATTATATATGTCCAATCAGTCCCTCTACTAGCTCCACATAATTCCTTAACGTTTGGCAAATTGATTTGTGTATGCTATTGGCTAGTTTATTATGCATGGATGGTGATGTCACAGGATTAGGATGGTAGACAAGATTCTCTCCGGTTGGATTCAGATTTTGTTTTGGATAATAGAGTACACAATTATTCGAACTCCAAATAAAGTTGCCATGATTTTATTTGAGATTGGATTGGAGTTGTAGAAAATTATCCATGAGAACAAGAATATGAAATACAACCGTTTTGTGGAATTTGAAATTTGAATTTTGAAATTTGAAATTTGAATTTTGAAATTTGAAATTTGAATTTTGAATTTGAAATTTGAATTTGAAATTTGAATTTGAAATTCGAATTTGAAATTTGAATTTGAAATTTAAATTTGAAATTTGAAATTTGAAATTTGAATTTGAAATTTGAATTTGAAATTTGAAATTCAAATTGTGAATCACAGTCCAAGTATGATTCGAATTTGTTGTGGAAAATCCACAAGGTTTGAAATTCGAATTTGAGTTGGATTTGGAGAGGATAATCTTGTTAGAATCCTACTTGAATTTTGAATCCAAATCTCAACAAAAGTGGGCGAATTTTTGGAGGATAATCTCCAATGAAAATTCGGTTTTTTGTGGATAGGATTCAAGGGTAAATTCAAGTTTCAGTCCTAGTTGAATTTGGATTCTCTCCTTCCCTGAAAAGTGGCCGAAATTAGGGAGTAAATCTCCTAGGAAATTCGGTTATTTTGGATAAGGTTGAGATGAGATTCAAGCTTGAAAATCCTAGTGGAATTTTTGATTCTCCCTTATCCATAATGGCCGAAACTTTTGTTGAGATTTTCTCCAAGAGAAATTCGGATTTTTTGGTTGAAAAAGGGAGATAAAATTCTAGCTAAAATCTTGTTAAGATTTGGATTGGATTTATCTAGAAAAACCGAATTTAATTGTGGAGATTCTCCCTTGGAAAATTCAGATTTTTTTTTGGGTTTGGATAAGGGAAAATATCTTTTCCTAGTCCAATTCAAATTCAGAGATTCACCTCATGCAGGTCTATAAATAGAGGTCCTGCCACTCCAGTTCTCTCAGACCACAGACTCTCAGGTGAGCAGGCTTATTGTTGCACAGCTCATCGTGACAATAAAGTTCTTTAGAGATCTGGGTGGTCGGAAGAAGACTAGCAGTGCTAGCATACCGATCGAGGTTCAGAGTGCCCACACACTCAGCCATTCGGGAATTGGAGAATAGTAGAGAAGGCTAGTTGGTTGAATCCTCCGGTCACTCTCCTCCTGTTCATTGGCGTCCTTGAGGTATGAGTTTTAATTGTTGTTGATTTATTGTATATGGCATCATGAGATATTTAACGATCTAAAAAATTTTTTGTTCCGCTGCGCCACTCTGATACGTTTTTACCGGTTTATTTTCCTACAATGATTGAGTTGTTCGGTACAGAATGATGATCATATGGAATCACGGGAGCCCGATTATATATGTCCAATCAGTCCCTCTACTAGCTCCACATAATTCCTTAACGTTTGGAAAATTGATTTGTGTATACTATTGGCTAGTTTATTATGCATGGATGGTGATGACACAGGATTAGGATGGTAGACAAGATTCTCTCCGGTTGGATTCAGATTTTGTTTTGGATAATAGAGTACACAATTATTCGAACTCCAAATAAAGTTGCCATGATTTTATTTGAGATTGGATTGGAGTTGTAGAAAATTATCCATGAGAACAAGAATATGAAACACAACCGTTTTGTGGAATTTGAAATTTGAAATTTGAAATTTGAAATTTGAATTTTGAAATTTGAAATTTGAATTTTGAATTTGAAATTTGAATTTGAAATTTGAATTTGAAATTCGAATTTGAAATTTGAATTTGAAATTTAAATTTGAAATTTGAAATTTGAATTTGAAATTTGAAATTCAAATTTTGAATCACAGTCCAAGTAGGATTCGAATTTATTGTGGAAAATCCACAAGGTTTGAAATTCGAATTTGAGTTGGATTTGGAGAGGATAATCTTGTTAGAATCCTACTTGAATTTTGAATCCAAATCCCAACAAAAGTGGGCGAATTTTCTGGAGGATAATCTCCAATGGAAAATTCGGTTTTTGTGGATAGGATTCAAGGGAAAAATTCAAGTTTCAATCCTAGTTGAATTTGGATTCTCTCCTTCCCTGAAAAGTGGCCGAAATTAGGGAGAATATATCCTAGGAAATTCGGTTATTTTGGATAAGGCTGAGATGAGATTCAAGCTTGAAAATTCTAGTGGAATTTTTTGATTCTCCCTTATCCATAATGGCCGAAATCTTTAGGGAAAATTGACCTTGAAATTTTCGGATTTTTTGGGTTGAAAAAGGGAGATAAAATTCTAGTTAAAATCTTGTTGAGATTTGGATTGGATTTATCCTAAGAAAAACTGAATTTTTTGTGGAGATTCTCCCTTGGAAAAATTCAGATTTTATGGGTTTGGATAAGGGAAAATATCTTTTCCTAATCCAATTCAAATTCAGAGATTCACCTCATGCAGGTCTATAAATAGAGGTCCTACCACTCCAGTTCTCTTAGACCACAGACTCTCAGGTGAGCAGGCTTATTGTTGCACAACTCATCGTGACAATAAAGTTCTTTAGAGATCTGGGTGGTCAGAAGAAGACTAGCAGTGCTAGCATACCGATCGAGGTTCATAGTGCCCACACACTCAGCCATTCGGGAATTGGAGAATAGTAGAGAAGGCTAGTTGGTTGAAGCCTCCGGTCATTCTCCTCCTGCAAGATTGGCGTCCTTGAGGTATTAGTTTTAATTGTTGTTGGTTTATTGTATATGGCATCATGAGATATTTAACGATCTAAAAATTTTTATTGTTTCGCTGCGCCACTCTGATACGTTTTTACCGAATTATTTTCCTACAATTGGTATCAGAGCCATCTCATGACTATGCCATGCACATAAATTAGATAATTACTTAGTCTTTTTATTTATGTATGGATTTGATATTTAGACAGTGGCATTCTAGGGTTCCTTTATGTTGTTATCATGTATTATGTATAAAGTACGTTGTTATTTTAATTTTTTGAATTATTATAAGCATGCTTGTTTATACCGGTTATGGTTCCTTAGAATTTAGAAAAATTGTATCTAGGAATTTTTATGTAACCATGGGAGCAGTTTATTAACACTGTAATTTTCCCATGGATATTAATTCTTGTCTCTTAGAATTTTTATGGTTAGAATTTTTTGAACAACGGAAACGGTTTAGGAATTTTTTTTATGTAATTATTCTTGGAGGAGATTGAAGATTGAAGACCGTAATTTATTTTTCCCAAAAGTTAAATTTAATTTAAAGATTGAAATTTTGATTGTGTGGAAAATTTCAATTTAATTGGGATTCAAATTAATTTTTGGAGATCCTAATAGGTAAATTGGAATATGACACGAAAATCGAGACACGACCCCTCCGGATAGGCCGACGGACCTTGGCGGGGCTACAGCCCCTGCCCTCGGGCAGGATGGGGCTGCGGCAGCCCCTATGCAGGCTAACATCACCCACGGCCGCAGGCTTGGCCTGCAGCCGAGGGTGGCGTAGCCTGCCCAAGGCTGGCCGCAGCCTGGGCATGCAGCCTGCCGGCTGCTGCGCCCAGTCTGGGCGTGCAGCCTGCCGGCTGCTGCGCCCAGTCTGGGCGTGCAGCCTGGCGCTGCAGGCTTGGCCTGCAGCCCGGTAGGGCTGCACAAGGGGCAGCCGTGGGCTGCCAGCCCCTACGGGGTTGGTGGCTGCCCACGGCGGCTGCCGCCTACGGGGGCGGCTGTCCGACGGTCCAAAAATCAGAAAATTTTGATTTTTAAATTTGAGATTTAATTTTAAATCATGTTTAAAAATATGTAATTAAAATTTGAAATTTTTGAAATTACATATTATTACACATGATGTTTAAAATTGTTTAAAATTTAAATTTGAAGTTTAAATTTGGAATTTGAATTTGAAATTTAAATTTTTGGAGATTTAAATTTTAAATAATTCTTGGGATGAGAAATAAATGGAGAGGCTACATAAAGAAGGATACAAGAAGACGGAACAGAATTCAAGACCCAAAGAATGCTTTGGATGGAATTTTGTAATCTTTATTTTCTTTGTTCTAGGATGGAACCATAACTTGGTTATTTTGTCAATTATTTTTTCTGTGATATGTCATGGATGTATAAATATGTATTGATGGATGTTTTGTATGCATATTTGATAACATGTCATATAGGATAGGTGAGTGCCGCTCATACTATATTGATCATACATAATTTGTCAAAACTTGCATGTATTTCAAAATATTGAGTGGGAGAGGGTTTCAAACAAAACCCACGGCCTCCATTGTTGATCCATATGTGAAAGCATGGTAACGCCTCGCGTCAGTTCTGCCCTGACCACACCCCTCGGTAGGTGTTTACCGCCGCCAGTATACTAGATTGGATCTCCTATGTGGAAAACGTGTTCGGGTGCGATCCTATTCATGACCACCCCTCGGTGGCTTGGTAGGACGTGGATCGGGCTACGTAAACAATGGTTATACACTCAAGACTCGTTTAGTTATTAACCTTCCCTAGAAGCTCTGTTAACTAAACTGGTGGCCAAATAAGCGGTTATTAATATATGTCTTAACCTTGGAGGATTTAAGGCAACATATATTAATTGGACGGGGTCCATGTTCCGGCTATTTGTTCTCATGACCACCCCTCGGTGGCTTGGGGCAATAGGTGCTGAGAATTACCGTTGCAATGCTACATGTTTTTTTCAAGTTTCATGTAGGAACATACTTGTATGTTTTATTTGCTAAATTATCTGTATATTTGCTTGGGCTTTGTAATGATGTCTAGTATAATTTTATTTCAGTTCAAAATGTCACCGACACCCCTCATTTCGATACTTACTGAAAATAAGTTGAATGGCGATAGTTATAAAGATTGGAAAAGAAATCTATTAATAGTTCTCAACTGCGAGAGACACAAGTTCGTACTAGACGAACCATGCCCACCTGGGCCCAAACATGACACACCACTTGAGGAGGTCCCGGTTGCCTATAATCGTTGGAGAGAATCCAATGAAATAGCTCGATGCTACATCCTTGCTAGCATGACGAGTGCTTTACAAAAGCAGCATGAGACTTATCAAGTTGCTGGGGAGATCATGGACAATCTGGAGGACATGTTCGGAGGCCAAGAAAAATTGGCTCGACAGTCTGCAATCACCAGCATTATGAACTCCAAGCAAAAGGCGGGTACTCCGGTGAAGGACCATATGATCACTCTAATGGGATTCTTCGCTGAGGCTACCGAGAATGGTGCTGAGTTAGACTACAACACCCAGATTGAGATGGTGTTCAAGACTCTGTCTAAAGATTTTGTGGGGTTTAAGGCCGCATACAATCTGGCGACAAAGGAGTTAGGACTTACCGAGCTCATGAAGCAACTACAGGCTTATGAGCGGATGATCAGGGATGAGGATGTGGTCCGACCTAAAGGAGAGGCCAATTTGGCGGAATCTTCCAATCTCTCACGGAAGAGGAAGAGGCCAAATAAGAAGCAAGTGGCTTCCAGTTCTTCTAATCCTCCTGTCTCAAACGGGAAGAAGAAGAAGAAGAACAAGAAGCCAAAGGACCCTAAAAAGTCCAAATGCTTCCACTGTGGGAAGGTAGGTCACTTCAAGAAGGCTTGCCGGGAATTCCTAGCCTCCAAGGGCAAGGAAGGTAAGGAACTTCATTACTTAAAAGCGTGTTTGGTGGAAGAATCGAAAGACACATGGGTCATTGATTCGGGCGCCACTAATCATGTTTGTGTTTCTATGCAGGGGTTCGTGGAAACGAGAAGTCTACATGATAGGAGCCTCTCGTTGCGGACTGGAGATGGTAGCTTTGTGGTGGCTGAGGCAGTGGGAGACGTTCATCTTTATTTTGATCAATTTAGGTTTATTTTATTGAAAGACTGTTTTTATGTTCCTAATTTTAGGGGGAACCTTATATCGGTAGCTTGTTTAATAAAGGATTCTTATTCAGTTTCTTTTAGTAAAAGAGTTGATATTCATAGAAATAAGTCTTTTATCTGTTCTGGATGGATGGATGGAAACCTATATTTGATCAGACCAAAGATGTACTCACTGCTTGACACTGAATTAATTGATAACTCTAAAAGGTTGAAAGTTTCTCACTCTAACAAGGCGTATCTTTGGCATTTAAGACTTGGTCATATTAATCAGGATAGGATTCAAAGATTGGTGAAAGACGGTCCTCTGGAATCTCTGGAGGAGGTACGACTTCCCCAATGTGAGTCTTGTCTAGAGGGTAAGATGACTAAGAGGTCTTTTGGAGCTAAGGGTACAAGGGCACAGGAGCTCTTAGAAATTATGCACACTGACGTATGTGGCCCCATGAACGTCACAGCACGAGGAGGGTTCGAGTACTATGTCTCTTTCATAGATGATTACTCGAGGTATGGATATGTGTATCTGATGCACCGCAAGAGCGAAATCTTTGATAAGTTCAAAGAGTATCGTGCAGAAGTGGAAAAGCAATTGGATAAATCCATAAAGATACTTCGATCTGATCGAGGTGGCGAATACCTCTCCGATGAATTTCTAGGACATCTTGTAGAGAATGGGATATTATCCCAATTGACTGCACCTGGTACTCCACAACAGAATGGTGTAGCCGAAAGGAGAAACAGGACCTTATTGGATATGGTACGGTCCATGATGAGTTACTCAACGCTGCCATTATCATTTTGGGGACATGCTTTACAAACGGCGTGCTATATTCTGAACCAGGTTCCGAGCAAATCAATTCCTAGAACTCCGTATGAATTGTGGCGTGGCAGGTAGCCCTCCCTTGGACATATGAGAATATGGGGCTGCCCGGCACATGTACTGGATGGGGATGCGAAGAAGTTGAAACGAAGATCAGAATTATGCATGTTTGTAGGGTATCCAAAGGGAACGAAAGGAGGTCTGTTCTATAACCCGAAGGAACAAAAGGTCATTGTCTCAACCCATGCGACATTCTTGGAGGAAAGTCACATGAATGACTTTAAGCCTCGAAGCAAAGTGGTGCTAGAGGAGTTATCGGGTGAAAGAACTGCTCCACAGATTTCGGTCTTGGACACAAGTCCGAGTTCCAGTAAAAGACCTGCAGACGATCAACAATTTAGGGTGCCTCGTCGTAGTGGGAGGGTTTCTAAGAAACCTAATTTCTTTATGTATGATGCTGAGGTATACCAGGCTAAGGCTCATGAGCATGAGGAAGATCCGGTCACATATGATGAAGCTATAAAGGATGTTGATTCTAGATCTTGGAAACAGGCTATGAACAATGAGATGGATTCTATGAAATCCAACTCTGTTTGGGAACTTGTAGATTTGCCGGATGGGATAAAACCCATTGGATGCAAATGGGTCTACAAAAGAAAGAAGGATGCGGAAGGGAGAGTGGAAACTTTCAAAGCTAGACTGGTTGCAAAGGGATACACGCAAAAGGCTGGAATCGATTACGAGGAAACCTTTTCGCCTGTTGCTATGCTGAAGTCTATCCGTATTCTTCTGTCCATTGCTGCGACTCTCGATTACGAGATCTGGCAAATGGATTTCAAGACGGCATTCTTGAATGGCCATCTTGAAGAGTGTATCTATATAACACAGCCCGAAGGGTTCGTAGCAAAAGGCCAAGATAGGAAAGTCTGCAAGTTGCTTAGATCCATTTATGGATTAAAGCAGGCATCCCGCTCATGGAACCAGAGGTTTGATCAAGTGATTAAGACATTTGGTTTTGAGCAGAACGTTGATGAACCTTGTGTTTATAAACGTATTAAGGATGGAAAAGTGGTCTTTTTGATACTCTATATCGATGATATACTACTCATTGGGAATGATGTAGGGAACTTATCATCGGTCAAGCTTTGGTTACACCAACAGTTTGACATGAAGGACTTGGGAGAAGCTAATTATGTTCTAGGCATTCGTCTCTTCAGAGATCGAAAGAACAAAATGATAGCATTATCCCAAGCTTCATACATAGATAAAATAATTGACAAATATGCAATGCTAGAGGCAAAGAAAGGCTCACAACCTTCTATTGCCGGTTTAACTCTTTCATTGGATGACTGTCCCAAGACATCGGAAGAAAGAGAGCGTATGAGTAAGGTCCCTTATGCATCCGCTGTGGGTAGCCTTATGTACGCTATGCTTTGCACTCGCCCGGACATATGTTTTGCAGTAGGTATAGTGAGTCGATATCAAGCGAATCCTGGAACCAAGCACTGGCAAGCAGTAAAGCATATACTCAAGTATCTTAAGAGAACGAGGGAATATATGCTAGTGTATTCTGGAGGGGACCTAACACCCGTAGGATACACGGACTCAGACTTCCAGACTTGTAAGGATTCGAGGAAATCGACATCTGGATCAGTGTTTTTACTCGAAGGAGGCGCCATTGTGTGGAGCAGCGTGAAGCAGGGCTGCACAGCTGACTCTACTATGGAGGCTGAGTATGTGGCTGCGGCTGAGGCATCTAAAGAAGCGGTTTGGCTCCGCAAATTCTTTAGAGACCTTGAGGTCATTCTGGGTGTTGACAAGCCTATCACACTTTACTGTGATAATACAGGGGCTATTGCCAACACAAGGGAATCTCGGCACCACAAGAGGACCAAGCACATCGATCGGAGATATCATATTATTAGAGGGCATGTGGAGACAGGACAAGTGGATGTATGTAAGATCGCGCCCGAGGACAACATTGCCGATCCCTTTACTAAGACTTTGGTAGCTAGAAGCTTTGAGAGGCATGTAGAGGCGATGGGGATGCGTAACATGGCACATCTACTGGCTTAGGGCAAGTAGGAGATTGTTAGGAAATGCCCTAAGTATTAGAGACATTTTGATGTATTCATTTTGAACTGGATAATAAAATTATACTTAGAGGTTATTCATTACATTGCTATCTGTCCTCGTCTTATTTACATGTTAAAGTAAATGTAAGCAAATATGGCTCACTGACTGCTTGTGTTAAAACTGTTAGAACGTTGCATGCAATGGACTTTTGTATGCGAGAAGACAATGTTCTAAAGTTAGTAGTCTAAATTATGGTCTGTAGTCTATGGGGTTAGACCGAGCATCTAACTCATGTTAAGACTATTATGTTGTCTAAAGCCTTAGAGGGGACGGTTTGTCTTGACTGTCTGGAGCTGGACTCCCAAGTAGAGACATAGATATGTTGCTTGGTTGTGACATATTAGACCGGGACTAAAGTGTGATTGATCTACGTAGTCCGCTATGAGTGGATCAATCTGCTTTTGACGTTCATTGTGCAATAACCTTAATCCTGAGTAAATGAACTACTTCATGTATATGACTTGTGTACTTTGATGTTCCAATGGCTAAAGCGTCTCAGAGGTAGTAAGCTTATAGACCGGTTCGTTGGGTGCATGACTTGTATACGATGAAGGGTTTGTTTGCAAATATCGGAATCATAGCTCTGAGGAGTTAAAGGTATCCTCTTAAAGGCATTATACTGAATGTGAAAATGGACAAGGCCTTGGGTCGTCTGCTGGTCGGATGACTTCTTATTCACATATGGTGAATAATCATTTTCTTGATTCGGTAGTATAATGGAACTTTAAGATAGCCTGATCAGTAGGATTAAACGGACTTTGACCTAAGGCTGATCATGGATATCATATGAGGGTTTTGCATACATGACAAGGTCATTGGATGGTAGCTCGTCATAGGCTTACGTAATACGATATATAATTGGGAGTTCAGTTTCAGGTTTATAGTGGTGTGACTCTGAAATTAGTGATCATATGATTGAGTTGTTCGGTACAGAATGATGATCATATGGAATCACGGGAGCCCGATTATATATGTCTAATCGGTCCCTCTACTAGCTCCACATAATTCCTTAACGTTTGGCAAATTGATTTGTATATGCTATTGGCTAGTTTATTATGCATGGATGGTGATGACACAGAATTAGGATGGTAGACAAGATTCTCTCCGGTTGGATTCAGATTTTGTTTTGGATAATAGAGTACACAATTATTCGAACTCGAAATAAAGTTGCCATGATTTTATTTGAGATTGGATTGGAGTTGTAGAAAATTATCCATGAGAACAAGAATATGAAACACAACCGTTTTGTGGAATTTGAAATTTGAATTTTGAATTTTGAAATTTGAATTTTGAAATTTGAAATTTGAAATTTGAATTTGAAATTTGAATTTGAAATTTGAATTTGAAATTCGAATTTGAAATTTGAATTTGAAATTTAAATTTGAAATTTGAAATTTGAAATTTGAAATTTGAATTTGAAATTTGAATTTGAAATTTGAAATTCAAATTTTGAATCATAGTCCAAGTAGGATTTGAATTTATTGTGGAAAATCCACAAGGTTTGAAATTCGAATTTGAGTTGGATTTGGAGAGGATAATCTTGTTAGAATCCTACATGAATTTTGAATCCAAATCCCAACAAAAGTGGGCGAATTTTTTGGAGGATAATCTCCAATGGAAAATTCGGTTTTTGTGGATAGGATTCAAGGGAAAAATTCAAGTTTCAATCCTAGTCGAATTTGGATTCTCTCCTTCCCTGAAAAGTGGCCGAAATTAGGGAGAATATCTCCTAGGAAATTCGGTTATTTTGGATAAGGCTGAGATGAGATTCAAGCTTGAAAATTCTAGTGGAATTTTTTGATTCTCCCTTATCCATAATGGCAGAAATATTTAGGGAAAATTCACCTTGAAATTTTCGGATTTTTTGGGTTGAAAAAGGGAGATAAAATTCTAGTTAAAATCTTGTTGAGATTTGGATTGGATTTATCCTAAGAAAAACCGAATTTTTTGTGGAGATTCTCCCTTGGAAAAATTCGGATTTTATGGCTTTGGATAAGGGAAAATATCTTTTCCTAATCCAATTCAAATTCAGAGATTCACCTCATGCAGATCTATAAATAGAGGTCCTGCCACTCCAGTTCTCTTAGACCACAGACTCTCAGGTGAGCAGGCTTATTGTTGCACAGCTCATCGTGACAATAAAGTTCTTTAGAGATCTGGATGGTCGGAAGAAGACTAGCAGTGCTAGCATACCGATCGAGGTTCAGAGTGCCCACACACTCAGCCATTCGGGAATTAGAGAATAGTAGAGAAGGCTAGTTGGTTGAAGCCTCCGGTCATTCTCCTCCTGCAAGATTGGCGTCCTTGAGGTATGAGTTTTAATTGTTGTTGGTTTATTGTATATGGCATCATGAGATATTTAACGATCTAAAAATTTTTATTGTTCCGCTGCGCCACTCTGATACGTTTTTACCGAATTATTTTCCTACATTAACAATAATAAATTTATACCTTCATAGGATGCCAAGAATGCAGGAGGAAGATAATCAGAAGACTTCAACCAACTAGCCTTCTCTACTATTCTCTAATTCCCAGACGACAGAGTGTGTGGGTACCTGAATCCTCAATCGGTATACTAGCACATCTTGCCTCCTTCCGACCACCCAGATTTCTTTAAGAACTTATTGCTACGGTGATTTGTGTAAGAATAAGTCTACTCACTTGAGAGCCTGTGCTCTAAGAGAATTGTAGTGGTAGGACCTCTATTTATAATTTTGCATGAGGTGGTCCCTTGAATTTTGAATTGGACCAAGAAAAGATTTTTACTCCCTTTTGCTCACAAAAATCAGAACTCCCTTAGGCCAAAATCTCCCTTGGATTATCGACCACCCCTAGGAGATCTTGTATTCAAAATTCAAATAGGATTTGACTTGAATTTTTGTCTTCCTTTTTTGGCCAAGAACTGATTCCCTCTAAGGCCAAGATCATGGCTAGATTTGGCCATACCAAGAAGAAGTAGGACACAAAATTCAAATAGGATTTTAACTTGAATTGCATCTCACCCTAATCCACAAAAACCGATTCTCCCTTAGGCATTATCCATAGAAGAAATTCGGTTACACCATCTGAGGGAGAGGGATCCATCAAAGGTGAGATCCCTTCAACAAATTCAGCCACATTGAAAGGGATTAGGATTCAAAATTCAAGTAGAATTCAAAAAGATTTTCCTCTCCTATATCCACAAGAAAACCAAATTTACCATGTTGATTTATTCATAACAAAATTCGATTACCACTTGGTTTGTGATTCTAAATTTGAATTCAAATTTCAAAGTTCAAATTTAAAAAATTCAAACTTTAAATACAAATTTCAAATTTAAATTTCAAATTCAAATATCAAATTCAAATATCAAATTTAAATTTCAAATTCAAATTTCAGATTTCAAATTTCAAATTCAAAATTTCAAATTTCACAAACAAACTTGAATTTCAAATTTTGCCCTCATGGATAATTTTCCACAACTACAATTCAAATTCAAATAAAATCATGATAACTTTTGAAATTCGAATAATTATGTAATCTCTTATCCAAAACAAAATTCAAATTCAAATAGGAGAGAATCATGTCTTCTACCCCTATTCTTTATAGACACTACCTATATCCATGCAAGACAACAAGCCAAAAAGTATACCCTGATCAATTTGCCATCCGTTAAGGAATTATGTGAAGCTAGTAGAGAGACCAATTAGACATATATAATTGAGCTCCCGTGAATCCATGTGGTCATTATCTAAACTGAACAACTCAACCACATGATCACTAATTTCAGAGTCACACCACTACAAACCTAAAACTGAACTCCCAACTATATATCGTATTACAAAATCCTGTGATAACCTATTGTCCAATGACTTTGTCATGTATGCGAAACCCTCATATGATATCCATGATCAACCTTAGGTCAAAGTCCATTCAATCTACTAATCAGACTATCTTAAAATTTCATTATACTATTGAATAAGAAAATGATTATTCACCATATGTGAATAAGAAGTCATCCGCCTAGTAGATGACCCAAGACCTTGTCCATTTTCACATCCAGTATAAATGCCTTTAAGAGGATATCCTTAACTCCTTGTTAGAGCTATGATTCCAATATCTGCAAACAAATCCTCCATCATACACAAGTTATGTACCCAACGAACTCATCTATAAGCTTACTACCTCTAAGACGCTTTAGCCATTGGAACATTAAAGTACACAAGTCATATATATGAAGTAGTTCATCAACATAGGATTAAGGTTATTACACAATGAACATCAAAAACAAATTGATCCACTCATAGCAGACTACGCAGATCAACAATGCTTTGGTCCCAGTCCAATATGTCACCACCAAGCAACATATCTATGTCTCTACTCCGAAGTCTATGCTCCGGACAATCAAGACAAACTGTCCCCATTATGGCTTTAGACAACATAATAGTCTTAATATGAGTTAGATACTCGGTCTAACCCCATAGACTATGAACCATAGTTTTGACTGGTCACCTTAGAACATTGTCTTCTCGCATACAAAAGTCCATTGTACGCAACATTTTAATTGTGATGCCCCGACCTGAGCCATGCGAAACCGTCACGATCAGACTCTATTGTCGACTGAAACAGCTCGTGCACCTTGTTGGGTCATCATAAAAAAACTCTTTTACTTTGAATCTCTCATTTTGCAGGGCTTGAAATTTCGGCCATATTTTTTTTTCTTATTTTTTTAAAAATACTTTCCTTACATGAAAGGCACGTATGAAAGCCATACAAACTTTAGAACTAAACTTTTAGTTGTCTTTTTACAACACAATACAGTATTTACAAAAATACATAATCCCAACTTTGTTTCTCAAAAATACATTTTCTTCATCTCTCTCTCTCTTGATGCTCAGTGGAAGACTGGTAGCAGGACCATAATCCACGATAGATTCTCTATCCTATTAGCACCGCATATCTTGCCACCATCCAGGTTGTCTACTGGACAGGTTTCTTACCTGTAACATGAACAAACTGACGAGCTAATAGGCTCAGTAAGTTCAAACATACGTACTATGACTCACATAGATTCAAAAACATCAAAAATAAAATTTCCTATAAATAGTACTGTTCATTTTATGAATACTACTATCCACCCATGAACAGTAACTTTGACTTTTGATCGATAAATAGTAACTTTGACTCTAATCGGTTACTATTTACATCACCCTAACCGAGTCCACTTCACTTAACGTTAGTGTCGGTTATGCTCAATTATGCTTAATTATGGCTTTCATCACATTTTGGTCATTATCTTTGATTATGTTCTGGATTTGAGCTCATTTTGGCCTTGTACTGTTTCAGGTCCACACTGACTATGAGAGGGCTTGAGAGCGACCCTGAGGTTAATCCTCCCTAGTCCATCATTGCCCGAAGCGGTCATTGTGTCTCGATAGGACTTGTAAACCTCTACCTTATTATTGGAGGCTGGTACGCCAAACATGGTTTCATTACCATCTTTCATTTACAATTTTGACCTAGTGGCATTAATTATCACCTCAAAGCCAGGAACCTTTGTTGCCTGTAGGTCTTACACATTCTTTCTTAAAGGGTGTATCTTAAATTTAGTCACACTCCTTCTATAGTGTACCCACAGTACACCTTTCAATTTATCATTTCTCTGAGTGTGTTAGTCTAACTACACCCTAGTGTCTGTAGGACTTAATAGCTAATGTACAATTAGTACATAATTAAATATCACAGTATTTCATGTTGCAGACATGAAAATGCTTGAACTTACTACAACTGTGATAATGTCCACCTTCGGAAATCCTCTGCAGTTTTGTTATCTTCTCTAGTTTGGGTTCCTACTGACAGAGTATTGTCTGTTAATACCCATCATCATTTATCACATTAGATATATTTATTTTGTAATTAACTTTACAACACATTTCATCCCTTTAGGTGGTATACGGCTTGCAACACGCCCGTGTCCAAGCCCGTGTACCTCTCGGAATTACACTACACGGCCATGTTTCAATAAACACGCCCGTGTACATATAATTTTTCTGATTTTCAACTTTAAAATCTTAGTTATGTCCTCTAGAATCTTATTTAAAACATTCTAGATCCTTTACGATCCTTTCCGAGCCTTTTGCATTTTTGATCAAAATGACCATTTTGCCCCTAACGGGTCTTGGGATCGTAACAATTTCGTTCTATTATTTTTCTAGGATTTTCTAAGTCAAAATATCATAAAAAATATTTCTTAGGCTTCGATATATTTTTACAGCATATTTGCTACAAAATCGATAACTATTCCTCACCCGACCCTCAGGTACTATTCATCTAACACCTAGGGTCGTTTCTTGTTTTTCTAGTATTACGAAGCCTCAAATGGATATTTCACTACTCTTGAAACGTTTCTCATCCCATTCCCAAGCCTTGGTTCCCAAAGGGCTCGGGTTTTCTATCTCGTCCTTAATTTTCCCCCTCGTTTCTTAAAATACCCCTGACGTCAATTTTCCCTGTTCCCGGCATTTTAGACATTAGAGGATCATTTTACTATTCTTTTTGGGTTTAGTTTCCATTACTGATTCTAACCTACCGAGGGGTCTCAGTTTTTATTTTTGAGCCTACATTTTTACCCCTCGTTTCCTGAAATGCTCTTATGCCATTTTAGAAATATCGACAGCATTTCTGCTTATAGTTCTAGGTTTCCCAGCATTAGGTATGCCTCAGAACCTTAGTACCGGGCACGTACTATACCAAAAGCTATTTTATGCAAAGTTACCAAACTTTACGTAAAACTTCTCCACATTAACATTATTTCATTCACAACACAATATTCACCATTTTCCTTCAATTATGCCCACGGTTTTTCATGCTAATTAACACCAAGAAAATTTTCATCACAAGTCTTATTTATCACCATTCTGATGCGAACCTCGCCAAGAATAACGAGACCCGTCAAGATTAGGACCCCAAGAACGTTCTAAGACTCAGGCTTTGGGTGGAATCTCGACTCGTTGCTTCAACAAAAACAAGAACCTCGATATAAGAAGACCTCAACCCATTGCTTATTGTGAAACAAGAACCTTGGTATAACGAAGACGCCACAAACGGTGATGGAAAGACGCTTGATAAGTCGATGGTGAACGCCACGGAAAACTCCGATAAGTTCGAAATAGCTCTCAAAGAACTAAAGAGAAATATAACTCTCAAATTTGTGAATAAAACTGTTGATCTTTTTCATTGCTTACGGATGCCTTTTTATAGGCATAAATTACAAGAATATTCTCAAAATATACTCTAAATAATATGGAAACTAAATGAAATATTCCCGTAACATTC
The DNA here is from genome assembly GCA_035233585.1 of Antiaris toxicaria. Taxonomy (NCBI): domain Eukaryota; kingdom Viridiplantae; phylum Streptophyta; class Magnoliopsida; order Rosales; family Moraceae; genus Antiaris; species Antiaris toxicaria. The sequence goes on from CP141156.1 coordinate 79,230,211, forward strand.
TCCTAATATTCCCCTAATTATACTCTAGAAAAAAAGGAAACTATAAGGATGAAATATGGTAATTAAGGTTGAATCCTACCCAAATCATGCCTAAACTAGAAAAGGAAAGTTGAAAATTTGATTAGCTCTATTATCAGCCATTTACAAAAAGGAAACTCGCCCATAAAAGAATATGCTAATTTGCTAGTTAGGATTGAACCAATTCTGCTAATTGGAATAAAGCCAAGCATTAGTTGGATTCTTTTGAAGCCGTACTTTGATTTGCATCATTCCCCTCCTCTTGAGAAGGATTTGTCCTCAAATCATCTCTATCTCTGCTATGAAGTCGCTTGGAATGTCTTTGTATTGGAATTCGTTTCTCTTTTATGTGTAGCCAAAGCCAATCTCCGAGATCAAAAACTAATAAATGACTTTGATGCTTCTTAGTCTTCTCAGGATTACTTCTATAGACGTGTCGATTTGGATTGGAAGCTCTAGACACAAAATCAATTTGATGTTTGAACCCTCGAATAGATGGTAATCCATGTGGTACTTCCTTGGGAAAGAAATCCTCAAGGTCCTACAAATGATAAACAGTAGAACTAGGCAAAGCGAGTTTAAGTTGATTAGTGTTTATAATCGTCTCTTTGTGCAAAAGTACAATCATTGATGAAAACAATACTCTTTTGATTTCACTCACTTTTGCATAGCAATTCTTTTGTTTTCTCTCTGATTTTCTCTCAATGGCCATAAGACTCTTATCTTTTTTTCGCTCACTTTTCTCGGTCTCTCTCTCTTTTTCACTCTCTTTCTTTTGTTCACTTTCTTCTTCACTTTTTATCTTTTGGTTGCTCTCTTTTTCACTCCTTTTCTTTTGTTCACTCTCTTTTTGTAATCTCACTTGATCTTCGTATACTTGTTGTGGTGTCAGTGGTACAAAAGTGATTGGTTGATCGTTGAGCATGAACGAATACTTGTTGGTGAAGCCATCCATGTTGACACACCAATCAAACTGCTTCTCTAAATCGTCAGGGATGGTTTTATCTTGGAATGGAGGAATCTTCATCTTAATGCTACCCAAATTGTTGTCTTCTTGATTCCTAGCTCTTGTAAATCGCTCTCCATGTCTCCTATTACCCACAACCAAATCCTGATCATCCTCTTTATTAAAACTAAACCCATAATACTCTTCATCTTCAACCCTCACTCCCCTCGATCGAACTCTTTCCCTTCTATGCACATTAGGAGCGTTTTGTGGCTGCTTCAAATATGCATTCTCTATCCGGTCCAACCGTTTATGCACTTGTCCTAATTCAGCCCTCAACATTCGTCTCATCTCCCTCATCAACTGCGATTGCAGGTTCGGTATAGTTAATCGTGGTGCTTCTTTGGTTGAGCTTTCTTCTGGATTGCGTGACATATTTAAAATCTGCAAAGTAAGGTTGGAAACCTTGCAAGCACTCCCTCACGTGTTTCACTCACTCTCGTGTTTGTCACTCAAATGGCTTTTACCCTCTAATATGCTCACCACTCCTACCTTTTTCCACTCATTGATTCTCTTTTGGTTCTTTTCAATTTAAACAAACGTTTATCAAAATTTCTAACAACAATTTACCAAGAACTCACAAAGAAGCAATAAGTACACGAATTGACAACAAGAAAACAATTTCACAAAACTGAATCTTTCTTAATGATGAATCAACGTTTTTTTTTCTGATTTTTTTTTAATTTGAATTTTCTTTCTTTTGTTTTAATCAGAAACTAAAATAAACTAGGATTTAAGGGGAAAAAATAGAATAAGAAAGACACAAAATTCAAACAAGAATAGAGTAGAAGAAATTTGGCAAACTAGAATTTACTACCAAAAAAAAAATTGTTTTTCGTGTAGTCCATACAGTCTGTACTGTCGTTCCCTTTTTTTTTTTTTTTTAGATACTAGAAGAACAAGAAATTAACATGAAAAGAAAAAAAAATTAAAGGATAGGCAAACCTGACCTAGAACCTAAGCTCTGATACCAAATGATGCGAACCTCGCCAAGAATAACGAGACCCGTCAAGATTAGGACCCCAAGAACGTTCTAAGACTCAAGCTATGGGTGGAACCTCGACCCGTTGCTTCAACAAAAATAAGAACCTCGGTATAAGAAGACCTCAACCCGTTGCTTATTGTGAAACAAGAACCTTGGTATAACGAAGACGCCACAAACGGTGATGGAAAGCCGCTTGATAAGTCGATGGTGAACGCCACGGAAAACTCCGATAAGTTCGAAATAGCTCTCAAAGAACCAAAGAGAAATATAACTCTCAAATTTGTGAATAAAACTGTTGATCTTTTTCATTGCTTATGGACGCCTTTTTATAGGCATAAATTACAAGAATATTCTCAAAATATACTCTAAATAATATGGAAACTAAATGAAATATTCCCGTAATATTCTTCTAATATTCCCCTAATTATACTCTTGAAAAAAAGGAAACTATAAGGATGAAATCTGGTAATTAAGGTTGAATCCTACCCAAATCATGCCTAAACTAGAAAAGGAAAGTTGACAATTTGATTGGCTCTATTATCAGCCATTTACAAAAAGGAAACTCGCCCATAAAAGAATATGCTAATTTGCTAGTTAGGATTGAACCAATTCTGCTAATTGGAATAAAGCCAAGCATTAGTTGGATTCTTTTGAAGCCGTACTTTGATTTGCATCACATTCATTCTTAGGATTTTTAGTGCACATTTCAACATCAAACCCTAAGAAATTTTTCATTCCAACCTAGCCATCACATGCCACGGTTTTCATGTTCAAGGCCACAAGAAAATTTTCTCTTATTCCTATGGTCTTTTATCAACATTTCCTCATCAAATTCATCACAAAATTTTTCTCATTATCTCATGTATATTGACCACAGGTTTGGTATGAAACATGCATAAATTTTGCTTGTTTCTAGATTCTACAACATGTTTTATTCACCATAACACCAAACCAACATAAACACTTAACAATTCAACAAACCTTTTATCATTTTTCCACACCTACAAAGCCACGGTTTTCATGAAGAAAATCAATGAAAATGCTTCAAACTAGTGGCTCACCTTATCAATTTATCTTCTTGATCCTTGGTGTGAGTTTGGAAGGTAGTTTTGTGAAGAAATTTTGTCAAAATTTTGGCTTAAGGGGGAGGATGGCTCACGGATTCAAGGAGGCAAAATTTGGCTGCTTTTCTTCTTTTTTTTTTTCCAAATGAATTTTCACACCTATTTATAGGCAAAAGGGTGGAGGACCTCTTAGTAAATTTTTTCAATAATTTGGTAATTGTTTAGGGACTTTTTAGCAATATTTTTGGGGTCAAATTAAAAATTTTTGGCTTATTTTTTTCTTCTTTTGGCTGAACCCCTTTTCTCCTTTTTTCTTAAATTTTTTTCAAGCCATTTTGGCTAAATCTTAGCCATTGATCTAAGATTCCACTAATCTTAGCCATTAATGCTACTGAACTTCCTTAACAAGCCTTTATTTCTCATTTATTATATCATATTTATGATGTCACATATGACATCATCTAATTAATTCATATATTAATTCATGGTCAAAGTTTGATCAAAAGTCAAACCGAATGAAAATTTACCAAAATCACGTAGGTGGGTTTCTGACGCCTCCAGTGTGATCAATCTGCCTTATTTTGCCTCCATTTGACCAGAATTCATTACCATAAAATTTCGTCTTTTAGTGCACTTCGGTGCACTCTTTAGGGTTTTTGACTCCGTTTTCGAGCCGTCTCACCCGATTCTGTTCGAAAAGATTTTTCATCTCTGAATTCACATTATTTAACACTATTAGAATATTTTTATTGCATTCTAAACAGTATTAAAACACAAAATTTTCAAATTTTGTACATCAAAATTATTATATACATATAATTTTAATTCACTCAGAGAATATGAAAATTCTCGATTATCATATTCACCCCTCCTTATAAAATTTTCGTCCTCGAAAATTTAAAATAAGTGAAGGTGCAATTTTCTAATTTCATCCTCGCATTCCCATGTAGCCTTTTCGATGTTGTGATTTTTCCACAGCACTTTGACTAATGGGATCGTATTGTTTCATAAGACTTTGTCTTCTTGTGCCAAGATTTTTATAGGCTGTTCTTCATACGTCAGATCTTCCTAAATCTAGATCGATTCATGTTTCAGTATATGGGACAGATCCGATATGTACTTCCACAACATCAACATGTGAAACACATTACGCACTACCGACATTTCTGGAGGTAATGCCAATTTATAGGCAACCTGCCCAATGCGTTTGATAATTTCAAATGGTCCGATATACCTCAGACTCAATTTCCCTTTCTTACCGAAATGCATTATCCATTTCATCAGTGAAACTTAAAAATATGAAATCCCCTTTGTTAAACTCTAGGGATCTTCATCGTTTATCCGCATAACTCTTTGGTCGGCTCTGCGCAATCTTCATTCGTTGCGGTATCTTTGCAACTGCAACAGTTGTTTCTTGCACAAAATCCGTCTTGTGTAGTTGCTTTTCTTGTAGATCATAACAGTGGATAGGTGATCTACATTTCCTTCCATATAAAGCTTCATAGGTTGCCATTCCTATAGAAGCTTGGTAGTTATTATTATATGAAAATTCTACCAATGGAAGTTTTTCGTTCCAACTCCCCGGGAAATCTATTGTACATGCACGAAGCATATCTTCTAGTGTTTGGATTGTCCGTTCAGATTGCCCGTCTGTTTGCTGATGAAATGCCGTACTCAGACAGACTTCAGTTCCCATAGCTTCTTGCATGCACTTCTAGAAATATGAAGTGAATCATGCATCAGGACCCGATATAATGGACTTAGGAACACCATGTAACTTGATGATATGAGTTACATAAAAGTTTGCCAATTTTTTTCCAGTGAAAAAGTCATTTTCACTGCTATAAACCTTGCCATTTTTATTAATTTGTCGATAATAACCCAAATGGTATCGAAGCCTTCTCAGACTTTTAGCAGTCCTATCACAAAATCCATCGTAATATGTTCCCATTTCCATTCGGGAATCTCTAATGGCTCTAATTTTTTGTTTGGATGTTGGTGTTCAGCCTTAACTCTTTGGCACGTCATGTATTTACTCACGAATTCTGCAATGTCTTTCTTTATCCCGGCGCCTTGGTACTCGAACATTGGCTCGAGGCATTTTCTCTACCCCTTCTTACCCTGAAAAAGCAGGGGCACCTTGCGTCCTTGAACCGATAACCATCTTTCGGCTAACCTAGCCTCCTCCGACCATGTATGGGGGCTGACACCTGCCCAGTGCCGTCATGTATTTACTCACGAATTCTGCAATGTCTTTCTTTATCCTATTCCACCAGAATTGCAGTTTTAAATCCTGGTATATCTTACTGGCTCTGGGATGCACTAAATATGGTGTTTCATGAGCTTCTGCCATAATCCGCCTTCTTAATCCTTCATCATCGGGAACATGAATTCTTCCCTGATATAGGATTAATCCATATTTGGACACTCCTTCCTGAGGACTGGGTAGATTTGGATCTCATTTCTGAGCCTGTCTAATGTCCTCAAATAGTGATGATTCTAATTGAAGTGCAGCCAATTTTCTAAATATCAGCTCCATCTCTAACGCGTTGATCTCCCGTTGCAATGGGCTTGGCAATTTTTCAATCAGCAGTTGCTGTGAAATAGCAGATTTTTGACTTAACGCATCTGCCACACAATTTGCTTTTCTAGGATGGTAGAGGATCTTGCAATCGTTATCCTTTACCAACTCCAACCATCTCCTTTGCCGCATATTCAACTCCTTCTGTGTGAAGAAGTACTTTAAACTCTGATGGTCAGTATAGATCTGATATTGAGCTCCATATAAATAGTGTCACTAAATTTTAAGTACGAACACTACTGTGGCAAATTCTAGATCATGCGTGGGATAATTTCTCTCATGGTCCTTTAATTGACGCGAGGCATAAGCAATCACCTTATCGCCTTGCATCAGGATAGCTCTTAATCCCATTTTTGACGCGTCACTGTAAAATCACGAACATTTCCCCTTCAGTAGGAAGTATGAGGATTGGTACGCTCGTTAGTCGCTTCTTCAACTCTTAGAAGCTCTTTTCGCACTCTTCAATCCACTCATACTTCCTCTTTTTACGTGTCAGAGCAGCGAGAGGTACAACAAGTCATACAAATCCCTCTACAAATCTCCTATAATAGCCAGCTAAACCTAAGAAACTCCGTATTTCGATCACGTTTCTAGGTACGGGCCATTCATTGATTGCCTCCACTTTGGCAGGATCCACGGTGATTCCATCCTTGGAAACCACATGTTTGAGGAAATGTATTTTATCTAGCCAGAATTCACACTTAGATAATTTTGCATAGAGTTGGTGCTTCTTTATTGTCTGAAGAACGATTCTCAGGTGTTCCTCATGCTCCTCACGAGTCTTTGAATATATAAGTATGTCATCAATAAACACAATGACAAACTTATCTAGAAATTCTTTAAAGACTCGGTTCATTAGGTCCATGAATGTAGTTGGCGTATTTGTTAACCTAAACGGCATCACAAGAAATTCGTAATGACGTAACGGGTCCTAAATGTAGTCTTGGGAATGTCGCCCTCCTTGATCCGTAGTTGATGATATCCCGATCGTAGATCGATCTTGGAAAATATTATTGCGCCTTTGAGCTAATCGAACAAGTTATCAATTCTAGGTAATGGATACCTATTCTTTGATAGTTATCTTGTTCAATTCCCGGTAGTCGATGTACATACGAAACGTTCCATCCTTCTTCTTGACAAACAACACCAGAGCACCCCATAGAGAATAGCTCGGACGTATAAATCCCTTGTTAATAAGCTCTTTCAACTACACTTGTAACTCCTTCAACTTCACCAGTTCCATCTAGTACGGTGCCTTTGAGATAGGGGCAGTTCCTGACATCAATTCGATCTCAAAAGAGATCTCTCGTTTAGGTGGCAATCCTAGTAATTCTTCTGGGAAGACATCAAGGAACTCGTTCACAATAGGAACATCTTTAGGTTGAAGATTCTGTTCCTCCATCGCATCCACTATGTATGCTAACTATACAGTGTAGCCACTAGATATTAGCTTTCTTGCTTTTATCGAGTTGATCATCATCTTCCTTGATTTATATGATGAACCGACATATTCAAAGCTGTCTTCATAGTCGGGTCGGAACATTATCTTCTGCTTCCGGCAATCGATCGTGGCTTGATACTTCCCTAGGAAATCCATTCCTAGTATTATGTCGTAATCGACGAGCTCCATCACGATCAACTCCGCATACAACTCCCTATTTGCCACAATTATTGGTACATGTGGTAACAAGTAATTGGACATCAATACTTCCCCTGAGGGTAAAGCCGTTCTAAAGGTCATACCCATGTTATCTTTAGGATATCCTATCTTGTTCACAAATTCGTATGAAATAAACGAATATGTAGCTCTGGAATCAAATAAAATAGACGCCAAATGATTAGCGACAAAAAGCTGACCTGTCACTACATTGGACGTCCCGGCTTCCGCAGCCTCTTTGGTGTAGACCATAACTTGAGCATCTACACGAGGCAAGTGGTCCAGTCTTTCTTGCATCTCCCAAGATGAAGGGCCTTCAATCTTTGCCTGTAGGGCATGAGCTTGGGGACGTTGCTGCTGTGGCTAAAACGTTCCCTGCACATTTTGTCGATTCTCAGGGCAATTCCTGGCAAAATGACCTTCCTTTCTACACTAGAAACAGGCATTCGGAGCAAGTCTGCATCGGCCTGAATGCCTTCTTCTGCACACAACACAGTCACGAACAACAGCTAAAGCATTGTTGTTCAACTTCCGCTGTTGATTCTTGTTCTCGAAATTATTTCCTTTCCTCTTTCCTTGAGGCTGTTGGCTAGAAGTACTTGATTGTCTGGCCTTAGCATTCGAATTCAGCTTACTTCCTTGTTCGACCTGGGATCCAGCTTGTGCAGCTTCTGCCAATATTTTCTCCTTCTTTTTGGCATCCCAGATCTTTTCCTTCTCTTCCCTCTGTTGAGCTAGGTGATACTCAGCTCTCAAAGCTCGACTCACATAGTCAATTACAATAGTGGGTGACGTTAACCCACTATCTACCAGGGCTGCGATGTCGGGTCTGAACATCCTAAGCATCTTCTGGATTTTCTCCCATTCAGTAGGGACAATATATGGACATAAACGAGACAATTGGTCAAACTTTTGATAGACCTTACTCATTGTCATATATCCCTGTTTTAATTCTGCAAACTCCTTCTGTTGGGGTCGCAGTAGTGCAGGATCGTAGTACTTCTAATTAAATTCCTCTAAGAAGTCTACCTATGACATCATGGCCACGTTCCTTCTTAGCTTGACAGTGTCCTACCAAAATCTTGCATCTTTCTTCAATACAAAAGATACACACATTATTCTTTCTTGATCATTCAGATTCATAAATTCTAGGATCATACGGAGTGAAGACGGCCACTCTTCTACTTCTAGCTGGTTTGTAGAACCCTTGAATTCTGACGGCTTTATCCATCGAAATCGTTCATATAGTGGTTCCTGATTTACTCACAATTATGGTTATGGTTCTACTACTATTTTAGGTACAATTGGCGACACTTCCTGTTCAGGTACAGCCATCTGAGAGGTTTGGCCTTCATCTTGGCCTTGCCTCTATTCCATTTGCTCTAATTTCTGCCTTAGCTCAGCATTTTCTTTCATCTGAGCTTCTATCATAGCTTGTAATTCATCTACCCTTTCTAAAAGGACAGGATGTCAACTCATATTTCGCAAGTTTCACAAGTTCACTATCTTTTCTACTTCCTATAATTGTATGAAAATCAATCGTTAGATTTTCAACAAACATATTTTTACAATATAAGTATAAATATTTTCAATCATCATATAATTTCAAACATCTCATCATTTTGACATATCAATATTTCATGTCATTTCATTTCAAAATTTTCATATACACAACATCTCGAAGGCTTTTCTCAAAATAGCCATTCGATTCAGTCATACATATACATATACAGATATATACATTTATACATCTTATATGTTTTTACATCTAGTCCCCTAGTTGAGGTTGGTCCGAAACTATCGGGACTTCCTTTGAATCCTCTTCATCCTCATCCGTACCATTCCCGGTCCCGGATAGCGTTGATCCTCCAGTGGGACTCGTCCCCTCTCGTCGCCTTGATGGGCCAGCCTCATGGTCATTTGCCATAGGTCACATTCCATACAGACGATCTAGCATTGCATCTTACAGTAACTGTTCACATATTTTGCACACAATGCTCTCCATCATTAATTCTTCCTCTACTTTAGCTACCGTAACTATAAACTCTCGTAGCATAGTAGGATATAGAGGGGTTACCCTTTGTCATAGATCTATAGTAAGTCCCTTCCAGAATATATAACAAAAATCCTCATCAGCGAGGTTGGATATGGGACATCTTCTCATAACGTTCTCCTCAAATCGTGCTGTATACGTGAAGACAGTATCATTAAGCAGCATCTGCAGTATCTCTGCCCAGAGAACAAACTCTCTAATATCTGTATATCTGGGCATAGTAGGTGGCGGTGTCTCTACCCTACTCTCTGGAGGGTCTGGAACTGGTGCTGGAATCTTTGGTGGGAACTGCTGTATCATGATGTGTCTAAACTCAGCCTAGTCGAGTCCTAAAAGCATGTCTTGATCGCAATATTCCCAGAACATCCGTGCATCCTCTCTAAAAGTACCGATTGCGAATAGGACCCAGTAGTCCTCATCAATGTCGCATTGGTGCATAATCGTCTCCACATCATGCAGCCAATCTCTGGTAGAGATGCCTTGTTGACCTCCCTCAAAGGTGGGTGGATGACTACCTTGGAAAGCATGTACCGCTCGTATTGACACTCTGGCTCTTACATGGGCTCATCTTCTAACAATTGGAATATCTATGGCGACTGGTGGATTAATTACCGATTAAGGAGGTGGCGCTTGAATCAGTGTCTGGGCCCTAACCTGTGGCACTGGTGGCTCAGGCATCAGCGATCGATGTACTGGCACTGAATTATGGACGGCCTAATCACAGACCTGGTCCATACCCTGATAGGTCCTCTCGGTCTATATGGATGAGGTCGCACATATGGTGGCCTAGTCATCGTATATCCTACAAAATATATAACCTCGTATAAACAAATAGTTAACTAACTTAAAAAAAGCTAACTTACTTATATTGACGAGCATGCTGCGTTTTGTGCCAATAGGGATATGGTCAACTGCTCGGATACCAACCTGTGATGCCCCGACCTCGGCCATGCGAAACCATCACGATCTGACTTCATTGTCGACCGAGATAGCCCGTGTACCTCGTCGGGTCGTCATAAAAAAACTCTTTTACTTTGAATCTCTCATTTTATAGGGCCCGAAATTTTTGTCCATATTTTTTTTTTGCTTATTTTTTTTAAAATACTTTCCTCACATGAAAGCCACGTATGAAAGCCATATAAACTTTAGAACTAAACTTTTAGTAGTCTTTTTGCAATACAATATAGTATTTACAAAAATACATAATCCCAACTTTGTTTCTCAAAAATACATTTCTTCATCTCTCTCTCTCTTAACGCTCAGCAGAAGACTAGTAGTAGGACCATAATCCACAGTAAATTCTCTATCCCATTAGCACCACATATCCTGCTACCATCCAGGTTGTCTACTGGACAAGTTTCTTACCTATAACATGAACAAACTGACAAGCTAATAGGCTCAGTAAGTTCAAACATACTACTATGAATCACATAGATTCAAAAACATCAAAAATAAAATTTCCTATGAATAGTACTATTCATCAGTACTGTTCATGTATGAATAGTACTATTCATGGATGAATAGTAACTTTGACTCTAACCGGTTACTATTCATATCACCCTAACCGAGTCCACTACACTTAATGTTAGTGTTGGTTATGCTCAATTATGGCTTTCATCACATTTTGGTCATTATCTTTGATTATGTTCTGGATTCGAGCTTATTTTAGCCTTGTACCGTTTCATGTGCAGACTAACCGTGAGGGGCCTTGGGAGTGACCCTGAGGCTAATCTTCCCCTGTTCATCATCACCTGATGCAGTCATTGTGTCCCCGTAGGACTTGTAAACCTCCACCTTATTATTGGAGGCCGGTACGCTAAACATGGTTTCATTACCGCCTTTCAACTATAGTTCCAAACAGGTGGCATTAATTATCACCTTAAAACCAGGAACCTTTGTTGCCCGTAGGTCTTACACATTCTTTCTTAAAGGGTGTGTCTTAAATTTAGTCACACTCCTTCTGTAATGTACCCAGAGTACACCTCTCAATTTATCATTTCTCTGGATGTGTTAGTCTAACTACACCTTAGCGCCCGTAGGACTTAACAGCTAATGTACAATTAGTACATAATTAAATATCGCAGTATTTCATGTTACAGACATGAAAATGCTTGAACTTACTACAACTGCAATAATGTCCACCTTCGGAAATCCTCCGTAGTTTTGTTATCTTCTCTAGTTTAGGTTCCTACAGATAGAGTATTGTCTGTTAATACCCATCATCATTTATCACATTGGATATATTCATTTTGTGATTAACATTATAACACATTTCATCTCTTTAGGTGGTACACAGCTTACAACACGCCCGTGTCCAAGTCTATGTACCTCTCGGGTTTACACTACACGGTCGTGTTTCAATGTACACGCCCGTGTACTTATAATTTTTTTGATTTTTAACTTTAAAATCTTAGTTATGGCCTCTAGAATCTTAGTTAAAGCATTCTAGATTCTTTACGGTCCTTTCCAAGCCTTTCAAAAATTATTGGTTAAAATGACCATTTTACCCCTGACGGGTCTCGGGACCATAACAATTTCGTTCTATTATTTTTTTGAGATTTTCTAAGCCCAAATATCATAAAATAATATTTCTTAGACTTCGATATATTTTTACAGCATTATTTGCTGCGAAATCAGTAACTATTCCTCACCCGACCCTCAAGGTAGTATTCATCCGACACCTAGGTTCGTTTCTCATTTTTCTAGCGTTTCAGAGTCTCAAATGGATATTTTACTACTCCTAAAACGTTTTTTATCTCATTCTCGGGCCTTGGTTCCTGAGGGGGTAGGGTTTTCTATCCCGCCCCTAATTTTCCCCCCCGTTTCCTAAAATACCCCTGACGTCAATTTTTCCTGTTTTCGGCATTTTAGACACTAGAGGGTTGTTTTACTATTTTTTTTTGGTTTAGTTTCCATTACCGATTCTAACCTGCCGAGGGGTCTCGGTTTTTATTTTCAAGCCTATATTTTTACCCCTTATTTCCCGAAATGCCCTTATGCCGTTTTAGAAATATCGACAGTATTTCTGCTTATAGTTCTAGGTTTCCCCAGCGTTAGGTACCCCTCAAAACCTTAGTACTGGGCACGTACTATACCAAAGGCCTATTTTATGCAAAGTTACCAAACTTTACGTAAAACTTCTCCTCATTAACATTATTTCATTCACAACAAAATATTCACCATTTTCCTTCAATTATGCCCATGGTTTTTCACGATAATCAACACCAAGAAAATTTTCATCACAAGTCTTATTTATCACCATTCATTCTTAGGATTTCTAGTGTACATTTCAATATCAAACCCTAAGAAATTTTTCATTCCAACCTAGCCATCACATGCCACGGTTTTCATATTCAAAGCCATAAGAAAATTTCTCTTATTCCTATGGTCTTTTATCAACATTTCCTCAACAAATTCATCACAAAATTTTTCTCATTATCTCACGTATATTGGCCACGGGTTTGGTATGAAACATGCATAAATTTTGCTTGTTTCTAGATTCTACAACATGTTTTATTCACCATAACACCAAACCAACATAAACACTTAACAATTCAACAAACTTTTCATCATTTTTCCACACCTACAAAGCCACAGTTTTCATGAAGAAAATCAATGAAAATGCTTCAAACTAGTGGCTCACCTTATCAATTTATCTTCTTGATCCTTGGTGTGAGTTTGGAAGCTAATTTTATAAAGAAATTTTGTCAAAATTTTGGCTTAAGGGGGAGGATGGCTCATGGATTCAAGGAGGTAGAATTTGGTTGCTTTTCTTCATTTTTTTTTTCCAAATGAATTTTCACACCTATTTATTGGCAAAAGGGTGAAGGACCTCTTAGCAAATTTTTCTAACAATTTGGTAATTGTTTAGGGACTTTTTAGCAATATTTTTGGGGTCAAATTAAAAATTTTTGGTTGATTTTTTTCTTCTTTGGGCCGAACCCCTTTTCTCCCTTTTTCTTAAATTTTTTTCAAGCTATTTTGGCTAAATCTTGGCCATTAATCTAAGATTCCACTAATCTTAGCCATTAATGCTACATTACTTCCTTAACAAGCCTTTATTTCTCATTTATTACATAATATTTATGATGTCACATATGACATCATCTAATTAATTCATATATTAATTCGTGGTCAAAGTCTGACCAAAAGTCAAACTGAACGGAAATTTACCGAAATCACGTAAGCAAGTTTTGACGTCTCCGGTGCGATCGGTCTGCCTTATTTTGCTTCCGTTTGACCAGAATTTATTATCGTAAAATTTTATCTTTTAGTGCACTTCGGTGTACTCTCCAGGGGTTTTGGCTTCATTTTCGAGCCGTCTCACCCGATTCTGTTCAGAAAGATTTTCCATCTTTGAAATCACACTCTTTAACACTGTTAGAACATTTTTATTGCATTCTAAACAGTATTAAAACACAACTTTTTCGCATTTTATACATCAAATTATTATATACATACAATTTTAATTCGCTCTGAGAATCTGAAAATTCCCAGTTATCACACTAATGGTTTAACTTAAGTAATCAGTGAGTCATATTTGCTTACATTTATTTTAATATATAAATAGAATCAAGATAAACAGTAATGTAATGAATAACCTTTAAATATAATTTTATTATCCAGTTCAAAATAAATGAAATATATTAAAAATGTCTTTCTTGCTTAGGGCATTCTTAACACTTAAAAATCAATTATACTCCTAAATAAGAAAACGATTATTCACTATATGTGAATAAGAAATCATCTGCCCTGAAATGACTCAAGACCTTGTCCATTTTAACATCCAATATAATGCCTTTAAAATTATAACCTTTATACCTCATTAGAGCTGTGATTCCAATTTTTGTAAACAAATTTTCCGTTGTACACAAGTCATGTACCCAACGAATCGGTCTTTGAGCTTACTACCTCTGAGATGCTTTAACCATTGGAACATCATAGTACACAAGCCATACACATGAAGCAATTCATCTACTCAAGATTAAGGTTATTGCATAATTAACGTCAAAAGTGAATTGATACCTTTAAGCAAACTTTACAGATCAATTGTACTTTAGTTCCAATCCAATATGTCACTACCAAGTAACATATCTATATCTCTATTGAGAAGTTAAAGCGTGAGAGACTCAAGACAAACTGTCCTCTAATTGGCTTTAGACAGTATAATAGTTTTAATATGAGTTAGATACTCGGTCTAATCTAATAGACTATGAGCTATAATTTAGACTATTTACTTTAAGACGTTGTCTTCTCCCATATAAAAGTCCTTTGTATATAATATTTTAACAGTTTAACACAAACAATCAATGTGCCATATTTGCTTATATTTATTTTAACATGTAAATAAGATAAGGACATATAATAATATAATGAATAATCTTTGATATAATTTTATTATCCAATTCAAAATAAATGAAATACATATAAAATGACTTTTGTGTTTAGGGCATTCCTAATACAAATGTCATCCAAACTAAAGGTATTTTAATTTACAAGTTGTAAAATATCCAACTAAGTTTAGTTTGTGTTTTTCTTTCTATAAATGCAAATTGGACTCAAGTAGTCTTTCTAAACAGCATCATCACATGGGTATCAGTTTAGTTAAAATAGATTGATTAATTAGGATTCTAGGCATGAATTATCAGGTTTAATTAGTGATATTCTAGAGTTTCTTTCACAGGGAACACCCTCCAACGAAGTTGTTGACCAGGTTACAGATACAAACAACAGAAATGGGTTGCAAACCTGAAACATAGAACCTGTACATGCTACCAATATCAACATGACCAATTACCATGCCCACGTGCATTGGCTGCAAGCAAGGTTCTACATATGGGAGTATATAAGTTCAGTTCTACTCATACTATTACACTAAAAGCCACTGGAGAACACATACAAAGCAGCTGTTCACCCTTTTGGAAACATGGCAAATACCAGATGTGGGAAGAGCTCCTCCGGGAAGGCGTAAGAGCAAAAGAATACCTTCAGCAGGAGAGAGAGAAGGCAAAAAACAAAATGTGGCCGACGTGGGAAATATGGACACAACAAACTAACCTGCAAAAACAAAATGTCAGAAAAGTAGGTTATAAAAGTGTATTCTACAAGAATTTTCTTACCTAATTCCTTTTAATTAGTATTAGTTGATATGTTTGCCAAGAATTTCAAATTTTAATCGACAAGAATATTCCAATTTTTTATGCTTTATATTTGTATTCATGGAAATGCTAAATTGAATCCAGTATAATGTTATAATAAATTTAATATTATGAAACTTCATATTTGACTGACGGTTAATTTTGCACATATATTTTTCTAGAATCCAAAGTATATTCTATCAAAATATTTTCCAAATTATGGAGTAAATTGCAACTTGTATTTTTACCCAAATTGAATTCTGATATACTCTATCCCAGAACATATTCTGTCAGAATATAGACAATATTTTACTAGAATGAAAAAAAAAAAAAGGAAAATAACATAAATGCTACCCTTTGGGACACCTATTTTTAATTTCATCACTTTTTTTTTACTTTCCAAAATTGCCACCCTTATTTTGGTAGAGTACAGAGCATATTTTACAAAAATTATATCTTCCAATCACCAGTCACAATTGTCCAAATTTTTTAAAAAATGTGGCATTTCTAACGATTTACCGGAATGTGGACAATATCTTACCAAAATCGAACTTAAATTCTACTAGAATCGATGCCAAAATGTATTTATATATAATAAAACCTATATTAAAAAACATAAATTAAACTCAAAATATATTAGAAACCAAAATATATTCCATCTGAATCCTAGTGATATTCCGACAGAATCAAAGTTCTATTCTATCAAATATATTCAAAGTTATAAGTTGGAATTCAATTATAACTTATATTTAATTAGAAACTAAAAAAGATTATATCAAAATCCAACTTATATTCTAATAAAATACGAGAAATATTCTATTAGAATTTTATTTATGTTCTAATAGAATATAAATTTAATTATCTTAGAAACAATACAAACTTGTAATCTACTAAAAACCAAACAGTATGATAAAAAAATAAAACAAAGATAAAAAGAATAGATCTAAAATCTAACACATTATATATTAAAAATTCAATTAAAAGGTTCACGTCCCAAAGTATTTGAGAAGGAATAATATCTAACTAAAAAAAAAAGAACATAAAAAGGTACCAACAAACGTTTAGAATACAAACTTTTCTGTAGAAAAACCAAAAAACAAAAAACCATAAAAACACAAAAAGGACTACTGAAAATATCCTTAAACAAAAACAACGTCCTCAGGCATTAGATGGAAACAGACCTGACAAATTCTGGACCCCTTATCATCATCACGTTTGTAAGCTAAAGCCATCTTATGCACTCCATGAATATAAAGCTCCACTGCAATCTTCTCACATAAAACAGACATATTATTCAATTCTAAACCTGCTAATGTGAAATCCATCGTCAAACACTCAGCAACCTCTATAATGTACATCCCACAATCACCACTACAAAAAATCGAAAAATAAAAGAAACACAAAACTAGAGAATCAGGAAATAACCAACCAAAAATATGAAATAAAAAAAAAAAACACTAAAAAGAACTAACCTATTTTCCTTTTCAAAATCCAAATCGGGGATAAGGAGCTCTAGCAGCTCTAGCATCTTGTAGTCGCTCAAGAAATATGATGAAGAATGTCCATCAAAGAAACCTATAGATGCAAAAGATGGGAAAGAATAGTAGCCAATGTAGTTGCATAATATTCAATCTCTTCCTTAAATTTGTGACTCTTCAGAGAGTTGAATGTGGTGAACATAACCCAAAACCCAATGTTGGGCCAATGGAACGAACGTAGGAATCAACATTAACAAAAGGACAACTGCAAAACATATTGGTCGCCTATACATAATCCTGTAGAATTGGTGTAGAAAAAAAAAAATTCATCACAATTTCCTTTATAATTCTTCCAAATATCCCTTATCATGAAATAAAAAATAGAGTCCAAAGGAAGACAACTAGTAAAGTGCTCTTTGGGATAACACTTTCTAACTTCTTCTACAAATAATAAAAGGCCACATCAATATGCTGCAAAAAAAAAAAAAAAAGAACACAACAAAACTATAAGCTATAAATTTAAAAAATACATATATAGGAAATATATAACAAGGAAACAAAGAAAGACATAAACAACATGCCCTATTTGACAAGTATTGAACAGTAGTAAGATGATCATAAAACTAGAACTTGCTTTCAACAACGTAGACCTTAAAATCAATACCAGGAATGATTATGTCACCAAAAGGCCATTTCTTCTTCCTGTATATATATATATATATTTATAAACATTAACAAAAATATAAATGATTTATAAAAATGAAAGAAACATGAAAACCAAAACCATAACGAAACATACAAGAAAACAAGTAAGAGCATACATATTCCTAGGATTGTAACCTTTGTTAAACTAGTCATAAACCTCTTTTTGTTAGCTTCTAAACCCATCATATGAACAAAATTTATGGAACAATCGAGTACTCTTATCAATAGCCATTTGAGAACTTGCTAAAACTTCATCAAATAGAACAAGCCTTTGATTCGGATGAGTAGCATCGACATAATACTCATTAGCAAGAATTTTTTCACACTAATCAAGAAAAGAAAAAAAAAAGTTAGATATACAACAAACAAAAACAAAATGAATCAAATAAAAAAATTATTATGACAGATTATTACAAGTACTCTAGCTGATTCTTGTAAAAGCAAAAGAACAAAAACAAAAAAAAAAACAAAAAACAAAAACAAAAACAAAAACAAAAACAAAAACAAAAACAAAAAGAATATTCTGGCAGATTATTCTCATTATTTGAGCAAATTCGTATCAATTTAAAAATAAAACACCAAAACCTTATTCATAGACAAGTCATCCATATCATCAACATCAGAAATTACTCCATCAACTTAAAGCCATCAATTTAATGTAGGAAACTTGGAAAACATGCATAGTGAAATTTTAAAAATTTTTAAAAGATCGTACTTACTTGTGTTGTCATATACAATAAATCACTTAATAATCTCTATATATTTGGAGGAAAACAACAAGAACGCCAAAGGATGTGAGTGAAAAAGTTCAATTAATTAGCTTTCTTTACTATTTTCCAATTCTCAGATGGTGAAATATGTGAGCACTCGATTTCTCTATCAGTATTCGCATGGCTTGTCTCTTTCCAACCACCCAGAACTCTAAGAATTTATTATTACGAGTGAGAGTTATAATAATAAATTCACTCACTTAAGAGTGTATGATCTAAGAAAAATAGGAGTCCTAAGTATACTATTTATAATAAATACACTAGGTGGTTTTCAAATTTGAATGAGATACTTAAAAAGAATTTTCTTTCTCCTTTCTTTCTAGTTAGCATTTTTCCTCTCTATGTAGAAGCCGAAAAAAAGGTCCATTAGGTCTTAGGAGATCCAAAATTTGATTCAAATTTCATTCTCAATAAATCTTGTGATTTTATTTGCATGGATAATGTTTCATAACTCTAGTTTAAATTCAAAATAAAATCATGATAACTTTATTTGAATTAAAAAATTATGTAATATAATCATCCAAAATAAAATCAAATAAAGAGAAAATTTATTCTTTCCTTATCCTATGGAATGCCAACTTTAAAGCACAAAAAGGATAGTATATTGTTAAATTCAAATTCAGATAGGATAATCTCTATATTTAATTTAAAATATTTATTTATATAAGATTATCTAGGTATTTAAATTAATTATTCAAAAAAATAATTAATTTATCCATATCTTTCAAAATTCAAATCAATCTCATATTTATTTCAAAAGACAAATACAATTAATTTAAATTTCAAATCTTATTTTCCAAAATAAATATTTATAAAAGTTAAATATTTATCCTATTAATTTAATAAAATAAAATTCTCATTCTACCCTTAGCCTAGAAAATGCCTACACCTCACAAAAGGTGACCCGGATTTTCTCTTCACTAAGTCAAAAAATAAAAACCATAAATAATACTCTGATTAATTACCATCCATTAAGGAATTATACGGAACTAGTAAAGAGACCAATTTGACATATATAATATGGGCTTTAATAATCTATATAATTGTTATTTTATACCTGATAAATCCATTATGTAATTATTAGTTTCAGAGTCACGCCGCAATAAACCTGAAACTGTACTCCTAATTATTTAATGTATTATGTAAGCCAGAAAATAGCCGCCATCTAATGATTTTATCATATATACAACTCTCATATGATATCCATGATCAATTTACGATCAAAGTTGATTTAACCTTTTGATCATACTATTTTAAAGATCTATTATACAGCCGATTAAAAAAATTTTCATTCATTATATGTGAATAATAAATCATTTGCCAAGCAAATGACCTAAGACTTTGTCTATTTTCTCATCCCATATAATATCATTAAGAGGATAACTTTTACTTTGTATTAGAACTATAATTCCATATCTATAGGCAAACCCTTCATCGTATATAAGTCATCTACCTAATGAGCCAGTTTAGTAGCTTACTATATTGAGAACACCTTAGCCTTTAGAACATCAAAGTACATAAGTCATACACATAAAGCCATTCACTTACATAGGATTATGTAGGAAAAACCGTAAGAGTTAGCAGCTGAATTTTAAAAATTTTTAAAGATCGTTAATAAACTTATGTTGCCATATATAATAAATTATCAATAATCAACATACTTTCAGAGGAAAAACACTAAGAACACTAGAGGAAGTGACCGAGGGGCTTCAACCAGCTAGCTTTCTCTACTATTCTACAATTTCCAAACAGCGGAGTATGTGGATATTTTGTTCCTTGATTGGTATTCTAGCGTGACTTGTCTCTTTCTAACCATCTAGATCTCTAAGAATTTGTTATTATTAGTGAGATGTCTAATAATAACAAATTCGCTCACCAGAGAATATGTGGTCTAAAGAAAATAAGAGTGACAAAACCTCTATTTATAAAATTGTATTAGATGACTCTTTGAATTTTGAATTAGACCAAGAAAAGATTTTTCTTTCTCCTACTAACCCTAAGGTCGATTCTCCAAAGGGGAAAAATCCCCTAAAAAATTCGGCCA
Source organism: Antiaris toxicaria (assembly GCA_035233585.1). NCBI lineage: Eukaryota > Viridiplantae > Streptophyta > Magnoliopsida > Rosales > Moraceae > Antiaris > Antiaris toxicaria. The sequence goes on from CP141156.1 coordinate 79,250,709, forward strand.
CACCAAGTTGAGGAGATTTAAATTCATACAGGATCCAAACAAAATTTTTCTCTCTCCTTTTTCTATGCAAAAACCGACTTTTTCCTTGTGAATTTATCCACAAAAATTTTGACTTAAATAGATAATTTTGGTTCAAAATTTAATTCAAATTTCAAACTCCACAAATCTTGAGATTTTGTCTGCATAGAGGATTTTCCACAACTCCAATTCAAATTCAAATTAAATCATGGCAACTTTATTTGAAATTCAAATAATTGTATAATCTCTCATTCAAAATAAAATTCAAATTCAAATTAGGAGAAAATCTTATCTTTCATTCTTATCTAAAGTAGACGTCACCTATGTCTATGCTAGGACGAGAATTTGTTTAATTCAAATTCAAATAGGCTAATCTTTTAAATTTCAAAAATTTATTTAAGACAAGATTTTCAAAAGTCAAATACATCTCATATTTATCTTTTGAAAGATAAATACAATTAATTTTAATTTTAAATCATATTTTCCAAAATAAATATTAATTGAATAATTATCCTATTTATTAAATAATAAAAAAGTAAAATTTTACCCTTTAACACTTAGAGAAAAAGGCCTACACCTACAGAGGGTGATCTGGATTTTTCCCTTCACTAAATGCAAGACAACAAGTAATAAAAAAATATGTCGATCAATTACCATCTATTAAGGGATTATGCAGAGCCAGTAGGGGGACCAATTGGAGATATATAATATGGGCTTTAATAATCCATGTAACAATTATTCTATACCGAATAACCTATTATAATTATTAGTTTCAGAGTCACATCACTATAAACCTGAAACTTCTCTCCTAATTATATTCCGTATTACGTAAGCTAGTGATTAGCTATCGTCCAATAACCTTGTCATATATGCAAAACCCTTATATAATATCCATGATCAACTTTAAGTCAAATTTCATTCGACCAACTAATCAAGCTATCTTAAAGATCCATTATACACTCGAATAAGAAAATGATTATGTATTATATGTGAATGAGAAGTCATCTGCTCTGCAAATGACCCAAGATCTTGTCCATTTTCACATCCAATATAATGCCTTTAAGAGGATAACTTTTACACTTCATTAGAGCTACAATTCCAATATCTATTAAAAAAAAAAAACCTCCATCGTATACAAAGTATATACCCGACGAACCAGTCTACAAGCTTACTACCTCTAAGATGCTTTAGCCATTAAAACATCAAAGTACACAAATCATACACATGAAGCGATTTACCTACTCAGGATTAAGGTTATCGCATAAAAAACATCAAAATTGAATTGATCTACTCAAGTGTACTATGCAAATCAATTGTACTTTAGTCCCAGTCCAATATGTCACCACTAAGCAACATATTTATGTCTGTACCCGGGAGTCAAAGCTTTGGATAGTCAAGATAAACCGTCCCCTCAATTAACTTTAGACCATATAATAGCCTTAGCATGAATTAGATGCTTGGTCTAACCCTATACACTATAGACTGTAGTTTAGACTGCTTACTTTAAAACATTGTCTTCTCACATACAAAAGTCCATTGTATATAACATTCTAACAGTTTAACATAAGTAGTCAGTGAGCTATATTTGCTTACATCCAATGAATGACTTAGACTAGCAAATGGAGGGTTTTGAACCTTTCTATGCCTCTTGCATTGCGTGCTTCTCAATTATCTTGTCTATGTATGAAACCTGGGATAACGCTATCATTTTATTCTTTCGATATCTAAAGAGACGAATGCCTAAAACATAATTAGTTTTTCCCAAGTCCTTCATATCAAACTATTGGGAACCAAAGTTTAACCAATGATAAATTCCATACATCATTTCCAACGAGTAGTATATCATCAACATAGAGTGTGGCGCCTCTGAATCCAACTACTCGTAACTGTCATGAACCGACTCTATTGCCGACCAATATAGCCCGTGAGCTGAATCCAGATCACCATTTAAAATTCTTTTTCTTTCAAATCCTACTTTTCAGGGCCCAAAATCTCGCCCATAATTTTTTTCCTTTTAATACATACTTTCCTTAAAAGAAAGTTAAGTATAAAAGCCATGTAAAATATAATACTAATTTTTAGTTGTCGTTGTGAGTACAACATAATGTACAACATACAACACACATATATATACTGTATTTTTCAAAACATATTCTTTTCAATTTACTAACTTTTTGCTCAGTGGAAGACTGGTAGCAGGACTGAAATCCACAGTAGACTCCCTATTCCATTGACACGCGCATATCCTGCCGCCATTCATAAAGTCTATTGGATAGGTTTCTTACCTGTAACATGAACAAACTGATGAGCTAACAGGCTCAGTAAGTTCAAATATACTTAGTAAGAATCACATAGATTCAAAAATATCAAAATCTAAGTTTTCTATGAATAATACTATTCATAGGAGAATAGTATCATTCACCATGAATAGTGACATTGACCTCTAACTGGTATATAGTAATTGTTACCCTAATCTAGTACTATTCACGTTACCCTAACCGAATCCACTACATTTAGTGCTAGTGTTGGTTATACTCAATTATGCTATGTTATGGTTTTTGTCACATTATTGTCTATTATCTCTATTTATCTTCTAGTTTCGAGCTCTTAGTGGCTGTACCGATAATTTATAGTGCGTTGACTGGGAGGGCTTAGGGAGTGACCCTAAAGCTTCTTCCTCATAGTCCTCATCACTTGTGGCGATTATTATATCTTTGAAGGACCTATAAACCTCCACCACAATGTTAGAGGGGTGGTACACCTTAAATGGTTTTATTACCATCTTTCAATTTTAGTACTGACCAAGTGACATTACTCGTCACCTCAAGGTCATTAACCTCTATCGCTTGTAGGCCTTACATATTCTTTTTCTCTTATTATATGGGATGTGTTATACTAACTAATCCCCCAATGTCCATAGGACTTAATACCTAGTGTACAATTAGTACATAATAAAATAATATTGTATTTCATGTTACAGATATGAAAATGCTTAAAATTAGCACCACTGCGATAATGTCTACTTTCGGAACTCCTCCGCAATTTTATCTTTAGTTTGGGTCTTTACAGACATAATATTATCTGTTAATACCCATCATTAATTATCACTTTAAATATATTTATTTTGTTATAATTTTTATAACATTTTTCATTTTTTTATGTGGTACACGGCCTGAAATACACCCATGTTCAAGCTCGTGTGTCTCTCGGGTTTTATGTCACATGTCCGTGTAATTCACTATCTGGCTGTGTAACAGTACACGGCTTGGTACACGCCCGTGTTCAAGCCCATGTACTCCTCGGGTTGTAAATTTTCTCCCACGCACGGCCGTGTATCCTTCTACACACCTGTGTTCTTTAGAATTTTTAGATTTTTAATCTTAAAATCTTCATTATAACTTCTAGAATCTTATTTTAAGTATTCTAGATCCTTAATGATCCTTTTCGAGTCTTTCGGAAATATTTTGGTTGAAATGACCATTTTACCCCTAACGGGTCTCGGGACCGTAACCATTCCGTCCTATCATTTTTCCTGAATCTTCTAAGCTCAAATATCATAAAATAATATTCCCTAGACTTCTGTATTTTTTCAAAGCTTTATTGGCTATAAAATCTCAATTATTCATTTTTTGCCCCTTGATTACTATTCATCTGACACCTATGGTCGTTTCTCGTTTTTCTTGTGTTTCGGAGCCTCAAATGGGTATTTCACTACTCCTAAAATGTTTTTCATTCCCGCCCTCTAGTCTCGGTTCCTGAAGGGCTCGAGTTTCCTATTCCTACCTAATTTTTCTCCCTCGTTTCCTGAAATACCCCTAACGTGAAATTTTTTTTTTTTCGTTTTAGGCATTTTAATCGTTAAGGTCAGTCCACTATTCCTCTTAGGTTGGTTTTCCATTATCAAACCTAACACACCGAGGGTTCCTAGTTTCCATTCTGAGTCTAATATTTTTACCCCTTGTTTCCCGAAATGCCCTTATGCCGTTTTAGAAATTTCGGTAGCATTTCTGCTTGTATTTTTAGGTTTTCTGTCATAAGGTACACCTCAGAACCTTTGTATCTACCACGTACTATACCAAAAATCTATTTTATACAAAGTTACCAAACTTTATATAAAAATGTTCCACATTAACCAATATTCAAATATCAACACACACATCATTAAAATTTTCCCAATCACAACTTCGGATTATCATGGTAAACAATATCAAATATTTTTTATCACAACATTCAATTACCACATATCCCTCTTAGGTTTTCAAATGTACATATCAACATCAAAACCTAACAAAATTTTCATTCCAACCCTAGCATTAGCCACGGCTTTTTCATGCTAATTTACATAGAAAATTTTTATTCTTATTACTAGGGTTTTATCAACATTTCTTATCATTGCTTAACACCAAAAATTTGCTAATTTCTAGTGTTTGCTAGCCACAGATTTTAGTATGAAAAATGCATCCAAAATGCTAATTTCATTATTCCAATCCATGCTTTAGTGATCATAGTATCTAACTCACATTACTATCAAAGCAAATTATCAACTTTTCATCATTTTCACCACACTTACTAGCCACGGATTTCATGGAAATCAAGCATCAAATTTTGCTTGTTTCTTAAACCTAATTCATGCTTTAAACTCTAAAATACCAAACCAATCAATAACATCAACAAAACATCAAATTTTTCAAGGTTTTCTATTCCTTAATAGCCACGGATTTTTGCAAGAAAAGAAATGAAAAATGTTTCAAATTAGAAGCTAACCTTATGAACTTGTTTCCTTGTAACCTCAGCAAAGATTGGAGGCTATTTTTGTAAAGAAATTTTGACAATTTTTGGCTTGAAAGTCACTAAGGGGCATGGATTTTTGGGTTGCAAAAATGCAAGAGTTTGGCTTGGTTTTTCTTATTTTTCAAGTGGATTTTTTGAAGCCTATTTATAGGCAAAAGCAAGAGGAATTTTTACAATTTTTTTTCCAATAATTTGCTTATTGTTCAAGGATTAAAATGCAATATTTTTGGGTCAAAAATAAAATTTTTGGCTGCCTTCTTGCTAGGTGGCCAAATGCCACTTTTTCCCCTTTTTTTTAAATTTTTTTCCATGCCTTTTTGGCTTGATCATGGCCATTGATCTCAAAAGTAACCAATCCTAGTCAAATTTTGACTGAAAGTCAAACCGAATGGAACTTTAACGAAATCGCTTAGACGGGTTCTGGGCGCCTCTGGTGCCATCGATTAGTTTTATTTTGCTTTCGTTTGCTCAAAATTCTCTACCGTAAATTTTTATCTTTTTAGTGCATTTCAGTGCACTCTCTAGGGTTTTTTGGTTCCGTTTTTGAATTGTCTCGCCCGATTTTGTTCGGTAAGATTTTCCATCTCTGAACTCACTCACTTTAATACTACCGAAACATTTTTACAGTATTCACAATAGTATTAAAACACACTTTTTTCATATTTTATTCATTAAAATTGATACTTACATACAATTTTACTCTACTCCGAGATTCTAAAATTCCCGGTTATCACATTCGCCCCTCCTTATAAAATTTTCATCCCCGAAAATTTAGAACAAGTAGGGATACAAATTCCTAATTTTGTCTTCTCGCTCCCATGTAACCTTTTCGGCGTTGTGATTGCTTCACAGTACTTTGACTAATAGGATCATCTTCTTCCTCAAAACCTTATCTTCTCGTGCCACAATTTGAACAAGCCTCTCCTCGTACGTTAGATCTTCCTAAATTTGGATCAGTTCATGTTTCAATACGTCGGGCGGGTCTGATATATACTTTCGCAGCATCGATACGTAAAACACATTATGTACTGACAATATTTCTGGAGGTAACACCAATCTATAGGTAACCTTACCAATGCGTTCAGTAATCTCATATGGTCCAATATATCTTGGACTTAATTTTCCCTTATTTCTGAACCGCATTATTCCTTTCATCAATGAAACTCTTAGGAATATGAAATCCCCTTCGTTAAACTCTAGGGATCTTCTTCTTTTGTCCGCATAGTTCTTTTGTCAGCTCTGGGCTATTTTCATTCGTTGCTGTATTTTTGTAACTGCATCCACTGTTTCTTGTATGAAATCTGTCTTATGCAGTCATTTTTCTTGTAAATCATATCAATGAATCGGTGATCTACACTTTCTTACATACAGAGCTTCATAGGGTGCCATACCTATCGAGACTTGGTAGTTGTTATTGTACAAAAACTTTACCAATGGAAGTTTATCGTTCTAGCCCCCCAAGAAATATATTATACACGTACAAAGCATGTCTTCCAGGGTTTAAATTGTTCGTTCAGATTGGCCGTCTGTCTGTGGGTGAAATGTTGTGCTTAGATGCACTTCTATTCCCATAGCTTCTTGCACATATGTCTAGAAATTTGAAGTGAATCGTGGATCATGATCTGACACAATGGATTTAGGAACTTCATGTAACCTGACTATATGGTTAACGTACAAGTTCGCTAACTTTTCCAATGAAAAGGTCATTTTCACAACAATAAACCTTGCCGTCTTTATCAATCTGTCAATAATAACCCAAATGGCATCATAACCTTCTCGGGTCTTCGGCAACCCTACCACAAAGTCCATCGTAATTTGTTCCCATTTCTATTCGAGAATATCCAATGGTTCTATTTTTCCGCCTGGATGTCGATGTTTAGCCTTAACTTTTTGGCACGCCATATATCTACTTACAAACTCAGCAATGTCCTTCTCCATCCCTTTCCACCAAAATTGTAGTTTCAAATCATGGTACATATTACTGGCTCCGGGATGTACTGAATATGGCGTTTCATGGGCTTCTGCCATAATTGGCCTTCTTAATCCTTCATTATCTGGAACTTAAATTCTTCCCTGATGTAGGATTAATCCATCTTTAGACACTTCCTCTTGAGGCCTTGTTAGATTTAGGTCTCATTTCTGAGCCTCTCTGATATCCTCATACAGCATTGATTCTTGTTGCAGTGCAGCCAAATTTCCAATTATCAGCTCCACCTTAAACATGTTGATTTCCTGTTGCAATGGCTTTGGAAGTTTTCCGATCAGTAGTTGTTGTGAGACAGTAGATTTTCTACTTAACGTATCTGCAACACAATTGGCTTTTCCAGGGTAGTAGAGGATTTCACAATCATAGTCTTTTACCAGCTCCAGCCATCTCCTTTATCGCATATTTAGCTCTTTTTACGTGAAGAAATACTTTAAACTTTAGTGGTCAGTATAAATCTAACACTGATCTCCATATAGATAGTGTTGCCAGATCTTTAATACGAACACTACTGTGGCAAGTTCCAAGTCATACGTGAGATAATTTCTTTCATGGTCCTTTAATTGACGAGAGGCATAGGCAATCACTTTGTCACCTTGCATTAGGACAGCTCCTAATCCCATCTTCGAGGCATCACTATAAATCACAAACATCTTCCCTTCAGTAGGAAGTGTAAGAATTGGTGCACTGGTTAAACATCTTTTTAGCTCTTGGAAGCTTCTTTCGCATACCTCTGTCCAATCGTACTTCCTCTCTTTGCGTGTCAAAGCCATGAGAGGTGCAACGAGTCGTGCGAATCCCTCTATAAATCTTCTGTAATAGCCGGCTAAACCTAAGAAACTCTGTATTTCCGTCACCTTCTTAGGTGCTGGCCATTCATTGATCGCCTCTACTTTTGCTGGATCCACGGCGATTCCTTCCTTAGAGATCACATGTCTAAGAAAATGTACTCTATCTAGCCAGAATTCGCATTTTGAGAATTTGGCATAAAGTTGATACTTCCTTATCATCTACAGGACAATCCTCAAATGTTCTTCATGCTCCTCGTGAGTCTTTGAAGATATGAGTATGTCATCGATAAACACAATGACAAACTTATCTAGATATTCGTTAAAGACTCGATTCATCAAGTTCTTGAATACAGCTGGCGCATTTGTTAACCCAAACGGCATCACAAGGAATTTGTAATGACCGTAATGGGTATGAAATGCGATCTTGTGGATATCGCTTTCTTTGATCCACAGCTGATGATATCTTGATCGCAGATCGATCTTAGAGAACACTGCTATGCCTTTGAGTTGGCCAAACAAGTCATCAATTCTAGCTAACGGATACCTATTTTTGATCGTAACCTTGTTTAATTCTCGGTAGTCGATGCATATTCGAAATTATCCATCCTTCCTCTTGACAAACAATACGGGAGCACCCCATGGGGAATAGCTTGGACGTATAAATCCTTTGTCAAGAAGCTTCTTCAGCTGCTCTTGTAACTCTTTTAATTCTACTGGTGCCATTCGGTATGGTGCCTTTGAGATAAGTGCAGTTCCTGGCATCAGCTCGACCTCAAAGGAGATTTCTCGTTCAGGCGGTAATCTTGATAATTCCTCTAGGAAGACATCAATGAATTCCTTAACAATAGGAACATCTTCGAGTTGAAGCTTCCGTTCCTCCATCATGTTCACTATGCATGCTAAGTATCCAGCATAATCACTCGACATTAGCCTGCTTGCTTTCATTGAGTTGATTATTATCTTCCTTGATTTGCGTGACAAATTGGTGTATTCAAATCCATCTTCCTGGTCTGGTTGGAACCTTATCTTTCACTTCTGACAATCGATCGTGGCTTGATACTTCCCTAGGAAATCCATTCCTAGTGTTACATCGTAATCGACAAGCTCCATCACAATCAATTCTACATACAACTCCCTATTTGCCACAATTCTTAGCACATGAAGAAGCCAATAATTGGACATCAATACCTCTCCTGAGGGTAGAGCTGTTCTAAAGGTCATACCCATGTTATCCTTAGGATATCCTATCCTGTTCACAAACTGGTAGGAAATAAATGAATGCGTAGCACCAAAATCAAATAAAACACACGTCAAATGATTAGCGACAGAAAACTGACTTGTCACTACATTGGACATCCCTACTTCTGCATCTTCCTTGGTATACACCATTACTCGAGCATCCGTTCGGGGCAAACGTTCCGATCTTTCCTGTCTCTCTATGGATGAAGGACCTTCAACCTTTGCCTGGATTACATGTGCTTGGGGACATTGCTGCTATGTCTGGAATGAACCTGTACATTTTGCCTATTTTCAGGACAATTTCTGGCAAAATGGCCATCCTTTCCACATTGGAAACAGGCGTTTGGGGCAAGTTTGCGTCTGCCTACATGTCTTTTTCCACATACTACACAGTCACGAACAATAGGTCCTATTCCCAGAATTATTCCCCTTCCTCTTGCCCTGTGACTGTTGGCCAGAAGTGCTTGGTTGCCTGGCCTTAGTATTCTGATTCGATTTGCTGCTTTGCCCGACCTGGGATCCAACTTGTACATCCTTTGCCAATACCTTTTCCTTCTTCCTAGTATCCCAAATCTTTTCCTTTTCCTCCTTTTGTCTTACCAGGTAATATTTAGGCCTTAAAGCTCTGCTTACATAATTTTGAATTTGAAGTATAAATTTGAAATTTGAAATTGATATTTGAATTTGAAATTTAAATTTAAAATTTGAATTTGACTTTGAAATTTAAATTTGAAATTTACATTTGAAGTTTGAATTTTGAAATTTAAACTTTAAAATTTGAATTCAAATTTTGAATCACAAATTAAGTGGTAACCGAATTTTGTTGTAGATAAATATACATGGCAAATTCTGTTTTTCTTATGGATAAAGGTGGAGAGAAAAATCTTATTTAAATCCTACTTAAATTTTGAATTATGAGCTTCCTAGTGTAGTCGAATTTCTTTAGGCTTATCCCCTATGAGAGGAATCAGTTTTGGTGGATTAGGATGAAGGAAAATTCAAGTTATAATCCTATTTGAATTTTGAATCTCTTCCTCACATGGTATAACCGAATTTGATCATGATCTTGGCCTAAGGAAGAGTTCGGATTTTTTGTGTGGAAAAGGGAGAGAAAATCTTCTCTTGGTCCAATTCAAAATTCAAGGGATCACCTCATGCAAAATTATAAATAGGGGTCCTACCACTCCAATATTCTCAGAGCATAGACTCTGAGGTGAGCAGGCTTATTGTTGCACAAATTACCATAGCAATAAGTTCTTAAAGAGATCTGGGTGGTCAGAAGGAAACTAGCATGGTAGTATACAGATTGAGGATCTGGGTGCCCACACACTCTATCGTCCGAGAATTGAAGAATAGTAGAGAAAGCTAGTTGGTTGAAGCCCTCTAATCACTTTCTTCTTGCATTCTTGGTGTCATCTGAAGGTATAAATTTATCGTTGTTAATTTATTGTATATGACATCACAAGATATTTAATGATTCGAAAAAAAAATTTGTAATTCTGCTGTACTATTTTGATTAATTTATCCTTCAAATTGGTATCAGACACAACTCGTGATTATGTCATGTACATAAATTAGACAATTGTTTAGTCTCTTTAATGTATGGATTTGATATTTAGATAGTAACATTCTAAGATTCCTTTATGTTGTTATCATAGATTATGTATAGAGTATGTGGTTATTTTAATTTTTTAATTTATTATAAGCATGCTTAATAATGCCAGTTATGGTTCCTTAAAATTTAGAAAATTTGCATCTAGGATTTTCATGTAACCACGGGAATAGTCTATTATCACCGTAATTTTCCCATAGATTTTATTTTTGGTTTCTTAGAATTTTTATGATTAAAATTCTTTTTTGTACCAGAAACGTATAGGAAATTTTTATGTAATTATTCTTGGAGGAGATTGAAGATAGAAAATCATAATTTATTTTTCTCAAAAGTTAATTTTAATTTGGAGATTGAAATTTTTTTTTTTTTGTGTGTGAAAAATTCCAATTTAATTAGGATTCAAATTAATTTTTGTAAATCCTAATGGGTAAATTGGAATATAGCATGAAAATCGAGAACCGACCCCTCCGGACAAGCCATCGGCCTTGGTGGGACTGCAGCCCCGGCCCTCGGATGGGGCTACAATAACCCCTGTCCAAAGCTGGACCACCCACGGCCACCCCAATAACCCCAAGGGCTGCTAAGGCCCTAGGGCTGCAGCCAGCCTACAGCCAGGCAAGCTGTTGCAGCCCCCTATGGCTATAGGCTGCACCCAGCCTGGCTGTGGGCTGCCAGCCCCCCCGGGGGCTAGAGTTGTCTATGGTGGCTACGGGCGTTTGGTCCCATGGGCTAACGGGCTGACAGATAGAAAATTTCAATTTTTGAATTTTAGATTTAATTTTAAATCATGTATAAAAATATGTAATTAAAAATTTGAAATTTTTGAAATTACATATTACTATACATGAAATTTAAATTGTTTAAAATTTGAATTTGAAATTTAAATTTGAAATTCAAATTTGAAATTTGAATTTTAAATAATTTTTGAGATAAGAAATAAATCAAGAGACTACACAAGAAGATGAAGCAAAAAATTCAAGACCCAAAGAATGCTTTGTATGGAATTTTGTAATCTTATTTTTTTTCTTTATTCTAGGATGGGATCATAACTTGGTTATTTAATTTTTTCCATCATTTATTTTTCTGTGATATGTTATGAATGAATGAAAATGTATTATGGATGTTTTGGATACATATTTGATAACATATCATATAAGATAGGAGAATGCCACTCAAACTATATTGATCACACATATCTTTTTAAAACTTGCATGTTTTTCAAAATATTAAGTGGGAGAGGGTTTAAAACAAAACCCATAGCCTCTATTGTTGATCTATATGTGAAAGTATAGTAATGCCTCGTGTCAGTTCTGCCCTGACCATACCTCTCAGTAGGTGTTTACTGTCGCCAATATACTAGGTTGGATTTCCTATGTGGAAAACATATTTGGGCATGATTCTGTTCATGACCACCCCTTGGTGGCTTGGTTAGACGTAGATCAAACTACATAAACAATGGTTATACACTCAAGACTCGTTTAGTTATTAACCTTCCCTAAAAGCTCTAGTAGCTAAACTAGTAGCCAAAATCAGTGATTATTAATATATGTCTTAACCTTGGAGGATTTAAGGCAACATATATTAATTAGACGAGATCCATGTTCTAGCTATTTGTCCCATGACCACCCCTCAGTGGCTTAGGGTAATGGGTACTAAGAATTACCATTGCAATGCTACATGATTTTTCAAGTTTCATGTAGAAACATACTCTTATGGTTTATTTGCTAAATTCTCTTTATATTTGCTTGGCCTTTGTAATGATATTCTTGTATAATTTTATTTCAGTTCAAAATGTAACCAACACCCCTCATTTCAATACTCACTAAAAACAAACTAAATGGCGATAATTATAAAGACTGGAAAAGAAATCTGCTAATAGTTCTTAGGTGCAAGAGACACAAGTTCGTACTGGACGAACCATGCCTACCTGCGCGTAAACCTAACACACCACTTGAAGAGGTCTTGGTTGCCTATACTTGTTGGAGAGAATCCAATGAGATAGCTCGGTGCTACATTCTTGTTAGCATGACAAGTGGTTTACAAAAGCAGCATGAAACTTATCAGGTTATCAGGGAGATCATAGAAAACTTGGAGGACATGTTCAGAGGCCAAGAAAAATTAGCTCGATAGTTTGCCATCACTAGTATCATGAACTTTAGGTAGAAGGCAAGTACTCAAGTGAAGGACCATATGATCACTCTTATAGGATTCTTTGCTGAGGCTACCGAAAACAGTGCTGAACTAGACTACAACACCCAGATCGAGATGGTGTTTAAAACTCTATCAAAGGATTTTGTGGGGTTTAAGGCCGCATACAATCTAGCGACAAGGAGTTAGGACTCATCGAGCTTATGAAGCAACTTTAAACTTATGAGCGCATGATCAAGGATGGGGATGCGGTCCAACCTAAGGGAGAGGCCAACTTGGCAGAATCTTCTAAACCCTCTGGGAAAAGGAAGAAGCCAAAGAAGAAGCAAGCAACTTTCAGTTCTTCTATTTCTCCTATCTCAGATAGGAAGAAAAAGAAGAAGAACAAGAAGCCTAGGGACCTTAAAAAGTCTAAGAGCTTCCACTGTGGAAAGGTAGGTCACTTCAAGAAAGCTTACCGGGAATTCCTAGCCACCAAGGGCAAGGAAGGTAAGGAACTTCATAATTTAGAAGCGTGTTTGGTAGAAGAATCGAAAGATACTTAGGTCATTGATTCAGGCACCATTAATCATGTTTGTGTTTCTTTGCAGGGGTTCGTGGAAACGAGAAGTCTACATGATAGGAGTCTCTTGTTGCAGACTAGAGGTGATAACTCGTTGGTGGTTGGGGTAGTGAGAGACTTTTACTTTATTTTGATGAATTTAGGTTTATTTTATTAAAAGGCTTTTTATGTTCCTAATTTTAGGAAAAACCTTATATCGGTATCTTGTTTAATAAGAGACTCTTATTTAGTTTCTTTTACTAAAAAGAGTTGATATTTGTAAAAATAAGTCTTTTTTCTGTTCTAGATGGATAGATGGGAACTTATATTTAATCAAACCAACGACGTATTCACTGCTTGACTCTAAATTAATAAATAACTCTAAAAAGTTGAATGTTTCTCACTCTAACAAGGTGTATCTTTAGCATTTAAGACTTAGTCATATTAATTAGGATAGGATTCAAAGATTAGTGAAAGGCTGTCCTTTGGAATCTTTGAAAGAAATATGTCTTCCTCAATGTGAGTCTTGTCTTGAAGGAAGATGACTAAGAGGTCTTTTGAAGCTAAGGGTACTAGGGCTCAGGAACTCTTAGAAATTATGCACATCGACGTATATGGCCCCATGAATGTCATAGCATAAGGAGGGTTCGAGTATTATGTCTCCTTTATAGATGATTACTCGAGGTATAGACATGTGTACCTGATGCACCACAAGAGCAAAACTTTTGACAAGTTTAAAGAGTATTGTACAGAAGTGGAGAAGCAATTGGGTAAATTTATAAAGACACTTTAATCTGATTGAGGTAGCGGATACCTCTCCGATAAATTTCTAGGACATCTTGTAAAGAATGGGATATTATCCCAATTCACTACACCTAGTATGCCACAATAGAATGGTGTAGCTGAAATGAGAAATAGGACTTTATTGGACATAGTATGGTCCATGATGAGTTATTCAACACTACCATTATCATTCTGGGGATATGCATTATACACAGCGTGTTATATTCTGAACCAAGTTTCAAGTAAATCAATTCTCAAGACTCCGTATGAATTGTGGCATGCCAGGAAGCCCTTCCTTAGACATATGAGAATATGGGGCTGCCTGGTACATGTACTAGATAGGGATGCCAAGAAGTTGGAACCAGGATCAGAATTGTGTACATTTATAGGGTATCTTAGGAGAACTAAGGGAAGTCTGTTCTACAACCTAAAGGAACAAAAGGTCATTGTATCAACACATGTGACATTCTTGAAAGAAAGTCACATGAATGACTTTAAGCCTCAAAGCAAAGTGATGCTAGAAGAGTTATAAGGTGATAGAACTGCTCTACAGGTTTCGGTCTTAGACACAAGTCCAAGTTCTAGTGAAAGACCTAAGATAATCAACAGTTTAGGGTACTTCGTTGTAGTGGGAGGATTTCTAGGAAACCTAAGGTGTACTAGGCTGACGCTTATGAGCATAAAGATGATCCGGTTACCTATGATGAAGTTATAAATGATGTTGATTCTAAATCTTGGAAACAACCTATGAACAATGAGATGGATTCTATGAAATCCAACTCTGTTTGGGAACTTATGGATCTACTGGATGGGATAAAACCCATTGGGTGTAAGTAGGTCTATAAAAGAAAGAAGGATACGAAAGGGAGAGTTGAAACTTTCAAGGCTAGACTTATGGTAAAGGGATACACGCAAAAGGCTGGAATCAATTACGATAAAACCTTTTTTCCTGTTGCTATGCTGAAGTCTATCTGTATTCTTATATCCATTGCTGTGGCTCTCGATTATTAGATCTGGCAAATGAACGTCAAGATAGCATTTTTGAATTGCCATCTTGAGGAAAGTATCTATATGGTACAACCCGAAAGGTTCGTGGTAAAAGGCCAAGAAAGAAAAGTTTACAAATTGCTTAGATCTATTTATGGATTAAAGTAAGCATCCCGCTTATAGAACCAAAGATTTGATCAAGTGATCGAAACATTTAGTTTTGAACAGAACGTTGATGAACCTTATGTTTATAAACGTATTAAGGATGGAAAAGTGGTCTTTCTGGTGCTCTATGTCGATGATATACTGCTCATTAGGAATGATGTAGGGAATTTATCATCGGTCAAACTTTGGCCACGTTAATAGTTTGACATGAAGGACTTGGGAGAAGCTAATTATGTTCTAGGCATTCACCTCTTTAGAGATTGAAAGAACAAAATGATAACATTATCCCAAGCTTCATACATAGTAAGATAATTGAAAAGTATGCAATACAAAAGGTAAAGAAAGGTTCACAACCTTCCATTGCTGATCTAACTCTTTTATTGGATAATTGTCTTAAGACATCGGAAGAAAGAGAGCGTACGAGTAAGGTCCCTTATGCATCCGCTATGGGTAGCCTTATATACGCTATGCTTTACACACGCCCATATATTTATTTTGTGGTAAGTATGGTGAGTCGATAACAAACGAATCCTGGAATCAAGCATTGGCAAGCAGTAAAGCATATACTTAAGTATCTTAAGAGAATGAGGGATTATATGCTGGTGTATTCTAGAAGGGACCTAATACCCACAGGATACATGGATTCAGATTTCCAGACTTTCAAGGATTCGAGAAAGTTGACATCAAGATCAGTGTTCTTGCTCGGAGGAGGTGCCATTGTATGGAGGAGCATGAAATAGGGTTGCATAGCTACCTCTACGATGGAGGCTGAGTATGTGGCTGTGGCTGTGGCACCTAAAGAAGCGGTTTAGCTCCATAAGTTCTTTAGAGATCTTGAGGTCATTCCGAGTGTTGACAAAGCTATCACACTCTATTATAATAATAGCGCGGCTATTGCCAATATAAGGGAATTTAGGCACCACAAGAGGACAAAACACATATATTAGAGGTACCATATAATAAGAGGGTACGTGGAGGTAGGACTGGTGGATGTATGTAAAGTCACATCCAAGGACAATATTGTCGACCCCTTTACTAAGACTTTGATGACTAGAAGCTTTGAGAGGCATGTTGAGGCAATGGGGATGCGAAATATGACACATCTACTGGCTTAGGGTAAGTACGAGATTGTTAGAAATACCCTAAGCATAAAAGACATTTTAATGTATTTCATTAATTTTGAACTACATAATAAAATTATATTTAGAGGTTATTCATTACATTGTTGTATATCTTCACTCTATTTACATTTAAAGTAAATGTAAGCAAATATAGCTTACTGACTGCTTGTGTTAAACTGTTAGAATGTTGCATGTAATGGACTTTGGTATGTAAGAAGACAATGTCCTAAAGTAAGCAGCCTAAATTATGGTCCATAGTCTATAAGGTTAGATCGAATATCTAACTTATGTTAAGACTATTATGTTGTCTAAAGCCTTGTAGAGACGGTTTGTCTTGATTGTTTGGAGATAGACTCCCGAGTAGAGACATAGATATGTTGCTTGGTGGTGACATATTAGACCGAGACTAAAACGTGATTAATCTGCGTAGTCCGCGATGAGTGGATCAATTTGTTTTTGACGTTCATTATGCAATAACCTTAATCCTGAGTAGATGAACTACTTCATGTATATGACTTGTGTACTTTGATATTCCAATGGCTAAAGCATCTCAGAGGTAGTAAGCTTATAGACTGGTTCGTTGGGTATATGACTTGTATACGATAGAGTGTTTATTTGCAGATATTGGAATCATAGCTCTAATAAAGAGTTAAGGGTATCTTCTTAAAGGCATTATATTGGATGTGAAAATGGACAAGGCCTTGGGTCGTCTACTAGGCAGATGACTTCCTATTCACATATAGTGAATAATCATTTTCTTATTCGGTAGTATGATAGAACTTTAAGATAACTTGATTAGTAGGTTGGACGAGCTTTGACCTAAGACTGATCATGGATATCATATGAGGGTTTTGTATACATGACAAGGTCATTGGACAATAGCTTGTCACATGCTTTCGTAATACGGTATATAATTGGAAGTTTAGTTTCAAGTTTGTAGTGGTGTGACTCTAAAATTAGTGATCATATGATTGAGTTATTTGGTACAAAATGATGACCGCATAGATTTAAGGAAGCCCAATTATATATGTCCAAATGGTCCCTTTACTAGCTCCACATAATTCCTTAACGGATGGAAAATTGATCAAGGTATAGTTATTGGCTTGTTATCTTGCATGGATATAGGTGGTGCCCACAAAGGAAAAGGGTGGAAGACAAGATTCTCTCCTATTTGAATTTGAATTTTATTTTGGATAAGAGATTACACAATTATTCAAATTCCAAATAAAGTTGTCATGATTTTATTTAAATTTAAATTGGAGTTGTGGAAAATTATCCATGAGGGCAAATTTTGAAAGTCAAGGTTTTTTTTTTGGAGTTTGAAATTTGAAATTTAAAATTCGAAATTTAAATTTTGAATTTGAAATATAAATTTGAAATTTGAATTTGATATTTGAATTTGAAATTTAAATTTAAAATTTGAATTTGAGTTTGAAATTTAAATTTGAAATTTGTATTTAAAGTTTGAATTTTGAAATTTGAACTTTAAAATTTGAATTCAAATTTTGAATCACAAATCAAGTGGTAACCGAATTTTGTTGTGGATAAATCCACATGGCAAATTTGGTTTTTCTTGTGGTGGATAATGGTGGAGAGGAAAATCTTATTTGAATCTTACTTGAATTTTAAATCATGAACTTTCTAGTGTGGCCGAATTTCTTTAGGCTTGTCCCCTATGAGAGGAATCGGTTTTGGTGGATTAGGATAAAGGAAAATTCAAGTTACAATCCTATTTGAATTTTAAATCTCTCCTTCACATGTTATAACCGAATTTATCTATGGGGAATGCCTAAGGGAGAATCGGTTTTTGTAGATAAGGGTGAGATGAAATTCAAGTTAAAAATCCTATTTGAATTTTGATTCTCCTCACACTTGAATAGCCGAATCTAGCCATGTTTTTTGGCTTTGCAGAAATCGGTTTTAGTGGATAAAGAGGAGATAAAATTCAAGTTAAAATATTGTTTAAATTTTGAATGCAATATCTTCCTAGTTTGGCCAAATTTGATCATGATCTTGGCCTAAGGAAGAGTTTAGATTTTTTATGTGGAAAAGGGAGAGAAAATCTTCTCTTAGTCCAATTCAAAATTCAGGGGATCACCTCATGCAAAATTATAAATAGGGGTCCTACCACTTCAGTTTTCTCAGACATAGACTCTCAGGTGAGTAGGCTTATTGTTGCACAAATCACCATAGCAATAAGTTCTTAAAGAGATCTGGGTGGTCGCAGGTAGACTAGCCACGCTAGTATACTGATCCGATTGCCCATATTCTCTAACATCTGGGAATTCGAGAGTTGTAGAGAAGGTTAGATGGTTGAAGCCCTCCGGCCACTTTCCTCCTACATTCTTAGCGTCCTCTGAAGGTATAGACTTATTGTTGTTAATTTATTATATATGACATCATGAGATATTTAATGATTCTGAAAATTTTTTTGTAATTCTGCTGTGCTATTTTGATCAATTTTGTGATAACCGGGAATTTTAGATTCTCACAGTAGATTAAAATTATATGTTTGTATGAATTTAATGAATAAATTATAAAAAAAAAGTTGTGTTTTAATACTGTTTTGAATACTGTAAAATGTTCCAGCAGTGTTAAAGTAAGTGAGTTCGGGGATAGAAAATCCTACCGAATAGAATCAGGTGAGACGGTTCGAAAATGGAGCCAAAAACCCTAGGGAGTGCACTAAAATGCATTAAAAAGATAGAAATTTACGGTAGAGAATTTTGACCAAACGGAAGCAAAATAAAACAAACCGATCGCAACGGAGGCGCCTGGAACCCGCCTACGTGATTTTGGTAAAGCTCCGTTCGGTTTGACTTTCGATCAAAATTTGACTACAAATTAATTAGTGAATTAATATGTATATATGATAGGATGACATCAAAATTATGATGTCATAAATACAATTTTAAGGCTTTGAAAGTACTATGTAAAAGGTGTAGGGTTAGGATTTGATGACCTTTTGATCAATGGTCATGATCTTGCCAAAATAACCTTGAAAAAATTTTTAAAAAATTTGAAAAAGGCCATTCGGCCACCTAGAAAGAGGGCAGAAAAAAAATTGATTTTTGGCCCAAAAATATTACACTTTAGTCCTTGAACAATTAGCAAATTGTTGGAAAAAAATTTGCTAAGTGGTCCTTAGCTTTTACCTATAAATAGGGTTCAAAATTCATTCAGAAAAATGAAAAAAATTGGCCAAACTCTTGCCAACTCTCTACAGCCCAAAATCGTGCCCCTTTAGTGCATTCCAAGCCAAATTTTGCCCAAAATTTCACACCAAAATTAACTTTCATTTCATTTCTAGCATCAAGGAATCAAATAGATAAGGTAAGCTTCCAAATTGAAGCAATTTCACTTGATTTTCTTGGTGAAGGTGTAGAAACATTGATAAAAATTGATGATTTGTTGATGTTATGATTAGTTTGGTGTTGTAGAGATTAAAGCATGATTTAGGGTTAAGAAACAAGCAAAAATTTATGCTTGGTTTCCATGATAAACCGTGGCACCATTGGTATGAAAAATAATTGGAAATTGGTGATTTGGTTTAGTGTTTATGTTCATTTGGTTACCTGTTGAATCAAGCATGAATTGGAATCAAGAAACAAGAAAATTTGATGTATTTTTCATACTAAAATCTGTTGGTGATAAACACTAGAAAATGGGAAATTTTTAGTGTTGAATAGGAATGTGTAATGTTGACAAAAATCCTAGGAAAGAACAAGATTTTCTATGTGAAATTGCATGAAAAATCCGTGGCTTATGCTAGGGTTAGAATGACAATTTGTTAGGTTTTAATGTTGATTTAAACATTTGAAAACCTAGGAATAAAATGTGATAATTGTGGAAGGTGATAAAAAATATTTGGTGACGATTAACATGATAAACCAAGGCTAGGTTTGGAAAGAATTGATGTTGTATATTGATTTTTGAATATTGGTTAATGTGGAAATTTTCATACAAAGTTTGGAAACTTTGTATAAAATAGGCCTCTGGTATAGTACGTGGCAGGTACAAAGGTTCTGAGATATACCTAACGCTGGGAAAACCTTAAAATACAAGCAGAAATGCTGCTGAAATTTCCAAAACGACATAAGGGTATTTTGGGAAACGAGGGGTAAAATATTGGACTCGTGAAGGAAACTGGGACCCCTAGGTGGATTAGGATTGAAAATGGAAAACCAACCCAAGAGGAATAGTAAACCGACCCTTAATGACTAAAATACCTAAAACAGGAAAAAAATTCATGTTAGAGGTATTTTGGGAAACGAGAGAAAAATTAGGTTGGGATAGGAAACCTAAGCCTCTCAAGGACCGAGGGCCAGGGACGGGATGGAAAACATTTGAGAAGTAGTGAAATGGTTATTTGAGGCTCTGAAACGCTCGAAAAACGAGAAACTACCCTAAGTGATAGGCGAATATTAACCGAGGGCTGGGAAAATGGATAATTGAGATTTTGCAACAAATTAAGTTGTAAAATGATATAGAAGCCTAGGGAATATTATTTTCAGATATTTGGGCTTAGAAAATTTGAGAAAAACGATAGAACAGAATAGTTACAGTCCTGAGACCCGTTAGGGGCAAAATGGTCATTTTGACCAAAAATTTCTGAAAGGCTCGGAAATGACCCTAAAGGACCTAGAATGACTTAAATAAGATTCTAGAACCCAAAATAAAGATTTTAGAGTTG
Organism: Antiaris toxicaria; assembly: GCA_035233585.1. Classification (NCBI taxonomy): domain Eukaryota; kingdom Viridiplantae; phylum Streptophyta; class Magnoliopsida; order Rosales; family Moraceae; genus Antiaris; species Antiaris toxicaria. The sequence continues at coordinate 79,271,582 of CP141156.1, forward strand.
AAAATCTAGAGTTTAATTAGTACACGGGCGTGTACAGTGGAACACGGCCATGTAAAATAAAACCGAGAGGTACACGGTCAGGGACACAGGCGTGTTGCTGACCGTATACCATATAAAGAATTGAAATTTTTTATAAAATTTATCACAAAATAAATATATTTAAAGTGATAATTAATAAAGGATATTAACGGACAATATTATGTCTGTAGGAACCCAAATTAGAGATAAAACTGCAGAAGAGTTCTGGAAGTGGACATTATCGCAGTATTAGTAAGGTCAAGCATTTTCATGTCTGTAACATGAAATACTGTATTACTTTGTTATGTACTAGCTGTACACTAGGTATCTAGTCCTATGGACATTTGGGGATTGGTTAGTATAATAGGTGCCACATAATAAAAGGATCAGAATATCTAAGGCCTACGGGCGATGGAGGTTAGTGATCTTGAGGTGACGATTAATGTCACTTGGTCAAAACTATAATTGAAACATAGTAATAAAATCATTTAAGGCGTACCACCCCTCCAACGTTGTGATGGAGGTTTTTCAGGTCCTACGGGGATATAATAAAGGCTGTGGAGGCAGAAACTCTAGGGTCACTCCCTAAGCCCTCTCAATCAGCGTGCAAGATAAATTATCGGTACTGCCATAAAAGAGCTCAATACCAGAGTACAAATAGTGAAGGAATAATCAATAATATGATAAAAGCCATAATTGAGCATAACCGAAGCTTACATTAAGTATAGCAAACCGGTTAAGCTAATATGAATAGTAACCAGTTAGGCTAATGTGAATAGTATCTAGTTAAAGTAATATGAATAGTAACCTGTTAGGGTAACAGTTACTATTCATCGATCAAATGTCAAAGTCACTATTTATGGTGAATCGTACTATTCGTGATGAATAGTCTATTCATAACAAAATTGAGTTTTTAATGTTTTTGAATCCATGTGATTCTTACTAAGTATGTTTGAACTTACTAGGCCTGTTAGCTCATCAGTTTGCTCATGTTGCAAGTAAGAAACCTATCTAGTAGACTATATGGATGGCGGCAGGATGTGCGCGTGTCAAGAGATAAAGAATTCACCGAGGACTTGGTCCTGCCATAAGTCTTCCGCTGAGTTTTGAAAATTAGTGTATTGAAGAGAATGTGCCATTGAAAAAAAGATGCAGTATAAATATTTTGTATATTATACATTATGTTGTACTTAAGAAAGACAACTAAAAGTTAATATTATATTTTACATGGCTTTTATACTTAGCTTTCTTTTCGAGAAAGTATGTATTAAAAAAAAATTTATGGGCGAAATTTTTGGGCCCTGAAAAATGAGAGTTTAAGAAAAAGAGTTTAAAAATGGCAATCCGGATTCGACAGAAGAGCTGTCTTGATCGACAACAGAGTCGGTTCATGATAGTTTCGTGTGGTTGGATTTAGGGGCGCTACAGGTTGGTATCAGAGCAGTTGACCATATCATTATTGGCACGAAGCGCGATCTGCTCGTCAATCCAATTAAGTTAATTTTCTTTCAGTTAGTTAACTTTCTACTTATTCGAGGTTATATAATCTTGTAGGCCATATGATGACTAGACCAGCGTACATGAGACTTCACCCATACTGACCGAGAGGACCGATCCAGGTATAGACTAGACCCGTGATCAGACCATTTATGATCCGGCGAGCAGTACAATGACCACCAATACCTGAGTCACTAACGCCAAGGATTGTAGCGCTGGCATCGGTACAAGCACCACCCCCTCGACCGGTTGTAAAACCACCGGTAGCAGTAGATATTCTAGTGGTGGGAGATCGAGCTTGTATAGGAGCTAGAGTATCAGTGCGAGCAATACACGCTTTTGGAGGTAGTCATCCACCTACGTTTGAGGGAGGTCAGCAAGGGATCTCTACTCCAGACTGGCTAAATGATGTAGAGATGATCATGCGCCAGTGTGACATAGATGAGGATTGCTAAGCATTGATGGCCATTAGCACATTCCATGAGGATGCACAATTATATTGGGAGTACTATGATCAAGAGATGCTATTAGCATTAGATTGGGTTGAGTTTCACCAAATCATGATGCAATAGTTCCCGCAGAGGAGTTCAGCACCAGTTTTAGACCCTCTTGAGAACAATTTAGTAGCGCCACCACCGACTATGCCCAAGTATGCAGATGTCAAAGATTTTGTTCTTCGGGTAGAGAAACAGCAGATGATGTTAAGTGACACTGTATTCACTTATGCAGCTAAGTTCCAGGATAATGTTGTGAGGACATGTCCTATGTCCAACCTCACAGACGAGGATTTTTGTGACATATTTTGGAAGGGACTCACTATTGACCTACGACAGAGGGTAACTCCTTTATACCCTACTACTTTATGTGAGTTTATAGTTACGGTAGCTAAAGTAGAGGAAGAGATGATGATGGAGAGCATGGTATGCAAAAGGCGTGAACAGTTGCTACAAGAAGTAATGTTAGATCGCCTGCACGGATCTGGACCGATGGCAAATGACCATGAGGCTGGTCCATCGAGACAACCAGGGGGTACGGGTCCAGCTGAAGGATCAATGCCATCCGAGGCCAGACACGGAACGGATGAGGAAGAAATGGATCTAGTTGAATTTTTGACAATCCCAAAACAACCTCAGTTAGGAGATCAGGTGTAGAAATACATGTGTTTCACAAATGTATATATATGTCCATATATGTGTATATATGACTGTATCGAAAGGCTATTTTGAGAAAAGCCTTCGAACTGATGTACTTTTGAAAGATTTTAAAATGAAAAGAAATGACAATCACATTTTGACATGTTCAATGGATGAAATGTTGAAATTATGTGATGATTAAAACTATTTTTTTAACTTATATTAGTATGTTTGTGAAAATCTAACGATCGACTCTCATGCGATTATAGGAAGTAGAAAAGATGGTGAATCTGTGAAACTTAAGGAACATGAGACGGCGTCTAGTCTTGTCAGAAAGAGTAGACGAGTTACAACCTTTAATTGAGGCTCAAATGAGAGAAAATACTGAACTAAGGCAAAGACTGGAGCAAATGGAGCAAAGACAAGGCCAAGAAGAGGGCCAGAACCCACAAATAGCCACACCTGAACCAGAAGAACTGCCAGTAGTACCAGAAGAAGAAATAGAACCCCAACCACAACCTTGGATCAACCACGAGCAACTATATGAAAGATTCCAAGGAATGAAGCAGCCGGAGTTCGAGGGTTCCACAAACTCTCTAGAAGCAAAAGAATGGTTATCCTCACTCCATATGATCTTGGAATTTATGGAGTTGAATGATCAAGAAAAGATTATGTGTGTGTCCTTTGTTCTGAAGAAGGATGCAAGATTTTCGTGGGAATCAATCAAGTTGAGAAGAAATATGTAAACAATGTCTTGGTTGGACTTCCTGGAGGAATTCAATCAGAAGTACTACAATCCCACATTAGTGCTGTGACAACCGGGAAATTTATGCAATTCTCGGAAGAAAATGTACAAATGTATGTATATAACAATTTGTACTATCTAAAGAGTGAAATAAATGTATTTATATTGTTTAGAATATATTAACCGGCGACCCATGAGAGTACAATCTATCGCAGTTAGCGATAAAGCTCAACTGTAATAGTATTGTATGATCTCTACTAGGGGCGGGCATTCACAGTTGGTATCAGATCAGGTATACGGTTGGTTTAGTTTAGAATACTAACTGCTGCCATAGTTGGTATCAGAGCGGGTTTACGGTTGGTGAAGTTTAGAATACCAACTGCCATCACAGTTGGTGTCAGAGTGGAATTACGGTTGGTTTAATTTGGATTACCAACTGCCGTCACAGTTGGTATATCAGAGCAGTATTGACCATATCCTGATTTGACACTTCACGCATCCTGCATCGCTATCCAAGTAAGTAGTTTACTTAAGTTTAGTTAATTATTTTCTTATGTGAAAATAATTATCTTATAGGTAGCAAGATGACCAGACCTCCTTATGTGAGACCGCCGCTACCACGATCGAGAGGGGTATTACGGGTATGGACGAGACCTATAGTGAGGCCGTCTATTTCCCAACAACCAGTAATCAGACCCCCGGTGCCTGAGAGACCTCCAGTACCAATACCAGAACCAGCACCAGCGCCAGTAGATGTAGTACAGTCACGACCGATACTTCATCCACCTGTAGTAGTGGATATTCCAGTTGTTGGTGGACGCCAACATATTGGGGTGAGAGTTTCAGCTCGGGCAGTACAGGCGTTCAGAGCTAGCAGTCCCCCTATATTTGATGGTGGACGACAATCGATGGAGGTGAAGGACTGGCTCCATGCCATAGAGAGGATTATGGTGATATGCGACATTGATCGAGATATGTGGATCCAGTTGGCCATCAGTATGTTTCAGGGAGATGCTCGAGTATTTTGGGAGTATTGTGACCAGGAGATTCTATTGGGATTTAGTTAGGCTGAGTTCTGTCAGTGATTGGCTGATCAGTTTCCGCCTAGGGATCCGGCACCTGCTCCAGCACCTCCAGAGAGACAAGAGGCTGATACACCTGCGTACCCTGGATTCGATGAGGTTAGGGATTATATTCTCCAGACTGAAAGGATGGTCATGTTGTCTGATGAGACAGTTATGTCTTATGTAGCACGATTTGAGGAGACCATTAGGAGGAGATGTCCATTACCCAACCTCACTGAAGCAAACTGCTGTGAGCTGTTCTGGAGAGGGTTACCCATGGAGTTGAGATAGAGGGTGATTAAGCTATTTCCCCCTACGCTCCAAGAGTTTGTGGTGACGGTCAGGACGATCGAAAGGGAGATTTTGATTGAGCATCTGACACAGAGTCGACGAGAGACACTGGGTCAAGATGAGATGCGCACGCATCTTTGGGCCGAGAAGAATGATGAATGATCATGAGGCTGGACCGTCTAGACCATGAGGAGGTGATGACTTAGGACAGGGAGCATTGCCTAGGGGTGGTGACGATTCAGATGATCCAGATGACGATGAGGATCTAGAAGAATATCCTCTAGTCCCAGACACAGGGGATGTGTGACCAGTAGATGTATATATGTACATAAGTAGCTTAGAGAGAAAAGCTCTTTTGTATAGACTTGTGGCCAAGATGTATATGATGGCCGATGTATATATGACTAGTGATGGTTATGTATGATATATAAACGTTTTGCTATGAATGAAATATCAAAATGATTATATGTTGTAAGATGATGTGTTACGATGATGTGGCTTTACATTACCCAGAATTTCGTAAATTTATATCATTTTACGAATGTGGTTATGGAAAAGCTAACGGTGAATTATTGTGCCATAATAGGATAATAGGCAAGATGGTGGATTTGCGAAATCGACCAGAGGGACGAGAATGACGTTCTAATGTCATGGAGAGATTGGATCAGATACAAGCCCTGCTAGAAGCTCAGATGCAAGAAAATGCTAATCTGAGGTGACGGGTAGAGGAGTTAGAACAGAGACAAGGCTCTGAGGGTACCCAAGTAGAACAAGAAGCTGAGGTAGATCTAGTTATCCCTCTAGCTGCTGTAAATGAGAGAGTTCCTGAACCGCAACCGGTATTAAATCTGGAACCCCTCTGTGAAAGATTCAGGCGTATGAGGCTGCCAGAATTTGAAGGTTCTACAAATCCTCTAGAGGCTGAAGACTAGTTGTCATCCTTGCAAGTAATCATGGAATTCATGAACCTAACTGATCGGGAGAAGGTTGCATGTGCGTCTTTTGTGTTGAGAAAAGATGCTCGTTTTTGGTGGGACACTGTACGAATGAGGGGGAACGTGTCTACCATGAGTTGGGCAGAATTTTTGGAAGAATTTAACCAGAAATATTATGACCCTACATCTCTGAGACAACAGCAGAAAGAGTTCTCAGAATTGATGCAAGGAAATATGTCGGTGAGCGAAGTTTGCCGAAAGTTCGACCAGTTATCCCGTTTATGTCCCTATGTAGTCCCTACTGAGAGGGAGAAAATACAGAAAATGATAGAGATGTTCAGGCCAAAAATTGCTGTATTGGTAGATACTGGTCAGGTACCGCCTACTTCTGTAGCAGATTGTGTTAGTCGGGCCATTAGAGCAGAGTTTCACGTAGCCCGACAGGAAGAGGAAAGAGAAAAGCATTGGGAGGCCAAGAAGAAGGAGAGGGCTTTGGCTAAGTCTACACAAGTTGGTCAATCGAGCAAGCCCAATCAGAATGCTAAACCAAGCCAGGGCACTAATCAAGGATCCCAGCAAAACAAGAGGAAAGGCAATTTTTCTGGGAATCGGCAGTGAAATAATCGAAACCAGCAGTGAAGAACAGCTGGCAATGCGGAATCCAATATCCAAAATTGTCCTACATGCGGGAAGAGACATTCTGGGCAATGCAGATTTGGAACACTTGTTTGCTATGAATGTGAAAAGGAAGGTCATTATGCCAGGAACTGTCCAAACAATAGGCAGGGTGGACAAGGCATTTCCCAACAGCACCAGACATGCCCACAAGCTCATTCCCTTCAGGCCAGAGTTGAAGAGTCCCCAGTAAGGCCGCAACGCCAGGAGCGTGTGCCACGTGCTGATGCTCGTGTGATGGCCTACAGCAAAGAGGATGCAGAGGCAGGAACATCGAACGTAGTGATAGGTCAGCTCACCGTCGCTAGTCATGTAGCCTCTGTACTGTTTGATTCCGGTGCTACGCATTCTTTTGTTTCCTATGCATTTGCTGACAAGATAGGACTTCTTAAGGATTATATGGGAAGGGTATTTAAGATAGCTTTACCCTCTGGGGAAGTATTGTTGTCCAATTACTGGCTACCTTATGTACCAGAATATGTGGCAAATAGGGAACTATATACGGAGTTGATCATAATGAAGATCATGGATTACGATGTGATTCTAGGCATGGATTTCCTAGGGAAATATCAAGCTACGATCGACTGACGAAATCGAAAGATAGTATTTCAATGTGACGCCTTAAATTCTATTTAAGAGTCAATATATAATTTAAATAAAATTAGTATGCCAAAAAATTAATTAAAAATCTTTTGGAAACCCTAGGTTGGTTTCCTAGTCAAATTCCGCTCAAAAAGTCAACAATTTGAACTTCAAAAAGAAACCCTAAAATATTCGGCCATCACTTGGGATTTTAATTAAAATTTAAATTCCACAAATCCAAGGAGGATTTAAATTCAAATTTCATTCCTTAGATATAAAGAAGAAATTTCGGCCATAAAGTATAGGAAATAAAGGAGATTTTTATTTGAATCAAAAGCTAGGTCAAAACTCAATCAAAATTCAAATTATTTTTCCTTAAAAACTAAGGGATAATTTTGGCCACTTAAGGGGAAATAAGAGAGAAAACCCTAGCCTCAAAACAGCACAAAAACTTTCCCTTTTGCCCCTTACAATTTTCGCCCAAACAAGGAAGAGAAAGGGAAAGAAAAACCCAGTATAAAAACCCCCTTTTAACTCTCATTCACCCTTCCTTTCACCCTCAAAAATTCGGCCAGCTTTCCCCTCTCTCCTCTCTGAATTTTCTCTCCCAAAACACACCCAAAACAGCAAACAAAACTTACCAAAAGGCAGCTCAAAAATTCAACAATCTTTGAGACAAAAACAAGGTGAGAAATCAAAATTTTTTTCCTTCCTTTTCCTTTTGATTTCAAATCCGAAATTTTATATGGTTTTCTCCACTGTTTCCCTACTGTTTTGAAGACTCCAACACTCACACAAATTCAGCCAAAAGGGAGACCAAACATCAAAAATAGTGCAGCACAAACAAGGTGTGATTTCTCTCTCAAACCCTAAAATTTTGCCTCATTGATCCCCTTTTCAAAAACCCTATTATCATATGTGTAAGATTTTATGATTTTGTCAATTTGATTCTTGGGTTGTGTTAATGACATATAAATAAGGCTTTCCACAAAATTTCGTGATCACTGAATGAAAATTGAATTGGTTTGAGGCTAATCAAAATTCGGACACAGAAAAACAGAAATCTGGAAAATTACCATAGGAACAGTAAATTTGTGTCAGCCATAACTTGAGTTTTAAAAACGAGTTTTTAGTGATTCTTGAGCCTAAAATTAAATTCAAGATGTCCCCTAAATGTCTGCAAAATTTCAGAACCAAACTCATCCGTTTGCCTATCAAAATAGTTTTCTAAGATAGGCGGACAGAACTGCCAGGTTTTGAACCAAAACTGAAACCCAGATTTTTATGCCTGAAAACAACCCTCGGTTTTTGGCCTAGTTGAATGACCAAATGATATCCAAAAATTATAAAAATTATATGGAATTAAAGCTACGGATGTCTAGTTTAACATATTAAAAATTTAGAATTTTTGGGATGAAAAATAAATTAATATGGATTTTACATTCAGCCTAGGTCAGTCTGCCCATGCCCAGTAATATCTTAACTTAGAGTTTTTCGTAAATTTTAAATCCCAAATATTTATTAAACATTTTAAAATCTTTTGTGGCACACTAAAATAATTGGATGATTATGTCTAGACCTAGACTAATCATATGTTGTGATTATAGGATTTATTTGACGTTCTTGCTGGATTTGTGTATCACGTTATCGTAACGCTTGTGCGATAATCGAGGTAGGACGTTCTAGCTTTTTCTGGGAGTAGTCAAGTGTTTTAAATTTCCCTGTTTTATCGATGGCATGCTATTTTCAGTTTATGAAATTATTATATTGTTTTTTATGAAATAAATGCATGCAACGTATTTGGTAATTAAATGTGTATTTTAAAACGTGTTTTGATTTATGGCATAATATAACTTGGTAAATACCATCTTTTGAATAATCCGGTGAACATAATTGAGCTCTAGTTCACGATCATTGTAAATGATGCATGCGTCCCAAAGTTGACGCCATGGGGGAAGGTCCCTAAACCTGCGCAGGGCCGTTCGGCCTATTTAGACCGTAACGAGATGATCTAGGATAATTCAAATACGAGGCACGTATATTATAGCTACGACAAGTCCTCACTCATAATATGATGGTTGTTTTAATGATTTATTATTTTCATATTGGGGCACGTATATTGCAGCTACGCTAAGTCCTCAGCAGAATAAAACTTGTTTTAAAAATGTTTTTCACGAAATTGTTGATTATTTTTTTTATGATTATTATGTCATGTATTTTTTTTAAATTGTTGATTATTTTTGGAAACGAATATTATGCCATACTTTTAAATGTTATCTGTTAACCCACTTTGTTTCTGTCCTACTGAGCTAGTGCTCACGTCCCTTTTTCTTTGTGATTTCGAAATGATTACTTCCAGGTGCGGGAGGTAGCAGTTCCGAAAATCGTTGAGCTATCCGTTTCTACCGAGGATGATGCTATCCGTTTTCTCCATCTTCTTCTTTCTGTTTCTCGTTCTGATGTAATGAGACATTAAGTTTGGACTTTATTTCATGCTATTTAAATTCTATGCTTGGGAATATTTATGGTTGGTAATTTCTTTTGAAAACCGATTTTGTGTTTGATTTCCGCATTAAAAAGGTATTTACTTTCTACTTTATTTTTTTGTGTGGTTATGATGCTACTTTATAAATAATTAGGCTTAGCTAAATTATAATGTTGACCCGTTTTTTTCGTAATAAATGTTTTCCTTAAATCTCGAGTTGATACTATGATTTGGCTGCCATGTCACGTGTCTAAATTTTGGGCCGTGACATTCAACCCGAGGAAGAAGAGAGTTTTGAATATGTTGATACTTCTCAAAAACCCGGGAAGATGATGATCAGTTCGCTGAGAGCAAGCAAGCTGATAGCCAGTGGTTGCATGGGATATATGGCATATGTGGTGGATACTACAGAGGAACAGAAGCTTCAACCTGAAGATGTTCCCGTTGTTAATGAATTTCTTGACGTATTTCCGGAAGAGTTACCAGGGATACCTCCAGAGAGAGAAATCTCGTTCAAAATTGAGTTGATGCCTGGAACGGCACCTATTTCCAAAGCACCATACCGCATGGCTCCAGTGGAGTTAAAGGAGTTGCAGGAACAATTAAAGGAGCTTTTGGATAAGGGATTTATCAGACCGAGTTATTCTCCATGGGGTGCACCTGTGCTATTCCTCAAGAAAAAGGATGGAACATTCCGGTTGTGCATTGACTACCGAGAGTTGAATAAGGTCACGATCAAAAATAGGTATCCATTACCTAGAATTGATGACCTATTCGACCAGTTAAAAGGCGCAGCAGTATTTTCCAAGATCGACTTACGATCAGGATATCACCAGCTGAGAATTAAAGAAAGTGATATTCCTAAGACGGCATTTAGGACTCGTTATGGTCACTACGAGTTTCTTATGATGCCATTTGGATTAACAAATGCGCCGGCAGCGTTCATGGATTTAATGAACAGAATCTTTAAAGAGTATTTGGATAATTTTGTCATTGTATTAATTGATGATATTCTTATATACTCAAAGACTCATGAGGAGCACCAGGAGCATCTGAGGATCGTGCTGAATACGATAAGGAAGCATCAACTGTATGCCAAATTCTCAAAATGCAAGTTTTGGCTGGACAGAGTACATTTCCTCAGACATGTTGTATCCCAGGAAGGTATTGCTGTAGATCCGACGAAAGTAGATGCAATTAACCAGTGGCCTGCACCCAATAATGTGACGGAAATACGCAGTTTCTTGGGGTTAGCTGGTTATTATCGACGATTTGTAGAGGGATTTGCGCGTTTAGCTGCATCTTTTACTGCTCTTACACGCAAGGAAAGGAAGTACGAGTGGACTATGGAATGCGAAAGAAGCTTCCAGGAGTTAAAGAGACGGCTGACAAGCGCACCAATCCTTATGCTTCCCACTGAAGGGGAGAAGTTTGTAATCTACAGTGATGCATCTAAAGTAGGATTGGGAGCAGTCCTAATGCAAGGCGGCAAGGTGATTGCCTATGCTTCTCGTCAATTAAAGGAGTATGAAAGGAATTACCCTACGCATAACCTTGAACTTGCTGCAGTAGTGTTCGCACTTAAAATTTGGCGACACTATCTCTATGGAGCTGAATGTCAGATTTTCACTGATCACCAAAACCTGAAGTATTTCTTCACGCAAAAGGAGCTCAATATGCGACAAAGACGATGGTTGGAACTGGTGAAGGATTATGATTGTGAAATCCTATACCATCCAGGAAAGGCCAACCGTGTAGCGGATGCTTTAAGTAGAAAGTCTACCATATCGCACCAGCCATCAATAAAAAGGCTTCCGAAGCCATTGCAGCAAGAGATAAATTCCTTGAACTTGGAGCTGATATCTGGAAGATTAGCTGCACTCCAAGTGGAATCGTCGTTGTTTGAAGAGATAAAGGAAGCTCAAAGACGAGATCCAAGAGTGACAAGTTCTCAAGAAGGAATTTCCAAGGATGGAATGATCCTTTATCAAGGAAGGATTAATGTTCCAGCTGATGAGGAACTTAGAAGACGAATCATGTCAGAAGCCCATGAGACACCCTATTCGGTTCATCCCGGAGCTAGCAAGATGTATCAGGACTTGAAGTTACAGTTCTGGTGGAAAGGGATGAAGAATGATATAGCGAAATTCATGAGCAGATGCATGACCTGTCAAAGAATCAAAGCAGAGCATAATCATCCAGCAGGAAGATTGGAACCTCTGGAGATTCCTGAATGGAAATGGGAACATATTACGATGGATTTTGTAATGGGACTCCCAAAAACCCGAGAAGGTTATGATGCCATCTGGGTTATTGTGGACAGACTGACCAAGATGGCATGGTTTATAGCTGTCAAGATGACTTTTTCGTTGAAAAAGTTTGCTCTGTTGTACGTAACTCATGTCGTCAGATTACATGGAGTTCCAAAATCCATTGTATCAGATCGAGATGCACGATTCACTTCAAATTTCTGGAAGTGTGTACAAGAGGCCATGGGTACTGAATTGAGACTCAGTATGGCATTTCATCCGCAAATAGACGGACAGTCGGAGCGGACAATCCAGACGTTAGAGGACATGCTTCGAGCTTATGTAGTGGATTTTGCGAGAAATTGAAATGAGAAGTTACCATTAATTGAATTCTCGTACAATAATAGTTACCAAGCTTCTATAGGCATGGCACCTTACGAGGCTTTGTATGGACGGAAATGCAGATCACCATTACACTGGTATGATTTGCGAGAGAAGCAATTGCATAAGACGGATTTCATACAAGAGACTTCCGATGCAGTTGCTAGAATTCAGCGTCAAATGAAAATTGCGCAAAGCCGACAAAAGAGTTATGCGGACAAGAGGCAGAGATCCTTAGAGTTTGATGAAGGATACTTCGCGTTTCTTAAGGTATCGCCTATGAAGGGGATTATGCGTTTCGGTAAGAAAGGGAAACTAAGTCCAAGATATATTGGACCTTATGAAATTATCGAATGCATTGGAAGGGTCGCTTACAGATTAGCGTTGCCTCCTGAATTGTCAGTAGTGCATAATGTATTTCATGTGTCGATGCTGAGAAAGTATATACCAGATCCATCCCATGTGTTGAAGCATGAGCCTATTCAAATCCACGAGGATTTGACATATGAGGAACAACCTATTCAAGTACTAGCTCATGAAGAGAAAGTACTGAGGAATAAGACAATCCCACTAGTGAAGATTTTGTGGAAAAATAACAACATTGAAGAAGCTACGCGGGAACAAGAAGACGAGATGAGGAGTTTATACCCCCACTTGTTCTAATTTTCGAGGATGAAAATTTTATAAGGAAGGGTGAATGTGACAACCGGGAAATTTAGGCAATTCTCGGAAGAAAATATACAAATGTATGTATATAACAATTTGTACTATTTAAAGAGTGAAATAAATGTATTTATATTGTTTAGAATATATTAAAATGTTCTAACAATACTGACGAGTAAAAATTCAGTGTTGGAAAAATTCACTTAGTTGAAACAGGCGGAACGGTTCCAAAAACGGTATTGAAAACCCTAACCGGGGCAATAAAAGACGGAAAACTTCCGAGATTGATTTTGATCAAACGGAAGCAGTTTAAACTGATCCGACTGCACAAGAGACCTCAGGAACCCACCGGGACGATTTCAGGAAAATTTCAGCTCGAACCAGTATCGGTCAAAAAGTAGTCGAATTAATGTGAATAGTAAAAGTCAAAGTCAACATATACTTTTACATTTATGACATCATAAATCCATTTAATAAATGGAAGGAAAATGGTGGTTGGTAGCATTAATGGCCAAGATTAAGTTGCTTTTTGATCTAAAGGCCAAGATTTGGCCAAAATTCCACCATTTTAATTTTTGAAAATTTTGGAAAGAATTAGGCTTGAAAGGTGTTGATTTTTGATTGGTTGGTAGCCAAATTAATTGGCTTTCTTTGTGTTAAGTCGGCAAAACTTTGAACAAAAGTGGCCGAGACAATTTTGAAGCAAAAACCAAAGAGAAAAAGTTTCTAAGTGTTGCCTATGGTGGGTACGTGAGCAACCAAAGAGGAACCAAGTGAATCCTTCAATTTTTCTTCACAAAATTGGTGTCAAACCTTTCATTGAAGACAAAGGAAGCAAGTGAACAAGGTAACTCTCCTTGGTTTGAAACTTTTCTTGATTTTTCTTCAAGAAATCCGTGTAGTGAATAGTGCAAAGGATGGAAAAATTTTTGGTTGTTTTGATTGATTTGGTGCTTGGGTGTTGTTAAGGGTGTAATTAGGAGAAAAATCATGTATTTGGTTTAAAGAAAAACCAAATTTGGTTGGTTTTCCAAGGGTAAAACCGTGGGTTACCATGAGTAATCAATGATGAATTGTTGTGGTTTAAGTGTTAACATGTTTTAAATCATATTTTGGTTTAATATAAAGTATGATTTGCATGATGGAAAGCTTGGAAACAAATTTGGTGTGAAATTACCCTAAAAGGCCGTGGGTTAATTAGGGTTTAAAAAAAATTTTTTGGCATGATTTATTTGATGTTTGGATGATTTAAATCATGCAATTTATTATGGAAATGATGGATTTGTGATTGAAAGCATGAAACAAAAAAATTGGTGTATGTTTCTCTTAATTTGGCCGTGGGTTGTGTTAGGAAATGCCCTAAGCATTAGAGACATTTTGATGTATTCATTTTGAACTGGATAATAAAATTATATATACATAGAGGTTATTCATTACATTGCTATCTGTCCTCGTCTTATTTACATGTTAAAGTAAATGTAAGCAAATATGGCTCACTGACTGCTTGTGTTTAAACTGTTAGAACATTGCATGCAATGGTTTTTTGTATGCGAGAAGACAATGTTCTAAAGTTAGCAGTCTAAATTATGGTCTGTAGTCTATGGGGTTACACCAAGCATCTAACTCATGTTAAGACTATTATGTTGTCTAAAGCCTTGGAGGGGACGGTTTGTCTTGACTGTCTGGAGCTGGACTCCCAAGTAGAGACATAGATATGTTGCTTGGTGGTGACATATTAGACCAGCCTAAAGCGTGATTGATCTACGTAGTCTGCTATGAGTGGATCAATCTGCTTTTGACGTTCATTGTGCAATAACCTTAATCCTAAGTAAATGAACTTCTTCATGTATATGACTTGTGTACTTTGATGTTCCAATGGCTAAAGCGTCTCAGAGGTAGTAAGCTTATAGACCGGTTCGTTGGGTGCATGACTTGTATACAATGAAGGGTTTGTTTACAGATATCAGAATCATAGCTCTGAGAAGTTAAAGGTATCCTCTTAAAGGCATTATACTAAATGTGAAAATGGACAAGGCCTTGGGTCGTCTACTGGGCGAATGACTTCTTATTCACATATGGTGAATAATCATTTTCTTAATTCGGTAGTATAATGGAACTTTAAGATAGCCTGATCAGTAGGATTAAACGGACTTTGACCTAAGGCTGATCATGGATATCATATGAGGGTTTTGCATATATGACAAGGTCATTGGATAGTAGCTCGTCACAGGCTTACGTAATACGGTATATAATTGGGAGTTCAGTTTCAGGTTTATAGCGGTGTGACTCTGAAACTAGTGATCATATGATTGAGTTGTTCGGTAAAAGAATGATGATCATATGGAATCACGGGAGCCCGATTATATATGTCCAATCAGTCCCTCTACTAGCTCCACATAATTCCTTAACGTTTGGCAAATTGATTTGTGTATGCTATTGGCTGGTTTATTATGCATGGATGGTGATGACATAGGATTAGGATGGTAGACAAGATTCTCTCCGGTTGGATTCAGATTTTGTTTTGAATAATAGAGTACACAATTATTCGAACTTCAAATAAAGTTGCCATGATTTTATTTGAGATTGGATTGGAGTTGTAGAAAATTATCCATGAGAACAAGAATATGAAACACAACCGTTTTGTGGAATTTGAAATTTGAACTTTGAAATTTGAATTTTGAATTTTGAAATTTTAAATTTGAATTTTGAATTTGAAATTTGAATTTGAAATTCAAATTTGAAATTTGAATTTGAAATTTAAATTTGAAATTTGAAATTTGAAATTTGAAATTTGAAATTTGAATTTGAAATTTGAATTTGAAATTTGAAATTCAAATTTTGAATCACAGTCCAAGTAGGATTCGAATTTGTTGTGGAAAATCCACAAGGTTTGAAATTCGAATTTGAGTTGGATTTGGAGAGGATAATCTTGTTAGAATCCTACTTGAATTTTGAATCTAAATCCCAACAAAAGTGGACGAAATTTTTGAGGATAATCCTCAATGGAATTTCGGTTTTTGTGGATAAGGTTCAAGGGAAAATTCAAGCTTCAATCCTAGTTGAATTTGGATTCTCTCCTTCCCTGAAAAGTGGCCGAAATTAGGGAGAAAATCTCCTAGGAAATTCGGTTATTTTTGGATAAGGTTGAGATAAGATTCAAGCTTGAAAATCCTAGTGGAATTTTTGATTCTCCCTTATCCATAATGGCCGAAATCTTTAGGAGAGATTCTCCTTGTAATTTTTGGATTTTTTGGGTTGAAAAAGGGAGATAAAATTCTAGTTAAAATCTTATTTAGATTTGGATTGGATTTATCCTAAGAAAATCGAATTTTTTATTGAGATTCTCCCTTGGAAAAATTCAGATTTTATGGATATGGATAAGGGAAAATATCTTTTCCTAATCCAATTCAAATTCAGAGAATCACCTCATGCAGGTTTATAAATAGAGGTCCTGCCACTCCAGTTCTCTCAGACCATAGACTCTCAGGTGAGCAGGCTTATTGTTGCACAGCTCATTGTGACAATAAAGTTCTTTAGAGATCTGGGTGCTCGAAAGAAGACTAGCAGTGCTAGCATACCGATCGAGGTTCAGAGTGCCCACATACTCAGCCATTCGGGAATTGGAGAATAGTAGAGAAGGCTAGTTGGTTGAAGCCTCCGGTCATTCTCCTCCTGCAAGATTGGCGTCCTTGAGGTATGAGTTTTAATTGTTGTTGGTTTATTGTATATGGCATCATGAGATATTAACGATCTAAAAATTTTTATTGTTCCACTGCGCCACTCTGATACATTTTTACCGATTTATTTTCCTACAGGTTGTAAAGGTTAAAAACCCTAGAAATTGTGTTGAAAAATGCAATGAAATTGGCTTGAAAATGTGTTAGAAAATGACATTGGAATAGCCTAAAATTTGGTTGAAAAATTGAGAAATTTTGGTTAGGTTTTGAGTGTAAAAACTGAGACCAAAACTAAGGGCAAAATTGAAAAAAAAAATTTGTGTAATGTGGTTCAAAATGAGAACTGAATTTTGTGAGCTTTTATGTAAAAGTTTGGAAAACTTTTACATAAAATAGGCTTGTGGTATAGTACGTGGTAGGTACATATGGTTCGAGGCGTACCTAACGCCGGTAGCCTTAAAATTTCACCGAAATGCTGCCGAAATTTCGAAAACAGCATTTGGGGTAAAATGGAAATTAAAAATAAAAGTTTGGGGTCGGGTCGGAAACCCGAGTCCCTAACGGAAAATTGAATAAGGGAACCTAAGGGGTGGTTCATGAATGGTAACCCATCCCCTTGAAAATGTAAAACGTGAGTGAAACTGAAAAAAACGACCCCGAGGGGGGGGCGTTTTTAGAAACGAAATAAAGGTCCGAGTCTGGAACGAAAAATACAAACCTCGGAGACCTAGATCGAGAATGTCTAGATGAACGTTTTAAATACTAGTAAAACGTCCATTTGAGGCTCCGAAATGATAGAAAATCACTAAACCGACGTAAGGGTCGGAATAGTGCTTCCCGAGGGTCGGGAAAGTGAAAAGTGAAAATAAAACAAAAATGAACCCGGTAATGATTAGAAAAGAGACAGAAAAGTTCCTGAGAGGCAAAAATGCAGTCTGGATCGAGAAAATTCCGTTAGGGGCAAAACTGTAATTCTGCCAAAATATAGGGGTAAAATCATAATTTTGTAAAAGTTGAGAAAAATGGGGAAAATGATAAATAAAGCCTAAAAAGTTATAAATAGGTTTTATTTAAGCTTTTTAATGAAAACTAAAAGCTATAAATGGAAATAAAATTAACAGACAATGTTTTGTCTGTAGGATCCAAAAATCGACCTACAAGGAGGGCGATCAAAGATCCAAGAGAGAAAAAGGGAAGAGATTGATAAGGTAAGTTCAGACATTTACCTGTCTACAACATATAGCATTATTGTTGCTAACTTTGATGTACTAACTATAAGTTAGGTACATAGGTGCTACGGGCACCATTATAGAGTAGAGAGAGAGACGAAATGTGCTACGAGCACTATTGAGAATGGACACATTGTTAATTGTGCTTCGGGCACTAGAGCGAGGTTAATGAAACTCACTCACCTAAAAATTAAAATGTGAACCATTCCTAACCGCGGGGCAATATGAAGTCACCGGGTTAGAATTTTAAAAAAAGTCGGTAATGAAACCACTTTCTGGCGTACCAGCCTTCCGTACAGGGAGGTACTTTTGCCTTCGGGGCTATGAGATTAAGGCTGTGGAGGTCAGCACTGATGTACCGCTCCCAGTCATGTACAATTTTGCCTTCGGGGCTATGAGATTAAGGCTGTGGAGGTCAGCACTAATGTACCGCTCCCAGTCATGCGCGCTTAAATGGTGCTGCCAACCTGAGCTCAAAACCAGAACATAAGCAAAGATAATTACCTAAAACTGAAACTATGCCATAATTGAGCATAAGACAGTTTCGTGAGGGTACTAACATCGCGGTAGATGTACTATTGACATACTGTGTTGTGGTCAAACTTACTATTCACAATGAATAGTGATCAAAGTTACTATTCACGTATGAATAGTAGTCAATGATACTATTCATAGAAATTTTATTTCTTGCATGTTTGAACTTACTGAGCCTGTAGCTCACCATTTTGCTTATGTTGCAGGTAAACGACCAGCTCAGTAGCTTTGTTTGACTGGATGGCGTACAGGATGGCGCGTGTCAAATGGGATAAGTGGGCGAGGGATATGGTCCTGCTAGAGTCTTTCCGTTGAGCGATAAAAAGGGAAGGGAAAAAGAAACAGTCTTTTGTATAGTATATATTTTACGAAAGTACTGTATTATGTGAATTACTTTGTACTTACCAACAAAGTAAATAGTGGAAAATGTTTTACATGATAAAAAAAAATTTCCCCAAAAACATCATGATGGAAAGAGAGATAGATTAGCCGGCGACCCATGAGAGTACAATCTATCGCAGTTAGCGATAAAGCTCAACTGTAATAGTATTATATGATCTCTACCAGGGGCGGGCCGCCACAAGTGCGACCACAACAAAGAGAGTATGCAGTATTAAAGTAGGGAGAAATGTCAGTAATTGAAGTCTGTAGCAAGTTCAAACCGGTTGTCCCAACTGTGCCCATACGCTATCACCACTAAGAGGGAGAAAATCCAAAAGATGCTGGGAATGCTCCGTCCCAAAATCTCAGCATTGGTGGACAGTGGATTGACGCCACTCACTACTGTATCCGCTTGTGTAAGCGGGGTGTTAAAGGCTGAATATTACTTAGTTCGACAGAAAGAGGAAAGGGAAAGGATTTGGGATGCTAGGAAGAAGGAGAAGGTCTTGGCCAAAGCTGTACAAGTTGGATCCCATGTTGGACAAAGCAGCAAAATGAATCAAAACACTAAGGCTGGGTAGCCAAGTACTTCTGGTCAGCAATCCTAGGGGAAGAGAAAAGGAAATAATTCTGGAAATAGGAACCAGCAGAGGAGAGCAAACAATTATGCTGGCCTTATCGTTCGAGACTATGTAGTCTGTGGGAAGAGACATGCAGGCTAAAGCAGACTTGCCCCAAATGCCTGTTTTCAATGTGGGAAGGACGATCACTTTGCCAGAAATTGTCCAGAAAATAGGCAAAATGTGCAAGGTTCATCTCAGTCAAAACAGCAACTTTCCCAAGCACATTCACTACAGGCTAAGGCTGAAGGTTCGTCCCATTTTGAGAGGCAGGAAAGACTAGAACGCTTACCCCATGCAGATGCTAGAGTCATGGTCTATACAAAGGAAGATACAAAAGCCAAAACGTCAAATGTAGTGACAGGTCAGCTTTCTGTTGCTAATAATTTGGCGTCTATTTTATTTGATTCTGGAACTACATATTCTTTCATTTCATACTAGTTTACAAATAGGATAGGATATCCTAAAGACAATATGGGTATGACATTTAGAACCGCACTACCCTCGGGCGAAGTCTTGATGTCCAATTACTGGTTACCTCATGTACCAATAATTGTGGCAAATAAGGAGTTATTTGCAGAATTGATCGTGATGGAGCTTGCTGTTTACGATGTAATACTAGGAATGAATTTCCTATGGAAGTATCAAGCCATGATCGATTGTCGGAAGTGGAAGATAAGGTTCCAACCTGACCAAGAAGATGGATTTGAGTATGTCGATACGTCACACAAATCGAAGAAGATAATAATCAACTCGATGAAAGCGAGGAGGCTAATGTCGAGCGGTTGTGCTGGATACTTAGCATGTATATTGGACGTGACGGAGGAATGGAAGCTTCAACCTGAAGACGTTCCTATAGTAAAGGAATTCATTGATGTCTTCCCAGAGGAATTACCAGGATTGCCACCTGAACTAGAAATCTCCTTTGAGATCGGGCTAATGCCAGGAACTGCACCTATCTCAAAGGCACCATACCGAATGGCACCGGCCGAATTAAAAAAGTTACAGGAGCAGTTGAACGAGCTTCTTAACAAAGGATTTATATGCCCGAGCTATTCTCTATGGGGTGCTCTAGTGTTGTTTGTCAAGAAAAAGGATGGATCGTTTCGCTTGTGCATTGATTATCGAGAGTTGAACAAGGTTACTGTCAAGAATAGGTATCCATTACCTAGAATTGATGACTTGTTCGATCAACTAAAAGGCGCAGCAGTATTCTCCAAGATTGATCTACGATCAGGATACCATCAACTGAGGATCAAGGAGAGTGACATCCATAAGATCGCATTTCAGACCCGCTACGGTCATTACAAATTTCTTGTGATGCCGTTTGGGTTAACAAATACACTAGTAGCTTTTATGGACTTGATGAATCGAGTCTTTAAGGAATACTTGGATAAGTTTTTCATTGTGTTTATCAACAACATACTCATATATTCAAAGACTCGCGAGGAGCATCTGAAGATTGTCCTGTAGATGATAAGGAAGCATCAACTCTATGCCAAATTCTCTAGATGCGAATTCTAGCTAGATAGAGTACATTTTCTTGGACTTCTGGTTTCCAAGGAAGGAATCACTGTGGATCCTGCAAAGGTGGAGGCGATCAACGAATAGCTCGCACCTAAAAGCGTGACGGATATATGGAGTTTCTTAGGTCTAGCCCCTTATTATAGAAGATTTGTAGAGGGATTCACACGACTCGCTGCACCTCTTACAGCTTTGACACGTAAGGAAAGGAAGTATGAATGGACGGAGGTGTGCGAAAGAAGCTTCCAAGAGTTAAAGAAACAACTAACGAACACACTGATACTTACACTTCCTACTGAAGGGGAGATGTTCACGATATACAGCGACGCCTCGAAGATGGGATTAGGAGTTGTCTTGATGCAAGGTGACAAGGTGATTGCCTATGTCTCACGTCAATTAAAGGACCATGAGAAGAATTATCCCACGCATGACTTGGAACTTGCCGCAATAGTGTTCGCACTAAAGATCTGGCGACACTATCCGTATGGAGCTCAATGTCAAATTTATACTGACCATTAAAGTCTAAAGTATTTCTTTACACAAAAAGAGCTAAAAATGCAGCAAAAAAGATGGCTGGAGCTGGTCAAAGACTATGATTGTGAAATTCTCTATCATCCTGGAAAAGCTAATCGCGTTACAGATGCGTTAAGTAGACAATCTACTATTTCGCAACAACTGTAGATTGGAAAACTTCCAAAGTCATTGCAGAAAGAAATCAACATGTTGAAAGTGGAGCTGATAATTGGAAAATTGGCTGCACTGCAACTGGAATCAATGCTATATAAGGATATCAGATAAGCTGAGAAACGAGACCTGAATCAAACAAGTTTGGAAGAGGAAGTGTCTAAAGATGGATTAATATTATATTAGAGAAGAATTCAAGTTCCAGACGATGAAGGATTACGCAGGTGAATTATGGCAGAAGCCCATGAAATGCCATATTCAGTATATCCCAGAGCCAGTAAGATGTACTAGGATTTGAAGCTACAATTCTGGTGGAAAGGGATGAAGAAAGACATTACTGAGTTTGTAAGTAGATGTATGACATGCCAAAAGGTTAAGGCTGAACATCGTCACCCAGGTGAAAAATTAAAGCCATTGGAGATTCCTGAATGGAAATGGGAACATATCACAGTGGATTTTATGGTAGGGCTACCGAAGACCTGAGAAGGTTATGATGCCATTTGGGTTATTGTAGACAGATTGACAAAGACAGTCAGGTTCATTATTGTAAAAATGACCTTTTCATTGGAAAAGTTAGCGCGCTTGTATGTTAACCACATAGTCAGGTTACATGGAGTTCCTAAATCCATTGTGTCAGATCGTGATCCACGATTCAATTCGAACTTCTGGACATGTATGCAAGAAGCTATGGGAACAGAAGTATGTCTGAGCATAGCATTTCATCCACAGACAGACGGGCAATCTAAGCGAACCATTCAAACGCTAGAAGACATATCGTGTGAGTGTACAATAGATTTCCCAGGGAGCTGGAATGAGAAACTTCCATTGGTAGAGTTTTCATACAATAACAGCTACCAAGCTTTGATAGGTATGGCATCCTATGAAGCTCTATATGGAAGGAAGTGTAGATCACCGATTCATTGGTATGATTTACAAGAAAAACGACTGCATAAGACAGATGTTGTACAAGAGATAGTGGATGCAATTACAAAAATACAACAACAGATGAAAATAGCCCAGAGCCGACAAAAGAGCTATGTGGACAAAAGACGAAGAGCCCTGGAGTTCAACAAAGGGGATTTCGTATTCCTAAGAGTTTCACCAATGAAAGGGATAATGCGATTCAGAAAGAAAGGGAAATTAAGTCCAAGATATATTGGACCATATGAGATTATAGAACGCATTGGTAAAGTCACTTATAGATTGGCGTTACCTCTAGAAATGTCGGTAGTGTATAATATGTTTCATGTGTCGATGTTGAGAAAGTATATATCAGATCCATCCCATGTGTTGAAACATGAACCGATCCAGATTCAGGAAGATCTGACCTATGAAGAAAGACCTGTTCAAATTTTGGCACGTGAAGATAAAGTTTTGAGGAATAAAACAATCCCATTAGTCAAAGTGTTGTGGATAAATCACAACGTTGAAGAGGCTACATGGGAGCGAGAAGACGAAATTAGGAATTTGTACCCCCACTTGTTCTAAATTTTCAGGGACGAAAATTTATAAGGAGGGGTGAATGTGATAACCGGGAATTTTAGATTCTCGGAGTAGATTAAAATTGTATGTATGTATAAATTTTAATGAATAAATTATAAAAAAAAAGTTGTATTTTAATACTATTGTGAATACTGTAAAATGTTCCGGCAGTGTTAAAGTGAGTGAGTTCGAGAATAGAAAATCTTACCGAACAGAATCGGGTGAGACGGTTCGAAAACGGAGCCGAAAACCCTAGGGAGTGCACTAAAAAGATAGAAATTTATGATAGAGAATTTTGACCAAACGGAAGCAAAATAAAACAAACAGATCGCACCAGAGGCGCCCAGAACCCAGCTATGCAATTTCGGTAAAGTTCCATTCGGTTTGACTTTCGATCAAAATTTGACCACAAATTAATTAGTGAATTAATATGTATATATGATAGGATGACATCATAACTATGATGTCATAAATACAATTTTAAGGCTTGGAAAGTACAATGTAAAAGGTGTAGGGTTAGGATTTGATGACCTTTTGATCAATGGTCATGATCTTGCCAAAATAACCTTGAAAAAATTTTTAAAAAAATTTGAAAAAGGCCATTTAACCACCTAGAAAGAGGGCAGAAAAAAATTGATTTTTCACCCAAAAATATTGCACTTTAGTCCTTGAACAATTAGCAAATTGTTAGAAAAAAATTTGCTAAGTGGTCCTTAGCTTTTGCCTATAAATAGGGTTCAAAATTCATTCAAAAAAATGAAAAAAATTGGCCAAACTCTTGCCAATTCTCTATAGCCCAAAATAGTGCCCCTTTAGTGCATTCCAAGCCAAATTTTGTCCAAAATTTCACATCAAAATTAGCTTCCATTTGATTTCTAGCATCAAGGAATCAAATAGATAAGGTAAGCTTCCAAATTGAAGCAATTTTATTTGATTTTCTTAGTGAAAATCCGTGGGTATAAAGGTGTAGAAACATTGATAAAAATTGATGATTTGTTGATGTTATAATTAGTTTGGTGTTGTAGAGATTAAAGCATGATTTAGGGTTAAGAAACAAGCAAAAATTTATGCTTGGTTTCCACGAAAAACCGTGGCACCATTGGTATGAAAGATGATTGGAAATTGGTGATTTGGTTTAGTGTTTATGTTCATTTGGTTACCTGTTGAATCAAGCATGAATTGGAATCAAGAAACAAGAAAATTTGATGTATTTTTCATGCTAAAATCTGTTGGTGATAAACACTAGAAAATGGGAAATTTTTAGTGTTGAATAGGAATGTGTAATGTTGACAAAAATCCTAGGAAAGAAAGCAACATTTTCTATGTGAAATTGCATGAAAAATCCGTGGCTAATGCTAGGGTTAGAATGAAAATTTGTTAGGTTTTAATGTTGATTTACACATTTGAAAACCTAAGAATAAAATGTGATAATTGTGGAAGGTGATGAAAAATATTTGGTGACGATTAACATGATAAACCAGGGCTAGATTTGGAAAGAATTTATGTTGTTTATTGATTTTTGAATATTGGTTAATGTGGAAAATTTTTATATAAAGTTTGAAAACTTTGTATAAAATAGGCCTCTGGTATAGTACGTGACAGGTACAAAGGTTCCGAGCCTTACTAACACCGGGAAAACCTTAAAATACAAGCAGAAATGCTACCGAAATTTACAAAACGGCATAAGGGCATTTCGGGAAACAAGGGATAAAATATTGGACTCGGAAAGGAAATCGGGATCCCTCTGTGGATTAGGATTGAAAATGGAAAACCAACCCAAGAGGAATAGTAAACCGACCCTTAATGACTAAAATACCTAAAACAGGAAAAAAAAAATTCATGTTAGAGGTATTTTGGGAAACGAGGGAAAAATTAGGTCGGGATAGGAAACCCGAGCCTCTCAGGGGCCGAGGCCAGGGACGGGATGAAAACATTTCAGGAGTAGTGAAATGGTCATTTGAGGGTCCGAAATGCTTGAAAAATGAGAAACAACCTTAGGCGATGGATGAATAGTAACCGAGGACCGGGAAAATGGATAATTGAAATTTTGCAGCAAATTAAGCTATAAAATGATGCAGAAGCCTAGGAAATATTATTTTAAGATATTTTGGCTTAAAAAATTTGAGAAAAATGATAGAACGGAACAGTTATAGTCCCGAGACCCGTTAGGGGCAAAATGGTCATTTTGACCAAAAATTTCTGAAAGGCTCGGAAAGGACCCTAAAGGACCTAGAATGACTTAAATAAAATTCTAGAATCCAAAATAAAGATTTTAAGTTGAAATTCTAGAGTTTAATTAGTACACGAGCATGTATAGTGGAACATGGCCGTGTAAAATAAAACCGAGAGGTACACGGTCAGGGACACAGGCGTGTTGCTGACCGTATACCATATAAAGAATTGAAATTTTTTGTAAAATTTATCACAAAATAAATATATTTAAAGTGATAATTAATAAAGGATATTAACAGACAATATTATATCTGTAGGAACCCAAATTGGAGATAAAATTACGGAAGAGTTCCGGAAGTGGACATTATCGCAGTATTGATAAGTTCAAGCATTTTCATGTCGCAACATAAAATATTATATTACTTTGTTATGTACTAATTGTACACTAGGTATCTAGTCCTATGGACATTTAGGGAATGGTTAGTATAACGGGTCCCACATAATAAAAGGATCAGAATATCTAAGGCCTACGGGTGATGGAGGTTAGTGACCTTGAGGTGACGATTAATGTCACTTGGTCAAAACTATAATTGAAAGATGGTAATAAAACCATTTAAGGTGTACAGCCCCTCCAACATTGTGATGGAGGTTTTTCAGGTCCTACAGGGATATAATAAGGGCTGTGGAGGCAGAAACTCTAGGGTCGCTCCCTAGGCCCTCCCAGCCAGCGCGTAAGATAAATTATCAGTACTGATATAAAAGAGCTCAATATTAGAGTACAAATAGAGAAGGAACAATCAATAATATGATAAAAGTCATAATTGAGCATAACCGAAGCTTACATTAAGTATAGCGAACCAGTTAGGCTAATGTGAATAGTAACTAGTTAAAGTAATGTGAATAGTAACCCGTTAGGGTAATGTTACTATTCATCAATCAAATGTCAAAGTCACTATTCATGATAAATAGTACTATTTATAGGAAATTGAGTTTTTAATGTTTTTGAATCCATGTGATTCTTACTAAGTATGTTTGAACTTACTGAGCCTGTTAGCTCACCAGTTTGTTTATGTTGTAGGTAAGAAACCTGTCCAGTAGACTATATGGATGGCAGCAGGAAGTGCGCGTGTCAAGGGATAGGGAATTCATCGAGGACTTGGTCCTGCCATAAGTCTTCCGCTGAGCTTTGAAAGTTAGTGAATTGAAGAGAATGTGCCATTGAAAAAAAAATACAGTATAAATATTTTGTATATTATACATTATGTTGTGTTCAAAAAGGACAAGTAAAAGTTAGTATTGTATTTTACATGGCTTTTATACTTAGCCTTCTTTTCAAGAAAGTATGTATTAAAAAGGAAAAAAAATTTATGGGCAAAATTTTCAGGCCCTGAAAAATGAGAGTTTAAGAAAAAGAGTTTAAAAATGGCAATTCGGATTCGACACAAGAGCTGTCTTGATCGGCAATAGAGTCGGTTCATGATAGTTTCGTGTGATTGGATTTGGGGGCGCCATAAATTTATGCTTCAAAATATCCTAGTTATGGTCCCATCCTAGAAAAGAGAAAAATTAAAGATTATAAAATTACATCCAAAGCATTCTTTAGGTCTTGTATTTTGTTCCATCTTTGCGCATCCATCTTCATGTAGCTCCTCCATTTATTTCTTATCCCAAAATTATTTAAAATTCAAATTTCAAAAAAAAAATTCAAATTTTAAACAATTTTAAATTTCATGTATAACAATATGTAATTCCAAAATTTAAATTTACAACTATATAATATGTAATTTTAAAATTTAAATTTACAATTATATAATTTTATACTCAATTTAGAATTAAATGTCAAATTTAAAAAATTGAAAAATTTCAAGACTCGACTCATTGAGCCATGGGCCTGAAGGCTCTTAGCCACCAACGGCAGCCTTAACCCACTGTAGGGCCGGCCGCCTCTGTAGGGACTGCATCCCCTGTGGGCTACTACTGCTTTCCAAGTTATTACGATCTCCTACCTTATATATCGTCTAAGCAAGTGCACCTATTGATTTCTATAGTATAGTGGATAAAATATCGAGTGTCGATCGCATAGAGACTATTGATTACTAGTACTAACTCTTCTTATTATCTATCCTATTAATTTCGATTGATAATGGTCAACTCAAATAAAAATAAAATAAAGATAAACCTAACTAATACAAATCAAAACTAAACAGTAATAAATCAAGAAGAAAACAATTCAAACAAGCAATACCTAGATAATGAATCCCCCTACAATGTTTATCTTATTTAAACTGTTAATGCAATAATTTATCTGCACCTCATTGGACCATGGAAATTCCTTAATTATGCTAATATCTTTCTCAAGATTATTAACAACTAATCCCAGATTGATTAATTGAAATCTCTTTCTAATTAAAACCCCCAAAATTGCATTAATCAATCAATGAATTTCTCTATTAGGTTTGACCCTAATCCAGAAGATTTACGTTGTCCTATCTCTAGAATCATGTGCAACTCCTTTCAATTATGCTAGATTAATTCATGCATAGGATTTCTCAATCACAATTGCATGATATCAAACATGAATTAATACACCGGTAAATATTAATTCAATACAATAAAGAACACATAATTGAATCTCAATGAAATATACAAGATAAATTGAATTGAATAAAGATCAGATAACTATATTCATTCTAGGGTTCATCCTATCTAGGTATTAAATAAATCAGTTCATAATCAATGAAATAACAGCACTCCAATTCAATTGAATACAAAGAATAAATGAATCCAAGAAAGAAAATCCCTTTTCACTCTAATGAAGTCCAATTTGAATTGATAGATTGTTGCTTGTGGGAATGATTCTCTCTTTAATCTACCTCATCTCTGCTATTCTAGGGTTCTCTTTTGTAGTTTGGCGGCTCTCCCTTTCAAATAATAGATTCTAACTTTTTTATTGCTCAAAATCTGGCTTCCCGCTCAGTACACGGCCTTCGACATGGTCTCAGGTCATTCTTACACGGGCGTGTATAAGGCAACACGGGTGTGTGTACTCTAGACACGTGCATGTATCAGTTAAAATCATCCAACATGCCCAACTTCCCAAAAACATGGCCCTTCACACGTTCAACAATCCAATCGGTACACGGCCACTTACACGGCCATGTACCTGATCGTGTTCTTCACACTTTGTACAAAAAGGCTTCAAAATACTCTAAATTTGTTCCTTATGCCCCCATTGCTTGAATTAGGACCTGAAAACAAAATATTAACCGATCAAGTGCAGAAGTCCATGAGGCCTAAATATCCCTAAACTAAGCAATAATGGCCTAAATATTGTGCTAAAAGTATATGCATTCTAGCGCTTATCAAGCCTCCCCACACTTAAGCATTTGCTTGTCCTCAAGTAAATAATAGTTCCAATTCATAAACCCTTCTAAATATCCCTCTCTCTCTCATTTCAACTCACCTCTCCATACTCCTTCCTACTATGATTATTGAATCAAATTAAAATACAGTCAGAGCTTAACAATTCTAGACTAAACTCCTATAAAATATCATCCATAAGCAATCGTCTTGACAATCTTTTCGAAATCAAAAACATAGGACTCATACCCTCACATAGGATTCACTCATAAACGCTCAAGGTGTTTAGGGTAGAGACTATATCATAACACTCAAATCAATGCATAGCAGGAATCTTAACCATAAGCTTGCTAATATATCACATTACTATAACTAGATGCATAAATTAAAGGATTCTGGTCATGGTCATGATAAAGTTTGGGTGGCGGTACAAAAAGAATGGATCACAGGTTAACCAAGAAAAAGGATAAAGGACATGCCTAGACCAAATCACACAAAAATCTGACCTTCTTCAACATAACACAGAACCTTC
The DNA here is from genome assembly GCA_035233585.1 of Antiaris toxicaria. Taxonomy (NCBI): domain Eukaryota; kingdom Viridiplantae; phylum Streptophyta; class Magnoliopsida; order Rosales; family Moraceae; genus Antiaris; species Antiaris toxicaria. The sequence goes on from CP141156.1 coordinate 79,300,495, forward strand.
AGTCAAAACTTGAATAAGGTACATAGAATATTCTTAATAACAAATATCTTCTATTATTCTTTGCTTTTTTTTTTTTTTTTTTTGAATCTCAATGAATGCTTGTTTTATAAAATTTGCTTGGAAATTTTCGAGCATACAAGCACACCAAAAGATGAAATTTTGAACACATAACTTGCACCTCTAGTCACATCTGAACAAGACCTTGGTTTTATTCTTCTTTCAATCAGACTCTTATGCAATTAAGTTAACATAGCCCTTCAGAATACAATAATGGTTACGGTGATGGTAAGAAAAAATGAAGTATTCAGTTTGTAGCTCGGTCAAAAGAGATCAAAATTAGGGTAAGGCTTAAATTTTAGCTACACCAAAAGGATAGGACAAGGTATGGGTATGGTGATACAGGGAAAAGGCTAAGACAAAAACCCTTTTGTTTCAGTGCATCTACCACGGCAATGTGCATAACAAAGCAAGTTTTAGAATCCTCCAACTATGCATGATAAATACACACAACAAAGAAAATGATTAGAGCATAAAATATATGAATGAATGCTCATAGTCTCAATGCTCACAATTTGTAGGCTCATGTGTGTGAATCCTACGCAATTCTCACTGAAATCAACTATCTCAACAACCGCCTATAATGAAGCTCATAAAAGTCTAGCTATTCATGCCATTTTCTACTTGTATCATAATTCAATTCAAAAAAAAAATCACGGTCATTAAGAGCATGTTAAAGCGAGTTTTAACAAGATTAAGAATTCCAAACAAAAGAATCAATGAAAGAGGACTACTCAATGAAAGAGGACTACATTATGTTCGATTCCCAACAAATTGATTCCATTAATACTGCCCCTTCCCCACACTTAAAGATGTACATTGTCCCCAATGTACGCAATGAAAAATAGTGAGAAATAAACGGTAAAGTGAAAACAAAATAGTAAAAGAACAAGTCAACTTGTACTTCCCTATGCCCTGAAGAGTTTGGTACAGTCAACATAAATGGAAAGGGAATCAAAAGTTGTTGTTCTCCTGACCAGATGGACAAATTGGGGTAGAGCTTGACTTCGTAATCTATTCATCAATCAACGGAGGGTCAGGATCCACATGTGGGGCAGTCTAGGACTCAACATTGGGGTCCTCGGGAATTGGCTCATCTCATAATGGCACATTCGGAGCACTAGTGGTGGGGTCAGATGCCCGAACGGTGGATAAGGTTGGCACTCCTAAGTGGGCACATAGGCGAAACAGTGTTGTGACAACCGGGAAATTTAATCGTTCTTAGAGACTATATACAATGTATGTGAACAGTGATTTTTAAGTTTTAAACTATAAAATAAATGATTTAATACTATTTAGAATGCGATAAAATGTTTAGTAAGGTCAAGAATCATGAATTCGACTGTAGAAAATTTTATCTAGTTGAAATGGGGGAAAATGGTACCAAGTTGGAACCGAAAACCCTAACCAAAGTATGTGTTGCACTAAAAGACGAAAAATTTTAGACTGTATTTCTGGCCAAATGACAGTATATTAGGGCAAACCAAGCGCGCGGATGGCCTCAAAAAACCTCCGGTGCGATTTCGGTAAAATTTGGTTCGAGGTAATTTTTGGTTAGATTGTAACTGAAAACTAACTAGAAGTGAACAAGATTCTAATTGGATGACCTCATTAGCATGATGTCATAATTAAATTAATTAAGTTAATGGTGGAAAGAAATCCAAGCATTAATGGCTAGGATTTAACATTTTTTGATCCGAGGGTTAGGATTAAGCCAAAATGCCATGGATTTTCTTTAAATTTCTTGGATAAATCCAAGCAAAATGATCTGTTTTGGTAGCTGTAAACAGCAAGAAAAATTTGCAAAAAGACCCTCCAAAAAGTTGCAACTAAGTCCCCAAGGTTTTGCCAAATTGCCAACTAGTTTGCAACTAAATCCCTAACTTTATGGACTGCTATATATACCCATTTCCTTGCCAAAATTTCATGTGTAACCAGCCAAAAAAATTCAGAAAACAGCAGCCCTTTGTTCTCCGTTGAAACAGTGAGTTCCCCACCCAATTTCAAGCCAAAAATCTTCAATTTTTTGTGTTTAAGTTCATCTTTAAGTGGCAAGAAGTATTCCTAGCAAGGTAACCTTCAAAAACTCAGTTTTTCTTGCTTCTTTTTGGCTGAAAAATAGTGACTAAAATAGTGGGTTTGTTGATGAAAAAGTTTAAGTTTTATGTTGTTGTTTATGTATTAGAGTGTGGTTATGATTGAAACAAGTTTTGGTGATGAATTTGATGAGTTTGGATAGGGCTAAGGGTGGAAAAAATTTGTTTGGCTATGGTTGATTTGGTGTGATTTGGTTTAAAATGAAATCTATGTAAGCTTAAAAATTTAAAACAAAATTTTGGTAGGTTTTGTAATGAAAAATCCGTGAGTTTGGGGTTAGGGTTTAGTCAAAAATTTGCATGAGAATTTGGTGTTTTGTGTATAAAAACATGTTGTGATATATAAGAATGGTTTTATGGTGTAATTCGAAACTTGGAAAAAAAAATTAGTGTATGTTGGTCATGGTGAGGCCATGGGGTAAGTTAGAGAACTTAAGAAAGTTTATGTGCAAATGTGTTGTGTGTAATGGTTTTAAAGTATGGAAATTTGTGTAAGTTTCATTTAAAAACTTGTATGTGAAAGATTAAAAAGGAATAAGTGCTAGAGAAACCTAATTATGCTAAAATCCTATATGTTAAACCTAAGGTTGTCAAGGGTTGATAATGGGATTAATATTGTTGGTTAACCTATATGTTGAAACTGTGGGGTTAGAATGAAAAATAAGGTTAAGTGTGATGCATTTTGGTGTTGAAAACTTACCTTAAATTTTTTTACCTTGAATGTGTGAAAAGTGGTATTAAAATTCAAGTTTTGGTCAATGAATGTTATGTTAAAATTTTTGTGCAAAAAGTTAGCACTTTTGCATAAAAATTAGGCCTCTGGTATAATACTTGGTAGATTAGTTAGGATAGATAATTTCAAGGTGTTTCCTAAATGCCGGAAGCCTTAAAATTCAGCGAAAATGCTACCGAAATTTTTTAAGACCGCACAAGGGGTATTTTAGGAAACGAGGGGTAAATTAGGGTTGGGAAAGAAAACCCGAGCCCCCTCAGTGACCTAGACCAAGGGAAGGGGGAAGGATGAATGTTTTAAGAATTAGTAAAACGTCCACTCGGAGCTCAGAAACGATAAAAAAAATGAGAAAACGCCCTCTAGGTCAGAATAGTATCGCCCGAGGGTGATAAAAAGTTAGCAATTTTATAATAATTAGGGCTGTAAAAATTTACCAAAGCTTAGGAAAAATTATTTTACGATTTCTAAGTTCAGAAAATTCCATTAGAACAGTAAAATAAAATAGTTACGGCCCAAGGACCCGATAAGGACAAAATGGTCATTTTGGCCAAAAATGTCCAAATTGGTCAAAACGAACCATTAAAATCCTATAACCATAGAATTAAACACTTAGAAGTCAAAATCAGCCCAGGGTTGAAGAAAATCAAGATTTACAATGAAAACCCGTTAGGGCGGGGAAAGTCAAAGTTAGTATTCCGATCAAAGTTACTATTCACGTCCCCAGACAAAAATTTAGGAAAAGAGCCGTTAGGACCCAAAATGATCCAATACAACTAAAATTAAGATTTTTAAGGCCAAAAATACAGTTTAAAAGGGAAAACTACAGCCAGGGGTAAAATGGTAATTTTACCCGAAAATTTTAGAAAAAGCTTAAAATGAAATATTACCATTTTACCCGAAAGTTTTAGAAACAACTTAAAATGAAATATTAATGTGTAAAAATGTGGATTAGGGTATGAAAAGTAAATTTTAGATATTTTATGAAATTTAAATATCTAAAATGTCAGTATGAATAACCGTTGTATACCTTGGTTATAGGAACTCAACGGATAGGCGATAAGGGACCATTGGTGGAAGTCAAGGCAAAGATGTTAGCAAATTTTCTGTAAGTTCAAACATTTAATTATCTGCAATATGAACATTTATAGTATTTTTAATATTTCAAATTATAGAATGTGTAGTTATATGAGTTAATGCATGACACACTAAATCAGTGTAGAATGCACTAAGAGTAATAATTGAAACTACACTTACTAAGTAAAACCAAGACATGTAATATAAGGGCTTCGGATCTAGTGATATTGAAAATGTTACAGGACTGGAACTGTATGAAAGAAGGTAATAACACCATTTATTGACGCACCAGCCTTCCGACCTACGTGAAGGTTTCCTAAGTTATTTTAGACTGTAGAGGAGTGGCCAGTGGGTCGCACCCCAGTGTCCCTCTCAGTCAAGCGCGCAAAATGGTATGACCAACATTGGGGTCCAAAACCAGAACCTAAAATAAGATAATGACCTAAGATTTAAATTGTTCTCATAACAAAGCATAATCTAGCATAATATGTTTTACAGTTGGTCAAACTAATATGTCTTAGGGTTTAGGTTAAGGTCGCTATTCCTTTTGACTCACTACGGTTTAAATTATTGACTGTTATGTTTGAACTTACTGAGCCTATCGCTCACCAAATTGTTCATGTTGTAGGTAAAAAGCCGATACACTATTATATGCCTGATGGATGCCGAGATGGAGATGCATGAGCCAGAGGACTGGGTGAGGGAAATGGTCCAACTACATGACTTCCCCTGAGCAGCATTATGCAAAGTTTTAAAGTATTGTAATATAGTGTAAAATAAGTTTGTATTATGTACAACATCTACTATAGTACTTGTAACGTGGTATTATGACTTTTTATACTGCCAGTTAAAATTTTACAAAAATATATATATATATTAAATGGTAAGAGTTTTATCAAGTTAGAAAGAAAGTTTTAAAAAAAATTCTAGGAATTGACGACTCATAAGAACATAGATTATTACAACCGACCTTAAAGTTGACTGTAATAACTTTGGAATATCCTTACGTAGAGAGGGTCGTCACAAGTGTATCTTCTATCCATGCTACCTGTGCATCCATGTTTTTGAACTGTTGCTCTAATCACGTCAATCGAGTTGATTGATCGCACTAAGTAGCAATAGTTCTCTTCAGTATAGGTAACATTTGGCTACAAAGTCTCCTGATGTATGAGATGGATGGCCCGAAATGGTGATGGGATGATTCTGCCTGAGCATTTGGGCTGACTGGGGAGCGTGGAAGGATGTCCAGATGTTGTTCCTATGTTGGTGGCACTTGGGAGTGATCCATCTTAATGCTAGGTCCAGCTGCCTGTGGTAGGGTACCAATCAGTGTATAAGTTGGACCGCTTGGACCTTGTCATTTCTCCACCATTCCCATGGATCACAGAGTATCCATGTCGATCGGTACCATATGGTAGGTGATGGTTAGGGGGGATAATTGGTTAAACAACCCCAAGTTACGAGCCAATCTCATGATGTATAGCCCGTAACACACTACTCCTACTCTCAGCCTGCTTGCTTGGCTCTCTAAATACCATGCCCAGGCATGTTCCAGATGAATCGCCACTTTCTCCCTCATGTTATAAATGTAGAAGAGATCCTATCGGGAGACCACACCAATGCTATCTCTCTATCCACTAATAGTGTGCACTAATAGTTTGTGCAAATATCGTAGTTTAGGGTGACAGAGACGGGAGGCTTTATATCTCGTTGGTGCATACTCGATCTCTCTACTGATAGACCTCCAATATTGCTGGTCATTAAAGTTGGCAGGCCAATCCACCTGCAATTCTCAATAGGCATTGGTGTTAGTAAACTCTTCATTATAGAGCCCACAGTCAATGGAGAACTACGTGTAGCTCCTTTGAAATCTATGGCTGCCAATCTGGAATTCCATAATGGGTGTGGACCAGCCCAATGATTTCTTGTTGAGGGAGAATGCGGTGAGAAACTATAATGTTAGCTCTCGGTATACAGGTTCCTCAATCTTGAAGAATCGATCCCAGCCTCAAATGTGACCAGCTCCTTCACTTGTTGATCTAATCCCAATTCCTGCAATACCGGCCAATCTATGTAACGGCTCTACTCGAATGGCTTCTCCATCAGCCTCTCAAATCTCGAAATGAATGCTAGAGCCGTGAATTACAGTAGCGAGTGTGCAGCAAGTTGCTCTGGAGGCTATGCTTGGGAGGAACTCTCTCCCCTATGCCTTTTTCTCGAGACCTCCTTTTGTCTCTGATGAAGTTCCTCCGTGTGTCTCATCATAGTGACAGTAGGGTTCCTACGAAAAAAAGACAATCCATAATGACTAACATAGATATAATGTAAACAAGAGCAGGTATATGGATTCGAACTTATTCAAATGTAGGCAAACTTGAGAAATTCTTTTCCACGCCCTAAAACCCTAGTACTAACCTTACATAAGAAACACAGGGGTTTTAAAACAAGCAGCAATTAGAGCAATTCCTCCAATATGAACAATCAGAACATTGATAATAGAGCAAGTCATTCCAACTGAGTAGCAAGTCATTATTGAACAGCGAGATATTTTTTTTTTTGAAATAAAATTATTAGAACTAGCAATGAATCAACCAAAAATCAGAAATAGCATAGCAGAATGTGGATTTTCATGATACACGGCCTAAGTCAGATACATGGTGAATAGTAACAAATCAATGAATTAAGTAACAATGGATTCACATGTATCGGGCAAAAATCTATCAATTAGGGTTCACATAGAATTGAAAATCACCTTGTAGTTCAAATGCCTACAAATCAAAAAGAGAAGAAAGGGGGAAGAGTTACATACCTTGACATTCGAGGGTCAAAAGAGAAGCGAGAAGAAATCTGCCCAAAATGCCTGAAAATTTCCAAAAATTCCTAGATTCTAGAGAATGTTTATAGATTAATGGATTAAGATTAGGATTGCCCAGTCGATTAGATGTAGAACAGCGCGATCTCTGTTGAGGATTTGGGTTTTTGATAGAGGGGGGCTTGTGTGAATGAAACGGGCGTGTTCCTAGAAGTTTTTTTAAATACTGGTCTCGACACACACGCTTAGGGTGAAAGAAACATGGGTAACTTACATGAGTGTGTGTGCAAGCGTGTTACTTACCTCTTATTGAACATGGTCTCTAACACGGGTGTGTTGGAGGCCATGTACTCCTCGGGTAAAATTTGCTTAAAATCCTCCTTCCAGACACGGGCATAAACACGGCATGGACACGGGTATGTCCAAGAGTATATTCTTACACGGCCTTAAACACGACCATGTTTGGGCCCGTGTACTCCTTGGGAAATTGACTCTATTTCTTATCATGAACATGGCCGTGTACCTGACAAGCATACCACACATGGCCCCAGACACGCTCATGAACATGGGCGTGTACCTCTTAGGAATAGTTCATTTCAAAATTTTTTTTTTCAAACCTAATAGAATTAAAACCTAACAGAAATTAAAACCTAACAAAAATTAAAATAAAATTAACATAAGTTTAAATAAAACAAAGAAAGGAAAAAATGCTTGGGTTACCTCCCAAGAAGCACTCATTTAATGTCTTCAACTTGATGCCTTCACTTTCATCCATTAGGTATTTTAAAAGTTACCTCCTGATCCCCAACCCTAAGGACTAACTTACCGTCACTTACATCTATAATGGTCCTAGCAGTAGCTAGAAACGGTTGACCTAGAATTAGAGGTACCTCAATATCTTCAACCATGTCTAGAATAACAAAATCCACAGGGAAGATGAACTTATCTACCTTAACCAACACATCCTCAATAATGCCTTTAGGGTATTTAACTAACTTATCAGCTAGTTGTATGCTTATCCCAGTTGGTTTAGGTTCTCCCAACCCCAGTTTCTTAAACATCTTGTAAGGCATCAAGTTAATACTAGCTCCCAAATCTGCTAATGCCTTATCAACTAACAAACTAGTAATGAGACAAGGGACAATAAAACTCCTTGGATCGTTTAATTTCTTGGGCAGTTTGTTTTGCAAGATGGTTGAGCACTTTTCACTTAATGTTACCATCGATAGTTCCTCTAGCTTCCTCTTATTGGAAAGTAATTGCTTTAAAAATTTTACATACTTTGGCATTTGCAAAAGAGCTCCAACAAAAGGTAAGTTGATATGGAGTTGCTTAAATAATTCAAGAAACTTACTGAATTGCTCATCCATTTTATCTTTCTTCAGCTTGGCTGGATATGGGCTAATGGGTTGAAAACCCTACACAGCTGTAGGATGCTCATCCCCCTTCTCTTTATCCTTAGATTGCTTGTTCTTCTCTTCTTCGCCTTATGTCTTCTTCTCAGCTTGTAGCTGTTAGGAAATGCCCTAAGTATTAGAGACATTTTGATGTATTCATTTTGAACTAGATAATAAAATTATACTTAGAGGTTATTCATTACATTGCTATCTGTCCTCGTCTTATTTACATGTTAAAGTAAATGTAAGCAAATATGGCTCACTGACTGCTTGTGTTAAAACTGTTAGAACGTTGCATGCAATGGACTTTTGTATGCGAGAAGACAATGTTCTAAAGTTAGCAGTCTAAACTATGGTCTGTAGTCTATGGGGTTAGACCGAGCATCTAACTCATGTTAAGACTATTATGTTGTCTAAAGCCTTAGAGGGGACGGTCTGTCTTGACTGTCTGGAGCTGGACTCCCAAGTAGAGACATGGATATGTTGCTTGGTGGTGACATATTAGACCGGGACTAAAGTGTGATTGATCTACGTAGTCCGCTATGAGTGGATCAATCTGCTTTTGACGTTCATTATGCAATAACCTTAATCCTGAGTAAATGAACTTCTTCATGTATATGACTTGTGTACTTTGATGTTCCAATGGCTAAAGCGCCTCAGAGGGTAGTAAGCTTATAGACCGGTTCGTTGGGTGCATGACTTGTATACGATGAAGGGTTTGTTTGCAGATATCGGAATCATAGCTCTGAGGAGTTAAAGGTATCCTCTTAAAGGCATTATACTGAATGTGAAAATGGACAAGGCCTTGGGTCGTCTGCTGGGCGGATGACTTCTTATTCACATATGGTGAATAATCATTTTCTTGATTCGGTAGTATAATGGAACTTTAAGATAGCCTGATCAGTAGGATTAAACGGACTTTGACCTAAGGCTGATCATGGATATCATATGACGGTTTTGCATATATGACAAGGTCATTGGATGGTAGCTCGTCACAGGCTTACGTAATACGGTATATAATTGGGAGTTCAGTTTCAGGTTTATAGTGGTGTGACTCTGAAATTAGTGATCATATGATTGAGTTGTTCGGTACAGAATGATGATCATATGGAATCACGGGAGCCCGATTATATATGTCCAATCAGTCCCTCTACTAGCTCCACATAATTCCTTAACGTTTGGCAAATTGATTTGTGTATGCTATTGGCTAGTTTATTATGCATGGATGGTGATGACACAGGATTAGGATGGTAGACAAGATTCTCTCCGGTTGGATTCAGATTTTGTTTTGGATAATAGAGTACACAATTATTCGAACTCCAAATAAAGTTGCCATGATTTTATTTGAGATTGGATTGGAGTTGTAGAAAATTATCCATGAGAACAAGAATATGAAATACAACTGTTTTGTGGAATTTGAAATTTGAATTTTGAAATTTGAATTTTGAATTTTGAAATTTGAAATTTGAATTTTGAAATTTGAATTTTGAATTTTGAATTTGAAATTTGAATTTGAAATTTGAATTTGAAATTCGAATTTGAAATTTGAATTTGAAATTTAAATTTGAAATTTGAAATTTGAAATTTGAAATTTGAAATTTGAATTTGAAATTTGAAATTGAAATTTGAAATTCAAATTTTGAATCACAGTCCAAGTAGGATTCGAATTTGTTGTGGAAAATCCACAAGGTTTGAAATTCGAATTTGAGTTGGATTTGGAGAGGATAATCTTGTTAGAATCCTACTTGAATTTTGAATCCAAATCCCAACAAAAGTGGGTGAATTTTTTGAGGATAATCCTCAATGGAAAATTCGGTTTTTGTGGATAAGATTCAAGGGTAAATTCAAGCTTCAATCCTAGTTGAATTTGGATTCTCTCTACTCCCTAAAAGTGGCCGAAATTTTGGAGCCTAAATCCTAGGAAATTCGGTTATTTTTGGATAAGGTTGAGATGAGATTTAGCTTGAAAAATCCTAGTGGAATTTTGATTCTTCCTTATCCTAAAAGTGGCCGAAAATTTGGAGAAGATTTTCTCCTAAAGATTTCGGATTTTTTGGTTGAAAAAGGGAGATAAAATTCTAGTTAAAATCTTGTTTAGATTTGGATTGGATTTATCTTAGGAAAACCGAATTTAATTGTGGAGATTCTCCCTTGGAAAATTCGGATTTTTTTGGTTTGGATAAGGGAGAAAATCTTTTCCTAGTCCAATTCGAATTCAGAGAATCACCTCATGCAGGTCTATAAATAGAGGTCCTGCCACTCCAGTTCTCTCAGACCACAGACTCTCAGGTGAGCAGGCTTATTGTTGCACAGCTCATCGTGACAATAAAGTTCTTTAGAGATCTGGGTGGTCGGAAGAAGACTAGCAGTGCTAGCATACCGATCGAGGTTCAGAGTGCCCACACACTCAGCCATTCGGGAATTGGAGAATAGTAGAGAAGGCTAGTTGGTTGAAGCCTCCGGTCACTCTCCTCCTGTTCATTGGCGTCCTTGAGGTATGAGTTTTAATTGTTGTTGATTTATTGTATATGGCATCATGAGATATTTAACGATCTAAAAATTTTTATTGTTCCGCTGCGCCACTCTGATACGTTTTTACCGGTTTATTTTCCTACAATTGGTATCAGAGCCATCTCATGACTATGCCATGTATATAAATTAGACAATTACTTAGTCTTTTTATTTATGTATGGATTTGATATTTAGAGAGTGGCATTCTAGGGTTCCTTTATGTTGTTATCATGTATTATGTATAAAGTATGTGGTTATTTTAATTTTTTGAATTATTATAAGCATGCTTGTTTATACCGGTTATGGTTCCTTAGAATTTAGAAAAATTGTATCTAGGAATTTTTTATGTAACCATGGGAGCAGTTTATTAACACTGTAATTTTCCCATGGATATTAATTTTTGTCTCTTAGAATTTTTATGGATAGAATTTTGTACACCGGAAACGGTATAGGAATTTTTTATGTAATTATTCTTGGAGGAGATTGAAGATTGAAGACCGTAATTTATTTTTCCCAAAAGTTAAATTTAATTTAAAGGTTGAAATTTTGATTGTGTGGAAAATTTCAATTTAATTGGGATTCAAATTAATTTTTGGAGATCCTAAAAGATAAATTGGAATATGGCACGAAAATCGAGACACAACCCCTCAGGATAGGCCGACGGGCCTTAGTGGGGCTGCAGCCCCTGCCCTCGGGCAGGATGGGGCTGCGGCAGCCCCTATGCAGGCAAGCATCACCCACGGCCGCAGGCTTGGCCTGCAGCCGAGGGTGGCACAGCCTGCCCAAGGCTGGCCGCAGCCTGGGCGTGCAGCCACTGGCTGCAGGCGCTGCCTGCAGCCTGCCGGCTGCTGCGCCCAGCCTGGGCGTACAGCCTGGTGCTGCAGGCTTGGCCTGCAGCCCGGCAGGCTGCACAAGGGGCGGCCGTGGTCTGCCAGCCCCTCCGGGGTTGGTGGCTGCCCACGGCGGCTGCCGCCTACGGGGGTGGCGGTCCGACGGTCCAAAAATCAGAAAATTTTGATTTTTAAATTTGAGATTTAATTTTAAATCATGTTTAAAAATATGTAATTGAAAATTTGAAATTTTTGAAATTACATATTACACATGATGATTAAAATTGTTTAAAATTTGAATTAGAAATTTAAATTTGAAATTCGAATTTGGTATTTGAATTTGAAATTTAAATTTTTGGAGATTTAAATTTTAAATAATTCTTGGGATGAGAAATAAATGGAGAGGCTACATAAAGATGGATACAAGAAGACGGAACAAAATTCAAGACCCAAAGAATGCTTTGGATGGAATTTTGTAATCTTTATTTTCTTTGTTCTAGGATGGAACCATGGCTTGGTTATTCTGTCAATTATTTTTTCTGTGATATGTCATGGATGTATAAATATGTATTGATGGATGTTTTGTATGCATATTTGATAACATGTCATATAGGATAGGTGAGTGCCGCTCATACTATATTGATCATACATAATTTGTCAAAACTTGCATGTTTTTCAAAATATTGAGTGGGAGAGGGTTTCAAACAAAACCCACGGCCTCCATTGTTGATCCATATGTGAAAGCATGGTAACGCCTCGCGTCAGTTCCGACCTGACCACACCCCTCGGTAGGTGTTTACCGCCGCCGGTATACTAGATTGGATCTCCTATGTGGAAAACGTGTTCGGGTGCGATCCTATTCATGACCACCCCTCGGTGGCTTGGTAGGACGTGGATCGGGCTACGTAAACAATGGTTATACACTCAAGACTCGTTTAGTTATTAACCTTCCCTAGAAGCTCTGTTAACTAAACTGGTGGCCAAACAAGCGGTTATTAATATATGTCTTAACCTTGGAGGATTTAAGGTAACATATATTAATTGGACGGGGTCCATGTTCTGGCTATTTGTTCTCATGACCACCCCTCGGTGGCTTGGGGCAATAGGTGCTGAGAATTACCATTGCAATGCTACATGTTTTTTTTCAAGTTTCATGTAGGAACATACTTGTATGTTTTATTTGCTAAATTATCTGCATATTTGCTTGGGCTTTGTAATGATGTCTAGTATAATTTTATTTCAGTTCAAAATGTCACCGACACCCCTCATTTCGATACTTACTGAAAATAAGTTGAATGGCGACAATTATAAAGATTGGAAAAGAAATCTATTAATAGTTCTCAGCTGCGAGAGACACAAGTTCGTACTGGACGAACCATGCCCACCTGGGCCCAAACCTGACACACCACTTGAGGAGGTCCCGGTTGCCTATAATCGTTGGAGAGAATCCAATGAAATAGCTCGATGCTACATCCTTGCTAGCATGACGAGTGCTTTACAAAAGCAGCATGAGACTTATCAAGTTGCTGGGGAGATCATGGATAATCTGGAAGACATGTTCGGAGGCCAAGAAAAATTGGCTCGACAGTCCGCTATCACCAGCATTATGAACTCCAAGCAAAAGGCTGGTGCTCCGGTGAAGGACCATATGATCACTCTAATGGGATTCTTCGCTGAAGCTGCCGAGAATGGTGCTGAGTTAGACTACAACACCCAGATCGAGATGGTGTTCAAGACTCTGTCTAAAGATTTTGTGGGGTTTAAGGCCGCATACAATCTGGCGACAAAGGAGTTAGGACTTACCGAGCTCATGAAGCAACTACAGGCTTATGAGCGGATGATCAGGGATGAAGATGTGGTCCGACCTAAAGGAGAGGCCAATTTGGCGGAATCTTCCAATCCCTCACGGAAGAGGAAGAGGCCAAATAAGAAGCAAGTGGCTTCCAGTTCTTCTAATCCTCCTGTCTCGGACGGGAAGAAGAAGAAGAAGAACAAGAAGCCAAAGGACCCTAAAAAGTCCAAATGCTTCCACTGTGGGAAGGTAGGTCACTTCAAGAAGGCTTGCCGGGAATTCCTAGCCTCCAAGGGCAAGGAAGGTAAGGAACTTCATTACTTAGAAGCGTGTTTGGTGGAAGAATCGAAAGACACATGGGTCATTGATTCGGGCGCCACTAATCATGTTTGTGTTTCTATGCAGGGGTTCGTGGAAACGAGAAGTCTACATGATAGGAGCCTCTCGTTGCGGACTGGAGATGGTAGCTTTGTGGTGGCTGAGGCAGTGGGAGACGTTCATCTTTATTTTGATCAATTTAGGTTTATTTTATTGAAAGACTGTTTTTATGTTCCTAATTTTAGGAGGAACCTTATATCGGTAGCTTGTTTAATAAAGGATTCTTATTCAGTTTCTTTTAGTAAAAGAGTTGATATTCGTAGAAATAAGTCTTTTATCTGTTCTGGATGGATGGATGGAAACCTATATTTGATCAGACCAAAGATGTACTCACTGCTTGACACTGAATTAATTGATAACTCTAAAAGGTTGAAAGTTTCTCACTCTAACAAGGCGTATCTTTGGCACTTAAGACTTGGTCATATTAATCAGGATAGGATTCAAAGATTGGTGAAAGACGGTCCTCTGGAATCTCTGGAGGAGGTACGACTTCCCCAATGTGAGTCTTGTCTAGAGGGTAAGATGACTAAGAGGTCTTTTGGAGCTAAGGGTACAAGGGCACAGGAGCTCTTAGAAATTGTGCACACTGACGTATGTGGCCCCATGAACGTCACAGCACGAGGAGGGTTCGAGTACTATGTCTCTTTCATAGATGATTACTCGAGGTATGGATATGTGTATCTGATGCACCGCAAGAACGAAACCTTTGACAAGTTCAAAGAGTATCGTGCGGAAGTGGAAAAGCAATTGGATAAATCCATAAAGACACTTCGATCTGATTGAGGTGGCGAATACTTCTCTGATGAATTTCTAGGACATCTTGTAGAGAATGGGATATTATCCCAATTGACTGCACCTGGTACTCCACAACAGAATGGTGTAGCCGAAAGGAGAAACAGGACCTTATTGGATATGGTACGGTCCATGATGAGTTACTCAACGCTGCCATTATCATTTTGGGGACATGCTTTACAAACGGCGTGCTATATTCTGAACCAGGTTCCGAGCAAATCAATTCCTAGAACTCCGTATGAATTGTGGCGTGGCAGGAAGCCCTCCCTTGGACATATGAGAATATGGGGCTGCCCGGCACATGTACTGGATGGGGATGCGAAGAAGTTGGAACCAAGATCAGAATTATGCATGTTTGTAGGGTATCCAAAGGGAACTAACCAAAGGGAACTAAAGGAGGTCTGTTCTATAACCCGAAGGAACAAAAGGTCATTGTCTCAACCCATGCGACATTCTTGGAGGAAAGTCACATGAATGACTTTAAGCCTCGAAGCAAAGTGGTGCTAGAGGAGTTATCGGGTGAAAGAACTGCTCCACAGATTTCGGTCTTGGACGCAAGTCCAAGTTCCAGTGAAAGACCTGCAGACGATCAACAATTTAGGGTGCCTCGTCGTAGTGGGAGGGTTTCTAAGAAACCTAATTTCTTTATGTATGATGCTGAGGTATACCAGGCCGAGGCTCATGAGCATGAGGAAGATCCGGTCACATATGATGAAGCTATAAAGGATGTTGATTCTAGATCTTGGAAACAGGCTATGAACAATGAGATGGATTCTATGAAATCCAACTCTGTTTGGGAACTTGTAGATTTACCGGATGGGATAAAACCCATTGGATGCAAATGGGTCTACAAAAGAAAGAAGGATGCGGAAGGGAGAGTGGAAACTTTCAAAGCTAGACTGGTTGCAAAGGGATACACGCAAAAGGCTGGAATCGATTACGAGGAAACCTTTTCGCCTGTTGCTATGCTGAAGTCTATCCGTATTCTTCTGTCCATTGCTGCGGCTCTCGATTACGAGATCTGGCAAATGGATGTCAAGACGGCATTCTTGAATGGCCATCTTGAAGAGTGTATCTATATGATACAGCCCGAAGGGTTCGTAGCAAAAGGCCAAGATAGGAAAGTCTGCAAGTTGCTTAGATCCATTTATGGATTAAAGCAGGCATCCCGCTCATGGAACCAGAGGTTTGATCAAGCGATTAAGACATTTGGTTTTGAGCAGAACGTTGATGAACCTTGTGTTTATAAACGTATTAAGGATGGAAAAGTGGTCTTTCTGATACTCTATGTCGATGATATACTACTCATTGGGAATGATGTAGGGAACTTATCATCGGTCAAACTTTGGTTACACCAACAGTTTGACATGAAGGACTTGGGAGAAGCTAATTATGTTCTAGGCATTCGTCTCTTCAGAGATCGAAAGAACAAAATGATAGCGTTATCCCAAGCTTCATACATAGATAAAATAATTGACAAATATGCAATGCTAGACGCAAAGAAAGGCTCACAACCTTCTATTGCCGGTTTGACTCTTTCATTGGATGACTGTCCCAAGACATCGGAAGAAAGAGAGTGTATGAGTAAGGTCCCTTATGCATCCGCTGTGGGTAGCCTTATGTACGCTATGCTTTGCACTCGTCCGGACATATGTTTTGCAGTAGGTATGGTGAGTCGATATCAAGCGAATCCTGGAACCAAGCACTGGCAAGCAGTAAAGCATATACTCAAGTATCTTAAGAGAACGAGGGATTATATGCTAGTGTATTCTGGAGGGGACCTAACACCCGTAGGATACACGGACTCAGACTTCCAGACTTGTAAGGATTCGAGGAAATCGACATCTGGATCAGTGTTTTTGCTCGGAGGAGGCGCCATTGTGTGGAGGAGCGTGAAGCAGGGCTGCACAGCTGACTCTACTATGGAGGCTGAGTATGTGGCTGCGGCTGAGGCATCTAAAGAAGCGGTTTGGCTCTGCAAGTTCTTTAGAGACCTTGAGGTCATTCCGGGTGTTGACAAGCCTATCACACTTTACTGTGATAATACAGGGGCTATTGCCAACATAAGGGAATCTCGGCACCACAAGAGGACCAAGCACATCGATCGGAGGTATCACATAATTAGAGGGCATGTGGAGACAGGACAAGTGGATGTATGTAAGATCGCGTCCGAGGACAACATCGCTGATCCCTTTACTAAGACTTTGGTAGCTAGAAGCTTTGAGAGGCATGTAGAGGCGATGGGGATGCGTAACATGGCACATCTACTGGCTTAGGGCAAGTGGGAGATTGTTAGGAAATGCCCTAAGTATTAGAGACATTTTGATGTATTCATTTTGAACTAGATAATAAAATTATACTTAGAGGTTATTCATTACATTGCTATCTGTCCTCGTCTTATTTACATGTTAAAGTAAATGTAAGCAAATATGGCTCACTGACTGCTTGTGTTAAAACTGTTAGAACGTTGCATGCAATGGACTTTTGTATGCGAGAAGACAATGTTCTAAAGTTAGCAGTCTAAACTATGGTCTGTAGTCTATGGGGTTAGACCGAGCATCTAACTCATGTTAAGACTATTATGTTGTCTAAAGCCTTAGAGGGGACGGTCTGTCTTGACTGTCTGGAGCTGGACTCCCAAGTAGAGACATGGATATGTTGCTTGGTGGTGACATATTAGACCGGGACTAAAGTGTGATTGATCTACGTAGTCCGCTATGAGTGGATCAATCTGCTTTTGACGTTCATTATGCAATAACCTTAATCCTGAGTAAATGAACTTCTTCATGTATATGACTTGTGTACTTTGATGTTCCAATGGCTAAAGCGCCTCAGAGGGTAGTAAGCTTATAGACCGGTTCGTTGGGTGCATGACTTGTATACGATGAAGGGTTTGTTTGCAGATATCGGAATCATAGCTCTGAGGAGTTAAAGGTATCCTCTTAAAGGCATTATACTGAATGTGAAAATGGACAAGGCCTTGGGTCGTCTGCTGGGCGGATGACTTCTTATTCACATATGGTGAATAATCATTTTCTTGATTCGGTAGTATAATGGAACTTTAAGATAGCCTGATCAGTAGGATTAAACGGACTTTGACCTAAGGCTGATCATGGATATCATATGACGGTTTTGCATATATGACAAGGTCATTGGATGGTAGCTCGTCACAGGCTTACGTAATACGGTATATAATTGGGAGTTCAGTTTCAGGTTTATAGTGGTGTGACTCTGAAATTAGTGATCATATGATTGAGTTGTTCGGTACAGAATGATGATCATATGGAATCACGGGAGCCCGATTATATATGTCCAATCAGTCCCTCTACTAGCTCCACATAATTCCTTAACGTTTGGCAAATTGATTTGTGTATGCTATTGGCTAGTTTATTATGCATGGATGGTGATGACACAGGATTAGGATGGTAGACAAGATTCTCTCCGGTTGGATTCAGATTTTGTTTTGGATAATAGAGTACACAATTATTCGAACTCCAAATAAAGTTGCCATGATTTTATTTGAGATTGGATTGGAGTTGTAGAAAATTATCCATGAGAACAAGAATATGAAATACAACTGTTTTGTGGAATTTGAAATTTGAATTTTGAAATTTGAATTTTGAATTTTGAAATTTGAAATTTGAATTTTGAAATTTGAATTTTGAATTTTGAATTTGAAATTTGAATTTGAAATTTGAATTTGAAATTCGAATTTGAAATTTGAATTTGAAATTTAAATTTGAAATTTGAAATTTGAAATTTGAAATTTGAAATTTGAATTTGAAATTTGAAATTGAAATTTGAAATTCAAATTTTGAATCACAGTCCAAGTAGGATTCGAATTTGTTGTGGAAAATCCACAAGGTTTGAAATTCGAATTTGAGTTGGATTTGGAGAGGATAATCTTGTTAGAATCCTACTTGAATTTTGAATCCAAATCCCAACAAAAGTGGGTGAATTTTTTGAGGATAATCCTCAATGGAAAATTCGGTTTTTGTGGATAAGATTCAAGGGTAAATTCAAGCTTCAATCCTAGTTGAATTTGGATTCTCTCTACTCCCTAAAAGTGGCCGAAATTTTGGAGCCTAAATCCTAGGAAATTCGGTTATTTTTGGATAAGGTTGAGATGAGATTTAGCTTGAAAAATCCTAGTGGAATTTTGATTCTTCCTTATCCTAAAAGTGGCCGAAAATTTGGAGAAGATTTTCTCCTAAAGATTTC
The DNA here is from genome assembly GCA_035233585.1 of Antiaris toxicaria. NCBI lineage: Eukaryota > Viridiplantae > Streptophyta > Magnoliopsida > Rosales > Moraceae > Antiaris > Antiaris toxicaria. Next base: position 79,319,188 of record CP141156.1, read on the forward strand.
GGATTTTTTGGTTGAAAAAGGGAGATAAAATTCTAGTTAAAATCTTGTTTAGATTTGGATTGGATTTATCCTAGGAAAACCGAATTTAATTGTGGAGATTCTCCCTTGGAAAATTCGGATTTTTTTGGTTTGGATAAGGGAGAAAATCTTTTCCTAGTCCAATTCGAATTCAGAGAATCATCTCATGCAGGTCTATAAATAGAGGTCCTGCCACTCCAGTTCTCTCAGACCACAGACTCTCAAGTGAGCAGGCTTATTGTTGCACAGCTCATCGTGACAATAAAGTTCTTTAGAGATCTGGGTGGTCGGAAGAAGACTAGCAGTGCTAGCATACCGATCGAGGTTCAGAGTGCCCACACACTCAGCCATTCGGGAATTGGAGAATAGTAGAGAAGGCTAGTTGGTTGAAGCCTCCGGTCACTCTCCTCCTGTTCATTGGCGTCCTTGAGGTATGAGTTTTAATTGTTGTTGATTTATTGTATATGGCATCATGAGATATTTAACGATCTAAAAATTTTTATTGTTCTACTGCGCCACTCTGATACGTTTTTACCGGTTTATTTTCCTACAGTAGCTCCTTACCGCTTCTCAAGGTAACTGCCTTGACATGTTCCTTTGGATTCTTCTCAGTGTTACTAGGTAAGCTCCCTTGTTATCTTTCTGAAATGAGCCTCACAAGCTATCCTATTTGATCCTCAAGGTTGTGAATAGAAGCCTCTTGATTCCTCAGTGATGTTTTAGTGGCTTAGAATCACACTTCAGATATCTGAATGAATTTAGACATCAGTTCCTCCATACTGGGCTTCTTTTCTTGTGGTGGGTGTTGTTGCTGAAAACCTAGAAGAGGGTTATTTCTCTACTGCCCTTGATTTCCCCAAGAGAAATTAGGGTGGTTCCTCCAGCTTGGGTTGTAGGTATTGCTATAGGGATTGTTTTGGGGTCGTGGTGCATTACCTATATAGCCAACATGCTCCGGTGTCTGTTTAGCCATGGCTTTTAAACCTTGACACTCATCAGTTACATGTCCTCCCCTACACATATCACATTGCAGGACTTGAACTAGTTGATGGCCCACAAATAATCCATCAATTTTCTTACTTAAGTTTACAACTTGCTTAGCCAAGGCTGTGACTGCATCAATCTCATAAACTCCAGCTGGTTTCCTAGGCTTTGTTCGATTTGAATGCCATTGATAATTATTCATGGCCATGTCCACTATCAACTCCTGTGCTACCTCTGGTGTTTTGTGTAGGAATAAAATCAGTAAAAACACATCAGAGTAGCGCAGCAGAACAATTAAAAAGTTTTCAAGATCGTTAAATATCTCGTGATGCCATATACAATAAATTAACAACAATAAAACTCATACCTCAAGAGGACGCCAACTGTAGGAGGAGAATGACTGGAGGGCTTCAACCAACTAGCCTTCTTTACTATTCTCCAATTCCCGGATGGTAGAGTGTGTGGGCACTCAGTTCCTCGACCGGTATGCTAGCACTACTAGTATTCTTCTGACCACCCAGATCTCTAAAGAACTTATTGTCACGTTGAGTTATGTAACAATAAGCCTGCTCACCTGAGAGTCTGTGGCCTGAGAGAACTGGAGTGGTAGGACCTCTATTTATAGACTTGCATGAGATGATCCTCTGAATTCGAATTAGATTAGAAGAAGATTTTCTCCCTTATCCACAACACAAAATCCGAAAATCCGATGCTAATTCTAACTAAAAAATTTGGCCACTTTTAGGATTTTATATTCAAAATTCAAACAGGATTTTAACTTGAATTTTATCTCCTCATTCCCTCATAAAAAACTAATTCCCCTTTGTGCCAAAAACATTACTAGATTCGGCCATTAAAGTGTGAGAAGAATCAGAATCTAAATAGGATTTTCTAGCTCGAATTTAATCCCACACTTATCCATTAAAATCGAAAATCTCCCTTGAGATTATCCTTAAAATTTTTGGCCAACCTTGTAGGATAATAATTCGGTAAAAACGTATCAGAGTGGCGCAGCGGAACAATAAAAATTTTAAGATCGTTAAATATCTCATGATGCCATATACAATAAATCAACAACAATTAAAACTCATACCTCAAGGACGCCAATGAACAGGAGGAGAGTGACCGGAGGCTTCAACCAACTAGCCTTCTCTACTATTCTCCAATTCCCGAATGGCTGAGTGTGTGGGCACTCTGAACCTCGATCGGTATGCTAGCACTGCTAGTCTTCTTCCGACCACCTAGATCTCTAAAGAACTTTATTGTCACGATGAGCTGTGCAACAATAAGCCTGCTCACCTGAGAGTCTGTGGTCTGAGAGAACTGGAGTGGCAGGACCTCTATTTATAGACCTGCATGAGGTGAATCTCTGAATTTGAATTGGATTAGGAAAAGATATTTTCCCTTATCCAAACCCATAAAATCTGAATTTTTCCAAGGGAGAATCTCCACTAAAAATTCGGTTTTCTTAGGATAGATCCAATCCAAATCTCAACAAGATTTTAACTAGATCCTATCCTGATTAATATGACCAAGTCTTAAATGCCAAAGATACGCCTTGTTAGAGTGAGAAACTTTCAACCTTTTAGAGTTATCAGTTAATTCAGTGTCAAGCAGTGAGTACATCTTTGGTCTGATCAAATATAGGTTTTCATCCATCCATCCAGAACAGATAAAAGACTTATTTCTACGAATATCAACTCTTTTACTAAAAGAAACTAAATAAGAATCCTTTATTAAACAAGCTACCGATATAAGGTTCCTCCTAAAATTAGGAACATAAAAACAGTCTTTCAATAAAATAAACCTAAATTGATCAAAATAAAGATGAATGTCTCCCACTCCCTCAGCCACCACAAAGCTACCATCTCCAGTCCGCAACGAGAGGCTCCTATCATGTAGACTTCTCATTTCCACGAACCCCTGCATAGAAACACAAACATGATTAGTGGCGCCCGAATCAATGACCCATGTGTCTTTCGATTCTTCCACCAAACACGCTTCTAAGTAATGAAGTTCCTTACCTTCCTTGCCCTTGGAGGCTAGGAATTCCCGGCAAGCCTTCTTGAAGTGACCTACCTTCCCACAGTGGAAGCATTTGGACTTTTTAGGGTCCTTTGGCTTCTTGTTCTTCTTCTTCTTCTTCCCGTCCGAGACAGGAGGATTAGAAGAACTGGAAGCCACTTGCTTCTTATTTGGCCTCTTCCTCTTCCGTGAGGGATTGGAAGATTCCGCCAAATTGGCCTCTCCTTTAGGTCGGACCACATCCTCATCCCTGATCATCCGCTCATAAGCCTGTAGTTGCTTCATGAGCTCGGTAAGTCCTAACTCCTTTGTCGCCAGATTGTATGCGGCCTTAAACCCCACAAAATCTTTAGACAGAGTCTTGAACACCATCTCGATCTGGGTGTTGTAGTCTAACTCAGCACCATTCTCGGCAGCCTCAGCGAAGAATCCCATTAGAGTGATCATATGGTCCTTCATCGGAGCACCCGCCTTTTGCTTAGAGTTCATAATGCTGGTGATAGCGGACTGTCGAGCCAATTTTTCTTGGCCTCCGAACATGTCCTCCAGATTTTCCATGATCTCCCCAGCAACTTGATAAGTCTCATGCTGCTTTTGTAAAGCACTCGTCATGCTAGCAAGGATGTAGCATCGAGCTATTTCATTGGATTCTCTCCAACGATTATAGGCAAACGGGACCTCCTCAAGTGGTGTGTCAGGTTTGGGCCCAGGTGGGCATGGTTCGTCCAGTACGAACTTGTGTCTCTCGCAGCTAAGAACTATTAATAGATTTCTTTTCCAATCCTTATAATTGTCGCCATTCAACTTATTTTCAGTAAGTATTGAAATGAGGGGTGTCGGTGACATTTTGAACTGAAATAAAATTATACTAGACATCATTACAAAGCCCAAGCAAATATACAGATAATTTAGCAAATAAAAACATACAAGTATGTTCCTACATGAAACTTGAAAAAACATGTAGCATTGCAACGGTAATTCTCAGCACCTATTGCCCCAAGCCACCGAGGGGCGGTCATGAGAACAAATAGCCGGAACATGGACCCCGTCCAATTAATATATGTTACCTTAAATCCTCCAAGGTTAAGACATATATTAATTACCGCTTATTTGGCCACCAGTTTAGTTAACAGAGCTTCTAGGGAAGGTTAATAACTAAACGAGTCTTGAGTGTATAACCATTGTTTACATAGCCCGATCCACGTCCTACCAAGCCACTGAGGGGTGGTCATGAATAGGATCGCACCCGAACACGTTTTCCACATAGGAGATCCAATCTAGTATACCGGCGGCAGTAAACACCTACCGAGGGGTGTGGTCAGGTCAGAACTGACGCGAGGCGTTACCATGCTTTCACATATGGATCAACAATGGAGGCCGTGGGTTTTGTTTGAAACCCTCTCCCACTCAATATTTTGAAAAACATGCAAGTTTTGACAAATTATGTATGATCAATATAGTATGAGCGGCACTCACCTATCCTATATGACATGTTATCAAATATGCATACAAAACATCCATCAATACATATTTATACATCCATGACATATCACAGAAAAATAATTGACAGAATAACCAAGCCATGGTTCCATCCTAGAACAAAGAAAATAAAGATTACAAAATTCTATCCAAAGCATTCTTTGGGTCTTGAATTCTGTTCCGTCTTCTTGTATCCATCTTTATGTAGCCTCTCCATTTATTTCTCATCCCAAGAATTATTTAAAATTTAAATCTCCAAAAATTTAAATTTCAAATTCAAATTCCAAATTCGAATTTCAAATTTAAACTTCAAATTTAAATTTTAAACAATTTTAAACATCATATGTAATAATATGTAATTTCAAAAATTTTAAATTTTTTTAATTACATAATTTTAAACATGATTTAAAATTAAATCTCAAATTTAAAAATCAAAATTTTCTGATTTTTGGACTGTCGGACCGCCGCCCCCGTAGGCAGCAGCCGCCGTGGGCAGCCACCAACCCCGGAGGGGCTGGCAGCCCACGGCCGCCCCTTGTGCAGCCTGCCTGGCTGCAGGCCAAGCCTGCAGCACCAGGCTACACTCCCAGACTGGGCGCAGCAGCCGGCAGGCTGCAGGCAGCGCCTGCAGCCAGAGGCTGCACGCCCAGGCTGCGGCCAGCCTTGGGCAGGCCACGGCCACCCCTGGCTGCAGGCAGAGCCTGCGGCCGTGGGTGGTGTGGGCCTGCACAGGGGCTGCCGCAGCCTCATCCTGCCCGAGGGCAGGGGCTGCAGCCCCACCAAGGTTTGTCGGCCTATCCCGAGGGATCGTGTCTCGATTTTCGTGCCATATTCCAATTTACCTATTAGGATCTCCAAAAAAAATTAATTTGAATCCCAATTAAATTGAAATTTTCCACACAATCAAAATTTCAATCTTTAAATTAAATTTAACTTTTGGGAAAAATAAATTACGGTCTTCAATCTTCAATCTCCTCCAAGAATAATTATAAAAAATTCCTAAACCGTTTCCGGTGTTCAAAAAATTCTAACCATAAAAATTCTAAGAGACAAGAATTAAAATCCATGGAAAAATTACAGTGTAAATAAATTGCTCCCATGGTTACATAAAAAATTCCTAGATACAATTCTTCTAAATTCTAAGGAACCATAACCGGTATAAACAAGCATGCTTATAATAATTCAAAAAATTAAAATAACCACATACTTTATACATAATACATGATAACAACATAAAGGAACCCTAGAATGCCACTCTGTAAATATCAAATCCATACATAAATAAAAAGACTAAGTAATTGTCTAATTTATGTACATGGCATAGTCATGAGATGGCTCTGATACCAATTGTAGGATAATAATTCGGTAAAAACGTATTAGAGTGGCGCAGCGGAACAATAAAAATTTTAAGATCGTTAAATATCTCATGATGCCATATACAATAAATCAACAACAATTAAAACTCATACCTCAAGGACGCCAATGAACAGGAGGAGAGTGACCGGAGGCTTCAACCAACTAGCCTTCTCTACTTTTCTCCAATTCCTGAATGGCTGAGTGTGTGGGCACTCTGAACCTCGATCGGTATGCTAGCACTGCTAGTCTTCTTCCGACCACCCAGATCTCTAAAGAACTTTATTGTCACGATGAGCTGTGCAACAATCAGCCTGCTCACCTGAGAGTCTGTGGTCTGAGAGAACTGGAGTGGCAGGACCTCTATTTATAGACCTGCATGAGGTGAATCTCTGAATTTGAATTGGATTAGGAAAAGATATTTTCCCTTATCCAAACCCATAAAATCTGAATTTTTCCAAGGGAGAATCTCCACTAAAAATTCGGTTTTCTTAGGATAGATCCAATCCAAATCTCAACAAGATTTTAACTAGAATTTTATCTCCCTTTTTCAACCAAAAAATCCGAAATCTTTAGGAGAAAATCTTCTCCAAATTTTCGGCCACTTTTAGGATAAGGAAGAATCAAAATTCCACTAGGATTTTTCAAGCTAAATCTCATCTCAACCTTATCCAAAAATAACCGAATTTCCTAGGATTAAGGCTCCAAAATTTCGGCCACTTTTAGGGAGGGAGAGAATCCAAATTCAACTAGGATTGAAACTTGAATTTTCCCTTGAATCTTATCTACAAAAACCGAATTTTCCATTGAGGATTATCCTCAAAAAATTCGCCCACTTTTGTTGGGATTTGGATTCAAAATTCAAGTAGGATTCTAACAAGATTATCCTCTCCAAATCCAACTCAAATTCGAATTTCAAACCTTGTGGATTTTCCACAACAAATTCGAATCCTACTTGGACTGTGATTCAAAATTTGAATTTCAAATTTCAAATTCAAATTTCAAATTCAAATTTCAAATTTCAAATTTCAAATTTCAAATTTCAAATTTAAATTTCAAATTCAAATTTCAAATTCGAATTTCAAATTCAAATTTCAAATTCAAATTTCAAATTCAAACTTCAAATTTCAAATTTCAAAATTCAAATTTCAAATTTCAAATTTCAAAATTCAAATTTCAAATTCCACAAAACGGTTGTATTTCATATTCTTGTTCTCATGGATAATTTTCTACAACTCCAATCCAATCTCAAATAAAATCATGGAAACTTTATTTGGAGTTCGAATAATTGTGTACTCTATTATCCAAAACAAAATCTGAATCCAATCGGAGAGAATCTTGTCTACCATCCTAATCCTGTGTCATCACCATCCATGCATAATAAACTAGCCAATAGCATACACAAATCAATTTGCCAAACGTTAAGGAATTATGTGGAGCTAGTAGAGGGACTGATTGGACATATATAATCGGGCTCCCGTGATTCCATATGATCATCATTCTGTACCGAATATCTCAATCATATGATCACTAATTTCAGAGTCACACCACTATAAACCTGAAACTGAACTCCCAATTATATACCGTATTACGTAAGCCTGTGACGAGCTACCATCCAATGACCTTGTCATATATGCAAAACCCTCATATGATATCCATGATCAGCCTTAGGTCAAAGTCCGTTTAATCCTACTGATCAGGCTATCTTAAAGTTCCATTATACTACCGAATCAAGAAAATGATTATTCACCATATGTGAATAAGAAGTCATCCGCCCAGTAGACGACCCAAGGCCTTGTCCATTTTCACATTCAGTATAATGCCTTTAAGAGGATACCTTTAACTCCTCAGAGCTATGATTCCGATATCTGCAAACAAACCCTTCGTCATATACAAGTCATACACCCAACAAACCGGTCTATAAGCTTACTACCTCTGAGACGCTTTAGCCATTGGAACATCAAAGTACACAAGTCATATACATGAAGTAGTTCATTTACTCAGGATTAAGGTTATTGCACAATGAACGTCAAAAGCAGATTGATCCACTCATAGCGGACTACGTAGATCAATCACGCTTTAGTCCCGGTCTAATATGTCACCACCGTGCAACATATCCATGTCTCTACTTGGGAGTCCAGCTCCAGACAGTCAAGACAGACCGTCCCCTCTAAGGCTTTAGACAACATAATAGTCTTAACATGAGTTAGATGCTCAGTCTAACCCCATAGACTACAGACCATAGTTTAGACTGCTAACTTTAGAACATTGTCTTCTCGCATACAAAAAGTCCATTGCATGCAACGTTCTAACAGTTTTAACACAAGCAGTCAGTGAGCCATATTTGCTTACATTTACTTTAACATGTAAATAAGACGAGGACAGATAGCAATGTAATGAATAACCTCTATGTATAATTTTATTATCCAGTTCAAAATGAATACATCAAAATGTCTCTAATACTTAGGGCATTTCCTAACAAACCTAGGGAAGAGAGAATCCAAATTCAACTGGGATTGAAACTTGAATTTTTCCCTGCAACCTTATCCATAAAATTCAAAATTCCCTTGGAAGATTCTTCCCTAACAAATTCAGTTTTCTTTGGCAGATCTGGGATTCAAAATTTAAGTAGGATTCAAATAAGATTTTCCTGTCCTTTATCCAATCAAAACAGAATTTTCTATTGTGGATAATCCACAAAAAATTTGAATCCTATATGGATTGTGATTCAAAATTTGAATTTAAATTTCAAAGTTTAAATTTCAAAATTCAAACTTCAAATTCAAAATTCAAATTTAAATTTTAAATTCAAAATTTAAATTTCAAATTTCAAATTTCAAAATTCAAAATTTAAATTTCAAAATCCACAAAAAAGTTGTATTTCAAATTTTTGTTCTCATGGATAATTTTCTATAACTCCAATCCAATCTCAAATAAAATCATGGCAACTGTATTTGGAGTTCGAATAATTGTGTACTCTATTATCCAAAACAAAATATGAATTCAACTGGAGAGAATCTTGTCCATCATCCTAATCCTATGTCAACACCATCCATGCATAATCAACTAGCCAATAAGCATACATAAATCAATTTGCCAACCGTTAAGGAATTATGTGGAGCTAGTAGAGGGACCAATTGGACATATATAATTGGGCTCTCGTGAATCCATATGATCATCATTCTTTACCGAACAACTCAATCATATGATCACTAATTTCAGAGTCACACCACTATAAACCTGAAACTAAACTCCCAATTATATACCGTGTTATGAAAGCCTGTGACAAGCTAATGTCCAATGACCTTGTCATGTATGCAGAACCCTCATATGATATCTATGATCAGCCTTAGGTCAAAGTCCGTTTAATCCTACTGATCAGGCTATCTTAAAGTTCCATTATACTATGGAATAAGAAAATGATTATTCACCATATGTTAATAAGAAGTCATCCACCCAGCAGATGATCTAAGACCTTGTTCATTTTCACATCCAGTATAATGCCTTTAAAAAGATACCTTTAACTCCTTAGAGCTATGATTCTAATATCTGTAAAAAAAACCCTTTATCATATACAACTCATGCACCCAACAAACCGGTTTATAAGTTTACTACCTCTGAGACGCTTTAGACATTGGAACATCAAAGTACACAAGTCATATACATGAAGTAGTTCATTTACTCAGGATTAAGGTTATTGCATAATGAACGTTAAAAGCAGATTGATCCACTCATAGCGGACTATGTAAATCAATCACACTTTAGCCCCGGTCTAATATGTCACCACCAAGCAACATATCTATGTCTCTACTTGGGAGTCTATGCTCCAAACAGTCAAGACAAACCGTCCCTACCATGGCTTTAGACAACATAATGGTCTTAACATGAGTTAGATGCTTGGTCTAACCCCATAGACTATAGACCTTAGTTTAGACCGCTTACTTTAGAACATTGTCTTCTTGTATACAAAAGTCCATTGTATGCAACGTTCTAATAGTTTTAACACAAGCAGTCAGTGAGCCATATTTGCTTACATATACTTTAACATGTAAATAGAATAAGAATAAACAGCAATGTAATGAATAACCTCTATATTATAATTTTATTATCTAGTTCAAAATAAATACATAAAATGTCTCTAATGCTTGGGGCATTTCCTAACAATGTCCCACTTGCCTTAAGTCAGTAGATGTGCCATGTTACGCATCCCCATCACTACTACATGCCTTTCAAAGCTTCTAGCCACCAAAATCTTAGTAAAGGGAATGACAATGTTGTCCTCCGATGCGATCTTACATACACCCACTTGTCCTGTCTCCACGTGCCCTCTTATAATGTGATACCTTCGATCTATGTGATTAGTTCTCTTGTGATGCCGAGATTCCCTTCTGTTGGCAATAGCCCTAGTGTTATCATAGTAAAGTGTGATAGGCTTGTCAACACCCGGAATGACCTCAAGTTCTCTAAAGAACTTACGGAGCCAAACCGCTTCTTTAGATACCTTAGCCGCAGCCACATACTCAGCCTCCATCGTAGAGTCAGCTGTGCAACCCTGCTTCAAGCTCCTCCACACAATGGCACCTGTTTCGAGTAAGAACACTGATCTTGATATCAATTTCCTCAAATCCTTGCAAGTCTGGAAGTCTGAGTCTGTGTATCCTACGGGTGTTAGGTCCCCTCTAGAATACACCAGCATATAATCCCTCGTTCTGTTAAGATACTTGAGTATATGCTTTATTGCTTGCCAGTGCTTGGTTCCAGGATTCGCTTGATATCGACTCACCATACCTACTGCAAAACATATGTTCAGGCGAGTGCAAAGCATAGCGTACATAAGACTACCCACAGCGGATGCATAAGGGACCTTACTCATACGCTCTTTTTCTTCTGATGTCTTAGGACAGTCATCCAATGAAAGAGTTAGACTGGTAATGGAAGATTGTGAACCTTTCTTTGCCTCTTGCATTGCATATTTGTCAATTATTTTATCTATGTATGAAGCCTAGGATAATGCTATCATTTTGTTTTTTCGATCTCTGAAGAGACGAATGCCCAGAACATAATTAGCTTCTCCTAAGTCCTTCATGTCAAACTGTTGGTGTAGCCAGAGCTTGACCGATGATACATTCCCTACATTATTCCCAATGAGCAGTATATCATCGACATAGAGTACTAGAAAGACCACTTTACCATCCTTAATACATTTATAAACACAAGGTTCATCAATGTTCTGCTTAAAACCGAATGTCTTGATCGCTTGATCAAATCTCTGGTTCCATGAGCGGGATGCTTGCTTTAATCCATAAATGGATCTAAGCAACTTGCAGACTTTTCTTTCTTGGCCTTTTGCCATGAACCCTTTGGGCTGTATCATGTAGATACATTCCTCAAGATGGCCATTCAAGAATGCCGTCTTGACGTCCATTTGCCAGATCTCGTAATCGAGAGCCGCAGTAATGGACAGAATAATACGGATAGACTTCAGCATAGCAACAAGTAAAAAGGTTTCATCGTAATCAATTCCAGCCTTTTGCGTGTACCCCTTTGCAACCAGTCTAACTTTGAAAGTTTCCACTTTCCCTTCCGTATCCTTCTTTCTTTTGTAGACCCACTTGTATCCAATGGGTTTTATCCCATTCGATAGATCTACAAGTTCCCAAACAGAGTTAGATTTCATAGAATCCATCTCATTGTTCATGGCCTGTTTCCAAGATTTAGAATTAACATCATTTATAGCTTCCTCATAAGTGACCGGATCATCCTCATGCTCATGAGCCTCGGCCTAGTATACCTCAGCATCATACATGAAGAAGTTAGGCTATTTTAAAACCCTCCCACTATGACGAGGCACCCTAAATTGTTGATCGTCTGCAAGTCTTTCACCGGAACTCAGACTTGCGTCCAAGACCGAAACTTATGGAGCAGTTCTTTCACCTGATAACTCCTCTAGCACCATTTTGATTCGACGCTTAAAGCCATTCATGTGACTTTCCTCCAAGAATGTCACATGGGTTGAAATAATGACCTTTTGTTCCTTCAGGTTATAGAACAGACCTCCCTTAGTTCCCTTAGGATACCCTACAAATATGCACTATTCTGATCTTAGTTCCAACTTCTTCGCATCTCTATCCAGTACATGTGCTGGGCAGCCCCATATTTTCATATGTCCAAGGGAGGGCTTCCTGCCACGCCACAATTTATACGGAGTCCTGGGAATTGACTTGCTTAGAACCTGGTTCAGAATATAGCATGCCGTTTGTAATGCATATCCACAAAATGATAATGGCAGCGTTGAATAACTCATCATGGACTGTACCGTATCCAATAAAGTCCTGTTTCTCCTTTCGGCTACACCATTTTGTTGTGGAGTACCAGGTGCAGTCAATTGGGATAATATCCAATTCTCTACAAGATGTCCTATAAATTCTTCGGAGAGGTATTCCCTACCTCGATCAGATTGAAGTGTCTTTATGGATTTAACCAATTGCTTTTCCATTTCCACACGATACTCTTTGAACTTATCAAAGGTTTCACTCTTGCGGTGCATCAGGTACGCATATCTATACCTCGAGTAATCGTCTATAAAGGAGACATAATACTCGAACCCTCCTCGTGCTGTGATGTTCATGGGGCCACATACGTCGATGTGCACAATTTTTAAGAGTTCCTGAGCCCTAGTACCCTTAGCTCCAAAAGACCTCTTAGTCATCTTACCCTCAAGACAAGACTCACATTGAGGAAGACGTACCTCCTCCAGAGATTCTAGAGGACCCTCTTTCACCAACCTTTGAATCCTATCCTGATTAATATAACTAAGTCTTAAATGCCAAAAATACGCCTTGTTAGAGTGAGAAACTTTTAACCTTTTAGAGTTATTTATTAATTTGGTGTCAAGCAGTGAATACATCTTTGGTTTAATCAAATACAGGTTTCCATCCATCTATCCAGAACAGATAAAAGACTTATTTTTACGAATATCAACTCTTTTACTAAAAGAAACTGAATAAGAATCATTTATTAAACAAGCTACCGATATAAGGTTCCTCCTAAAATAGGAACATAAAAACAGTCTTTCAATAATATAAACCTAAATTCATCAAAATAAATATAAACGTCTCCCACTGCCTCAGCCACCACCAAGCTACCATCTTCGGTCCGCAACGAGAGGCTCCTATCATGTAGACTTCTCGTTTCCACAAACCCCTGCATAAAAATACAAACATGATTAGTGGCACCCGAATCAATGACTTAAGTGTCTTTCAATTCTTCCACCAAACACGCTTTTAAATAGTGAAGTTTCTTACCTTCCTTGCCCTTGACGGCTAAGAATTCCTGGCAAACCTTCTTGAAATGACCTACCTTGCCACAGTGGAAGCACTTGGACTTTTTAGGGTCCCTGGGCTTCTTGTTCTTCTTCTTCTTCTTCCCATCCAAGATAGGAGGATTAGAAAAACTGGAAGCCTCTTGCTTTTTATTTGGCCTCTTCCTCTTCCATAGGGGTTTGGAACATTCTGCCAAATTGGCCTCTCCTTTGAGTTGGACCGCATCCCCATCCCTGATCATCCACTCATAAGCTTGGAGTTGCTTCATGAGCTCGATGAGTCCTAACTCCCTTGTCGCCAGATTATATGCGGCCTTAAACCCCACAAAATCCTTAGATAGAGTTTTAAACACCATTTCGATCTGGGTGTTGTAGTCCAACTCAGCACCATTCTCGTTAGCCTCAGCAAAGAATCCCATTAGAGTGATCATATGGTCCCTCACCGGAGTACCTGCCTTTTGCTTAGAGTTCATAATACTGGTAATAGCAGACTGCCAAGCCAATTTTTCTTAGCCTCTGAACATATCTTCTAGATTTTTCATGATCTCCCTAGCAACTTGATAAGTCTCATGCTGCTTTTGTAAAGCACTCGTCATGCTAGCAAGAATTTAGCATCGAGCTATCTCATTAGATTTTCTCCAAAGAGTATAGGCAACCAGGACCTCCTCAAGCGGTGTGTTAGGTTTGGGCCCAGGTGGGCATGGTTCGTCCAGCACGAACTTATGTCTCTCGCAGCTGAGAACTATTAGCAGATTTCTTTTCCAGTCTTTATAATTATCGCCATTCAACTTATTTTCAGAAAGTATCAAAATCATGGGTGTCGGTGACATTTTAAACTAAAATAAAATTATACTAGACATCATTACAAAGCCTAAGCAAATATATAAATAATTTAGCAAATAAACATACAAGTATGTTCCTACATGAAACTTGAAAAAACATGTAGCATTACAACGGTAATTCTCAACACCTATTTCCCCCAGCCATCGAGGGCTGGTCATGAGATAAATAGCCAGAACATGGACCCCGTCTAATTAACATATGTTGCCTTAAATCCTCAAAGGTTAAGACATATATTCATAACCGTTTATTTTGGCCATCAATTTAGTTAACAGAGCTTCTAGGGAAGGTTGATAACTAAACAAGTCTTGAATGTATAACCATTGTTTACGTAGCCCAATCCACATCCTACCAAGCCACCGAGGGTTGGTCATGAATAGAATCATACCTGAACACGTTTTTCACATAGGAGATCCAACCTAGTATACCGGTGGCGGTAAACACCTACCGAGGGGTGTGGTCAGGGCAAAACTGACGCGAGGCATTACCATGCTTTCACATATGGATCAACAATAGAAGCCGTGGATTTTGTTTGAAACCCTCTCCCACTCTATATTTTGAGAAAAAAATGCAAGTTTTGACAAATATGTATGGTCAATATAGTATGAGCGGCATTCACCTATCCTATATGACACGTTATCAAATGTGCATACAAAACATCCATCAATACATATTTATACATCCATGAAATATCATAGAAAAAATAATTGATGAAATAACCGCGCCATGGTTCCATCCTAGAACAAAGAAAATAAAGATTACAAAATTCCATCCAAAGCATTCTTTGGGTCTTGAATTTTGTTTCGTCTTCTTGTATCCATCTTTATGTAGCCACTCCATTTATTTCTTATCCCAAGAATCATTTAAAATTTAAATCCCAAAATTTAAATTTCAAATTCAAATTGCAAATTTAAATTTCAAATTCAAATTGCAAATTTAAATTTCAAATTTAAATTTTAAACAATTTAAATTTCATGTGTAATAATATGTAATTTCAAAAATTTCAAAAATTTTAAATTACATTTTATTAAACATGATTTAAAATTAAATCTCAAATTTAAAAATTAAAATTTTTCGATTTTTGATCCATCATCCCCACGGCCCCTGGAGGCTGGCAGTCGCCGAGGCTGGCAGCCCACGGCCCATAGCCCAAGTGCAGCCATGCCAGGCTACAAGCAGAGCCTGCAGCCCCAGGCTGCACGCCCGGGTGCTGCTGCAGCCCCAAGCTACAGGCGATGCCTGCAACCATGGGCTGCAGCCCAGGGGCTCGGCTAGCCCCTACGGAGGCCACGGCCACCCTCGACTGTAGGCAGAGCCTACGGCCGTGGGTGGTGCCACCTTGGGCAGGGATTGCTGCAGCCCCATCCTGCCTGAGGGCAAGGGCTACAGCCCCACCAAAGCCGATGACCTATCCCGAGGGGTGTGTCCTCGATTTCCATGTCATATTCCAATTTACCCATTAGGACCTCCAAAAATTAATTTGAATCCTAATTAAATTGGAATTTTCCACACAATCAAAATTTCAACCTTTAAATTAAATTTAACTTTTAGGAAAAATAAATTACGGTCTTCAAACTTCAATCTCCTCTAAGAATAATTACATAAAATTTCCTAAACCGTTTCCGGCATATAAAAATTCTAATCATAATAATTCTAAGAGACAAAAAAATAAAATTCATGGGAGAATTACGGTGATGATAAACCACTCCCATGGTTACATAAAATCCTAGATACAATATTTCTAAATTCTAAGGAACTATAACAGGTATAAAAATAAGCATGTTTATAATAATTGAAAAGAAATTAAAATAACCACATATTACATGCATAATACATGATAACAACATAAAGGAATCCTAGAATGCCACTCTCTAAATATCAAATCCATACAAAAATAAAAAGACTAAGTAATTGTCTAATTTATATACATGGTATAGTCACGAGATGGCACAGATACCAATTGTAGGAATAAAATTAGTAAAAACGCATCAGAGCGGCACAGCGGAACAATTAAAAATTTTTCAAGATCGTCAAATATCTCGTGATGCCATATACAATAAATTAACAACAATAAAACTCATACCCAAAGAGGATGTCGACTGTAGGAGGAGAATGATTGGAGGGCTTCAACCAACTAGCCTTCTCTACTATTCTCCAATTCCCGGATGACAGAGTGTGTGGGTACTCAGTTCCTTGACCGATATGCTAGCACTGCTAGTCTTCTTCTGACCACCTAGATCTCTAAAGAACTTATTGTCATGGTGAGTTATGCAACAATAAGTCTGCTCACCTGAGAGTCTGTGGTCTGAGAGAACTGGAGTGGCAGGACCTTTATTTATAAACTTGCATAAGGTGATCCTCTGAATTCGAATTGGATTAGGAGAAGATTTTCTCCCTTATCCACAACACAAAATTTGAAAATCTTAGGCCAATTTCAACTAAAAAATTCGGCCACTTTTACGATTTTGTATTCAAAATTCAAACAAGATTTTAACTTGAATTTTATCTCCTCTTTCCCTCATAAAAAACCGATTCCCCTTTGTGCTAAAAACATGACTAGATTCGGCCATTAAAGTGTGAGGATAATCAAAATCCAAATAGGATTTTCTAACTTGACTTTAATCTCACCCTTATCCATTAAAACTGAAAATCTCCCTTGAGATTATCCTCAAAATTTTCGGCCAATCTAGGGAAGAGAGAATCCAAATTCAACTGGGATTGAAACTTGAATTTTTCCCTGCAACCTTATCCATAAAATTCAAAATTCCCTTGGGAGATTCTTCCCTAACAAATTCGGTTTTCCTTGGTAGATTTGGGATTCAAAATTCAAGTAGGATTCAAACAAGATCTTCCTCTCTTTTATCCAAATCAAAACCGAATTTTCTCTTGTGGATAATCCACAAAAAATTCAAATCCTATATGGATTATGATTCAAAATTTGAATTTAAATTTCAAAGTTTAAATTTCAAAATTCAAACTTCAAATTCAAAATTCAAATTTAAATTTCGAATTCAAATTTCAAATTCAAATTTCAAATTCAAATGTCAAATTCGAATTTCAAATTTAATTTCAAATTCAAATTTCAAATTCAAATTTTAAATTTCAAATTTCAAATTTCAAATTTCAAAATCCAAATTTCAAAATCCACAAAAAAGTTGTACTTCAAATTTTTGTTCTCACGGATAATTTTCTACAACTCCAATCCAATCTCAAATAAAATCATGGCAACTTTATTTGGAGTTCGAATAATTGTGTACTCTATTATCCAAAATAAAATGAATTCAACCAAAGAGAATCTTGTCCACCATCCTAATCCTATGTCAACACCATCCATGCATAATCAACTAGCCAATAAGCATACATAAATCAATTTGCCAACCATTAAGGAATTATGTGGAGCTAGTAGAGGGACCAATTGGACATATATAATTGGGCTCCCATGAATCCATATGATCATCATTCTTTACCGAACAACTCAATCATATGATCACTAATTTCAAAGTCATACTACTATAAACCTGAAACTGAACTCCCAATTATATACCGTATTACGAAAGCCTGTGATAAGCTATGTATGCAGAACCCTCATATGATATCCATGATCAGCCTTAGTTCAAAGTCCGTTTAATCCTACTAATCAGGCTATCTTAAAGTTCCATTATACTACCGAATAAGAAAGTAATTATTCACCATATGTGATTATTCACCATATGTGAATAAGAAGTCATCCACCCAGCAGACGACCCAAGGCCTTGTCCATTTTCACATCCAGTATAATGCCTTTAAGAGGATACCTTTAACTCCTTAGAGCTATGATTCTGATATATGCAAACAAATCCTTCATCGTATACAAGTCATGCACCTAACAAACCAGTCTATAAGCTTACTACCTCTGAGTTGCTTTAGCCATTAGAACATCAAAGTACACAAGTCATATACATGAAGTAGTTTATTTACTTAGGATTAAGGTTATTGCATAATGAACGTCAAAAGCAGGTTGATCCACTCATAGCGGACTACGTAGTTCAATCATGCTTTAGTCCCGGTCTAATATGTCACCACTAAGCAACATATCTATGTCTCTACTTGGGAGTCTATGCTCCGGACAGTCAAGACAAACCGTCCCTACCATGGCTTTAGATACAATAATAGTTTTAACATAATTTAGATGCTCGATCTAACCCCATAGACAACAGACCTTAGTTTAGACTGCTTACTTTAGAACATTGTCTTCTTACATACAAAAATCCATTGTATGCAACATTCTAACAGTTTTAACACAAGCAGTCAATGAGCCATATTTGCTTATATTTACTTTAGCATGTAAATAGAATAAGGACAAACAGTAATGTAATGAATAACCTCTATATTATAATTTTATTATCTAGTTCAAAATAAATACATAAAATGTCTCTAATGCTTAGGGTATATCCTAACATTTTGTTGTTCAGTGTACCACCAGATGCTGCATCAGTCATCTACCTAGTTGCCAGATTCAACCCATTGTAGAAAGTTTGCACTTGCAATCATGTCGGCAACCCATGATGCAGACATTTTCTCAATAGACCTTTAAATCTCTCCCATGTCTCATAGAGCATCTCAGAATCAATTTGAGCATAGGAAGAGATATGATTCCTTAATTTGGCCATCTTTGCAGGTGGGATGTATTTCAACATAAACTTCTCTATCATTTGGTCCCATGTAGTAATAGAACCTCTCGGCAGGGAATTTAACCACTGCTTTGCCCGATTCCTTGAAGAAAATGGGAACAGCCACAATCTTATTGCATCATCAGTGGTGCCATTAATCTTGAAAGTATCGCAGATCTCCAGGAAATTAGCTTTATGTGTATTAGGATCCCCGTCCTAGTGTGGCGGCCCGCCCTGAATTGAGGCTACAGTACTAGCATAGTAGAGCTTTAAAGTCCACTATAGTAGACTGTTACCTCAATGGGTCGTCGGTAACTTACTTATAACTTGTTCTTATTAAATTACCATTTGTAGTTAAGATGATTTTTATTTTGGAAACCGAGGGATTTTTTTTTAAACTATTTGTGACTATAAACTGTAAAAACATAAGCATCATAAAACATGAGATAACTACTGTCATATTGGTCGTACATAATTTACATCATGATATAATTTCAAAATATAATTCAAAATTTGCTCTCAAAACATCATTCTAAATCTTGCTCAGCGAAAAACATCAGTAAGACCATTCCCCTCGCCTAGCCTTGGAGGTAGATGCAATCCCGCTCCTCGTCCATCCACTATCTACTAGTGTACAGGTTTCTTAGCTGCAACATGAATAAACTGGTGAGCGATAGGCTTAGTAAGTTCAGACATACATACAGGAACATAAATCATAAAATCCTGAAAAAGTAATCTTCATATGAACAGTAACTTTGACTTTTGATCATGAATAGTAAGGTTGACTTTGATCGATACTATTCATGTCAACTGCGATCTAAGCTACTACACAGACTATTAGTACGTTTTATGCTCAATTATGGCAATTCTTAAGTCTTAAGTCTTTATCTGATACTGAATTCTGATAATGGGCCTCTGAATTGGTCGTATCGTAGTGCGTGCATAACTAAGAGGGACTCTGGGGAGCGACCCACTGGCCAATCCTCTACAGTCTAACTATATCAGACTTCTAAACCTGGGACGTATCACCAGCGGTTTGGAGTCCTATCATAACTGAATCTGAGAAACCTCCACCTATGTGAGAGGCCGGTACGCCAATACTGATTTAATTTCTGAGTTTCTGGTGGTTCTTGACCGGTGGTAATTATGCTACCTCCAAGGTCTGGAACTCTCTATAATTTATTCTGTAGTTTTCTTATGATTTTATCTCTTATGTTAGTATGTATACAGTACTTGACTACTAAATTTCTGTCATCTATATCACATAAACATACTGAGTAAATTCATGCTGTAGACAAATAAATGTCTGAACTTACCGGTATTTTGCTAGCGATTCCTTTCCTAGGTCAACCGGCTTCCTTAATTCGCCTTTTGGTTGCTTTCCTATAACCGAAATAAATTGCAGTTATTTTTACTATTCACTTCATATCTAAAATATTGTGAAAGTATAAAATTTCTAATAGGAACTCTTAATTATTCATTTTGAGATTCACATTTTTAATTCTGTAATTATTATACTGCGTGAAATACTATTCTGGGCCTTAATATCCCTTTTCTGAACTTTTTGACAAAATGGCTGTTTTGCTCCTAACTTTTGGCAAAATGACCATTTCATCCTTAGTGGGATTTTTCCCTCGTTTTCCTGACTTACGGCTCTAGTTTAGTCTTTAGAAATTTAATAAAATTATTTTGAGGCTTTTACGGCCTTTTTCTGGCAATTTAGAAAATTTTAGTCAAAATGACCATTTTGCCCATGACGAGACTATAAATCGGTAAATCCTCGTTTTATCGTTTTATCTGGGTTTTCTAATCCCAAAAATCCTAAAATAACGTTTCTTAGGTCTTATCAAGCTTTTACGACATTTTCTACCAAAACGCTCGGGTTACTATTCACTTGACCCTCGGGTGGTACTATTCCGACCCTCGGGGTCGTTTCTCGTTTTTCTAGCCTTTCGGGATCTCAAATGGCTATTTCACTAGTTATGTAATAGTTCCTTATTCTCTTCTCAAGCTTAGGTTCCCGAGGGGGCTCGGGTTTCTGGTTCCTGACCCTATTTTTACCCTTCATTTACCAAATTGCCCTACGGGCATCCTGAAAATTTCGGCAACATTTCCGCTAAATTTCTAGGTTCCTGACATTTAGGAAACGTCTCGAAATCATCTATCCTATTCTACCCTGCCAAGTACTATACCACAAACCAAATTTTACGTAAAAGTTACAAACTTTTTACGTAAAATTACACAATAACACTTACTCGTTTTTAATGGGATTTCAACCCGTTCTTTATCATTTTTAGGCCCGGTTTTATACACCATTTATACATTCACATGGCTTAACAAAACTTTCTCATTTCCACTAAACCTATACATGGTTTTCTTTGCCAAAATACATACCAAATTTAATTTTTTCTTATTCCTCACTTTATGTATCATTTCATCACACATTACATTACAAAACCTTAGCATAAACCATCAAAATTTCATAAATTAACCCCTTAAAAGCCACGGATTTTCCTTGGAAAATCAACCTCAAAATTTTGTTTTCATTACCATTTCTTTTCCTTATTTTCTACACATGAACAATGTCATCTTTAAAAATACAATTTCACCAACACAAACCACATTTTTCCTCTTTCTTCTCCACGGTTTTCAATTGAAAAACAAGCACCAACATTTGGTGTTTTTCAATTTCATTTCATCCATTTCTTTTGTTTCCTTTCCACATAATTTTTAACACTAAAAACCAAACAAAACATCATCAAAATTTTATCTTTCCAAACCCAAATAACCCCACGGTTTTGATGAAAGAAAACACATACAAAACTTGCTTTTCATGCTCATGATTTCACACTTGTTTTAATCATTTACCATTTACACACTTTCAAGCATAATCAATGAAACAAAAACTGATTTTTCTCACTTCAAATCAGCCCATACCACACGGTTTTTCCTCATGAAAAACAAGAAGAAATCATGCCAAAGTAGAAGATTACCTTGCTTGCTTGATAACTTGAACTTTGGGATGAATTTTTCACACTTTCTTACACTAAACTTGAAGAAAATTTTTTGATTTCAATGGGGGAGGTGCACAGCTGCTCTAATGGCTGAAAGCCAGATTTTTTTATGGTTTCTAAGTTCCCAAAACCATGTACTTAAGCAGCCAAAAAGTAGGGACTAAGTTGCAATTGATTTTATGGTCTTTTTGCAAACTTTTTGTGCAATTTTTCTACTCTTTAGGGGCTGTTTCGCAATTAATCAAAGATGGCCAGATTTTTTCTGATTTTGGCCCCAAAATCCACTACCTATATGCCCTAGAATCCTCTTGAATTTTTGCTTAAGCTTCCTTTGACTTTTCTAGTTGACTTTCAATCCTAGCCATTGAATTTTCTTGACTTTAAATCCTAGCCCTTCGATTGGAATGTATTCTTACTTCCTTTCAAATATTAACACTCAATCTTTGACTCCTTATATATATTTGGAGTCAAACTTTTGACCGAAAGTCAAAACGAAAATTTTTGCACCGAAAGCGAGTAGGCGAGTTCCTGAGGCTGTCCGCACAATCGGTTTTCCTTATTTTGCGCTGGTTTGCCTAAAAATCAATACCGTAAGCATTTCATCCTTTAGTGGTTTACAGTATATTTTCAAAATTTTCAAAACTGAAAAGGCATATTTTGTCCGATTTCGGTTCGGTAAAATTTTCTGTTTCTGATCACACTCTTATCAGCATTGTCCGAACATTTCATCTCATTCTAAATAATATTAAAACATATGTTTTACAGTTTTACACATAAAAATCATAGAGTACACAAGTTATATAAAATTTCTAGGAACAGTAAAATTTCTCGATTATGACATTCTCCCCTCCTTATAAAATTTTTGTCCTCGAAAATTAGAATAAGTGGGGGTAAAAAGCTTTCATCTCATCTTCACATTCCCACGTAGCCTCTTCAACGCTATGGTTTCTCCATAAAACCTTGACTAGTGGGATCATCTTATTTCTTAACACCTTCTCTTCTCGTGCCAAAATCTGCACTGGTTGTTCTTGGTAGGTCAAATCTTCTTGAACTTGTATCAGTTTATACTCTAGCACATGTGAAGGATTGGTTATGTACTTCCTTAACATTGACACATGAAAGACATTGTGTACTGCCGACAGGTCTAGGGGTAATGCTAATTTATAAGCTACCTTCCCAATGCGTTCGATTATTTCAAATGGCCCAATATATCTTGGACTCAATTTTTCCTTTTTACCGAATCGCATTACACCTTTCATTGGCGATACTTTGAGGAATACATAATCCCTCTTTTCAAACTCCAAGAATCTTCGCCGTTTGTCTATGTAACTCTTTTGTCGGCTTTGAGCGATTTGCATTCTTTTTTGAATCTTTGTAACTACCTCTGTAGTTTCCCTTATGAAATCAGTCTTATGCAGCTGCTTTTCTCGTAGATCATATCGATGAATAGGAGACCTACACTTCCTTCCATACAGAACCTCATAAGTTGCCATTCCTATGGAAGCTTGGTAATTGTTGTTATATGAAAACTCTATCAACGATAGCTTTTCATTCCAACTTCTAGGAAAATCTATAACGCAGGCTCTGAGCATATCTTCCAGTGTCTAAATAGTTCGTTCTAACTGTCCATCTGTTTAGGGATGAAAAGCTGTACTAAAGTGTAATTCTGTCCCCATAGCTTTTTATACATACTCCCAAAATGTAGAAGTAAATCGTACATCTCGATCTGATACTATAGACTTTGGCACTCCATGTAGCTAACTAATATGAGTCATATACAACTATGCTAATTTCTCCAACGTGAAAGTTGTCTTCATGGATATGAATCGTGCCGTTTTGGTTAGCCTGTCAACAATTACCCAGATAGCGTCATACCCTTCTCTGGTCTTGGGAAGCCCTACCATAAAGTCCATGGTGATATGCTCTTATTTCCACTCTGGAATTTCTAAGGGTTCTAATTTTCTTCCTGGATGTCTATGTTCGGCCTTTACTCTTTGACAAGTCAGGCATCTACTCACGAACTCTGTAATATCTTTCTTCATCCCTTTCCACCAAAACTGTATCTTGAGATCTGGATACATTTTGCAGGCTCTAGGATGAATAGAATACGGTATTTCATGAGCTTCTGCTATGATTCGTCTTCTCAGTCCTTCAGTAGCCGGAACATAGATTCTTCTTTGGTACAGAAGCATTCCATCAGTGGACATGCTTATATTTGATTCTTTATTTCTGAGGCTTCTTCTCGGAGTTTTATCACACCTGGATCCTACTTTTGGGCTTCTTTAATATCTTCATACAGAGAAGATTCTAACCTTAGGGCTGATAACCTTCTGGTTATTAACTCTAATTGAAGGGAGTTAATTTCTTGCTGTAAGGCTCTTGGTAACTCTTCTATGGGCAACTTCTGTGGTGTGGTTGACTTTCTGCTCAATGCATCCGCTACTCGATTTGCCTTTCCTGGATGGTAGAGAATTTCACAGTCATAGTCTTTCACCAACTCTAACCATCTTCTCTGTTACATGTTTAACTCCTTCTGTGTGAAGAAGTATTTCAAACTCTGGTGATCAATGAAAATTTGACGCTGAGCCCCATATAAATAGTGTCACCAGATTTTGAGTGCGAACACTACTACAACAAGTTCTAGGTCATGAGTAGGATAGTTCTTCTCATGATTCTTTAGCTGATGTGACACATAAGCTATTACCTTATCATTCTGCATGAGTACAGCTCCCAAGCCTATCTTTGAAGCATCACTGTAGATCGTAAACTTTTCACCCTCTGTAGGTAAAATAAGGATAGGTGCACTCGTCAGTCGCTTCTTCAACTCTTCAAAACTTCTTTCACACTCTTGCGTCCACTAGTATTTCTTTTCCTTATGAGTGAGAGCAGTGAGAGGTACAGCCAATCTTGCAAATCCCTCTACGAATCTTCTGTAGTAGCCGACTAACCCTAAGAAACTATGTATTTTAGTTATGGTCTTAGGAGTAGGCCACTCATTAATCGCTTCTACCTTGGCTGGGTCTATTGCAATACCTTCCTTTGTCATCACATGTCCAAGGAAATGCACTTTATTTAACCAAAATTCACATTTAGAGAATTTTGCATACAGCTGATGGCTTCTCGCAGTGTAAAGAACAATTCTTAGATGCTCCTCATGCTCCTTTTGAATCTTCGAATATATAAGTATATCATCGATAAACACGATAAAAAACTTATTAAGAAACTCCTTGAAGACTCTGTTCATCAAATCCATGAACGCGGTTGGAGCATTGGTCAATCCGAATGGCATCACTAAAAATTAATAGTGACCATATCGGGTTCTAAACGCTGTCTTAGGAATATCACATATCACTCTCTCGAATTCTCAGCTGATGATAGCCTAAACGTAAATCAATCTTCAAAAATACCGCTATTCCCTTTAACTGGTCAAACAGGTCATCAATCCTAGGTAATAGATACTTATTCTTGATGGTAACCTTATTCAACTCTCTATAATTAATGCACATCCGGAGAGTTCCATCCTTCTTTTTAACGAATAGTACTGGAGTGCCCCATGGGGAATAACTTGGTTGGATAAATCCCTTATCAAGTAGCTCTTTTAATTGCACCTATAGTTCTTTCAATTCTGCTAGGGCCATACGATATAGAGCCTTGGAAATGGGAGCAGTCCCTGGCATAATCTCAATTTCGAATGAAATTTCTCTTTCTGGAGGTAGCCCTAGCAATTCCTCTAGAAATACATCGAGGAATTCATTGATAATTGGAACATCTTCTGGTTACAAATTCTTTTCCTCAGTCATGTCTGTCACGTACGCCAGATATCCAACACAGCCACTAGCCATTAGTTTCTTCGCTCTCATTGTACTGATCATCATCTTCTTCGATTGACAAGATGTGTCAACATACTCAAAACTTTCCATGTCGTCCGGTCGAAAGACTATTTTTTGCTTCTGACAGTCGATGGTGGGTTGGTATTTTCTCAGGAAATCCATTCCTAGGATCACGTCATAGTCGACGATCTTCATTATGATCAAATCGACATATAGCTCCTTACCTGCCACAATTACTGGCACATGACGTAACCAGAAATTTGACAGCATTACTTCGCCTGAGGGTAGAGCTATCCTAAAAGTCATTCCTATAGGGTCTTTAGCATACCCTAATTTGTCAACAAATTTATGGGACACAAAGGAATGTGTGGCTCCTAAATCAAAAAGGACACATGCCACGTGGTTAAATACAGAAATCTGACCTGTAACCATGTTGGATGTTCCTGCTTCAACATCTTCCTTGGTAAAAACTATAACATGTGCATTTGGTCTTAAGGTCTGTTCTGGGTGTTCAGACCATACTGATGGCACTCCTGAAGGCCCTTCAATCCTTCCCTATAAAGCATGAGCTTGAGGTAGTTGTTGATGTTGAGGATATTGTTGGTGCTGCTGCACTGGTCCTGGGATATTCTGGCGGTTCATTGGACAATTGTTTGCAAAATGCCCTTCTCTTCCGCACTGATAGCATGCTATAATGCCAATTTTGCATTGGCCTGGATGCCTCCTTCCACACATAGCACATGTAGGAAAACTCAGCCCTGTGCCCTGACTGGTCTTCCGCTATTGATTGCGGGTGTCCTGACTCCTGTTCTCAGAAAATTTCCCTTTTCTTTTTCCCTGATGTTGTTGGGAGCCTTGAGGGTTGGACTGATTTGGTCTACTCTAGCCAGATTTGCTACCCTGTCCTATCTGCATCCCTACTTGTGCTGATTTGGCAAGGATCTTCTCTTTTTTCTTGGCTTCCCAAACTTTCTCTCTTTCCTCTTTCTGCTTGTGCAAGTAATATTCAGCCCTGAGGGCCCTGCTTACACAGTCCGCCACTAAAGTAGGCGGTACTGGCCCACTATCAACTACTACAGCGATTTCTAGCCTGAACATGCCA
Organism: Antiaris toxicaria; assembly: GCA_035233585.1. NCBI lineage: Eukaryota > Viridiplantae > Streptophyta > Magnoliopsida > Rosales > Moraceae > Antiaris > Antiaris toxicaria. The sequence continues at coordinate 79,345,803 of CP141156.1, forward strand.
ATCATTTTCTGAATCTTTTCTCTTTCTGTTCGCACCACATATGGACATAACTGAGACAGCTGATCAAATCTGTGACACACTTCGCTCACAAACTGATTCCCCTGTTTTAGTTCAGTAAATTCTTTTTGTTGACGGTGAAGAGCAGCTAGATCATAGTATTTCTGGTTGAATTCCTCCAAAAATTCTTCCCATGTCATTGTGGTCACATCCCTCCTCATACGGACTGTATCCCACCAAAAACAGGCATCCTTTCTCAACACAAAGGACGCGTACAAAATCTTATCTTGATTAGTTAAATTCATGAAGTTGAGGATCTTTTGTAGCGAAGAAAGCCACTCCTCTGCCTCTAGTGGATCAATCGAACCTTCAAACTCTGGCGGCTTCATCTCACAGAAGCGTTCATACAAGTGTTCCTGATTCACCCTCAGTTAAGGCTGCTGAACTTCTGGAATGACTAGTGGCTCTGTTGGTACTGTCTCAATCGCCTAGGAAGCATTGCCCTCTTCTTGGGCTTGTCATTGTTGTTCCATTGTGGATAGTCATTGTCGTAGTTCAGCATTTTCTTTCATTTGGTTTTCGAGGAGAGCTTGTACCTCCTCCAACCTTTCAGCTAATGTAGGGCGTCGGCCTCTTCTTGCACTCATTTTGATCTCTTTCTTCTAACCTTATAAAATAACCAATAATTAGATTTTCCATAATTACTTTTAGAATTTTGGTAGGGAATTTAAACATATCATTCCATAGCACTTTCTTACATTATACATAGCATACACAACATTAGATCTATTATTACAACGTTTGTCTTAGCTTTTCCACACATACATACATATATATATATATTTACACATGTGGTGTATTGACCCACTTTTAGGATTCAACTATCCTATTCATTTTGCCCTGTCAAAAATTCCTTAGGGTCTTCATCCTCCTCATCTGAATCATCACTGGTAGTCGCTCCCTGATTACGAGTTGTATTTCCTCCTTGTCATGATTGACCAGCCTCGTGATCATTGGCCATAGGGGGTGGTCCATACAAACATGTCAATACCCCGTCTTCATGAGTTTGCTCCCAATTGGTGCTTTACCAAGCATTCTTATAATTGTGTTCTCTCAATTTTGATGGCACTAGTGAGGAAATCGCGTCTAGGGATGGAATGGAGCAGGCTTACTCTATGCTTCAACTCTGGGGTGAGTCCCTTCCAAAACATTTCAAGAAAATCTTCATCAGAAAAATTTGGGAGTGGGCATCTTTTAACCACATTCTCATCAAAGCTTACTGCATAAGTCAACATCGTATCTCCAGGTGTCATCTAAAATCTCTCTACTCTCTGAAGATAATCCCTTACATCTGTTATTTGAGGTAATGATGGTGAGGGTGTGCTCTCCTATCTAACCGGAGGATCTGGAGTCATCTCTGGGCTTCTTTGAAGGAATTGCTGCCTCATGGTCATGCAAAACTCAGCCCAACTAAGCCTCAACAAGGCCTCTAGATCGCAATATTCCCAATAAACTTAGGCGTCCCCTTGGAAAGTACTTACTACAAGAATGATCCAGTAATCTCTATCGATATCGCATGATCGACAAATCAGCTCCACAGTGTGTAGCCAATCATGTACTTGTGGTGACTGACGTCCTCCATCAAAAGTAGGGGGCAAGCAAGCTCTAAATGCCCAGGTAGCCTTGGCAAAAACTCTCGAGTCGATATGGTCTCGTCTGCCAACTACTGGTATATCAACTACTATAGGTAGGGGATGGCGTACTAGTGAAGGGGTTGGTGCCCTGGCAGTCTCTGGTACCACGACTCGGGGAACAATAGGGTTTGGCGGGCCTGGAAAGCGTATAGTCTGTTGTCGGGGCAGGGACGGTCTAATTATTGATTTGGTCCACACCCTTAGAGGACCCCTACCTTGATATGGATGTGGTCGGTAGGAAGGTGGCCTCGTCATCTGGCTCCTACATAAGGTTCACTTTATATAAATAAACACACTACTAATCATAAAGATAAACTTATCTTACTTGGATCGACGAATGGGATGCGCATCGGGCGTTGAGGGACATGGTCAACTGCTCTGATACTAACTGTGGCGGCCTGCCCCGAATTGAAGCTACAGTACTAGCATAGTAGAGCTTTAAAGTCCACTATGGTAGACTGTTACCTCAATGGGTCGCTAGTAACTTACTTATAGCTTGTTCTTGTTAAATTACCATTTGTAGTTAAGATGACTTTTATTCTGGAAACTGAGGGATTTTTTTTAAACTATTTGTGATTATAAACTGTAAAAACATAAGCATCATAGAACATAAGATTACTATCGTCATACTGGCCGTACATAATTTACATCATGATATAATTTCAAAATATAATTCAAAATCTGCTCTCAAAACATCATTCTAAATCTTGCTCAGTGAAAAACATTAGCAGGACCATTCTCCTTACCCAGCCCTAGAGGCAGATGCAATCCTGCTCCTCGTCCATCCATTGTCTACTGGTATACAGGTTTCTTACCTGTAAAATGAATAAACTGGTGAGCGACAGGCTCAGTAAGTTTAAACATACATACAGGAACATAAATCATAAAATCCTGAAAAAGTAATATTCACATGAATAGTAACTTTGAATTTTGACCATAAATAGTAAGATTGACTTTGATCGATACTATTCATGTCAACTGCGGTCTAAGCTACTACACAGATAGTTAGTACATTTTATGCTCAATTATGGCAATTCTTAAGTCTTAAGTGTTTATCTGATATTGAATTCTGATAATGGACCCTTGAATTGATCGTATCGTAGTGTGCGCATAACTGAGAGGGACTCTCGGGAGTAACCCACTAGCCAATCCTCTACAGTCTAACTATATCAGACTTCCAAACCGTGACGTATCACCAGCGGTTTGGAGTCCTATCATAACTATAGGAAAATAAATCGGTAAAAACGTATCAGAGTGGCGCAGCGGAACAATAAAAATTTTTAGATCGTTAAATATCTCATGATGCCATATACAATAAACCAACAACAATTAAAACTCATACCTCAAGGACGCCAATCTTGTAGGAGGAGAATGACCGGAGGCTTCAACCAACTAGCCTTCTCTACTATTCTCCAATTCCCGAATGGCTGAGTGTGTGGGCACTCTGAACCTCGATCGGTATGCTAGCACTACTAGTCTTCTTCCGACCACCCAGATCTCTAAAGAACTTATTGTCACGATGAGCTGTGCAACAATAAGCCCACTCACCTGAGAGTCTGTGGTCTAAGAAAACTAGAATGGCAGGACCTCTATTTACAGACCTGCATGAGGTGATTCTCTGAATTTGAATTGGACTAGGAAAAGATATTTTCCCTTATCCATAACCATAAAAATCTGAATTTTCTATGGGAGATTCTCAACTATAAAATTCGGCCATTATGGATAAATCCAATCCAAATCTAAACAAGATTTTAACTAGAATTTTATCTCCCCTTTTTCAACCAAAAAATCCGAAATTCCTAGGAGAAAATCTCCTCAAAAAATTCGTCCACTTTTAGGATAAGGGAGAATCAAAATTCCACTAGGATTTTCAACCTTGAATCTTATCTCAACCTTATCCAAAATAACCGAATTTTCCTAGGAGATTTCCTCCATAATTTCGGCCACTTTTCAGGGAAGGAGAGAATCCAAATTCAACTAGGATTGAAACTTGAATTTTTCCTTTGAACCTTATCCACAAAAACCGAAATTCCATTGAGGATTATCCTCAAAATTTCGTCCATAATTTGTTAGGATTCAGATTCAAAATTCAAGTAGGACTCTAACAAGATTATCCTCTCCAAATCCAACTCAAATTCGAATTTCAAACCTTGTGGATTTTCCACAACAAATTTGAATCCCACTTGGACTGTGATTCAAAATTTAAATTTCAAATTTCAAATTCTAATTTCAAATTCAAATTTCAAATTCGAATTTCAAATTCAAAATTCAAATTTCAAATTTCAAATTTCAAATTTCAAAATCCACAAAACGATTGTGTTTCAAATTCTTGTTCTCATGGATAATTTTCTACAACTCCAATCCAATCTCAAATAAAGTCATGGCAACTTTATTTGGAGTTCGAATAATTGTGTACTCTATTATCCAAAACAAAATCTGAATCCAACCGGAGAGAATCTAGTCTACCATCCTAATCCTGTGTCATCACCATCTATGCATAATAAACCAGCCAATATCATACACAAATCAATTTGCGAAACGTTAAGGAATTATGTGGAGCTAGTAGAGGGACTGATTGGACATATATAATCGGGCTCCCGCAAATCCATATGATCATCATTCTTTTACCGAACAACTCAATCATATGATCACTAGTTTCAGAGTCACACCACTATAAACCTGAAACTGAACTCCCAATTATATACCGTATTACGTAAGCCTGTGACAAGCTATCGTCCAATGACCTTGTCATGTATGCAGAACCCTCATATGATATCCATGATCAGCCTTAGGCTAAAGTCCGTTTAATCCTACTGATCAGGCTATCTTAAAGTTCCATTATACTACCGAATAAAGAAAATGATTATTCACCATATGTGAATAAGAAGTCATCCACCCAGCAGACGACCCAAGGCCTTGTCCATTTTCACATTCAGTATAATGCCTTTAAGAGGATACCCTTAACTCCTCATTAGAGCTATGATTCCAATATCTGTAAACGAACCCTTCATCGTATACAAGTCATGCACCCAACAAATCGGTCTATAAGGTTACTACCTCTGAGACGCTTTAGCCATTGGAACATCAAAGTACATAAGTCATATACATGAAGCTATCCTTTTACTCAGGATTAAGGTTACTGCATAATGAACGTCAAAAGCAGATTGATCCACTCAAAGCGGACTTCGTAGATCAATCACGCTTTAGTCCCGGTCTAATATGTCACCACTAAGCAATATATCCATGTCTTTACTTGGGAGTCCAGCTCCAGACAGTCAAGACAAACCGTCCCCTCCAAGGCTTTAGACAACATAATAGTCTTAACATGAGTTAGATGCTCGGTCTAACCCAACAGACTACAGACCATAGTTTAGACTACTAACTTTAGAACATTGCCTTCTCGCATACAAAAATCCATTGCATGCAACGTTCTAACAGTTTAACACAAGCAATCAGGGAGCCATATTTGCTTACATTTACTTTAACATGTAAATAAGATGAGGACAGATAGCAATGTAATGAATAACCTCTATATATAATTTTATTATCCAGTTCAAAATAAATACATCAAAATGTCTCTAATGCTTCGGGCATTTCCTAACAATAACTGAATCTAAGAAACCTCTACCTGTGTGGGATGCTGGTACGCCAATACTGATTTAATTTCTGAGTTTCTAGTGGTTCCTGACCGGTGGCAATTATGCTGCCTCTAGGGTCTGGAACTCTCTATAATTTATTCTATTGTTTTCTTATGATTTTATCTCTTATGTTAATGTGCATACAGCACCTGACTACTAAATTTCTGTCATCTATATCACATAAACATACTGAGTAAATTCATGCTACAGACAAATAAATGTTTGAACTTACCGATATTTTGCTAACGATTCCTTTCCTGAGTCAACCGGCTTCCTTAATTCACCTTTTGGTTGCTTTCCTATAACCGAAATAAATTACGGTTATTTTTACTATTCAGTTCATATCTAAAATATAGTGAAAGTATAAAATTTCTAATTGGAACTCTTAATTATTCATTTTGAGATTCATATTTTTAATTCTGTAATTATTATACTGCGTGAAATACTATTCTGCACCTTAACATCCCTTTTCTGAACTTTTTGACAAAATGGCCATTTTGCCCCTAACTTTTAGCAAAATGACCATTTCGTCTTTAGCTGGATTTTTCCCTCGTTTTCATGACTTATGGCTCTATTTTTGCCTTTAGAAATTTAATAAAATTATTCTGAGGCTTTTACGGCCTTTTTATGGCAATTAAGAAAATTTTGGTGAAAATGACCATTTTGCCCCTAACAGAACTATAAAACGACAAATCCTCGTTTTATCATTTTATCTAGGTTTTCTGATCCCAAAAATCCTAAAATAATGTTTCTTAGGTCTTACCGAGCTTTTACGATATTTTCTGCCAAAACGCTTGGGTTACTATTCACCGACCCTCGGGTGGTACTATTCCAACTCTCGGGGTCGTTTCTCGTTTTTCTAGCCTTTCAGGACCTCAAATGGCTATTTCACTAGCTATGTAATCGCCCCTTATTCTCTTCTCGAGTTTAGGTTCCCGAGGGGGCTCGGGTTTTCGGTTCCCGACCCTATTTTTAGCCCTCGTTTACCAAATTGCCCTACGGATGTCCTGAAAATTTCGGTAGCATTTCTACTGAATTTCTAGGTTCCCGGCGTTTAGGAAACGCCTTGAAACAATCTATCCTATTCTACCCTGCCAAGTACTATACTACAAACCTAATTTTACATAAAAGTTACAAACTTTTTACGTAAAATTACACAATAACACTTACTCGTTTTTAACGGGATTTCAACTTGTTCTTTATCATTTTTAGGCCCGATTTTATACACCATTTACACATTCACATGGCTTAACAAAACTTTCTCATTTCCACTAAACCTATACACGGTTTTCTTTGCCAAAATACACACCAAACTTTATTTTTCCTTATTCCTCACTTTATGTATCATTTCATCACACATTACATTACAAAATCCTAGCATAAACCATCAAAATTTCATACATTAACCCCATAAAAGCCACAGATTTTCCTTGGAAAATGAACCTCAAAATTTTGTTTTCATTTCCATTTCTTTTCCTTATTTTCTACACATGAATAATGTCATCTTTAAAAATACAATTTCACCAACACAAACCACATTTTTCCTCTTTCTTCTACACGGTTTTTAGTTGAAAAACAAGCACCAACATTTGGTGTTTTTCAATTTCATTTCATCCATTTCTTTTATTTCCTTTCCACATACTTTTTAACACTAAAAACCAAACAAAACATCATGAAAATTTTATCTTTCCAAACCCAAATAACCCCACGGTTTTGATGAAAGAAAACACATACAAAACTTGCTTTTCATGCTCATGATTTCACACTTGTTTTAATCATTCACCATTTACACACTTTCAAGTATAAATCAATGAAACAAAAACTAATTTTTCTCACTTTAAATCAGCCCATACCACACAGTTTTTCTTCATGAAAAACAAGAAGAAATCATGCCAAAGGAGAAGATTACCTTGCTTGCTTGATAACTTGAACTTTGGGATGAATTTTTCACACTTTCTTGCGCTAAACTTGAAGAAAATTTTTTGATTTCAATGGGGGAGGTGCATAGCTGCTCTAATGGCTGAAAACCAGATTTTTTTTCTAGTTTTTAAGTCCCCATAACCGTGTACTTAAGCAGCCAAAAAGGGGGGACTAAGTTACAATTGATTTAAGGGTCTTTTTGTAAACTTTTTGTGTAAATTTTCTACTCTTTAGGGGCTATTTTGCAATTAATCAAAGATGGCCAGATTTTTTCCGATTTTGGCCCCAAAATCCGCCACCTACATGCCCTAGAATCCTCTTGAATTTTTGCTTAAGTTTCCTTTGACTTTTCTAGTTGACTTTCAATCCTAGCTATTGAATTTTCTTGACTTTAAACCCTAGCCCTTGGATTGGAATGTATTCTTACTTCCTTTCAAAGATTAACACTCAATCTTTGACTCCTTATATATATTTAGAGTCAAATTTTGACCAAAAGTCAAACTGAAAATTTTTGCACCAAAATCACTTGGGCAAGTTCCTGAGGTTATCCGCGCAATCGGTTTCCTTATTTCACTCAGGTTTGCCTAAAAATCAATACTGTAAGTGTTTCGTCCTTTAGTGGTTTACAGTATATTTTTAAAATGTTTGAAACCGAAAAGGCATCTTTTATCCCATTTTGGTTCGGTAAAATTTTCCGTTTCTGATCACACTCTTGTTAGCACTGTCCAAATATTTCATCGCATTCTAAATAATATTAAAACATATGTTTTACAGTTTTACGCATAGAAATCATAGAGTACACAAGTTATATAAAATTTCTTGGAACAGGAAAATTTCTCGTTTGTGACACCTAGAGCCCATCAAATTATACATATTGCTGCACCATTTGAATGGTATTGGGTTTGATCTCAAAATTGTTGGCTGCCACAGCTAGTCTGACAATGCTTGATTCTGTCCCATCAATGATGTTCTTACGTAATCGGACATTATCCTTTGTTGGTCAGGTTCGACCATGACTGGTAGTTGAGCTAACTCTTCTTCTCTTTGTCTACGTTTAGCACTAAGACTTCGAAGAGTTAATCTTTCAATCTCAGGATCTTCTTCGAAAAACTCGGATGGATTGTTTTGGGTCATAAACTGATCCAAGTGCCTGAAATAACAACACAAAAGAAAAGATATAAAATAAAATAAAATGGAAAATTAAAATTAAAATAAAAAGAATGGATAGATTAATAGGGATTAAGCATTCCTAATATCCTAGTCCCCGGTAACGGTGCCAAAAACTTGATAATGATCTCCTACCTTATAGATCTTCTAGGCAAGTGCACCTATCAATTTCTATAGTATAGTGGATAAAATATCAAGTGTCGATCCCACAGAGACTATTGATTACTAGTACTAACTCTTTTCTTATTATCTATCTTATAAATTTCGATTGATAATGGTCAATTCAAATAAAAATAAAATAAAGATAAACCTAACCAACACAAATCAAAACTGAACAGCAATAAATCAAGAAGAAAACAATTCAAACAAGCAATACCCAGATAATGAATCCCCCTATAATGTCTATCGTACTTAAACCATTAATGCACCAATTTATCTGCACCTCATTAGACCATGGAAATTCCTTAATTATGCTAATATCTTTCTCAAGATTATTAACAACTAATCCCAGATTGATTAATTGAAATCTCTTTCTAATTAAAACCCCCAAAATTGCATTAATCAATCAATGAATTTCTCTATCAGGTTTGACCCTAATCCAGAATATTTACATTGTCCTATCTCTAGAATCACGTGCAACTCCTTCCAATTATGCTAGATCAATTCATGCATAGGATTTCTCAATCACAATTGCATGATATCAAACATGAATCAATATACCGGTAAATATTAATTCAATACAATAACACATAATTAAATCTTAATGAAATATGCAAGATAAATTGAATTGAATAAAGATCAAATAACAATATTCATTCTAGGGTTCATTCTATCTAGGGATTAAATAAATCAATTCATGATCAATAAAATAACAGCACTCCAATTCAATTGAATACAAAGAATAAATGAATCCATGAAAGAAAATCCCTTTTCACTCTAGTGAAATCCAATTTGAATTGATAGATTGTTGCTTGTGGGAATGATTCTCTCTCTAATCTACCTCCTCTCTGCTGTTCAAGGGTTTTCTTTTGCAATTTGGCGGCTCTCCCTTTCAAATAATAGATTCTGCCCTTTTTATAGCTCAAAATCCAGCTTCCCGCTCAATACACGATCTTCGACATGGTCTCAGGTCGTTCTTACATGAGTGTGTACAAGGCAACACGGGCGTGTGTACTCCAGACACGGGCGTGTATTAGTTAAAATCATCCAACATGCCCAGATTCCCAAAAATATGACCTTTCACACGTTCAACAATCCGATTAGTACACAGCCACTTACACGGACATGTACCTGACAGTGTTCTTCACACTTTGTACAAAAAGGCTTCAAACTACTCCAAATTTGTTGCTCTCATTTCTTGAATTAGGACTTGAAAACAAAATATTAATCGATCAAGTGCAAATGTCCATGAGGATATCCCTAAACAAAGCAATAATGGCCTAAATATTGTGTTAAAAGTATGTGCATTCTAGCGCTTATTACCAAGCTATAGGCAATGCTTGCAGCCGTGGGCTACAGAACAAGCAAGGGCTGCAGCCCTTGCCAAGGCCCACAACTCGTCTCCTAGTATACACCTTGAAGTGCCGGTCGGTTGGTGTACTATCCCCAAGTTGGTTCTCGTATTTTGTGCCAAAATCCCAATTTATCCATTAGGATCTAAAAAAAAATTTGAATCCTAATTAAAATGGGATTTTCGACACATAGAAAAAATTCAATCATTAAATTAAATTTAACTCTTGGGAAAAACAAAATTATGCCTTTAATATTCATCTCATCCATAAACAATTATATAAAATTCGTATATCGTTATTGGTGTACAAAAATTTTTAAAAATTTGAAGAGACAAAACAAATAAAAATAAAATCCATGGGAAAATTATAGTGACAATAAACTGCTCTCATGGTTATATGAATAATATTAGATAGAAATTTTCAAAATTCTAAGGAATCAAGACTAGAAAATTTGAGCATGTTTATATTAATTTTAAAAATTAAAATAATTACATACACCATACATAATAAAGGAAATCTAGAATATCACTCTCTAAATATCAAATTCATACATCAAGGAGAAAAACAATAGTTTAATATATGCCTATGATATAACCATGAGTTGGCTCTAATACCAATTGTAGGAAAAAAATAGTAAGATATCCACAACAGAATTTTAAAACCTTTTCAATATTGTTAAAAACTCGTATTGCAATATAAAATAAATCATTTAATAATCATTATACCTTTAGAGTAGATCACCAGAAATGTCAGAGGATATAAACAAGAGGCTTTAATCAACTAGCTTTCTTTACTTTTCTTCAATTCTTGAATAGTGAAATGTGTGGGCACTCATTTCGTCGATCGGTATTCTAGCACGGCTTATCTCTTTCTAACGACATAGATCTCTGAGAATTTATTATTATTAATGAAATGTATAATAATAAATTTACTTACCTGAGAATCTGTAGTCTAAAGAAAATAGGAGTCCTAATTGTCCTATTTATAAATTTGTATTAGGTGGCTTTCAGAATTTGAATAGGACTCAAGAGAAGATTTTTCTCTCTCCACTAAACCCCAAGGCCAATTCTCCCTTAGGCAAAAGCCCTTAAAAAATTCAGCCACACCAAGGGGCAAAACATTCGAAATTCAAATAAGATACTAGATAAGTTTTTTCTATCTCCTCTCCACAAAAAATCTGAGTTTTCCATAAGAGATTTCCATATAAAAAATTTGACCCTTGTTTGAATTTGTGATTTAAAATTTGATTTAAATTTTAAACTTTACAAATCATGTAATTTTGTCTACAAGAATAATTTTTCATAACTCTAATTTAAATTCTAATAAAATCATAGCAACTTTATTTGAAATTCAAATAAATGTTTAATCTTTTATCCAAAATAAAATTCAAATTAGGAGAAAATCTTGTCTTCCAATTCCTTAAAGAAATCTGCCCCCTACTTTAATGTCAGGACGAGATTTTGTTTAATTTAAATTCAAATAGGATGATTATTTAAATTTCAAATATTTATATAAACAAGATTTTCAAAATTCAAATCAATCCCATATTAATCTTTTAAAAGACAAATATGGTTAATTTAAATTTCAAATCTTATCTTTCAAAATAAATATTTACCCAAATTAAATATTTATCATATTTATTGAATAATATAAATTATAATTTTGCCTTTGGTTATTGGAAAATTATAAAATATACACAGTGAAATTTTAAAATTTTTTTCAAAGATTATTAAAACTCATATTACCGTATACAATAAATTATCAATAATCAAATATATCTTTCGAAGAAAACACTTAGGATGCCAGAGTCAACGTCAAGAACCCTAGAGGACAACAACAGGAAGGGCTTTAAACTAACTAGCCTTCTTTGTTATTCTCTAATTTGAAGACAATTGAATGTATGGGCACCTGTTTCCTTGATTGGTATTCAGTACGGCTTGTCTCTTTTCAACCACTCAGATTTCTGAGAATTTATTATCATGTGATTTATACAGTAATAAATTCGTTCATATAAGAGTTTGTGGTTTAAAGAAAATAAGAGTACAAAAACTCCTATTTATAAAATTACATGAGGTGACTTTTCAATTTTGAATCGGACCAAGAAAAGATTTGTCTCACCTATTCAAACCCCTAATGGCCGATTCTCCCTTAGGTGAAAAACCCTAAAAAAATTTGACCACCTATGTGTGAGGAGATTCAATATTCAAACATGATTCAAAACAAGATTTTTCCTCACCCTTATCCACACAAAAATCCAAATTTCCTCTAAGGGGAGCCTTAAAAAATTCAGTTTATACTAGGTAAGGGGATTCAAAATTCAAATAGGATTCATAAAATATTTTTCTATTTCCTTCCTTTTGAAAAATCCAAATTTGTCCTAGGAAAAATCCCTTTCAAAATTTCGGTTTTAATCCTTTGAATTCTGATTCAAAATTTGATTCAAATTTCAAACTCCAATTAAAATTCAAATAAAATCATGACAACTTTATTTAAAATTTAAATAATCATATAATCTCTTATATAAAACAAAATTCATATTCAAATTAGGAAAAAATCTTGTCTTTCATCTTTATCCTTATGGACGCCACCTATTACCATGCAAGGATAAGATTTTATTCAATTTAAATTCAAATCAGATAATCTTTTAAATTTCAAATATTTATTTTAAGACAAGATTTTCAAAATTCAAATTAATCTCATATTTGATTTTCAAACCAAATACAATTAATTTAAATGTCAAATCTTATCTTCCAAAATACATATTAATTAAAAATTTATCCTATTTATTGAATAATGAAAAATTACAATTTTGCTATCTCAACACATAGAAAAAACGCCTAAACCCTTGTGGAGAGTGATGTGGACTTTTCTCACGACTAAATGTAAAACAAAAAGTCACAAGAGAATATCCCAATCAACTACTATATTTAAGGAATTATATAGAGCTAGCAATGAGACTGATTGGACATATATAATCGGGTTCCTATGAATTCTTATAATCATTATTATATACTAAACAACTCAATTACATGATCACTAATTTCAAGATTATTCCACTATAGACTTGAAATTAAACTCCCAATCATGCTGCAAATTATGCAAGCCTTGGAAAAGACACCGTCCAATGACCTTGTCATCAATGCAAAACCCTCATATGATATCCATGATCAACTTAGGTCAAAGTCCATTCAACCTTTTGATCACACTATTTTAAAGATCCATTATACACCCGATAAGAGAATAATTATCCACCACATGTGGACAATAAGTCATCTGCAAATCAAACAACCTAAGGCCTTGTTCATTCATACCAATCTAGTATGATGTTTTTAAGAGGATAACCTTAACTCTATATAAGAGTTATGATTCCTTATCTATAAGCAATCCCTCTGTCATATCAGTATTGTGTACGCAACAAACTGATCCATTAGCTTACTACCTCTGAGATGTCTTGGCCTTTAGAACATCAAAGCATACTAGCCACATACACAAAGCTGTTTACTTACTCAGGATTAAGGTTGTTACACAATGAACATCAAAAGCAAATCAATTCACTCATCACGAACAACGTAGATCAATCATGCTTTAGTCTCAATCCAATATGTGACCACCAAATAATGTATCTATGTCTCTACTTAGAAGTCAAAGCTTCAAACAGTCAAGACAAACTGCCCCCCAGATTGGCCTTAGAGAACATAATAGTCTTAACATAAATTAGATGCTCACTTTAATCTCATAGACTACGAACTATAGATTTAGAGCACTTACTCTAAAATGTTGTCATCTCGCATATAAAAGATCACTATATGCAACATTTTAGCAGTTTAACACAAGCAATCAATAAGCCATATTTACTTACATTTACTTTAACATGTAAATAGATTGAGGACTTTTAGCTATGTAATGAATAACCTTTAAAATATTTTACTAATCAGCTCAAAATAAATGAAATACATTAAAAATATCTTTCTTACTTAGGGCACACCTAACATTAGCACCTAGAGAAAAATGCCCACAACCGAAAATAGGTGAGCTAGATTTTTCTTTTCACTAAATGCAAGAATACAAGAAAAAAAAAAACCTAATTAATTACCATCTATTAAGGAATTATGTGAAGCTAATAAAGAGACCGATTAGACATATATAAAGTGGGTTATGATAAGTCATATAGCTATTATTCTATACTAAATAAACCCATCACACAATTATTAATTTTAGAGTCACCATTATAAATCTAAAATTGTGTTCTCAATTACATACTATATTACACAAGCCAGTGATTAGCTATTGTCTAATGATCTTGTTATGTATGCAACACTCTCATATGATATTTCGTGATCAACCTTAGGTCAAAGTTTGTTCAACCTATTAATCATTCTATCTTGAAGATCCATTATACACCTAATTAAGAAAATAATTATTTACCATATATGAATAAGAAGTCATTTTTCAAACAAACAACCCAAGGCCTTATCCATTTTTACATCTAGTATAATGCTTTGAAGAGGATAACCTTTACACCTCATTAAAGCTATGATTCCAATATTTATAAACAAACACTCCATCGTATACAAATTATACACCCAATGAACCGGTTTATAAGCTTACTACCTCTGAGACACTTTAGCCATTGGAGTATCAAAATACACAAGTCATACACATAAAGTGATTCACCTACTCCGTATTAAGATTATTGCATAATGAACGTTAAAAGTGAATTAATTCATTCAAGCAGACTACGTAGATCAATTGCACTTTAGTCCAAGTTTGATTCATCAACACCAAATAACATATCTATATTTCTACTCGAAAGTTAAGGCTCTAGATAGTCAAAATAAACCATTTCCCCAATTGACTTTAGATAATATAATAGTCTTAACATGAGTTAGATGCTCACTCTAACTCCATAGACTACGGATTATAAATTTAGACTGTTTACTTTAAAACATTGTCTTCTCGCATATAAAAATCTATTATATGCAACATTTTAACAGTTTAACAACAAGCAGTCAGTGAGTCATATTTGCTTACATTTACTTTAATATGTAAATAAGATAAGAACATATAACAATATAATGAATAATCTCTAATATATTATTAATCAGTTAAAAATAAGTGAAAAACATTATAATATCTTTCTCACTTAAAACATTCCTAACATATTCAAAGTCTTAAAACTAATTCTTTCAGAACAAGACCATCTTAAAATTTGAGAAAACAATTGATCCTTAGATTTCTTTACAGAAGATTTACTGATTAGTGGGGCACACTCATAGGCCCATACTTGAAAAGCAAACCACAACCCAAACAATTTGTAAGTTTACTTTCCACAATTCTTCTTTCCCCTAAGATCAAGACCAGCCTCACCAAAAATATTTTGATCTCCACCGTACAATGTTTTAGATGCTAAAACCATAGACTTCATAAGCATCTCGAAGGCAGCCTTCCCCACAAAACATCACTAAAATGATCGCTATCTACAATGTGAAAAATCCCCTCAACAACACACTACTTCCCAAACTTTCCAAAAACAAAGTAAGGTAACAAATAAATTAAAGCTACATTCACAACATCCTCATCACTCTAAAAAATTTTATTATTAAATGTATTTTGAATGTCACACCTCCTAACATGCCTATCGTAATTAGAAAAATATAAGTCCTCAACCGTGTCCCCACGTTAACATCAACAAAATCAGTTTAATCAATAATATCAACACCTTTTAGCCTACTAATCAAAATGAAGTCTTTGATCGAAAACCTAATTCTCGTCTTACCAAACTTAAACCACTTCTCTTGCTCACTTGGATGATACACTTCATGGCACATTACCATATGCAGAAGCTGATTTTAATTCACACACTGGTATATCAAGAAAATTACCAAAAACAATAGCTCGAAACAATTTCTTCTGAGAATCTATCAACTTGTTGTCAATGTCCTTAATAACTCTATAACTACAATGCAAATCCAACTTCCCATCAATAATCTAATTAGCATCAATCCTGTAACACCAAAGCTGTATAAGAAATCAGAAAATAATCTATACGAACATATAAAATAACCACAGCAAAAGGAAAAAAAATACAAAAACTAAACCAATCTAAAAACAATAGTTAAAACCAAAAACAACAATTAAATAATAAATTCAAACAAAATACAAAAAACAAATTCAAAGCAACAAAGAACGAATAAATCTTCTATAAAATATATTAAATATTCTACTATAAAATTTCAATAGTAAACAAGTAGCAAAACCAAAAAATTATGTAGATATCAAAAAATTAAAAAAAAAAGATTAGAAAAAAAAAATTACAAACAAAAACTCAAAAATATGAAAACAAAAAAACAAAATGACAAGCAAAAATACCTGCAATGGAAGTCTAGTTGGAGTAGGAATGTCAAAATCACCACCAATAATAGCCTTAGTGTTAGGAATGCCCTAAGCGAGAAAGATATTTTTATGTATTTCAATTATTTTAATCTAATTTATAGTATAATAGAGGTTGTTCATTATATTGTTTTATGTCCTCATCTTATTTACACGTTAAAGTAAATATAGGCAAATATGGTTCATTGACCACTTGTTGTTAAACTATCAGAATGTTGCATACAATGGACTTTTTTATGTGAGAAGATAATATTCTAAAGTAAGCAGTATAAATCTATAGTCCGTGGTCTATAAGGTTAGAGTGAGCAACTAACTCATGTTAAGACTATTATGTCATCTAAAGTTAATTGGGGGGATGGTTTATCTTGACTATCTAGAGCATCAACTCCTGAGTAAAAACATAGATATGTTGCTTGGTGGTGAAATATTAGAATGGGACTAAAGTGCAATTAATCTACATAGTCCACTTGAATGAATCAATTCACTTTCATCATTCATTATGCAATGACCTTAATCCTAAGTAAGCGAATCACTTTATGTGTATGACTTGTATACTTTGATTTTCCAAAGGCTAAATCGTCTCAAAGGTAGTAAACTTATAGATCAATCCGTTAGGTATATGACTTGTACACGATGGAGGGTTTTTTTGTTAGGAAATGCCCTAAGCATTAGAGACATTTTGATATATTTATTTTGAACTGGATAATAAAATTATATATATAGAGGTTATTCATTACATTGCTATCTGTCCTCACTTTATTTACATATTAAAGTAAATGTAAGCAAATATGGCTCCCTGACTGCTTGTGTTAAACTGTTAGAATGTTGCATGCAATGGACTTTTGTATGCGAGAAGACAATGTTCTAAAGTTAGCGGTCTAAACTATGGTCTGTAGTCTATGGGGTTAGACCGAGCATCTAACTCATGTTAAGACTATTATGTTATCTAAAGCCTTGGAGGGGACGGTTTGTCTTGACTGTCTGGAGCTGGACTCCTAAGTAGAGACATAAATATGTTGCTTGGTGGTGACATATTAGACCAGGACTAAAGCGTGATTGATCTACGAAGTCTGCTTTGAGTGGATCGATCTGCTTTTGACGTTCATTGTGCAGTAACCTTAATCCTGAGTAAAAGGATAGCTTCATGTATATGACTTGTGTACTTTGATGTTCTAATGGCTAAAGCGTCTCAGAAGTAGTAAGCTTATAGACCGGTTTATTGGGTGCATGACTTGTATACGATGAAGGGTTCGTTTACAGATATCGGAATCATAGCTCTAATTAGGAGTTAATGGTATCCTCTTAAAGGCATTATACTAAATGTGAAAATGGACAAGGTCTTGGGTCGTCTGCTAGGCGGATGACTTCTTATTCACATATGGTGAATAATCATTTTCTTAATTCGGTAGTATAATAGAACTTTAAGATAGCCTGATCAGTAGGATTAAACGGACTTTGGCCTAAGGCTGATCATGGATATCATATGAGGGTTCTGTATACATGACAAGGTAATTGGATGATAGCTTGTCACAGGCTGACGTAATATGGTATATAATTGAGAGTTCAGTTTCAGGTTTATAGTGGTGTGACTCTGAAATTAGTGATCATATGATTGAGTTGTTCGACAAAGAATGATGATCATATGGATTTGTGGGAGCCCGATTATATATGTCCAATCAGTCCCTTTACTAGCTCCACATAATTCCTTAACGTTTGGCAAATTGATTTGTGTATGCTATTGGCTAGTTTATTATGCATGGATGGTGTTGACATAGGATTAGAATTGTAGACAAGATTCTCTCTGGTTGGATTCAGATTTTATTTTAGATAATAGAGTACACAATTATTCGAACTCCAAATAAAGTTGTCATGATTTTATTTGAGATTGGATTGGAGTTGTAGAAAATTATCCATGAGAACAAGAGTTTGAAATACAACTGTTTTGTGGATTTTGAAATTTGAATTTTGAAATTTGAAATTTGAAATTTGAATTTTGAATTTTGAATTTTGAATTTGAATTTTGAATTTTGAAATTTGAAATTCGAATTTTGAAATTTGAATTTGAAATTCGAATTTGAAATTTGAATTTGAATTTGAAATTTAAATTTGAAATTTGAAATTTGAAATTTGAATTTGAAATTCGAATTTGAAATTTGAAATTCAAATTTTGAATTTTGAAATTCAAATTTTGAATCACAGTCCAAGTGGGATTCGAATTTGTTGTGGTAAATCCATAAGAAATGAAATTCGAATTTGAGTTGGATATGGAGAGGAAAATCTTATTAGAATCCTACTTGAATTTTGAATCCAAATCCTAACTAAAGTTGGATGAAAATTTTGAGGATTATCCTCAATAGATTTTCAGATTTTTTATGGATAAGGTTCAAGGAAAAATTCACGTTTCAATCCCAGTTGAATTTGGATTCTCTCCTCCCAGATAATGGCCGAATTTTGGAGTGAATCTCCTAGGAGATTTTCAGTTATTTTGGATAAGGATGAGATAAGATTCAAGCTTGAAAATCCTAGTGGAATTTTGATTCTCCCTTATCCAAAAGCGGCCGAATTTTTGTGGAGATTTTCTCCTTAGAATTTTCAGATTTTTTGGTTGAAAAAGGGAGATAAAATTCTAGTTAAAATCTTGTTTAGATTTGGATTGAATTTATCCCATAATGGCCGAAATTTGTTGGGATTTTCCCTTGGATAATTTTGGATTTTATGGTTGTGGATAAGGGAGAATATCTTCTCCTAATCCAATTCGAATTCAGAGAATCACCTCATGCAGGTCTAAAAATAGAGGTCTTGCCACTCCAGTTCTCTCAGACCACAGACTCTCAGATGAGCAGGCTTATTGTTGCATAGCCCACCGTGACAATAAGTTCTTTAGAGATCTAGGTGGTCAGAAGAAGACTAGTAGTGTTAGCATACCGATCGAGGTTCAGAGTGCCCACACACTCAGCCATTAAGGAATTGGAGAATAGTAGAGAAGGCTAGTTGGTTGAAGCCCTCCAGTCATTCTCCTCCTGCAGATTGGCATCCTTGAGATATGAGTTTTAATTGTTATTGGTTTATTGTATATGGCATCATGAGATATTTAACGATCTGAAAAAATTTTATTGTTCCACTGTGTCACTCTGATACATTTTTACCGATTATTTTTTCCTACATTTTTTACAAATATTGAAATTATAGCCCTAATGAAAAGTAAAGGTTATCCTCTTCAAGGCATTATACTAGATGTGAAAATAGATAAGATCTTGGGTCGTTTGCTTAGCAAGTGAGTTCTTATTCACATATGATGAATAATCATTTTCTTGATTAGGTATATAATAAATTTTTAAGATAATGTGATTAACAGTTTAAATGGACTTTGACCTAATGTTGATAACGGATATCATATGAGGGTTTTGCATACATGATAAGGTCATTAGATTATAATTTATCACTAGCTTGCGTAATATGATATATAATTGAGAGTACAGTTTCAGGTTTGTAGTGGTGTGACTCTAAAACTAATAATTGTGTGATGGATTTATTTGGTATAGTATAACAGTTATATAGATCATTGGAGCCTACATTATGTATGTCTAAACGGTCCTTTTACTAACTCTGCATAATTCCTTAATGCATGATAATTAACTAGAGTATTCTTTACTGCTTGTATTCTTGCATTTAGTAAAGAGAAAAATTTGGATCACATATTTTAAGGTATAGGCATTTTTCTCTAAAAGCCAACGGGAAAATTGTAATTTTGTTTTATTTAATAAATAGGATAAATATTTAATTTGGCTAAATATTTATTTTGGAGGGTATGATTTGAAATTTAAATTAAGTGTTTTTGTCTTTCAAAGTTAGATATGAGATTTATTTAAATTTTGAAAATCTTATTTATATAAATATTTTGAAATTTAATAGGTTATCTTATTCGATTTTGAATTGAACAAAATATTATTCTAGCACACTTGTAGGTGGCGGATTTTGTTGAATTTAGAAGACAAGATTTCCTCCTAATTTGATTTTTATTTTGGATAAAAGATTACACAATTGTTTAAATTCAAATAAATTTACTATGATTTTATTTTAAATTTAAACTTGAGTTATGAAAAATTATCCACGTAGACAAAACCACTAGATTTGTAGAGTTTGAAATTTGAATTAAATTTAAAGTGGCCAAAATTTTTAAAGCAAATTTAGGGATGAAATTTGGTTTTTGGTGTAGGGAAGAGAGAGAAATTTTTTGTCTAAAATCCTGTTTGAATTTTGAATCCCCCTTCCTTATGGTGGCCAAATTTTTCAAGTATTTTCCTAAAGGGAGAATCGGCCTTTGGGTGAGGGGGAGAGAAAAAAATCTTTTCTTGAGTTTTATTCAAATTTTTAAAGCCAACTAATGCAATTTTATAAATAGAACTCTTAGGACTCCTATTTTCTTTAGACCATAGACGCTCAAGTAAGTATATTTATTATCATACCTCTTACTGATAATAATAAATTCTTAGAGATATGGGTGGTTCAAAAGAGCTAAGCTGCACTAGAATACCGATCGAGGAAATGAGTCCCTACACACCCACCATCCGAGAATTGGAGAATAGTAAAAAAAGTTAGTTGGTTGAAGTTTTTTGGTCACATCGTCCAGCATTCTTAGTGATCTCGTTTGAAGGTGTAATAATTATTGAATAATTTATTATATATGACAATACGAGCTTTTAAAGATTTTTAAAATTTTATAAAATTTCACTGTACATGTTTTACTATTTATCCTACACTTAAAAGTACCAGGAGAATGCACAATCAAAGCATTGGGAACTTTTTCCTTAGTACCACCACCAACATTATCAACATCTGGAAGTTTTACCTCAAAAACTGACGGAATAGAAGAACCACCACCACAACCAACATTAGAACCTACATGAACACCATCTTCCTCAAAATTAGAAAAATCATTTTTAGCAACTGGTGTTTTCATCTAATTTGCAGGTTTTATGAACCTTTTACTAGATGAAAAAAAAATTATTAACATCAGATTCAACAACTTTTTTCCTCTTTCGTGTTTTAGCTGTAGCGAAAACCCTAGAAACTCAAACTAAAAAAAAAAAAAAACTAACTCATAGAAATCACCGAGAGCAAAGAAGAAATTTAGAAAAGGAAAAACAGAAAATCAAATCACAAAAATAAAAAATCGAGGAACGATCGATAGAGCAAAGAGAAAGAAAGTTAGAGGGAGAAACGAACGAAAATTAGAACTTACATTAAGAGATTTAGAGGAGAAGAGAGAGAGAGAGAGTGAGTGAGAGAGAAACAAAATTGGAACTGACAGTAAGAAAGAGAGAAAGAGTGAAATTAAGTGAGAGGGAGAAAAAAGAAAGAATGAGAGGAAAACTGTTAGTTAAAACTTAATCAAGGGTAAAATTGAAAATTAATTATTTCTTTTTCTTGAGAAATTATTATCAAAAAAATCCATTTTTAGAACCTTGTGTTAAAATATGTTCATTTTTTAATTTTATTTTGTAAATGTCTATTTTTAAAGAAACACGTATTTATAGTTAATAATTTACCATTATACCAAAATTGGAATTATTTCTCATTTATTTAGATTTTTTTTCCTTTTTTTTAAATATAATAATGAATTTTTTTATGACAACTCATCATTCTTTTCAATAAAATCAAATAATTAAAATCAATGCATCAAAACTATTATTTACAATAAAGATTGATTAAAAAATTGAAACAGAAAAAAAATTATACTAACACAAAGTATTTAAGTTTTTCAATAAAAAATAAATTCTTTATGAAAAAAAAGAATTTATTATTTATGTCGACTATTTAATTAAAATCATATATCGAGAAAATTTATTTACTTAAATATCGACCAACATTTTTTATAAAAAACCAATGAAATCGTTATGAAAAAAAAAAAAACCTTATTAACTATACTAACTACTAAAAATCCAAAACATAATGGTAAAAATAGTAATGATAAATATCAAAAATTTCCCATAAAGATAATAACTCAAACCAAAAAATAAATACACCACAACTATTATTTACAATAAAGATTGATTTAAACAATTAGAATGGGAAAAAATAATACTAACATAAAGAATTTAAGTTTTTGGTAACAAATGAATTCTTTATGAAAAAACCTTATTATTTATACAGACTACTTAAAATCATATATCAAAAAAATTTATTTACTCAAAATATCAACTCACACTTTTTCTTTTTATAAAAAACCAATGAACTCGTTGTGAAAAACCTTATTAATTATGCCAGCTTCTAAAAATCCAAAACATAATCGACATATACACCACAAACTTAAAAAAAAAAAAAACCACATCTAATTATTTTACATTCTTAAAAAAAAAAACCTATTATTTATATGAATTACTACATATAAGATTGATAACATCTTTATGAAAAAGACTAATTTTTTAAGTCTTACAACTCCTTATTTTCATAAATATAAAAAACTAGTGCTTAAAAAAATCTAAGCAAATATAAAATTAGGTGCCTCTTATTTTTAAGAAAGATGATTATTTAATGTTAAAAATAAAAAATTCCAAAACCTTAAATATTGTTAAAAAAGAAAAAAAAAAGTCATTGCTTATGGTTGTTTTGGAATCCGTCATTGACTTTACTGCTGGCAACTTTCATTGACAAACTTCCTCTCTCAATTGACCATCGACAAACCTTCTTTATAATTAATAAAATTAAAAATGTAAAAATTTCCTTTCAATAGGAAATTTGATCATAAAAAAGAACCAATCATTTTAATAAAACATATTTATTAAAAAAAAGTCAAAATTTCCTTTTAAACAAAAACTGATTATCAATCTAATCATTTTAATAAATATTTTTTACTCTAAATTTAGATTTTTTTTCCTTTTTAATAATTTCTTTATTTTTTAATTATCAATTTTTTTTATGAAGGGTATTATTATCATTATAAGTACTATTTCAAACATTAATGTAAATAAAAGAAACAATTGACATATTTCAATTCAACACCTCTAAATAGACATTTATGTAAATTTCCCTAGATTAAATGCTAGGAGTTTCACGTGGAATGCCCAAAAAAAAAAAAGGCACATCTCTAGAATACTGTCATATCTATAATAATTTTAGAATTTTTATCCTCAACCAAGTTTTTTTTATCATTGTTTTTAACTTTATTTATAATTGTGCTTTGTTAAACTCTAGTTTTTATTTAGATTTTTGTTCCTTAGTTTGCAATTAAAAAAAATAAAAAAGCTTTTATCATTGTTGCAAAATAAATAGAAAATTAATTAGGATTATTCCTCTACGGGAACGACCCTTGCTTTCTACTAAATTCAATAGCGATCATAAGTTTAATGAATGCTAATTTATACGTTCTTCTGGGATGTATCAAGCCACTTTTATGATTAATTTGGGCTGAACTAGGTCGTATCCATGATCCAATATAGGGATAACTATGATAGATGTCATTGAAATAGGGTGCGGATTAAATTTTCTTACAACTAAAATGCTATACTGAAATATATCAGAATAATATCATCAATGATGTAATGATTTAATTTAAAAAGAGTAAAATATCTTTATAAATATTAAAAACTCGTATTCACTCTCTCTCTCTCACCATCTCAAACCTCTCCATGCCACCTCTCTCCTTTCTCTTTCTTCTCCGCACCATTGCCTTCCCTGTTTCTCTCTCCACAGTCGTTCTTTCTCTCTTCTCTTTCTCCCTATAGTCTCACTATCTCTCTCTCTCTCTCTCCTCCCTTTATTCTGAAGGCTAGGTTCACCTTTCTCTTACCTCGCAATTTCCACACCATGATCTCAGCCTCAGCCTCAACGTCATGATCTCAACCTCAACCTCGCAATTTCCACACCAGTAGCTTATCTAGCAGCATTGGACCTATCCTTATTGAACAATTATCGCAGCACCAGATCGTGAGAGTGCTAGGTTGGTGAGATCAATCTCTTGCCATCAATCTCGCCATCGATTGCCAATTTTCTCCATTATGACCTTCTTCGCTCCATCAACATCCTACAAGTAGCAACGCTGCCACCCCTTACTTTGGCTTCCACTCCTCGTGCTCAAGCAATTGCTAAGTCATGGAGGAGATTGTTAGATTTCCGTAATGGCTACGACCAACAAGGAGGAAAAAAAAAGGACATTTTGCTACAGAACCGAGACAATCTCCGCCTGCATTCTTGCAATTCCAACAAGGACAATTCTGGCGATGGTAGTGGTGACCTTTTTTTCCTTATGTAGATTGTTTTGGATTTTTTTTTTTTTCTCTGACTGAGTGTATTTTTGTGGTGTTTGTTGTTTTCAGTAATGTTTAATGTATTTTTTATATAATTTTTTGGTATTTCGATAATGAAATCTATTAGATTAGATGAATTTAGTGGTTATTGGTCAGAAGAGGGCAGTTTCCAGTGATAAAATATGAAAATCTTGTAGTTATTGGTAGATAACCAGCAGATAGATGGAGGTTACGAATTGGCAACCAACTGGTATCCTATCGACAGAGATGCTTATTGACAAGTAACTAACTGTATCTTGTTTGAGGAGGTGGTTACCAACTGATAACCTGTCGGTAGAGGTGGGTACTTGTTTGTTAATAGTATCCCGCTAGAGGTGGTGGTTACCTTTTGGTATCATGTTGGATAGTAGATGGTAACTAACTAGTGACCACCGACTGGCAGGTATCATCGTGGATAGTAATTGGTAAGTTAAGGGTTTGTTAAAGGTTATAGTTTGTATTTTATAATAAACAAACAAATAAATAAATGTTATATGATAATGTTTAGGTTATTTTTTGCAATAGCTTTGTATAAGGCAAATCAATCCAAAACGTGAATTTATGGCATTTTCCTAAAGTTCTCTCTAGTTTATGACTAACTAGAATAAATACTCTCCTTAGGTTTAATAATTAGTTTTCTATTCCCAAAATTAAGATCTAGCCATGATCGTCGTATTCCGAAAGGAGGACCGTATAATCATCTCTTATGGACAACGACTATCGCACCTCTACCATTCAGCTCTCATAACAGAGATTTTCTAACAAAAAATACGCAGACTCTTGGTGAGTTGGTTTATATGTATATTAGACTGGCACGTTCTTGATTGCTGTAGGTCTAGAGATATTACGTAAGTTTTCTCCTTTTTTATTTGATATCATATCATGATTGTACAATTTGTGCGAAGTACTGAAATAATTTGCAGAAGATAGGGTCCCTCTCACTTATTTTTGGGTCAACTTGATTATCGTAAAAGCAAAAAAAAAAAAAATGCCACACTTATAAATTTATTAAAGTGGTTCCAAGATTAATGTATTGGTTTTATTTTACATGGCTTTGTCATTAATACTAAGTTTGGTAGGATGGAAAAAAAGAAGAAAATGGGATGAGAAAAATGTGGATAGAAAACAATAGAGTTGGCTAATTAGTAAGAAGGAAAAGAGAGGGGAAAGGGAAAAAATTTGTAGTGAGATCCATTATTTTATCCTTCCAAAAATGGGTGAAAAACATAATCCATTCGAAATTTATTTAAATTACATTTTTATATTCATTTTTAAATTAAAATAATTTAAATAAATGAATAATATAGTAATTTTACAAGTTCATTATTATCTTTTCTTCTTATCCACCAAACAAATCAAAGGAAAAGTGATTTCCTTTCTATCATTCTAATTTTCCATTTTTTGTAAGTTTTATTTCCTTCTTATTTTCTTTCCTTCTTATCAAACAGAGTGTAAGTGTAAAAATCAAAACGCCTATTTTCTTAAATTTTAGAAAAAAAAAAAAGAAAAATATGAGAATGACGTCTTATTTTCAATTTTCCAAAACTAATACTAAGAATACTAAATTATTAAGGAACAATTAGATACATAAACAATTTTTACGTACTTATTAAAGAAATAGATGAAATTTTTTTTATTTAGAAAAATAGTCATTTATTAATAATTGATTATTATTATTCAGTTATTGACTATAATCAACCAGTAAAAAATAAATATTTACATTAATAAGTCATTGATTAACTATGATTATTATTGAGATAACTTAGACGATGATGATGTTAAAAAAAGATAACTTAGATGCGCATGTAAAACGAATTTTGATTGCAATGAATTTTTTTTTCCTTTATTGTTAGGAGAATTCTTATATGATTTAGGATTCATTTGGAATAATGGTTGGAGTGTGATTTAAAGCTCGTTAGACACAATTGTTAGAATTGGAGTTTTATAGACTTTTTTTTTTTTTTTTTTGACTTGAAGGAAGGAGAATTTGAACTCTAAAAATTTTTATGTAATCAAATGTAATATTAACGCTAAGCTATGCCTTCAACCCAATATTATAGATTAGATTTGAAATAAAAACAAACTGTGATATGGAAAATAGTCTAAAAATTTGATGTGTGCTAAAAAATGCAATATAGATCTTATATTGTTAGTATTGTCATTAGGTGCGATTTAAAAAAAAAATCAACTCATTTTGACTTTAAAAGTTTACAGTATCTCTTTACTCAGAAAGATCTAAACTTGAGACAAAGACGTTAGGTAGAGTATTTGGAAGATTATGACTTTACTCTAAAATATCATCTAGGTAAGGCTAATATCGTAGCAGATGCTTTTAACCGAAAACGTGCAGATGTTCTTGCCTCGTTAGTAGTGCTTGATTGGAAAAGGACAGCAATGGTTGGGGATTATGATCTTCAGATTTCTAAGGATCAAGATTCAATCATTTTGTACAATTTAGTAACTCCAGTTTACCTGATTCAGCAAGTTAAGGAGAATCAACATAAAGATAGCCATTAGTAAAATGTCTTGTCAAAGCTTCAGAATGGAGAATAACTAGAACATTGGAACATCCATAGTGATAGAGCTTTGTATTTTAAACATCGTTTAGCTGTTCTACAAATACCAGAATTGAAGAAGACAATCATAAATGAAGCTCATAAGTCTCAATTTGTAATACACTTAGGAGTTATTAAGATGCATGAGGATCTAAAGAGACAATACTGGTGGCAAAACATGAAGAATGATGTGACAGAGTATATGAAGACTTGTCAGAATTGTCTTAAGGTTAAAGCAAAACATCGAAAACTTGATGGGATGATGCAGTCGTTACCTATTCCAGAGTAGAAGTAGGAAGAAATTACCATGGATTTCTTAATGGGGCTACCAAAAACCTAGAATGGCTTTGATGCTATTTGGTTAGTAGTAGATCGATTAACGAAAACAGTGCACTTCATCCCTATCAAGTCAATGTATGATAGGAAGAATTTAACCAAGGTATATCTTGAGGAGATAGTCAAATATCATGGAGTACTACTAAGTATTATTTTTGATCGAGATTATCGATTTACCACTCAATATTGGAAGAGTTCCAAGTAACTTTTGGAACAGATTTAAAATTCAGCACTGCTTTCCATCTGCAGACGGACTGACAATCTAAAAAGGTTATTCAAATTCTTAAAGCCATGTTACATGCGTGCACTTTAGATTATGCGAACAAATGAATTGATAATTTGTGATTAGTAGAATTTTCCTACAATGATAGTTATCAGTCCAACATTAAAATGGCACCATTTGAAGCTCTTTATGGAAGACCATGTAGATCACCCATATGTTGGATCGAACCTAAAGATTGAGTTCATACTAGAACAACTATTTGTCAAGGAGACTACCGAAAAAATTTGAATTATTTAGGAGCACTTAAAAACAGCTCAAAGTTGACAAAAGAGTTATGCTGATAAACAACGGAGACCATTAGAATTTGAGGTAGGAGATTTTATGCTTCTAAAGGTCTCCCCTCGAAAGAAATTTCTTATTTTGGAAAGAAAGGGAAATTAGCTCCATGATATGTGGGACCATTTCTCATTATATAACGAATTGGTAAAGTTTCTTATTGTTTATCATTGCCATCAGAGCTGTCCTATGCACATGATGTATTTCATGTATCGATGCTTAGAAAATGCAAATTGGGTCTTACTACAATAGTCTTGCTTGTGGACATTCCAATTCAAGAAGATGTTTCCTATCAAGAGGCACCGGTACGAATTCTAGATAGAAAGGTCAAGAGAATACGACATCAAGAGATAGTGTTAATTAAAGTTTTATGGCAACATCACGAGAGTGAAGTTGCCACTTGGGAAGTAGAAAGCGAAATGTTAGAAAAATATCCCCATTTGTTTGAGAATTTAGATCATTTGAATTTTGAGGATGAAATTCTTTTATAGGAGGGGAGAATTGTCACGCTACAGAATTTTTGAGTTTAAATTTCGCATGTGAATGTATCAAAATTTAATTATTAGTGTGCTGATTAATTTTTAATTATGAGAATTCAATTTTAAATTTTTGGTATATTAAATATTAATTTGAGGATATTTTAAAATTTTTCACAAAATTTTGAAATTTTTATAATTTTTACTTAATAATTTTTACTAAATGTCATTTTACTTCTTTTTTCTTTTTCTTTTTCTTTTTCTTTTTCTCTCTTCGGAATTCTCCACAAGCCCTTTTTTTTTCTTTTCTTTTCTACACTCTTTTTAAACCTTCTCTCACTCTTCCACTAACTCCCTCTCTAGCCTTCTCTCTCTCTTTGTTTTTCTCTCACTCTCTCCCTTACAATCGGAACCCACGACCATCAGCCCTTACCATTCGTTGATCACCAAAACAGCTTCACCTCACCCTCCTTGCGACGATGCTAGCTCGCTCTTCCGCGCTTGCTAACTTCACACATGCCACAAGCTCGTCCGTCACAAATCACGATTGAATCACCTTTCGTTGACCACCAAACTAGCCATGCCATCCAACCCTCAACCTAGCTCAACGAGTTGCCCAACCTCAATCTCTCCTTTTTCGGTCCTCTCTCCTCCATGGGACCAAACTAGGAGCCTCTACTAAGCAACCAAGCCACCTCACACCCAAGCACCTTGCTGCCAACTGTTTCCACCCCTAGTTGCCCTGCCTCCCTCGCACCCCCTTGCCCCTTACTGTCGCCGTCCAACTGTCTCCGCAAGCCATCCAATGCCATCCAAGCAGCCACCAATCAAAGCCAATCGCGACCCAGCTCGAGCCTCATCATTATTCTCTCGTGACGCCATAGTTGAGACCTACGAGAACTGACTCGTACCATTCATCCTCCGATAACCAATGCAATTTTGTCACCTCATAGCCCACCTCCACATTGAGCCCGAGTCCAAGGCAAGCTGGACCACCACCAAACACCAAGCTGTGCCCAAACCCATGGTAGTCGAGCCCGAGCCAACCCAAGCTCCCATCCCTAACTCAATTTTGTGCCTCCTTGCAACCCCGTAGGCTGACACCACCGCCATGAGCCACTAGTCGGAAAACCTGCCCTTCCCCAAAGTATATATAAATATATATGTCTGTGTGTATACAGAATGAAAAAGAAAGAAAGTAATAAAAATAATAATAATAGTAATAATATTTTTTTTAAAACAAATGTTTTAAAAGTGATTTGGGATTTGAAAATTGAGAATTTTATTGAAATTGTTCTGAGAATTGGAAATTGTTTTTATGCAGGTTAAGCAATTTTTGAGTTTTTGGACAGTTTATATTTTAAGACAAGTCACGCCAAAATTTTTTAAAAATATCCTGAGTATTTCTTTTAAAATTTCATTTAAAAATTACGGTAATAAAATAAAATATCGTTTTAAATTTTAGAATCAATTATCTATGATTTTTGTTTTAGGTACTCATTGATCGAATTCGAAGAAAACGACTGTCATAGAATTTGTGCGAAAAGTTATCAGTAAATTAAATTACTAATAAGATAGGATATCTTATCATCTCCTTGTAGCCTATCTTGTTTTTTAGTAATTTGGCCAAAATAATTTAAAGAAAATGAGTTTATAAATTTTTATAAATTCTGTAATTTAAAAAAAATCATGATTTTGGAAATTAAAGGAAAAATATCCGGTCGCAGATTTTTGAAAAATAACACAATATATTTTATTATGTGAATCTTGTTTTCAAATGAAATTTTGAGAATAAGTTTTGGTGTTAAAGTATACCGGGAGCCAGCATACACATGCAAAGAGTGCACAGCTTGATCGAGGATCACTCATTATACTTCGGCATGATGAGAGGGCTCATATGGACCATACACAAATTAGATGTATTTAGGAACACAATTTATATAATCACAATTCTATGTTTATATTTTTGTACTGCATTAATATATTATTAGTATGATGGTTAAAATAAAATATTTGAAAAGTGTTTTTAAAAATATCCTACTGGGCCTTTTACTCACTCTTTTAAAACTTGTAAACCTCCAAGAGAGAAAGGTGACTGGAGGATATAGATTACGTGGAATCATCAGTAGATGACAAAGATTAAAGATTTGAAATAATGTCCTTTTACTTTAGGACGAAGTACATAAATAAGCATTCAAGACTGTGAATTCTAAACTTTACTTTTGTATTCTTTTTATTTTATCAAATGATGTATTTGTGGGATATGGATATCTTACCACCTGACGTTGTGATAAGAATTCAAATATAAATAATAATTAATTTAAAATATACAAGCATAATTTGTAAACAAGTTTAAAGAGATGGTAAAAGGTAAAATATAAAAACTAGTAGACTTAGGAATCTGATATTTTCTTTTATTTATTTAGCACCCTCTACACGTCACTGTCCCAGATTTTGGGATGTGATACCTATCTAATATGTCACCACTAAGCAATATATCTATGTCTATACTCAGGAGTCAAATACTTCAAACAATCAAGACAAACTATCTTTCCAGTTGGCTTTAGACAACATAATAGTCTAAATATGAGTTAGATGTTTACTTTAATCTCATAGACTACAGAGAGTAGACTACTTACTTTAGAACATTATCTTCTGATATATAAAAGTCTATTGTATGTAATATTTTAACAATTTAATTACAAGCAGTCAATGAACTATATTTACTTACATTTACTTTAATATGTAAATAGGATTAACACGAATAATAATTTAATGAATAACCTCTTATATATTATTAATCAATTTAAAAATAAATAAAATACATAAAAATATATTCTCTACTTCTGCATCCCTGACAGTTTGTACTTATAGAAATTTTGAAACAATTGAACTCTCTCTTGCCAGTCCTTTATCGTCCTTTATCACACTATACAGCTGTTAAATTCTCTCTAAGTTTGATGTAAAAATTTATATCTTAGAATGCTTCAGGGATTCGATTGCGGTTCCTTCACGAAAAGCATTCATTTTAACATATTCTGGTTTGACCTCTAGGGGGTTCGCTTATGTTAATACATAAACTAGCCCGAAACATCGTTTTAGAGTTCGAATTTTTGGGACCCTATTGATGTAAAAAAAAAAAAAAAAAAGGTTCCCAACGGATGTCCTAATCTCAATTCGATTCAAAGTCTGATTCAGCATCTAGGTGCCCCAAAACGGGCCTGGAAAATTGGACAGAGAATTGTCCCATTCTAGTGGCTGGAAATCACTGGATTACCCTAGGTAACTCTCGGTTTATCCACACAAAACAACTAGCATTTAACTTGTTTTACTAAGGTATGTTCTCTTTTAGGTCCTGGGGTTTCTATAGTCATGTTCTCAAGTCCAAAAATGCCATTCATTCTAAAAACCTTTCACCTTTTGTGTTTTGTTTATGGAAATAAAGCTTATTCCAACCTATATTAATTTCAACAATAAAATAGGATATTTCATACTATCCTGCAACACAAAAATCAGGTTTTTGTCAAGCTAGGTTAACAAATTACCATAATATGTCATTTAGTGAACAGTCAATAGCCTATAACTAGTAAGATTTTCACCTTCGACCATGGTATAAACATAAAACATACTATAAAACAACTCATATATACATTTACCATATGATAAAATGGAAGCTTTTTATACCTCAACACTTGGTAGGGATACTTCTAAGATTCTCACCACTCCACGATCCTAAGTTCAAAATAACATGAAAAAGAAAATTTCAAGTCATCATGACTTGAGAAAAAAAATTGCGTGGAATAGAGAGGGGGATGGATGGAGTTCTCACAATATGTAGTAGGTGGATTTCTTGCTCTAAGCCTCTTGATGCATTTCCTACTCTTGAAGCTAGAATTTTTTTTTTTCGGGTTTTTGTGAGGAGTGGCGTCGGCCTTGGAGGAATTGAGAGGGAAGAGGAGTGTGTTCAATGGAGAGTGAGAGAGGAGAAACGGAAAACAACACAAAATAACCTAGGTCTTATTCATAAACCCTTCAATAATATGTTTTAGTGCTTAACATTAAATCCTTCTCGCTTGTTATCTCAAGTCTAATGAGGTTTACTTTTAGTCTAATAAAACTTGGCCATCAAGTTTGTCTTAGGTCAAGTTATATACTTGTCCCAAATGGGAACTACAAACATTGTCTTCAAGTTGGTCATCCTTCCATGTCCTTAATTTTAGCAACCATCTTGTCTTGTTTCCCCTCTAAAAATCTGAATTCGTTATGGCTTAGACTGATCTTGTGGCATTCCATCTGACCTTTGATTTGTTCCTTACACAATCTCAACCATTGATTGGTTCATTTTTTAACCCCATTTTTTTTTAACCTTGTACATGTTGTTTTACCCTAACGGTAGTTTTAGAAGTATGAGGTGTAACATTAATATTTTCGTCACCTATGCTAATCGTATTACATTAAAGTTTCCACACATGCTACCTCAACAGTGTGTAACTTATGTGCATTGAAATTTAATCATGCCATGGTACATATTTCATTCCACATAAAATTGAACAAAATTAAATGTGACTAGCACAGGTAAATTTGCCACTAGTCATAATTCAATATTTTTTTTTTGTGAAATTACAATTACTAAATATTTTGTATATAACAGGTATACAAGTCAAATTCCCTATAGTGATATGTTATTTTGAAACTTACTGGCTACTAGATTTTTGTAATAAATTGATCTCTGTCTGCTAGTATTTCCAATCTAACCATTACATTAAGAGTTCCAATTCAATTATTGTATTACATTAGTAAAATATCTGTTTTCTTCTCCATTTCATTGCAGGACTTCAAAGAACAAAGTTGATTCGCTTCTTAAATTCATGTAATAATAAATACTATAATTACTCATTATTACTACTTCTTTAGAAGTGTAATCATTTTTTTTTATTGTAAAACTGTAACGGCCCGCCCTTCATGGAGGTTAGACAGCACCATCACAGTCGAGTTCTAAAGTCAACTATGATAGCCTACCACCTCATGGGTCACCGGCAACATGCTTAAACTTACTTACTTTTATACTTTTAAACTTTGTCATTTTAACTTTGATATATTTTTTTTACTAGGCGTTTCGTATTTGAAACCGTTCCATTATAAATCATTACTACGTAAACATCTTACATAATTTAAACTTTATTGCATCATAAATATTTCATTTCAACATTCATTTAACTTTGTATTCTTTTAAATAGCTCAGCAGAAGACTCATAGCAGTACCATAACCTTCGTCCAGTCTCTTAGCACATGCAGATTTCATTCGTTATCCATCACTTGTCTTATTATCATGCAGGTTGCTTACCTGCAACATGAACGAACTTGTGAGCTAATTGCTTAGTAAGTTCAAACATATATACATGATATATAAAAACTCATATCATATAGGACAGAGCATATCTGATACTAACTGTGGTATCAGAACATGAACATAATATACATCATACATTACTTTAAATTTCATACTTAATGTATATAACATTGTAAACATACTTTCATATTTAACATACTTTAACATCTGAACATACTTTCATACTTAACATCATGAATATACTTAACATACTTAACATCGTAAACATATTTTCATACTTAACATATTTTAACGTTGTGAACATACTTTCATACTTAACTTACTTTAACATTGTAAACATAACATACTTTAAATATAACATACTTAACATATGCTTAAAAATCATATATATAACATACTTAACGTACTTATCATCGTATGACTGACTTATACATATCAATTTATGCATAACATAACATATGCATAACAACGAATGTTAGTTGCGTTATACTTGCTTATTTTTCTTTCGTTCTTTTGTTTTTATTGTTATTTCTTTCTTTCATATCATAACATTCTGTTTTTTTCTTTTCTTTACTTTACTTTACTTTAGTTTCACTTGTGGGCCCATTGCTAGTCATATCTAATGTGCGTGGACCAATGGGGGGGGGAGCGACCCATTAACCTACCTCAAGGTCAAACTTTAACTATTAACTGCCACACTTTCAGGATAGCGCCTTTAAGCCTTTAATGACCACACCTTTGGGGTAACACCACACTGAGTGGAGGTATTTAACTACCACACCTTCAAGGTAGCACCATATTGAGTGGAGGCCTTAAACATAGAACCTCCCCTTATGGAGGCCGGTACGTCAATATTTAAATCTTCAGTCTTATTATCTTGCTTATCTTTCTCTTTCTTTACTTTATATTTTTTTTTTCGTTCTTTTGTATAGTTCCAACCAAGTGACATTCTCATTGCTCCTTAGTCCGAAACTCTTTACATTCCGTCCTTCCTTTCATTCATTCTTTCTTTCTTTCTTTTATTCATTTCTTTTCTTTTCGTAAGCATTTGTTAAATCATTTCTTTCTTAACGTAGTTTTCATAGTGTGCATTATATTAGTCGCACTTTAGTGCATATAGCACTCACATACGTAACTTTCATATAACACATAAACATAGACATAATATGTCAGTCTATGTTGTAGTCAAGAAAATATCTGAACTTACATACTGCATATAGAATACATAAACATGACCAGTCAATTCATATTACAAATAGTGCAATGTTTAAACTTACAAATATTATGCTAGCATCTCTTTTTTCACCTTCTCGATCTGCAGACGATCCTTCATCACGTTTGGAGCGGGTCCCTATAATCGAAATCATAATGGTTATTTTCAATCCTCATTTCATATATAAAGCTTAGTAAAACATAAAAATTCTACGTTTTATTTCTCAATCCTTAGCTTAGGGGTCTAATATTTCTTTACAACTTTTCTGCTAACTTTTAGTAAAATTACCATTTTACCCCTAACGGATTTTTCATCATAACCTTACTTTTCTTTGATTTACAACTTGGTTTTGGCTCTTAGAATCTTAATTAAACTATTCTAAGTCCATTAGGACCCTTTTTCTATCATTCTTGAAATTTTCAGTTAAAATGACCGTTTTGCCCCTGATGAGTCTTTGGGCCGTAAAATTTTCATTTTAATGCTTAGACTGGATTTCCTAAGCTCAAAAATCATAAAATTAACTTTCTAGTCTTTATCCGATCTTTACCATTTTAATCGCCCCAATTTTCATACTTAGTTCACACCCGTCCCTTGGGTTATACTATTCAGACATAGGGGTTGTTTTTCTTCGTTTTCTTACATTTCAAGATTTCAAATGGACGGTTTACCAATTTTTAAAACGTCCATCCTTCTTTCCCGGGCCTAGGTCACCGAAGGGACTCGAGTTTCCATCCTGACCACATTTTTTTACCCCTCGTTTCCTAAAATACCCCTTTGTGCCGTTTTAGAAATTTTGCTTAATTTTTGGGTTCCCGACGTTTAGGAAATGCCTCAAAACCATCTAACTAATGCTAATCTGTCATGTACTAAACTAGAGGTCTAATTTTTAGGTAAAACTTCAAACTTTTTACGTAAAAATCTTCACATTTCACACATTTTCTCATCCGACCATTTCTCATACCAATAATCCGTAATTAACGTATAATCATTCCAATTAATAAATTGAGGAATGAAAGTAGTCAAGATTACTACGGAAGTCATTCCACGACATCCAATGGGTAAGTTGACTCCAATCGGCGATCAAAAGAGCCGTTCGATCTCGCATGCACAAACTTTAATTCACCGTTCTTCACATTTTTAATTCCGGTTGGCAATTCCGATGCCGCGGATGTGTCCGGAACGTCGAAAATAGGCCAGAGAGTTATCCTTCAAAATTTGGGGTTCGATCGTCATTGACCGATGTTGACCCGCCATTGACCGGTATTGATCGGCGGTGGCGTGGGCCAAAATGGGCATCAATTTGTAGATCTCGACCAGAGGAACCCATTTTCAATGTCAATTTAACGAATTGGAGCTCCCATCGCTGGAAAACACCTCTCCCACGGCAGGCAGTGGCGGCGAGCTCCAATCTCTGCCATCCTGTGGTGGTTTCATGAAATTAGCTTAGGGCTTTTGTTCTTCGCATCATTCTAAGCCTTTTAGGCTAGGCGATGTCACTCACCTCCACCAAAATCGGCGAGTTCCATGGCAGCCTTGAGGCGACGATGGCGAACCTTCGGGCGGCACAATTCGGTGGCCGTTGAGGTGAAATGATGTATGGGTTTTGTTATTGTCACGCTGCGAAATTTTTGAATTTAAATTTCGCGCGTGAATGTATAAACTCAATTTGTTAGTGTGCCAATAAAATTTTTCTTATTATCATGGGAATTCAATTTTAAATTTTTGGGGTATTAAATATTAATTTGAGGATATTTAAAACATTTTTATCAATTTTAAAATTTTAACAATTTTTACCTAATCAAAATTTGTTAAATTTTTTTTTGATTTAATTATTATTTTTTCTTTCTTTTTCTTTCCGGATTCTTTCGGAATTATCCCCCCTCATCTTAATACTCTCTCTCACATTTTTTTTCCTTCTTTCTTCACCGACTACTCACCCCTCCCTCTCTTTGATTTTCTTTTTCTTCCTCGCCGAACTCTCCCTCTCCTTCCCTACTCTCTCTCTGTTTAAAAAAAAAAAAAAAAAACTTTCCCCCTCACTGATTTTCTTTCCCCCCTCACCGGTTTCTCACGTCCCCTCCCTCACCCCTTATTTCTTTTTTTTTTTTTCTTTCCTCTTTTCTTTTCTCTTCTTCTTCGCCCGATCCTCTCTTTCCCTCCCCATTTTTTTTCCTTTCTTTCTTTTTTCTTTCTTTTCTTCCGGCCGAAAGCCACCCCCCTCACTTCTCCCACGCCGGTCCTCCCTCCTCCACCGGAAGCCCGCCGAACGACACCCGAACCAGCCATCCTCGCCTCGCCGAACACCGCCAACCCGAGCTCCTCGCGACACCACAGTCGACCGACTGTCCCCGCCAAGCCGCCGAATCCGAACCAGCCGTGCCCACGCCGTCCGCCAAGCCACCAACGCCCTCGCCGCCGTTCATCAACCGGAGCCACGCCGAACACCACGGTCCGATCTTTCTCCCCCGCGACGCCACCACCAAGCCGCGCCTCACCGCCATCCTCACCTCGCCGGCTGCCCCTCGCCGTGCCGCCGACCGCCGTGCCCGACGCCACCAGCCGCCGCCCCTGCCGCCGTGAGTCTTTTCCTCCGGCCGGTCGTTCTCCATCGGCAAAAAAAGAAAAAAAAAATTGTTGTATATGTATACATATATATTAATGCATATCTGTGTGCGTGCGTGTGTTTTCATATATATATATATATATGTATAATAATAATAATAATAGTAGTAGTAGTAGTAGTAGTATATGTGTGCGTGCGTGTGTTTTCATATATATATATATATGTATAATAATAATAATAATAATAATAATAATAATAATAATTAATAATAATAATAATAATAATAATAATGATAATGATTTTTAGATTTTAAAATTTCATTGATTTGAAATTTGTATTTTAAACTGTTTTGGGAATTGGAAAATTTTTCTGCAGATTGAGCATTTTGGAGCTTTTGGGGAAGCCTATATTTAGGGCAGGTCATGCCGAAATTTTTTAATAATATATATCTATATTTTGGATATTTATGTTAAAATTGCTATTTTAAAATTACGGTGTTAAAATAAAGTATCATTTTAAATTTTAGAAAAATTCAATGGCATACTAATTAGTTGAGTTTACAGTAATTCGATTATGGAATTCTTGGACAGATAATTAAATTATCTGTGTTTTTTGTTTTAGGTACTCGTAGATCGAATTCAGAAAGAAAGACTATCTTGGAATTCGTGCGAGAAATTGATCATAGGTCAAATTGCTGACGAGGTAGGATATCTTAACCTTTCTTGGCAGCCAATTTTGTTTTAATGATTTGGCCAAATATCATTTGAAGAAAATGTGTTTATAAAGCTTTGAAATTTACGTGATTTAGAAAATATCACGATTTCGGAAATTAAAGGAAAAATATCCGGTTACGGATTTTTTTGAAAAACAACGCGGTATATTTTTAGTATGTGAATCATATGTTCACGTGAAATGTTGAAAGTTGGATTTGGTGTTAAAGTATACCGGGAGCCAGCACACACGTGCGAAGAGTGCACATCTCGATCGAGGATCACTCATTATGCTTCGGCATGGTGAGGGAGGCTCATACGGACCGTACATGAACTAGATGTATATAGGGACATAATTTGCATAATCACGATTCCACGTTTATGATTCGGTATTGCATTGACATACTTAGTATGATGGTTAAATTAAAATGTTGAAACATTTTTTTAAAAGAATATCCTACTGGGCCTTTCGCTCACTATTTTAAAACTGGTAAACCCCCAGGAGAGAAAGCTGATTAGAAGATACGGGTGACGTGGACCCGACCGTGGACGACAAGTTCAAAAGACTTGAAGTAGT
This sequence comes from Antiaris toxicaria, assembly GCA_035233585.1. Taxonomy (NCBI): domain Eukaryota; kingdom Viridiplantae; phylum Streptophyta; class Magnoliopsida; order Rosales; family Moraceae; genus Antiaris; species Antiaris toxicaria. The sequence goes on from CP141156.1 coordinate 79,384,744, forward strand.
GACCTGTACTTTAGGACAAAGTATGTATAAAAGCATTCCGGGACTGTAAATTCTAAACTTTACTTTTTTTTGCAATTTCAGTTATTTTATTTTATCCAAGTATGCATCTGTGGGATATGGGTACCTCACCACCTAATATTGCGATAAAAACAGAAAGACAAATATTAATTAATTTAAAATATATAAGCATAATTTATAAACACGTTTAAAGAGTCGGTAAAGGGTAAGATGTAAAAACTGACAGACTTAGGAATTTGAGTTTTCCCGTCATTTATTCTTTTAAAATTTTATATCCGTCACTATCCCAGTTTTTTTTGGGAAGTGACACCTGTCGCTGTCCCGGGTTTTGGGACGTGACAGTTATCCTCTTCACCACAAATCTATTGGGATTAGAATCATCTCGATTAGAGATCGGCCGACGAAGATATGACATTGGGAAATTCCGTACCTCCGGCGGCATGTGCGGCTTCCTCCGGCGGCGGTTCAGTCGACTTGACCCACTGTTAGACTTAGCTCGGCGAGAGATTTCCAACGAAACCGGCAGCATCGAAAACAGACACTATTTCCAGTTCGTGGTTACTGTTCACTCATAGTGTAGGGGAGGAAAGAGAAAGAGAAGGAAAAATGAAGGTTTTTTTTTTTTTACAAAATTCGACTTTTTCTACTTTTATATCCTTTTTTTTAGTGAAAATTTTAACATACGTTATACTGACTAATTTGGGTGTGTTAAACCTAAATATATCAGTTTTACATTCATTCGAGGTCATCTCGACCAGTTTTCTGATATTGTGATTTCCCAGTCAAAATTTATTTTTTGTGCTTAATTGACTAATTTAAGCATGCTGGTCCTAAATATATCAATTTTATTTCAAGAAAAGGTTATCTTGACCAATTTCTTGATACTGTATATCTGTGAGTCAAAAATTACATTTTATGCTCAATTAACTAATTCGAGCATACTGATTCTAAATATATCAGTTTTATATCAAGAAAAGGTCATCTTGATAAATTTCTTGACACTGTGTGTGACATACACACGTACACACATAAAATCACTGTATTTCACATTTTAAACATGGAGTTCATCATATATATTTCATGTACCGATTTTTTCTGAGAATGATGAAATTTTCCAGTTGTCAAAAAACGCATTAGTTGAATTTTATTATGTTTGATTAAATCTGAGGTTTGAAAATCCGTAACATGTATTTTTGACAGTGGATTAAAAAAATTGTAAGGACAAATAATGTGTTTCAATTTACTGTTTGGAATATTGTAATTGATGCATCTTTTATATATGTAAAAAAAAAAAAGGTCTTTTAGTTTAAAGTTAAATATTGATATTTGGACAAGAAAACTAGCTCTTTCCATTGCATAATGTTATTTTTTATATTAAATTTAAATAATATACACTAAAAATTATTGCGATATTGTCAATATTTTTAAATTATTTTAAAGTAAAAAGTTTATTTTTATAACTTCCAAAGAGCTAAGTTATCAAAACCAACAGATTATATAGCATTTAAAATAACATCACGCATTTGAACAACATATATAGAGAAAAAGACTTGGGGTGCGTGATTGTGACATTTATAACATAGTTGGAACATCCTTCCTTAATTTGACACAGTACCTAATTAATTTTTAAAATTTGAGTTTCAAAATTTTTTTGAGTTTCAAAATTTTTTTGAGTTTCAATTCTACCCTTGGCCTAATTGAGGGTGATTGGTTTTATGATATATTTCTCTTTCTCTCTCCTCTATTCTCTCTCTTTTTCCCTCTCTTCTCTCACTCGTCTCACTCTAAGCGTCCGCCAAGCTCCGATGACGAGGACGAGATTCCTGTGGCCCGATCCACCCATCAGGGGTACAATACCAGAGACTTATATTATGTCCAATCATTCTTGATGCGTCTTATTTTCCTAGTATTTTATCTATATCCTATTGTCACTTTACGCAACTTTGGCATACAGAACGCCTCCAGAGGGTTGCTTGATAACTTACTACTCTTAATGTGTCTGCTTTTTCTAGCATTTTAATTTTGTCTTAGTCACTTCACACACCTCTGGTGTATATAACTTGGGATTACGTCTCCAGAAACCCATTCATTGTTTAACTATCGTTCATGCTTCATTGTTTCATCATTCTAGGCACATTCTAGTATTTGCACATTTGTCTTTAATTTGATTATTCAAATGTTGCTCTTGCATTACACATATATGATTATTGTATTTCATCTCTCGTATGCGTGTAAAGTTTTGTATCATATTTGATTATCTTAACTGCATTTTGTGGCTCACCGCCCTAGATTTATCTTATTATCACTTTACATACCTCTGGCTGCATGTAGCTCGGGGCTACGACGCCCGAGACTTGTTATTACCTTATTATCATGTAATCATATTGCCTAAGTTTATTGCACTAACTTTTTTATTTATCTCTAGAGCATATATAACCTGAGGCTAAGCGGCTGGAGGCCATGTTCCCAGAGACTACACCGCCAGAGGCTTGCTTGGTATTTAAATGCATTAGCATCATTTAATATCCTGACTTCTATCTTAGCTCTACAATTATGCTTATGTTTAGCATGAATATCTTTGGATTACCATTCTTAGACCACTAGTTCATTATTAGCCATGTCTCATATGTTAAGTATATTACAACATTTTCACCATATCTATGTGCATGTATCTTCTCTTTATATACACCTGATGAGCTCATTGCCCGAAAACACCTCTGGTTGGACGCAACTGAGGACTGCACCTCCAAAGGATCACTCTATAGATGGTTTTTGTGACGTCTTGGGGCTTACTGCAATCATTGCTATATATGCATAGTTTACCATGTCATTATTACACAAACTTATGTTATCACACCACAAATTTCCTGGCACCTATCACATATGATTGAGTACACAATTCACCATCAATACACTACTCCTCTAATCTTTACGACCTAGCTTTGGCCGTCGCTCGCTTGTATCTATCTTCTCTGACCAAAGTTTCACTTGCTTATACTTGTCTCTTTTAAATGTTTCTCCGGCCACAACTCTATTTGCCTATGTTTGCCTCTTTAAATAAATGTCTGGCCACAACTTCGCTTGCTTGTATTTATTTTCTGCAGCCATAGTTTCATTTGCCTACACTTCTCTTTTAAATGTATCTTGGGTCACAACTTCATTCACCTATTTTGCCTTTCTAAATACATCTCTGGCAATAACTTCACTTGCTAGTATTTATCCTTTTGACATGCACACATCAACATAAATAATTGGCTAGCACCCTCCAGAATAATTTACATCATCTATTGGCCATTACTGCCTTGACTCTACAGTTATTGCTATCTACCTCTTGCTGTTATCTTTCATAACAAATTGCATACTATCTCTGGCCATCTTCCTTTCTAATGAGTTACCTCTTGGTACTACACTTCATAATGAGTTACATACTACCTCTGGCTGTACTCACACATCTCAAGTGCATCGATTGCAGGCTACCACCGGCTGTACTCTCACATACCAAATACAGCAACTGTGAGCCACCTTCGGCTGTACTCCCACATCTCAAGTGCAGTGATCGCGAGATACCTCCGACTGAACTCCTATGCATCAAATACAATGCCTGCGAGAACTCTTCCGGCTGTATTCCTCCATAAACGGCACGTGCCATGGCTCACCACCGGCAATGCCCCTTCATAACAGGCGCAATATTCGTGAACTGCCAACATGTTGTAACCCTTCAAAATCCAATTTCGGTGGAAACGGCGCCGACGTGTGGTCGCATGGCTTACTATACCCGTATTCTACTTTCATGTGGGTGGTAACGTTCGTGAACCCCACTATGCAATCCGGAATGGTGGCGGGCATGTGTTGATCATGAAGGGTCCTGTGATAACAAGTGACTGTCGTACCCATGACCTTATCTGAGAGGTGGCTCTGCTTTGTCCCAACCACAGACGGTAGTGGTGGCATCCTTATGTTTCGACCTCTCGGATTTCCTCATCTCCAATTATGGAGCTTTACACTTAGTAACATGCATCGTGCAATCTCCTACATATCATTTAAACAGTCTCCAGTGACAGTTAATATGAATTTCCTACAACATTTTGTTGTGGATGCTTTCATTGGCCGCGTCTACAATCAGAAGAACCGGGCCAATTCCGGTATTAGTGGCTAAGAGAAGTTTACTTTTTTAATAAATTATGATGTGTCTTTTAATTTTAGTTTGTTATGCAATTCAATTTTTAAATTATGAAGATTTTGGCAATGACTAGAATTTCCTATAATCATGGAGATTCTTTATTTGTATTATTTGGCCTATTTAAGGACAGAGAAAAATAAAGGAAGGTCGTCTAGGTTTTTCTATCAAATTTCACTCTTGAGAGCAAGAGGGGAAGCGAATTCTGCAGGGGCAGAATTCGCAGGGAAACTCCACGGGTAAGGGTAAGAACAAATGTGGGCTAAGGGCTAGAGAGAGAGAGTTGCGGTAACTACCAGGCCGGTCACTAGGGCTTACCTCCGGGAACACAACAACTTGGTATCAAAGCAGGTCGTGTGGGGAGAAGCCGAGTCAATATCTGACCAATTGGCATCCTTCATGAACGAACTTAACCAATGCCAGCAGGAGATGGAATCCTGACTGGAGTCACGATTATCGGAGTTCGCGAACCAGTTTAGCGAACTGGGGCTAAGACTGCGGAGGCAAGGCGGCACTGGAGGAGATGGAGGCGGAGAGGACGTCGCGGCGGGGAATGGAATCGCGGCAGATTCTGTCGCGGCTAGAGAAGAAGCACCACGCAGTTCAGGCTATGGTGGAGGCGGCTGGAATCATGGAAAAGAAGCTGAGGGCTTCCGAAACCCTAGAAACGGAGGAGGGAGAACTGGTGGATCTCAGGGGGAGCAGCTGCGTAATCACGGAGGATATAGGCGAGAAAATCTGTCCTGTGAGGGCTGGGGAACGAAACAAACGAGAGGAAACTGGGTTCCCTGCTACTCTAAGATGGAGTTCCCGACATATGATGGTCGAGATGACCCCTTGGTTTGGCTGAGGCGTTGTGATTAATTTTTCAGCAGTCAAAGAACGTTAGAAGGAGATAAGGTGGGGTTAGCAGGCTTCCATTTGACAGGAGAGGCCTAACTGTGGTTTTATCAATTAGAACAAGAGGACCCCAACCTAGATTGGCCCAATTTTAGTGAACAGTGCAACATACGTTTTGGCCCACCCATGAGCAATAATCCCTTGGGAGAATTGGCCAACTTGAAATAACGTGGGTCAGTGGAGGAATATTAGAGACAATTTTAGACGCTCTTGGCAAGAACAACCGACCTCTGACCTCGCCAACAAGTGAACCTATTTACGGCTGGGTTAGTGGAGCACTTGTGGATTGAGGTAGAACTCCAACAACCCACTACCTTAGGAATTGGTATGAACCTAGCACGAACCCTTGAGAAGAAAGGACAGTACCTAGGGTATTCAAGGCCAGTGGGGGGTAGTAAGTTTCCCCTAAAACAACCAGGGGTGAACGGAATAGTCACGGACAAACCAGGAGCAAGTGGTACCAAACTGACCCCTACACAAAGTGAGGGAACCGAGGGAACGACAAACCCATTCTTCAAACGTGTTATGATTGTAGAAATTGCAGATCGGCTAGCCAGAGGACTATGCTTCAACTATGATGAGCCCTATACTAACAGCCACAAGTGTAAGAAACTATTTTGGATTGAAGTACCGGAGAATGAGAGTGATTCTGAGGAAGAGGCGGAGGAAAATGTGGAAATTTCGTTGCATGCCATTAGCGGAGCGCGGAAGTCCAGAACCATGTAGCTATAAGCACATATTAGTAATAAACCCGTTTGGGTTCTTATTGATTCAGGCAGTACTCACAATTTTATCGCCCAAAGGATAATACCGCGGTTGGGGGTCCTGGTACAAGAAAGGAAGGGGTTACGCATCACAGTGGCGAATGGAGAGATGGTAGCCAGTGCGGGTATCTGTCGTGGTGTGGAATTTCAGGTGGGACAACGTTCTTTTACGGCTGATTTTTATTCCATACCATTAGAGGGGTTTGATGTGGTTCCGGGAATTAGATGGGTTAGTACTTTAGGTCCCATTTTGTGGGATTTCACAGCACTAACGATGAGTTTTGAGGTCGAAGGATAGCGGATTTGTTGGCAGGGACAGTTTCCGCCAGCAAGGCTGACATTGGCCTCTTTGCAGACAATAGAGCCAGATTTTTCAACCATAGAGGAGCTACTTGCTGAGTTTCCTGATCTGTTTGAAGAGCCGTCCGGCTTACCTCCCAGTCAGAGTTGTGATCATAGGATTACTTTGCTTCCTGGAGTTGGTCCTGTTACCGTCCGACCATATCGCTACCCCCACCTTCTTAAGGACAAGATCGAGAGATAGTGTGAGGTGATGTTGAAACAGGGGATCATTTGACCTAGCCAGTCGTCCTTCTCATCACCAGTTTTGTTGGTCAAGAAAGCAGATGGCTCGTGGCATTTTTGTGTGGACTACAGGGAACTAAATGCCCAAACAGTGAAAGATAAGTTCCCCATACTGATAGTCGACGAGCTACTAGATGAACTTCATGAGTCCAAGTTCTTCACAAAACTAGATCTCACATCTGGTTACCACCAGATTCGGATAGATCCCCAAGATGTTGAGAAAACGGCCTCTCACACCCACCAAGGCCACTACAAGTTCCTTGTAATGCCATTTGGCCTTTCAAATGCCCCGTCTACATTTCAGGGGCTTATGAATGAGGTATTTCGCGCTTACCTTCGGCAGTTTGTCCTGGTTTTCTTTGACGATATTTTGGTGTACAGTCAATCTTGGGTTGAGCATCTTCAGCACCTCCGTTTAGTTTTTGAGCTACTCCGACAACATCAGCTCTACATCAAGCGCTCCAAATGCTCGTTCGGGGCTAGCCAGGTCGCTTACTTGGGCCATATTATTCATGGAGCTGGAGTGAAGGTTGATTCCAATAAAGTTCAGGCCATCGTGGATTGGCCAACCCCACAAACCACGAAGGCCCTCTGCGGATTCCTAGGTCTTGCCGGTTACTATCGGAAGTTCATCCAAAATTATGGGCACGTAGCAGCTCCCTTAACCAGCCTCCTCAAGAAGAATGCTTTCCTATGGAACGCAGAGGCAGACGTGGCCTTTTAGGCTCTCAAGGCAGCACTCTCGTCCACGCCAGTCCTCAGCCTACCGAATTTTGAGGAAGAATTTGTGGTTGAATGTGATGCTTCGGGCAGTGGTTGGAGCCTTACTTCACCAAAACGGCCATCCTATCACCTTCTTTAGTCAGAAATTAGCCGACCGCCACCACAAATTGGTAGCATACGAACGGGAGCTTATTGGATTGGCTAAAGCAGTCGCTCATTGGTGGCCTTACCTATAGGGAAGAAAGTTTCTTATTGGTACCGACCACTACAGCCTAAAGTTTCTACTTGACCAGAGGCTCACTACTTCACCTCAGCAGCATTGGATCAATAAGTTGCTCAGTTTTGATTTCAAGGTTGAGTATCGGGCCGGCAAACTTAATAGGGTGGTTGATGCCTTGTCTCGGCAAGATGAAGACATGGGCCATTTCCTTGCCATTACTTGCACTAGGGCCTAAATCCTCGACGACATCCGACAAGAAATACAAGCCACAGACTCTCTCAGTCAACTTCGGGACCGAATCTTGAAAGGTGAGGAGGGGCCCAAGTGGTCTGTTTGGGATGGATTGATTCTCTACCATAAGAGACTTTACTTACTCACCTCCTCACCATTAGTTTTTACACTCATCACCAGTATTCATGATTCCATGCATGAGGGAGTCCTCAAGACATTGGAGCGAGTGCGACGTGAGTTTTTTTGGACAGGGATGAAGTCTATAGTAGCGGACTATGTGTGGGCTTGCTTAGTCTGTCAAAGGAACAAATGGGAGCATCTATACCTGGCAGGATTATTACAACCACTACCTATTCCGCAGCAGGTTTAGGCGGATATCTCTATGGATTTCGTTGAGGCCCTCCCTAGGGTTTATGGGAAATTAGTCCTCCTAGTGGTTGTTGACCGGTTTTCGAAGTATGGCCATTTCATTCCACTCAGTCATCCATTCACGGCACATTCAGTGGCACAAGTCTTCTTTTCTGAGATATTTCGATTACACGGCCTTCCGGAATCCATTGTTACGGATAGGGACAAGGTCTTCACTAGCCTTTTTTGGAAGGAACTTTTTCAGATGTCGGGCTCTAAACTCACCTTCACTTCTGCCTATCACCCACAATCGGATGGTCAGACTGAGATCCTGAACCGTACCATTGAAATATACCTACGCTGTTTTGTGGGAGATCGCCCTCGATCTTGGGTGGATTGGATACCGTGGGCAGAATACTGCTACAACACCTCCTTCCATACACACTACTCCATTCTAATTGGTTTATGGCCGTGATCTACCTAAGTTGCTTGACTACACAGCCGGATCTACGAAGGTGGCAGCGGTTGACTTGGCCCTTCAAGAACGGTCGACCATCCTCCTTGCAGCAAGAGAGCGATTATCCCATAAGGATAATCCTCAAAATTTTTGTCCATTATTGCTAGGATTTGGATTCAAAATTCAAATAGGATTCTAACAAGATTATCCTCTCCATATCCAACTCAAATTCGAATTTCATTCCTTGTAGATTTACCACAACAAATTCGAATCTCACTTGGACTGTGATTCAAAATTTGAATTTCAAATTTCAAATTCGAATTTCAAATTCAAATTTCAAATTTCAAATTTCAAATTTCAAATTTCAAATTTCAAATTTCAAATTCAAATTTCAAATTCAAATTTCAAATTCAAATTTCAAATTCAAATTTCAAATTTCAAATTTCAAAATTCAAATTTCAAAATTCAAATTTCAAAATCCACAAAACAGTTGTATTTCAATTCTTGTTCTCCTGGATAATTTTCTGCAACTCCAATCCAATCTGAAATAAAATCATGGCAACTTTATTTGGAGTTCGAATAATTGTATACTCTATTCTCCAAAAAAAAATCTGAATCCAACCGGAGAGAATCCTGTCTACCATGCTAATCCTATGTCATCACCATCCATGCATAATAAACTAGCCAATAGCATACACAAATCAATTTGCCAAACATTAAGGAATTATGTAGAGCTAGTAGAGGGACTGATTGAACATATATAATCGGGCTCCTGCAAATCCATATGATCATCATTCTTTACCGAACAACTCAATCATATGATCACTAATTTCAGAGTCACACCACTATAAACCTGAAACTGAACTCCTAATTATATACCGTATTACGTAAGCCTGTGACAAGCTATCATCCAATAACCTTGTCATGTATGCAGAACCCTCATATGATATCCATGATCAGCCTTAGGCCAAAGTCCGTTTAATCCTACTGATCAGACTATCTTAAAGTTCCATTATACTACCGAATTAAGAAAATGATTATTCACCATATGTGAATAAGAAGTCATCCGCCCAGCAGACAACCCAAGGCCTTGTCCATTTTCACATTCAGTATAATGCCTTTAAGAGGATATCCTTAACTCCTCATTAGAGCTATGATTCCGATATCTGTAAATGAACCCTTCATCGTATACAAGTCATGCACCCAACGAACCGGTCTATAAGCTTACTACCTCTGAGACGCTTTAGCCATTGGAACATAAAAGTGCACAAGTCATATACATAAAGCTGTCCTTTTACTCAGGATTAAGGTTGCTGCACAATGAACGTCAAAAGCAGATCGATCCACTCAAAGTGGACTTCGTAGATCAATCACGCTTTAGTCCCGATCTAATATGTCACCACCAAGCAACATATCTATGTCTCTACTTAGGAGTCCAGCTCCAGACAGTCAAGACAAACCGTCCCCTCCAAGGCTTTAGACAACATAATAGTCTTAACATGAGTTAGATGCTCGGTCTAACCCTATAGACTACAAACCATAGTTTAGACAGCTAACTTTAGAACATTGTCTTCTCCCATACAAAAGTCCATTGCATGCAATGTTCTAATAGTTTAACACAAGCAGTCAGGGAGCCATATTTGCTTACATTTACTTTAATATGTAAATAAAATAAGGACATATAGCAATGTAATGAATAACCTCTATATATAATTTTATTATCCAGTTCAAAATAAATACATTAAAATGTCTCTAATGCTTAGGGCATTTCCTAACAATCTCCCACTTGGCCTAAGTCAGCAGATGTGCCATGTTACGCATCTCCATCGCCTCTACGTGCCTCTCAAATCTTCTAGCCACCAAAGTCTTAGTAAAGGGATCGGCAATGTTGTCCTCGGACGCGATCTTACATACATCTACTTGTCCTGTCTCTACGTGCCCTCTAATAATATGATATCTCCGATCTATGTGCTTGGTCTTCTTGTGGTGCCGAGATTCCCTTGTGTTGGCAATAGCCCCAGCGTTATCACAGTAAAGTGTGATAGACTTGTTAACACCCAGAATGACCTCAAGGTCTCTAAAGAACTTGCGGAGCCAAACCACTTCTTTAGATGCCTTAGCCGCAGCCACATATTCAGCCTCCATAGTAGAGTCAACTGTGCAGCCCTGTTTCACGTTCCTCCACACAATGGCGCCTCCTCCGAGCAAAAACACTGATCCAGATGTCGATTTCCTTGAATCCTTACAAGTCTGGAAGTCTGAGTCTGTGTATCCTACGGGTGTTAGGTCCCTTCCAGAATACACCAGCATATAATCTCTCGTTCTCTTAAGATACTTGAGTATATACTTTACTGCTTGCCAGTGCTTGGTTCCAGGATTTGCTTAATATCGACTCACCATACCTACTGTAAAACATATATCCGGACGAGTGCAAAGCATAGCGTACATAAGGCTACCCATAGCAGATGTATAAGGGACCTTACTCATACGCTCTCTTTCTTACGATGTCCTGGGACAGTCATCCAGTGAAAGAGTTAGACCGGTAATTGAAGGCTGTGAACCTTTCTTTGCCTCTTACATTGCATATTTGTCAATTATTTTATCTATGTATAAAGCTTGGGATAATGCTATCATTTTGTTCTTTCGATCTCTGAAGAGATGAATGCCTAGAACATAATTAGCTTCTCCCAAGTCCTTCATGTCAAACTATTGGTGTAACCAAAGCTTGACCGATGATAAGTTTCCTATATCATTCCCAATGAGTAGTATATCATTGACATAGAGTATCAGAAAGACCACTTTTCCATCCTTAATACGTTTATAAACACAGGGTTCATCAACATTCTGCTCAAAACCAAATGTCTTAATCGCTTGATCAAACCTTTGGTTCAATGAGCGGGATGCTTGCTTTAATCCATAAATGGATCTAAGCAACTTGCAGACTTTCCTTTCTTGGCCTTTTGCTACGAACCCTTTCGGCTGTATCATATAGATACACTCTTCAAGATGGCCATTCAAGAATGGCGTCTTGACATCCATTTGCTAGATCTCGTAATCGAGAGCCGGAGCAACGGACAGAAGAATACGGATAGACTTCAGCATAGCAACAGGCGAAAAGGTTTTATCATAATCGATTCCAGTCTTTTGCGTGTACCCCTTTGCAACCAGTCTAGCTTTGAAAGTTTCCACTCTCCTTTCCGCATCCTTCTTTCTTTTGTAGACCCATTTGCATCCAATGGGTTTTATCCCATCCGGCAAATCTATAAATTCCTAAACAAAGTTGGATTTCATAGAATCCATCTCATTGTTCATAGTCTGTTTCCAAGATTTAGAATCAACATCATTTATAGCTTCATCATAGGTGACTGGAACAGCCTCATGCTCATGAGCCTCGGCCTGGTATACTTCAGTATCATACATGAAGAAATTAGGTTTCTTCGAAACCCTCCCACTACGACGAGGCACCTTAAATTGTTGATCGTCTGCAGGTCCTTCACCAGAACTCGGACTTGTGTCCAAGACTGAAATCTATGGAGCAGTTCTTTCACCCGATAACTCCTCTAGCACTATTTTGCTTCGAGGCTTAAAGTCATTCATGTGACTTTTCTCCAAGAACGTCGCATGGGTTGAAACAATGACTTTTTGTTCCTTCGGGTTATAGAACAGACCTCCTTTAGTTCCCTTTGGATACCTTACAAACATGCACAATTCTGATCTTGGTTCCAATTTCTTCACATCCCCATCCAGTACATGTGCCAGGCAGCCCCATATTCTCATATGTCCAAGGGAGGGCTTCCTGCCATGCCACAATTCATACGGAGTTTTGGGAATTGATTTGCTTGGAACCTGGTTCAGAATATAGCATGCCGTTTATAAAGCATATCCCCAAAATGATAATGGCAGCGTTGAATAACTCATCATGGACCGTACCATATCCAACAAGGTCCTGTTTCTCCTTTCGGCTACACCATTCTGTTGTGGAGTACCAGGTGCAGTTAATTGGGATAATATCCCGTTCTCTACAAGATATCCTAGAAATTCATCGGAGAGGTATTCACCACCCTGATCAGATCGAAGTGTCTTTATGGATTTATCCAATTGCTTTTCCACTTCCGCACGATACTCTTTGAACTTGTAAAAGGTTTCGCTCTTGCGGTGCATCAGATACACACATCCATACCTCGAGTAATCATCCATAAAGGAGACATAATACTCGAACCCTCCTCGTGCTGTGACGTTCATGGGGCCACATACGTCAGTGTGCATAATTTCTAAGAGCTCCTGAGCCCTTGTACCCTTAGCTCCAAAAGACCTCTTGGTCATCTTACCCTCTAGACAAGACTCGCATTGGGGAAGACGTACCTCCTCCAGAGATTCCAAAGGACTGTCTTTCACCAATCTTTGAATCCTATCTTAATTAATATGACTAAGTCTTAAATGCCAAAGATACGCCTTGTTAGAGTGAGAAACTTTCAACCTTTTAGAGTTATCTATTAATTCAGTGTCAAACAGTGAGTACATCTTTGGTTTGATCAAATATAGGTTTCCATCCATCCATCCAGAACAGATAAAAGACATATTTCTTCGAATATCAACTCTTTTACTAAAAGAAACTGAATAAGAATCCTTTATTAAACAAGCTACCGATATAAGGTTCCTCTTAAAATTAGGAACATAAAAACAGTCTTTCAATAAAATAAACCTAAATTGATCAAAGTAAAGGTAAACATCTCCCACTGCCTTAGCCACCACAAAGCTACCATCTCCAGTCCGCAACGAGAGGCTCCTATCATGTAGACTTCTCGTTTCCACGAACCCCTGCATAGAAATACAAACATGATTAGTGGTGCCCGAATCAATGACCCAAGTGTCTTTCGATTCTTCCACCAAACACGCTTCTAAGAAATGAAGTTCCTTACCTTCCTTGCCCTTGGCGGCTAGGAATTCTCGGCAAGCCTTCTTAAAGTGACCTACCTTCTCACAGTGGAAGCACTTGGACTTTTTAGGGTCCCTGGGCTTCTTGTTCTTCTTCTTCTTCTTCCCATCCGAGACAAGAGGATTAGAAGAACTGGAAGCCGCTTGCTTCTGATTTGGCCTTTTCCTCTTCCTTGAGGGTTTGGAAGATTCTGCCAAATTGGCCTCTCCTTTGGGTTGGACCACATCCCCATCCCTGATCATCCGCTCATAAGCTTAGAGTTGCTTCATGAGCTCGGTTAGTCCTAACTCCCTTGTCGCCAGATTGTATGCGGCCTTAAACCCCACAAAATCTTTAGACAGAGTTTTGAATACCATCTCGATCTGGGTGTTGTAGTCCAACTCAGCACCGTTCTCGGCAGCCTCAGCGAAGAATCCCATTAGAGTGATCATATGGTCCTTCGCCGGAGTACCTGCCTTTTGCTTAGAGTTCATAATACTGGTTATAGCAGACTGTCGAGCTAACTTTTCTTGTCCTCTGAACATGTCCTCCAAATTTTCCGTGATCTCCCCAGCAACCTAATAAGTCTCATGCTGCTTTTGTAAAGCACTCGTCATGCTAGCAAGCATGTAGCATCGAGCTATATCATTGGATTCTCTCCAACGAGTATAGGCAACCGGGACCTCCTCAAGCGGTGTGTCAGGTTTTGGCCCTGGTGGGCATGTTTCGTCCAGTACGAACTTGTGTCTCTCGCAGCTGAGAATTATTAACAGATTTCATTTCCAATCCTTATAATTATCACCATTCAGTTTATTCTCAGTAAGTATTGAAATGAGGGGTGTCAGTGACATTTTGAACTGAAATAAAATTATACTAGACATCATTACAAAGCCCAAGCAAATATACAGATAATTTAGCAAATAAAACATACAAGTATGTTCCTACATGAAACATGAAAAACATGTAGCATTGCAACGGTAATTCTCAGCACCTATTGCCCCAAGCCACTGAGGGGTGGTCATGAAAACAAATAGCCGGAACGTGGACACCATCCAATTAATATATGTTGCCTTAAATCCTCCAAGGTTAAGACATATATTAATAACTGCTTATTTGGCCACCAGTTTAGTTAACAGAGCTTCTAGGGAAGGTTAATAACTAAACGAGTCTTGAGTGTATAACCATTGTTTACGTAGCCTAATCCACGTCCTACCAAGCCACCGAGGGGTGGTCATGAATAGGATCGTATCCGAACACGTTTTCCACATAGAAGATCTAATCTAGTATACCGGCGGCAGTAAACACCTACCGAAGGGTATGGTCAGGGCAGAACTGATGCGAGGCGTTACCATGCTTTCACATATGGATCAACAATGGAGGCCGTGGGTTTTGTTTGAAACCCTCTCCCACTCAATATTTTGAAAAACATGTAAGTTTTGACAAATTATGTATGATCAATATAGTATGAGCAGCACTCAGCTATCCTATATGACATGTTATCAAATATGCATATAAAACATCCATCAATACATATTTATACATTCATGATATATCACAGAAAAAATAATTGATAGAATAACCAAGCCATGGTTCCATCCTAGAACAAAGAAAATAAAGATTACAAAATTTCATCCAAAGCATTCTTTGGGTCTTGAATTTTGTTTCGTCTTCTTGTATCCATCTTTATGTAGCCTTTCCATTTATTTCTTATCCCAAGAATCATTTAAAATTTAAATCTCCAAAAATTTAAATTTCAAATTCAAATTCCAAATTCGAATTTCAAATTTAAATTTTAAATTCAAATTTTAAACAATTTAAAACATCATGTGTAATAATATGTAATTTCAAAATTTCAAATTTTCAATTACATATTTTTAAACATGATTTAAAATTAAATCTCAAATTTAAAAATCAAAATTTTTCGATTTTTGAATAGTCGCACCACCGTCCCTGGAGGCGACAGCCGCCGTGGGTAGCCACCAACCCCCGTGGGGACTGGCAGCCCACGGCCGCCCATGTGCAACCTTACCAGGCTGCAGACCAAGCCTGCAGCGCCAGGCTACACGCCCAGGCTGGGTGCAGTTGCCGGCAGGCTACACGCCCAGGCTGCGGCTAGCCTTGGGTAGGCCACGACCACCTTCAGCTGCAGGCCAAGCCTGCGGCCGTGGGTGATTATGGCCTACACAGGGGCTGCCGCAGCCTATCCTGCCCAAGAACAGAGGCTGCAGCCCCACCAAGGCCCGACGGCCTATCCCGAGGGGTCGTGTCTCGATTTTCGTGTCATATTCCAATTTACCTATTAGGATCTCCAAAAATTAATTTGAATCCCAATTAAATTGAAACTTTCCACACAATCAAAATTTCAACCTTTAAATCAAATTTAACTTTTGGGAAAAATAAATTACGGTATTCAATCTTCAATCTCCTCAAGAATAATTACATAAAAATTTCCTAAATCGTTTCCGGTGTACAAAAATTCTAACCATAATAATTCTAAGAGACAAAAATTAAAATCCATAGGAAAATTATAGTACTAATAAACTGCTCCCATGGTTACATAAAAATTCCTAGATACAATTTTTTCTAAATTCTAAGGAACCATAACCGGCATAAACAAGCATGCTTATAATAATTCAAAAAATTAAAATAACCACATACTTTATACATAATACATGATAACAATATAAAGGAATCCTAGAATGCCACTCTCTAAATATCAAATCTATACATAAATAAAAAGACTAAGTAATTGTCTAATTTATGTACATGGCATAGTCATGAGATGGCTTTGATACCAATTGTAGGACAATAAATCGGTAAAAACGTATCAGAGTAGCGCGGCGAAATAATAAAAATTTTTCAGATCGTTAAATATCTCATGATGCCAACAACAATTAAAACTCATACCTCAAGTACGCCAATCTACAGGAGGAGAATGATCAGTGGGCTTCAACCAACTAGCCTTCTCTACTATTCTCCAATTCCTGAATGGCTGAGTGTGTGGGCAATCTAAACCTCGATCGGCATGCTAGCATTGTTAGTCTTCTTCCGACCACCCAAATCTCTAAAGAACTTATTGTCACGGTGAGTTATGCAACAATAAGCCTGCTCACCTGAGAGTCTGTGGTCTGAGAGAACTGGAGTGGCAGGACCTCTATTTATAGACCTGCATGAGGTGATTCTCTGAATTCGAATTAGATTAGGAGAAGATATTCTCCTTTATCCACAACCATAAAATCCGAAATTATCCAAGGGAAAATCCCAACAAAATTTGGCCATTATGGGATAAATCCAATCCAAATCTAAACAAGATTTTAACTAGAATTTTATCTCCCTTTTTCAACCAAAAAATCTGAAAATTCTAAGGAGAAAATCTCCACAAAAAATTCGGCCACTTTTGGATAAGAGAGAATCAAAATTCCACTAGGATTTTTAAGCTTGAATCGTATCTCATCCTTATCCAAAATAACCGAAAATCTCCTAGGATATTTACTCCAAAATTTGGCCATTATTTGGGAGGAGAGAATCCAAATTCAACTGGGATTGAAACTTGAATTTTTCCTTGAACCTTATCCACAAAAAATCTGAAAATCCATTGAGGATAATCCTCAAAATTTTTGTCCAACTTTAGTTAGGATTTGGATTCAAAATTCAAGTAGGATTCTAACAAGATTATCCTCTCCATATCCAACTCAAATTCGAATTTCATTCCTTGTAGATTTACCACAACAAATTCGAATCCCACTTGGACTGCAATTCAAATTTAAATTTCAAATTCGAATTTCAAATTCAAATTTCAAATTTCAAAATTCAAATTTCAAATTTCAAAATTCAAATTTCAAAATCCACAAAACAGTTGTATTTCAAATTCTTGTTCTCATGAATAATTTTCTACAACTCCAATCTAATCTGAAATAAAATCATGGCAACTTTATTTGGAGTTCAAATAATTGTGTACTCTATTATCTAAAACAAAATCTGAATCCAACCGGAGAGAATCTTGTCTACCATCCTAATCCTATGTCATCACCATCCATGCATAATAAACTAGCCAATAGCATACACAAATCAATTTGCCAAACGTTAAGGAATTATGTGGAGCTAGTAGAGAGACTGATTGGACATATATAATCGAGCTCCCGCAAATCCATATGATCATCATTCTTTATCGAACAACTCAATCATATGATCACTAATTTCAGAGTCACACCACTATAAACCTGAAACTGAATTCCCAATTATATACCGTATTACGTAAGCCTGTGACAAGCTATCATCCAATGACCTTGTCATGTATGCAGAACCCTCATATGATATCCATGATCAGCCTTAGGCCAAAGTCCGTTTAATCTTACTGATCAGGCTATCTTAAAGTTCCATTATACTACCGAATTAAGAAAATGATTATTCACCATATGTGAATAAGAAGTCATCCGCCCAACAGACGACCCAAAGCCTTGTCCATTTTCACATTCAGTATAATGCCTTTAAGAGGATACCCTTAACTCCTCATTAGAGCTATGATTCCGATATCTGTAAACGAACCCTTTATCGTATACAAGTCATGCACCCGGTCTATAAGCTTACTACCTCTGAGACGCTTTAGCCATTGGAATATCAAAGTACACAAGTCATATACATGAAACTGTCCTTTTACTCAGGATTAAGGTTGCTGCACAATGAACGTCAAAATCATATCGATCCACTCAAAGCGGACTTCGTAGTTCGTAGATCAATCACGCTTTAATCCCGGTCTAATATGTCACCACCAAGCAACATATCTATGTCTCTACTTAGGAGTCTAGCTCCAGACAGTCAAGACAGACCGTCCCCTCCAAGGCTTTAGACAACATAATAGTCTTAACATGAGTTAGATGCTCGGTCTAACCCCATAGACTACAGACCATAGTTTAGACCGCTAACTTTAGAACATTGTCTTCTCGCATACAAAAGTCCATTGCATGCAATGTTCTAACAGTTTAACACAAGCAGTCAGGGAGCCATATTTGCTTACATTTACTTTAACATGTAAATAAAATGAGGACAGATAGTAATATAATGAATAACCTCTATATATAATTTTATTATCCAGTTCAAAATAAATACATCAAAATATCTCTAATGCTTAGGGCATTTCCTAACAAACTGTCCCCTAAGTTTTATGGGCCTTATCAAGTTCTATCCAAGATTGGATCCGTGGCTTACGAGTTGGAGCTGCTGACCAACAGTCGCATCCACAATGTCTTCCACGTGTCCCTCTTTAAAACATTCGTGGGGATCCACCGCAAGCACTGCTGGACTTGCCACTTCTGCGGGACGGTCAGGTGTTACCCGTTCCGCTTACAGTCCTTCGATTCTGCCTGAACCGCAACAGACCAGAACTTTTGATTCAATGGATGCATGGAATACCTGAGACAGCTACTTGGGAAGACCTCGAGACTCTGCGTGCCGCTTATCCTGATTTCGAGCTTGAGGACAAGCTTGATTTCGAGGAGGGGAGTAATGTTGTGGACGCTTTCATTGGCCACGTCTACAATCAGAAGAACCAGGCCAATTTTGGTATTAGTGGCTGAGAGAAGTTTCCTTTTTTAATAAATTATGATGTGTCTTTTAATTTTAGTTTGTTATGCAATTCAATTTTTAAATTGTGAAGATTTTGGCAATAACTAGAATTTCCTATAATCATGGAGATTCTTTATTTGTATTATTTGGCCTATTTAAGGGCAGAGAAAAATAAAGGAAGGTCGTCTAGGTTTTTCTGTCAAATTTCACTCTTGAGAGCAAGAGGGGAAGCGAATTCTGCAGGGGTAGAATTCGCAGGGAAACTCCACGGGTAAAGGTAAGAACAAACGTGGGCTAAGGGCTAAAGAGAGAGAGTTACTGGTAACTACCAGGCTGGTCACTAGGGCTTACCTCCGGGAACACAACACATTCAAAAAACCTAAACTCTTATCTATTTCGTTTATCTCCTACTAGATCCACCAAGCATTTGCAAAACATTGAAGTCCCACAAATTACATGCTACTTCATCTACCTCTGGTCACTGACATTAGGCACCTCCATCTTACTAAGGCTATGCCTGTCTCCGGCCGCTAATACTAAAGCACTAAGGCTCTCCATATCACTTATTATTTTGTCTATCTTCGGCAGCAACTAACGAACATTGACATTTAAATTACATAGATGCCTTTTATTTCATTTATATTTACTGAAATTCATAATCTGGTTTCATAAAATTTCTTTTGTCCTTTATACACCATAAATTCTTCTCCAGAGTCTCTTAAGAATACCTCTAGAGATCACCTTTGAAGAACCAATCTCTGGAGATAGTACTTTTGGAATATCACCATAGATCAATTTTGAACTCTCTTTGAAGGTAGTGCTTTAAGAATGTCGCTGGTAGTCATTTTTGAAGAATCATTCTTCAGAGGTAACGCTTTAAGGATACTTTGAGATTTTAGGACTAACACGAATGCTTCGATGACAGTTGGGTTATTGGATCATCACTAAGAACTGATTTACAATCTTAACTCGAAATATGCTTTGCAGACTATTGATGGTTTGGTAAATAGATTGTTGAATCTTGACGTATGTTATGGTATTTGAGAATAAATGGATTTTGAGTTACAGTTCAAACAAAAAAAGCCTTTTGGAGAGTTAAGAATAAGATTACATGATCTTTCATTTACTTTGGGAAAATAGATGATCTCGATATATGATCTTTCATTTACTTTGGAGAAATGATCTCGATTAATGCATATACTAAAAGTTAGATTTCAAGCTACAAAAAATTGATCCATTGGATTCAACTACCATTAAGGCCATATTGAACTTGGTTTTAGTCATAACCACAAGTCTTGAACAATGCATCAATCACAATGATTTCGGGATTACTTGAAGACTCATTTAGGTAAATATGTAAAATGAAAATACTAAAAATACTCTATATAAAGCCAAAACTTACAGATATCTTATCTCTAGATCATATTTTAAGGATTGTCTCTGACCAAAATATCTCATAACTATCTCTGGACACCACTAAAAACTTACCTCCAGAGCAACTTATATTTTAAAAAGCAAATTTCATCTCTAGCATGAATTTTATCATCCCCAAAACATCAAATTTCACTATAGCAATGACAACGAAATTAAGGGAATGAGAACATGAAGTCGAAAGGTCTAAAAGCAGACAACTCTGAAGGTAATCGATATAGAGCCAATGCATTGGAAACTCTCTCCAGAGCAGACAACTCCAGAGGAAACCAATATGTAGCCAACACGTCAAAGACATCTTCTCCGGAGCAAACAACTCTAGAGAAAATCGATGTTGATAGACAAGAGACGACCAAGTTGACGACTCTAGAGATGGCAGTGCTAGAGTTAGCATCCTCGAAGACAGTTGTCCCAGAGCTTTCTTTTCCAAAGGCAATCTTTAAAAATCTACCCAAAAAAAAAAACCAACATCAAAAGTGGATTCCAAGCCACTGGGCACACCTCCAAGGCACTATTCTGATGCTAGAGCACCTGGCCTTTACAAACATGTATTTTACAGCTAGAGCAAAATGATCAATGCATCCAGAGCAGTCCCATCACAAGCACTTCCTCTAATGACAATAGAACATGTCCACTGCCGGAGTCCATGATTTCTTTACTTGGGGCTCAACGAGAGGGGAGTTTTCAACAAACGAAACGGATAAGGGTAAGAAAGATGGCACCTAAGATTAATCTCGGGTAGCCTGAAAGCCTTTTCCTTATTCTCTCACTTAACATATTACATCTTGGATATTAGCTCAACACATTTGTTTGTCATTTTGATATTACTTTCCGTCATTCATGCATCATTACTATCCATTTTACTTATCCTCACGTAGAGTGCATAATCATCGAGCTTTTGACCACTTATTCGCATGTTTTCATAGTAAATCACATAAGTAGGTCCATTGTTATTCTTATAATAGTATGACACATTTGTTCGACACACATGTACATCGGTAGTCAGCATTTAAGGAAGCAACATGAACACATGATATGCGCATTAATAAAAAGATGGGGAACACGTTACACACTGGCATAATATATGTCTTTCCTACATTGCAATGTAAATGCATGAATACACACTTTTGGTCCATTATATATCTGTCTTTCAAGCTACTTAAGTTTGGAGTCAAATGCCTATGGCTCTGGAGCATTGGCCATACTAGCCCCTCTAAGGGACCTTCATAACCCGAGCAGAATGGTTGTATGACGGCAACATCTCACTCCGACCTATTATAAAACTCACACCAATAATTATCAATGTAATTAATTACAAAATTTTAAACAATCGGCATACATGCAAGCAAACCTGCCTCCAGAGGCATGAATGTGGCACCAGAGGATCTAGCTTCCCTTAAGCACGTTTTTGTCTCTGGAGCAACATGGTTATCACGTTCGAAGCAATCTTAGCACAAATACATCATACGGCCACTTTAGAATTGACTTGTGGTCAGAGATCATGATTCTTTTACTTGGGGCTTGACAAGTAATTGCATGCTTGAATACAGTGCGTTAATGAACGTAATCTCAAGAAATAACATGGATGCATAACTTATGCAGTGATAAAAGAATAGAGTTATCTATAGCATTTAAGTTTTATATAATATCTTCCTTACATTGTGGAATTGGCACACAAGCGTGCAACTTTAAGGCTAAACCCTCGGACAATACAAAAAAGGCTACTTTAGTCTAGAGCAACCGAAGAATGGCTCCAAAGCATCAGCCATATGAAACTTCTCTAGAGGATTTTGATGGCTTTGACTAGAATATCACTAGAACGCTATGATCTTCTCTTGCCACTTAAGGACTCACAGCTGGAGTTCATAATGAACGAGCAACTAGAGCAAATCCACTCATGCCAAAAGAGTTACAGAGAGAGAAACAAGCATTCAAGAGGATTGATCACCTAAACTATCTCGTTTCACTGTGATCAATGGGGCTATTATTGATACTCACTTTTGCACAAGGCCCATATCTAAGAGGCCCAAGTCCTCTCATGTAGTAGACCCTATCCATGAATCCAAGCCACACTGGAGGAACCTTTGTGGGTTGTGGTTTGATAGGCTATGGTAATATAAATAAAACCATTTATTTATCGATCAAAAATTATCCTTGTCCCTAATTGGGGGCTCAAAAGGTATTTTGGTCATAACTAAGTGGGTGGTAGAAATATAATCCTAAAATAGCCTTCCTCTCCTAAGAATTTAAAAGTCTTAAATAATTATTTTAAAGTCCAAATGTTATAAGAAAAGCCCATTAAAATATTCATAAAACCCAATTTACTAAGCCCATACTTTTAATTCTAAATCCCCAAATAATAGCCCATTCTCCCTAGGAGTGTTGGGTCCCACAAGGAAAACCCCAAGATTCTATCAAAATTTTTGTGTATTTTCTATGTTCGGAGGAAGCTTCATCTAGTATGAGGAAGATGCTTTTATTTTTCTGGGCAAGAGAATATACTTCATCTGCCTGTAGCAACTATGAATATTTCTCTGGATACTTGTCAAATCTCCATCCAAAAATGGTGTGTCATTATAACCCTCTGAAGGGACATAGATCCTTAAATAGAAACATGACAAGATGAGCATCCTTTAGAGCCTTTTATTCATCCAGAGAACTTGTTTCGGCTAATTGAAAAGACTAGATACTCATCTTATCATGCCATTTTGGGTATCCTCCAACCACCAAAAATAGCATTCTTATTACAGTAGCTCTCACTATAGCATGGGACAGTGGGCTCCA
The DNA here is from genome assembly GCA_035233585.1 of Antiaris toxicaria. Classification (NCBI taxonomy): domain Eukaryota; kingdom Viridiplantae; phylum Streptophyta; class Magnoliopsida; order Rosales; family Moraceae; genus Antiaris; species Antiaris toxicaria. Next base: position 79,407,859 of record CP141156.1, read on the forward strand.
GTGTTGTCCTTGTAGATGCCATTCACCTCTAGAATGTCTTTTCTTCAAATGCTATTTCCCTCTGGCTAAGTCACCTAAGGCTTTTTCATTCTCTATAAATGCCTCCTATTTTCACTCGAAAGGATCATTCATTCTTTTCGTTTACCAAAACCCTGCCAAGATTAATCCTAGAACCTAGAAATTCATCTTTATCTTCTTTATCCTCACCACTTAGAGTTCATCTTTCATGCATGTTCACTTATAAAACTGCCACTAGAGGTCATCTTTCTTATCGCCAGAGATAAGCTTCTTTCATCTTACGAGGATTTCTACTAAAAATCCTCATAGAAACACCTTCAATCCCAAAAATTCATCCTACAATAATTACTCTCATCCCATCCATTTTACCCATTCTCATTAGAGCACCACCAAAGCATATTCTTGGCTATGCCAGAAGCAGCCTTTACTTCTCCATTTCACCACCACTATTTGTCTTCTCCTCCCACATCTCACTTCAGCTTCTAGTTTCCTTTGTATTGTGATTCTCACCATTATTATAAGTTTAAGAAGGTGCTTTGTATTGTGAGGAGGTCCCCAGGAATCTTCTTCCTTTGGGACTATTTTTGTTTGCCCATCAACAAGTTGGAAGACCTATCAAAGCAATATGTCATCATCTGTCAAATTGTTGTTAGGAATGCCCTAAGCGGGACAGATATTTTTTATGTATTTTATTTATTTTGAACTAGATAATAAAATTATATCAAGAGGTTATTCATTATATTACTATGTGTCCTCAATCTATTTACATGTTAAAATAAATGTAAGTAAGTATAGCTCACTGACTACTTGTGTTAACTATTAGAATGTTGCATGCAATGAACTTTTGTGTGTAGGAAGACAACGTTCTAAAGTAAGTAGTCTAAACTATAGTTCGTAATTGATAGGGTTAGACAACGTTCTAAAGTAAGTAGTCTAAACTATAGTTCTAAAGTAAGACTATTACGTTGTCTAAAGCTAATTAGGGGGACAGTTTGTTTCGACTGTTCAGAGTTTTAACTCCTGAGTAGAGACATAAATATGTTATTTGGTGATGACATATTGGACTGGGACTAAAGTGTAATTAATCTACGTAATCCGCTTAAGTGGATCATGTCACTTTTGATGTTCACTATGTAATAACCTTAATCCTAAATAGATGAATCGCTTCATGTATGTGACTTGTGTACTTTGATATTCTAATAACTAAAGCATCTCATAGGTAGTAAGCTTATAGACTAGTTCATTTAATAAATGACTTGTATACGATGTAGGGTTTGTTTACAGATATTGAAATTATAGCTCTAATAAAGAGTAAAGGGTATCATCTTAAAGGTATTATACTGGATGTGAAAATAGACAAGCCCTTGGGTCGTTTGCTGGGCAGATGATTTTTTATTCACATATGGTGAATTTTCTTATTCGATAGTATAATGAAACTTCAAGATAGCTTGATCTGTAAGTTAAATAGACTTTGACCTAAGGCTGATCATGGATGTCATATGAGAGCTTTGCATATATGACAAGGTCATTAGATGATAGCTTATCACTAGCTTGCGTAATATAGTATATAATTGCAAGTTCAGTTTCAAGTTTACAGTAGTGTAACTCTGAAATTGGTGATCATGTGATTGAGTTGTTTGGTATAGAACAATGATTACATAAATTCACGGGAGCCCAATTATATATGTCCAATTGATCCCTCTATTAGCTTTGCATAATTCCTTGATGGATGGTATTTTGTCGGGATATTCTTATTAGCTTGTTATCTTGTATTTAGTGAAGAGAAAAATTTGGATCACCCTTCCACAGGGTATAGGCCTTTTTCTCTACGTGCTAGAGGGGTAAAATTATAATTTTATATTATTTAATAAATGGGATATTTTAGGAGTACCCTAAGCAGGAAAGTCATTTTAATATATTTCATATATTTTGAACTAGATAATAAAATTATATTTATAGATTATTCATTACATTGCTATATATCCTCATTTTATTTATATGTTAAAGTAAATGTAAGCAAATATGGCTCACTGACTACTTATATTAAACTGTTAGAATGTTGCTTACAATAGATTTTTGTATGCGAGAAGAAAACATTCTAAAGTAAGCAGTCTAAACTATGGTTCGTAATCTATGGGGTTAGACTGAGCATCTAATTTATGTTAAGACTATTATGTTATCTAAAACTAATTGGGGACGATTTATTCTGACTATCCTGAGCTTTAACTCCTAAGTAGAGACATAGATATATTACTTAGTGGTGACATGTTGGACCGCGACTAAAGTGTAATTGATCTGCGTAGTCCACTTAAGTGGATTATGTCACTTTTGACGTTCATTAAATAATGACCTTAATCTTGAGTAGATAAATCACTTTATGTATATGACTTGTGTACTTTGATATTCCAATGGCTAAAGCATCTCATATGTAGTAAGCTTATAGACTGATTCATTGGGTACATGACTTGTATATGATGGAGGGTTTGTTTACAGATATTGGAATCATAACTCTAATAAGGAGTAAAGGGTATCCTCTTAAAGACATTATACTGGATATGAAAATGGACAAGGCCTTGGGTCATCTACTAGGCAGATGACTTCTTATTCATATATGGTGAATAATCATTTTCTTATTCGGTAGTATAATTGAACTTTAAGATAGGTTAATTAGTAGGTTGAATGGACTTTGACCTAAGGCTGATTATGGATATCATATGAGGGTTTTGCATATATGACAAATTCATTGGACAATAGCTTATCACTGGCTTGTGTAATACGGTATATAATTAGGAGCTCAGTTTCAGATTTATAGTGGTGTGATCCTGAAATTATTAATCATGTGATAATTGGTTAGGGTTCACATAATTCCTTAATAGATGATAATTGGTTAGGGTATACTTATTAGCTTGTTTTCTTGCATTTAGTGAAGAGAAAAATCCGGATCAACCTTCCATAGGGTGTAGGCCTTTTTTCTCTATGTATTGGAAGAGTAAAATTATAATTTTGTATTATTCAATAAATGAGATAAATATTTAATTAATGTTTATTTTGAATTATAAGATTTGAAATTTAAATTAATTGTATTTGAATTTTAATTTTTACATATGTGATTAATTTGAATTTTGAAAATCTTGTCTTAAAATAAATATTTGAAATTTGAATCCTATTTGAATTTGAATTGAACAAAATCTTGTCCTTAAACAAACATAAAGGTGGCATCCATTTTAGATAAGAGTGAAAGACAAGATTCTCTTCTAATTGAATTTGAATTTTATTTTGGATAAGAGATTACAAAATAATTTGAATTTCAAATAAAGTTACCATGATTTTATTTGAATTTGAATTGGAGTTATGGAAAATTATCTATGTGGATAAAATTTAAATGTTTTGTGGAGTTTAAAATTTAAATTCAAATTTTGAATCACAAATCCTTATGAAGGCCGAATTCTTTTAAACCTAAGGTGGTGATTTCAGTTTTCTTGTGGATAAGGGAGAGGAAAATCTTATTTGAATCTTACTTGAATTTTGAATTCTTCTCTCATAAAGGGCAGCTGAATTCTTGTAGGGTTTTTCCCTAGGAGAAAATCAATTTTTGTGTGGATAAGGTGGTGAGAAAATTCAAGTTTAATTCCTATTTGAATTTTGAATCCTCCTTCCCTTGGTGTGGCCGAATCTAGTCATAGAATTGGCCTAAAGGGGAATCGGTTTTTGTGGTTGTAGAGGAGAAAAAATTCAAGTTTAAATTCTGTTTGAATTTCGAATCATTCTCTCCTAGTAATGGCCGAATTCTTTAAGTGAGGATTACCCCTTGGTGAAGTCGGATTTCTAGAGGGAATGAGAGAGAAAAATCTTCTCTTGATTTAATTCAAAATTCAAAGGCTCACCATATGCAATATTATAAATAGCGGTCATTCCATCTAGTTCTCTTCAGACCACAGACTCTCAGGTGAGCATGCTTATTGTTGCACAAATCACCGCAGTAATAAGTTCTTATAGAGATCTAGGCGGTCAAAAGGAGACAAGCCGTGCTAATATACCGATCAAGGATCTGGATGCACACACACTTTATCATCTAGGAATTAGAGAAGAGTAGAGAAAGCTAGTTTGTTGAAGCCCTTCGTTCACTTCCTCTAGCATCCCAGGCGTTTCTTTTGAAGGTATAAAAGATTATTGTTGATATATTATACATGACATCACCAGTTTTTTAACGATCTTCAAAATTTTTGTAATTCTATAAAGGAATTTTTCCCGATTTTTCTTACAATTGATATCAGAGCTAACTCATGATTATGTGATGTACATAAATTAGATAATTATTTTTTGTGACAGCCGAGACTTTTACTGTTCTCAAAATTAATGTATAATATGAATAGATATGTATTGATACGATAAAAATGTATAAATGGTATTTGAATAATTAATTAGAGTTTATAAATGTTTTATGACCACGTTGAAATGAGAATACAGTGACTGTAATGATTGTCGGACCGAAATGCTTCAGACAGTGTATTTTCGGTATCGAAAAACAGAAATTTACTAAGATTAGAAATGTTCTGACCGTAGACCCGAGATAGGAAATAATGAAAAATCTAGGATTTATGGAGTGTTTTAAACAGTATGAATGAAACGGAAGGCTTTGGTAGTATTCCAGAAGGAAAACTATAAAATTTGACCAGTTTGACTTTTCAGTCAAATTTTCGATAGATGAAAATTAGACTATGATTAGAACAAAACTTATGCTGTATAAACAAATAATATTTGCTTATCATCATGAGAATTCAAGGGGTGAGATCAAATTTTACTTTCATCCAATGGTGGAGTAATTTTGGTGAATTTTGACAAATTTTTGACCAAAATTTGAGTTAGAAAGAATTAAGCAACAATTAATGTTACTTTGGCTGCATGGCTCATGCACGTGGAGAAAGGGGCAAGGAACAGCTGGAAAACCAGCTAAGAAAGCTCCAAAAAAAGTTTGCAAAATGCCCCCACAAAAATTACATTTTGACCCTAACATTTTAGAAAATTACAAACAAGGCCCCCAAGATTTTTTTAACCTTTCCCATCTGTAAATCACGTCCATTTACAGCCAAAAACACATAATTTCTCTGCATTTTATCTTCTCACATTCCCAAGCTTCCAAAAATTTCAAAAATCTCAAAACCTGCAAAATTTGTGAGAAAAGTGAATCAAGCTTCAAACTTAAGGGAGTTCCACACCAAGGGCCAAGTAAGTAGTTCAAAAATCAAGCTTTAATGTTGTTTTTCAAATGTTTTCATGTTTATGGAATTAAGGAACAAAAATAGGGTTGAGTTGATTTTAGTTGATTTTAGTTGCTTTGGTGAAAATCAAGTGAAAAGTTTGTTTTTGTGCTTGGTTTTGAAATGTTTGTAAGGTTGGGGTTTGAAAAGGATTTTGGTTGCTTAGGGTTCATTATGATGACATGAATGCAGAGATGGGAACCTTTATAGAACTTTGGTAAAATGATGTTGAAAGTTGGACATGAATTATTTGTGAGTATAGATGTTGAAAAGAGAAAGAAAAGTGTTGAAATGTTCTAGTGTTGGCCTATGAACATTCCACTTAATGTCGAATTGTTTCGTCATAGGACAACAACTGGAAAACGAGAGGGCAGAACGAAGGAAACAAACCAAGGAAACCTTAGCAAATTTCTGGTAAGTTCAGACATTTGTTTTGTCCGTACACGAACAAATGTATAATGTTAGTTTATGTTAAAATAGCTTTGAATGATGTGCATGGATGTGTTTTTAATTAAAACATATATTGTTCATAGAAGGGTAGTGAAATATTAGCAAACTGGTGTTTGTATTCTTGGTTTCCCATTAAAATTCAATTTCTATATAAGTACATGGTCACAGACACGACCGTGTAACCAATCGTGTCGGTGGCATAATAACAACACAAGCATAGACACGGCCATGTTGATTAAGAAGTTTACAATAAAGTTAATTCGATTGGTACACGGGCAAGTACACGGCTTCATGGAACTTGACACGGGCGTATATATATGTTACACAGGCAACTATACTGCTTCATGGAACTTGACACAGGTGTGTATGAATGTTACACGGGCAAGTACACGGCCTCATGGAGTTTGACACTGGTGTGTACTACATTACACGAGTGTGTATGCATGCTATATGGGCATGTACTAGGAGGAATTTCTAAACACGCCCAGAATTCTAGTACATGGCCATGTACCTAACAATGTGAGCTAAGTAGCTTTAAATTGCTAGAAACTGACTTGAATCTATTCCTTAGGATTCAGACATGTGATTTATGATCAGAAATCATACATTAATAGATTAAGTAATCTATTCATTATATAATACATGATATTAATAACTGAACAGTAAATAAGATGGTAGTACAAAGATGAAATTTTTGACGTACCAGCCTCCTGAAAGTGTGAGGTTATTTTATAACTGGATTGGACTGTTATAAGGGAGAGCTAGGGTCGCTGCCTTGCCCCTCTCTATTGCGCACAAGGTATGACCAAAAAGGGCCCAAAACGATAGATGATAGATAAGACTGAGCATAATAAATACATAATATGACTGAACTGAACAACTGAATCGAACGACTGAACTATATGATTTAATTTTCATGTCTAAACTTACTGGGCTATAGCTCACCCATTTATTCATTTTCAGGTAATCGAGGTAAGCAGTCTGTAACCTGAGCATCACTGAATGGATTTGGATTAAGGGATGGAATGCCAGTATTGTGAAAAAAGTTATAGACCTACCAAGCTTATCCGCAGCTCAGGGAAAAAGGGAAAGAAAAAGAATATGTATGATATAGTATAGACTGAACCTATATGTTAAACTGTAAATAGTTCCAAGACAGTATTTTGCTAAAGTTATATAAATGGTAAGAGATAGTTTTCAAACTATAATATTACGGTTTCAAAAGTTTTATATAACTAAATATGTAGACAACTATGGGTTTTAAAAAAAAAATTTCCTCAAATTTACTATAAGATGGTTATATATAAAAAAAAAAATGAAAGAGAAAAGACAGAAGTTTGATGTAAGAAAGAGTGGGATTCCCTGCGCGAGGCAGGGGATGCCACATTTTTAGTCTCTTTTATGTATGGATTTGATATTTAGAGAGTGGCATTCTAGGATTCCTTTATGTTGTTATCATGAATTATGTATGAAGTATGTGGTTATTTTAATTTTTTAAATTTTTATAAGCATACTTAATTTTGCTGGTCATGGTTCCTTAGAATTTAGAAAAATTATATCTAGGATTTTTCATGTAACCTTAGTAGCAGTCTATTATCACCATAATTTTCCCATGGATTTTAATTTTTCATCTCTTAGAATTTTTATAATTAGAATTTTTGTACACTAGAAACGGTAAAGGAAATTTTATGTAATTATTCTTGGAAGAGATTGAACATTGAAGACCGTAAATTTATTTTTCTAGAGATTAAATTTAATTTGAAGATTGGTTGTTTTCTTTGTGTGGAAAATTTCAATTTAATTAGTATTCAAATTAATTTTGGAGATTCTAATCGGTAAATTAAAATATGGCATGAAAATCAAGAACTGACCCCTCGAGATGACAGCCAGCCTTAGTGAGGCTACAGCCCCTGTCTAGGGTTGCAACCCCATGGATGCAGGCAGGCAGAGCCAAGGGTGGCCATGGCCCACCCCATGGACTACAGCCCTGGCAGCAAGCACTGCCTACAGCTTGGGGGCCTGTAGTAGCCCCAAGTGCTGTAGCTTGTGGCTGCAGGGGCTGTAGTAGCCCTGGCCATGGGTTGCCACCCCCCCGAGGGTTGGGGCTGCCCATGGTAGCTACGAGCCTTCAGGGCTGTGGCTCAATGGCCCGAGGTTCGGAAAGTTTTCAATTTTTAAATTTAAGATTTAATTTTAAATTATGTATAATAATATGTAATTTTAAATTTAAATTTTGAAATTACATATTATGTATAAATTTAAATTTTGAAATTACACATTGTTATGCATGAAATTTAAATTGTTTAAAATTTGAATTTTTTGAAATTTGAATTTTAACTAATTTTCAGGATGATAAATAATTGAAGAGGCTACATGAAGATGGATACACGAAGATGGAGCGAAATTCAAGACCCAAAGAATGCTTTGGTTGTTTCGTTTTTCCATCATTTATTTTTTCCTATGATATGTCATTGATAGATAAATATGTATTGATGGATATTTTGTATGCATATTTGATAACATGTCATATAGGATTGAAGAATGCCGCTCAAACTATATTGATCATACATATTTTCTAAAAAACTTGCATGTTTTTCAAAATATTGAGTGGGAGAAGATTTTAAACAAAACCCACGGCCTCCATTATTGATTCATATGTGAAAGCATGGTAACACGTCGCATCAGTTTTGCCCTAACCATACCCCTTGGTAGATGTTTACCATCGCCAGTATACTAGATTGGATCTCTTATGTGGAAAACATATTCAGACATAATCCTATTTATGACCACCTCTCAGTGGCTTGGTAGGACGTGGATCGAACTATGCAAACAATAGTTACATACTCAACACTCGTTTAGCTATTAACCTTCTTTGGAACTTCTGTTAGCTAAACTGGTGGCCAAATAAGCGGTTATTAATATATCTCTTAACCTTAGAGGATTTAAGGCAACATATATTAATTGGACGGGGTTCATGTTTCAGCTATTTGTTTCATGACTACCCCTCGGTGGCTTGGGGTAATAAGTGCTGAAAATTACCATTGCAATACTACATATTTTTCAAACTTCATATAGGAACATATTTGTATGTTTTGTTTGCTAAATTTCTTCGTATATTTGCTTGGGCTTTGTAATGATGTTCTTGTGTAATTTTATTTCAGTTCAAAATGTCATCGACACCTTTTATTTCAATACTCATTGAAAATGAATTAAACAATGATAATTATAAAGATTGGAAAAGGAATCTGCTAATAGTTCTCAGCTGTATGAGACACAAGTTCATACTAGATGAACCGTGCCCACTATGGCCCAAACTTGACACGCCACTTGAGTAGGTCCCAGTTGGAGAGAATCTAATGAAATAGCTCGGTGCTACATTCTAGCTAGCATGACGAGTGCTTTACAAAAACAGCATGAGACTTACCAAGTTGGCAAGGAGATCATGGAAAACTTGGAGGACATGTTCGAAAGCCAAGAAAAATTAGCTCGACAGTTCGCTATCATAAGCATCATGAACTCTAGGCAGAAGGTAGGTACTCCGGTGAAGGATCATATGCTCACGCTTATGGGGTTCTTTATTGAGGCTGTTGAAAATGGCGCTAAACTAGACTACAACACCCAGTTCAAGATGGTGTTTAAAACTCTGTCAAAGGATTTTATGGGGTTTAAAGCAGCATATAATTTGATAACAAAGGAGTTAGGACTCACTGAGCTCATAAAGTAACTCCAAGCCTATAAGTGGATGACCAGGGATGATGATGCGATCCAACATAAAAGAGAGGCCAACTTGGCGAAGAAGCTAAAAAAGAAGCAGGCGACTTCCAGTTCGTCTATTCCTCCTATCTCAGATGGGAAGAAGAACAAGAAGAGCAAGAAGCCTATGGACCCTAAAAAGTCTAAGTGCTTCCACCATAAGAAGATAGGTCATTTCAAGAAGGCTTGCCGAAAATTCCTAGCCGCCAAGGGCAAGGAAGGTAAGGAACTTCATTATCTAGAAGCGTGTTTGGTGGAAGAATCGAAAGACACTTAAGTCATTGATTCGAGCACACTAATCATGTTTGTGTTTCTTTACAAGGGTTCGTGGAAACAAAAAGCCTACATGATAGGAGCCTCTTGTTGTGAACTGGAGATGGTAGCTTGTTGGTGGCTGAGGCAGTGGGAGACGTATATCTGTATTTTGATGAATTTAGGTTTATTCTATTGAAAGACTGTTTTTATGTTCCTAATATTAAGAGGAACCTTATATCAATAGTTTGTTTAATAAAAGAATCTTATTCAATTTCTTTTAATAAAAGAGTTAATATTCACAAAAATAAGTCTTTTATATATTATGGATGGATGGAAGGGAACCTTTATTTGGTCAAACCTAAGATGTACTTACTGCTTGACACCAAATTCAATGCTAACTCTAAAAGGTTGAATGTTTCTCATTCTAATAAGGTGTACCTTTGGCATTTAAGACTTGGTCATATTAATCAAAATAGGATTTAAAAATTGGTGAAAAACAGTCCTTTGGAAACTCTAAAGGAGGTGTATCTTCCTCAATGTGAGTCTTGTCTTGAAGGTAAGATGACTAAGAGGTCTTTTAGAGTTAAGGATACTAGGACTTAGGAACTCTTAGAAATTGTATACACTAACGTATGTGGCCCTATGAACATCATTGCACGAGGAGGATTCGAGTATTATGTATCCTTTATAAACGATTACTCAAGGTATGAATATGTGTACCTAATGTACCGCAAGATCAAAACCTTTAACAAGTACAAAAAGTATTACTCAGAAGTAGAGAAGCAATTGGGTAAATCTATAAAGACACTTCAATCTAATCGAGGTGGTAAATACCTTTTTAATTACCTATGAGACCGGGACTAAAGTGTACTTAATCAGCGTAGTCCACTTGAGTGGATCATGTCACTTTTGACATTTATTATGCAATGACCTTAATCCTGAGTAGATAAATTACTTCATGTATATGACTTGTGTACTTTGATGTTCCAATGGCTAAAACATCTCATAGGTAGTAAGCTTATAGACTGGTTTGTTGGATACATGACTTGTATATGATGGTTAGTTTGTTTACAGATATTAGAATCATAACTCTAATAAGGAGTACAGGGTATCCTCTTAAAGGCATTATACTGGATGTGAAAATAGACAAAGTCTTGGGTCATCTACTGGGCAGATGACTTCTTATTTACATATGGTGAATAATTATTTTCTTATTCGATAGTATAATGTAGCTTTAAGATAGCTCAATCAGTAAGTTGAACAGACTTTGACATAAGGCTAGTCATGGATATCATATGAGGGTTTTGCATATATGATAAGGTAATTGGACGATAGCTTATCACTGGCTTTTGTAATACGATATATAATTGGGAGTTTAGTTTTAGGTTTATAGTGGTGTGACTTTGAAATTATTCATCATGTGATTGAGTTGTTTGGTATAGAACAATTATTACATGGATTCACGGGGGCCCGATTATATATGTCAGATTCGTCCCTTTACTAGCTCCACATAATTTCTTAACTAATCTTATTTTGTTGGGATATTCTTATTGGCTTGTTGTCTTGCACTTGGTGAAAAGAAAAATACAGATCACCCTCTCATAAGATGTAGGCATTTTTCTCTATGTGCTGGAGAAGCAAAATTGTAATTTTATATTATTCAATAAATGAGATAAATATTTAATTAACATTTATTTTGGAAGATAATATTTGAAATTGAAGTTAATTGTATTTGAATTTTAAATTCAAATATATAATTAATTTGAATTTTGAAAATCTTCTCTTAAAATAAATGTTTGAAATTTAAATAGTTATCTTATTTGAATTTAGATTGAATAAAATCTTATCCCGGCACAACTAGGGGTGGTGTCTACTTTGGATAAGAGTGGAAGACAAGATTTTCTCCTATTTGAATTTGAATTTTATTTTCGATAAGAGATTACATAATTATTTGAATTTCAAATAAAGTTGCCATGATTTTTATTTGAATTTGAATTGGAGTTGTGGAAAATTATCCATGTGGATTAAATTCAAAAGATTTGTGAAATTTGAAATTTGAATTAAATTTTGAATCACAAATCTAAGCAAGAACCTAATTCTTTTTAGGGATAAACCAAGGTAGGAATAGGTTTTTATCATGGATAAGGGACAGGGAAAAATCTTGTTTGAATCCTATTTGAATTTTGATTCTCCTCACACAATCCGAAGCCGAATTTTGTACGGAATCCTCCCTAGGTAGAAATCGGTTTTGTGTGGATAAAGGAGAAGAGAAAATTCAAGTTTGACTCTTGTTTGAATTATGAATCCTCCTTCCTGTAGTGTGACCGAATTTAACCTAGAATTTGGCTTAGGGGAGAATTGGTTTTTGAGGAGGAATGGGAGAGAAAAATCTTTTCTTGGTATAATTCAAAATTAAAAAATGTCACTTCATACAATATTATAAATAGGGGTCATTCCACTCCTGTTTTCTTTAAACCATAGACTCTTAGGTGAGTGGGCTTATTATTGCTCAAATCACTATAGCAATAAGTTCTTAAGAAATATGGGTGGTTGAAAGGAGGCAAGCCATGCTAGAATACCGATCAAGGAACTGAGTGCCCATATACTCCACTATCTAAGAATAGTAGAGAAAGCTATTTGGTTGAAGCATCTCAGTCACTTCCTCTGACGTTCCTAGCATTTCCTCTGAAGGTATAATTGATTATTATTAATTTATTGTATATGACATCAAGAGCTTTTTAACGATCTTTTAAAAACTTTTGTAATTTTGCTATGCAATTTTTCTAATTTTTCCTACAATAGTGTCTTTAGTGATAGGAAATGCCCTAAGCATGAAAGATATTTTGATATATTTAATTTATTTTGAACTGGATAATAAAATTATATATAGAAGTTATTCACTACATTTCTATTCGTCCTTATTTTATTTACTTGTTAAAGTAAATGTAAGCAAATATGGCTCACTGATTGTTTATGTTAAACTTTTAGAACGTTGCATGTAATGGACTTTTGTATATCAGAAGACAATGTTCTAAAAACAAGCAGTCTAAATTATGGTCCGTAGTCTATGGGATTAGACCGAGCATCTATGTGACGCCCTCAATTTTGGCCATGTGAAACTATTACAATCAAACTCTGTAGCCAATTGTAATAGCCCGTGTACCTCATTGGGTCGCCAAAAATTCACTTTTACTTTTAAACTCTCTTCTTAAAGGGCATAAATTTTTGCACCGTTTTTTTTTTCTTTTTTCTTTTTTCTAAAATACTTTTCTTGTATGAAAGCCTTGTATGAAAGCCATATAAAATTTAAAACTATACTTTAGTTGTCTTTTTGTAATACAACATAATTTACGTAAATACAATTTTCTCAACTTAGTATCTCAAATACATTTTCTTCAAATTCTCTTTTTCAACGCTCAACGGAAGACCGGTAGTAGGACCATAATCCATAGTGGAATTCTCTATCCCAATGGCACTGCATATCCTGCCGCCGTCCAGAGTATCTACTTGACAGGTTTTTTACCTACAACATGAACAAACCAGTAAGCTAACAAGCTCAGTAAGTTCAAACATACGTACTATGAATCACACAGATTCAAAAATATCAATAATAAAATTTCCTATGAATAATACTATTCATCTATAAATAGTAACTTTAACTTTTGATTAGTAAATAGTAACTTTGACTTTGACTATTACTATTCATGTCACTTTGACCAAGTACACTACATGTAACGTTATTGCCGGTTATGCTCAATTATGCTCATTTATGGCTTTCATTAAATTTTTGATCATTATCTTCATTAAGTTTTGGTTTTGAGCTCATAGTGGTCGTACCGATATGATATGCGCACTGATTGTGAGGGGCCTGGGTAGTGACCCTCTGGCTAATCGTCCACAGTCTATCATCACTCAAAGTGGTTCTTGTGTCCCCGAAGGACTTGTAAACCCCCACCTTATTGGAAGCCGGTATGCCAAAAATGGTTTCATTATCATCTTTCAATTATAATTCTGACCGGGTGGCATTAATCATCACCTCAAAGTCAGGAACTTTTAATGCCCATAGGTCTTTACACATTCTTTCTTTTAGGGGTGTGTCTTAAATTTAGTCACACTCTTTCCATAGTGTACCCACAATATATATCTCACTTTATCAGTTCGTTGGGTGTGTTAGTCTAATTACACCCTAATGCCCGGAGAACTTTGCATCTAATTTACAATTAGTACATAATTAAATATCATAGAATTTCATGTTGCAGACATGAAAATGCTTGAACTTACCATAATTGCGACAACATCCACTTTTAGAAGTCCTCTGCAGTTTTGTTATCGTCTCTAGTTTGGGTCCCTACAGACAAAATATTATCTGCTAATTCCCATCATCATTTATCACTTTGCATATAGTCATTTTGTTATTAGCATTACAACACATTTCATCTCTTTATGTGATACATGGTCTGATACACACCCATGTCCAAACCCGTGTACCTCAGGCCTTTCTTACACGGCTGCGTTCCAAAGCACGCGCCCGTGTACTTCATAAACTTTGGATTCTAACTTTAAAATCTTAGTTATGGCCTCTAGAATCTTATTCAAGGCATTTTAGGTCCTTAACGGTCCTTTTTGAGCCTTTCAGAAATTTTTTTTGTCAAAATGACCATTTTACCTCTTGTGGGTCTCGGGACTGTAACGTTTCCAATCTACCATTTTTCTAGGATTTTCTAAGCCCAAATATCATAAAATAATATTTCTTAGGTTTCGATATATTTTTACAGCATTATTTACTGCAAAATAGGTAACTATTTGTCACCCGACCCTCGGAGGTACTATTCCAACACCTAGGGTCGTTTCTCCTTTTTCTAGCATTTTAGAGCCTCAAATGGGCATTTTACTACTCCTGAAACGTTTATCATCCCATTTCCGAGCCTTGGTTCCCGAGGGGCTTGGGTTTTCCATCCCGTCCATAAATTTTCCCCCTCTTTTCCTAAAATACCCCTAACGTAATTTTTCCTGTTCTCGGTATTTTAGACATTGAAGGGTTGTTTTACTAATCCTCTTGAGTTTAATCTTCCATTATCAATTCCAACCTACTGAGGGGTATCGTTTTTTATTTTCGAGCATATTTTTACCCCTCGTTTCCTAAAATGCCCTTTATGCCGTTTTCAAAATTTCGATAGTATTTCCACTTAAATTTTTAGGTTTTCCCGGCGTTAGGTACGCCTTAGAACCATAGCACCTGCCACGTACTATACCAAAGGCCTATTTTATGCAAAGTTACCAAACTTAACGTAAAAATTTTTCACATTAGCAATCATTCAAATCAACATATACATTCACCATTTTTCCTTAATCATAGGCCACAATTTTCTTATAAAATTCAACATCAAAAATTTTTATCACAAAGTTCATTTATCACATTTAAATCTTAGGGTTTCTAATGCACATTTCTACATCAAAAACCTAAGAAAATTTCATTCCAAACCTTGCCTTTAAGCCACGGTTTTCATGTCCAAAACTATAAGAAAAATTTTCTTATTCCTAGGGTCCTTTATCAAAGATTTCCTCACCAATTTTCATCACAAAAATTTCCAGATTCTTCAAAACATAGCCCATGGATTTTTCAAGAAACCATGTATGAAAATTGCTCAATTCTAGCTTCTTAAACACACTTCAATCACTACATCATTTAACCACATCAATACCAAGTTAAATCATCAAATTTTTTTACCATAATTTCACACCCACAAGCCACAGATTTTTTAGAGAATATTATCAAGAAAAGATACAAAATGGTGGCTCACTTCAAGAGCTTGAATCCTTGATCCTTGGAATAGGTTTGGAAGCTAATTTAGTGAAGAAATTTTGCTAAAATTTGGCTTAGGAAGGGAGGCTGGCTCGTGGCTTCACTTGGACAGAATTTGGGCAAATTTTTCTGATTTCCAAATGCAATTTCTCATAACTATTTATAGGCAAATGGGTGGAGGACCAAGTTGTAATTTTTCCCAACAAATTAGATATTGTTTAGGGACTTTTTAGCAAACTTTCTAGGGACTAAAAGGCAATTTTTAGCTTTTTTTTTTTTTTTTTGCTTTAGCCAACCCTTTTTACAGCCCATTTTATCAAATTTTTGCCAAAAATTCTCATGTAATTTTGGCCTAATCCTAGCCCTTGATTCAAGATTACCATTAATCTCCACCATTAATTCTACCAACCACCCCTTTTTAGCCTTTAATTCATTATTTATTACATCATTATTTGATGTCACTCATGATATCATCCAATTAATTCACATATTAATTCATGGTCAAAATTTGACCAAAAGTCAAACTGAACAGAAATCTACCAAAATCGCGCAGGTAGATTTCTGATGCCTCCAATACAATCGGTTTTCCTTATTTTACTTCTATTTGGCCAAAAATCATTAGCGTAAATTTTCGTCTTTTAGTGCATTCGGTGCACTCTCTAGGGCTTTTGGCTCCAATTTTGGGCCGTTTCACCCGTTTTAGTTTGGGAAGATTTTCAATCTCTAAACTTACACTCTTTAACACTATTAGAAAATTTCGTTGCATTCTCAACAGTATTAAAACACAACATTTTCATATTTTATACATTAAAATTGTCATATACATGCAATTTTAAATTCTTCTGAGGATCTTAAAATTCCCGGTTATCACAGTCTAACTCATTTTAAGACTGTTATGTTGTCAAAGCCATGGTAGGGACAGTTTGTCTTGACTGTCCGGAGCATAGACTCTCAAGTAGAGACATAGATATGTTGCTTGATGATGACATATTAGACTAGGACTAAAGCGTGATTGATCTACATAGTCGGCTATAAGTGGATTGAACTGATTTTGACATTCATTATGCAATAACCTTAATCTTGACTACATGAACTACTTTATGTATATGACTTGTGTACTTTGATGTTCCAATGGCTAAAGCATCTCAGAGGTAGTAAGCTTATAGATCAGTTCATTGGGTGCATGTCTTGTATACAATGAAGTGTTTGTTTACAGATATTAGAATCATAGCTCTAATAAGGAGTTAAGGGTATCCTCTTAAAGGCATTATAATGGATGTGAAAATAGAAAAGGCCTTGGGTCGTCTACTAAGCGGATGACTTCTTATTCACATATGGTGAATAATCATTTTCTTATTCGGTAGTATAATGGAACTTTAAGATAGCCTGATCAGTAGGATGAACGAACTTTGACTTAAGGCTGATCATGGATATCATATAAGGGTTTTGCATACATGACAAGGTCATTAGACAATAGCCTGTCATAGGTTTTTGTAATACGGTATATAATTGGGAGTTCAGTTTTAGGTTTATAGTGGTGTGACTCTGAAATTAGTGATCATATGATTGAGTTGTTTGGTAAAGAATGATGATCATATGAAATTACGGGAGCCTGATTATATATGTCTAATTAGTCCCTCTACTAGCTCTATATAATTCCTTAACGGATGGCAAATTGATCTGTGTATGCTTATTGACTAGTTATTTTTGCATGGATATGGATTGTGTCTACATAGGATAAGGATAGAAGGTAAGATTTTCTCCAGTTGATTTCGAATTTTGTTTTGGATAAGAGATTACACAATTATTTGAATTCCAAATAAAGTTGCCATGATTTTATTTGAGTTTGGATTGGAGTTGTGGAAAATTATCCATGAGGACAAAAATTTGAAATACAACTTTTTTGTGGATTTTGGCATTTGAAATTTGAAATTTGAAATTTAAATTTTGAATTTGAAATTTGAGTTTGAAATTTAAATTTTACATTTGAATTTGAAATTTAAATTTGAAATTTGAATTCAAAATTTAAATTTGAAATTTGAATTTGAAGTTTAAATTTTGAAATTTGAACTTTGAAATTTGAAATTCAAATTTTAAATCACAATATCTTGTAATAACCGAATTTGTTGTGAATAATTCCCCATGGTTAGAATCGGTTTTAATATGGATATGGGAGAGGAAAATCTTATTTGAATCCTACTCAAATTTTGAATCCTAAACCTATTGGATAATGGCTGAATTTGTTAGGGAGATTTATCCCTAGGAGAATTCAGACTTTATATGGATAAGGATGAGTGAAAAATTCAAGTTTCAATCCTATTTGAATTTTGATTCTCTCCCTCACAAAAGGGGCCAAAAATCTTAGTGGATAAGGCTAAGGAGAATCGATTTTATGTGGATAAGGGTGAGATAAAATTCAAGCTAGAAAATCCTATTTGAATTTTGATTCTCCTCACACTTGGATGGCCGAATCTAACCTTGTTCTTGGCCTAGGGAAATTCGGTTTTAGTGGATAATGATGAGATAAAATTCAAGTTAAAATCTTATTTGAATTTGGAATAAAAAATCCCCTAGGGTTGGCCGAATCTTCCATTAATTATGGTCTATAGAAAATTTAGATTTTGTGTGGAAGGAAGGGAGAAAATCTTTTCCTGATCCAATTCAAATTCAAGAGATCACTTCATGCAAGTCTATAAATATGGGTCTTGCCACTCCTGTTCTCTCAAACTACAGACTCTTAGGTAAGCAGGCTTATTGTTGCATAACTCACTGCGATAATAAGTTCTTTAGAGATCCAGGTGGTCGGAAGAAGACTACCAGTGCTAGCATGTTGAGGATCTGAGTCCCCATACACTCTACTAACCGAGAATTAAAGAACAGTAGAAAAGGCTAGTTGGTTGAAGCCTTCCGATCATTCTCCTCCTGCTGTTTGGCGTCCTCTAGAGGTATGAGTTTTATTATTGTTAGTTTATTGTATATGGCATCACGAGATATTTAACGATCTTGAAAAATTTTGTAATTCCGCTGCGCCACTTTGATGTATTTTTACTGATTTTAATCCTATAATTGGTATCAGAGCCATCCCGTGATTATGCCATATACATAAATTAGACAATTAGTTAGTCTTTTTATTTATGTACGGATTTGATATTTAGAGAGTGGCTTTCTAGGATTCCTTTATGTTGTTATCATATATTATGTATGTAGTATGTGGCTATTTTAATTTTTGAATTATTATAAGCATGCTTGTTTTATGCTGGTTATGGTTCCTAAGAATTTAGAAAAATTGTATCTAGGAATTTTTGTATAACCATGGGAATGGTTTATAATCACTGTAATTTTTCTATGGATTTTAATTTTTTAGTCTCTTAGAATTTTTATTATTAGAATTTTGTACAGTGGAAATAGTTTACGAAATTTTATGTAATTATTCTTGAAGGAGATTAAAGTTTGAAGACCATAATTTATTTTTCCTAAAAATTAAATTTAATTTGAAAATTAAAATTTTATTTGTGTGGAAAATTACAATTTAATTAGGATTCAAATTAATTTTTGAAGATCCTAATAGATAAATTGGAATATGACACAAAAATCTAGGACCGCCCCCTCGGGACGGGCCACCGGCCTTGGTGGGACAGCAGCCCCTACCCTTGGGCAAGATGGGGCTGCAGCAGGCCCTATCCAAGACTGGACCACCCACGGCCGTAGGCTTTGCCTGCAGCTAAGGGTGGATATGGCCCACCAAGGGGATGCTATCACCACCTAGGGTGTGCAGCCCATGGCTGCAAGTGCTGCCTGTAGCTTGGCGCTACTGCACCTACCCGAGGTGTGCAGCCCTTAGCTGTAGGCACTGCCTGTAGCTTGGCGTGCTACTGCAACCCCCCAAGGGGTGCAGCCTGAGCCTGCAGCCTGGTAGGGCTACACCTAGCCTGGGCGTAGGCTGCCAGCCCCCCGGGGGCTGGGACTACCCACGGTAGCTGCGAGCATCCAGGCCCCCGGGGCCGATAGGCTGAAAAACCAAAAATTTCAATTTTTGAATTTGAGATTTAATTTTAAATCATGTTTGAAAATATGTAATTGAAAATTTGAAATTGCATATTATTACACATGAAATTTAAATTGTTTAAAATTTTGAAATTTGAAATTTAAATTTGAAATTCAAATTTGAAATTTGAATTTTAAATAATTCTTGGGATGAGAAATAAATGGAGAGGCTACATAAAGATAGCTATAAAAAGACAGAACAAAATTCAAGACCCAAAGAATGCTTTAGATGGAATTTCATAATCTTTATTTTCTTTGTTCTAGGATGGGACCATGGCTTAGTTATTTTTCCATCAATTATTTTTTCTTTGATAAGTCATGGATGAATGAATATGTATTGATGGATATTATTGGATGCATATTTGATAACATGTCATATAGGATAGGTAAATACCGCTCAGAGTATATTGATCATACATATCAAAACTTGCATGTTTTTCAAAATATTGAGTAGGAGAGGGTTTCAAAAGTTGATCCATATGTGAAAGCATGGTAATGTCTCGCATTAGTTTTGCCCTAACCACACCCCTCGGTAGGTGTTTACCACCGCCGATATACTAGGTTGGATCTCCTATGTGGAAAATGTGTTCGGGCATAATTCTATTCGTGACCACCCCTTGGTGGCTTAGTAGGACATGAATCAGACTACGTAAACAATAGTTATACACTTAAGACCTGTTTAGTTATTAACCTTCCCTAGAAGCTCTGTTAACTAAACTAGTGACCAAAATAAGTAGTTATTAATATATGTCTTAACCTTGGAGGATTTAAGACAACATATATTAATTGAACGGGGTCAATGTTCTGGCTATTTATCTCATGACCACCCCTCGGTGACTTAGGGCAATAAGTACTGAGCATTACCATTGCAATGCTACATGCTTTTTCAAGTTTCATGTAGGAACATGTTTTTTCAAGTTTTATGTAAGAACATACTTGTATGTTTTATTTGCTAAATTATCTCTATATTTGCTTGGGCTCTATAATGATGTATAGTGTAATTTTATTTCAGTTCAAAATATCATGGACACCCCTCATTTCAATACTTACTGAGAATAAATTTAGTGGCGATAATTATAAAGACTAGAAAAGAAATCTGCTAATAGTTCTCAGCTACGAGAGACACAAGTTTATACTGGACGAACCATGCCCACCTGGGCCCAAACCTAACACACCACTTAAGGAGGTCCCGGTTGCCTATACTCGTTGGAGAGAATCCAATGAGATAGCTTGATGCTACATTCTTGCTAGCATGACGAGTGCTTTACAAAAGTAGCATGAGACTTATCAAGTTGCTAGGGAGATCATAGAGAACTTGGAGGACATGTTTGGAGGCCAAGAAAAATTAGCTCAACAGTCTGCCATTACCAATATCATGAACTCTAAGCAGAAAGCAGGTACTGAGGTGAAGGACCATATGATCACTCTCATAGGATTCTTTGCTGAGGCTGCTGAAAATGATGCTGAGCTAGATTACAACACCCAGATAGAGATGGTGTTTAAAACTCTATCAAAGGATTTTGTGTGGTTTAAAGCTGCATATAATCTAGTGATAAGAGAGTTAGGACTCATCAAGCTCATAAAGCAACTCCAAGCTTATGAGTGGATGATTAGGGATGGGGATAAAGTCCAACCAAAAGGAGAGGCCAATTTAGTGGAATCTTCCAAACCCTCACAGAAGAGGAAGAGGCCAAATAAGAAGCAAGCGGCTTCCAATTCTTCTAATCCTCCTATCTCGAATGGGAAGAAGAACAAGAAGAACAAGAAGCCTGAGGACCCTAAAAAGTCCAAGTGCTTCCACTGTGGGAAGATAGGTCACTTTAGGAAGGCTTGCCGAGAATTCCTAGCTGCTAAGGGCAAGGAAGGTAAGGAACTTCTTTATCTAGAAGCGTGTTTGGTGGAAGAATTGAAAGACACTTAAGTCATTGATTCAGGAGCCACTAATCATGTTTGTGTTTCTATGCAGGGGTTCGTGGAAATGAGAAGTCTACATGATAGAAGCCTCTCATTGCGGACTGGAGACGATAGCTTTGTACTTGTTGAGGCAGCAAGAGACGTTTATCTTTACTTTGATGAGTTTAGGTTTATACTATTGAAAGATTGTTTTTATGTTCCTAATTTTAGGAGGAACCTTATATTGGTAGCTTCTTTAATAAAATATTCTTATTCAGTTTCTTTTACTAAAAGAGTTGATATTCATAAAAATAAGTCTATTTGTTCTTGATGGATGGATGGAAACCTGTATTTAATTAAATTAAAGATGTACTCACTGCTTGACACCGAATTAACTAATAACTCTAAAAGGTTGAATATTTCTCACTCTAACAAGACGTACCTTTAGAATTTAAGACTTGATCATATTAATCAAGATAAGATTCAAAGGTTGGTGAAGGACAGTCCTCTAGAATCTGTGGAGGAGGTATGTCTTCCTCAATATGAGTCTTGTCTTGAGGGTAAGATAACAAAGAGGTCTTTGGGAGCTAAGGGTACTAGGGCTCAGGAACTCTTAGAAATTATGTATACTGACGTATGTGGTACACATTTCTAAAGGTTGGTAAAGGACGGTCCTCTAGAATCTCTAAAGGAGGTACGTCTTCCTCAATGTGAGTCTTCCTCAAAATCCATCGTAATCTGGTCCCATTTCCATTTGGGTAGCTCGATCTTCTATAGTTCTCCTACCGGCCATTGATGTTCTACTTTGACCTTCTGACACATAAGGCATTTGGCAACAAACTCGGTGACGTCATTCTTCATTCTAGGCCACCAAAAACTCTCCTTTAGGTCCCAATACATCTTATTCACCCTTGGATGTACAGAGTATGGTGTCTCGTGAGCCTCTAAAAGGATTCGTTTCTTGAGTTCTTCATCCTTTGAAACATACACTCTATCTCTGTAATAGAGTATACCGTCTTTAGAGACTCTAAACTCTGAACTCTAGTCCTCTGTAGCTTCCTTCTAAGCTTATTTAGGGATAAATCGAGGTCCTAACTGGCCTTGATTCTTCTAAGAGCATCGATTGAAGGGTCCTTTCAGATAACCTCCCCATCAAAATCTCGATCTCACTGCTACATAGCTCCTTTTATAGTGCTTCCGACAAGGCGTTAATAGTCATAAGTGACGAAGAATGCTTTCGGCTCAATACCTCGGCCACCTTATTGGCTTTCCCTAGATGGTATAGGATCTCATAGTCGTAATCCTTTACCAGTTCTAGCCATCTTCACTGCCTCATATTCAGCTTTTTCTACATGAAGATGTACTTGAGGCTCTAGTGGTCCGTGTAAATTTTGCACTTGACACCATACAAGTAGTATCTCCACATTTTGAGTGCAAAAATGACTACTGCAAGCTCCAGATCATGGGTTAGGTAGTTCTTTTCATGGTCCTTAAGTTGTCACGAGGCGTACATGACCATTCTACCATTCTGCATCAATACGGCCCCTAATCCTGTCTTGGATGTGTCGTTGTAAATCACGAAGTTTCCCTGACCAGTATTTGGAATGGTCAATATCGGAGCGCTTGTGAGTCTGCATTTCAACTCCTAGAAGCTCTTTTCACACTTATCTGTCCACTCATACTTCTTTTCCTTCTTGGTGAGTGCTGTGAGTAGTGCGGCTAGCTTCGAAAAGCCTTTGATGAAGCGTCGATAATACCCTACTAGGCCTAGGAAACTATGGATCTCTGTCATGTTTCTTGGACTTAGCCATGTGCTAACTGCCTCAACCTTTACTGGGTCCACAAATACTCCCAGCTCGGAGATTATGTGGCTTAGGAAATGGACTTTTTCCAACAAAAACTCACACTTGGAGAATTTGGCATACAGCTGATGATCTCATAGCTTGCATAAGATGTCCGCAAGGGCTCTTCGTGCTCTTCTTTCATCTTAGAGTATATAAGTATGTCATCAATAAACACAATAACAAACTTATCTAAAAAGTCCTTGAATACATTGTTCATCAGGTCCATGAAGGCTGCCGGGATGTTAGTCAGTCCGAACGACATAACCAAAAACTCATAATGTTCGTATCGCATTTGAAAAGCTGTTTTGAGTACTTCCTCATCCCTGATTTACAGCTGATGGCACCCTGAGTGCAAGTCAATTTTTGAGAATACTGCAGCATCTCGGAACTGGTCAAATAGATCATCGATCCATGGCAACGGACACTTGTTCTTGATCGTAATCTTGTTCAACTCTCTATAATGGATGCACATTCTCAGCGTTCCATCCTTTTTCTTTACGAACAACACAGGTGCTCCCCAAGGAGAACAGCTCTGTTGGATAAATCCCATTAAGTCATTCAGCTAGGCTTGGAGCTCCTTTAACTCCGCCGGGGCCATTCGGTAGGGGGCCTTAGAGATGGGGGCTGATCCTAGTAGAAGTTCGATCTCGAATGATATCTCGTGCTCTAGCGGAAGCCCTGGAAGATCCTCTGGAAATACTTTCACGAACTCTCTAACTGCTGACATGCTATCCGGTCCTATCTCTGCTTCTTGAGTCTTGTCCACTACATGCGCTAGGAAGCCGATGTATCTACTGGATAGCAACATGTGGGCCTTCATCGCTGAGATCATTGTCTTTGGCTACTTTAGTGATAAACCCTTGTCGATGAACTTCTCACATCCAATTGGTTTGAGCATAACCTCCCGTCTTCGATAGTCTATGACGGCGTTGTACTTGGTGAGAAAGTTAAAAAGCGAAGACATTAACTAATAAAATATAAAAGTTAATTTTGATATTGATTATGTCTTGTGGTATATTTGCAATAAAGTTTAATATAAGACAAATATGAGGTCAAATAGAACATTATATTAGAGAGGTTTTTTTTTTTAATATGAAAATACCAAATTCTATCATTGGAACTTCAATTTAGCATTATATTGGAGATGTTTTAATTTAAAAATATAGGCTTAGGTTTCCATTTGGCAATTGGACCAGTTAACCATATTTTTGAAGTCAATGGTGAGAGAGTAAGAGCACATGTAGAAGTCTGGAGCAGTTAAAGGAACTAATGGTGAATATCGGGTGGGTTGTGTGCATTATACTTAGTGAGGAAATCCATCCCTATGATTACATCATAGTCATACATGTCGAGGATGATTAGATCCATACTCATCTCGCGCCTACTAATAATTACTAGCACGTAGCGTATCCAGTAGTTAGACAACAAAACTTTCCCTGAGGGAAGAGCAATTCGAAAAGTTTATTTCATTCTATCTACATTCTGGTCTATCTTCCTACCAAATTCTGAGGATGTAAATGAATGTGTAGCTCCAAAATCAAACAGCACTAGTGTATTGGAGTTGGTGATAGAAAGCTGACCTGTCACCACTGTCGAGTTCCAGCTTCGGCATCTTCTCTGGTGAAGGCGTAAATTCTTCCCTGAGCATTTGGTGCCTCCAATCTTCCTTAAGTGATCGAAGGACCCTCGATCCTGGTCTGAATGGCATACAACTGACTGTTAGTGGTGTGGGCTTGGCCTTGCTAATTCTGTGGGTTTGGGCAGTAGTTCTTAGCATAGTAGCCTTCTTTGCCACAGATGTAGCAGCCACTGGTTCTTTGGCCGCATTCTCCTAGATGGTTCCTTACACACTTTGGACAAGTCGGGTGTTGATTTCTATTTCCTCCCTGGTTATTCCTCTTTTGGGGGAAGTTCCTCTGCTGCCCTTGGTTACTCTGGTTCCTCTTTCTCTTGTTGTTGTGGTGAGATTGCCTGTTGTTCTTACTGGCTCCCATATTTTGCCCTTTATGCTGAGTCTCGGGGTTTGGCCTTCCCTTGGTCTGCTTGGATGATGTCTTCTCCTCTCTTTTGGCCTTGAAAATCTGTGCCCTTCTCTCCTTGTCTTGGGCTAACTAGTATTCTACTTGGATGGCCCTGTTGACACACTCAACCACAGTTGCGGGTCCGTG
This sequence comes from Antiaris toxicaria, assembly GCA_035233585.1. NCBI lineage: Eukaryota > Viridiplantae > Streptophyta > Magnoliopsida > Rosales > Moraceae > Antiaris > Antiaris toxicaria. The sequence goes on from CP141156.1 coordinate 79,433,345, forward strand.
GCTTCCACTACAGACTTAGACGGTGATGTCCACCCGAAACATTTTCAACATCCTTCTAACCTTCTCCTTCTCAGTCGACACTAAGTCTGGGCAGAGTCGAGCCAGTTGTTTGAACTTCCTTACTGCCTCCATGATAGTCATGTTTCCCTGGCATAGATTATTGAATTTGTTCTACTGAGTTGCCAGGGCCTCATGGTTAAAGTACATCTCTTTGAACTTGTCGATGAAGTCTGCCTAGTTCATGTCATCAACATTCCTTCTGATGGCCACTGTTTTCCACCATTGTCGTGCCCCCTTACATAGGGCGAAGGATGCACATAGCACTTTATACTTGTCTGTCAATCCCACGAAGTCTAGGATGACCTGGATATCGGTCAGCCAATCGTCGGCTTCAATAAGATTCATGGTTCCTTCGAATTCTGGCACTTTCAGGCACCGAAATTTCTCGTATAAATCACCTTCCCTAGGGGTCTGCTGAAGAGCATTGGCTGTTACAGGAGTAGCCATGGCTGATGGCATTAGAGTCACCTTGGTTGGAGGAGCCGCTTGTTCCTTGGAAGTATCGGGGGCTATTAGAGCCTCCTGCACTGGTACTTCTGCCGTCTACGGTGTCTAAGGTCACTGGTTCAATTGCTCCCTAAGCTGAGCAAGTTCTTATTACTAGTTCAGCATCATATCTCGCATGCCTGTGAGCTGTGCCATTAACACATCTTCTCAGGTGGCTTGATTGGATTGAGATCTCATTCTTGCCATGTGACAACCCGCCTTACGTAGTGTTAAACAGTACTATTACAGTCAGCCACTGTTGCCAACTGCGATAGACTGTAACCACTTGGTTCGTCGGCAACTTACTTTTAACTTGTTTCTAACTTATTCTGATACCATCTATAATAGCTGGTATCTTACTTTTAACATACTTTCTTTAACATGCTTACTCTAACTTCCCATTTGAACATGAAAATATGGAATAAATTTTTTTTTCTTTTCTTAAACTTTACTTGGAAACTGTACCGTCGTAAAACATTTACTATAATAAACCTTTTACATTGCCTTAACTTCATTTACATTATAAAACATCATTTTAATACTCTTTTAAACAGCTCAGCGGAAGACTCATAGTAGTACCATAACCCTCATCCAGTCCCTGGGCACATGCAGATTCCATCCGTCATCCATCACTTGTCTTATCTTCGTGCAGGATGCTTACCTACAACATAAACAAACTTGTGAGCGACAGGCTCAGTAAGTTCAAACATACATTCATGACAAAATACTAACTCATACCTTTTGGACAGAACATATCTGATACCAACTGTGGCATCAGAACATGAACATACATTATACTTTACTTTCAACTTCATATATAACATATTCTAACATTGAGAGAACAATCTCAACGTTTTTTTTTTGCATAACCTAATTTAAACATAACATACAGAATATATGCTTAACATCTTAAGCATAACATACTCAATATTATACAAAATAATGTATACACATATCAATTTAAACATAGCATACTTAATGTATGCTTAAACATCACAAATACACTTAAAATTGTATAACTGACTTATGCATACCAATTTATGCATAACATAGCATATGCACACATGTTAGTCGTATTATGCTTGTTTACTTTCATTCTTTCTTCTTCGTGATGTTCTTTTGTTCTTTCTTTCTTTCATGTCATACTTTTCTTCTTCTTTTCTTTTCTTGCTAAGCATATGCACACATATTAGTGGCATTATGCTTGTTTACTTTCATTCTTTCTTCTTCGTGATGTTCTTTTGTTCTTTCTTTCTTTCATGTCATACTTTTCTTCTTCTTTTCTTTTCTTGCTAAGCATATGCACACATATTAGTCACATTATGCTTATTTACTTTCATTCTTCCTTCTTCGTTGTATTCTTCTGTTCTTTCTTTCTTTCACGTCATACTTTTCTTCTTCTTTTCTTTTCTTGCTAAGCATATGCACACATATTAGTCGCATTATGCTTATTTACTTTCATTCTTCCTTCTTCGTTGTATTCTTCTGTTCTTTCTTTTATATTATGTCATTCTTCTTGTTCTATAGATCATATCCTATTCCTTCATTCTATTTCTCTCTCTCTCTCTCTCTCTCTCTCTTTTTTTCTTTATCTGCCTCTTTTCTTTTCTACTCCTAGCTTTTCTTAGCTTTTCTTTACTTTACTTTATTTTCTTTTATTTTCTTTACTTTTCTTAGCTTTACTTTCTTTTCTTTTCTTTGCTCTTCTTAGCTTTTCTTAGCTTTACTTTCTTTTCTTTTTTTCTTTTTACTTTCACTAGTGGATCATATCCTAATCTGTCAATCTATCTCCTTCCTTTCTTCTCTTTCTTTATTTATCTCTCTTTTCTTTTCTTTTCTTTTACTAGTGGATTCTATCCTAATCTGTCGATCTATCTCCTTCCTTTCTTCTCTTTCTTTATTTATCTCTCTTTTCTTTTACTAGTGGATCCTATCCTAATCTGTTTATTTACTTTCACTGATGGATCATATCCTAATCTGTTTCTTTTCTTTGGCTGATGAATCATATCCTAATCTTCTTTGACTGATGGATCATGTTCTAATCTGTTTCTTTTCTTTGACTGATGGATCATATCCTAATCCGTTTCTTTTCTTTGACTGATGGATCATATCCTAATCTGTCGATCCATCTCCTTCCTTTCTTCTCGTTCTTTATTTACCTCTCTTTTCTTTTCTTTTCTTTTACTAGCAAATCATGTCCTAATCTGTTGTTTTATCTCCTTCTTTTCTTTTCTCTCTTTATTTGTCTCTTTTCTTTTCTTCTCCTAGCTTTTCTTAGCTTTTCTTTATTAAGCTTCACTTTCTTTTCTTTTCTTTTCTTTTCTTAGCTTTTCTTAGCTTTACTTTGCTAAGCTTTACTTTCTTTTCTTTTCTTTTCTCTTCTTAGCTTTACTTTCTTTTCTTAGCTTTCCTTTGCTAAGCTTAACTTTCTTTTCTTTTCTTTGCTTTTCTTAGCTTTTCTTTGCTAAGCTTTACTTTCTTTTCTTTTCTTTGCTTTTCTTAGTTTTTCTTAGCTTTACTTTCTTTTCTTAGCTTTTCTTTGCTAAGCTTTACTTTCTTTTCTTTTCTTTGCTTTTCTTAGCTTTTCTTTGCTAAGCTTTACTTTCTTTTCTTTTCTTTGCTTTTCTTAGTTTTTCTTAGCTTTACTTTCTTTTCTTAGCTTTTTTTTGCTAAGCTTTACTTTCTTTTCTTTTCTTTTCTTAGATTTTCTTTACTTTTCTTATCTTTCACTTTCTCTTATGGGCCTATGGTTGGACGTACCTAATGCGCGTAGACCAATGGGGGAACGGGGGAGCGATCCACCAATCAACCCCAAGGTCGATCTCACACTATAAACTTGGGGTAGTGCGTTGGCCATTAACTACCTTAAGCTTGCGGTAGCACCACACATCTGGGATGGAGGCTATTCTTAACTCTTAAACCTCACAGCTGGGGAGGCCTGTACGCCAACCTTAACTTTTCGGTCTTATTATCTTGCTTATCTTTCTCATTCTTTACTTTATCCTTTTGTTCGTTTGTTCATTCATTTTTTCTCTCTTTCATTCATTTTCTTTTCCTTTCTTTCTTTCGTTTCTTTTCTTTTCTTTCTTTCTTTCTTTTGTTTCTTTTCTTTCGTTTGTATTTCAAAAATCATTTATTTCTTAACGTAACTTTTCTATAGTGTGAATTATGTTAGTCACACTTTAGTGCATATAGCACTAACAGACATGAATTCCATATAACACTTAAACATAAACCTAACATAACATGTCAGTTCATGTTACAAACAAATCACATATTTGAACTTACCACATATCATACTTAGACATAATAGTCTATTCATATTGCAGTCAATTAAATATTCGAACTTACTACATAGAACACATAACACATAACATGACCAGTTCATTTATGTTGCAGTCAATTAAATGTTTGAACTTACTAATACTTGCTAGCATCTCTTTTCTTGCTTCCTTGGTCCGCAGACGTCTCTTCATATCGTCTGGCGCGGATCCCTATAACCGAAATAATAACGGTTATTTTCTATGCTTCTTGCATGTATAAAACTTAATAAAACGTAAAAATTCTACGTTTCATTTTTCGATCATAAATTTAAGGATCTAATATCCAATTTATAACTTTTCTGCTAACTTTTAGTAAAATTACTATTTTACCCTGAACTTTTGGCAAAATTACCATTTTGCCCCTAATGGGATTTTTCTCATTATAACCTTACTTTTCTTTGATTCGCAACTTAGCTTTGGCCCTTAAAATCTTAATTAAGCCATTCTAAGTCCATTAGGATCCTTTTCTATTATTCTTGAAATTTTCCAGTCAAAATTACCGTTTTACCCCTAATGGGTCTTTGAGTCATATCATTCTCATTTTATTACTTAAACTGGATCTTCTAAACTCAAAAATCATCAAATAATTTTTCGTGGGCTTTACTAAATTTTTTTACGGCCTTATTTACCATAATTTCTTGGTTTACTATTTACCGACCCTCGGGTGGTACTATTCTAACTCTCGAGCGTTAATGCTCTTTCTACGGTCCAGGGCACCGAAAGGGCTCGGGTTTCCATCCCGACCACGTTTTTACCCTTCGGTTCTTAAAATACTCTTCTGTGCCATTTTCAAAATTTTGGCTGCATTTCCGCTTAATTTTTGGGTTCCCGGCGTTTAGGAAATGCCTCGAAACTATCTAACCTAATTCTATTCTACCACGTGCTATACCAGAGCCTATATTTTTACGTAAAAACTCAACTTTTTACGTAAAAATCTTTACATTTTTCACTTTTTCTCATTTGACTATTTTCCATACACATAGTCCATTTTTTCTTATAATTTCACATTCCAGAATACATAATTCATATATACTCATTCCAAAAACATTAATTTCAGGAATGGAGGGACCGAAGTCACTACCGGAATCGTTCCACTGGCAATCGAACGAACTGTTCGGTTTCACGCGGATAAACTTTAATTCTCCGTTCTTTGCCTTTGAGACTCCATCTTGCAATTCTGACGTCACGGAGGTGTCCGGAACGTCGAAAATAGGCCAACGGGCCATTCTTAAATTTTTGGTCTCTTGTCGGCGTTGACCGCCGTTGACCGACGTTGACTCGCCATTGACCGGCGGTTGACGGCGGCGATGGTGGCAAATGAGTAGCCTATCTTGAAGAGCTCAACGAGAGGAATCTATTGGTGGCCTCAATTTCATGTTTGGAGGCCCCTATCGCCGGAAAATTCCCTCGAAAACCACGGTCACGGCGGCGATGGTGGAACTCCGCCGTGCCAGAATTTTTTCCCAAAATTGGTTGAGGTCTTTTGCTCCCCTCAACCCTGCAGTCGTTTCTGCACCAACGGCGTACTTCAACTCGGCCGGAATCTGGCGTTTCGACGGCGGCTCCACGGTGGTGTTTCACCAGCTTTTTTGAAGCTTGGGCGGCGCGATTCCGCCGGTGTTGAGGTGATCTGTGGCATGGGTTTTGCTCCTCTCTTCACCACAAAAATTTTGGGACCGGTTTCGTTGCAAACGGTGGACGGACGGTAGAGATATCGGCGATCGAATTTCTCGGCTCCGGCAGCATTCGAGCGGCGCGTGCGGCGGCGTACGGCGGCCGTTCTGTCGATTTGACCCACCTTTGGACTCAGCTCGGCGAGAGCTTTCCGATGACACCAGCGGTGTCGAAAACGGACACCGTTTCTGATGGTCAGTTACTGTTTATTTTCGGGTAAGGGGAGGAAAGAGAAAATAAGATAAAGTTATGGGCTTGTTTTTGAAATTTTTGATTTTTCGCCCTTTATATACTTTTTCGCCCAAAATTTCAACATGGGCTATCCTGACTAATTTGGGCGTCCTGAATCCAAATTTATCAGTTTTATTTTCATCTGAGGTCATCTTGACCAGTTTCCAGTACTGTGAATTCTCGATCAAAAATTACCTTTGTACTCAATTAGCTAATTTGAGCATACAAATAAGCTATACTAACTAATTTGGATGTGTTGAATCCAAATTTATCAGTTTCAACTTCATTCGAAGTCATCTCGACCAGTTTTCGAGATCTGTGTGACCCCGCCTCGAAAAACGTGTCAGGTGCCTGATTGACTAATTTGGGCATCCTGAGTCTAAGTATATCAGTTTCAGGCCAAGAAATTATCGTCTTGACCCTGATCCCGATACTACGTACCTCCCAACAAAATCTACATTTTGTTATCAATTGACTAATTTTGAGCATTCTGATTCTAAATATATCAGTTTAATATCAAGAAAATGTCATTTTAACCAATTTCTTGATACTGCATATTTCTTGATCATCACATGCCATGGTTTCTTATGTAACCCTATCATACAAAGGGAAAAGAGAACATAAGTCTTTTAAATTCTATACTTGGGACTCGTATCACATAATATTCTCTTACTTAACAATCATAGATATAGATATGCATATAATATCTTCATTTTTCTCAAATTGAGATGCTCAATACAACTGCCGCATTGTATTGAAACATTGTCTGAGTACTAGGATTCGTCCTACACTTTCTGTCACACTACTATCATGTATGGAAATCATTAAATTTTAGGCCCTCAGGGCAAAACAATACTGCATTTCATAATATATATATATACTCAAAAATATGAACAAGCTTCTAGTTTGGCGGGAGTGACACACACTTCCCAATATACGGTCCCAACAAGTACATTAAGCTAAGTCTGATGGAGAAAGCTACTGCTCCCTTCTATATATTACAAAATCAAAATTCTCGTGAAAAGGGTTACTACTACATGAAGGACACTCCTGACTTAGCATCAAACATCTCCTCGTCATCATTGTCACTGAGCAGGAACTCCTCTGGGTCCTCCTTCTCGTCTCCCCAAATAAAACTAGCTTCATCATCACTGACGATGATGAATTGGGGCTCATACATCCCCATCCACTCGTCGTCACTGAAGCGATCGGGGATCTTCTCCCCCTCATCATTGGGTTAGGCATCGGGGAGAGCCTCGTCATCATTTTCCTCCAATAGGTGCTCGGGAGGGATAAAAATGTGCTTGGACATAAAAACCGAGACCCCTCGGTATATTAGAGTCAGAAATGGGAGAATAAACCCTAGCAAAATAGTAAAACAACCCTCTAATGTCTAAAATACCGAGGACAAGAAAAAAATAGCATTAAGGGTATTTTAGGAAACGAAAGGTAAATTTATAGACGGAATGGAAAACTGAGCCCCTCGAGAACCAAGGCTCCGAGATAGGATAATAAACATTTTAAGAATAGTGAAATACCCATTTGAGGTTCCGAAACGTTAGAAAAATAAGAAACAACCCTAGGTGTCAAAATAGTGCCATACGAGGGTCGGGTGAGGAATAGTCATGATTTTGTAGCAAATAATGCTGTAAAAATATATTGAAGCCTAAGGAAATTATTCTATGATTTTTGGGCTTAGAAAATTCAATCACAATGCTGAAACGGAATTTTTACGATCCCAAGACCCACTAGAGGTAAAATGGTTATTTTGACCAAAAATTTCTGAAAGGCTCGAAAAGGACCGTTAAGGACTTAGAATGATTTAAATAAGATTTTTGAGACTAAAATCTGAATTTTATGAAGTACATGGGTGTGTACTTTGGGTACACGGCCATGTGTTATGGGATTAAGTGACCCGAGAGGTACATGGCCTTAGACACGGGGGTGTATCAGGCCGTGTATCACATAGAGAGATGAAATATATTGTGATGCTAAGAACAAAATGAATACATGTAAGTGATAAATGATGATGGAAATTAACAGACAATATTTTTGTCTGTAGGAACCCAATCTTGACGAGACGGAGTACGTCTGTGGATATTGGGAAGACAACATTAGCTGAATACTGGTAAGTTCAGACATTGAATTATCTGCAACATGAAATACTATGATATTAAATTATGTACTACTGTACATTAAATGTAAAGTCCTACAGGCACTAGGGTGTAGTTAAACTAACTCACCTAAGGAACTGATAAGTTTGAGATGTGTACTGTGAGTACACTATGGAAAGAGGTGCTACGACACTAAAGTGCGATTAAATTTAAAATACACATAAATAAAAGAATGTGAAAAGACCTACGGGTATTAAGGGTTCCTGACCATGGGGCAATAAATGCCATCCGGGAGGAACTATAATTGAAAGATGGTAATGAAACCACTTTTAGCGTACCGGCCTCTGACGACAGATGGAGGTATTTTTCAGATCCTACGAGGATAAGCCAAGAGCTCAATAGACTATGGAGGATTGGCTAGTAGGTTGCTCCACAGGTCCCTCCCAGTAGCGCGCACCATCGGTACGGCCACTACGGGCCCAAAACCAGAGCATAATGAAGATAATGACCAAAGACTGTAATGAAAGCCATAAATGAGCATAACCGATACTAACTTTACGTATAGTGTACCCGGTCAAAGTTGACATGAATAGTACCCGATCAAAGTCAAAATTACTATTCATAAATGAACTTACTGAGCCTGTTAGCTAACCAGTATGTTTATGTTGCAAGTAAGAAACTTGTCCAGTAGATTATGCTAGATGACGGCAGGATATGCGGTGCCAATGGGATAAGGGATTCCACTGTGGATTATGATCCTACTACCAGTCTTCTGCTGAGCTTTGAAAGAGGAAATTTGAAGAAAATGTATTTTGATATACAGAGTTAAAACAATATAATTATATAAATTATGTTGTGTTTTAAATCCTTACATGGCTTTCATACAAGGCTTTCATACAAGTAAAGTGTTTAAAAAAAAAAAGGGCTCCAAAATACGAAGGTTTAAAAATTAAACAAAGTTGTTGGCGACCCAATGAGGTTCACGGGCTGTTTCAATTGACTACAGAGTTTGATTGTAATAGTTTCACGTGGCCAAAGTTAGGGGTGCCACACTTTTAGTTCTTCTATTCCTCCTGTCTCGGATAGGAAGAAGAAGAAAAAGAACAAGCAGCCCAAGGACCATAAAAAGTCTAAGTGCTTCCACTGTGGGAAGGTAGGTCAATTCAATAAGGCTTGCCAGAAATTCCTAGCCGTTAAGGGCAAGGAAGGTAAGGAACTTTATTATTTAGAAGTGTGTTTGGTGGAAGAATCGAAAGACACTTGGGTCATTGATTCGGGAGCCACTAATCATGTTTGTGTTTCTTTGTAGGGGTTCGTGGAAATGAGAAGTCTACATGATAGGAGCCTCTCGTTGCAGACTGGAGACGATAGCTTGGTGGTAGCTAAGGCACTGGGAGAGGTTTATCTTTACGTTGATGAATTTAAGTTTACTTTATTGAAAGACTGTTTTTATGTTCCTAATTTGAGGAGGAACCTTATATCAGTAGTTTATTTAGCAAGAGATGCGATAACCAGGAATTTCAAGGTTCTCGGAAGAAATGTAAAATTTTATGTATATGAAAATTTTAATGTATAAAATATAAAAAAAGTTGTGTTTAAGTATTATTTAGAACGTGATAAAATGTTCTAACAGTATTAGAGAATGTGATTTCGAAGATGGAAAATTTTCCTGAGCCGAAACGGGTGAAATGACCCTAAATCAAAGCCAAAAGCCCTAGAGAATGCAGCGAATGCACTAAAAGATGAACAACTTACGGTAGTGATTTTTGGTTAAACGAAAGCAAAATAAGGCAGACCGATCACACAAGAGGCGTCAGAAACTCGCCTATCCGATTTCAGTAGATTTCCGTTCGGTTTGACTTTTGGTCAAACTTTGACCACGAATTAATATGTTGAACTAATTGGGTGATGTCATTGATGACATCAATTAATGATGCAATAAATGAGAAAATAATGAGTAATTAAGGTGGTAGGTAGATCCAAAAGCATTTATTGTGATCATTGATCAAGGGCTAAGATTAGGCCAAAAATACAACAAAAATTTAGCAAAATTTTTGGGATTATGGGTTGTAAAGAGGCGGTGGAAAAGCTGAAAAAAAAAATCAGCCAAAATCTTGCTAATTAATCCCCCAAAAGTTGCCAAAAGTTCCCTAAACTTAGGCCAATTTGTTGGAAACTTTTGCAACTTAGTCCTTTTTACTTTTGCCTATAAATACAAGTGAAAATGGCATTGGAAAAAAATTTAGAAAACTTAGCCAAATTCTGGCCATTTTCTGTCATGAACTCTCACCTCTTTCCAAGCCCAAAGTTTAGTAAAAAATAAAAAAAAAACTTCACCAAACTAGTATCAAAACCTCTCCCAAGCATCAAGTGATCAAGTCAACAAGGTGAGCCTCTATTTTGACACTTTTTCTTGCCATTTTAATGTTCAAAACTGTGCCATGATAGGTGTGAAAGAATGGTGAAAATTGGGTGTTAAACCTTGTTGTTGATGATGGGTTAGGTTGCGTGATAATTGAAGTGTATTTTGGAAGCTTGAAATAAGCAAATTTTGTGCATGTTTTCATATAAAACCTGTGGATATAGAATGAAGTTTGGAATGAAAATTTATTTGGTTTTGATGGGAAATTATGCATTATAAACCATAAGATTGAGATATGATAAACAAGCATTGTGATGAAAAATTTAGGTGTTGAATTGCATAGGAAAAATGATGGTATTTTGTGGTTGATGAATGATTTTTAATGTGGAAAATTTTACGTAAAAGTTTAGTAACTTTGCATAAAATACGCCTTTGGTATAGTACGTGACGAGCGTTAAGGTTCTGAGGCATACCTAACACCGGGAAAACCTAAAAATTTAAACGAAAATACTGTCGAATTTTTGAAAACGGCAACAAGGGTATTTTAGGAAACGAGGGGTAAATTATGGACAAGGTGGAAAACCCGAACTCCTCAATAACCAAGTCTTGGGATTAGAATAACAAATGTTTTAGTAGTACTGAAATACTTGTTTGAGGCTCCGAAACGTTAGAAAAACGAGAAACGACCTTAGATGTTGAAATAGTGCCACCCGGGGGTCGAATAACTAATAATGGTGTATGTGGTAGCAATGATTGTTACAAAGATGAAACGAAGCCTAAGAAATATTATTTTATGATATTAAATCCCAGAAAAACAATAGAGTGGAAAAGAATGGTCCCAGGACTCACCAAGCATAAAATGGTCATTTGACAAAAAATGTCCGAAAGACTCGAAAAGGACTATGAAAGACTTATAATAATTAAAATAAGATTTTTAAGGCCAAAAATCCAAAATTTGTGAAGAACACGGGTGTGTAGATGGGTACACGGTCGTGTATGGAAGAAATTAAGCAACCCAAGAAGTACACGGGCTTGAACACGGGCATGTACCAAGCCGTGTGCTATTACACGGGCAAGTAGGGGTTACACAGCCATGTGGGAGAGAAAAAAAGAAAAGTACACGGGCTTGAACATAGGCATGTACCAAGCCGTATACAGTTACGCGGGTAGAAAAAGAATTACACGGTTATATAGCAAAAGACCGAGGGGTACAGGGCTTCAGACATGGTCGTGTACCAGGCCGTGTATTAGGCCGTGTGGCATAAAGAGGGACGAAATGTATTGTGACGATTAGAGAAAAATGAATGCATGCAAAGTAATAAATGAGGATGATAATTAACAGACAATATTTTGTCTGTAGGAAATATAGATGAAACGAGAGAATGTCTGTGGATTGCGGAAAGACAACATTAGCCAAATACTGGTAAGATCAGACATTTAATTGTCTACAATATGATATATTGTAATGTTTAATTATGTACTATTTGTATGTTAGATGAAAAGTCCTACGGGCATTAAGGCTTAGTTAAACTAACTCAACTGATAATTAACAAGTCTGAGAGGTGTACTATAAATACACTAAGGAAGGAGGTGCCATAGCACTAAAGTGTGACTAAATTTAAGACACACCTATAAATAAAAGAATGTGTGAAGACCTACAGGCATTAAAGGTTCCTGACTTTGAGGTGATGATTAATGCCACACGGTCGGAACTATAAAAAAGATGGTAATGAAATCACTTTTGGCGTAATAATTAGGGGTTTTTCAGATCCTACAAAGATAAGCCAAGAGGGCTTTATAGACCGCGAAGGATTTGCCAGTGGGTCGCTCCCTAAGTCCCTCCCACCATTGGTACGGCCATTATGGATCCAAAACCAGAATATAATGAAAGATAATGACTCAAAATTGAAATAAATGCCATAAGTAAATTGGATACGATAGACACTAACATTATATTTAGTAGTCTTGGTTATAGTTGATGTGAACAGTACCCAGTCAAAGTTAAAGGTACTGTTCACTGGTCAAAGTCAAAACTACTATTTATGGATAAATAATACTATTCATGAAAAATTTTATTAATTATGTTTTGAATCTACATGATTCTAAGTATATCTGTTTAAACTTACTGACCTTGTTAGCTCACTAGTATGTTTATGTTGCAGGTAAGAAACCTGTCCAGTAGTAGATTACGTTGGATGACGATAGGATATGTTGTGCCATTGGGATAGGGAATTCCACCATGGATTATGGTCTTACTACCGGTCTTCTGCTAAGCTTTGAAGAGAAGATTTGAAGAAAATGTATTTTAAGATACAAAGTTGAACAATGAAATTTTTGTAAATTATGTTGTTATACAAAGAACAACTAAAGTATAGTGTTAAAGTTTTATATGGCATACATATTTGAAAAGTATTTAAAAAAAAAAATGGGCTCCATAATACAAAGGTTCAAAAATGAAACAGAGTTTTTGGCAATCCGATAAGGTTCACGGGCTATTTCAATCAGCTACAGAGTCTAATTGGAATAGTTACACATGGCCAATATCGGGGACGGCCCAAGTTGGTATCAAAGCAGTTGACCATATCTCTACTGGCACAAAGCGCAACCTGCTCATCAATCTAAGTAAGTTAGCTTCCCTTAAGTTAGTTACCTTTTGTTTATACAAGGTTAAATATTTTGTAGGATATATGATGATGACGCCACCATATGTTCAACCTCAGCTGTATAGATCGAGAGGATCGATCAGGGATTGGACTAGGTCTATCATTAGGCCATCCATGTCCCAACGTCTTGTATATAGACCATCGACACCTGAGCCACTAGTACCATGGGCTAGGGTACCGTCACCATTTCGAGTGCCACCCCCTCGACTAGTACTTAACCCACCAGTCGAGATAGACATACCAGTCGTGGGAGGGCATCCATATATAGGAACCAGAGTATCAGTTCGTGCTATACATACATTTCAAGGCAGTCATCTACCCACCTTCAAGGGAGACCAACAGGGGATTGCTACCAGAGATTGGCTACATGATATGGAGACGATTATGTGCTAATGTGACATTGACGAGGACTGCTGGGTTATGTTGGCAATCAGCACATTTTGTGGAGATGCACAAATGTTCTGGGAATATTGTGACTAGGACATACTGCTAGGACTTAACTTGGTCGAGTTTAGATATATTATAATACAGCAATTTCAGCCCAAGAGTCCAACACCAGTCCCAGATCCTCTAGAGAGCCTAATGGCAACACCATCACCTGCATGGCCCAAACTGGCCAATGTTACAGAGTTCATTCTCTGGGTAGAGAGACTTTAGATGTTGCTCAGTGATACGGTGTTTACGTATACAGTACGATTCGAGAAGAACATCATGAGAAAATGCCCTTTCCCTAATACCACTAACGGGGATTTCTGTGATATGTTTTGGAAGGGACTTATAGTGGAGCTTTGACAAAGGGTAACTCACCTTATTCCCTTACTCTAAGAGAGTTCATTGTTACAGTAGCCAAAGTTGAAGAAGAGCTTCAAATGGAGCACATGGTGTGCATTAGACAAGAGCAATTATTGCAAGAGGCAATGTTAGACCATCTTTATGGAGCGTGACCTATGGCTAATGACCATGAGGCTAGCCCATCTAGGCGACGAGATGAGACGAGTTCCCTGTTAGGAAGAGGAACATCATCTGGGACCGAAAATGGTTCGGATGAGAAAGAGGAAGATCCAAAAGAATTTTTGATAGTTTCGGATCAACCAAGGAATTAAAATGTAAAACATATAAAGATGTATAAATGCATATGTCTGTATTTGTACATGTATGACTGTGTTGAAAGGCTAGTTTGAAAAAGAGCCTTAAAGTGATATGTATATAAATGTTGATATGTACATAAACACTGTATTATGTTATGAAATTATGATAAGTTAAAATGATGGGGTGTTAACATTGTATAATGTTTAAAATCTATTTTTACTTATATTGTGAAAATATGTTTGGAGAAAATCTAATGAGTGATTTTCATACGACTATAGGCAAATAAGAGAATATGGTGAATGTGCAGAACCCAAGAAATAAGAGAGGGTGTCATGTCCTTTCAGAAAGGGTTGACGAATTACAAGCCTTTCTAGAAGAAAAAATGAAGGCAAATGCTGAATTAAGGCAACGGTTAGAACAGATGGATTGTAGACAATATGTTGAAGAAGTTCAACCACAGCCAGCTCCTGCAGTAGAACAAGTAGCACCTCAGGGTATACCTAAAGTGGTACTTGAACATTAACCTCAACCCCGAATAAATCAAGAACCGTTGTATGAAAGATTTCAATGGATGAAGCCGCTGGAATTCGAGGGCTCTACAAACCCGTTAGAAGCAGAAGAGTGGCTTTCTTCAATTCAAATGATCCTGGAATTCATGGATCTAATAGAACAAGAAAATTCATGTATGCATCCTTTATGCTAAGGAAGGATGCAAGGTTTTAGTGGGACACCATCAAACCGAGAAGAAATGTGGCTGTAATGACATGGGTAGAATTTTTAAAAGAATTTAATCAGAAGTACTGTGATCCCACACTACTATGACCTCAATAGAAAGAGTTTGCAGAATTGAAGCAGGGGAACATGACAGTAAGCGAAGTCTGCCAGAAGTTTGATCAACTATCCCAATTACGTCCATACGTTGTCCCTACTAAATGGGAGAAAATACAAAAGATGATCGGGACGTTTTAACCTAACATCTCCGTATTTATGGATAGTGGGTTAACACCATCTACTATGGTAGCTGACAGTGTTAGTTGAGCTCTGAGAGCTGAGTACCATTTAGCTTGACAAAGAGAAGAGAAGAAGAAAATCTGGGATGCTAAGAAGAAGGAAAAAGTCTTGGCTAAAGCTGCTCAAGCAGGAACCCAGACTGGTTAAAGTAGTAAGCAAAATCAGAGTGCCAAGCCAGGACAGTCCAACGCTACAAGTCAACAGCAGCAAGGGAAAAGAAAAGGCAACTTTTCTAGAAATTGAAACCAGAATAATCAGAATCAGCAACGAAGGCTGAATAATAATACTGGAACTACTGTTTGCGATTACGTAGTATGTGGGAAGAGAGATCCGGGCTGATGCAAATATACTCTAAACGCCTGTTTTCAATGCGGAAAAGACATCCATTTTGCCAAGAACTGCCTAGAAAAGCGACAAGATATGCAGGGTACGTTTTACCCATAACAGTAATGTCCCCAAGCTCAGCCACTACAGGCGAAAATTGAAGGGCCTTCGGTGACACCAGAAAGATAGGAATGCATGCCTCGTGCCGATGCTCGGGTCATGGTCTACACAAAAGAGGATGTGAAAGCTGGGACGTCTAGTGTAGTGACAGGTCAGCTTTCTGTCACAAATCATTGGCTTCTATTTTATTTGATTCTGGAGCCATGCATTCATTTATTTCATACGAATTTATGGATGGGATAGGATATCCTAAGGATAGCATGGGTATGACATTTAGAATGGCTCGACCTTTAAGTGAAATGTTGATGTCCAATTACTGGTACCTCATGTACCAATAATTATGGCAAATAAGAAGTTATACGCAGAACTGATCGTGATGAAGCTGGCCGATCATGACGTAATTCTAGAGATGGATATCCTAGGAAAGTATCAAGTTACGATCGATTTTCGGAAGCGTAAAATAGTATTCCGACCCGATCAGGAAGACGGCTTCGAATATGTCAATTTATTACATGAAAAGAAGAAGATGATGATCAGTTTGATGAAAGCGAGAAGGCTAATATCTAGTGGTTGTGCTAGATACTTAGTGCATATAGTGGACTTGACGGAGGAGCAGAAGCTTCAACCTGAAGACTTTCTTATTGTCAATGAGTTTATCGACGTTTTCCCAGAAGAATTACTAGGATTGCTGCCAGAGCAGAAGATCTCCTTAGAGATTGAATTGACGCCAGGAACCACACCTATCTCAAAGGTGTCGTACCGAATGGCACCAGCGGAGCTGAAGGAGCTACAAGTACAATTAAAAGAACTTCTTAACAAATAATTCATACGACTGAGTTATTCCCCATGGGGTGCTCCAGTGCTGTTTGTCAGAAAGAAGGATGGAATGTTCCGTATGTGTATCGATTATCGGGAGTTGAACAAGGTCACAGTTAAGAATACGTGTCCGTTACCTAGAATTGACGACTTGTTTGATCAATTCAAAGGTGCAACAGTATTCTCCAAGATTGACCTGCGATCAAGGTATCATCAACTACAGATCAAGGAGAACGATATTCCAAAAATAGTGTTCAGGACTCGTTATGGTCATTACAAATTTCTTGTGATGCCGTTTGGGTCAACAAATGCTCCAGCTGCATTCATAGATCTGATGAATAGAGTCTTCAAGGAATTCTTGGATAAGTTTGTCATTGTATTTATAGATGACATACTTATATATTTGATGACTTGTGAAGAGCATGAGGAACATTTGAGGATCATTCTTCGTACGATAAGAGAGCACCAACTTTACGCCAAGTTCTCCAAATGTGAATTTTGGCTCGACAAAGTACATTTCCTCGGACACATAGTTTCCAAAGAAGGAATCGTTGTAGATCCTGCTAAAGTAGAGGCGATCAACGAATGGCCTACACCTAAGAATGTAATAGAAATACGGAGTTTCTTAGATTTGGCTGGCTACTATAGGAGATTTGTAGAAGGGTTCGCACAATTAGCTATACCTCTCATAGCCCTTACGTGCAAGGAGAGGAGGTACGAATGGACAGAAGAGTACAAAAGGATCTTTCGAGAACTGAAGAAACGATTAATGAGTACACCAATCCTTACGTTTCTTACTGAAGGGGAGATGTTCGTAATATATAATGATGCATCAAAAAAGGGATTAGGAGCAGTCTTGATGCAAGACGGCAAGGTGATTGCCTATGCTTTACGTCAGTTGAAGGATCATGAGAAAAATTATCCTACGTACGATTTAGAACTTACTACAGTAGTGTTTGCATTGAAAATTTGGTGACACTATTTATATGGAACTTAATGTCAGATCTACACCGATCATCAAAGCTTAAAGTACTTCTTCATGCAAAAGGAGCTGAACATGCGGTAAAGAAGATGGTTGGAATTGGTGAAGGATTATGATTGTGAGATCCTCTACCATCCAAGAAAGGCCAACCGTGTAGCGGATGCTTTAAATAGAAAATCTATTGTTCCGCACCAGCTGCCAATAGAGAAACTGCCAAAGCTGTTGCAGTAAGAAATAAACTCAATGGAATTAGAGTTGATTTCTAGAAGGCTAGCAGTGCTACAATTGGAGTCATCGTTAATTGAAGATATTAAAATGGCTCAAAAGCAAGATTCAAAGCTAGCAAGTCATCAAGAAGAGATTTCTAAGGATGGATTAGTCCTGTATCAGGGAAGAATTCATGTCCCCACTGATGAACAATTAAAAAGGCGAATTATGGCAGAAGCTCTTGAGAGGCCATATTCAGTGCATCCGGGAGCCAACAAAATGCACCAAGATTTGAAATTGCAATTCTGGTGGAAAGGGATGAAGAAAGATATAGCAAAGTTCATGAGCTGCTGCATGACGTGTCAAAAGGTAAGGCAGAGCATCAACATCCAAGCGAAAAATTGGAGCCGTTAGAAATTCCCAAATAAAAATGGGAACACATTACAATAGACTTCGTAATGGGATTATTGAAGACCCGGCAAGGCTATGATGCCATTTGGGTTATCGTTGATAGACTGACAAAGACAGTGTGATTCATAGTAGTGAAAATGACTTTTCCACTAGAGAAGTTAGCAAATCTCTACGTAACTCATGTCGTCAGACTACATGGCGTACTGAAGTCAATTATATCTGATTGAGATGCATGATTTACTTCGAATTTCTGAAAGCGCGTGCAAGAAGCCATGGAAACACAATTGCATTTTAGTATGGCTTTTCACTCGCAGATGGATGAACAATCTGAACGGACTATTCAGATGTTAGAGGACATGCTTCGTTCTTGTATAATGGATTTTTCAGGGAACTGGAATGAAAACCTCCCTTTGGTAGAATTTTCATACAATAATAGCTACCAAACTTCTATAGGAATGGCACCTTATGAAGGTTTATATGGAAGAAAGTGTAGATCACCCATCCACTGGTACGATTTGCAAGAAAAGCAGCTGCATAAAACAGATTTTGTACAAGAGGCAACAGATGCAGTTGCAAAGATACAGCGGAGAATGAAGATTGCCCAAAGCTAGCAAAAGAGTTATATGGATAAAAGACAAAGATCCCTAGAGTTAAATGAAGGGGATTTCATATTCCTAAAGGTTTCGTCAATGAAGGGAATTATGCATTTCGGTAAGAAAGGGAAATTCAGTCCAAAATATATTGGACCATTTGAGATCATCAAACGCATTGGAAAGGTTACCTATAAGTTGGAATTACCTCCAGAAATGTCGGCAATACATAACGTGTTCCATGTATCTATGTTGCGGAAGTACATACCAGATCTATCCTATGCATTGAAGCATGAGCCAGTTTAGATTCAAGAAGACCTGACTTATCAAGAGTAGCCTGTTTAGATTTTGGCACATGAAGAAAAAGTTTTGAGAAATAAAACAATCCCACTAGTCAAAATTTTATGGAAAAATCACAACATCGAAGAGGCTATGTGGGAATATGAAGAAGAAATGAAAGAAATGTACCCCCATTTGTTCTGAATTTTCGAGCATGAAAATTTTATAAGAAAGGGTGAATGTGATAATCGGGAATTTCAAGGTTCTCGGACGAAATGTAAAATTTTATGTATATGACAATTTTAAAGTATAAAATATGAAAAAGTTGTGTTTTAATGTTGTTTAGAACGTGATAAAATGTTTTAACAGTATTACAGAATATGATTTCAGAGATGGAAAATCTTCCTGAATCAAAACAGGTGAAACGGCCCTAAATCAGAGCCAAAAGCCCTAGAGAGTGCACCGAATGCACTAAAAGATGAATAACTTACGATAGTGATTTTTGGTCAAAACAGAAGCAAAATAAGCAGATCGATCACATAGGAGGTGTCAGAAACTCGCCTATGCGATTTCAGTAGATTTCTGTTCGTTTTGACTTTTGGTCACACTTTAACCATGAATTAATATGTTGGATTAATTAGGTGATGTCATTGATGACATCAATTAATGATTCAATAAATGAGAAAGTGATGAGTAATTAAGGTGGTAGGTAGATCCAAAGGCTAGCATTTATTGTGATCCTTGATCAAAGGCTAAGATTAGGCCAAAAATGTAATAAAAATTTAGCAAAATTTTTGGGATTATGAGCTATAAAGAGGCGGTGGAAAGGCTGAAAAAAATCAGCCAAAATCTTGCTAATTAATCCCCCAAAAGTTGCCAAAAGGTCCCTAAACTTAAGCCAATTTTTCGGAAACTTTTGCAACTTACTCCTTCTTACTTTTGCCTATAAATACAAGTGAAAATGGCGTTAGAAAAAAATCAGAAAACTTAGCCAAATTTTGGCCATTTTCTACCGTGAACTCTCACCTCTTTCCAAGCCCAAAATTTAGTCAAAAAAAAAAAAAAACTTTACCAAACTAGTATCAAAACCATTCCCAAGCATCAAGTGATCAAGTCAACAAGGTGAGCCTCTATTTTGACACTTTTTCTTGCCACTTTAATATTCAAAACTATGCCATGATAGGTGTAAAAGAATGGTGAAAATTGGGTGTTAAACCTTGTTGTTGATGATTGGTTAGGTTGCATGATAATTGAAGTGTATTTTGGAAGCTTGAAATAAGCAAATTTTGTATATGTTTTCATGTAAAACCTATCGATATAGAATGAAGTTTGGAATGAAAATTTATTTGGTTTTGATGGGAAATTATGCATTATAAACCATAAGATTGAGATATTGTAAACAAGCTTTGTGATGAAAATTTTAGGTGTTGAATTGCATAGGGAAAAATGATGGAATTTTATGGTTGATGAATGATTTTTAATATGGAAAATTTTACGTAAAAGTTTAGTAACTTTGCGTAAAATAGGCCTTTGGTATAGTATGTGGTAGGTATTAAGGTTCTAAGGGATACCTAATGCCGGAAAACCTAAAAATTTAAATGAAAATGCTGCCAAAATTTTGAAAACGGCAACAAGGGTATTTTAGGAAATGAGGGGTAAATTATAAACGGGGTGGAAAACCTGAACTCCTCGGGAGCCAAGGCTTGAGATTAGAATAACAAATGTTTTAGGAGTAGTGAAATACTTGTTTGAAACTCCGAAACGTTAGAAAAACGAAAAACAACCTTAGGTGTTGAAATAGTGCCACCCGGGGGTCGAATAACCAATAATGGTGTATGTGGTAGCAATGATTGCTACAAAGATAAAACGAAGCCTAAGAAATATTATTTTATGATATTTGGGCTTAGAAAATCCCAGGAAAACGATACAGTGGAAAAGAATGGCCTCGAGACTCACCAAGGATAAAATGGTCATTTGACCAAAAATGTCTGAAAGACTCGAAAAGGACCATGAAAGACTTATAATAATTAAAATAAGATTTTTAACGCCAAAAATCCAAAATTTGTGAAGAACACGGCGTGTAGATGGGTACACGGCCGTGTATGGAAGAAATTAAGTAATCCGAGAGGTACACAGGCTTGAATACGGGCATGTACCAAGCCGTGTACTGTTCCACAGGCAAGTAGGGGTTACACCGCCATATGGGAGAGAAAGACAGAGAAGTACATGGGTTTGAGCACGGGCATGTACCAAGCCGTGTACGGGTAGAAAAGGAATTACACGGCCATGTAGCAAAAGACGGAAAGGTACACGGCTTCAGACACGGCCATGTACCAGGCCGTGTGGCATAAAGATGGACGAAATGTATTGTGACGATTAGAGAAAAATGAATCCATGCAAAGTAATAGATGAGGATGATATTTAACAGACAATATTTTGTATGTAGAAAATCTTGACGGAACGAGAGAACGACTGTGGATTGTGGAAAGACAACATTAGCTGAATACTGGTAAGATCAGACATTTAATTGTCTGCAACATGATATATTGTAATGTTTAATTATGTACTATTTGTATGTTAGATGAAAAGTCCTACGGGCACTAGAGTGTAGTTAAACTAACTTGCCTGATAATTAACAAGTTTGAGAGGTGTACTGTAAATACACTAAGGAAGGAGGTGCCATAGCACTAAAGTGTGACTAAATTTAAGACACACCCATAAATAAAAGAATGTGTAAAGAACTACAGGCATTAAAAGTTCTTGACTTTGAGGTGATGATTAATGCCACCTAGTCAGAACTATAAAAAAGATGGTAATGAAATCACTTTTAGCGTACTGGCCTCTAGAAATAATTTGGGGTTTTTTAGATCCTATGAGGATAAGCCAAGAGGACTTTATAGACCGTGGAGGATTGGCCAACGGGTCACTTCCCAGGTCCCTCCCAATAGCGCACACCATCGGTACGGCCATTATGGATCCAAAACCAGAACGTAATGAAAGATAATGACCCAAAACTGAAATAAATGCCATAAGTGAGCATAATCAGATACGATAGACACTAACAGTGTATTTAGTAGTCTTGGTCATAATTGATGTGAACAGTACCCAGTCAAAGTTAAAGTTACCGTTCACTGGTAAAAGTCAAAGCTACTATTCACATATGAATAGTACTATTTATGAGAAATTTTATTAATTATGTTTTGAATTTACATGATTCCTAGTATGTCTATTTGAACTTACTGAGCCTGTTGGCTCACCAATATGTTTATGTTGCAGATAAGAAACCTGTCTGGTAGTAGATTACGCTGGATGACGGCAGGATATGCGGTGCCATTGGGATAGGGAATTCCATTATAGATTAGGGTCCTGCTACCAGTCTTCTGTTGAGCTTTGAAGAGAATATTTGAAGAAAATGTATTTTGGAATACAAAGTTGAACAATGAAATTTTTGTAAATTATGTTGTTGTACAAAGAACAACTAAAGTATAGTGTTAAAGTTTTATATGGTATACATATTTGAAAAGTATTAAAAAAAATGGCTCCAAAATACAAAGGTTCGAAAATGAAACAGAGTTTTTGGCCATCCGATGAGGTTCACGGGCTATTTCAATCAGCTATGGAGTCTAATTAGAATAGTTATGCGTGGCCAATATCGGGAACACCATAAGAGATTCTTATTCAGTTTCTTTTACAAAAAGAGTTGATATTTGTAAAAATAAGTCTTTTATCTATTCTGGATGGATGGATGGAAACCTATATTTGATCAAACCAAAGATGTACTCACTGCTTAACATCGAATTAACAAATACCTCTATAAGGTTGAATGTTTTTCATTCTAACAAGGCATATCTTTGGCATTTAAGATTTAGTCATATTAATCAGGATAGGATTCAAAGATTGGTAAAAGATAGTCCTTTGGAATCTCTGAAGGAGATATATCTTCCTCAACGTAAGTCTTGTCTTGAGTGTAAAATGACTAAGAGGCCTTTTGGAGCTAAGGGTACTAGGGCTCAAGAACTCTTAAAAATTGTGCACACCGATGTATATGGTCTCATGAACATCATAGTACGAGGAGAATTCAAGTATTATGTCACCTTTATAGATGATTACTCGAGGTATGGATATGTGTACCTAATGCACTACAAGAGTGAAACCTTTGACAAGTTCCAAGGGTATCGTGCGAAAATGGAGAAGCAATTGGACAAATCCATAAAGACACTTCGATCTGATTGAGGTGGTGAATATCTCTTCGATGAATTTCTAGGACATGTTGTAGAGAATGGAATATTATCCTAATTGACTATACCTGGTACACCACAACAAAATGGTATAGCTAAAAGAAGAAACATGACCTTATTGGATATGGTACGGTCTTTGATGAGTTATTCAACGCTTTTGTTTTCATTCTGGGATATGCACTATAAACGGCGTGCTATATTCTAAATCAAGTTCTAGGTAAGTCAATTTCTAGGACTCTGTATGAATTGTGACGTGGCAGGAAGCCCTCCTTTGGACATATGAGAATATGGGGTTACCCGGTACATGTACTAGATGAGTATACGAAGAAGTTGGAACTAAGATCGGAGTTGTTCATGTTTGTAGGATATCTTAAGGTAACTAAAGGAGGTATGTTCTACAACGTGAAGGAACAAAAGGTCACTGTATCTGCCCATGTGACATTCTTAGAAGAAAGTCATATGAACGACTTTAAGCCTTGAAGCATAGGGGTGCTAGAAGAGTTATCGAGTGATGGAACTGCTCCATAGGTTTCGATCTTGGATGCAAGTCCGAGTTCTAGTGAAAGACCTGTAGATGATCCAATAATTTAGGGTGTTTCGTCATAGTGGGAGGGTTTCTAGGAAACCTAATTTCTTCACATAAAATGCTGATGTATACCAGACCGAGAATCATGAGCGTGAGGATGATCCGGTCACTTATGATGAAGTTATAAATGATGTTAATTCTAAATCTTGGAAATAGGCCATGAACAATGAGATGGATTCTATGAAATCCAACTCTGTTTGGGAACTAGTGGACCTACTAGATGGGATAAAACCCATTAGATGTAAGTGGGTCTATAAAAGAAATAAGGATATCGAAGGGAGAGTTGAAACTTTTAAGGCTAGACTTATGATAAAGGGATACACGTAAAAAGCCAGAATCGATTATGATATAACCTTTTCGCCTATTGCTATGCTAAAGTCTATCTGTATTCATTATATCCGTTGCTATGGCTCTCAATTACGAGATCTGACAAATAGACGTCAAGACAGCATTCTTGAATAGCCATCTTAAGAAAAGTATCTATATGGTACAGCCGAAAGGGTTCGTGGTAAAAGGCCAAGAAAGAAAGATCTGCAAGTTGCTCAGATCAATTTATCAATTAAAGCAATCATCTCGCTCATGGAACCAAAGGTTTGATCAAGCGATCAAAACATCCAGTTTTGAGCAGAATGTTGATGAACCTTGTGTTTATAAACGTATTAAGGATGAAAAAATGGTCTTTCTTGTGCTCTATGTTGATGATATACTACTCATTAGGAATGATGTAGAGAATTTATCATCAATCAAATTTTGGCTACACCAACAGTTTGACATGAAGGACTTGGGAGAAGTTAATTATGTTCTAGGCTTTTGTCTCTTTAGAGATCGAAAGAACAAAATGATAGCATTATCCCAAGCTTCATACATGGACAAGATAATTGAAAAGTATGCAATGCAAGAGACAAAGAAAGGTTCACAACCTTCCATTGCCGATCTAACACTTTCATTGGATGACTGTCCCAAGGCATCGGAAGAAAAAGAGTGTATAAGTAAGGTACCTTATGCATCCGCTGTGGGTAGCCTTATGTACGCTATGCTTTACACTCACCCAAATATTTGTTTTGCAGTAGGTATGGTGAGTCGATATCAAGCGAATCCTAGAATCAAGCATCGGCAAGCAGTAAAGCATATACCTAAGTATCTTAAGAGAACGAGAGATTAGATGTTGGTGTATTTTGGAAGGGACCTAACACCTGTAGGATACATGGATTCAGATTTCTAAACTTATAAGGATTTGAGAAAGTCGATATCAAGATCAGTATTCTTACTTGGAGAAGGCGCCATTGTGTGGTGGAGTGTGAAACAGGGTTGCACAGCTGACTCTACGATGGAGGCTAAGTATGTGGCTGTGATTGAAGCATCTAAAGAAGCGGTTTGGCTCTGTAAGTTCTTTTAAAACTTTAAGGCCATTCCAGGTGTTGACAAAACCTATTACACTCTATTGTGATAATAGCGTGGCTATTGCCAACACAAGGGAATCTAGGCACCATAAAAGGACAAAGCACATAGATCAAATGTACCATATAATAAAAGGACATGTGGAGGCAAGACTAGTATATGTATGTAAGGTTGCAACCGAGGACAACATTGCTGATCCCTTTACTAAGACTTTGGTAGCTAGAAGCTTTGAAAGGCATGTTGAGGCAATAGGGATGCGAAACATGGCACATTTACTGGCTTAGGGCAAGTGCAAGATTGTTAGAAATGCCCTAAGTATGAAAGACATTTTAATGTATTTCATTAATTTTGAACTAGATAATAAAATTATATTTAGAGGTTATTCATTACATTGTTGTATATCCTCACTCTATTTACATATTAAAGTAAATGTAAGCAAATACAGCTTACTGACTACTTGTCTCAAACTGTTAGAATGTTACATGTAATAGACTTTTGCGTGCGAGAAGACAATGTTTTAAAGTAAGCAGTCTAAAATTATGGTCCATAGTCTATGAGGTTAGACTGAGCATCTAACTCATATTAAAACTATTATGTTGTCTAAAGCCATGATGGGGACGGTTTGTCTTGACTGTCTGGAGTATAGACTCTCGACTAGAGACATAGATATGTTGCTTGGTGGTGACCTATTGGACCAGCACTAAAGCATGGTTAATCTACATAGTCCGCTATGAGTGGATCAATCTACTTTTGACGTTCATTATACAATAACCTTAATCCTGAGTTGATGAATTGCTTCATGTATATGACTTGTGTACTTTAATGTTCCAATGGCTAAAGCGTCTCAGAAGTAGTAAGCCTATAAACCGATTTGTTGGGTATATGACTTGTATACAATGGAGGGTTTGTTTGTAGATATTGGAAGAAGGAGTTAAGGGTATCCTCTTAAAGGCATTACACTGGATGTAAAAATGGACAAGGCTTTAGATTGTCTACTGGGCGGATGATTTCTTATTAACATATGATGAATAATTATTTTCTTATTCAGTAGTATAATGGAACTTTAAGATAGCCTGATTAGTAGGTTGAACAGACTTTGACCTAAGGCTGATCATGGCTATCATATGAGGGATTTGCATACATGACAAGGTCATTAGATAATAGCTTATAATAGGCTTTCGTAATACGGTATATAGTTGGGAGTTCAATTTCAGGTTTATAATGGTATGACTCTAAAATTAGTGATCATGTGATTGAGTTGTTCGGTTTAGGACAATGACCACATGGATTCACGGGAGCCCAATTATATATGTCTAATTGGTCCCTTTACTAACTCCACATAATTCCTTAACGGATAGCAAATTGATTATGGTACACTTCTTGGCTTGTTGTCTTGCATGAATATAGGTAGTGTCCACAAAGGATAAGGGTAGAAGACAAAATTCTCTCCTATTTAAATTTAAATTTTGTTTTGGATAAGAGATTACACAATTATTCGAATTCTAAATAAAGTTGCAATGATTTT
This sequence comes from Antiaris toxicaria, assembly GCA_035233585.1. Taxonomy (NCBI): domain Eukaryota; kingdom Viridiplantae; phylum Streptophyta; class Magnoliopsida; order Rosales; family Moraceae; genus Antiaris; species Antiaris toxicaria. The sequence goes on from CP141156.1 coordinate 79,459,834, forward strand.
ATTTGAATTTGAATTGGAGTTGTAGAAAATTATCCATGAGCACAAAATTGAAATTCAAGTTTGTTTGTGAAATTTGAAATTTTGAATTTGAAATTTGAAATTTAAATTTGATATTTGAATTTGAAATTTAAATTTGAAATTTGTATTTGAAGTTTGAATTTTTGAAATTTGAACTTTGAAATTTGAGTTCAAATTTTGAATTACAAACCAGGTGGTAACTGAATTTTGTTGTGGATAAATCCACATGGCGAATTTGGTTCTCTCGTGGATAAAGGAGAGAAAGATCTTGTTTAAATCCTATTTGAATTTTGAATCATAATCCCTCTCAATGTGGCAGAATTTGTTGAAGGGATCTCACCCTTGGTGGAGTCGATTTCTTTTTTTTTTTTTTTTAATAAGGATAAACGAAAATTCAAGTCACAATCCTATTTGAATTTTGAGTACAAGAGCTCCTAGGGGTGGCTGAAAATCCAAGGGAGATTTTGGCCTAAGGGAGTTCAGATTTTTGTGAGGAAAAGGGAGATAAATCTTTTCTTGGTCCAATTCAAAACTTAAGGGATCACCTCATGTAAAATTATAAATAGGAGTCATACGACTCTAGTTCTCTTATACCACAGACTCTCAGGTGAGCAACTTATTAAGCAGGTTTATTATTGCACAAATCACCGTAGCAATAAGTTCTTAAAGAGATCTAGGTGGTCGAAAGGAGACAAGCCGCGCTAGTATACCGATTGAGAATCCGAGTACCCACACATTCTGCCGTCTAGGAATTGGAGAATAATAGAGAAGGCTAGTTGATTAAAGCCTTCCGGCCACTTTCCTCCTGAATTCTTGGCATCCTCTGAAGGTATAAATTTATTGTTGTTAATTATTATATATGACATTACGAGTTATTTAACGATCTTAAAAAAAATTTTTAATTCCGCTGTACAATTTTTATCATTTTTTCCTACATTAAGATAGTGTGATCAATAAGCTGAATAAACTTTGACCCAAAGTTGATCATGGATATCATATAAGGGTTATGCATATACGACAAAGTCATTGAATGATAGCTTATCACTAACTTACGTAATACAATATATAATTAAGGGTGCAGTTTTAGGTTTATAGTGGTGTGACTATAAAACTAATAATTGCAACGAGTTTATTCAGTATACAATAATAGTTACATGGATTATTGAAGCCAATATTATATATGTCCAATTGGTCCCCCACTAACTCCGTATAATTCCTTATTAGATGGTAATTGATTGAGATATTCTTTATTGCTTATTGTCTTGCATTTAGTGAAGAGAAAAATTTGAATCACCCTCCACGGGGTGTAGGCGTTTTTATTTTAGATGCCGGAGGGAAAAATTGTACTTTTGTATTATTCAATAAATTAGATAAATATTTAATTAATATTTATTTTAAAAGATAAGATTTGAAATTTAAATTAATTATATTTATCTTTTAAAAGATAAGTATGAGATTAATTTGAATTTTGAAAATCTTATCTTAAATAAATATTTGAAATTTAAAAGATTATTTTATTTGAATTAAACTGAACAAAATCTTATCCTGGCACAGACATAGATGGCGTTCACTTTGGATAAGGATGGAACACAAGAATTTTTTTCTTAATTTGAATTGGAATTTTATTTTGGATCAGAGATTATACAATTATTTGAATTTTAAATAAAATTACCATGATTTTATTTGAATTTGAATTGAAATTGTGAAAATTATCCATATAGACAAAATCTCAAGATTTGTAGAATTTAAAATTTGAATCAAATTTTAAATCACAATTATCCATTAAGGTCGAATTTTTTATGGATAAATCCACAGGGAAGAAGTTGGGTTTTGTGTGGAAAAAAGATAGAGAAATCTTATTTGAATCCTATTTGAATTTTTAATCCCTTCAACCTGGTGTGGTTGAATTTTTTAGGAGATTTTTCTTTTGGGAGAATCGGCCTTAGGGTTAGTGGGAGAGAGAAAAATATTTTCTTGGTCCAAAAAATTCAAAGAGTCGCATAATGCAATTTTATAAATAGGAGTTTTGATATTCGTTTTTTTTAGACCATAGACTCTCAAGTGAGTGAATTTGTTATTATATATCTTACTAATAATAATAAATTCTCATGAATCTAGATGATTGGAAAGAGACAAGCTACATTAGAATACCGATTGAAAAACCGAGTATCTATATACTCCATCATTCAAAAATTAGATAATAATAAAGAAAATTAGTTAGTTGAAACCTTTAATTATTTTCTTTAATATTTCTAATTTTTTTTTAAATATATTAATTATTAATAATTTATTATATAAAATAATATAAATTTATTAATTATCTTTAAAAAAATAATTAAAATTTCACTGTAAAATCTACGCTTTTCCTATAATTTCAATCTTTCACAGGTTTCTTTTTACACTTTTCCTGCGGGCGTGTCAGTGTTAAAAAACCAATCCTTCAGTACGGAATGCAGCCATTTCATTAATGCTGCTACAGCCATGTCCCTAACATCCTTGTCTTTCCCATTAATTGATCTTGCAACATTTGACGTCATCACTTAAAATCTGGGTTTTGGTGACGGTCCTCTGGCCCATTTGCTTACGCCTAGCTTTTTCAAGTATTTTGGAATATCAATAAGCTTCTTAGGGGTGAACAAATTATCCAAAATCCAAATAACCCGCTCAATTCACCAAAAAAAACCCGATAGGTCGGGTTTATAGCAGATCTGAAAAAAATTCAGGTTGACCTACCCAACCTGAATTATAATTGGGTGGGTTCGGGTTAGGGTTTTAAAACCCGAATAAAACCCGACCCACCCAATTAAAAAAATTTATTTTTTAATTTTTTTATATTTAGAAAAATATAAAATTTTTTAACCGATTAGGTTATATGCTTTCTTCCGAAATTCGGAATTTGAATACTTCCCCCAATCCCCCCGATTTCTTCTGCCCCTGCCCGAGTGCTCCCCTTGTCCTCGTCGGCCTTGATTTCGGCCTCCCCCCTCCACCCGATTTCTTCTCCCCTCGATTTCTGCCTCCTCGCCCCCGATTTCTGCCTCCTCACCCCTGATTTCTACCTTCCCCCCGGAGACCGGAGAGCCTTCCCCCCGATTTCTGCAGCTACTAGCAGAGCGCGGCATACTCCCTGTTCCTCGGCTATCTATCACCCATCGAGAGTCGACTGGTCCCTCTTTTTCTCTCCCCAAGCCGACAAGTCCGAGTTCATCTCCGTCTCGCGCCTGCCTTGCCCAGTTGCCCTTGCCGAAGACGCCAGAGCCTTCGCCGAGCTACCCCTATCGACCGATCCTCCAATCCGTTCCATCGACCGTCCATCGCCCCTCGACCGGCCCCTTTTTTTTCTCCCCAAGCCGGGAAGTCGAAGTTCGTCTTTGTCTCGTGCCTTGTCCAGCCTGAGTTCGTCCCCCCGATCCTCCCTTTCGCAGATTGTCGGCCGTCGCCCTTACCAGCCGGTAAGTCAGGTAAGAGCTCTGTCCATATCTCTCTCTCTTCCTTGAGGTGGTAAAAAATGTAAAGGGGCTATCAGATGAAAATTCCGTGGTTTTACTGCTAGTGACCAGATTATAGCTATGAGATCTGAGGGCTTTCTATACTACATTTGGTCTGAAAAATGTCCTGTTTTAAGTCTGTAATCTCTTCATTTAGTAGCAAATTTTATCATCAAATTTATCCAATTGTTATGCGATATGATTTTGTTCCTACTTTTCTAAAAACTTAGTTAATCACGTTGTCTAATTGACCATTTGAAGACTTCTTGAATGATTAATTAAGGCATTTAGGTATTTTGAAAATAGTATTAGATTAGCAAATTATGCACTTTTAATGCATTTCAAGAAACCACAATATTGCACTTTTAGTCACATTTTTTATTAGGTTTACCTGATGCAAAACAACTGAATGGTTTTGTACGATTTGGCTTTCTGTTAACAGTAATCACTAATAAAAAATGCAAAGAAGAGTGATGGTTTAGTATTCCATGATGTTACGGTGTTTTTGTAATCAAGACAAGATGGTAAGAAAATCCTTTTAGTAAGCCAAAAACAAAACAAACTAGACAGACAAATACAAAAATTTTGGGACTGTCCTGCATTTTTGTAAAAATACTTTGTATACTAACAAGTAATCCTTTTCTTGTAATTTAGCCCTAAAATTAATTTCTGCCTCACTGAGACTAGAATAGATTAGAGCATGGTCCTCAACACGCATCTAAGGCCATGCTCTAAGCCCATTTTCCCGCTTCCAACTATTTCACAACACGCATCCAACCCGTATAGTGGACTCCTACTGGTGCTTTTCTAAGCTGAAGTAAAGAAAAAAAATGAAAAAGAAAAGAGAAAAAAGAAGGAAAAAAGGGTAATCTAGAGTTCGGCTTTTGTGGGAGCAAGGGGCCAAGAACAGGGGAGAGGATAGAAGAAAATGAGGAAGAAAAGGAGATAAAAATAGCAAAAATAGTAGTGTAGGTTTTTAGCTTTAGGATTTTTATTTTTATTTTTAGTTTTAGGTTTAGGTTTTTATTTCAATAAATTTCAAGGAAGATACATTGTTGAAGAGCTTGAAAAGGAGAAGAGATTTAGAGAAAATTTTGAAGATTTGTAACAACTTTTTTTTTGATTTCCTTCTTATATTTCCTTTTAAGTTTTGTAATGTGATGATGTTTGAATTCTTGATTTGTTCAATTTTGTTTTTATTTTAATTTATGTAGTAATTTGCACCTCTAGGGTTTTTCATTTTACTTAATTGTCAATATGTGATTTAATTTATTATTTTCAATTGATTTGTAAATTATTTTCATATGGTTGAATGTTTTACATCGAGAGTAATGCTTGTGAGTGCTTGATCACCATTTACATGATTTAGGGTTCAATTTGAAATTGAAAAGTGATAATTGAATTGGTTTATCTATGAAATGTCATGTGGAATCTACTGGATAGATATATCAATTGACTCATGTAGGTTTCTTTGTGCTTAATGAACTCTGACGGGTTTAGAATCTTCACAGAGATATAGGAATTTTGCTTGTTGGGATATTGATGCTTGAGCAACATTAATGAATAAATTAGAAAAACTTGTTGTCAACAATTGGGAATTGTCACAATTAATTGGAATGGAAACTTCAGGTAGGAGTAGCTGTAGTGAATTAGACCCTAGATTTTTGTTCTTGTGACTTTCATTATTTTTGCTTCGATTTGATTCGTTTTATTTTAATTTAGTTATTTAATTTCACGTGTCTCAAATTCCTCATCAGTCATTCAAATAATTATAGACTTAAAAAATTTCGGTACTTAACGTTGAAATCAAACATAATTTCTATAGGACAATACTTACTCATGTACACTTTATTACTTAAATGATTCATATACTTATGAAATTGCCCATCATTGAGTATCCTAGTGAAGATGGCATTACAACTACAATCTCTAACGTTCAACAATATTCTCAGCCAAAGAAGAAAAAGAAAACAAAAGGAAAAAAGGGAAAAAAAAAAAGAGGGGGGGTTGGATATCTTCTACTTTTCTTCTAGCATTCTAGATCAAGTTTTTAGATATTTGCGCAACTTGAACTATCCTAATCAATTTCTTTAATTAAAGATCAAGTTAAAACTTCCATTCTACCTAAATTTGTACACCATATAGAAATCAGGTACTTTATTTAATATATGTTAGAGCTTTTGAGTTTAAAAATATAAGAGTATTTTTATTCCATTTTAATAAGTAATGATAATAACAAGTTTGATGCTATTTTAGAATATGTTTAATTCTTTTGTAAGAACAATAAAGTAAAATCAGTACTTTGACCATTGTGTTGTGCTCAATCTATTTGTGTTCCTTTTCAGCTCATATGATATGTGTATTTTATGCTGAATTATCTCATATGATCACAAAAAGAAAATTAAAAAAAAAGTTTCACTAGTATTACTATTGGTGACTTTTTATCGTTGGGTTGACTTTTTTATTGCTATTGGTGATAATCAAAGATTATGTTTTGAGGATATGTACGAGGCTAGTGATTCTTGTACTAATAAGATGTTATTGCATTCATTGGAAATGGAAATGAATTACTAATATAACTTCTATAATATTATATGACAGTAAAACTAAAGAATGGAGGAAGAACAAATGGAGTGGATTGCTCAAATTCAAGATATAGAGGAGGAGGAGAAAGGATTACAAAAAGATACCAATGCCTCTAAGGGTGATGAAGGTAGTCAAAAACCTCAACCTTCAGGTCCACCAGAGAAGAGAAAGAGATTAGGTAAAAAAACTTCAACTATATGGGATCACTTTATAGTAGTTTTAAATAGTAATCCAGAAAGGGCTGCATGTAATTATTGTGGATATGATTATGCTTCAAGCACAAAAACATGTGGGACAAAATCATTGTGGAACCATTTGGATAGATGCAAAAAGTATCCATATAACGACGACAAGCAAAAAAGCATATACGCTTTTACTAAGAAGAGTGTAACTGACGATTCTGAGGATGTTGCTTCTACTACTCAACCGAAACTTAATCAGAAGGAGATTAGACATGAAATAGCTTCATACTTCATTCTAGATGAGCTGCCGTTTAAGCATGTGAATGGCAGGGGATTTCGATGGCTAATGAAGAAAGCTTTTCCCTATGTTGACTTGCATTCAAGGATAACTGTCCAAAGAGATATTTACCAGTTATACTTGGATAATAAGAAGAAGCTGAAGAATGAACTAAAGATGTTTAGAGTGTCTCTAACAACTGATTGTTGGACATCTATTCAAAACATTGGCAACATGTGTCTGACTGCACATTGGATTGACAATAATTGGAAATTGCAAAAGAGGATCATAAGTTTTGTTCAAGTCCCTAGCCATAAGGGTGAGATGATAGGCAATGAGTTAATTGCTTGCTCGAATGAATGGGGTATTACTAAAGTATTTTCGATCACTGTTGATAATGCTGCTTCCAATTCTATTGCACTGACGAAAGTTAAGGAGCATCTTCAAGAGATGAGGCATGGTATTGTGTTGAATGGGGAGATGTTTCACATGAGATGTTGTGCTCACATCATCAATTTGATTGTTTGCGACGGTTTGAAAGAATTGAGTGGCTCTATTGCAAGTGTTCGTAATGCAGTTAGGTATGTAAGATCCTCCTCAGAGCGACTTAAACATTTTAAAGAAGCTTGCAAAGAAGCTAACATAGAGTCAAAGGCGTTACTTTGTTTGGATGTCGTGACTAGATGGAACTCTACCTATATGATGCTAGTTGCTGCTTTGAAGTTCAAGAAAGTATTTAAGAATTTAGAAGCTGATGCAAATTACACTAGGTACTTTGAGGAAGAACGAGTTGGTAGCATAGTAATGGAAGGCCCTCCACAAAGCTCGGATTGGGATCAAGTTGAAGTTTTTGTTACATTTCTCAAGAAGTTTTATGATCTCACCATGAAGTTTAGTGGATCTTTGTATGTGACTGCAAATTTATTTTTTCAAGATATTCTTGATGTGCATAGTTTATTGCAAGAATTAGCTCAAGAGTCACATACTTTGTTGGGGAAAATGGCAGCAAATATGTAATTAAAGTATGACAAGTATTGGGGAAAGATTGAAAAGATGAACTTGTTAATGTTTGTGGCAACTGTTCTGGATCCAAGGTTCAAGATGGAGGTTTTAAAAACTGGATTTGCCTTCATCTATGATGCTCCTCTTGCGGATAAAATGATAAAAGCAGTTGAGACTATGTTGCGTCATTTATATGATTTTTACAAAGAGATGATGAGTCCTCCTCCTCCCCAAAGACAGCTTCCAAGTCAAGAATTAAATGCAGTTACAAGCTCTTCAACTGTTGCATCTTTGACATCTTCTACCATCTCAGCAATGATATCCTCATCATGAGCTAAATTAAGATCTCAATTGGATGAAAAAGTTGAAACCAATGATTTGGATTATTATTTGAATGATAGGCGTGAAAGATTGTCTGATGATTACTTTGATATATTAGGATGGTGGAAAAACAATGGAAGCAAATATAAAGTTGTTTCTCAAATTGCAAAAGATGTGTTGGCAGTACAAGTCTCCATAGTTGCATCTGAGTCTGCATTTTCTACCGGGGGTCGGATACTTGATCCATTTAGGAGTTCTTTGTCACCAAAGATGGTTGAAGCTTTGATTTGTTCAAAGAATTGGCTGATTTCTGAGAAGGAAGAGGAAGAGCCTATAGCACTTACAGAATACATGGATGAAGTGCAAGGTTGGGAGGAATCTCTTGAAATTGCACCAGGTATATACATATTTTTTCAAACCATGTAAACTATCGTTTTATGTTATAATTGTGTTGCATTCTACATTTATTGACTGAAAACCTATTCTATTTTACTCTTAGGCGATGGATCTTGCATTACAGGTGCACAGGATGATTGAGTTAAGATGGTTGGAGTTGGATATTGTTTTTGCGAAACAGGTTTAATTATTTATTGTTGATATTCTTAAAATCCATTAAAAACATGTTATAATTAGTTCTTATTGTCTTTATATGACTTCTTTATTTGAATATTTGAGTCTATATGTTGATTTGTGATTTAATTTTTAAGTTACATTTTATTACGTGTTTTAATAAATTGTCCAACCCAAAAAACCCGAACAACCCGACGAACCCACCCAAATTTTGATTGGGTGGGTTGATTTTGTATATTGGGTTAATTGGGTGGGTAAAAAAATTTTGCAACCCACCCAATCTTCATTGGGTGGGTTGAAAAATGTGAAAAATCCACCCAACCCACCCAACGAACACCCTTAATGCTTCTTGTCCAACTCTACCATTAGTTGTTTCCTTCTCTGCCATATGACATCAAGCTCTTCTGAAACTGTCCGTTAAAGCTATAACATATTTAGGAAACCTGTTTTTAACATTTTGTGTCAAATTGAGGGTGCAATATCCAATTTGTAGCATATTTGTATGGGGTGTCTATCTGACATAATCTGCACTACTTTCCTTTCTCCATAACAGTCTCTAAGGTGTTTAAAAAAATAATCCAGTACTCATTGTTCTCAGAATCTCAAATTCCAAATGCTAGAGGGAAAACTTGCTTGTTAGCATCTTTTGCACATGCTGTGAGTGACAATTTACCATATTTGCATTTTAAGGATGTACTGTCAACTTCCTTTATAACTGCTCTACAGTGCATCCATCCTTCTATTGATGCTCCAATTGCCAAGTACATGTACTTGAATCTGTTGTTTTCATCAATGACTATATCTGTTCTTGATCTTGGGTTGGTCTTTGACAACATGTTGAAATATGAGGGAAGTTCTGAATAAGACTTATCCGGTTCTTCTCTCAATTTTTCTAGGGCAAGCTCTCTTGCTCTCCATGCTTTTGTTGGTTTCTCAAACCAGATTTTCAAAAAAAAAAAAAATTGTATGAAAATATAGTATCGATCGAATTGCATAAAAAAATAATAATAGTACAATCATTATTTTATATTAATTTAACTGAAAATAAATTAAATAGAAGAAAAGAATTTGAACATCGTACGATTAGGTCGTTAAATCTTGAACTTCTCTACACCGTCTTGAGTTTTTAAATTTCGAAGAACATGACTACTCTTTCTCAATGTTTTTCCTGATCAACGTGAACTTGAATGTATGTAGTTCTAATGTGATGCCCCCGATCTCGACCACGCGAAACCATCACAATCCGACTCCGTAGTCGATTGAGACAGCCCGTGCACTTCATCAGATCGCCACTAAAAACACTTTCAAGTTTAAACTCTCATCTTACAGAGCCCAAAATTTTCACCCATATTTTTTTTTCTTTTTCTTTCCAAAATACCTTTCTTGTATAATAGCATTGTATGAAAGCCATATAAATTTAAAACTAAACTTTGAGTATCTTTTGTGTAATACAACATAATTTACAAAGATACATTTTTTTTAACTTTGTTTCTCAAACACATTTTCTTGAAATTCTCTCTTTTGACGCTCAGCAGAAGATTAGTAATAGGATCATAATCCACAGCGGAATTCTCTATCCCATTAGCACCGCGTATCATACCTCTATCCAGGTTATCTACTGGACAGGTTTCTTTCCTGCAATATGAACAAACCGATGAGCTAACAGGCTCAGTAAATTCAAATATACATTCTATGAATCATATAGATTCAAAAATATCAATAATAAAATTTCTTATGAATAACACTATTCTTTCATGAATAGTACTATTCACCCATGAATAATAATTTTGACTTTTAACTAGTGAATAGTAACTTTGACTCTGACCGGTTACTATTCATGTTACCCTGTCCACTACACTTAACGTTAGTGTTGGTTATGCTCAATTATAGCTTTCATCACATTTTTGGTTATTATCTTTATTTACGTTCTGGTTTTGAACTCATTTTGGCCTTGTACCATTTTCATATGCGCGTTGACTATGAGGGGCCTTGGGAGTGACCCTGAGGTTGATCCTCCCTAGTCCATCATCGCCCAAAGCGGTTATTGTATCCCTAAAGGACCTATAAACCTCCACCTTATCATTGGAGGTCGGTATGCCAAAAGTGGTTTTATTACCATCTTTCAATTACAGTTCCAATCGGGTGGCATTAATTATCACCTCAAAGTCAGGAACCTTGGTTGCTTATAGGTCTTACAATTCTTTCTTTTAAGGGTGTGTCTTAAATTTAGTCACCCTCTTTCCATAGTGTACCCATAGTACACTTCTCACTTTATCCTCACGTTAGGTGTGCTAGTCTAACTACACCCTAGTGCCCGTAGGACTTTACATCTATTATACAATTAGTACATAATTAAATATCACAATATTTCATATTGCAGAAATGAAAATGCTTGAATTTACAACCGCTGTGATAACGTCCACCCTCGGACGTACTCCGTAATTTTGTTATCGTCTCTAGTTTGGGTCTCTACAGACAGAGTATTATCTGTTAATACCTATCATCATTTATCACTTTGGATATATTCATTTTATTATTAACTTTACAACACAGTTCATATCTTTTTGTAATACACGGCTTGATACACGCCCGTGTCCAAGCCTGTGTACCTCTCAGGTTTCCACTATACGTCCGTGTTCCAAAGTACATGCCCGTGTACTCATAAACTTAAGATTTTTAGTCTTAAAATCTTAGTTATGACTTCTAGAATCTTATTTAAGACTTCTAGATTCTTAACGGTCCTTTCCGAGCCTTTTGGAAACTTTTGGTCAAAATAACCATTTTGCCCTTGACGGGTCTCGGGACTGTATCATTTCCGTTCTACTATTTTTTTAGGATTTTCTAAACCCAAATATCATGAAATAATATTTCTTAGGTTTTGATATATTTCTTACAGCATTATTTGCTGCAAAACTGGTAACTATTCCTCACCCGACCCTCAGGATACTATTCCAATACCTAGGGTCGTTTCTTGTTTTTCTATCGTTTCGGAGCCTCTAATAGGTATTTCACTACTCCTGAAACGTTTATCATCCCGTTCTCAAGTCTTGGTTCCCGAGGGGCTCCAGTTTTCTATCCCATTCATAATTTTCCCCCTCATTTCCTAAAATACCCCTAACGTATATTTTTTCTGTTCTCGGCATTTTAGACATTTGAGGGTCGTTTTATTATTTCCCTTAGGTTTAGTTTTCCATTATCCATTCTAACCTACCAAGGGGTCTCAATTTTTATTTCCGAGCCTATATTTTTACCCCTCATTTTCCGAAATGCCCTTATGCCGTTTTAAAAATTTCGACAATATTTCTGCTTAAATTTTAGGTTTTCCCAGTGTTAGGTGTTCCTCAGAATCTTGGTACCTGTCACGTACTATATCAGAGGCCTATTTTACGCAACGTTACCAAACTTTACGTAAAACTTTTTTTTTCACATTATCCATCATTCAAATCACCACACAAATTTCATCAATTTCCTCATCATAGGCCACGGTTTTCACATGGTATTCAACAGCACAAATTTTTTTTTTTATCACACAACTCATTTATCACATATCGATCTTAGGGTTTTTAATGCACATTTCAACATCAAAAACCTAAGAAATTTTTCATTCCAACCTAGCCTTATACCACGGTTTTCATGTTCCAAATCATAGGAAAAATGTCCCTCAATCTAATAATCATTTATCAATCATTTCTTCACCAAATTCATCACAAAATTTTCCCATTTTCTTCACACATAAGCCACGGGTTTACCAAGGAAACATGCATAAATTTTGCTTGTTTCAAGATTCTAAAACATGCTTTAATCACTACTCACCAAATCAACATCAATACTAAAACAAATCATCAAACTTTTCACTATTTTTCCACACCAATAAGCCACGGATTTCTTGAAGAAAACCATAAAAAATGCTTCAAAATAGTGGCTCACCTTATCAACTTGATTCCTTGATGCTTAGAGTGAGTTTGGAAGCTAATTTGGTGAAGAATTTTTGTCGAAATTTTGGCTTAAGAGGGGACGAAGCTCACGGCCACAAAGGGACAGAGTTTTGGCTGATTTTCTTGATTTTCCAAAGTGAATTTCTCACTCCTATTTATAAACAAATGGTGGAGGACCAATTGGCAATTTTTCTCAACAATTTGAAAATTGTTTAGAGACCTTTTAGCAAACTTTTGGGGACCAAATGGCAAAATTCTTATTGATTTTTCTTGCCCTTAGCCGACTCCCTTTTTCCCAGTTTTGCCAAATTTTTCCATGCCATTTTGGCTAAATCTTAGCCCTTGATCCAAGATTCCCATTAATCTAGACCATTAATGCTACCTAACTCCCTTTTAATCTTTAAATTCCATATTTATTACATCATATTTTTGATATCACACATGACATCATCTAATTAATTCATATATTAATTCGTAGTCAAAGTTTGACCAAAAGTCAAACCGAACGGAAATATACCAAAATCACGTAAGCGAGTTTCTAACGCCTCCACTGCTATCGGTCTACCTTATTTTGTTTCCGTTTGACCAAAATTTATCACCATAAATTTTTATTTTTTAGTGCACTTTGGTGCACTCTACAGGGTTTTTGGCTCCGTTTTAGGGCCGTCTCACCCTTTTCTATTCGGAAAGATTTTCTATCTCCGAACTTACACTCTTTAAAACTGTTAGAATATTTTCATCACATTCTAACTAGTATTAATGTAGGATATAAATCAGTAAAAACGTATCAGAATGGCGAAACAGAACAATAAAATTTTGATCTTTAAATATCTCATGATGTCATATACAATAAACCAACAACAATTTAAACTCATACCTCAAAGTTGCCAATCTGTAGGAGGAAAATGATTGGAGGGCTTCAACCAACTAGCCTTCTCTACTATTCTCCAATTCCTGAATGGCTAAAAGTGTGGGCACTTTGAACCTTGATCGGTATGCTAGCACAGCTAGTCTTCTTCCGACCACCCAGATATCTAAAGAACTTATTGTCACAGTGAGTTGTGCAACAATAAGCCTGCTCACCTGAGAGTCTGTGGTATGAGAGAACTGGAGTGGCAGGACCTCTATTTATAGACTTGCATGAGGTGATCCTCTGAATTTGAATTGGATTAGGAGAAGAATTTCTTCCTTATCCATAATAAAAATCTGAATTTTTAAGTCTTATCCAACCAAAAAGGAATTCGGCCATTGTAGGGATTTTTCATTCAAAATTCAAACAGGATTTTAACTAGAATTTTATCTCCACATTCCTTCATAAAAACCGATTCCCCTTTGTGCCAAAAACATGATTAGATTTGGTCATTAAAGTGTGAGGAGAATCAAAATCCAAATAGAATTTTCTAGCTTGAATTTTATCTCATCCTTATCCATAAATAACCGAAAATCTCTTTAAGATTTACCCTCAAAATTTTGGCCACTTTTAGGGAGGAGAGAATCCAAATTAAACTGTGATTGAAACTTGAATTTTTCCCTGAATCCTTATCCACAAAAACTGAAAATCTCTTGGAGGATTTTCCTCAACAAAATTCGGCCACTTTTGTTAGAGTTAGGATTCAAAATTCAAGTAGGATTCAAACAAGATTTTCCTCTTCATAACCAAACTTAAATTCGAATTCTGGCCTTGCGGAATTATCACAAAGAATTCGAATTCCACTTAAACTGTGATTCAAAATTTGAATTTCAAATTTCAAATTTAAATTTCAAATTTAAATTTCAAATTCAAATTTCAAATTTAAATTTCAAATTCAAAATTCAAATTCAAATTTCAAAATCCACAAACAATTGTATTTCAAATTTTTGTTCTCATGGATAATTTTCTACAACTCCAATCCAATCTCAAATAAAATCATGACAACTTTATTTGGAGTTCGAACAATTGTGTACTCTATTATCCAAAACAAAATCTGAATTCAACCAAAGAGAATCTTGTCCACCATCCTAATCCTATGTCAACACCATCCATGCATAATCAACTAGTCAACAGCATACACTCATCAATTTGCCAATCGTTAAAGAATTATGTGGAGCTAATAGAGGGACCAATTGGACATATATAATCGGGCTCCTGTAAATCCATATGATCATCATTCTTTACCAAATAACTCAATCATATGATCACTAATTTCAGAGTTACACCACTATAAACTTGAAACTGAACTCCTAATTATATACCGTATTACGTAAGCCTGTGACAAGTTATTGTCCAATGACCTTGTCATGTATACAGAACCCTCATATGATATCCATGATCAGCCTTAGGTCAAAGTCCGTTCAATCCTACTGATCAGGCTATCTTAAAGTTCCATTATACTACCGAATAAGAAAGTGATTATTCACCATATGTGAATAAGAAGTCATCTGCCCAGCAGACGACCCAAGGCCTTGTCCATTTTCACATCCAGTATAATGCCTTTAAGAGGATACCTTTAACTCCTTATTAGAGCTATGATTCCAATATCTGTAAACAAACCCTTCATCGTATACAAGTCATGCATCCAATGAACCGGTCTATAAGCTTATTACCTCTGAGACGCTCTAACCATTGGAACGTCAAAGTACACAAGTCATATGTATGAGGTAGTTTATTCACTCAGGATTAAGGTTATTGCACAATGAACGTCAAAAGCAGATTGATCCACTCATAGCAGACTATGTAGATCAATCACGCTTTAGTCCCGGTCTAATATGTCACTACCAAGCAACATATCTATGTCTCTACTTGGGAGTCTATGCTCTAGACAGTCAAGACAGACCGTCCCCATCATGGCTTTAGATAACATAATAGTCTTAACATGAGTTAGATGCTCGGTCTAATCCTATAGACTACAGACCTTAGTTTAGACCGCTTACTTTAGAACATTGTCTTCTCGCATACAAAAGGTCCATTGCATGTAACATTCTAACAGTTTTAACACAAGCAGTCAGGGAGCCATATTTGCTTACATTTACTTTAACATGTAAATAGATTGAGAACAAACAGCAATATAATGAATAACCTCTATATATAATTTTATTATTCAGTTCAAAATAAATACATCAAAATGTCTCTAATGCTCAGGCATTTCCTAACAATTAAAATATAACTTTTTCACATTTTATATATTAAAATTGTCATATACATACAATTTTAAATTTATTGGAGAATCTTAAAATTCTCAGTTATCACATCTAATGGGTTTCTCAACACATGAGATGGATGAATGGGAAGGTTACCTATGGTTATTACTCACTTTTATCAGAAGTATGTGATTTCTCTCAAAATAGGTTTTCTTTTTCTTTCAATTTTTCTGTATCATGAAAATTATTTTAGATACGTACTAATCACTCCCTTTTATTAGAGAGATAAAAAGGTATTTCAATTTCATTTTTAATTTTTAACTTTAAAAAAAATATTCCACTACTACATTTAGTGAGATTTTTTCCTAAAACAGAGAAAACATTATCCCTTTTTTTTAATTTAATAAAACATCGGGAAGGAGGCAACTGTTGCCTCCTCCTCCCCATTTACTTTATATATATATATATATATAAATAAGTGTGCGTGTGTGCGTGTGTGGAGGAACGATTCCTCCACACGTTCTCCTTTTTTTTTTTTTAAATAATATATATATATGTAAAGATTGTGTTTATTTGGTGGAGGAAACCTTTTCCCTTTTTATTAAATATTATTTTAACTAGACAAACATAAGGGATATAAAAGTGAAATTAAAATATCTCTCTTAAAAACAATAATTACATTCATCTATATTAATTTAAAATAATTTTAAAATAATATTAATATTAATTAATCAAATTAATTAATATGTGCATTTAGAATTCTCAATTCTAAATCGATAATCATAACCCAATATGATATATATATATAGTTTACATTAATCTTGTAGAGTCATTGAGAGGAATTATGGACATTATAATTTTAAACTCCAATAATTTTTGACAATTAATTAACACCTTAATTAATATATTAAAATTATTAATTCCAAATTATTTTACTATAAAATTGGAATTGTACTATTAAAATTATAAAACAATTATGTCCATGAAATTTATATAGTCCATTGATTTAGCTACTACATATGAATTAATCCTCTATAAACGGTTCATAATTGAAGTTAGGAATTTTCCATTAATCTCTTTAATTATAACTTTCTCTATAAGTACAATTGATCCTCTAATGAATAATATATTTTATAATTCAATCATAAAATTGAGCACTCTTATCATTCAAGCCCTGAATCAACACTTATGGGAACTTTCCATCTACTTCATTGTGAAGGAATGGATTTCATCTTGTAAATTAATATTCCCAGCTATTTATTTTACTATGCTCCCAATATACCAAGACTTTGACACTATTTATATGTGCCATTACTCAACATGTTAAAGAACATAATATCATAAATAGGATTCTATTAATTACTCAGAATCAAGATTAATTCACATATGATCATCATTGATTAACATTGAATGCTCTATTTAACAATAGAATTTATTAGAGATTCATAATTAATCATGTTCCGATCCTATGTGATCATATTACATAAAATACTTTCATTCCAATAATCTCATTGTTAACAATCTAGGATAAGATTGTTTTCATTCAGAATGTAATGAATTATATTAGTAATTTTAAATTAAAGATCCCAACTTTAATTTGTAATTACAGACAAAATTTTGACTATTTTACTTTAAACATTATTCTCTGTATGTAACACTTATACAATTTTTAAAGTTATATATAAAATAATCTACGGATTTTTGATATTTATAACACATCATATGCATACAATATATATTTAGAAAAAATCCTAACTTCATTAATAATTAGCAAAATGTTTGTATCTTATTTGATTTATAGGCACATAACCCAACAATCTCCCACTTGCTATAAAGCAAATGACACATGTCTCTAAGTCCCATATTCTCAAGATGTTTCTCAAAACTGCTAATTGGTGTTGACTTAGTAAATAGATCAACAATATTGTTCACAGATGCAATCTTTTCGACTGAGATATCTCTTCTAGAAACAATCTCTCTCACCAGGTGGAATTTCAGCTCTATATGCTTTTCTTTGCGTCGATTCCTGGGCTCCTTGGCATTGCCACTGCTCCACTGTTGTCATAATAAAGTGTGATAGGCTCATACATGTTTGGAACCACTTCCAACTCCTTCAGAAATTTACGAAGCCAAATTGCTTCCTTAGCTGCTTCACAAGCCGTTACATACTCAGCCTTCATAGATGAGTCAACAATACAAGATTGCTTGATACTCCTTCATAATGGCTCCATTTCCCAAAGTGAACACTGCCTCTAAGGTAGACTTGCGAGAGTCCCTATCTGATTGAAAATCAGAATCTATATATCCAGTAGGAATCAAATCTTCATGAGAGTATACTGGTATATAGTTTCTCGTCCTCCTTAGATATTTGAGTATGTGTTTGACTATAACCCAATGATCTAATTCTTGGTTTGACTGGTATCTGCTAACCATCCCTACTACAAAGCATATGTCAGGTCTAGCACATAGCATTGCATACATCAGGCTACCAACTACTGATGCATAAGGAACTCGTCTCATATCCTCTTCCTCTTGAGGTGTCTTTGGACACTGTTCCTCTGAAAGATGAACTCCATGTCGGGTGGGTAAATTTCCATTCTTGGAATTCTACATAGAAAATCTGACAAGAACCTTGTCAATATACGATGCCTGAGACAATGTTAAAAGCCTCTTCTTGCGATCTCAGATTATCTGGATCCGAAAAATGTAGTTAGCTTTTTCCAAATCCTTCATTTGGAATTAGCTGGCTAGCTAGTTCTTTACTTTGAAAATGATTCCACATTATTCCCAATGAGCAAAATGTCATCTATGTATAGAATAAAAAAGACCACTTTATCTTGTTTAATTTGCTTCTAGACACAAGGTTCACCAAGATTTTGTTCAAAACCATAAGATTTTATGACTTCATTAAATCTGATGTTCCAAGACCTAGAAGCTTACTTCAATCCATGAATGGACCTTTGCAATTTGCAAACCTTTTGCTCTTGGCCTTTTACCACAAAACCCTCTGGTTGGACCATATAAACAGTTTCTTCAAGACGACCATTTTTTCAAGATGACTATTTACAAACATTATCTTGACATCCATTTGTCAAATCTCGCAGTCATAATGAGCCACAATGGATAAGAGGATGCGAATGGACTTTAGCATGGCTACAAGAGAAAAGTATCCTCATAGTCTACTCCTTCCTTTTAGGTAAAACCCTTTGCAACCAATCTTACTTTAAATGTTTCAACTTTTCCATCAGCTCTTCTTTTTCTCTTATAGATCCATTTGCAACCAATAGGCTTAATGCCTTCTGGTAGGTCTACAAGCTCCTAGACAGAATTAGAGTACATAAACTCTATTTTGAGTTTCATTGCTTCTTGCTAATTTTCTCGATCAATATCATCCATTGCCATCTTGTATGACAATGGATCATCTTCATTACCATTAATGACTGCAATGTTTGCTTCTCCATTTACATGATATCAAATGGGTAATCTTATTTCCCTCCTACTGCATCATGGTGGCGGTGGTGTTTGATTATGGTAAGTGGTCTCCCTCCTTTGTCGTCTAGCAACTGTTGTCAGTGTGGGGCTAATTTGACCAGCCAATAACTCTTCCAAAATTATCTGACTTCTAGGCTTGAAATATGTTATATAGTTATGCTCAAGAAAGGTAGCGTTTGTCGATACAAACACTTTGTTATCCTGAAGACTATAAAATATACCTCCTTTTGTTCCTTTTGAATAGCCTACAAACATACAGACTTCTGATTGAGGCTTCAACTTCCTAGTCTTTCCTTTTAACATGTGTGCTGGGCACCCCCATATGCAAATATGTCTCAAACTAGGTTTGCGACCATTCCATAACTCTAAGGGTGTGATAACTGGGAATTTCATATTCTTGGAGTAGGTTAAAATTGCATGTATGTATGAATTTTAATCAATAAATTATGAAAAAGTTGTGTTTTAATACTATTGAGAATATTGTAAAAATGTTTCGGCAGTGTTAAAGTGAGTGAGTTCGGGAAAGGAAAATCCTACCGGACACAATTGGGTGAGACGGTTCGAAAACAGAGCCAAAAACCGTAGAAAGTGCACTAAAATGCACTAAAACAATAGAAATTTACGGTAGAGAATTTTGACCAAACGGAAGCAAAATAAAACAAACCGATCGCACTTGAGGCACCCGGAACCCGCCTACGCGATTTCGATAAAGTTCCGTTCGGCTCGGCTTTCGGTCAAAATTTGACCACGAATTAATTAGTGAATTAATATATATAATAAGATGACATCATCATGTTGATGTCATAAATCCATTTTTATTTCTTTGGTTTGGAAAGTAATATGAAACATGTATGGTTAGGATCATCCTACCTTTTGATCAATGGCCATGATCTTGCCAAAAAGATATTTGAAAATTTTTTAAATATTTTGGAAAAAGGCCATTCGTCCATTTGGAAAGGAAGAAGAAAAAAATTTGATTTTTGGCCCAAAAATATTGCACTTTGATCCTTGAACAATTAGTAAATTGTTGGAAAAATTTTGCTAAGTGGTCCTTAGCTTTTGCCTATAAATAGGCATCAAAATTCATAAGAAAAAAATGGAAAAAAGTGGGCAAACCCTTGCCATTTCTTGCAGCCCCAAATCCGTGAGCCTTTCCCCCTTTCTAAGCCAAATTTTGTTTAAAATTTCACACCAAAATTAGCTTCCATTGCATTTCTATCATAAAGCAATCAACTAGATAAGTTAAGCTTCTAAATTGAAGCAATTTCCTTTGATTTTCTTATTGAAAATCCGTGGGTTTGTAGAGTACAAAAACATTAAAAAAGTTGATGTTTTGATGATACTATGAATTGTTTGGTGTTTTAGAATTTGAAGCATGATTTAGGGTTTAGAAACAAGCAAAAATTTTGCATGTTTCCATGAAAAATCCGTGGCATTGTTGGTGTGAAAAATAGTTTGGAAAATGATGTTTTGGTTTAGTGTTTATGATCATTGGCTTATATGTTGAATCAAGCATGTAATGGAATCAATGAACAAGATTATTTGATGTATTTTCATGCTAAAATTCGTGGACAATGCTAGGGTTGAAATGAAAATTTGGTTAGGTTTTAATGTTATTTTATACATTAGAAAACTTAAGAGTAATATGTGATACTTGAAATGCTGTAATGAAAAACATTGGTGATGATTAATATGATAAACCAAGACTAGGTTTGGAAAAATTTTGATATTGTGTATTGATTCTTGAATATTGATTAATGTGGAAAATTTTTATATAAAGTTTGGAAACTTTGCATAAAATAGGCCTCTGGTATAGTACATGACAGGTACAAAGGTTCTGAGGCGTACCTAACGTCGGGAAACTTAAAAATACAAGCGAAAATGCTGTAGAAATTTTTAAAACGGCATAAGGGCATTTCAGGAAACGAGGGGTAAAAATATTGAACTCAGGAAGGAAACCGAGACCCCTCGGTGGATTAGGATTGAAAATGGAAAACCAACCCAAAAGAAATAGTAAACCGACCCTTAATGTCTAAAATGCCTAAAACAGGAAAAAAAATTCATGTTAGGGATATTTTGGGAAACGAGAAAAAAAAAATATTAGGTCGGGATAGGAAACCCGAACCTCTCAAGGACCGACGGTCGGGAACGGGATAAAAAGTGTTTCAAGAGTAGTGAAACAGCCATTTGAGACTCCGAAACGCTCGAAAAACGAGAAACGACCCTAGGTGATAGATGAATAGTATCGAGGGTCGGGAAAATAGATAATTGAGAATTTATAGCAAATTGAGCTGTAAAAATAATACAGAAGCCTAGGGAATATTATTTTAAGATATTTGGGCTTAGAAAATTTAAGAAAAACGATAAAACGAAATAATTACGGTTCCGAGACCCGTTAGAGGCAAAATGATCATTTTGACCAAAAATTTCTAAAAGGCTCGGAAGGGACCCAAAAGGACCTAGAATAACTTAAATAAAATTCTACGACTCAAAATAAAGATTTTAGAGTTAAAAATCTAAAAATTTTGAAGAACACGGGAGTGTAGAAGAATACACGGCCGTGTGTAGGAAAAAAATTTTACAACCCGAGAGATACACGGGCTTAAACACGGGCGTTTATAAAGCCATGTACAGTTACATGGTTAGATAGTAAACAACATGGCCATGTAGTGAGAAACTAGGAGGTGCACGGTCATCAAAACAGGCGTGTTGAAGACCGTGTACCATGTTACAAGTTGAATTGTGTTGAAAAATTTATCACAAAATAAATATATTTAAAGTGATAATTAATATAGGATATTAATAGACAATATTATGCCTGTAGGAACCCAAACTAGAGATAGAACTGCAAGTGGACATTATCGTAGTATTGGTAAATTCAAGCATTTTCATGTCTGCAACATGAAATACTGTATTACTTTGTTATGTATTAGTTATGCATTGAGAATCAAGTCCTATTGACATATGGGGATTAGTTAGTATAACATATCCTACATTTTAAAGATAAAAATATCTGAGGCCTACGGGCGATGGAGGTTAGTGACCTTGAGGTGACGATTAATGTCACTTGGTCAAAACTATAATTAAAAGATGGTAATGAAACTATTTAAGGTGTACCGCCCCTCGAACATTGTGGTGGAGGATTTTCAGGTCCTACGGGGATATAAGGGCTGTGGAGGCTGAAGCTCTAGGGTCGCTCCCTAGGCCTTCCCGGTCAGTGCGTAATAATTTATCGGTACTATCATAAAAAGAGCTCTATACCAGAATATAAATAGAGAAAGAATAATCAATAAAATGATGAAAACCATAATTGAGCATAACCGAAGTTTGCACTAAGTATAGTGAATTCGGTTAGGTTATGTGAATAATAACTGATTAAGAAAATTTGAATAGTACCCGGTTAGAGTAATGTGAATAGTAACTAGTTAGGGTAACAGTTACTATTCATCGGTCAAAGGTCAAAGTAACTATTTATGATGAATAGTACTATTCATAGGAAATTGAGTTTTAATGTTTTTGAATCCATACGATTCTTGTTAAGTATGTTTGAACTTACTGAGCCTGTTAACACATCAGTTTATTCATGTCGCAGGTAAGAAACCTGTCTGGTAGACCTTATGGATGGCGGCAGGATGTGCGCATGTACTGATGGGATAGGAAATTCACCATGGACTTGGTCCTGTCAAAAGTCTTCCGCTGAGCTTTTAAAGTAGTAAATTGAAGAAATTATGAAAAAAAAAATGCAGTGTAGCTATTTTATATGTTATAAATTATGTTATATATCAAAAGACAACTAAAAGTTAGTATTGTATTTTACATGGCTTTTATACTTAGCTTTCTTTTCAAGAAAGTATGTATTTAAAAAAAGAAATTTATGGGCGAAATTTTCGGGCCCTGAGAAATGAAAGTTTAAGAAAAAGATTTTTAAATTGACAACCCAGATTCGGCACACGAGCTGTCTTGGTCGGCAATAGAATTGGTTCATGACAGTTGTCGGTGATCGGAATCAGGGACGTCACAAAGGGTGTTTTAGGAACTAATTTAGATGGGACTAAGTTTAGAATGTATACTACTATTTGTAATGCATATCCCCAAAATGAGGTGGGTAAAGAAGAATAACTCAACATTGATCTTATCATGTCAAGCAAGGTGCCGTTCCTTCTTTCAGCTACACCATTTTTTTATAGTGTGCCAGGTGCAGTGAGTTTAGATATTATTCCATTCTCAATCAAATAGTCTTTGAATTCATAATTTAAGTGCCCTCCTCCTTAATCTGATCGAAAAGTTTGATTGATTTGTTGAGTTGCTTTTCAACTCCGGCACACAATTCTTTAAACTTTTCAAAGGTTTCGGATTTCTTTTATATTCAAAGAATCAAACAAATCGGTATGTATGATATCAAGGGGAGTATTTGCTTTTTCACCTTTGCCGAAAATAGCCTCTTGGTCATTTTTCCTTCTAGACAGGATTCACAAACTAGTAGAGTGCCAAGCTTTAGCTTTCTTCAAGGACCATCTTTTGCTAGTTTTGTAAACCTATCTATGTTTATATGGCCTAGCCATAGATGTCGTAAGTATGTTTCATCTTTATTAGAAACCTTTCTTCTTTTAGGGGTTGGTTCAGTGACTTTAAACATTTTGATTTGTAGCATTTCGTTGAATGTGGGTTTAACAAAAGAAAAACTAGAACAAATATGAATTCCATTCTTGGATAAAGAAACAGTGTCAATATCAAATGAAACTGAAATAAATTATTCATGCAATCTAGAAACCGAAATCAAATTCCGTTTGAAGTTCAGAACATTGTTCAATAATAAATATTTATTATTTGCAAAAGATAGTCGCACTGTTCCTACTGCCTTTCGAAAGATTTTTGCCCTATTGCCCACTCTCATCTAGAAAGATTCCTCTTCAAGATCCCTGGACGTTTCCAGCATCTGCAAAGAAGTACAAACATGGTTAGATGCTCCTAAATCAATTATCCAGGCAGAGAAATCATTCTCAGCAAAATATATTTCCATGACAAGTAAATCTGATTTAGCTTGCTTTTTCTTTTTCAGCTTATCAAGTTACTTTTTACAATTCCTCTTCCAGTGGCCATCTTAGCGGTAGTGGAAATATTTTCTTTTTGGCTTTGGGGAAGCCTTATTCTACTTGTTTTTCTAGATCTTCTTCTTCCTTTTGTTCTTGTTGTTCCCTTGATTCCTCTTCTTCTTTTTCCCTTTTGAAGTAAAAGGTCTTCCTCAGCTACACTAGCTTCACCAATATTTGCCTTGCCTCCTTTATCACCTATAAGGGACTTAAATTATTGCAACTCATTCAAGAGCTCAGTCAAGTTATTATTCTTTTGATTCATTAAATAACTTGTCCTGAATGGAAGAAAATCAAGAGAAAGTGTCTCAAGTATCATGCCAACCTAGGTCTTCTCATCAATCGAGCCCCGTTGATTTTAGCCTCATTCAGATGATAAATCATCTTGAGCATATGCTCTCGTACTGAAGAACCATTCTTCATATGGCTATTCATAATGTCTTTAACAATAGCATACCGGGCTAAATCGGATGGACGTCCAAACATCCTTTGAAGAGAGTCCATGATTTCTCTAGCAGTAGCTAGGTGTTCTTGTTGAGTCCTCAACATTTCATTCATTGCTGCTAACAGGTAGAAACGGGCCTTGTTATTGGCATTAATCCAACAATCATATCGCTCACTCACTGCCCTGGTGGCATTGGTTGGAGGCTCTAGAGGACAATCCTCTTTAAGAACAAAATGGAAATTTTCATAGATTAAGATAATATTTTGTTGCTTTTCCATTTGACAAAGTTTTCACCATTTAAAATTTGGTATGCAAGAAGTATGAAAATTGGGTTTGACATTTTTGTTCAAAATAAGGAATTTAACTAAATCAATATTTTTCATGAATATCATGATTAAATTCAAGGCATATAAATATGATGCATGAATGTTGATATGGAATAAATACATATTTAATTGCCTAAGGAACTTTAATCATCACAATCAAGTACTGCCGTAGGGTTGGTCAAATAATTGCTAATTAAAGTGAGACTATCTCAATCAATAAATACTATCTGAAATATCTTATACTTCTAATATTTATTAATTTCCTTTTATTTTTGGTTAAGAGGAATAATTAACAATTTAAGTATCTTTTTATGAGTATAATCCACCATTTTAGATCTTTAAGACTTAACTTAGAAGTTACCACTGTAGGGTAAGTAACCTTGCTATTATAATTAATGAATACCCTCCCTCCGTAAGTAGAACAAAATCAAAGCGTCTTGAGGCCTCATTAATTATTTGTGGTGTTATACTAACAGTGGAGACCTCAGGGTTTATATTGTCATATTACCCGTTCTCACTCATTATTTGCAAATTGTGTATTTTATTCTGTAAAATAACTTTTGTTTTATAATTCTTAGTGAACTTAAACAATTTAAATCACTAAGCTCATATAATTTTAAACAACTTTAAAATTATATTTAGTCATTTGTGACAATTTTAAAATTTAACTTTTAAATTTATAATTTTCACATTTGACTTATTTAAATTTTGTAAAACCATTTACTGTTTTATTTAATCTAACAACTTTAAAGTTAAGCTCATTAAATTTGATAACTTTGAATTTAATCTTATTAAATTCAACACTTTGGTGTATTTAATTAATTTGAATTACTAAAACAATTTTCGAAAAAAAATTAATAGTTATAATGCGCATGATGCATGTCATACATATGATCTAGGTAGGCATTTTCTATTCTAAGATGACATATTAGATGCATGGTAATACAATTATTATAAAGCATAATAAAATATAGACATGTAAGTGAAATGGAAAAACTTGGCCGGGTTCCATGGACCTAAGAATTACAACCCAAAGAAAAATAAAATAAAATAAAATAAAATTCTTCTTGCAATTCTCCATCTTCAAGTTTTCTCCATCTCCATTTCTTCTATATGGGGAAACTCCATAAAAAGATTGGGTTGTCAAAAAAAAATCTGGGCTAATTTAAAAAAATAGCCTAGAGAAGGGAATTGGGTCGATTGGAAAAATCAACCCAGTGGAAATTTGGACTGGCCTTGTCTGCCAGCCTAGACTAGGCCTTTTGGGCCTTGGACCTTCTGTAGCATATAGCTACCTCTTGGGCCTTTGGGCTTGGCAGTAGAGGCTGCTGCTCCTACAGCAATGCTGCTACTTGCCACTGATAACGGTCGTTGGTGACTGATTCCTTCTTTTTTTTTTTTGACAAAAACAAAAAATAATTTGGAACTTTTCCAAAAAAAATATGATCCGCTCACACTTGAAGAACAACAAAAATACATATTGATTCCTATTTTACAATTGATCTAATCAAAGAAAAAAATTAAAAAAAAAACTATTTCCATGGAACTGGAAAAATTTACGACCAATCCATTCGCATAACATACATCATCACACAAGAAACATACATCATATACAAAAGTGCCCACCTATATAAATATACATGAATTATCACAAAATCATGTGTTAAATTAGCATGAAATAAAGACTGCTTTGATATTAATTGTTGGTTTTTCAAATTAGATTTTCAAAAAAAATTGTGCGAAAGCATGATATCGATTGAATTGCATAAAAAAATAATAATAGTCAATCATTATTTCATGTTAATTTAACTGAAAATAAATTAAATAAAAGGAAAAGAATTTGACCTCGTATGATTAGGTAGTTAAATCTTGAACTCCTCCACTTCGTCTTTAGCTTTTAAATTTCCAAAAATACCACGGCTCTTTCTCAATGTTTCTCTTTATCAATGTGAACTCGAACTTGTGGGTGTTCTAATGGGTTTTTAACACATGAGATGGATAAGTAGGAAGGTCACCTATGTTATCACTCACTGTGATAACTGGAAATTTTAGATTCTCGGAGTAGATTAAAATTGTATGTATGTATCAATTTTAATGAATAAAATATGAAAAAATTGTGTTTTAATACTATTGTGAATACTGTAAAAATGTTATGGCAGTGTTAAAGTGAGTGAGTTCGGAGATAAAAAAATCTTACCGAATAGAATCGGGTGAGACGGTTCGAAAATGGAACCAAAAACCCTAAGCAGTGCACTGAAATGCACTAAAAAGATAAAAATTTATGGTAGAGAATTTTGACCAAATGGAAGCAAAATAAAACAAACCAATCACACCGGAGGTGCCTAGAACCCGCCTACGCGATTTTGGTAAAGTTCTGTTCGGTTTGACTTTCGGTCAAAATTTGACCATGAATTAATCCTTTAATATTATAAGATGATATCACATTAATGATGTCATAAATATAATTTTTGGAAAGCTTGGAAAGTAATATAAGGTAGGTGTATGGCTAGGATTTGTTATCTTTTTTATCAATGGCCATGATCTAGCCAAAATAACATTGAAAAAAAATTAAAATGGGTAAAAAAAATGGCACTCGACCACATGGAAAGGAGGCAACCAAATTTAATTTTGGCTCAAAAATATGGCATTTTATGTGATGCCCCCTGATTCCGACCACCCGCAACCGTCATAAATCGCAGGCCGACCAAGACAGCTCGTGTGCCGAATCCGGATCGTCAGTTTTAAACTCTTTTTCTCACAATACTTAATTATCAGGGCCTAAAATTTCGCCCATAATTTTTTTTCTTTAATACATACTTTCTCTTAAGAAAACTAAGTAAGAAAGCCATGTAATATACTAACTTTTATATGTCTTAATAAAGTATAACATAATATACAACATATAATAGATATATATGTTTTGTATATTTTGTTTCCAAACACATTCTTTTTAATTCTTTAACTTAAAAAACTTAGTGGAAAACTTATGGCAGGATCAAGTCCACGGTGAGTTCCCTATCCCCTTGACACGTTCGCATCCTGTCGCAATCCAAAAATTTACTGGACAGGTTTCTTACCTGCAACATGAACAAACTGGTGAGCTAACAGGCTCAGTAAGTTCAAACATACTTAGTAAGAATCATACGGATTCAAAAACATTGAAAACTCAATTTTCTATGAATAGTACTATTCATGATGAATAATACTATTCATCATAAATAGTAACTTTAACCTTTGATCGATGAATAGTAACAGTTACTCTAACTGATTACTATTCACTTTACTCTAATGGGTAACTATTCACATTACTATAACTGGATACTATTCACAAACCCTAACCGAAATCACTATATTTAGCGTACTTCAATTATGCTCAATTATGATTTTTATCATTTTATTGATTGTTCGTTCTCTATTTGATTTCTAGTTTAAAACTCTGTTTATAATAGTACCGATGATTATTAGCACGCTGACTGGAAGGGTCTAAGGAGCGACCTTAGAACATCGGCCTCCACAGCCCTGATATCCTCATAGGATATGAGAAAAACCTCCACCACTATGTTGGAAGGGCGGTATGCCTTAATGGTTTCATTACCATCTTTCAATTTATAGTCTTGACCAAGTGATATTAATCATCACCTCAAGGTCACTATTTTTCATTGCCTGTAGGTCTTGCTCATTCTCATTATCTAGGATATATTATTCTAACTAATCCCCAAATGTCTACAAGACTTTATATCTAGTGTACATCTAGTACAGAATAAATCAACACAGTATTTCATGTTGTAGACACGAATATGTTTGAACTTACCAATACTGCGATAACGTCTACTTCCAGAACTCTTCCGTAATTTTATCTTTAAATTGGGTTCCTACAAACATAATATCGTCTGTTAATATCCTTCATTGATTATCACTCTAAATATATTTATTATGTGATAAATTTTATACAACATTCAAATCTTTATGTGACACACGGTTTGCAACACGCTCGTGTCCCTAACCGTGTTTCTTTCGGTTCTATTCTACACGGCCGTGTTTCACTATACACGCCCATGTACTATTTGAACTCTAGATTTTAACTTTAAAATCTCTATTTTGGATCCTAAAATTTTATCTAAGTTATTCTAAGTCTTTTAGGGTCCTTTTCCGAGCCTTTCGGAAATTTTTGGTCAAAATGATCATTTTTCCCGTAACGGGTCTCGGGACTGTAACGATTCCGTTCCATCATATTTCCCCTAGGCTTCTGTATCATTTTACAGCTTAAATTGCTGCAAAATCTCAATTTCATTTTTCCTGGCCCTCGGTTATTATTTATCTGTCACCTAGGGTCGTTTTTTCGTTTTTCGAGCGTTTCGGAGCCTCAAATGGCCATTTCACTATTCTTAAAACGTTTTTCATCCCGTCCCTGGCCCTCGGGCCTCGAGAGGCTCTGGTTTCCTATCCCGACCTACATTTTACCCTCGTTTCCCAAAATACCCCTAACATGAAATTTTTTTTTTCCTGTTTTAGGCATTTTAGTCTTTTAGGGTCTGTTTACTATTCCTTTTGGATTGGTTTTCCATTTCTAACCCTAATCCACCGAGGGGTCCTGGTTTCCTCCCCGAGTCCAATATTCTTACCCCTCGTTTCCCGAAATGCCCTTATGCTGTTTTAGAAATTTCGACAGCATTTCCGCTTATTTTTTAAGGTTTCCCGGCATTAGGTACGCCTCAGAACCTTTGTACCTGCCACATATTATACCAGAGGCCTATTTTATATAAAGTTTCCAAACTTTGTATAAAAATTTTCTACATAAATCAATATTCAGGAATCAACACCAACAACAATATTTTTTTTCCCAAACTAGCCTCGGTTTACATATTAATCAACACCCAAATAATTTTTCATCACTACATATCACTCTTAGGTTTTCTAATGTATAAAACAACATCAAAACCTAACAAAACATGCATTCTAACCCTAGCATAGCCACGGATTTTCATGCATAAACACATAGAAAATCTTGTTTTCTTTCCTAGGGTTTTTATCGGCACTTTTCAACATTAAAAATTTTTCATTTCTTAGTGTTCATACCCACGGTTTTAGCAAGAAAATTATATCAAAATTTTCTTGTTTCTCTATTCCAATTCGTGCTTAGTTCAACACATAATTAAATGAACATAAACATTAAACCAAAATATCAATACTCATGCATTTTTCACACCCCTAATGCCACAGATTTTCAAGAAAAACATGCAAAATTTTTGCTTGTTTCTAAACCCTAATTCATGCTTTAATTTCTACAACACCAAACTAATCACAACATCATCACATCATCAACTAAATAACAATTTTTTTTTCATTATTTTCACACTCTCATACCCACGGATTTTCTAAGGAAAATCAAAGAGAAAAACTTCAATTTTGAAGCTTACCTTAACTAGTTGATGACTTGATGTTGGAATAGCAATGCAAGCTAAGTTTGGTGTGAAATTTTCAACAAAATTTTGGCTTACAAGGGGGGAGAAGGCCATGGATTTGGGCTGAAGAAAAGGGGCAAGAGTTTGGCTAATTTTTCCATTTTTTTGAATGGATTTTGATGCCTATTTATAGGCAAAACTTAACGACTTTTTTACAATTTTTTTCCAACAATTTGCTAATTGTTCAAGGACTTAAAAGTAAGGATTTTGGGGCAAAAATCATTTTTTTATTCTTCTTCCTTTCCAAGCGGCCGAATGGCCTTTTTCAAAATTTTTAAAAAAATTTTCAATGGCTTTTTGGCATGATCTTGGCCATTGATCATAAAGTAACCTAATCTAAACCATACACCTTTCAAAATTACTTTCCTAATTAAAGAAAATAATTTTTGTTTATGACATATGTTAGGAAATGCCCTAAGTATTAGAGACATTTTGATGTATTCATTTTGAACTGGATAATAAAATTATATATAGAGGTTATTTATTACATTGCTATCTGTCCTCGTCTTATTTACATGTTAAAGTAAATGGAAGCAAATATGGCTCACTGACTGCTTGTGTTAAAACTGTTAGAACGTTGCATGCAATGGATTTTTGTATGCGAGAAGACAATGTTCTAAAGTTAGCGGTCTAAACTATGGTCTGTAGTCTATGGGGTTAGACCGAGCATCTAACTCATGTTAAGACTATTATGTTGTCTAAAGCCTTGGAGGGGACGGTTTGTCTTGACTGTCTGGAGCTGGACTCCCAAGTAGAGACATAGATATGTTGCTTGGTGGTGACATATTAGACCGAGACTAATGCGTGATTGATCTATGTAGTCCGCTATGAGTGGATCAATCTGCTTTTTGACGTTCATTGTGCAATAACCTTAATCCTGAGTAAATGAACTACTTCATGTATATGACTTGTGTACTTTGATGTTCCAATGGCTAAAGCGTCTCAGAGGTAGTAAGCTTATAGACCGGTTCGTTGGGTGCATGACTTGTATACGATGAAGGGTTTGTTTGCAGATATCGGAATCATAGCTCTAAGGAGTTAAAGGTTTCCACTTAAAGGCATTATACTGAATGTGAAAATGGACAAGGCCTTGGGTCATCTGCTGGGCGGATGACTTCTTATTCACATATGGTGAATAATCATTTTCTTAATTCGGTAGTATAATGGAACTTTAAGATAGCCTGATCAGTAGGATTAAACGGACTTTGACCTAAGGCTGATCATGGATATCATATGAGGGTTTTGCATATATGACAAGGTCATTGGATAGTAGCTCCTCACAGGCTTACGTAATACGGTATATAATTGGGAGTTCAGTTTCAGGTTTATAGTGGTGTGACTCTGAAACTAGTGATCGTATGATTGAGTTGTTCGGTAAAGAATGATGATCATATGGAATCACGGGAGCCCGATTATATATGTCCAATCAGTCCCTCTACTAGCTCCACATAATTCCTTAACGTTTGGTAAATAGATATGTGTATGCTATTGGCTAGTTTATTATGCATGGATGGTGATGACACAGGATTAGGATGGTAGACAAGATTCTCTTCGGTTGGATTCAGATTTTGTTTTGGATAATAGAGTACACAATTATTCGAACTCCAAATAAAGTTGCCATGATTTTATTTGAGATTGGATTGGAGTTGTAGAAAATTATCCATGAGAACAAGAATTTGAAACACAACCGTTTTGTGGAATTTGAAATTTGAATTTGAAATTTGAATTTGAAATTTAAATTTGAAATTTGAAATTTGAAATTTGAAATTTGAAATTTGAATTTGAAATTTGAATTTGAAATTTGAAATTCAAATTTTGAATCACAGTCCAAGTAGGATTCGAATTTGTTGTGGAAAATCCACAAGGTTTGAAATTCGAATTTGAGTTGGATTTGAAGAGGATAATCTTGTTAGAATCCTACTTGAATTTTGAATCCAAATCCCAACAAACTATGGACGAAATTTTGAGGATAATCCTCAATGGAATTTCGGTTTTTGTGGATAAGATTCAAGGGAAAAATTGAAGTTTCAATCCCAGTTGAATTTGGATTCTCTCCTCCCTAGAAAATGGCCGAAATTTTGGAGATAATCTCCTAGGAAATTCGGTTATTTTGGATAAGGTTGAGATAAGATTCAAGCTTGAAAATCCTAGTGGAATTTTTGATTCTCCCTTATCCATAATGGCCGAATTTGTGGAGAAGATTTTCTCCTAGGAAATTTCAGATTTTTTGGTTGAAAAAGGGAGATAAAATTCTAGTTAAAATCTTGTTTAGATTTGGATTGGATTTATCCTAAGAAAACCGAATTTTATTGTTGGATTTTCCCATGGAAAAATTTGGATTTTTTGGTTATGGATAAGGGAGAATATCTTTTCCTAGTCCAATTCAAATTCAGAGAATCACCTCATGCAGGTCTATAAATAGAGGTCCTGCCACTCCAGTTCTCTAAGACTACAGACTCTCAGGTGAGCAGACTTATTGTTGCACAGGTCATCGTGACAATAAGTTCTTTAGAGATCTGGGTCGTCGGAAGAAGACTAGCAGTGCTAGTATATCGATCGAGGTTTAGAGTGCCCACACACTCAGCCATTCGGGAATTGGAGAATAGTATAGAAGGCTAGTTGGTTGAAGCCTCCGGTCATTCTCCTCCTGCAAATTGGCGTCCTTGAGGTATGAGTTTTAATTGTTGTTGGTTTATTGTATATGGCATCATGAGATATTTAACGATCTAAAAATTTTTATTGTTCCGCTACGTCACTCTGATACGTTTTTACCGATTTATTTTCCTACAACATAATCATGGTGATGTCATCCTACTATTTATATTAATTCACTAATTAATTCGTGGTCAATTTTTGATCGAAATCCGATCCGAACGGAACTTCACTGAAATCATGTAGGCGGGTTCCAGGCGCCTCTAGTGCGATCGGTTTGTCTTATTTTGCTTTCGTTTGATCAGAATTCTCTACCATAAATTTCTATCATTTTTGTGCATCTCAATGCATTTTCTAGGGTTTTCGGTTCTGTTTTCGAACTGTCTTACCCAATTATGTCTGGTAAGATTTTCCATTCCCGAACTCACACACTTTAACACTGCCAGAACATTTTTACACTATTCACAACAGTATTAAAACATAATTTTTTCATATTTTATTCATTAAAATTGTCATATACATATAATTTTAACCTACTCCGAGAATCTAAAATTTCCGGTTATCACATTTTAGCCCTTGAACAATTATTAAATTGTTAGGAAAATATTTACTAAGAGGTCCCTTGCTTTTGCCTATAAATAGGGTTCAAAATTCATTAGAAAATTTAGAGAAAAGTGGCCAAACTTTTGCCAATTTTCTGTAGCCAAAATCCGTGCCCCTTAAGTGCATTCCAACCCAAAAATTTCCAAAATTTCCTATCAAAATTAGCTTCCAATTCTAGCCAAGGTTGCAAGGAACAAGTTCATAAGGTTAGCTTCTAATTTGAAGCATTTTTCATGCTTTTTCTTGCAAAAATCCGTGGCACTATTGGTGTAGAAAACATTGGAAAAAATTGATGTTTTGTTGGGGTTATTAATTTGTTTGGTGTTTTAGAGTCTGAAGCATGAATTAGGTTTAAGAAATAAGCAAAATTTTATGCTTGATTGCTATAAAATCTGTGGCTAATAAGTGTGAGGAAAATGATGAAATTTGGTGATCTGTTTGAATGATTATGTGAGTTTGGTACTATGTTTATTCAAGCATGAATTGGAATAATGAAACAAGAAATGTTGATGCAATTTTCATGCTAAAAGCTATGGCTAATAGGCACTAGAAAATGGAAAATTTTTGGTATCAATCAATGATGAGGAATATTAATAAAACCCTAGTAATAAGAATAAAAAATTTTCTATTTGAATTAGCATGAAAAATCTGTGGCTAATGCTAGGGTTGGAATGAAATTTTGTAAGGTTTTTAATGTTAAAATGTACATTAGAAAACCTAAGAGTGATATATGATAATTGATTATGGTGATGAAAAATATTTGGTGATAATTAACTTGAGAAACTAGGTTGATAAGTGGAAAAAAAATTGATGATCGGTGTTGAATTGTGAATGTTGATTAATATCGAAATTTTTATACAAAGTTTAGTAACTTTGTATAAAATAGGCCTCTGGTATAGTACGTAGCAGGTACAAAGGTTCTAAGGCGTGCCTATAGCCGAGGAAACCTAAAAATACAAGAGGAAATGCTACCGAAATTTTTAAAACGACATAAGGGAATTTCGGGAAATGAAGGGTAAGAATATTAGACTCGAAAAGGAAACTGAGACCCTAAGAGAAATAGTAAACCGACCCTTAATAACTAAAATACCTAAAACAGGAAAAAAATTTATGATAAAGGTATTTTAGGAAAGGAGGGGGAAAGATTTGCTCGAGATAGGAAACCTGAGCCCCTCGGGGATCGAGGGCCGAGGACGGGATGAAAAACGTTTCAGGAGTAGTGAAACGCCAATTTGAGGCTCCAAAACGCTACAAAAAACGAGAAACGACCCTAGGTGAACGATGAATAGTAATCGAGGGTCGGAAAATGGATAATTTAGATTCTGTAGTAATTTAAGCTGTAAAATGATACAGAAGCCTATGGAATATTATTTTAAGATATTTAGGCTTAGAAAATTCGAGAAAAATAATAAGACGGAATAGTTATGGTCCCGAGATCCAATAGGGGCAAAATGGTCATTGTGACTAAAAATTTATGAAAGGTTCGGAAAGGACCGTAAAGGATTTAGAATGACTTAAATAAAATTCTAGAACCCAAAATAAAGATTTTAGAGTTAAAAATCTAGAGTCTAAATAGTACACGGGCGTGTATAGTGAAACATGGCCGTGTAGAGTGAAACCGAGAGGTACACGGTCAAGGACACAGGCATGTTGCAGACCGTGTACCACATAAAGAATTAAAATGTTTTGTAAAATTTATCACAAGATGAATATAATTAAAGTGATAATTAATAAAGAGTATTAACAGACAATATTATGTCTGTAGGGACCCAAACTAGAGATAAAACTGTGGAGGAGTTCCGGAAGTGGATATTATCGTAGTGGTGGTAAGTTCAAGCATTTTCATGTCTGCAACATAAAATACTGTGTTATTGTGTTTATTACTAGTTGTACATCATTTGTTAAGTCCTATGGACCTTGGGGATTAGTCAGTATAACACATCCCACATAATAAGAAGAAGAGGTAAATAAGACCTATGGGCAATAGAGGTTAATGATGTTGAGGTGACGATTAATGTCACTTGGTCAAGACTGAAATTTAAATATGGTAATAAAACCACCTAAGGAGTACCGCCCCTCCAACGTTGTGGTAGAGGTTTTATAAGTCCTTTGGGGATATAATAATCGCTACAAGCGATAGGGGCTGGAGAGAAAGAAGCTCTAGGGTTGCTCCCTAGGCCCTCATAGTCGGCGCGCTATAAATTATCGGTACAGCCATCAAGAACTCGAAATCAGAACATAAATAGAGCTAAAAAAGAATAAAGTGATGAAAGCCGTAACAGAGTATAATTGAGTATAACTGACACTAGTACTAAGTATAGTGGACTCGGTTAGGGTAATGTGAATAGTAATCGGTTAGGGTAACAGTTACTATTCACCGATCAAAGGTCAAAGTTACTATTTATGGTGAATAGAACTATTCATGTATGAATAATACTATTCATAGGAAATTAGATTTGGATTTTTTGAATCTATGTGATTCTTATTAAGTATGTTTGAACTTACTGAGCCTGTTAGCTCATCAGTTTATTCATGTTGCAGGTAAAAAACCTATCCAATAGACTACATGGATGGCGGCAGGATGTGCGCATGTTAATGGGATAGGGAATTCACTGTGGATTTGGTCCTACTATAAGTTTTCCACTGGGCATTGAGAGTTAGTGAATCGAAGAGAATGTGTTTTGAAAAATACAGTATAAATATATTGTATGTTGTACATTATGTTGTACTCAAAAAGACATCTAAAAGCTAGTATTGTATTTTACAAGGCTTTCATACTTGGTTTTCTTTTAAGGAAAGTGTGTATTTAAAAGAAAAAAAATTTATGGGTGAAATTTGGGTCCTGAAAAATAAGAGTTGAGAGAAAAAGAGTTTTAAATGGCGATCCAGATTCGACACATAGGTTGTCTTGGCCGGTAATAGAGTTAGTTCATGATAGTTTTAGCGTAGTTGGATTCGGGGGCGCCACAGGTTGGTATCAGAGCAGTTGACCATATCCCTATTGACATGAAACACGACCTGCTCGTCAATCCAAGTAAGTCAGCTCTCTTTAA
Organism: Antiaris toxicaria; assembly: GCA_035233585.1. Taxonomy (NCBI): domain Eukaryota; kingdom Viridiplantae; phylum Streptophyta; class Magnoliopsida; order Rosales; family Moraceae; genus Antiaris; species Antiaris toxicaria. The sequence goes on from CP141156.1 coordinate 79,496,453, forward strand.
GACTAGTTAACTTTTTGTTTATTCTAGGTTATATATTTTGTTGGACATACAATGACTAGACCACCTTACATGAGACCCCACCCATACCAACTGAGAGGACCGATCCAGGTATGGACAAGGCCCGTGTTCAGATCATCGATGATTCATCGAGCTGCGCTTCGATCGCCGATACTTGAGCAACCAGCGCTGAGGAGGGTAGCACCGACATCGGTACAAGCACCACCTCCTCGACCGGTTGTAAATCCACTAGTAGCGGTAGATATTCCAGTGGTGGGAGATCGAGCTCGTATAGGAGCTAGAGTATCATCATGAGTAGTACACGCTTTCAGAGGCAGTCATCTACCTACATTCGAGGGAGGTCAACAGGGGATCTCTACTTGAGACTGGCTACATGTTATAGAGACTATCATGCGCTAGTGCGACATAGATGAGGACTGCTGGGTGTTGATGGCAGTTGGCACTTTTCATGAGGATGCATGGTTGTATTGGGAGTACTGCGATCAGGTGATGCTGTTAGCACTTGATTGGGCTGAGTTTCGCCAAATCATGATGCAGCAGTTTTCGCAGAAGAGTTCAGCACTGGTTTCAGACCTTCTTGAGAGCAGGGTAGTAACGCCGCCACCGACTATGCCCAAGTATATAGATATCAGAGATTTTGTTCTTTGGACAGAGAGACAACAGATGATGCTAAGTAATACTGTATTCACTTATGTAGTCCGATTTCAGGATAATGTTGTGAGGAGATGTCCTCTGTCTAACCTCACATATGAGGATTTTTGTGATATATTTTGGAAAGGACTCACTACTGATCTACGACAGAGGGTAACCACTTTATACCTTACTACCTTGCGTGAGTTTATCGTTACTATAGTCAAAGTAGAGGAAGAGATGATGATGGAGTGCATGGTATGCAAGAGATGAGAGCAGCTATTACGAGAAGCAATGCTAGACCGTTTGTATGGGGCACAGCCTATGGCAAACGATCATGAGGCTGGTCCATCAAGGCAACAAGAGGGTACGGGTCTTGCTAAAGGGTCAATGCCATCCGAGACTGGAAAAGGTACGGATGAAGATGCAGTGGACCCAGGGGATTTTTTGATAATATCCGATCAACCCTAGTTAGGAGATTAGGTGTAGAAACATATGTGATGTATAAATATATATATATCTGTATATGTGTATGGATGATAGTATCGAAAGGCTATTTTGAGAAAAGCCTTCGAGTTGATGTATATTTGAAAATTTTGAAATGAAAAGAAATGACAATTACATTTTGACATGTTCAATGGATGAAATGTTGAAATTATGTGATAATTAAAACTATTTTTACTTATATTGTAAAATTATGTTTGTGAAAATCTAACGATTGATTTTCATGCGATTATAGGAAATAGAAAAGATGGTGAATCTGTGAAACTTGAGGAACATGAGAGGGCATCCGGTCCTGTCAGGAAGAGTAGATGAACTAGAAGCCATGTTGGAGGCTTAGATGAAAGCGAATGCTGAGCTGAGACAAAGGCTAGAGCAGATAGAGCAGAGGCAGGACCAGGAAGGAGACCAAAACCCACACATGGTCGCACCTGAACAAGAAGTGCCGTCAACTGAACTTGAGATTGAAATAGTAGAACCCTAACTGCAACCCCAAGTCAACCAGGAGCCACTTTATGAACGATTCTGACGAATGAACCCGCCGGTGTTTGAGGGTTCCACAAACCTATTAGAAGCAGAAGAATGGTTATCCTCACTCCATATGATCTTGGAATTTATGGAGTTGAATGACCAAGAAAGGATTATGTGTGTGTCCTTTGTTCTGAAGAAGGATGCAAGGTTTTGGTGGGAATCAGTTAAGTTGAGAAGGAACATGTACACAATGTCATGGATAGATTTCCTGGAGGAATTTAATCAGAAGTATTATAATCCCGAACTGCTGTGACCACAACAAAGAGAGTTTGCAGAATTAAAGCAAGGGGACATGTTAGTAATCGAAGTCTATAGCAAGTTTGACCAGTTGTCCTGACTATGCCCGTATGCTGTCTCCACTTAGAGGGATAAATTCAGAAGATACTAGGAATGTTCCATCCTGAAATCTTAGTATTGGTGGACAGTGGATTGATGCCACCCACTACTATATCCGATTGTGTAAGCAGAGCATTGAGAGCTGAATATTATTTGGTTCGACAGAAGGAGGAAAAAGAAAAGATTTGGGATGCTAGGAAGAAGGAAAAAGTATTGGCCAAAGCTGTACAAGTTAGATCTCAGATCGGACAGAGCAGTAAACCGAATCAGAATACTAAGGTTGGGCAACCAAGCACATTTGGCCAACAGTCACAGAGCAAAAGGAAGGGGAATAATTCTGGGAATAGGAACCAACAACGGAGATTGAACAACAATGTTGGACCTATTGTTCGTGACTGCATAGTCTGCAGAAAAAGACATGCAGCCGGATGCAGACTTGCCCCAAACGCCTGTTTTCAATGTGGAAAGGATAGCCATTTTGCCAGGAACTGCCCCAAAAACAGGCAAAATGTGCAAGGTTTGCCTCAGTCACAATAGCAATGTTCCCAAACACATTCAACTACAGGCTAAGGTTAAAGGTTCATCCCATTCTGAGAGGCAAGAAAGACCAAAACGCTTGCCCCATGCAGATGCTAGAGTTATGGTCTATACAAAGGAAGATGCAAAAGCCGGAACGTCAAATGTAGTACAAGTCAGCTTTCTGTCGCTGATAATTTGGCGTCTATTTTATTTGATTCTAGAGCTACGTATTCTTTCATTTCATACCAATTTGCGAATATGATAGGATATCCTAAGGACATTATAGGATGACATTTAGAACCGCAATACCCTCGGGGAAGTCTTGATGTCCAATTATTGGTTACCTAAATTATGGCAAATAGGGAGTTGTATGTAGAATTGATCGTGATGGAGCTTGCCGATTACGGTGTAATACTAGGAATGGATTTCCTAGTGAAGTATCAAGCCACGATCGATTATCGGAGGTGAAAGATAAGATTCCAATCCGACTAAGAAGACGGATTTGAATATGTCAGATCATCATGCAAACCGGGGACGATAATGATTAACTCGATGAAGGCAAGAAGGCTAATGTCTAGCGGTTGTGCTAGATACTTAGCATGCATAGTGGACGTGATGGAGGAACAGAAGGTTCCACTCGAAGATGTTCCTATTGTGAAAGAATTCATCGATGCCTTCTCAGAGGAATTACCAAGATTGCCGCCTGGACGAGAAATCTCCTTTGAGATCAAGCTGATGCCAGGAACTGCACCTATCTTAAAGGCACCATACAGAATGGCACTGGTAGAATTAAAAGAGTTATAGGAGTAGCTGAAGGAGTTTCTTGACAAAGGATTCATACGTTCGAGCTATTCCCCATGGGGTGCTCTAGTGTTGTTTTTCAAGAAGAAAGATGGATCTTTTCACATGTGCATTAATTATAGGGAGTTGAACAAAGTCACTATCAAGAATAGGTATCTGTTACCTAGAATTGACAACTTTTTTGACTAACTCAAAGGCGCAGCGGTATTTTCCAAGATTGATCTATGATCAAGATACCATCAACTGCGGATCAAGGAGAGTGATATCCACAAGACTGCATTTCTTACCCGTTACAGTCATCACGAATTCCTTGTGATGCCTTTGGGTTAACAAATGCGCCAACTGCATTTATGGATTTGATGAATCGAGTCTTTAATGAATATCCAGATAAGTTTGTTATTGTGTTTATCGATGACATACTCATATATTTAAAGACTCGTGAGGAGCATGAGGAACATCTGATGATTGTCCTGAAGACGATAAGAAAGCATCAACTCTATGCCAAATTCTCTAAATGTGAATTCTGGCTAGATAAAGTACATTTTCTTGGACATGTGATTTCCAAAAAAGGAATCGCTGTAGATCCAGTAAAAGTAGAGGCGATCAATGAATGGCCCGTACCTAAGAATGTGACGAAAATATGGAGTTTCTTAGGTTTAGCCGACTATTACAGAAGATTTGTAGAGGGATTCGCACGACTCGCTGCACCTCTCACGGCTTTGACACATAAGAAGAGGAAGTACGAGTAGACGGAGGTATGCGAAAGAAGCTTTCAAGAGCTGAAAAGATGATTAACCAGCGTGCCAATTCTTACACTTCCTACTGAAGGGGAGATGTTCGTGATTTATAGTGATGCCTCAAAGATGGGATTAGGAGCTATCTTGATGCAAGGTGACAAGGTGATTGCCTATGCCTCACGTCAACTAAAGGACCACGAAAGAAATTATCCCACACATGACTTAGAACTTGCCGTAGTAGTGTTCACATTGAAGATCTGGTGACACTATCTGTACAGAGCTCAGTGCCAAATTTATACTGACCACCAAAGTTTAAAGTATTTCTTTACACAAAAGGAGCTAAATATGCGGCAAAGGAGATGGCTGGAGCTAGTAATTGACTATGATTGTGAAATCCTCTACCATCCTAGAAAAGCCAATCGTGTTGCTGATGCGTTAAGTAAAAAATCTACTGTCTCACAACAACTACCGATTGGAAAACTTCCAAAACCATTGCAGCAGGAAATAAACAAGTTGAAGGTGGAGCTGATAGCCAGAAAACTAACTACATTACAATTGGAATCAACACTGTATGAGGACATCAGAGAGGCTCAAAAACGAGACCTAAATCTAACAAGTCCTCAGAAGGAAGTGTCTAAAGATAGATTAATCCTACATTAGGGAAGAATTCAAGTTCCAGATGATGAAGGATTAAGAAGGCAAATAATGGCAGAAGCCCATGAAATGCTATATTCAGTACATCCTAGAGCCAGTAACATGTACCAGGATTTGAAGCTACAATTCTTGTGACAACCGGGAAATTCAGGCAATTCTCGGACGAAAATGTACAATTGTATGTATATAACAATTTGTACTATTTAAAGAGTGAAATAAATGTATTTATATTGTTCAGAATATATGAAAATGTTCTAACAATATTGACGAGTAAGAATTCAGTGTTGGAAAAATTCACTGAGTTGAAACGGGTGAAACGGTGCTAAAATCGGCATTGAAAGCCCTAACCGGAGCAATAAAAGACGGTAAACTTCCGGGATTGATTTTGATCAAACGGAAGCAGATTAAATTGATCCGACTGCACAGGAGACCTCAGGAACACGCCGGGACGATTTCAGGAAAATTTCGGCTCGAACCGGCATCGGTCAAAAAGTAGTCGAATTAATGTGAATAGTGAAAGTCAAAGTCAACTTTCACTTTAGTATTTATGACATCATAATTCAAGATTAATAAATTAAAGAATTATGGTGGTTGGTAGAATGAATGGCCATGATTCATTTAGCTTTTGATCTAAAGGCCAAGATTTGGCCAAAAATTTCCATTTTTAATTTTTGAAAATTATGGAAAGTAATGGCTTGAAAGGTGCCTAAATCCCATTGGCTAATGACCAAATTAATTGGCCTTTTAGTGACATAAGTCGGCCACTTTTGGAGTGAAAGGCCGAAACCATTTTCATGCAAAACCAAAGAACAAAATTTTTCTAAGTTTTCTTCCATGGCATGTACGTGAGCCACCCAAGGGAAACCAAGTTTTCTCTTCAACATTTCTTCACAAAAAGTGTGTCAAGACACTCCTAGAAGACAAAGGAAGCATTAGACCAAGGTAACTTCCCTTGCACCTCAATTTTTCATGGTTTTTCCTCAAGAAATCCGTGGGTGAATAGTGATTGGAAGATGGAAAAATTTTGGTTGTTTTTCATGGATTTGATGTTGGGTTTTGTTAAGGATGAAATAAGGAAGAAAACCATGCAAATTCATTAAAGAAAAACCAAATTTTGGTTGGTTTTTCAAGAGGAAATCCGTGGGTTACCTTAGGTAACGAATGAGAAAAGTGTGTGGTTAATTGGTAATATGCTTTCTAAGTTTAATTTGGTGAAGAACAAAGCTTGTATTTCATTGTGGAAAGTTGAAAAAAAATTTTTGGTATGAATTGTATAAAGTGGCCGTGAGTTTACAATGGGTTTGGAAGAAAAATTTTCATTGGTTTATGTGGTATTTGGTTGATTGAAATCATGCAATTTAATGTGTAAATGGTGGCAATGTGATTGAAAGAATGAAAACAAAAATGTGTGCATGTTTTCAATTCAATGGCCGTGGGTTTTAAGTGTTTAAAAAACCCTAAGAATTTGGTTGAAAAGTACAAGGAAATGGGCTTGAAAATGTGTTGAAAAATGTGACATTTGAATGGCCTAAAATGTGGTGAAAGTTTGACAAAATTTGGTTCGGTTTGGTTGTGAAAACCGAAACCAAATTAAGGGTAAAATTGTGAAAAAAATTTTGTAATGTGGGTGATAATGTAAAATTGGAAATTTGTTGGTTTTTATGTAAAAGTTTGGAAAACTTTTACATAAAATAGGCTTGTGGTATAGTACGTGGCAGGTACATACGGTTCGAGGCGTACCTAACGCCGGAAGCCTTAAAATTACGCCGAAATGCTGCCGAAATTTCAAAAAACGGCATTCGGGGTAAAATAGGAATTTAAAATAAAAGTTAGGGCCGGGACAGAAACCCGAGTCCCTAACGGAAAAAGTGAATAAGGGAAATTTAAGGGGTGGGTAGTGAATAGTAACCCGTCCCCTTAAAAATGAAAAACGCGTGTGAGATTGTAAAACCGACCCCGAGGGGGAGGGGCGTTTTTGGAAATGAAATAAAGATCCGAGTCGGGAACGGAAAACCCGAGCCTCGGAGACCTAGGTCGGGAAAGTCTAGATGAACGTTTTAAATGCTAGTGAAACGTCCATTTGAGACTCCGAAACGATAGAAAATCGCTAAACCGACGTGAGGGTCAGAATAGTGCTTCCCAAGGGCCGGGAAAGCAAAAAGTGGAAATAAAATAGAAACGAACCCGGTAATGATTAGAAAAGAATCAGAAAAGTTCCTGAGAGCCAAAAATGCAGTCTGGATCAATAAAATTCCGTCAGGGGCAAAACTGTAATTTTGCCAAAATATTGGGGTAAATCGTAATTTTACAAAAGTTGGGGAAAATGGTGAAAATAATAAATAAAACCTAAAAAGTTATAAATAGGTTTTATTTAAGCTTTTTAATGAAAAATAAAAGCTATAAATGGGAAAGAAATTAACAGACATAGTTTTGTCTGTAGGATCCCAAAATCGGCCTACAAGGAAGGCGATTCAAGATCCAAGAGAGAGGAAGAGAACAGTCTGATAAGGTAAGTTCAGACATTTACCTGTCTGCAACATATAGCAATATTGTGCTAACTTTAATGTTCTAACTATAAGTTAGGTACATATGTGCTACGGGCACTATAATAGAATAGAGAGAGAGACGTAATGTGCTACGGGCACTATTGAGGATGGACACATTGTTAATTGTGCTTCGGGCACTAGAGCGAGGTTAATGAAACTCACTCACCTAAAATTAAAATGTGAACCATTCCTAACCACGGGACAATGTAAAGTCACCGGGTTAGAATGTTAAAGAGTCGGTAATGAAACCACTTTCTGGCGTACCAGCCTTCCGTACAGGAAGGTACTATTTTTGCCTTCGGGGCTATGAGACTAAGGCTGTGGAGGTCAGCACTGATGTACCGCTCCCAGTCATGTAAAATTTTGCCTTCGGGGCTATGAGATAAGGCTGTGGAGGTCAGCACTAATGTACCGCTCCCAGTCATGCGCACTTAAATGGTACTGCCAACCTGAGCTCAAAACCAGAACGTAAATAAAGATAATGACCTAAAACTGAAACTGTGCCATAATTGAGCATAAGACAGTTTAGTGAGAGCACTAACATCGCGGTAGATGTACTAATGTGATACAGTGGTGTGGTCAACCTTACTATTCACGTATGAATAGTGGTCAAAGTTACTATTCACGTATGAATAGTGGTCAACGATACTATTCACGATGAATAGTACTATTCATAGAAATTTTATTTCTTGCATGTTTGAACTTACTGAGCCTGTAGCTCACCATTTTTGCTAATGTTACAGGTAAGCGACCAGCTCAGTAGCTTGTTTGACTGGATGGCGTACGGGATGGCGCGTGTCAAATGGGATAACTGGGCGAGGGATATGGTACTGCCAGAGTCTTACCGCTGAGCGTTAAAGTGAAGGGAAAAAAAGGAGAAACAGTTCTTTTGTAATTATATATATATTTTACAAAAGTACTGTATTATTTATATTACTTTGTACTTATCAACAAAGTAAATAGTGGAAAAGATTTCATATGATGTTTAAAGAAAAAAAAAATTTTCCCCAAAAACGACACGATTTTTAAAGAGAGTGAGATAAGCCGGTGACCCACGAGAGTACAATCTATCGCAGTTAGCGATAAGCTCAACTGTAATAGTATTGTATGATCTCTACGAGGGGCGGGCCGCCACAGTTGGTATCAGAGCAAGGTCTAAGATTGGTTTAGTTTATAATACCAACTGCCGCCACAGTTAGTATCAGAGCAGTGTGACCATATCCCGATTTGACACTTTGCGCATCCTGCACCGCTATCCAAGTAAGTAGTTTACTTAAGTTCAGTTAATTATTTTCTTATGTGAAAATAATTATCTTATAGGTAGCACGATGACCAGACCTCCATATGTGAGACCCCAGCTACCATGACTGAGAGGGGTATTACGGGTATGGACGAGACCTATTGTGAGGCCGCCCATTTCCCAAAGGCCGGTAGTTAGACCTCCGGTGCCCAAGAGACCTCCCGTACCAGTACCAGTACCAGTGCCAGCGCCAGTAGACGTAGTACAGCCACGACCGATAGTTCATCCACCTGTAGTAGTGGACATTCCAGTTGTTGGTGGACGCCAACGTATTGGGGTGAGAGTGTCGGCACGGGCAGTACAGGCATTTAGGGCCAGCAGTCCTCCTATGTTTGACGGTGGACGACAGTCGATGGAGACCAAGGACTGGCTCCATGCCGTGGAGAGGATCATGGTGATATGCGACATTGATCGAGATATGTGGATCCAGTTGGTGTTAGGAAATGCCCTAAGTATTAGAGACATTTTGATGTATTCATTTTGAACTGGATAATAAAATTATACTTAGAGGTTATTCATTACATTGCTATCTGTCCTCGTCTTATTTACATGTTAAAGTAAATGTAAGCAAATATGGCTCACTGACTGCTTGTGTTAAAACTGTTAGAACGTTGCATTCAATGGACTTTTGTATGCGAGAAGACAATATTCTAAAGTTAGCAGTCTAAACTATGGTCTGTAGTCTATGGGGTTAGACCGAGCATCTAACTCATGTTAAGACTATTATGTTGTCTAAAGCCTTAGAGGGGACGGTCTGTCTTGACTGTCTGGAGCTGGACTCCCAAGTAGAGACATGGATATGTTGCTTGGTGGTGACATATTAGACCGGGACTAAAGCGTGATTGATCTACGTAGTCCGCTATGAGTGGATCAATCTGCTTTTGACGTTCATTATGCAATAACCTTAATCCTGAGTAAATGAACTACTTCATGTATATGACTTGTGTACTTTGATGTTCCAATGGCTAAAGCGTCTCAGAGGTAGTAAGCTTATAGACCGGTTCGTTGGGTGCATGACTTGTATACGATGAAGGGTTTGTTTGCAGATATCGGAATCATAGCTCTGAGGAGTTAAAGGTATCCTCTTAAAGGCATTATACTGAATGTGAAAATGGACAAGGCCTTGGGTCGTCTGCTGGGCGGATGACTTCTTATTCACATATGGTGAATAATCATTTTCTAGATTCGGTAGTATAATGGAACTTTAAGATAGCCTGATCAGTAGGATTAAACGGACTTTGACCTAAGGCTGATCATGGATATCATATGAGGGTTTTGCATATGTGACAAGGTCATTGGATGGTAGCTCGTCACAGGCTTACGTAATACGGTATATAATTGGGAGTTCAGTTTCAGGTTTATAGTGGTGTGACTCTGAAATTAGTGATCATATGATTGAGTTGTTCGGTACAGAATGATGATCATATGGAATCACGGGAGCCCGATTATATATGTCCAATCAGTCCCTCTACTAGCTCCACATAATTCCTTAACGTTTGGCAAATTGATTTGTGTATGCTATTGGCTAGTTTATTATGCATGGATGGTGATGACACAGGATTAGGATGGTAGACAAGATTCTCTCCGGTTGGATTCAGATTTTGTTTTGGATAATAGAGTACACAGTTATTCGAACTCCAAATAAAGTTGCCATGATTTTATTTGAGATTGGATTGGAGTTGTAGAAAATTATCCATGAGAACAAGAACATGAAATACAACCGTTTTGTGGAATTTGAAATTTGAATTTTGAAATTTGAAATTTGAATTTTGAAATTTGAAATTTGAATTTTGAATTTGAAATTTGAATTTGAAATTTGAATTTGAAATTCGAATTTGAAATTTGAATTTGAAATTTAAATTTGAAATTTGAAATTTGAAATTTGAAATTTGAATTTGAAATTTGAATTTGAAATTTGAAATTCAAATTTTGAATCACAGTCCAAGTAGGATTCGAATTTGTTGTGGAAAATCCACAAGGTTTGAAATTCGAATTTGAGTTGGATTTGGAGAGGATAATCTTGTTAGAATCCTACTTGAATTTTGAATCCAAATCCCAACAAATAAGGGATGAAATTTTTGAGGATAATGCTCATGAAAATTTCGGATTTTGTGGATTAGATTCAAGGGTAAATTCAAGCTTGAATCCTAGTTGAATTTGGATTCTCTTCTTCCCTAAAAGTGGCCGAAATTTTGGAGCCTAAATCCAAGGAGAATTCGGTTATTTTTTGGATAAGGTTGAGATGAGATTTAGCTTGAAAATCCTAGTGGATTTTTGATTCTCCCTTATCCATAATGGCCGAAATTTTTTGGAGGATTTTCTCCTTGTGAATTTCGGATTTTTTGGTTGAAAAAGGGAGATAAGATTCTAGTTAAAATCTTGTTGAGATTTGGATTGGATCCATCCTAAGAAAACCGAATTTTTAGTGGAGATTATCCCTTGGAAAAATTCGGATTTTATGGGTTTGGATAAGGGAAAATATCTTTTCCTAATCCAATTCAAATTCAGAGATTCACCTCATGCAGGTCTATAAATAGAGGTCCTGCCACTCCAGTTCTCTCAGACCACAGACTCTCAGGTGAGCAGGCTTATTGTTGCACAGCTCATCGTGACAATAAAGTTCTTTAGAGATCTGGGTGGTCGGAAGAAGACTAGTAGTGCTAGCATACCGATCGAGGTTCAGAGTGCCCACACACTCAGCCATTCGGGAATTGGAGAATAGTAGAGAAGGCTAGTTGGTTGAAGCCTCCGGTCACTCTCCTCCTGTTCATTGGCATCCTTGAGGTATGAGTTTTAATTGTTGTTGATTTATTGTATATGGCATCATGAGATATTTAACGATCTAAAAATTTTTATTGTTCCGCTGCGCCACTCTGATACGTTTTTTCCGGTTTATTTTCCTACAATTGGTATCAGAGCCATCTCATGACTATGCCATGTACATAAATTAGACAATTACTTAGTCTTTTTATTTATGTATGGATTTGATATTTAGAGAGTGGCATTCTAGGGTTCCTTTATGTTGTTATCATATATTATGTATAAAGTATGTGGTTATTTTAATTTTTTGAATTATTATAAGCATGCTTGTTTATGCCGGTTATGGTTCCTTAGAATTTAGAAAAATTGTATCTAGGAATTTTTTATGTAACCATGGGAGCAGTTTATTTACACTGTAATTTTCCCATGGATTTTAATTTTTGTCTCTTAGAATATTTATGGTTAGAATTTTTTTTGTACACCGGAAACGGTTTAGAATTTTTTATGTAATTATTCTTGGAGGAGATTGAAGATTGAAGACCGTAATTTATTTTTCCCAAAAGTTAAATTTGATTTAAAGGTTGAAATTTTGATTGTGTGGAAAATTTCAATTTAATTGGGATTCAAATTAATTTTTGGAGATCCTAGTAGGTAAACTGGAATATGGCACGAAAAATCGAGACACGACCCCTCGGAATAGGCAGACGGGCCTTGGTGGGGCTGCAGCCCCTGCCCTCGGGCAGGATGGGGCTGCGGCAGCCCCTATGCAGGCAAGCATCACCCACGGCCGCAGGCTTGGCCTGCAGCCGAGGGTGGCGCAGCCTGCCCAAGGCTGGCCGCAGCCTGGGCATGCAGCCACTGGCTGCAGGCGCTGCCTGCAGCCTGCCGGCTGCTGCGCCCAGCCTGGGCGTGCAGCCTGGTGCTGCAGGCTTGGCCTGCAGCCCGGCAGGCTGCACAAGGGGCGGCCGTGGGCTGCCAGCCCCTCCGGGGTTGGTGGCTGCCCACGGCGGCTGCCGCCTACGGGGGTGGCGGTCCGACGGTCCAAAAATCAGAAAATTTTGATTTTTAAATTTGAGATTTAATTTTAAATCATGTTTAAAAATATGTAATTGAAAATTTGAAATTTTTGAAATTACATATTATTACACATGATGATTAAAATTGTTTAAAATTTGAATTAGAAATTTAAATTTGAAATTCGAATTTGGTATTTGAATTTGAAATTTAAATTTTTGGAGATTTAAATTTTAAATAATTCTTGGGATGAGAAATAAATGGAAAGGCTACATAAAGATGGATACAAGAAGACGGAACAAAATTCAAGACCCAAAGAATGCTTTGGATGGAATTTTGTAATCTTTATTTTCTTTGTTCTAGGATGGAACCATGGCTTGGTTATTCTGTCAATTATTTTTTCTGTGATATGTCATGGATGTATAAATATGTATTGATGGATGTTTTGTATGCATATTTGATAACATGTCATATAGGATAGGTGAGTGCCGCTCATACTATATTGATCATACATAATTTGTCAAAACTTGCATGTTTTTTCAAAATATTGAGTGGGAGAGGGTTTCAAACAAAACCCACGGCCTCCATTGTTGATCCATATGTGAAAGCATGGTAACGCCTCGCGTCAGTTCCGACCTGACCACACCCCTCGGTAGGTGTTTACCGCCGCCGGTATACTAGATTGGATCTCCTATGTGGAAAACGTGTTCGGGTGCGATTCTATTCATGACCACCCCTCGGTGGCTTGGTAGGACGTGGATCGGGCTACGTAAACAATGGTTATACACTCAAGACTCGTTTAGTTATTAACCTTCCCTAGAAGCTCTGTTAACTAAACTGGTGGCCAAATAAGCGGTTATTAATATATGTCTTAACCTTGGAGGATTTAAGGTAACATATATTAATTGGACGGGGTCCATGTTCCGGCTATTTGTTCTCATGACCACCCCTCGGTGGCTTGGGGCAATAGGTGCTGAGAATTACCGTTGCAATGCTACATTTTTTTCAAGTTTCATGTAGGAACATACTTGTATGTTTTATTTGCTAAATTATCTGCATATTTGCTTGGGCTTTGTAATGATGTCTAGTATAATTTTATTTCAGTTCAAAATGTCACCGACACCCCTCATTTCGATACTTACTGAAAATAAGTTGAATGGCGACAATTATAAAGATTGGAAAAGAAATCTATTAATAGTTCTCAGCTGCGAGAGACACAAGTTTGTACTGGACGAACCATGCCCACCTGGGCCCAAACCTGACACACCACTTGAGGAGGTCCCGGTTGCCTATAATCGTTGGAGAGAATCCAATGAGATAGCTCGATGCTACATCCTTGCTAGCATGACGAGTGCTTTACAAAAGCAGCATGAGACTTATCAAGTTGCTGGGGAGATCATGGAAAATCTGGAGGACATGTTCGGAGGCCAAGAAAAATTGGCTCGACAGTCTGCTATCACCAGCATTATGAACTCCAAGCAAAAGGCTGGTGCTCCGGTGAAGGACCATATGATCACTCTAATGGGATTCTTCGCTGAGGCTGCCGAAAATGGTGCTGAGTTAGACTACAACACCCAGATCGAGATGGTGTTCAAGACTCTGTCTAAAGATTTTGTGGGGTTTAAGGCCGCATACAATCTGGCGACAAAGGAGTTAGGACTTACCGAGCTCATGAAGCAACTACAGGCTTATGAGCGGATGATCAGGGATGAAGATGTGGTCTGACCTAAAGGAGAGGCCAATTTGGCGGAATCTTCCAATCCCTCACGGAAGAGGAAGAGGCCAAATAAGAAGCAAGTGGCTTCCAGTTCTTCTAATCCTCCTGTCTCGGACGGGAAGAAGAAGAAGAAGAACAAGAAGCCAAAGGACCCTAAAAAGTCCAAATGCTTCCACTGTGGGAAGGTAGGTCACTTCAAGAAGGCTTGCCGGGAATTCCTAGCCTCCAAGGGCAAGGAAGGTAAGGAACTTCATTACTTAGAAGCGTGTTTGGTGGAAGAATCGAAAGACACATGGGTCATTGATTCGGGCGCCACTAATCATGTTTGTGTTTCGATGCAGGGGTTCGTGGAAACGAGAAGTCTACATGATAGGAGCCTCTCGTTGCGGACTGGAGATGGTAGCTTTGTGGTGGCTGAGGCAGTGGGAGACGTTCATCTTTATTTTGATCAATTTAGGTTTATTTTATTGAAAGACTGTTTTTATGTTCCTAATTTTAGGAGGAACCTTATATCGGTAGCTTGTTTAATAAAGGATTCTTATTCAGTTTCTTTTAGTAAAAGAGTTGATATTCGTAGAAATAAGTCTTTTATCTGTTCTGGATGGATGGATGGAAACCTATATTTGATCAGACCAAAGATGTACTCACTGCTTGACACTGAATTAATTGATAACTCTAAAAGGTTGAAAGTTTCTCACTCTAACAAGGCGTATCTTTGGCATTTAAGACTTGGTCATATTAATCAGGATAGGATTCAAAGATTGGTGAAAGACGGTCCTCTGGAATCTCTGGAGGAGGTACGACTTCCCCAATGTGAGTCTTGTCTAGAGGGTAAGATGACTAAGAGGTCTTTTGGAGCTAAGGGTACTAGGGCACAGGAGCTCTTAGAAATTGTGCACACTGACGTATGTGGCCCCATGAACGTCACAGCACGAGGAGGGTTCGAGTACTATGTCTCTTTCATAGATGATTACTCGAGGTATGGATATGTGTATCTGATGCACCGCAAGAGCGAAACCTTTGACAAGTTCAAAAAGTATCGTGCGGAAGTGGAAAAGCAATTGGATAAATCCATAAAGACACTTCGATCTGATCGAGGTGGCGAATACCTCTCTGATGAATTTCTAGGACATCTTGTAGAGAACGGGATTTTATCCCAATTGACTGCACCTGGTACTCCACAACAGAATGGTGTAGCCGAAAGGAGAAACAGGACCTTATTGGATATGGTACGGTCCATGATGAGTTACTCAACGCTGCCATTATCATTTTGGGGACATGCTTTACAAACGGCGTGCTATATTCTGAACTAGGTTCCGAGCAAATCAATTCCTAGAACTCCGTATGAATTGTGGCGTGGCAGGAAGCCCTCCCTTGGACATATGAGAATATGGGGCTGCCCGGCACATGTACTGGATGGGGATGCGAAGAAGTTGGAACCAAGATCAGAATTGTGCATGTTTGTAGGGTATCCAAAGGGAACTAAAGGAGGTCTGTTCTATAACCCGAAGGAACAAAAGGTCATTGTCTCAACCCATGCGACATTCTTGGAGGAAAGTCACATGAATGACTTTAAGCCTCGAAGCAAAGTGGTGCTAGAGGAGTTATCGGGTGAAAGAACTGCTCCACAGATTTCGGTCTTGGACGCAAGTCCGAGTTCCAGTGAAAGACCTGCAGACGATCAACAATTTAGGGTGCCTCGTCGTAGTGGGAGGGTTTCGAAGAAACCTAATTTCTTTATGTATGATGCTGAGGTATACCAGGCCGAGGCTCATGAGCATGAGGAAGATCCGGTCACATATGATGAAGCTATAAAGGATGTTGATTCTAGATCTTGGAAACAGGCTATGAACAATGAGATGGATTCTATGAAATCCAACTCTGTTTGGGAACTTGTAGATTTGCCGGATGGGATAAAACCCATTGGATGCAAATGGGTCTACAAAAGAAAGAAGGATGCGGAAGGGAGAGTGGAAACTTTCAAAGCTAGACTGGTTGCAAAGGGATACACGCAAAAGGCTGGAATCGATTACGAGGAAACCTTTTCGCCTGTTGCTATGCTTAAGTCTATCCGTATTCTTCTGTCCATTGCTGCGGCTCTCGATTACGAGATCTGGCAAATGGATGTCAAGACGGCATTCTTGAATGGCCATCTTGAAGAGTGTATCTATATGATACAGCCCGAAGGGTTCGTAGCAAAAGGCCAGGATAGGAAAGTCTGCAAGTTGCTTAGATCCATTTATGGATTAAAGCAGGCATCCCGCTCATGGAACCAGAGGTTTGATCAAGCGATTAAGACATTTGGTTTTGAGCAGAACGTTGATGAACCTTGTGTTTATAAACGTATTAAGGATGGAAAAGTGGTCTTTCTGATACTCTATGTCGATGATATACTACTCATTGGGAATGATGTAGGGAACTTATCATCGGTCAAGCTTTGGTTACACCAACAGTTTGACATGAAGGACTTGGGAGAAGCTAATTATGTTCTAGGCATTCGTCTCTTCAGAGATCGAAAGAACAAAATGATAGCGTTATCCCAAGCTTCATACATAGATAAAATAATTGACAAATATGCAATGCTAGAGGCAAAGAAAGGCTCACAACCTTCTATTGCCGGTTTAACTCTTTCATTGGATGACTGTCCCAAGACATCGGAAGAAAGAGAGCGTATGAGTAAGGTCCCTTATGCATCCGCTGTGGGTAGCCTTATGTACGCTATGCTTTGCACTCGCCCGGACATATGTTTTGCAGTAGGTATGGTGAGTCGATATCAAGCGAATCCTGGAACCAAGCACTGGCAAGCAGTAAAGCATATACTCAAGTATCTTAAGAGAACGAGGGATTATATGCTAGTGTATTATGGAGGGGACCTAACACCCGTAGGATACACGGACTCAGACTTCCAGACTTGTAAGGATTCGAGGAAATCGACATCTGGATCAGTGTTTTTGCTCGGAGGAGGCGCCATTGTGTGGAGGAGCGTGAAGCAGGGCTGCACAGCTGACTCTACTATGGAGGCTGAGTATGTGGCTGCGGCTGAGGCATCTAAAGAAGCGGTTTGGCTCCGCAAGTTCTTTAGAGACCTTGAGGTCATTCCGGGTGTTGACAAGCCTATCACACTTTACTGTGATAATACAGGGGCTATTGCCAACACAAGGGAATCTCGGCACCACAAGAGGACCAAGCACATCGATCGGAGGTATCACATAATAAGAGGGCATGTGGAGACAGGACAAGTGGATGTATGTAAGATCGCGTCCGAGGACAACATCGCTGATCCCTTTACTAAGACTTTGGTAGCTAGAAGCTTTGAGAGGCATGTAGAGGCGATGGGGATGCGTAACATGGCACATCTGCTGGCTTAGGGCAAGTGGGAGATTGTTAGGAAATGCCCTAAGTATTAGAGACATTTTGATGTATTCATTTTGAACTGGATAATAAAATTATACTTAGAGGTTATTCATTACATTGCTATCTGTCCTCGTCTTATTTACATGTTAAAGTAAATGTAAGCAAATATGGCTCACTGACTGCTTGTGTTAAAACTGTTAGAACGTTGCATGCAATGGACTTTTGTATGCGAGAAGACAATATTCTAAAGTTAGCAGTCTAAACTATGGTCTGTAGTCTATGGGGTTAGACCGAGCATCTAACTCATGTTAAGACTATTATGTTGTCTAAAGCCTTAGAGGGGACGGTCTGTCTTGACTGTCTGGAGCTGGACTCCCAAGTAGAGACATGGATATGTTGCTTGGTGGTGACATATTAGACCGGGACTAAAGCGTGATTGATCTACGTAGTCCGCTATGAGTGGATCAATCTGCTTTTGACGTTCATTATGCAATAACCTTAATCCTGAGTAAATGAACTACTTCATGTATATGACTTGTGTACTTTGATGTTCCAATGGCTAAAGCGTCTCAGAGGTAGTAAGCTTATAGACCGGTTCGTTGGGTGCATGACTTGTATACGATGAAGGGTTTGTTTGCAGATATCGGAATCATAGCTCTGAGGAGTTAAAGGTATCCTCTTAAAGGCATTATACTGAATGTGAAAATGGACAAGGCCTTGGGTCGTCTGCTGGGCGGATGACTTCTTATTCACATATGGTGAATAATCATTTTCTAGATTCGGTAGTATAATGGAACTTTAAGATAGCCTGATCAGTAGGATTAAACGGACTTTGACCTAAGGCTGATCATGGATATCATATGAGGGTTTTGCATATGTGACAAGGTCATTGGATGGTAGCTCGTCACAGGCTTACGTAATACGGTATATAATTGGGAGTTCAGTTTCAGGTTTATAGTGGTGTGACTCTGAAATTAGTGATCATATGATTGAGTTGTTCGGTACAGAATGATGATCATATGGAATCACGGGAGCCCGATTATATATGTCCAATCAGTCCCTCTACTAGCTCCACATAATTCCTTAACGTTTGGCAAATTGATTTGTGTATGCTATTGGCTAGTTTATTATGCATGGATGGTGATGACACAGGATTAGGATGGTAGACAAGATTCTCTCCGGTTGGATTCAGATTTTGTTTTGGATAATAGAGTACACAGTTATTCGAACTCCAAATAAAGTTGCCATGATTTTATTTGAGATTGGATTGGAGTTGTAGAAAATTATCCATGAGAACAAGAACATGAAATACAACCGTTTTGTGGAATTTGAAATTTGAATTTTGAAATTTGAAATTTGAATTTTGAAATTTGAAATTTGAATTTTGAATTTGAAATTTGAATTTGAAATTCGAATTTGAAATTTGAATTTGAAATTTAAATTTGAAATTTGAAATTTGAAATTTGAAATTTGAATTTGAAATTTGAATTTGAAATTTGAAATTCAAATTTTGAATCACAGTCCAAGTAGGATTCGAATTTGTTGTGGAAAATCCACAAGGTTTGAAATTCGAATTTGAGTTGGATTTGGAGAGGATAATCTTGTTAGAATCCTACTTGAATTTTGAATCCAAATCCCAACAAATAAGGGATGAAATTTTTGAGGATAATGCTCATGAAAATTTCGGATTTTGTGGATTAGATTCAAGGGTAAATTCAAGCTTGAATCCTAGTTGAATTTGGATTCTCTTCTTCCCTAAAAGTGGCCGAAATTTTGGAGCCTAAATCCAAGGAGAATTCGGTTATTTTTTGGATAAGGTTGAGATGAGATTTAGCTTGAAAATCCTAGTGGATTTTTGATTCTCCCTTATCCATAATGGCCGAAATTTTTTGGAGGATTTTCTCCTTGTGAATTTCGGATTTTTTGGTTGAAAAAGGGAGATAAGATTCTAGTTAAAATCTTGTTGAGATTTGGATTGGATCCATCCTAAGAAAACCGAATTTTTAGTGGAGATTATCCCTTGGAAAAATTCGGATTTTATGGGTTTGGATAAGGGAAAATATCTTTTCCTAATCCAATTCAAATTCAGAGATTCACCTCATGCAGGTCTATAAATAGAGGTCCTGCCACTCCAGTTCTCTCAGACCACAGACTCTCAGGTGAGCAGGCTTATTGTTGCACAGCTCATCGTGACAATAAAGTTCTTTAGAGATCTGGGTGGTCGGAAGAAGACTAGCAGTGCTAGCATACCGATCGAGGTTCAGAGTGCCCACACACTCAGCCATTCGGGAATTGGAGAATAGTAGAGAAGGCTAGTTGGTTGAAGCCTCCGGTCACTCTCCTCCTGTTCATTGGCATCCTTGAGGTATGAGTTTTAATTGTTGTTGATTTATTGTATATGGCATCATGAGATATTTAACGATCTAAAAATTTTTATTGTTCCGCTGCGCCACTCTGATACGTTTTTTCCGGTTTATTTTCCTACAGTTGGCTGTCAGTATGTTTCAGGGAGACGCTCGAGTGTTCTGGCAATATTGCGACCAGGAGATTTTATTGGGATTTAGTTGGGCTGAGTTCTGTCAGCGGTTGGCTGATCAGTTTCAACCTAGGGATCCAACACCTGCTCCTGCACCTCCAGAGAGACGAGAGGCTGATGCACCTGCGTACCCTGGATTCGATGAGGTCAGGGATTACATTCTCCAGACCGAGAGGATGGTCATGCTGTCTGGTGAGACAGTGATGTCTTACGCAGCACGGTTTGAGGAGACCATTCGGAGGAGATGTCCGTTGCCCAACCTCACGGAAGCAAACTGCTGTGAGCTATTTTGGAGAGGCTTATCCTTGGAGTTGAGACAGAGGGTAATCAAGCCGTTTCCTCCGACGCTTCAAGAGTTCGTGGTAACGATCAGGGCGATCGAGAGAGAGATTCTGATCGAGCACCTGACGCAGAGTCGACGAGAGACGCTGGGTCAAGATGAGATGTGTGCACGCATATTCGGGCCGAGAAGAATGATGAATGATCATGAGGCCGGACCATCTAGACCACGAGGAGGTGATGACTCAGGACAGGGAACATTACCTAGGGGTGGTGACGACTCAGATGATACCAATGACGATGAGGATCCAGAAGAATATCCTCTAGTCCCAGATGCGGGGAATGAGTGACCAGTAGATATGTATATATGTACATAAGTAGCTTAGAGAAAAGCCCTTTTGTATAGACTTGTGGCCATTTTGTACCTCAGGCCGATGTATATATGACTGGTGATGCCTATGTATGACATATAAATGTTTTGCTATGAATGAAATACCAAAATGATTATATGTTATACGATGATGTATTACAAGTGATCATGGAGTTCATGAACCTAACCGACCGGGAGAAGGTTGCATGTGCGTCTTTTGTGCTGAGAAAAGATGCTCGGTTTTGGTGGGACACCGTGCGAATGAGAAGAGACGTGTCTACCATGAGTTGGGCGGAATTTCTGGAAGAATTTAACAAGAAATATTACGACCCTACATCTCTGAGACAGCAACAGAAAGAATTCTCAGAGTTGACACAAGGGAACATGTCGGTAAGCGAAGTCTGCCGAAAGTTCGACCAGTTATCCCGTCTATGTCCCTACGTAGTCCCTACTGAGAGGGAAAAAATATAGAAAATGATCGGGATGTTCAGGCCAGAAATTGCTGCGTTAGTAGACACTGGACTAGTGCCACCTACTTCTGTAGCCGATTGTGTGAGTCGGGCCATCAGGGTTGAGTTTCATGTAGCCCGACAGAAAGAGGAAAGAGAGAAACACTGGGAGGCAAAAAAGAAGGAGAGGGCTTTGGCGAAGTCTACGCAAGTTGGTCAATCAAGCAAGCCTAGTCAGAATGCGAAACCAAGCCAGGGCAATAGTCAAGGATCCCAGCAAAATAAGAGAAAAGGGAATTTTTCTGGGAATCGTCAGGGCAATAATCGAAACCAGCAGCGGAGAACAGCTGGTAAAGCAGAGTCTAATGTGCAAAACTGCCCTACATGCGGGAAGAGACATTCTGGGCAATGCAGATTTGGGCCACTTGTGTTCTACGAATGTGGAAAGGAAGGCCATTACGCCAGGAACTGTCCAAATAGGCAGGGTGGACAAGGCACTTCCCAACAGCACCAGACACGCCCACAAGCTCATTCCCTTCAAGCCAGAGTGGAAGAGTCACCAGTGAGGCCGCAACGCCTGGAGCGTATGCAACGTGCTGATGCTCGTGTGATGGCCTACAGCAAGGAAGATGCAGAGGCAGGAACATCAAACGTGGTAACAGGTCAGCTTCCTGTTGCTAGTCATGTAGCCTCTGTACTATTCGATTCCGGTGCTATGCATTCATTTGTTTCCTATGCATTTGCTGACAAGAAAGGACTTCCTAAAGATAATATGGGAAGGGTATTTAACACAGCCTTACCTTCTGGGGAAGTATTGTTGTCCAGTTACTGGTTACCCTATGTACCAGTATATGTGGCAAATAGGGAACTATATGCTGAGTTGATCGTAATGGAGATCATGGATTACGATGTGATTTTAGGCATGGATTTCCTAGGGAAATACCAAGCTACGATCGACTGCCGAAATCGAAAAATAGTCTTCCAACCCGAGGAAGAAAAGAGTTTCGAGTATGTTGATACTTCTCGAAGACCCGGGAAGATGATGATCAGCTTGCTGAGAGCAAGCAAGCTGATAGCCAGTGGTTGCATGGGATATCTGGCATATGTGGTGGATACTACAGAGGAACAGAAGCTTCAAGCTGAAGATGTTCCTGTGGTTAATGAGTTTCTTGACGTATTTCCAGAAGAGTTACCAGGGATACCGCCAGAGAGAGAAATCTCGTTTGAAATTGAGTTGATGCCTGGAACAGCACCTATTTCCAAAGCACCATACCGCATGGCTCCAGTGGAGTTAAAGGAGCTGCAGGTACAATTGAAGGAGCTTTTGGATAAGGGATTCATCAGGCCGAGTTTTTCTCCATGGGGTGCACCTGTGTTATTCGTCAAGAAAAAGGATGGAACATTCCGACTGTGCATTGATTACCGGGAGTTGAATAAGGTTACGATCAAAAATAGGTATCCGTTACCTAGAATTGATGACCTATTCGACCAGTTAAAAGGCGCAGCGGTATTTTCCAAGATCGACTTACGGTCAGGATATCACCAGCTGAGAATCAAAGAGAGTGATATTCCTAAGACGGCGTTTAGGACTCGTTATGGTCACTACGAGTTTCTTGTGATGCCATTCGGATTGACAAATGCGCCAGCAGCGTTCATGGATTTAATGAACAGAATTTTTAAAGAATATCTGGATAAGTTTGTCATTGTATTCATTGATGACATTCTTATATACTCGAAGACTCATGAGGAGCACAAGAAGCATATGAGGATAGTGATGAATACAATACGGAAGCATCAACTGTATGCCAAATTCTCAAAATGTGAATTTTGGCTGGACAGAGTACATTTCCTCGGACATGTTGTATCCCAGGAAGGTATTGCAGTAGATCCGACAAAGGTAGAGGCAATTAACAAGTGGCCTACACCCAAAAGTGTGACAGAAATACGCAGTTTCTTCGGATTGGCTAGTTATTATCGGCGATTTGTAGAGGGATTCGCGCGACTAGTTGCACCTCTTACCGCTCTTACACGCAAGGAAAGGAAGTATAAGTGGACTACGGAATGCGAAAGAAGCTTCCAGGAGTTAAAGAGACGGCTGACAAGCGCACCAATCCTTACACTTCCCACTGAAGGGGAGAAGTTCGTGATCTACAGTGATGCATCGAAAATAGGATTGGGAGCAGTCCTGATACAAGGTGGCAAGGTGATTGCCCATGCTTCCCGTCAGTTAAAGGAGCATGAAAGGAATTACCCTACGCATGACCTTGAACTTGCTGCAGTAGTGTTCGCACTTAAAATTTGGCGACACTATCTCTATGGAGCTCAATGTCAGATTTTCACTGATCACCAAAGCTTGAAGTATTTCTTCACGCAAAAAGAGCTCAATATGCGACAGAGACGATGGTTGGAATTGGTGAAGGATTATGATTGTGAAATCCTCTACGATCCAGGAAAGGCCAACCGTGTAGCGGATGCTTTAAGTAGAAAGTCTACCATATCACACCAGCTACCAATAAACAGGCTTCCGAAGCCATTGCAGCAAGAGATAAATTCTTTGAACTTGGAGTTGATATCTGGAAGATTAGCTACACTCCAAGTGGAATCATCGCTGTTTGAGGAAATAAAGGAAGCTCAGAGGCGAGATCCAGCAATGGCAAGTGCTCAAGAAGGAATTTCCAAGGATGGAATAATCCTTTATCAAGGAAGGATAAATGTTCCAGCTGATAAGGAACTAAGAAGACGGATCATGTCAGAAGCTCATGAGACACCCTATTCGGTTCATCCCGGAGCGAGCAAGATGTATCAGGACTTGAAGTTACAGTTCTGGTGGAAAGGGATGAAGAACGATATAGCGAAATTCGTGAGCAGATGCATGACCTGTCAGAAAATCAAAGCAGAACATAAACATCCAGCAGGAAGATTGGAACCATTGGAGATTCCTGAATGGAAATGGGAACATATTACGATGGATTTTGTAGTGGGACTCCCAAAAACCCGAGAAGGTTATGACGCCATTTGGGTTATTGTGGACAGACTGACCAAGACGGCATGGTTCATAGTCGTCAAGATGACTTCTTCGCTGGAAAAGTTTGCTCAGCTGTACATAACTCATGTCGTCAGACTACATGGAGTACCGAAATCCATTGTATCAGATCGAGATGCACGATTCACTTCGAATTTCTGGAAGTGTGTGCAAGAGGCCATGGGTACTGAATTGAGACTCAGTACGGCTTTTCATCCGCAAACAGACGGGTAGTCAGAGCGGACAATTCAGACGTTAGAGGACATGCTTCGAGCTTGCGTTATGGATTTTGCGGGAAATTGGAACGAGAAGTTACCATTGATTGAATTCTCGTACAATAATAGTTACCAAGCTTCGATAGGCATGGCACCTTACGAGGCTTTGTATGGATGGAAGTGCAGATCACCATTATACTGGTACGATTTGCGAGAAAAGCAGTTGCATAAGACGGACTTCATAAAAGAGACTTCCGATGCAGTTGCTAGAATTCAGCGTCAAATGAAAATTGCGCAAAGCCAGCAAAAGAGTTATGCGAACAAAAGGCGGAGATCCTTAGAGTTTGACGAAGGAGACTTCGTGTTTCTCAAGGTATCGCCTATGAAGGGGATTATGCGTTTCGGTAAGAAGGGGAAACTGAGTCCAAGATACATTGGACCTTATGAAATTATCGAACGCATTGGAAAGGTCGCTTACAGATTAGCGCTACCTCCAGAATTGTCGGCAGTGCACAATGTATTTCATGTGTCGATGCTGAGAAAATATATACCAGATCCGTCCCATGTATTGAAGCGTGAGCCTATTCAAATTCACGAGGATTTGACATATGAGGAACAGCCTATTCAAGTACTAGCTCGTGAAGAGAAAGTACTGAGGAATAAGGTAATCCCACTAGTGAAGATTTTGTGGAAAAATCACAACATTGAAGAAGCTACGTGGGAACGAGAAGACGAGATGAGGAGTTTATACCCCCATTTGTTCTAATTTTCGAGGACGAAAATTTTATAAGGAGGGGTGAATGTGACAACCGGGAAATTCAGGCAATTCTCGGACGAAAATGTACAATTGTATGTATATAACAATTTGTACTATTTAAAGAGTGAAATAAATGTATTTATATTGTTCAGAATATATGAAAATGTTCTAACAATATTGACGAGTAAGAATTCAGTGTTGGAAAAATTCACTGAGTTGAAACGGGTGAAACGGTGCTAAAATCGGCATTGAAAGCCCTAACCGGAGCAATAAAAGACGGTAAACTTCCGGGATTGATTTTGATCAAACGGAAGCAGATTAAATTGATCCGACTGCACAGGAGACCTCAAGAACACGCCGGGACGATTTCAGGAAAATTTCGGCTCGAACCGGCATCGATCAAAAAGTAGTCGAATTAATGTGAATAGTGAAAGTCAAAGTCAACTTTCACTTTAGTATTTATGACATCATAATTCAAGATTAATAAATTAAAGAATTATGGTGGTTGGTAGAATGAATGGCCATGATTCATTTAGCTTTTGATCTAAAGGCCAAGATTTGGCCAAAAATTTCCATTTTTAATTTTTGAAAATTATGGAAAGTAATGGCTTGAAAGGTGCCTAAATCCCATTGGCTAATGACCAAATTAATTGGTCTTTTAGTGGCATAAGTCGGCCACTTTTGGAGTGAAAGGCCGAAACCATTTTCATGCAAAACCAAAGAACAAAATTTTTCTAAGTTTTCTTCCATGGCATGTACGTGAGCCACCCAAGGGAAACCAAGTTTTCTCTTCAACATTTCTTCACAAAAAGTGTGTCAAGACACTCCTAGAAGACAAAGGAAGCATTAGACCAAGGTAACTTCCCTTGCACCTCAATTTTTCATGGTTTTTCCTCAAGAAATCCGTGGGTGAATAATGATTGGAAGATGGAAAAATTTTGGTTGTTTTTCATGGATTTGATGTTGGGTTTTGTTAAGGATGAAATAAGGAAGAAAACCATGCAAATTCATTAAAGAAAAACCAAATTTTGGTTGGTTTTTCAAGAGGAAATCCGTGGGTTACCTTAGGTAACCAATGAGAAAAGTGTGTGGTTAATTGGTAATATGCTTTCTAAGTTTAATTTGGTGAAGAACAAAGCTTGTATTTCATTGTGGAAAGTTGAAAAAATTTTTTTGGTATGAATTGTATAAAGTGGCCGTGAGTTTACAATGGGTTTGGAAGAAAAATTTTCATTGGTTTATGTGGTATTTGGTTGATTGAAATCATGCAATTTAATGTGTAAATGGTGGCAATGTGATTGAAAGAATGAAAACAAAAATGTGTGCATGTTTTCAATTCAATGGCCGTGGGTTTTAAGTGTTTAAAAAACCCTAAGAATTTGGTTGAAAAGTACAAGGAAATGGGCTTGAAAATGTGTTGAAAAATGTGACATTTGAATGGCCTAAAATGTGGTGAAAGTTTGACAAAATTTGGTTCGGTTTGGTTGTGAAAACCGAAACCAAATTAAGGGTAAAATTGTGAAAAAAATTTTGTAATGTGGGTGATAATGTAAAATTGGAAATTTGTTGGTTTTTATGTAAAAGTTTGGAAAACTTTTACATAAAATAGGCTTGTGGTATAGTACGTGGCAGGTACATACGGTTCGAGGCGTACCTAACGCCGGAAGCCTTAAAATTACGCCGAAATGCTGCCGAAATTTCAAAAAACGGCATTCGGGGTAAAATAGGAATTTAAAATAAAAGTTAGGGCCGGGACGGAAACCCGAGTCCCTAACGGAAAAAGTGAATAAGGGAAATTTAAGGGGTGGGTAGTGAATAGTAACCCGTCCCCTTAAAAATGAAAAACGCGTGTGAGATTGAAAAACCGACCCCGAGGGGGGGGGCGTTTTTGGAAATGAAATAAAGGTCCGAGTCGGGAATGGAAAACCCGAGCCTCGGAGACCTAGGTCGGGAAAGTCTAGATGAACGTTTTAAATACTAGTGAAACGTCCATTTGAGACTCCGAAACGATAGAAAATCGCTAAACCGACGTGAGGGTCAGAATAGTGCTTCCCAAGGGCCGGGAAAGCAAAAAGTGGAAATAAAATAGAAACGAACCCGGTAATGATTAGAAAAGAATCAGAAAAGTTCCTGAGAGCCAAAAATGCAGTCTGGATCAATAAAATTCCGTCAGGGGCAAAACTGTAATTTTGCCAAAATATTGGGGTAAAATCGTAATTTTACAAAAGTTGGGGAAAATGGTGAAAATAATAAATAAAACCTAAAAAGTTATAAATAGGTTTTATTTAAGCTTTTTAATGAAAAATAAAAGCTATAAATGGGAAAGAAATTAACAGACATAGTTTTGTCTGTAGGATCCCAAAATCGGCCTACAAGGAAGGCGATTCAAGATCCAAGAGAGAGAAAGAGAACAGTCTGATAAGGTAAGTTCAGACATTTACCTGTCTACAACATATAGCAATATTGTGCTAACTTTAATGTACTAACTATAAGTTAGGTACATATGTGCTACGGGCACTATAATAGAATAGAGAGAGAGACGTAATGTGCTACGGGCACTATTGAGGATGGACACATTGTTAATTGTGCTTCGGGCACTAGAGCGAGGTTAATGAAACTCACTCACCTAAAATTAAAATGTGAACCATTCCTAACCACGGGACAATGTGAAGTCACCGGGTTAGAATGTTAAAGAGTCGGTAATGAAACCACTTTCTGGCGTACCAGCCTTCCGTACAGGAAGGTACTATTTTTGCCTTCGGGGCTATGAGACTAAGGCTGTGGAGGTCAGCACTGATGTACCGCTCCCAGTCATGTAAAATTTTGCCTTCGGGGCTATGAGATAAGGCTGTGGAGGTCAGCACTAATGTACCGCTCCCAGTCATGCGCACTTAAATGGTACTGCCAACCTGAGCTCAAAACCAGAACGTAAATAAAGATAATGACCTAAAACTGAAACTGTGCCATAATTGAGCATAAGACAGTTTAGTGAGAGCACTAACATCGCGGTAGATGTACTAATGTGATACAGTGGTGTGGTCAACCTTACTATTCACGTAGAATAGTACTATTCATAGAAATTTTATTTCTTGCATGTTTGAACTTACTGAGCCTGTAGCTCACCATTTTTGCTAATGTTGCAGGTAAGCGACCAGCTCAGTAGCTTGTTTGACTGGATGGCGTACGGGATGACGCGTGTCAAATGGGATAACTGGGCGAGGGATATGGTACTGCCAGAGTCTTGCCGCTGAGCGTTAAAGTGAAGGGAAAAAAAGGAGAAACAGTTCTTTTGTAATTATATATATATTTTACAAAAGTACTGTATTATTTATATTATTTTGTACTTATCAACAAAGTAAATAGTGGAAAAGATTTCATATGATGTTTAAAGAAAAAAAAAATTTTCCCCAAAAACGACACGATTTTTAAAGAGAGTGAGATAAGCCGGCGACCCACGAGAGTACAATCTATCGCAGTTAGCGATAAGCTCAACTGTAATAGTATTGTATGATCTCTACGAGGGGCGGGCCGCCACAATTCTGGTGGAAAGGGATGAAGAAGGACATTGCTAAGTTTGTAAGTAGATGCATGACGTGCCAAAAGGTTAACGCTGAACATCGTCATTCAGGCAAAAAATTAGAGCCATTGGAGATTCTCTAATGGAAATGGGAACATATCACCATGGATTTTGTGGTAGGATTACTGAAGACCCGAGAAGGTTATGATGCCATTTGGATTATTATCGACAGATTGACAAAGACGATAAGGTTCATTGCTGTGAAAATGATCTTTTTGTTAGAAAAGTTAGTGAACTTGTATGTGAACCATATAGTCAGGTTACATAGAGTTCCTAAATCCATTGTGTCAGATCATGATCCACGATTCACTTCGAATTTCTGGACATGTGTGCAAGAAGTCATGGGAACGGAAGTGCGTCTAAGCACAGTATTTCATTTGCAGACAGACGGGAAATCTGAGCGAACAATTCAAACACTGGAAGACATGCTTCGTGCGTGTATAATGGATTTCCCGGGAAGCCGAAACAAGAAACTTCGATTGGTAGAGTTTTTGTACAATAACAGCTACCAAGCCTCGATAGGTATGGCACCCTATGAAGCTTTATATGGAAGGAAGTGTAGATCACTGATTCATTAGTATGATTTATAAGAAAAACGACTGCATAAGACAGACTTTGTACAAGAAACAGTGGATGCAGATACAAAAATACAGCAACGGATGAAAATAGCCCGGAGCCGATAGAAGAGCTATGTAGACAAAAGACGAAGATCCCTAGAGTTCGACGAAGGGGATTTCGTATTTCTAAGAGTCTCGCCTATGAAAGGAATAATGCGGTTCGGAAAGAAAAGGAAATTGAGTCCAAGATATATTGGACCATACGAGATTATCGAACGCATTGGTAAAGTTGCTTATAGGTTGGCGTTGCCTCCAGAAATGTCGGCAATACATAATGTGTTTCACATGTCAATGCTGTAGAAGAATATATCGGATCTGTCCCATGTGTTGAAACATTAATCGATCCAAATCCAAGAAGATCTGACTTACGAGGAGAGGCTTGTTCAAATTCTGGCATGAGAAGAGAAAGTTTTGAGGAACAAAATGATCCCATTAGTCAAAGTGCTGTAGAAAAATCACAACATTGAAGAGGCTACACGGGAACGAGAAGACAAAATTAGGAATTTATACCCCCACTTATTTAAAATTTTCGAGGACGAAAATTTTATAAGGAGGGGTGAATATGATAACTGAGAATTTTAGATTCTCAGAGTAGATTAAAATTATATGTATGTATCAATTTTAATGAATAAAATATTAAAAAGTTGTGTTTTAATACTGTTGTGAATACTGTAAAAATGTTCCGGTAGTGTTAAAGTGAGTGAGTTCGGAGATGAAAAATCTTACCGAATAGAATCGGGTGAGACAGTTTGAAAACGAAATCAAAAACCCTAGGGAGTGCACTGAAATGCACTAAAAATATAAAAATTTACGGTAGAGAATTTCGACCAAATGGAAGCAAAATAAAACAAACCGATCGCACCGTAGGTACCCGGAACCCGCCTACGCGATTTTGATAAAGTTCCGTTCGGTTTGACTTTCGGTCAAAATTTGATCACGAATTAATTTGTGAATTAATCCCTTAATATTATAAGATGACATCACATTTATGATGTCATGAATGTAATTTTTGGAAAGCTTGGAAAGTAATATAAGGTAGGTGTATGGCTAGGATTTGTTATCTTTTTGATCAATGGCCATGATCTAGCCAAAATAACATTGAAAAAAAAAAAATTAAAATGGGCAAAAAAATGGCACTCGGCCACATGGAAAGGAGGGAGCCAAAATTTTTTAATTTTGGCTCAAAAATATTGCATTTTAGTCCTTGAACAATTAGAAAATTATTGGGAAAATATTTGCTAAGAGGTACCTTGCTTTTGCCTATAAATAGGGTTCAAAATTCATTAGAAAAATTAGGGAAAAGTGGCCAAACTTTTACCAATTTTTTGCAGCAAAAATCCATGCCCCTTAAGTGCATTCCAACCCAAAAATTTCCAAAATTTCCTACCAAAATTAGCTTCTAATTCTAGCCAAGTTTACAAGGTACAAGGTCATAAGGTTAGCTTCTAATTTGAAGCATTTTTCATGCTTTTTCTTGCAAAAATCTGTGGCACTATTGGTGTAGAAAACATTGGAAAAAATTGATGTTTTGTTGGGGCTATTGACTGGTTTGGTATTTTAGAATTTGAAACATGAATTAGGTTTAAGAAACAAGCAAAATTTTATGTTTGATTGCTATAAAATCCGTGGCTAATAAGTGTGAGGAAAATGATGAAATTTGGTGATTTGTTTGAATGATTATGTGAGTTTGGTATTATGTTTATTCAAGTATGAATTGGAACAATGAAACAAGAAATGTTGATGCAATTTTCATACTAGAAACCGTGGCTAATAGGCTAAATGGAAAATTTTTGGTATCAATCAATGATGAGAAATGTTGATAAAACCCAATAAAAAATTTTCTATGTGAATTAGCATGAAAAATCCGTGGCTAATGTTAGAGATGGAATGAAATTTTGTGAGGTTTTTAGTGTTGAAATGTACATTAAAAAACCTAAAAGTGATATGTAATAATTGATTATGGTGATGAAAAATATTTGGTGATGATTAACTTGAGAAACTAAGTTGATAAGTGGAAAAAAAAATTGATGATTGGTGTTGAATTGTGAATGTTGATTAATGTGGAAATTTTTATACAAAGTTTGGTAATTTTGTATAAAATAGGCCTCTAGTATAGTACGTGGCAGGTATAAAGGTTCTGAGGCGTACCTAATGCTGGGGAAACCTAAAAATACAAGTGGAAATGCTGCCGAAATTTTTAAAACGGCATAAGGGCATTTCAGGAAACGAAGGGTAAGAATATTAGACTCGGAAAGGAAACCGAGACTCCTTGGTGGGTTAGGATTGAAAATGGAAAATAAACCCAAGGGAAATAGTAAACCGACTCTTAATGACTAAAATGCCTAAAACGGGAAAAAAAATTCATGATAGGGGTATTTTAGGAAATGAGGGGGAAAGATTTGATCGGGATAGAAAACCCGATCCCCTTGGGGACCGAGGGCCGGGGACGGGATGAAAAATGTTTTAGAAGTAGTGAAATGCCCATTTGAGACTCCGAAACGCTAGAAAAAACAAGAAATGACCCTAGGTGACGGATGAATAGTAATCGAGGGTTGAAAAATGGATAATTGAGATTCTGTAGCAATTTAAGCTGTAAAATGATACATAAGCGTAGAGAATATTATTTTAAGATATTTGGGCTTAGAAAATTCAGGAAAAATGATAAGATGGAATAGTTACGGTCCCGAGACCCGATAGGGGCAAAATGGTCATTTTGACCAAAAATTTTTGAAAGGTTCGGAAAGGACCGTAAAGGATCTAGAATGACTTAAATAAAATTCTAGAACCCAAAATAAAGATTTTAGAGTTAAAATCTAGAGTCTAAATAGTACACGAGCGTGTACAGTGAAACATGGCCGTGTAGAATGAAACCAAGAGGTACACGGTCAGGGACACGGGCGTGTTGCAGACCATGTACCATATAAAGAATTGAAATGTTTAGTAAAATGTATCACAAGATGAATATAATTAAAGTGATAATTAATAAAAGGTATTAACAGACAATATTATGTCTGTAGGGACCCAAACTAGAGCTAAAACTACGGAGGAGTTCCGGAAGTGGACATTATCGCAGTGGTGGTAAGTTCAAGCATTTTCATGTCTGTAACATGAAATACTGTGATATTGTGTTTAGTACTAGTTGTACGTCGTTTGTTAAGTCCTATGGAACTTGGGGATTAGTTAGTATAACAAATCCCACATAATAAGAAGAAGAGAATAAATAAGACCTACGGGCAATAGAGGTTAATGACCTTGAGATGACGATTAATATCACTTGGTCAAGACTAAAATTGAAAGATGGTAATAAAACCACCTAAGGCGTATCGCCCCTTCAACGTTGTAGTGGAGGTTTTATAGGTCCTTCGGGGATACAATAATCGCTACGAGCAATAAGGGCTAGAGAGGAAGAAGGTCTAGGGTCACTCTTTAGGCCCTCACAGTCGGCACGCTATAAATTATCGGTACAGCCATCAAGTGCTCGAAACCAGAGTATAAATAAAGCTAATAAAGAATAAAGTGATGAAAGCCATGACAGAGCATAATTGAGCATAACCGACACTAGCACTAAGTGTAGTGGACTCGGTTAGGGTAACATGAATAGTAATCGTTAGGGTAACAGTTACTATTCACCGGTCAAATGTCAAAGTTAATATTCATTACGTTAATAGTACTATTCATAGGAAATTAGATTTGGATGTTTTTGAATCTATGTGATTCTTATTAAGTATGTTTGAACTTACTGAGCCTGTTAGCTCATCAGTTTGTTCATATTGCAGGTAAGAAACCTGTTCAATAAACTACATGGATGACAATAGGATGTGTACGTGTCAATGGGATAGGGAATTCACCGTGGATTTGGTCCTGCCATAAGTTTTCCATTGGGCATTGAGAGTTAGTGAATCGAAGAGAATGTGTTTTGAAAAATACAGTATAAATATATTGTATGTTGTACATTATGTTGTACTCAAAAAGACATCTAAAAGCTAATATTGTATTTTACAAGGCTTTCATACTTGGTTTTCTTTTAAGGAAAGTGTGTATTTAAAAGAAAAAACAATTTATAGGCGAAATTTGAGTCCTGTAAAATAAGAGTTAAGAGAAAAAGAGTTTTAAATGACGATCCAGATTTGGCACCTGGGCTGTCTTGGCTGACAATAGAGTCGGTTCATGACAGTTTTAGCGTGGTTGGTTTCGTGGGTGCCACACTCACTTTTCTCATAAGTACGTGATTTCTCTTAAAATAGATTTTCTTCTTCTTTCAATTTTTCTGTATCATGAAAATTCTTTTAGATACATATTAATCTCTCTCTTTTATTAGAGAGATAAAGAGATATTTCAATTTTAATTTTAATTTTTAAATTAATAAAATATTCTACTACCGCATTTAGTGAGATTTTACCATTTTCCTTTTTCAAAAAGAGGAAACATTATCCCTCCATTATCCCCCTTTTTTTTTTTTAATTTAATCAAACATTAGAGATGAGGCAACCGTTACCTCCTCCTCCTCATTTGCATTATATATATATATAAATAATTGTGCATGTGTGTATGCGTGGAGGAACGTTTCCCCCACACATTCTCCTTTTTTTTTTTTTTTTCAAATAATATATATATATATGTAAAGATTGTGTTTATCTGGGCGAGGAAACCGTTTCTTCCGCCTTTCCTCCTTTCTTTTTTAAATATTATTTTAACTAGACAAACATAAGGGATATGAAAGTGGAATTAAAATATCTCTCTTAAAAAAAATAATTACATTCATTCATATTAATTAAAACAAATTTAAATTAATTTTAATATTAATTAATCAAATTCATTAATATGTGCATTTAAAATTCTCAATTTTAAATCAATATTCATAACCTAATATGATATATATATAGTTCACATTAATCTTGTGAAACTATGGACATTATAATTTTAAGCTTCAATAATTTTTGACAATTAATTAACACCTTAATTAATATGTTAAAATTATTTATTCCAAATTACTCTTCTATAAATTTGGAATTATACTCTTAAAATTATAAAACAATTATGTTCATGAAATTTATGTAGTCCGTTGATTTAGCCACTACATATGAATTAATCCTCCATAAACTGCTCATAATTAAAGCTAGGAATTTTCCATTAATCACTTTAATTATTGTCACGTCCCAAAACAGGAGACAGCAACAGGTGTCACTTTCCAAAAAGCCGGGATAGTGACGGATATTAAATTTTAAAAGAATAAGAGAAAGAAAAGCTCAGATTCCTAAGTCTGTCAGTTTTTATATCTTACCCTTTACCGATTCTTTAAACGTATTTATAAATTATGCTTGAATATTTTAAATTAATTAATATTTGTATTTCTGTTTTTATCGCAATATCAGGTGGTGAGATACCCATATCCCACAGATGCATACTTAGATAAAATAAAATAACTGAAATTGTAAAAGTAAAGTTTAGAATTTACAGTCCCGGAATGCTCTTATACATACATTGTCCTAAAGTACAGATCACTACTTCAAGTCTTTTGATCTTGACGTCCACGGTCGGTTCCACGTCACCTGTATCTTCTAATCAGCTTTCTCTCCTGGGGGTTTACCAGTTTTAAAACAGTGAACGAAAGGCCCAGTAGGATATTCTTTAAAAAAATATTTCAACATTTTAATTTAACCATCATACTAAGTATGTCAATGCAATACCGAATCATAAACGTGGAATCGGGATTATGCAAATTGTGTCCCTATATACATCTAGTTCGTGTACGATCCGTATGAGCCTCCCTCACCATGCCGAAGCATAATGAGTGATCCTCGATCGAGATGTGCATTCTTCGCATGTGTGTGCTGGCTCCCAGTATACTTTAACACCAAATCTAACTTTCAACATTTCACGTGAACATATGATTCACATACTAAAAATATACCACATTGTTTTTCAAAAAAATCCGTAACCGGATATTTTTCCTTTAATTTTCAAAATCATGATATTTTCTAAATCACGTAAATTTCAAAGTTTTATAAACACACTTTCTTCAAATGATATTTGGCCAAATCATTAAAACAAAATTGGCTGCCAAGAAAGGGTAAGATATCCTACCTCGTCAGCAATTTGGCCTACGATCAATTTCTCGCACGAATTCCAAGATAGTCTTTCTTTCTGAATTCGATCTACGAGTACCTAAAACAAGAAACACAGATAATTTAATTATCTGTTCAGGAATTCCGTAATCGAATTACGGTAAACTCAACTAATTAGTATACCATTGAATTTTTAAAATTTAGAATGGTACTTTATTTTAACACCGTAATTTTAAAATATCAATTTTAACACAAATATCCAAAATATATATATGTATATTTTTAAAAATTTCGGCATGACCTGCCCTAAAAATAGGCTTCCCCAAAAGCTCCAAAATGCTCAACATGCAGAAAAACTTTCCAATTCCCAAAACAATTCAAATACCAATTTCAAATCAATTTAAATTTAAAATCTAAAAATCATTATTTTTTGGGTTAGGATCGAAAATGCAAAACCAACACAAGGGGAATAGTAAACCGACCCTTAATGACTAAAAATGCCTAAAACAGAAAAAAAAAAATCATGTTAGGGGTATTTTAGGAAACGAGGGTAAATTAAGTCGGGATAGGAAACCCATGCCCCTCGGGAACCAAGACTAGGGGACGGGAATGAAAAATGCTTCAAGAGTAGTGAAATGCCCGTTTGAAGCTCCGAAATGCTAGAAAAACGAGAAACGACCCTAGGTGATGGATGAATAGTAATCGAGGGTCGAAAAATAGATAATTGAGTTTCTGTAACAAATTAAGCTGTAAAATGATGCAAAAGTCAAGGGAATATTATTTTAAATATCTGGGCTTAGAAAATTTGAGTAAAATGATTAAATGGAATAGTTACGGCCTCGAGACTCGTTGGGGGTAAAATGGTCATTTTGACCAAAAATTTCCGAAAGGCTCGGAAAGGACCGTAAAGGACCTAAAATGACTTAAATAAAATTTTAGGAACCAAAATTGTCATATTCAAGAAATTTCACTATTTCTAGAAATTTTGTAAAACCTGAGTACTCAATGATTTTTATGTGTAAAGTTGTAAAATAGATGATTTAATATTATTTCGTATGGGATGAAATGTTCTAACTGTCCCGACAAGAGAGTGTTCGGGGACGTAAAATTTTATCGAACCGAAATCAGAGAAAATAAGCCTTTTCAGCTTCAAAAATTTTAAGAATATATAGTAAGCCACTAAAAGACAAAATACTTGCGAGATGAAATTTTAGGCAAACCGGAGTTAAATAAGGAAAACTGATCGCACAGACAGCCTCAGGAACTCGTCTATGTGATTTCGATGCAAAGCTTTTCGGTTTGACTTTTGGTCAAAAGTTTGAGCTAGAATTAATGAGGGGAGTCAAAGATTGGATGTGAATCTTTGAAAGGATGTAAGGATACATTCCAATCCAAGCACTGGGGTTTAAAGTCAAGAAAATTCAATGGTTAGGATTCAAAGTCAACAAGGAAAGTCAAAGGAAGTTTAAGTAAAATTTCAAGAGGTTCTAGGGCACTTAGGTGGCGGATTTTGAGGCCAAAATCAGAAAAAAAAATCTGTCAAACTTTGATTAATTATAAAATAGCCTCTAAAGTGTGGAGAAATTACACAAAAAGTTTACAAAAAGGTCCGTAAATCAATTGCAACTTAGTCCCTCCTTTTTGGCTGATTATATACACGGTTTTGGGCACTTAGAAACCAGAAAAAAATCTGGTTTTCAGCCTCATTGCAGCCGTGCACCTCCCCCATTGAAAGCATAAAAATTTCTTCAAGTTTGGCGCAAGAAAGTGTGAAAAATTCATCCCAAAGTTCAAGTAATCAAGTAAGCAAGGTAAACTTCTATTTTGGCATGATTTCTTCTTGTTTTCCATGGTAAAATTCCATGTAATATGGGCTGCTTTGGAGTGGGAAAAATTAGTTTTTGTTTAAGGGATTTATGCTTGAAAGTGTGCTAATGGTGAGTGATTAAAACAAGTGTGGAATCATGAGCATGAAAATCAAGTTGTGTATGTGTTTTCTCACTAAAAACCGTTGGTTGTTCATGGTGTATGAAGTTCAAATTTTGATGTTGTTTTGCTTGGTTTTTGGTGTTGAAAAATATGTGGAAATGAAATGAAAGAAATGGATGAAATGAAATTGAAAATCACTAATTTTGGTGCTTGTTTTTCAATTGAAACCGTGGGTGGTATTAGGGGGAAAATGAGATTTTGTGTTGATGAATATGTGTGATAAATGTGATTTTGATTTTGTGCAGAAAACAAGAAAAAGAAATGGAAATGAAAATAAAATTTTGAGGTTGATTTTCCAAGGAAAATCCGTGGCTCTCTAAGGGGTTAATGTATGAAATTTTGATGAGTTATGCTAGGGTTTTATGATGTAATGTGAATGTGTTGATGTGAAAAATAAATAAGGGAAAAATGGAGCCAT
The DNA here is from genome assembly GCA_035233585.1 of Antiaris toxicaria. NCBI lineage: Eukaryota > Viridiplantae > Streptophyta > Magnoliopsida > Rosales > Moraceae > Antiaris > Antiaris toxicaria. Next base: position 79,534,165 of record CP141156.1, read on the forward strand.
GAAACAAAAATTGTGTTCAATTTTTTTAGGAAAAACCGTGTGTAGGTTTAATGAAAATGAGAAAGTTTTATAAAGCTATGTGAATATGTAAATGGTGTATAAAACCGGGCCTAAAAATGTGAAAGAACGGGTTGAAATCCCGTTAGAAATAGTTGAGTTTTTATGGAAAATTTTACGTAAAAAGTTTGTAACTTTTACGTAAAATTAGGTTTGTGATATAGTACTTGGCAGGGTAGAATAGGATAGATGATTTCGAGGTGTTTCCTAAACGCCGGGAACCTAGAATTTCAGCAGAAGTACTACCGAAATTTTCAGAATGCTTAAAGGGCAATTTGGTAAATAAGGGGTAAAAATAGGGTCGGGAACCGGAAACCCGAGCCCCCTCGAGAACCTAGGCTCGAGAAAAGGATGAGGGACGATTTCATAACTAGTGAATTGTCCATTTGAGGTTCCGAAAGGCTAGAAAAATGAGAAACAACCCCGAGGGTCCGAATAGTACCACCCGAGGGTTGGGTGAATAGTAATCCGAGCGTTTTGGTGAGAAACATCGTAAAAGCTCAATGAGGCCTAAGAAAGATTGTTTTATGATTTTTGGGATTAGAAAATTCAATTAAAATGTTAAAACAGAAATTTCACGGTCTGAGGTCCTGTCAAGGGCAAAATGGTCATTTTGACCAAAATTTTCCAAATTGCTAGAAAAAGGCCGTAAAAGCCTCAGAGTGATTTTATTAAATTCCTAAAAGATAAAATAGAGCCGTAAGCCAGAGAAACAAGGGAAAACTCCGCTAGGGACGAAATGGTCATTTTGCCAAAAGTTAGGGGTAAAATGGTCATTTTGTCAAAAAGTTCAGAAAAGTGACATTTAGGCCCGGAATAGTATTCTAAGTAGTAAAATAATTACAGAATTGAAAATATGAATCCCAAAACGTGTAGTTAGGGGAAATCCATATCAGAAATTTTATATTATTATAATATTTTAAATATGAATTGAGTAGTAAAATAACCGTGATTTATTTCGGTTATAGGGAATCAACGAAAAGGTGATAAAAGGAAGTCGATTTACTCAGGAAAAGAATCACTAGCAAAATAGCTGTAAGTTCAGACATGTAAATGTATATTCAGGTGCTATATGCACACTAATGTGGAACAATAAATAACCACAACTAAAGAACAAGATGTAAAGATTTCCAGACCTAGGAGGAAGTAATAATGCCACCGGTCAAGAACCATAAGAAAGTCAGTAATAAAACCAGTATTGGCGTACCGACCTCCCACACAGGTGGAGGTTCTATATGTTCAGTTATGATATGGCTTCCACACCAATGGTGGTACCTCGCGGGTATGGAAGTCCATTATTATGTAGACTGTAGAGGATTGGCCAATGGGTCGCTCCCCAGAGTCCTTCTCAGTTAGGCGCGCACTACAATACGACCAATCTAGGGGCCCAATATTAGAGTTAAAGCAAGATAAAGACATAAGACTTAAGATTTATTATAATTGAGCGTCATATGTACTAACAGTATATGTGTAGCAGCTTAGGTCAATGCCAGCATGAATAGTATTGGTGAAAGTCAACATTACTATTCATAGTGAAAGGTCAAAGTTACTATTTATGTGAATAGTATTTTTTATGATTTTATGTTTTATGTTCCAGTTTATATGTTTGAACTTACTGAGCTTGTCGCTCATAAGTTTATTCATATTGTAGGTAAGAAGCCTATACATTAGTAGCTGATGGATGGACGAGGGGTGGGACCTACATCTGCCAACAGGGCTGGGCGAGGGGATGGTCCTACTGATGTTTTTCGCTGAGCAGACTTTGAAAGGCATTTTGAATATTTGTAACATGATGTAAATTAAGTGTGACAGAATATGATATGTTTTACAGTATGTATTTTATGATGGGTTACGACTTTATAGTTTTAAGATTAGTTACAGTTTTTTAAAAAAAAATCCCAATTTTTCCCAAGTTAAAAATTTAAGTTTTTAAAATTACGATCAGTAAACAACAAAGAGAAGTTATAAGTAAGTTGCCGGTGACCCAATGAGGTGACAGTCTATCATAGTGGACTTCAGAGCTTTACTATGCTAGTACTGTTAGCCTCCATGAAGGGCGGGCTGCCACAGTTAGTATCAGAGCAGTTAACCATGTCCCTCAAGGCCTGATGCACATCCCGTTCGTCGATCCAAGTAAGTTAAGTTTATTTTTATGAATAGTAACATGTTTATTTATGTGACGCCCCATGCCCTAGGCGGCCCGGACCATCACTGTAAAACTATTGTTTCTTTACTTTTACTTATACTTTCTTGTAATTGAATATTGCTTACTTAAACTATCTTTAATAGGTTACCCTAATTTTAGAAGAAATTTTCTTTTAAAACGTACGTATTTACTATTCATGTACATGTACTATTAAAAGCGGAATTTGAAATATAATAAATTTAATCTTGCAAACATACTTATACTGTTGATTTTATGGAATAGTATTTTTGAATAGTATCAATCAGCTACTATTCAAAAATACTATTCAACTATTACTATTCAAAAATATTGTGTAACCATTACTATTCAAAAATACTATTTAACGGTTACTATTTAAAAGTACCATTTACTGGTCCTGTACTGTTATTGTTCAAAATACTATTTACTTAAACTGTGCAGAAGTTAAACTCGTATGGTGTCCATAACCTCGCCTCACATCCGCCTCCGCCGCCGTCATTGCCCATCTTGGCTTATGCCATAGGACGTTTACCTACAGTATGAACGCGCTCCATGAGCTTTACGCCTAGTAAGTACAACATGTTAATCGCAAAACTTGTTTAAACATAATACATACTTGAAAACGCATAAGCATGCAAGATAGTTACATATACCACTTAGCATATATCATATCATCACATATCATGTCGTAGCATACAAACTTTACATACCATATGCATACAGATTACTTCATGCAAATGCATGTATCTTACTGTAGCTGAAAGCATAGCAAACTGATGCTGACAGTGAACTATGTATGATCCGGTTATGTTCATTTATGCTTTAGTACTCTTTTCTTTCTCTTGTCTATTTAAGGCCCATGTGTCAGTACCGTGTGTGTGCAGACCAACGATAACGCCCGAGGTCAACTAATGCCGAAGAGCCATCAACTGATGCTCAACTTTTGGCCTTAACTTTCTTTAACTGGAAACCCCTTCGACTAAAGGAGCCGGTACGACACACCTATTTATTTCCATCTTGTTTAACTGTTCTAGCCATACGCTTCTCTAAGCTATCCCCAATCCTACGCGATAGGGATCTATGGCTTCTAACTTGTTCTTTCATCAATCTATGCGATTGTGAAACTATATGCTCTTACGTATGCTGTGCAACATCGTGTGCATGTAAGGCATACTTAACATACTGTAAAACCATCATTTTATTCATGCTGTAGGCGGAATTGTAGTTACCTAATTGCAAGCACTTGTATTCGCGCCTTTAGAAATTTGTAGGTTACTACCTGTCATCAATAACGTCTCTCGTTCACATCTTCTCTAAGTCACCAATACTGTTAGTGACTAAAGTAGATAATTACTCGATACCGATTGTCGTCGGCACTACTTACTCTCTATCTCAAGAGTTAACTTATTCGTATGTAATTAATTAATTTATAGTCCCATAAATTAACTACCACGTCCTTAGGCTACTTTTGCCTATACTTATCTTTCATGTGGTACTGGGGTCCCTCAGTACCCTATTGGCCTATTTGGGAATTTGGTGTCTAATTTCCATCACGTTTGATTAACTGTCTTCTTGACAGTTAAATCAATGTTCCTCACAATATTGCTCTAAACACGGTGCTTGACTGATTTACCGATCAGTCAACTGACTGGTTACCTCACGTTTTGGCAACTAAGTAGCCTATCGGGCTACTATGTGTAGGCTTGGTATAGTAACCGTTCGGGTTACTTTGCTTGTTTGGGTGTGGTAGCCTACCGGGCTACCTTGCATTATGGTGTAGTAGCCGACTAGGCTACCTCTACCATATCTTACTAAAAACGTCCCTTGTTCTTTGTGAAATTCCTTTGAAAACTTTGTTCAAATCTAGAAATTCTTACAAAAGGATTTTTCATTTTGAAAGGGGTATGGTGTCCCCACATTTTTTGAAAGCAAAGTGTTTGAAATGGTTTGAAAGGGGTATGGTGTCCCCACATTTTGAAAATGAGTCTCACCTCACCCCGTTGGAGGATGAGGGTGTTTTTGTTGAAATCATTTCTAAGTCATTTAAAGGGAACACATTGTAAATGTGCTAAAAAATGTGGTGTTGGACCACTTTTGAAAATAATATGAAACTTGTTCGAAATGACTTTGTTTGAGAAATCGGCATTCATGGAACTTTTCGTCCTCGACGAAATGAACAATTCTGGTGTTCATTTCGGAGCCTAATTCTAACTCTAACAGCTCCTAAATTCATCAAATCCGTGGCCTTTGTGTCCAGTTTTTATAAAAGTTCCAGTTTTACACACTTTTGAAAACAGGTCTGTTTGGGGCTCAAAACGGCCGAATTTTTGAAACCCACATAAGTCATTTTCAAGGTTTCGTCGAGATCTAAAACTTTCATGTTTTGACCAAAGTCTGGTTCAGCCTTTAAAATGGTCATTTTAATAAAAATCTAAGACTGTTCACTTGGTCTGGATTTGTTACTCCCAGTTTTGGACACCGAACCAAAACTAGCCGAAAAGCCTATAATAGGTTCATTTTTGGCCAATGGCTATTTGATGGAAAAACGACCGTATCAAAATTTCCTTAAAACTTCATGTTTTACCAAATCCCAGATTCAGATCCTAAGTGGGTCAAACTAGCCAAAATCCATGGCTGATCCTGGGGATAGATTTTGTGTCCAGCCACCCACTACCCACTCATGCACACACATATCTCAAACCACTTGTAAACTAAAGTAAATATAACCACAATCACAAAAACTTTAAAAACTAAAAGCTAAGGGCTCAAATAACTTATTAAAACCCATGTGCATAACCAAATACACATAAATCTCCTTTGATCAAAAACTTAAAAACAACTAACCACAAAAGATGGGGGTTTTTCGGTTTATACCTTAGAGTGCTTTGATCCAAGCACAACAGGGCCAAGGGTGGTTGTCAAGCCACCATGGAAAACAAAGGGGGTTGAGGGGTCACTTGTGCTAGAATGAGAACACAAGGAAAACAAAATGTTTCTCTTAATATCAAGCCAAGATGAAAAACTAAACCATAGAAAAATTTCGGTTCTAGGGTCTTACCGAAACTACCTTAGAAGAGTGCACCTCTAGCAACTTGTGTGGCCAAGATTTGTGTGAACGTTATGTGAAAATATGGGTGGTTTAGGGGCTGAAGAGGGGTCGGATTTTCTGAAGAGAAAGGGGAGAGAAAGCTGTATTTTTCTTGAGAGTTTTTGTGAGCAAATGGGAAAAGTGAGATCTAAGGGTGATTGCACCCTTTTATAGGCAACTCTAAGCAACTTTGCTTAACTCTAAGCCCTTTTAATTAAGCCACAATTTAGCTCAATTGGGGGACAAAAATCTGTGCTGCAGCCCTTGAAATTTTGGAGCGATGATGGAGGGTGAAAGGGAGCAAGTTTGCATTAAATGGTCATGGTCCTCTTGTCTTTAAAACCCCATTTTTTTAATCTAAAAACTCCAACACATCCCTTGATTTAAGGGATCACTTTCAGCTGGTTTTGCAGCTGGTTTTGCATCTGTTTTCCTAACCAAAGGGGGCATGGTTTGGTTGGGGTAAAGGTCCAACCGAATCGGTTCTGTGCAGTCTAGTTTTCTACTGCGTTTTTCAGCCCTTTCTCGGCTGTGTTCTAATTTTCATCCAAAAATTAGATTTTCTGAATCCGATTTTTGTACTGATGATTTATAATTGTTTTATACTGTTTAAGAGCCCATTCTATACCAAATCACTATTCATTTCCTATACTGCAGTTGTGTCTACACTGTGTTGTCCTTTTACACGCAAACCGAGGCGTTCCTAGGTGAAATTTCAGACACAGTCTCTCTTGACTAATTCGGACATTTTGATTTCAATTTTATCAATCATATGTCTGTCTGAGGTCGTCTGGACCAATTTTCGGGATCTGTGTGGTCCCATCTCGAAAAACGTGTCAGGTGCCTGTTTGACTAATTTAGGCGTCCTGAGTCTAGATATATCAATTTTAAGTCAAACTAAAGCCGTCTTGGCCAATAACTTGACACTGCATCTTGCACTATTTATTATTTACTATTCACTATTCACTATTCATGGTTCGCTGTTCTTTGTTCTAGCTGACTAGTCCGAGTGTTCTGACTCCGATTTTGTCAGTCTCCGGGTGAGAAGAGGTCATCCGGACCATTTTCTCGATACTGTACCCTACTAGGGAGATCCTCGTTGTTGTGCTTAGACGTTTGGTCCAAGTATTTCAGTGATCTACTCACCAGTTTTGTGTCAGGAAATGGTCATCCGAACCAGTTTCATGACACTGCGTATCTCAACACTTATACACATAAAGGGTAGACCGGGTTCTCTATCGGTTACCCCTTTTCACTGTATGAATAGTAATAAACAGTACTGCACCTGTTTAGAACTGGAATTTATGCTACATTTATCAACTTTATTACTCATTTCATAGTAATTAGGTTTCACGCATTACAAGAGTCTTCAAATTGGCTCTCTGCTTAGTACACGCCTTCTACAATTGTTCTAACATGGGTGTGTATGGCTTGAGCACGGGCGTGTACTAGCCGGGCTTTCTCAATACGACCGTGTCTTGGACCATGCTCACTTTACTCGAGTGGTACACAGCCACTTACATAGCCGTGTACCTGACCATATAAAACTACACGGCCATGTTAACTCACACGGCCTCTCTCATAAAATAATCTGATCAGTACATGGTTTCTTACACGACTGTGTACCTGACCGTGTTCGATGTATTTGGACTACAAACGCATCAAATTATTCCTTAGCTTCTCATTGAATAATTTGTTGAGTTACAGGGACAGGGTGGTCTTTACAATTTACGTTAAGTAAACCGTATGCAGGAATTAAAGGATGAGACCACCCTATAGCAGACAGCCTCCATACAGAGCCAGGGGTCCTCCTAGGGTATGGACCAGACCTATAATTAGGTCATCCACACCCCAACAACAGATGGTACAATCTCCAGCACCGGCCAACCGCGCTATTCCACGAGCAGAGGCACCGGCGACCACCAGAGCACCAAACCCTCCACCAGCACCCAATCCACCCCCAGTAGTAGTTGACATCCCAATAGTTGGTGGACAAGATCACATAGGCTTGAGGGTATCTGCCAGGGCTACTCAGGCATTTAGAGCTTGTCAGCCCCCTATCTTTGATGGTGGGTGCCAATCCCCAGTAGTACAGGACTGGTTACACACGGTAGAGATCATATGCCGATCCTGTGATATTGACCGAGATTACTGGGTCATTCTCACTGTCAGCACATTCCCGGTGATGCCCGAATATATTAGGAGTTCTTTGATCAAGAGGCATTGTTGAGACTGAACTGGGCCAACTTCTGTTTGGTCATGAGGTAGCAATTTGATCGACGGAGCCCAGAGCACTCTCCAGTTCCTCCTGCTAGAGAAGAAAGTACGCCGCTACCGGCCTTACCCCGAATAACAGATGTTAGGGACTATCTACAGAGGATTGAGAGATTTTAGATGACACCTGGGGACACAGTGCTGACATATGCAGTGCGGTTTGAAGAAAGTGTGGTTAAAAAGTGCCCACTCCCAAACTTTTCTGATGACGATTTTCGTGAGATGTTTTGGAAAGGACTTACCCCAGAGTTGAAGCGAAAAGTGAGCGTCCTCTATTCCATTCCTAGGCTAGAGTTTGTCGCTAGCGCCATTAGAATTGAGAGAGCGCAGCTAAGAGAATGCATGGAAAAGCATCAATGGGAGCAAGATCACGAAGAAAGGGTACTGACCTGTTTGTATGGACCCCCACCGAGGGCAAATGATCATGAAGCCTGTCCGTCGCTGTAAGGACCGCCCTGATCATGTACTTTAATTTTCATTTAACGAGAAATTGAAGAATAATTTGATGCCAATTGGTGCAAATTTAAGTTAGACAATCAGATACACACCCGTGTTGAAGGTCATGTAATGAACAGAGAGCCGTGATAAAGACTCTAAAAAATATATAAAACGTAATTACTATACAATGAGTAATTAAGTTGGAAAATATAGTATATTTCCCATTGAATAGACTAAATAGATACGGTACTGTTAAAGTACTATTTATGCAGTGAAAGGGGTGATCTACAGTGAACCTGGTCCATCCTATTATGTGTATAAATGAATAAGACATGCAGTATCAGGAAACTGGTTCGGATGACCATTTCTTGACATAAGACTGGTGAATAGATCACCAGAATGCTCGGATCAAACATTTGAGCATAATAGTGAGAGATAGCCCTAGCAAGGGTATGATATTGAGAAAATGGTCGGGATAACCTCTGCTCACCAAGAGACTGACAAAATCGGAGTCAGAGCACTCAGACTAGTCAGTTAAGTAGAAAATGGTGAATAATTAATAGTGAGAAATGTAGTGTCAAGTTATTGGCCAAGACGGTCTTAATTTGACCTAAAACTGATACATGAGCGTTTAGTAGACTCGATCTGGTTGATTGAGCACAAAACGAGAATTTTAGTTTGAGAGATACGCAGTATCAGGATGAGAGCCAAGATGACCTTTACCCGCCCCGAAACTGATATATTTGGGTTCAGAATGCCCAAATCAGTCAATCGGGTACCTGACACGTTTTTCGACATAGGGTTACACAAATTCTGAAAACTGGTCTAGATGACCTCCGATGGATGTAAAATTGATAAAAATGAAATCAGCACATCCAAATTAGTCAAAAGAGACTGTGTCTGAAATTTCACCCAAGAATGCCTCAGTTTACGTGTGAAAGGACAATACAGTGTGCACACAACCACAGTATAGGATATGAACAGTAATTTAGACTGATAATGGGCTCTTGGACAATATAAAACAACTAGGAATTTACAGTATAAAAAATTGGATTCAAAAAACTAATATTTGGGTGAAAATTGGAACACTACCGAGAAAGGACCGAACACCGCAGTATAAAATTAGACTGCGATGAGAAGCCAAAACAGATAAATTTTGGCCTTAAAATTTCATGCCTGCTAGCTGCAAAAGCAGCTGTAATTAGCTGCACACATAGCCCAAAAGGTGGCCATTAAAAAATTACCCTAGCCATAACACACTTGAATAAAATATTCAAGGGTTTTCAAAAGCTTGGTCAACAATTTTTATTTATTCTTCTCCCATTTGATGCAGCAGCCCACGCCCCTTTTGGACTGAAAATGGGCAGCAATTTGTCCCATGATTTGGTTAATTTGGTGGATAATTAATTATGATTAAGTCTAAGTAAACTTGATCAATTTTGCCTATAAAAGGCACCCTCCACACAAGTGAATTGCTTTCCTTTTTTTTGGCTCACAAAACACATTTCATTCTTCCTTTCTTCTAAGCTACAGCCGACCCCGTTTAAGCCCCCAAACCTTCACATTTTCAAGCCTTAAATCACACCAAAATCTTACCAAAAACCAAACCTCACAAGCTTATATTAGGAGGATTTGAATCCAAGTCGTTCTAAGGCACCCAGGGTAAGTTTTCGAAATCTAATCCTTGAAGTTTTCAGTTTCTGTTTTGGGTTGATTTTTAAGAGAAATTTTTAGTATTGTGTCTAGCAAAAACCAACCTCATTTCCCTTGGTTTCCCATAGCCACTTGGTTCATCAAGTCTTGGTTCAAAAACATGCTTGGTTCGAAGCACAAAGGTAAAAACCGAAACCTTCCCCTTTCGGTGATTTAGTGATCTTAAGTTTTTGATCAAAGCCATTTATGTATATTTGTTTATACAAATGGTTTGTAATAATTTATTTTGAGCCCTTAAGTTTCCATTTTTAAGTTAATATGGTTGTGGTTGTGTTTACAAATTTTTACGAATGGCTATGGTATGTGTGATGTTACGAACGAGTAGGAACGTGGCTAGACATAAATCTGTCCCTAGGAAAGGCCATAGATTTTGGCTATTTTGACCTACTTAGGGTCCAAATTTGGGATTTGGTAAAACATAGTTTTTTAAGGAAATTTTGATACGGTCATTTTTACATGAAATAGGCCTTGGCCAAAAACAAACCTAAGATAGGTTTTTAGAGTATTTTTCACTCCGTGTCCAAAACTGTGAACAAACTGGGAACAAAATTTGAACCCAGAAATAGGCATGGGTTTTAGTAAAAACGGACCCCTTAGATTCTGAACCGAACTTCAGGCTCAACATGAAAGTTGTAGATCTCGTCGAGATCTTGAAAACAACCTATGCAGGTTTTAAAAGTTTGGCTGTTTCAGTCCTTAAACAGAGTTGTTTTTACAGAAACGTAAAACTGAAAATTTTTGAAAAAAAACTAGGCACAAGCCCACGGGTTTAATGGAATTAGGAGCTATTACATTTGGATTTAGGCTCCAAGGTGAACACAAGATTTCTTCATCTTGTCGAGGACGAAAACTTTCATGTTCGCCAAAATCATAAACAAAGTCGTTTCGATCAAGCTTCAAAATGGTTTTCAAAAATGGTTCAAAAACCACCTTTAAAATGTAACTTTAAAAATATGATTTATACTCTTCAAAATAAAATGTGTTTTAACACTTTAAAAATACAAACATGGTTTTATAAAAACGTCCCCCACCTTCCAATGGGGTGATAAGGGGAGGGTTTCAAAAATAAAGAATTTTCCCCAATAACTTTTAAGTCAACCTACACTTTTTTCAAAGAAAAACAGTGTGTGTAGCCCGGTAGGCTACCATACCAAACAAGCCTTAGTAGGCCTGTAGGCTACTACCCCAAATGAGCCATAGTGGCCCGGTAGGCCATTACACCAAACAAGGAATAGTAGCCTGGTAGGCTACCATACCCCAACAAACAAAGTAACCTGATCGGTTACTACACCTGTTTACGCATAGTAACTAGGTAGACTACTTAGTTACCAACATGCGAGGTAACCGGTCAGTTGATTGATTGGTAAATTAGTCAAGGACCGCATTTTGAACAACACTGTGAGGGACGATGATTAATCTGTCAAGTGGACGATTGATCATGCATGATACGAATTAGACACCAAATCCCCATAGTAGGCCAATATGGTACCAATGGGCCTCGGTACCACATAGAAACACAAGTAATAGTCACTCGTAGTAGTAGTGACTCTACGGAGATGCTGATAAGAAACGTTATTGATGACAGGTGGTCACCTGTAAATTGTTAAAGGCGTGAGTATGCATTTTTGCTTGCAAATTTAGGTAAGTACAACTCCACCTATGGCATGAACGAAAACGCATTTAAATGATTTTTTTTACAGTATGTTAAAATATGTATGCCATACACACGTTGTTGCACTACATGTTTAAGAGCATCTAGTTTCACAATCAAGTAGATTGATAAAAAAGCAAGTTAGATGCCATACGTCCCTACCATGTAGGATTTGGGATAGCTTAGAGAAGCATATGGCTTGAAAAGATAAACAAGATGGAAATTAGTAAGCGTGTCATACCGACCTTTTCAAATGAAGAGGTTTTAAGTTAAAGTAGAAAATTGAGCATCCGTTGATGGCTCTTCGGCTATTTACCACAGGCGTTATCGATGGTCTATGCATGCACGGTACTAACACATGGGCCCTAAATAGACAAGAAAAGAAAAAAGAAGTTTGAAGCATAAATGTGCATAACCAGATCATGCATTAGTTATTGTTTACCATGCTTCTAGATGCACTCAGTACACAATGTTTCCGTGATGTACATTTTATGTGAAGTTTTATAATCATTGATCTAATATGTGATATGTGATATGTTAAAGTGGTATATGTGATATATGACTGCTTATAAGTTTTTATGTACTATGTTTAAACATGTTTTACGATAAACATGTTGTACTTATTGGGCGTAAAGCTTACATAGTGTGTTCATGCTGTAGGTAGGCGTCCTACAGCTTAAACCCCAATAGGTGATGGTGGCGGCGGAGCAGATGTGAGGGCAAGGTTATAGAGACACCGCGAGTTTATCTTCCATAAAATTGAGTATCAATATTTTGAATAGTAATGGTTAAATAGTTTTTGAATAGTAATTGTCAGACAGTATTTTTGAATAGTAATCGTTAAATGGTATTTTTGAATGGTAATCATAAACCGTATTTTTAAATAGTAATCAGTATACGTACGTATACAGTAAATATGTACATGTAAAATAAAAAATATCCCTAATTTTATGATATCTAGTTAAGTATAAATTGCTAGAAAGTATAAGAAAAGCAAGCAAGTCAGTTTTTAGTAATGGTCCGGGCCACTGAGGGCACGGGGTGCCACAGTTGGCATCAGAGCAGTTTCTTGCCACCCTACCTCACATCGTCGTATGCCTGCCTCATCTGTCCAAGTAAGTTAGCTTTTATTTTTAAATATTAGTATATAAGTTGACGTTTAAGTTATAGTAGAAGGATGGATGCACTAGTTGACCTCTGACAAGTGCAAGAGGACCTAGAAGCGAGTATAGCCTTCGCTGCCATGCGACCACACATATACGACGGCAGCAATCCATATGAACTCCCTTATTGGATTCATCATATGGAGACAATCTTTGAAGGGTGCCATATTCCACCTTATCTACAGGTGGTAGTGGCCAGTAACTGATTACGAGGACCAGTAATGACATGGTGAAACGATCGACGTAGGATCAGGAATCCAGCGATGCAGTGGAATGAGTTCTGCCAAGATTTTCGCAACTCTGATGGTCCAGCTAAGGATGTAGATATTTGGGAGGATATGCATGAGTAATGATACCAGATCCCCTCTGACATTTGGGATCTTTACGAGGAAGAGACCATGGCACATTATTGTCACAGATTTCTAGATGCCATGTTACCTCATGTCACTCAGGATAGACATTTTTCGGATATAGCTGACCTGCTATGGGGAGAGGTACCAGCGTATGTGAGGAACCTCGTTCCCTACCCTCCACCGCATGAAGACTTGAGGTGCCTGATTCAAGACATAGTGGACGTGAGAGGGTAGCACTTAACCCTGACCTAGCAAACGCAGCACCTCAATTGACCGACGAAGGATTCATGGCTGAACCGTAACCAGCAGTACCCAAAGACCATGGGGACCTGATGGAGGACCCCAAACCAGCCCTTCTGTCTCCCGGACACCATATGGATGAAGACGGTGATGAGGCTCTCCCCGATGCCTAAACTAACGATGAGGAGGATGAGATCCCCGATCATTTTAGTGACAACGAGTGGGTAAAAATGTATGAGCCCCAAGTCATCATCGCCAGTGATGATGAAGTTGATTTTCCTTAGGGAGACAAGGATGAAGACCCCGAGGAGTTTTCCCTGAGTGAAAGTGAGAATGAGGAAATGTCCGACGCAGAGTCAAGATTGTCCTCTGAGTAGTAGTAACCCTTTTTATGGAAATTTTTGTTATGTAATTATGTAGAGGGAAACAGTAGCTTTCCCCATCTGACTCAAATTAATGTACTTAATGGGATCGTATTTTGGGAAGTGTGTGTCACTCCCACCAAATTTAAAATATATATATGTTTTATGAGATGTTTATGAAAAGTAGTATCATTTTGCCCTGAGGGCCTAAATATGTTTTTGGTACGAGTATGATCAAGTATGGTAAAGAGTACAGGACGATTCCTGACACTCAGACGATGTCCCAATACGACGCGATAGTTGTATTGAATATCATGAGAATAAGAAAAGAAAGGAAAGATATAATATGTATATTTATATCTATGATGCTTAAAATGAAGTTGTTTAGTAAGAAAGAAAATGATATGTAAATACGAATCCTAAGTACAAAATTTGAGAAGTTTATGTTCTCTTTTCCCATTATATGATAGGGATACATAGGTGACAATGGGAAAAATAAGAGCCCAAACAAACCAAGCTACACGAGACGACGAGCTACTGGCATGTCTCGCAACGATGCAGAAAATGATGGTAAATCAACAACGGGAGCTTAATTAACTCAGAGTACAAATGAACTGACAACAACAAGCACCATGGAGGTACCAGTCCAAGCTGCACCAGCAGCCCCCGATGCTCCCAGAAAGCAAGCGGCCCCACCAGCCCAAGCGATGCCAATACCACTGGCTGTGGTTGCTCCTGCAGCAGCCAATGTTGTTGTACCAGCCCATAGAGAGGGCGACTTATACTAGCGATTTAGGCGCATGAAGGTGCCTGAATTTGAAGGGACTACGAACCCTATTGAAGCCGACGATTGGCTGACTGATGTTCAAGTCATTCTAGACCTCGTGGCACTGACCGAAGGAGCAAAAGTTATATGCACATCCCTAGCCCTACGGAAAGGAGCACGCCAGTGGTGGAAGACTATGGCTATTAGAAGGAACATCAATGAAATAAATTGGGCAGACTTCATCACCGAGTTCAGAGAAATGTACTTCAATGACAAAGCTTCAGTAGTCCAGCAGGATGAATTTAACAATTTGTGCCAAGGAGGCATGATGATCATGGAGGTCGTAAGAAAATTCAAACAGCTAGCCCGACTTTGCCCCGACCTAATGCCGACTGAGACGAAAAAGGTCAGGAGGATGCTAAAAATGTTTCGAATGGATATAGCCATCCAAGTCTGCAGCAGCAGCCATGGGCCAACAACCATGGCTGAATGTGTCAGTAGAGCCATTCGGGCTGAGTATTGGCTAGCCCAAGACAAAGAGAGGAGGGCATAGATCTTCAAGGCAAAGAGAGAATAGAAGAACCAACCGAAGCTGACCAAGGGCGGATAGCACTCTAAATTTTAGCACAGAGGGCAGAGTACGGGAAATAACCAACACAACGGGTCATCCAACAACAACAATAAAAGGAAAGAGAATCCAGGCAATCAAGGCCAGCAAAAAAACTTTCCTCAGAAGAAAAATAACCGAGGAGGAAACAGAAATCAACACCCGCCTTGTCCAAAATATGGAAGGAACCATCTGGGAGAATGTCGCCAGGGCACCAGTGGCTGTTACATATGTGGCAAGGAGGGCCACTTCGCTAAACACTGTCGCTCGAACCTATAAAATCAGTAAGGCCAAGCCCGCCCTACTAGCGGATAGCTGCACACCACCCAGGGAAGGATTAAAAGCCCAACGATCAACCAAGGTAGATTGGAAGCTCCAGAGCCATAGGGGAGGATTTATGCCTTTACTTGCGAGGATACAGAGGCTGGAACCTCGATCGTGGTGGGAGGTCAGCTTTCTGTTGCCAACTCCACTGCATTGGTTTTGTTTGATTCCGGTGCTGCGCATTCTTTTGCATCATCAGAATTTGCTAGGAGGTTAGGTAAGAACTTAAATAAGATGAACCAGGCTTTTTGAATTGCCCTTCCCTTCGGGGAAGTTTTGTTGTCTAGCTATTGGATACGTCATATGCCAATAGTTAGCAGCAGGCACGAGCTGAGCGTAGACCTAATCGTCATCGAGATGTGCGACTACGACGTGATTGTAGGAATGGATTTCCTTGCCAAGCACCATGCCATTATAGACTATCAGAGACGTGAGGTGACCTTCCACCCAAGCGGATACAAAAAAATTATCTACAAGGGCTTATCGTTAAAGCAGCCAAAGACGATGATATCGACAATGAAGGCTCACCATCTACTATCTAGTGGATGCACTGGTTTTTTCGCACATATAATGGATACGACCCAGGAAGCGGAAACCAGACCAGAAAACATACTAGTAGTAAAGGAGTTCATGGAAGTATTCCCCGAAGATCTTTCAGGACTTCCACCAGAGCGGGAGATATCATTCAAGATCGAACTGTTACCAAGATTGGCACCCGAATCCAAGGCCCCTTACAGAATGGCCCCGGCAGAATTAAAGGAGCTTCAAACTCAGTTAAAGGAACTGATGGACAATGGTTTCATTCGACAGAGTTGCTAACCATGGGGAGCATCGGTCTTATTTGTAAAGAAGAAAGACAGAACGTTGCAAATGTGCATAGACTATCGGGGGCTGAACAAGATCATGATCAAGAACAAGTATCCATTGCTGCGGATCGATGATTTGTTCAACCAGCTACGAGGCACTGTCGTATTTTCCAAGATCGACCTACATTTCGGGTACCACTAATTATGGATCTGAGATGCAGACATCCCCAAGACGGCATTTTAAACACGATATGGACATTACGAGTTCCTCTTTATGTCGTTCGAGCTGACAAATGCACCTGCCGCTTTCATGGACTTGGTGAACCGAGTATTCAAGGAGTTCCTGGATAAGTTTGTCATTACGTTTATCAATGACATACTTGTATATTCTAAGACAAAGGAAGAGCATGCGGAGCATTTGAGAGCCGTCCTACTCAAGCTTAAGGAGCATCAACTGTATGCCAAATTCTCCAAGTGTGAATTTTGGTTAGAGAAGGTTCATTTTCTCGGTCACGTGGTCTCCCTTGAGGGAGTGTCCATGGACCCAGCAAAGGTAGAAGCAGTTAGCAATTGGCCGACTCCGAAGAACGTAACAGAAATCCATAGCTTCTTAGGTTTAGCGGGATACTACCGACGCTTTGTGGAAGGATTCTCGAAGCTAGTCGCACCACTCACGATGCTAACTAAGAAGGAAAAGAAGTACAAGTGGTCAGATAAGTGCAAAAAGAGCATTCAGGAGCTAAAAAGCTGACTCACGAGCGCTCCAATCCTGACCATACCAGATACTGAACAAGGGAATTTTGTAATTTACAGCGATGCATCCAAGACTGGACTAGGAGAGCTATGTTAATGCAAGGTGGTAGAGTAGTCGCATACTCCTTGCAATAACTCAAGAACCGCGAAAGAAACTACCCGACGCACGACCTGGAGCTTGCAGCGGTGGTCTTTGCGCTCAAAATATGGAGGCATTACCTATATGGCATCAAGTGTGAGATCTACACGGATCACCAGAGCCTCAAATACATTTTCACGCAGAAGGAGCTTAATATGAGGCAACGAAGATGGCTGGAGCTGGTGAAGGATTATGACTGCAAAATCCTATATCACCCAGGAAAAGCCAATAAGGTGGCTGACGCGCTGAGCAGAATGCACTCTTCGATGCTTATGACCATCCAGGCCCTACCAGAAGCACTGCAAAAGGAGCTACGGAGCAGCGAGATTGAGATATTAACAGGGAGGTTGTCCGAAATGACCCTCTAGTCAATGCTCATAAAGGAAATCAAGACAGGCCAGGACCTCGATTCATCCCTATACAAGCTCAAAAGGGAGGCAATGGAGGACCAAAATTTAGAGTTTTAAGTCTCTAAGGACGACATACTCTATTTCAGAGATAGAGTGTATGTTCCAAAGGATGAAGAACTCAAGAAGCGGATCCTATCAGAAGCTCATGATACACCGTACTCGATACATCCAGGAGTGAATAAGATGTACCAGGGCTTGAAAGGAAGTTTTTGGTGGCTAAACATGGAGAATGACATCGTCAAGTTCGTAGCAAGGTACCTCACCTGCCAGAAAATTAAAGCAGAACATCAGTGATTGGGAGGGGAACTGCAGAAGATCGAGCTACCAGAGTGGAAATGGGAGTAAATTACCATGGATTTCATGGTCAGATTGCCCAGGGCCTCAAGCAGGAACGATGCCATCTGGGTAATTATGGATCGACTAACGAAGTCAGCTCGATTTTTAGCCATGAAGTTGAGCTACTCGGTAAAGAGGTTAGCAGAAATATATGTTGGTTAGGTAGTAAGACTACACGGAGTACCCAAATCGATCATCTTAGATCGCGATGGACACTTCACTTCAAGGTTTTGGTAGAGCGTTCAAGCTGTAATGGGAACCAAATTGAAGTTTAGCACCACTTTTCATCCTCAGACTGACGGTCAGTCTGAGAGGACTATACAAATGTTTAAAGATATGTTGAGAGCGTGTGTCTTAGATTTCAAGGGGAATTGGGATCAGAAGCTGTCATTGATAGAGTTCCCGTACAATAATAGCTATCATTCCTCGATTACGATGGCTTCGTACGAGGCACTTTATGGAAGAAGATGCCGATCTTCGGTTCACTGGCACGGGACTAGAGAAAAATAGCTTACTAGCACTGACTTCGTTAAGGATACAACAAAAAATGTGAAGCTTATATGAGAGAGACTGGATACAGTGCATAGCCGCCAGAAGAGTTACACGGATAGACGACGAAGACCTCTTAAGTTTCAAGAAGGAGAATCTGTTTTCCTCAAGGTGGCACCCATGAAAGGAGTAATGCCCTTTGGGAAGAAAGGAAAGCTGAATCCTAGATACATAGGACCCTTTGAGATCCTCGAAAGAGTCAGGAAGGTAGCCTACCGATTAGCGCTTCCTCCCAAACTAGCTTTTATACATAATGTTTTCCATGTCTCGATGTTGAAGAAGTACGTGCTAGATAGTTCCCACATACTAAGCCAAGAGCCAGTTGAAGTACATGCAAATCTAACCTATGAAGAAAGACCCGTGCAGATTTTAGCCAGGGAAAATAAGGTTCTTAGGAATAAAGTGATTCCGCTTGTTAAAATATTATGACAGAACCATAACCTTGAAGAAGCTACATGGGAATGGGAAGAAGATATGAAAAGAGACTTCGCGGATTTATTCTAATTTTTGAGGACGAAAATTTTTGTAAGAGGGGTAGATTGTAAGGACCGCCTTGATCATGTACCTTACTTTTCATTTAATGAGAAATTGAAGAATAATTTGATGCCAATTGGTGCAAATTTAAGTTAGATGATCAGATATATGCCCGTGTTGAAGGCCGTGTAATGAACAGAGAGCCATGATAAAGACTATAAAAAATGTATAAAACCTAATTACTATACAATGAGTAATTAAGTAAGAAAATATAGTATATTTCCCATTGAATAGACTAAACAGATACGGTACTGTTTAAGTACTATTCATGTAGTAAAAGGGGTGACCGACAGTGAACCCGGTCCACCCTATTATGTGTATAAATGAATGAGACATGTAGTGTCAGGAAACTGGTCTGGACGACCATTTCTTGACACAAGACTGGTGAATAGATCACCAGAACGCTCAGACCGAACATGTGAGCACAATAATGAGAGATAGCCCTAGTAAGGGTACGATGTCGAGAAAATGGTCCGGATGACCTCTACTTACCAAGAGACTACAAAATTGGAGTCAGAGCACTCAAACTAGTCAGTTAAGTAGAAAATGGTGAATAGTGAATAGTGAGAAACGCAGTGTCAAGTTATTGGCCAAGACGGCCTTAATTTGACCTAAAACTGATACATGAACGGTTAGTAGACTCGATCTGGTTGATTGAGCACAAAACGAGAATTTTAGTTTGAGAGATATGCAGTATCAGGATGAGGGTCAAGATGACCTTTACTCACCCCGAAACTGATATATTTGGGTTTAGAACGCCCAAATTAGTCAATCGGGCACCTGATATGTTTTTCGAGGTGGGGTCACACAGATTTTGAAAACTGGTCTAGATGACCTCCGATGGATGTAAAACTGATAAAAATGGAATCAGCACATCCAAATTAGTCAAGAGAGATTGTGTCTGAAATTTCACCCGGGAACGCCTTGGTTTGCGTGCAAAAGGACAACACAGTGTAAGCACAACCACAGTATAGGATGTAAATAGTAATTTAGACTAATAATGGGCTCTTGGATAATATAAAACAACTAGGAATTTACAGTGCAAAAAATCAGATTCAGAAAACCAATTTTTGGATGAAAATTGGAACACTGCCGAGAAAGGACCGAAAACTGCAGTATAAAATTAGACTGTGATGAGAAGCCAACACAGATAAATTTTGGCCTTAAAATTTCATGCCCGCTAGCTGCAAAAGCAGCTGTAATTAGCTGCACACATAGCCCAAAAGGTGGCCATTAAAAAATTACCCTAGCCATGACACACTTGAATAAAATATTCAAGGATTTTCAAAAGCTTGGTCAACAATTTTTCTTTCTTCTTCTCCCATTTAATGCAGCAGCCCACACCCCTTTTGGACTGAAAATGGGCAGCAATTTGTTCCATGGTTTGGTTAATTTGGTGGATAATTAATTAAGATTAAGTCTAAGTAAGCTTGATCAATTTTGCCTATAAAAGGCACCCTCCACACAAGTGAATTGCTTTCCTTTCTTTTCGCTCACAAAACACATTTCATTCTTTCTTTATTCTAAGCTGCAGCAGACCCCCTTTAAGCCCCCAAACCTTCACATTTTCAAGCCTTAAATCACACCAAAAGCTTACCAAAAACCAAACCTCACAAGCTTATATTAGGAGGATTCGAATCCAAGTCGTTCTAAGGCACCAAGGGTAAGTTTTTGAAATCTAATCCTTGAAGTTTTTAGTTTCTGTTTTGGGTTGACTTTTAAGTGAAATTTTTGGTACTGTGTCTAGCAAAAACCAACCTCATTTCCCTTGGTTTCCCACGGCCACTTGGTTCATCAAGCCTTGGTTCAAAAACGTGCTTGGTTCGAAGCACAAATGTAAAAACCGAAACCTTCCCCTTTTGGTGATTTAGTGATCTTAAGTTTCTGATCAAAGCCATTTATGTGTATTTGTTTATGCAAATGGTTTGTAATAATTTATTTGGAGCCCTTAAGTTTCCATTTTTAAGTTAACATGGTTGTGGTTGTGTTTACAAATTTTTACGAATGGCTATGGTATGTGTGATGTTACGAACGAGTAGGAACGTGGCTGGACATAAATCTGTCCCTAGGAAAGGCCACAGATTTTGGCTATTTTGACCCACTTAGGGTCCAAATTTGGGATTTGTAAATATATTTTTTTAACGAAATTTCGATACGGTCATTTTTGCATCAAATAGGCCTCGGCCAAAAACGAACCTAAAATAGGTTTTCAGAGTGTTTTTCACTCGGTGTCCAAAACTGTGAACAAACTGGGAACAAAATTTGAACCCAAAATTAGGCACGGGTTTTAGTTAAAACGGACCCCTTAGAGTCCGAACTGGACTTCAGGCTCAACATGAAAGTCATAGATCTCGTCGAGACCTTGAAAACAACCTACACGAATTTTAAAAATTTGGCCGTTTCAGTTCTCAAACAGAGTTGTGTTTACAAAAACGTAAAACTGGGAATTTTTGAAAAAAAACTGGGCACAAGCCCATGGGTTTAATGGAATTAGGAGCTGTTAAAGTTGGATTTAGACTCCAAGGTGAACACAATATTTCTTCATCTTGTCGAGGACGAAAAATTTCATGTTCGCCAAAATCATAAACAAAGTCATTTCGATCAAGTTTCAAAATGGTTTTCAAAAATGGTTCAAAAACCACCTTTAAAATGTAACTTTAGAAATATGATTTATACTCTTCAAAATAAAATGTGTTTTAACGCTTTAAAAATACAAACATGGTTTTATAAAAACGTCCCCCACCTTCCAACGGGGTGATAAGGCGATGGTTTCAAAGATAAAGAATTTTTCCCAATAACTTTTATGTCAACCTACACTTTTTTCAAAGAGAAACAGTGTGTGTAGCCCGGTAGGCTACCACACCAAACAAGCCTTAGTACCCCGGTAGGCTACTACCCCAAATGAGCCATAGTGGGCCGATGGGACATTACACCGAACAAGGAATAGTAGCCCGGTAGGCTACCACACCCCAACAAGCAAAGTAACCCAGTCGATTACTACACCTGTTCACGCATAGTAACCAGGTAGACTACATAGTTACCAACACGCGTGGTAACCGGTCAGTTGATTGATCGATAAATCAATCAAGGACCGCATTTTGAACAACACTGTGAGGGATGATGATTAATCTGTCAAGTAGACAATTGATCATGCATGATACGAGTTAGACACCAAATCCCCATAGTAGGCCAATAGGGAACCGATGGTCCTCGGTACCACATAGAAACACAACTAACAGTCCCTTGCAGTAGTAGTGACTCTACGGAGATGCTGATAAGAAACGTTATTGATGACAGGTGGTCACCTGTAAATTGTTAAAGGCACGAGTACACATTTTTTGCTTGCAAATTTAGGTAAGTACAACTCCGCCTATGGCATGAATGAAAATGCATATAAATGATATTTTTTACAGTATGTTAAAATATGTATGCTATGCACACGTTGTTGCACCGCATGTTGAAGAGCATGTAGTTTCACAATCAAGTAGATTGATGAAAAAGAATGTTAGATGCCATACATCCCTACCATGCAGGATTCGGGACAGCTTAGAGAAGCATATGGCTAGAAAAGATAAACAAGACAGAAATTAGTAAGCGTGTCATACCGGCCATTTCAAATGAAGAGGTTTTAAGTTAAAACAGAAAGTTGAGCATCCGTTCATGGCTCTCCGGCTATTTACCACGGGTGTTACCGATGGTTTATGCATGCACGGTACTGACACATGGGCCCTAAATAGACAAGAAAAGAAAAGAAAAGTTTGAAGCATAAATAAATGTAATCGGATCATGCATTAGTTATTGTTCACCATGCTTCTAGATGCACTCAGTACACGATGTTTCTGTGATGCACATGTTATGTGAAGTTTTATAATCATTGATCTGATATGTAATATGTGATATTGTAAAGTGGTATATGTGATATAGGACTGCTTGTCATAATCGTAAAATTTTACTGCTTCTAGAAATTTTGTATAATCTGTGTACTCTATGATTTTCATGTGAAAAACTGTAAAGTATATGTTTTGATATTATTTAGAAGGCGCAGAAATGTTCGGACAGTGCAGACAAGAGTGTTCTCAGAAACGGGAAATTTTACCGAACCGAAATCGGACAAATTATGCCTTTTCAGTTTCAAAAATTTTGATAACATACTGTAAACCACTAAAAGATGAAATACTTACGGTATTGATTTTTAGGCAAACCGGAGTGAAATAAGGAATACCGATCGCGCGGACAGCCTCAGGAACTCGTCTACGCGATTTCAGTGCAAAAATCTTCAGTTTGACTTTTGGTAAAAGTTTGACTCCAAATATATATAAGAAGTCAAAGATTGAGTGTTTGCCTTTGAATGAATGTAAGGATACATTCCAATTCAAGGGCTAGGGTTTAAAGTCAAGAAAAATCAATGGTTAAGATGCAAAGTCAACTAGAAAAAGTCAAATGAAGCTTAAGCAAAATTCTTGAAGCTTCTAGGGCACATATGTGGTGGATTTTGGGGCCAAAATCAGATGAAAATCTGGTCCTTTTAGTTTAATTGCAAAACAGCCCCTAAAGAGTAGAAAAATTGCATAAAAAGTTTGCTAAAATACCCTTAAATCCTTTGCAAATTGGTCCCTCCTTTTTGGTTGTTTATGGACATAGTTTTCAGCCATTAGAAACCAGAAAAATTTCTGGTTTTCAGCCACCATTGAAGCCGTGCATCTCCCTTAGTGAAAGCCCAAAAATTTCTTCAAGATTTGTGCAAGAAAGAGGAAAAAAATTCATCACAAGATTCAAGTTATCAAGCAGGCAAGGTAATCCTTCATTTTGCCATCATTTCTTCTTGTTTTTCATGAAGAAAAACCATGTATTATGGGCTGATTTGAAATGAGAAAAATCAGTTTTTATTGCATTGATTTATGCTTGAAAGTGTGTAGATAGTGAATGATTAGAACAAGTGTGAAATCATGAGCATGAAAAGCAAGTTTGTGTGTGTTTTTCTTTCATCAAAACTATGGGTTATTAGGGTTTGAAATGATGAAATTTTCATGTTGTTTTGTTTGATTTTTGATGTTAAGAATCATGCGGAAATGGAGAGAAAGAAATAGATGAAATGAGATTGAAAAACACTAAATGTTGGTGTTATTTTTCAATTCAAAACCGTGGGAATGAAAGGAAGAAAAAAAAAATGAGATTTTATGTTGATTGTATATGATAGATGTGATGTTGATTTTGTGTAGAAAGCAAGAAAGAAAAAATGGAAATGAAAGCAAAATTTTGAGATTGATTTTCCAAGGAAAATCTGTGGGATAATGTGTGAAATTTTGAAGAGTTATGTTAGGGTTTTGTGTTGAAAAATGAATGTGTTGATGTGGAAAATAAGTAAGGAAAATTTGAGTTATAAAACAAAAATTTTTGTTTAGGGTTTTTGAGGAAAAATCGTGTATGAGTTTAGTGGAAAATAAGAAAGTTTTGTTAGGTTATGGTAATGTGTAATTTGAGTATAAAATCGGGCCTAAAAATGATAAAGAACAGGTTGAAATCCCATTAAAAATAAGCAAGTTTTGTGATGAAATTTTACGTAAAAATTTTGTAATTTTTACGTAAAATTAGGTTTGTGGTATAATACTTGGCAGGGTAGAATAGGATAGATAGTTTCGAGGCGTTTCCTAAGCGCCGGGAACCTAGAATTTCAGTGGAAATGCTACCGAAATTTTCAGAACGCCCGAAGGCCAATTTGGTAAATGAGAGGTAAAAAGTAGGGTCAAGAACCGGAAACCCGAGCCCCCTCGGAAATCTAAGCTCGAGAAGAGAATAAGGGATAGTTACATAACTTGTAAAACAGTCATTTGAGGTCTCGAAAGACTAGAAAAACGGGAAACGACCCAGAGGGTCGGAATAGTATCAACCCGAGGGTCGGGTAAATAGTAACCCGAGCGTGTGGGAGAAAATATTGTAAAAGCTTGGGAAAACCTGCGAAACGTTATTTTAGGATTTTTGGGATCAGAAAATCTAGATAAAATGATAAAACGAGGATTTCTCGATTTATAATCCCGTTAGGGGCAAAATGGTCATTTTGACCAAAATTTTCTAAATTGTCAGAAAAAGGTCGTAAAAGCCTCAGAATAAATTTATTTAAATTCTAAAGGCTAAAATAGATTGGTAAGTCAGAAAAACTGGGGAAAATCCCGCTAAGGACGAAATGGTCATTTTACCAAAAGGCAGGGGTAAAACGGTCATTTTGTCAAAAAGTTCAGATAAGTGTTATTAAGGCCTGGAATAGTAGTTTATGTAGCAAAATAATTCCAGAATTAAAAATATAAATCCTAAAATGAATAATTAAGAATTTCAATTAGAAATTTTATACTTTCACTATATTTTAGATATGGAGTGAATAGTAAAAATAACCGCAATTTATATTGGTTATAGGAAAGCAACCAAGAGGTGATTTAAGGAAGCCGGTTGACTCAGGGAAGGAATTGCTAGTAAAATAACGGTAAGTTCAAACATTTATTTGTCTGTAGCATGAATTTACTCAGTATGCTTATGTGATATAGATGACAGAAATTTAGTAGTCAGGTGCGGTAGGCACATTAACATAAGATATAAAATCTTAAGAAAACTACAGAATAAATTACAGAATAAATCACAAAGAGTTCCAGAACCAGGAGGCAGCATAATTGCCACTGGTCAGGAACCACCAGAAATTCAATAATTAAATTAGTATTGGCGTACCGGCCTCCCACACAGGTGGAGGTTTCTCAGATTCAGTTACAGTTTTAATAGGACTCCAACCTAGTGGTGACAAGTCCCGGGTTTGGATGTCTAATATATTCAGACTGTAGAAGATTGGCCAGTAGGTCACTCCCCAGAGTCCCTCTCAGTTATGTGCACATTACGGTACGACCAATTCAGGGGCCCAACAGTAGAATTTAGTAACAGATAAATACTTAAGAATTCAGAACAGTCATAATTGAGCATAAAACGTACTAACTATATGTGTAGCAACTTAGATCCCAGTTGACGTGAATAGTATCGATCAAAGTCAACCTTACTATTTATGATCAAAAGTCAAAGTTACTATTCATATGAATAGTTTTTTTTTTTTTTTTTTTTCAGGATTTTATGATTTATGTTCCTGCATGTATGTTTGAACTTACTAAGCTTGTCACTCACTAGTTTATTCATATTATAGGTAAGAAACCTGTACACCAATAGACAGAGGATGGACGAGGGGCGGGATTGCATCTGCCTTCTGGGCTGGGTGAGGGGAATGGTCCTGCTGCTGTTTTCCGCTGAGTAGATTTTGAGTGTTGTTTTGAGAGTAGATTTTGTATCATATTTTGAAAACACATTAGGAAGTAAATTATGTACAACCAGATTAATAGTAGTATATCCTATATTTTATGTTGCTTATAATTTTACAGTTCACAATCACCAACAATTTAAAAAAAAAATCCCTTGGGTTTCAGATTAAAAATTCATTTTAATTATAAATAGTAATTTAACAAGGACAAGTTACAAGTAAGATGCCAGTGACCCATTGAGGCAACGGTCTACCATAGTGGACTTTAGAGCTCTACTATGTTAGTACTGTAGCCTCAATTCAGGGCGGGGCGCCACAGTTGGTATCAGAGCAGTAGACCATGTCCCTCAAGGCCCGATGTGCATCCCGTTCGTCGATCCAAGTAAGTTAATTTTATTTATGATTAGTACCATGTTTATTTATATAGAGTGCACCTTATGTAAGAGTGAGATGACGAGGCCACATCACGACCAACCATATCCATATTGAGGTAGGGGTCCTCCTAGGGTGTGGACCAGACCCATCATTAGACCACCTCCACCCCGACAACCGACGGTGCAACCCACAGCACCAGCTCATCCATCTAGTTCTAGAGAGGCGGAGGCCACTGTTAGGGCACCAACCCCTCCACCAATACGCCATCCCCCACCAGTAGTAGTTGATATACCAGTAGTGGGTGGTCGAGACCATATTGGGTCCAGGGTATCGGCCAAAGCTACATGGGCATTTAGAGCCTGCTTGCCCCCTAATTTCAATGGAGGGCGCTAGTCCCCACTAGTACATGATTGGCTATACACTGTGGAGCTGATTTGTCGATCATGTGACATCGATAGAGATTACTGGGTCATTCTAGTAGTGAGTACTTTTCAAGGAGATGCCCGAGTTTACTGGGAATACTGTGATCAGGAGTCATTATTGAGGCTTAATTGGGCTGATTTTTATCGGGTCATGAGACAGTAATTTCCCTAGAGGAGCCCAGCCGACCCCAGTTCCTTCAGCAAGGGAGGAGAGCGCACCACTAACATTACCTTGGATAACTGATGTTAGGGACTATCTACAGAGGATTGAGAGGTTGCAGATGGCACCAGGGGATACAATGCTGACTCACACCATGCGATTCGAGGAAAACGTGGTTAAAAAGTGCCCGCTCCTAAACTTTTCTGATGAAGACTTTCGTGAGATGTTTTGGAAGGGATCACCTCAGAGTTGAAGTATAGAGTAAGCCTACTCCATTCCATCTCTCGACGTGATTTTGTTGCTAGTGCCATCACGATTGAGAGAGCGCAAGTATGAGAATACTTGGAAAAGCATCAGTGGGAGCAGACTCATGAAGAAGGCGTATTGACATGCTTATATGGACCACCCCCTATGGCCAATGATCACGAGGTTGGTCCATCACGACAAAGAGGAAATGGAACTTGTAATCAGGGAATGGTTACCGGGGATGATTTAGAGGAAGAGAATGAAGACCCTGAAAAATTTTCGACAGGGCAAGATGAACAGGATAGTCGAACCCTAAGAAGAGTACAAATACACTCTATGTATAAAATATATGTATATATGAATATATGTGTGGAAAAGCTAAGACAGATATTGTTACAGTATATGTAAATGTTGTGTATGCTATGTATGATGTAAGAAAGTGCTATGGAATGACATGAAAGGTTTTATGGTGTATACATTAAGTAAATGACATGTTTAAAATTACCGCTCAAAAATTCCAAAAATTAATTATGGGAAATCTAATGATTGGTTATTTTGCAAGATTAGAAGAAAGAGATCAAAATGAGTGCCAGAAGAGGTCAACGCCCTACATTAGCTGAGAGGTTGGAGGAAATACAAGCTCTCCTCGAAAACCAAATGAAAGAAAATGCTAAATTGCGACAGCAACTTTCTGCTATAGAACAACAAAGACAGGCCCAAGAAGAGGGCCATGCTTCCCAAGCCACTGAAATAGTACCAGTAGAACCGCCAGTCATCCCAGAAGTTCAGCAGCCTCAACCGAGGATGAATCAGGAACCCTTGTATGAATGATTCCATCGAATGAAGTCGCCAGAGTTTAAGGGTTCGATTGACCCACTCGAGGCAGAGGAGTGGCTTTCTTTACTACAAAGGATCCTTGACTACATGAATTTAACAGATCAAGAGAAGATTTTATGCGCGTCCTTTGTGCTAAAAAAGGATGCCCGTTTTTGGTGGGATACGGTCCCCATAAGGAGAGATGTGACCAACATGACTTGGGAAGAATTTCTAGAGGAGTTTAATCAAACGTATTATGATCCAGCTACTCTTCACCGTCAACAGAAAGAATTTGCTGAATTAAAGTAGGGAAACCAGTCCGTGAATGAATTATGCAAGAGATTTGATCAGCTATCCAAGTTATGTCCATATGTGGTGCCAACAGAAAGAGAAAAGATTCAGAAAATGATTGGCATGTTCAGGCCAGAGATAGAACTGGTAGTTGATAATGGGCCAGTACCGCCTACTTCAGTGGCAGACTGTGTAAGCAGAGCCCTCAGAGCTGAATACTACTTGCTTAGGCAGAAAGAAGAAAGAGAGAAAGTATGGGAAGAAAAAAAAAAGGAGAAGATCCTTGCTAAATCAGCACAAGCAGGGATGCAGACAGGACAGGGCAGTAAATCTAGCTAGAATAAACTAAATCAGTCCAACCCTTAAGGCTCCAAACCACAGTAGGGTAAAAGAAAGGGAAATTTCTCAGGAAATAGAAGTCAGGACACCCGCAATCAACAGCAGAAGACCAGTCAGGGCTCAGGGCCGAGTTTTCCCACATGTGCTACGTGTGGAAGGATGTGACAATTGGAAATTTCTGGCATTCTCGGAAGAAAATGTACAATTATATATGTGTGACAACTTGTACTGTTTAAAGAGTAAAATAAACAAGTTTATATTGTTTAGAATGTACTAAAATGTTTTGACAATGCTGATGGATAAAAATTCAGTATTAAGAAATTTTACCGAAGCAAAACGGGTGAAACGATGTCAAAACGACATTAAAAACCCTAATCGGGGCCTATGGTGCACTAAAAGATGAAAAACTTCCGGGATTGATTTTGATCAAACGGAAACAGTATAAATTGATCCGACTGCACCGAAAACCTCAAGAACCCGCTGGGGCGATTTCGGGAAAATTTCACTTGGGTCAAAATTCGGTCAAAAGCGATGTGAATAGTAAAGTCAAAAAAGTAAGTTAATGACTCATCATTGATGATGTCATTAAAATGAATAATAAATAGATAATTAAAGTGGTAGGTGAGGCGGATGGCTAGTATTTAATTCACTTTTAATCTAATGGCCAAGATTAGGCCAAAATTCCATTTTCTGATTTTTTAAAAAATGGTGGAAAGAAATGCATGAAAGGTGTTAATTTCTCATTGGTTGATTAAGGATGATTCATGCCAAATTGGCCAAATTAATATGGCTTCCTTAACCAAAAAGTTTCAGCCATTTTGAAGCAAAAACCCGTAGCAAACAAAGCCAAAAGAAAACCAAGAAAAAACTTTCTATGTTTGGTTACAAGGGAGAATAAGTGAGCCATCTTGGAGAATCAAAGGTTTTCTTCAATTTTTGGAAGCAAAAATTCAAGTTTGACAAGCTAGCATCCAAGTAACCAAGGTAAGCTTTAAAACTTGTAATTTTTCCCCATTTTTGGCATGAAATCCGTGGGAATAGTGGGAAGAAAATGATGAAATTTTGTTGTGGATTTGATGAAATTATGTGTTGGTTTTGTGATATGTTGAATTAGGTTATTAATGTATTGGATTTGCATGAAAAAAATGTGATTTTTGGCTTGTTTTCTCCATGAAATCCGTGGGTTCAAAGGGGAGATTTTGGTAATGAAATTTTGATGAAAAATGTTGTTATGTGGTGTGGAAATATGTTTTGGATGTTTAGAGACAATAAACTTCATATTGAATTTGCAAAAAAAGAAATTTGACAAAAGTTAGTGTGAAAACCCTAAGTGAAAACCGATTGTGGTTTAGGGTTTTAATGAAAAAATTTTGTTGATTATGGGTTGTTTTGGAATATAAAAATTATGTTATGGTTTAAGTATAAAACCGAGCATAATGTGGAGAAAATGAAGAAAAAAATTTTGCTAGGGTTTGATAAGTCAAAACCGTGGCTTAATTAAGGGGGGAAAGTGAAAGAAATTTTAAACATTGTGGTTGTTTTGTAAATTGGTGATTGTGCAAATTTTTATGTAAAAGTTTGGGAAACTTTTACATAAAATAGGACTTTGGTATAGTACGTGACAGGTACATATTGTTCGAGGCATACCTAACGCCGGTAGCCTTAAACTTATGCCGAAATACTACTGAAATTTAGAAAAACGGCATTTAGGGCAAAAAGGGAATCGAGAGTAAAAGTTTAGGGTCGGGTTGGAAACCCGAGTCCCTTGAGGAAAATTGAATAAGGGAAACCTAAGGGGTGGTTCATGAATAGTAACCCATCCCCTTAAAAATGTAAAATGCGAGTGAAACTAAAAAAAAAAAAAACCGACCCCGAGGGGGGGCGTTTTTGGGAAACGAAGTAAATGTCCAAGTTGGGTACAGAAAATTTGAGCCTCGGAGACCTAAATCGGGAAAGTCTAGATGAACGTTTTAAATATTAGTAAAACGCTTATTTGAGGCTCCAAAATGATAGAAAAATGCGAAACCGACGTAAGGGTTGGAATAGTACTTTTCGAGGGCTGGAAAGTGAAAATTTGGGATAATGAAAGAAAATTTTCCAGAAAAGGAATGGTAAAATTTTAAAAGATAATTTGTGGATTTTTGGGCTTAGAAAATTAGGTCTAAAAATCTGGAATGAGAATTTGCGGTAAAATGACCCAATAGGGGCAAAACGGTCATTTTGACCAGAATTTTTCAAAAAGTGGGAAAAGAGCCCTAAAGACCCCGTAATGGTTGAATAAGGTTTCTGAGTGTCAAAAGTAAATTTTTAAGTCGAGAAAATCACGTCAGGGGTATAATTGTAATTTTTTCAAAATTTAGGGGTAAAATTGTAATTTTATAAAAATTGGGGGAAAAATGTGAAAATGATTAATAAAGCTTAGAAAGCTGTCATAAAGCTTAATTAAAGGTTTTAAGATCAAATTTGAGCTTTTTATTTTAAATAAAAGCCACAAATGAAAATGAAATTAACAGACAAGGTTTTGTCTGTAGGGTCTCAAAATCAGCCAGGAAAAAGGACGTTGAAGGATCCCAAGAAGCAGACACTAGCAGACGTACAATAAGTTTAGACATTTACTTGTCAGCAACATGTAACATTATTATTATTAACTTTGATGTACTAACTATAAGTTAGGTACATATGTGCTACGGGCACTATTATAGAATAGAGAGAGACGAAATGTGCTACGAGCACTATTGAAAAATGGGACACATAATAAATTGTGCTTCGGCCACTAGAGCGAGATTAATGAAACTCACTCACATGAAATTAAAATGTGAACCATTCCTAACCACGGGCTAATATGAAGTCATCAGGTTAGAACTTTAAAATAGTCGGTAATGAAACCACTTTTGGCGTACCAGCCTTCCGTACGGGGGAGGTATACTTGCCTTCGGGGCTATGATGATGAGATTAAGGCTGTGGAGGTCAACACTAATGTACCGCTCCCAATCATGCGCACTAAAATAGTACGGCCAATATGAGCTCAAAACCAGAACATAAATAAAGATAATTACCTAAAACTGAAACTATGCCATAATTGAGCATAAGACAGTTTCGTGAGAGTACTAACATTGTGGTTAAGGTGCTACTGATATATTGTGTTGTGGTCAAAGTTACTATTTATGATTAATAGTGGTCAAAGTTACTGTTTATGATAAATAGTACTATTCATAGAAATTCTATTTCTTGCATGTTTGAACTTACTGAGCCTGTAGCTCACCATTTTTGCTCATGTTGCAGGTATACAACTAGCTCACGAGCTTTGTATGGCTTGATGGCGGATGGGATAGTGAGTGTCAAATGGGATGGGAAGCAAGGGATATGGTTCTGCCAGAGTTTTTCCGCAGAGCATTAACAAAGAGAGGAAAAAGAAACATTTCTTTTGTAATAATATGTACTTTACGAAAGTATTGTATTATGTAAATTCCTTTGTACTTGTAAACAAAGTGATTAGTGGATAATGTTTGGCGCTATGTTTCAAAAAGAAAATCCTCAAAAAATGCCATGTTTTAAAGAGAGATAGATTAGCCGATGACCCATGAGAGTACAATCTATCGTAGTTAGCTGCGAAGCTTAACTGTAATAGTATTGTATGATCTCTATAAAGGGCGGGCCGCCATAAAGGAGGCATCCAGGCCAATGCAAAATTGGCATTACTGCTTGTTATCAGTGCAGAAGAGAAGGACATTTTACAAAGAATTGTCCAGTGAACCGCCAGAATATCCCAGGGCCAGTGTAGCAGTGCCAATAGTATCCTCCACGTCAGCAACCGCCTCAAGCTCATGCATTACAGGGGAGGATAGAAGGGCCTTCAGGAGTGCCACCAGTATGGTCTGAGCGTCTAGAACAGACTTCACGACCAGATGCTTGTGTCGTTGTTTTTACCAAAAAAGACGATGAAGCGGGAACATCCAATATGGTTACGGGTCAGATTTCTATATTTAACCACGTGGCATGTGTCCTTTTTGATTCAGGAGCCACACATTCTTTCGTGTCCCATAAATTTGCTGACAAGCTAGCGTATGCTAAAGACCCTATAGGAATGACTTTTAGGATAGCTCTACCCTCAGGGGAAGCGATGCTATCAAATCACTAGTTGCGTCATGTGCCAATAATTATGGCAAATAGAGAGCTATATGTCGATCTGATCATCATGAAGATCGTCGACTATAATGTGATCCTAGGAATGGATTTCTAGGGAAAATACCAGGCCACTATCGATTGTCAAAAGTAAGGAATAGTCTTTCGACCAGACGACATGGAAAGCTTTGAATATGTCGATACATCTCGTCAATCAAAGAAGATGATGATCAATGTAATGAGAGTGAAAAAGCTAATGGCTAGTGGCTGTGTTGGATACCTGGCATATGTCACTGATGTGATTGAAGAAAAGAATTGCAACCAGAAGAGGTTCCAGTTGTCAATGAATTTCTTGATGTGTTTCTAGAGGAGTTGCTAAGGTTACCTCCAGAAAGAGAGATTTCATTCGAAATTGAGATCATGCCAGGGATTGCTCCAATTTCTAAGGCTCCATATCGTATGGTCCCAGTCGAATTAAAAGAGCTGCAAGTACACTTAAAAGAGCTACTTGACAAGGGGTTTATCCGATCAAGTTATTCTCCTTGGGTAGCTCTAGTGCTATTCGTCAAAAAGAAGGATGGAACTCTCCAGATGTGCATTGATTATAGAGAGTTGAATAAGGTTACCATTAAGAATAGGTATCTATTACCTAATATTGATGACCTATTCGACCAACTAAAGGGAGCAGTAGTATTTTCGAAAATTGATTTACGTTCAGGATATTATCAGTTGAGAATCCGAGAGAGTGATATTCCTAAGATAGCATTCAGGACCCGATACGGTCACTATGAATTTTTGGTGATGCCGTTTGGATTGACCAATGCCCCAGCAACGTTCATGGATTTGATGAACAGAGTCTTCAAGTAGTGTCTTGATAAGTTTGTTATCGTGTTTATCGATGACATACTTATATAGTCGAAGACTCACAAAGAGCATGAGGAGCATCTAAGAATTGTCCTTCACATGGTGAGAAGCCATCAGTTGTATGCTAAATTCTCTAAGTGTGAATTTTGGTTGAATAAAGTGCATTTCCTTGAACATGTGGTGACAAAGGAAGGTATAACAGTAGATCCAGCCAAGGTGGAAGCTATTAATGAGTGGCCTACTCCTAAAACTATAACTGAGATACGTAGTTTCTTAGGACTAGCCGGTTATTACAGGAGATTCGTAGAACGATTTGCAACATTAGTTGCACCTCTCACTGCTTTCACTCTAAGGAAAAGAAATACGACTAGACGCTAGAGTGTGAATGTGGCGCCCTGCCCTGAATTGAGGCCACAGTACTAGCATAGTAGAGCTCTAAAGTCCACTGTGGTAGACCGTTACCTCAATGGGTCACTGGCATCTTACTTATAACTTATTCTTGTTAAATTACTATTTGTAATTAAAATGATTTTTAATCTGAAAACCAATGGATTTTTCTTTATTAAATATTGGTGACTGTAAACTGTAAAAATATAAGCAACATAAAACATAAGATATACTACTATTATACTGGTTGTACATAATTTACATCATGACATATTTCCAAAATACAACTTAAAATCTGCTCTCAAAAACAAAACTTTTAATCTACCCAGCGGAAAATAGCAGCAGGACCATTCCCCTCTCCCAGCCCTAAAGGCAGATGCTACCGGTGTACAGGTTTCTTACTTACAACATGAATAAACTGGTGAGCGACAAGCTCAGTAAGTTCAAACATACATGCAGGAACATAAGTCATAAAATCCTAAAAAAATACTATTTAAATGAATAGTAACTTTGACTTTTGACCATAAATAGTAAGATTGACTTTGACTGATACTATTCACGTCAACTGGTATCTAAGCTACTGCATAATCTGTTAGTACGTTTTATGCTCAATTATGACTGTTCTGAAATCTTAAGTATTTATCTATTCCTGAATTCTACTATTGGGCCCCTGAATTGGTCGTACCGTAATACGCGTATAACTGAGAGGGACTCTGGGGAGCGACCCACTGGCCAATCCTCTATAGCCTGAATATATCAGACATCCAAACCCAAGACTTGTCACCAGCAGCTTGGAGTCCTACTGTAACTGTAACTGAAATCTGAGAAACTTCTACCTGTGTGGGAGGCCGGTACGCCAATACTGATTTAATTATTGAATTTCTGGTGGTTCCTGACTGGTGGCAATTTTGCTGCCTCTTGGGTCTGGAACTCTCTATAATTTAATCTATAATTTATTCTGTAGTTTTCTTAAGATTTTGTATCTTATGTTAGTGTGCCTACCGCACCTGACTACTAAATTTCTGTCATCTATATCACATAAGTGTACAGAGTAAATTCATGCTGCAGACAAGTAAATGCCTGAACTTACCAATATTTTACGAGCAATTCCTTTCCTGAGTCAACCGGGTTCCTTAGATCGCCTTTTGGTTGCTTTCCTATAATCGAAATAAATTGCGATTATTTTTACTATTCACTTTGTTAGGAAATGCCCTAAGCATTAGAGACATTTTGATGTATTTATTTTGAACTGGATAATAAAATTATATATAGAGGTTATTCATTACATTGCTATCTGTCCTTGTTTTATTTACAGGTTAAAGTAAATGTAAGCAAATATGGCTCCCTGACTGCTTGTGTTAAAACTGTTAGAATGTTGCATGCAATGGACTTTCGTATGCGGGAAAACAATATTGTAAAGTAAGACGTCTAAACTATGGTCTGCAGTCTATCGGGTTAGACCGAGCATCTAACTTATGTTAAGACTATTATGTTGTCTAAAGCCTTGGAGGGGACGGTTTGTCTTGATTGTCTGGAGCATAGACTCCCAAGTAGAGACATAGATATGTTGCTTGGTGGTGACATATTAGACCGGGACTAAAGTGTGATTGATCTACGAAGTCCGCTTTAAGTAGATCGATCTGCTTTTGATGTTCTTTGTGCAGTAACCTTAATCCTGAGTAGATAGACAGCTTCTTTATTCGGTAGTATAATAGAACTTTAAGATAGCCTGATTAGTATGATTAAATAGACTTCGACCTAAGGCTGATCATGGATATCACATGAGGGTTCTGCATACATGACAAGGTCATTAGACGATAGCTTGTCATAGGCTTACGTAATACGGTATATAATTGGGAGTTCAGTTTCAGGTTTATAGTGGTGTGATTATGAAATTAATGATCATATGATTGAGTTGTTCGGTAAAGAATAATGATCATATGGATTTGCGGGAGCCCGATTATATATGTCTAATTGGTCCCTCTACTAGCTCCACATAATTGCTTAATGTTTGGCAAAATTGATTTGTGTATGCTATTGGCTAGTTTATTATGCATGGATGGTGTTGACATAGGATTAGGATGGTGGACAAGATTCTCTCTGGTTGGATTCAGATTTTGTTTTGGATAATAGAGTACACAATTATTCGAACTCCAAATAAAGTTGCCATGATTTTATTTGGGATTGGATTGGAGTTGTAGAAAATTATCCATGAGAACAAGAATTTGAAATACAACTGTTTTGTGGATTTTGAAATTTGAAATTTGAATTTTGAATTTTGAATTTTGAATTTTGAAATTAGAAATTTGACTTTGAAATTCAAATTTGAAATTTGAATTTGAAATTTAAATTTGAAATTTGAATTTGAAATTTGAAATTCAAATTTTGAATCACAATTCAAGTGGGATTCGAATTTCTTGTGGTAAATCCACAAGGAATGAAATTCGAATTTGTAGGAAAATAAATCGGTAAAAACGTATCAAAGTGGCGCAGCGGAACAATAAAAATTTTTAGATCGTTAAATATCTCATGATGCCATATACAATAAACCAACAACAATTAAAACTCATACCTCAAGGACGCCAATCTTGCAGGAGGAGAATGACCGGAGGCTTAAACCAACTAGCCTTTTCTACTATTCTCTAATTCCCGAATGGCTGAGTGTGTGGGCACTCTGAACCTCGATCGGTATGCTAGCACTGCTAGTCTTCTTCCGACCACCCAGATCTCTAAAGAACTTTATTGTCACGATGAGCTGTGCAACAATAAGCCTGCTCACCTGAGAGTCTGTGGTCTGAGAGAACTGGAGTGGCAGGACCTCTATTTATAGACCTGCATGAGGTGAATCTCTGAATTTGAATTGGATTAGGAAAAGATATTTTCCCTTATCCAAACCCATAAAATCTGAATTTTTCAAAGGGAGAATCTCCACAATATAATTCGGTTTTACTAGGATAAATCCAATCAAATCTAAACAAGATTTTAACTAAAATTTTTATCTCCCTTTTTCAACAAAAAATCCGAATTTCACAAGGAGAAAATCCTCCAAAAAATTTCGACCATTATGGGTAAGGGAGAATCAAAAATTCCACTAGGATTTTCAAGCTTAAATCTCATCTCAACCTTATCCAAAAATAACCGAATTTCCTAGGATAAAGGCTCCAAAATTTCGGCCACTTTTAGGGAGGAGAGAATCCAAATTCAACTAGGATTGAAGCTTGAATTTACACTTGAATCTCATCCACAAAATCCGAAATCTTTCATGAGGATTATCCTCAAAAATTTCGTCCCTTATTTGTTGGAATTTGGATTCAAAATTTAAGTAGGATTCTAACAAGATTATCCTCTCCAAATCTAACTCAAATTCGAATTTCAAACCTTGTGGATTTTCCACAACAAATTCGAATCCTACTTGGACTGTGATTCAAAATTTGAATTTCAAATTTCAAATTCAAATTTCAAATTTCAAATTTCAAATTTCAAATTTCAAATTCAAATTTCAAATTCGAATTTCAAATTCAAATTTCAAATTCAAATTTCAAATTTCAAATTTCAAATTTCAAATTTCAAATTTCAAATTTCAAAATTCAAATTTCAAATTCAACAAAACGGTTGTATTTCATATTCTTGTTCTCATGGATAATTTTCTACAACTCCAATCCAATCTCAAATAAAATCATGGCAACTTTATTTGGAGTTCGAATAATTGTGTACTCTATTATCCAAAACAAAATCTGAATCCAACCGGAGAGAATCTTGTCTACCATCCTAATCCTGTGTCATCTCCATCCATGCATAATAAACTAGCCAATAGCATACACAAATCAATTTGCCAAACGTTAAGGAATTATGTGGAGCTAGTAGAGGGACTGATTAGACATATATAATCGGGCTCCTGTGATTCCATATGATCATTATTCTGTACCGAACAACTCAATCATATGATCACTAGTTTTAGAGTCACACCACTATAAACCTGAAACTAAACTCCCAATTATATACCGTATTACGTAAGCCTGTGACGAGCTACTATCCAATGACCTTGTCATATATGCAAAACCCTCATATGATATCCATGATCAGCCTTAGGTCAAAGTCCGTTTAATCCTACTGATCAGGCTATCTTAAAATTCCATTATACTACCGAATAAAGAAAATGATTATTCACCATATGTGAATAAGAAGTCATCCGCCCAGCAGACGACCCAAGGCCTTGTCTATTTTCACATTCAGTATAATGCCTTTAAGAGGATACCTTTAACTCCTTAGAGCTATGATTCCGATATCTGCAAACAAACCCTTCATCGTATACAAGTCATGCACCCAACAAACCGGTCTATAAGCTTACTACCTCTGAGATGCTTTAGCCATTGGAACATCAAAGTACACAAGTCATATACATGAAGTAGTTCATTTACTCAAGATTAAGGTTATTGCACAATGAACATCAAAAGCAGATTGATGCACTCATAGCGGACTACGTAGATCAATCACACTTTAGTCCCGGTCTAATATGTCACCACCAAGCAACATATCTATGTCTCTACTTGGGAGTCCAGCTCTAGACAGTCAAGACAAACCGTCCCCTCTAAGGCTTTAGACAACATAATAGTCTTATCATGAGTTAGATGCTCGGTCTAACCCCATAGACTACAGACCATAGTTTAGACTGCTAACTTTAGAACATTGTCTTCTCGCATACAAAAGTCCATTGCATGCAATATTCTAACAGTTTAAACACAAGCAGTCAGTGAGCCATATTTGCTTACATTTACTTTAACATGTAAATAAGACGAGGACAAATAGCAATGTAATGAACAACCTCTATGTATAATTTTATTATCCAGTTCAAAATGAATACATCAAAATGTCTCTAATACTTAGGGCATTTCCTAACAGAATTTGGGTTGGATATGGAGAGGAAAATCTTGTTAGAATCCTACTTGAATTTTGAATCCAAATTCTAACAATAATGGTCAAAAATTTTGAGGATTATCCTCATGGAATTTTTAGATTTTTTGTGGATAGGGTTCAAGGAAAATTTAAGTTTAAATCCTAGTTGAATTTGGATTCTCTCCTCCCTGATAATGGTCGAATTTTTGAGTGAATCTCCTAGAAGATTTTCGGATATTTTGGATAAGGATGAGATAAGATTCAAACTTGAAAATCCTAGTGGAATTTTGATTCTTCCCTTATCCAAAAGTGGCTGAAATTTTTGTTGGGATTTTACCCTTGGATTTTCGGATTTTTTGGTTGAAAAAGGGAGATAAAATTCATGTTAAAATCTTGTTTAGATTTAAATTGGATAATCCTAATGTTGGCCAAAATTTTGTTGGGATTTGCCCCTTAGATAATTTCAGATTTTATGTTGTGGATAAGGGAGAAAATCTTCTCCTAATCCAATTCGAATTCAGAGAATCACCTCATGCAAGTCTATAAATAGAGGTCCGGCCACTCCAGTTCTCTCAGACCACAGACTCTCAGGTGAGCAGGCTTATTGTTGCACAACTCACCGTGACAATAAGTTCTTTAGAGATCTAGGTGGTCGGAAGAAGACTAGTAGTGCTAGCATACCGATCGAGGTTCAGAGTGCCCACACACTCAGCCATTCAGGAATTGGAGAATAGTAGAGAAGGCTAGTTGGTTGAAACCCTCCGGTCATTCTCCTCCTGCAGTTTGGCATCTTTGAGGTATGAGTTTAAATTATTGTTGGTTTATTGTATATGGCATCATGAGATATTTAACGATCTTGAAAAATTTTTATTGTTCCGTTGCGTCACTCTGATATGTTTTTATCGATTTAGTTCCTACAATTAGTATCAGAGACATCTCATGACTATGCCATGTACATAAATTAGACAATTAATTAGTCTTTTTATTTATGTATGGATTTGATATTTAGAGAGTGGCATTCTAGGATTCCTTTATGTTGTTATCATGGATTATGTATGAAGTATGTGATTATTTTAATTTTCTGAATTATTATAAGCATGCTTGTTTTTGCCGGTTATGGTTCCTTAGAATTTAGAAAAATTGTATCTTGGAATTTTTATGTAACCATGGGAACAGTTTATTAATACTATAATTTTCCCATGGATTTTAATTTTTTACCTCTTAAAATTATTATGATTAGAATTTTTTGTACATCGGAAACGGCTTAGGAAATTTTATGTAATTATTCTTGGAGGAGATTGAGGATTAAAGACCGTGATTTATTTTTTCCAATAGTTAAATTTAATTTAGAGGTTGAAATTTTGATAGTATGGAAATTTTCAATTTAATTGGGATTCAAATTAATTTTCGGAGATCCTAATGGGTAAATTGGAATATGGCACAAAAATCGAGACACGATCCCCTCGGGACGGACCACCAGTCGTGATGGGGCTGCAGACCCTACCCTCGGGCAGGATGAGGCTGTGGCAGCCCTTGCTCACGGCTACACCCTATGGTCGCAGGCTTTGCCTACAACTAGGGGTGGCCGTGGCCCTCCCAAGGCTGGCTGTAGCCTGTGGCTACAGACGCTGCCTACAGCCTGCTGGCTGCTGCGCCCAGCCTAGGCATGTAGCCTGGCGCTGCAGGCTTGGCCTGCAACCCGACAGGGCTCTACATGGGGCGGCCGTGGGCTGCCAGCCCCCCGGGGGCTGGGGTTGCCCACGGCGGCTGCCGGCCTCCAGGGGCGGTGGGGGTGACGGTTCAAAAATCAAAAATTTTGATTTTTAAATTTGAAATTTAATTTTAAATCATGTTTAAAAATATGTAATTAAAAATTTGAAATTTTTGAAATTACATATTATTACACATGATGTTTAAAATTTGAATTTGAAATTTAAATTTGAAATTCGAATTTGGAATTTGAATTTGAAATTTAAATTTTTGGAGATTTAAATTGTAAATGATTTTTGGGTTGAAAAATAAATGGAGAGGCTATATAAAGTTGGACACATGAAGACGGAACAAAATTCAAGACCCAAAGAATGCTTTGGATGGAATTTTGTAATCTTTGTTTTCTTTGTTCTAGGATGGAACCATGACTTGGTTATTCTGTCAATTATTTTTTCTGTGATATGTCATGGATGTATAAATATGTATTGATAGATGTTTTATATGCATATTTGATAACATGTCATATAGGATAGGTGAGTGCCACTCATACTATATTGATCATACATATTTGTCAAAACTTACATGTTTTTCAAAATATTGAGTGGGAGAAGGTTTCAAACAAAACCCACGGCCTCCATTGTTGATCCATATGTGAAAGCATGGTAACGCCTCGCGTCAGTTCTACCCTGACCACACCCCTCGGTTGGTGTTTACCACCATCGGTATACTAGATTGGATCTCCTATGTGGAAAATGTATTCGGGTACGATCCTATTCATGACCATCCCTCGGTGGCTTGGTAGGACGTAGATCGGGCTACGTAAATAATGGTTATACACTCAAGACTCATTTAGTTATTAACCTTCCCTAGAAGCTTTGTTAACTAAACTGGTGACCAAATCAGCGGTTATTAATATATGTCTTAACCTTGGAGGATTTAAGGTAACATATATTAATTGGATGGGGTCCATGTTCTGGCTATTTGTTTTCATGACCACCCCTCGGTGGCTTGGGACACCAGGTGCTGAGAATCACCGTTGCAATGCTACATGTTTTTTCAAGTTTCATGTAGGAGC
Organism: Antiaris toxicaria; assembly: GCA_035233585.1. NCBI lineage: Eukaryota > Viridiplantae > Streptophyta > Magnoliopsida > Rosales > Moraceae > Antiaris > Antiaris toxicaria. The sequence goes on from CP141156.1 coordinate 79,575,877, forward strand.
ATACTCGTATGTTTTATTTGCTAAAATATCTGTATATTTGCTTGGGCTTTGTAATGATGTCTAGTATAATTTTATTTTAGTTCAAAATTTCACTAACACCCCTCATTTCAATACTTATTGAGAATAAACTGAATGGCGATAATTATAAAGATTGGAAAAGAAATCTGTTGATAGTTCTCAGCTGCGAGAGACACAAGTTCGTACTGGACGAACCATGCCTACCTGGGCCCAAACCTGACACACCGCTTGAGGAGGTCCCGGTTGCCTATACTCGTTGGAGAGAATCTAATGAGATAGCTCGATGCTACATTCTTGCTAGCATGACGAGTGCTTTACAAAAGCAGCATGAGACTTATCAAGTTGCTGGGGAGATCATGGAAAATCTGGAGGACATGTTCGGAGGCTAAGAAAAGTTGGCTCGACAGTCCTCTATAACCAGCATTATGAACTCTAAGCAAAAGGTGGGTACTCCGGTGAAGGACCATATGATCACTCTAATGAGATTCTTCACTGAGGCTACCGAGAACAGTGCTGAGTTGGACTACAACACCCATATCGAGATGGTGTTCAAAACTCTGTCTAAAGATTTTGTGGGGTTTAAGGCCGCATACAATCTGGGGACAAGGGAGTTAGGACTAACCAAGCTCATGAAGCAACTCCAAGCTTATGAGCGGATGATCAGGGATGGGGATGCGGTCCAACCCAAAGGAGAGGCCAATTTGGTGGAATCTTCCAAACCCTCATAGAAGAGGAAGAGCCCAAATCAGAAGTAAGCGGCTTCCAGTTCTTCTAATCCTCCTGTCTCAGATGGGAAGAAGAAGAACAACAACAAGAAGCCCAGGGACCCTAAAAAGTCTAAGTGCTTCCACTGTGGAAAGGTAGGTCACTTTAAGAAGGCTTGTCGGGAAATCCTAGCCACCAAGGCAAGGAAGGTAAGGAACTTCACTACTTGGAAGCGTGTTTGGTGGAAGAATCGAAAGACACTTGGGTCATTGATTCGTGCGCCACTAATCATGTTTGTGTTTCTATGCAGGGGTTCGTGGAAACGAGAAGTCTACATGATAGGAGCCTCTCGTTGCAGACTGGAGACGGCAGCTTGGTGGTGGTTGAGGCAGTGGGAGATATTTACCTTTATTTTGATGAATTTAGGTTTATTTTATTGAAAGACTGTTTTTATGTTCCTGATTTTAGGAGGAACCTTATATCGGTAGCTTGTTTAATAAAGGATTCTTATTCAGTTTCTTTTAGTAAAAGAGTTGATATTCGTAGAAATAAGTCTTTATCTATTCTGGATGGATGGATGGAAACCTATATTTGATCAAACCAAAGATGTACTCACTGCTTGACACTGAATTAATAGATAACTCTAAAAAGTTGAAAGTTTCTCACTCTAACAAGACGTATCTTTGGCATTTAAGACTTGGTCATATTATTCAAGATAGGATTCAAAGATTGCTGAAAGATGATCCTCTAGAATCTCTGGAGGAGGTACGTCTTCCTCAATGTGAGTCTTGTCTAGAGGGAAAGATGACTAAGAGGTCTTTTGGAGCTAAGGGTACTAGGGCTTAGGAGCTCTTAGAAATTGTGCATACTGACGTATGTGGCCCCATGAACGTCACAGCACGAGGAGAGTTCAAGTATTATGTCTCCTTTATAGACGATTACTAGAGGTATAGATATGTGTATTGAATGCACCGTAAGCGCGAAACCTTTGACAAGTTCAAAGAGTATCGTGCGGAAGTGGAAAAGCAATTGGATAAATCCATAAAGACACTTCGATCAGATCGAGGTGGCGAATACCTCTCCGACGAATTTCTAGGACATCTTGTAGAGAACGGGATATTATCCCAATTGACTGCACCTGGTACTCCACAACAGAATGGTGTAGCCGAAAGGAGAAATAGGACCTTGTTGGATATGGTACGGTCCATGATGAGTTATTCAACACTGCCATTATCATTTTGGGGATATGCTTTACAAACGGCATGCTATATTCTGAACCAGTTTCCAAGCAAATCAATTCCCAGAACTCCGTATGAATTGTGGCGTGGCAGGAGGCCCTCCCTTAGACATATGAGAATATGGGGCTATCCGGCACATGTACTAGATGGGGATGTGAAGAAGTTGGAATCAAGATCAGAATTGTACATGTTTGTAGGGTATCAAAAGGAAACTAAAGGAGGTCTATTCTATAACCTAAAGAAACAAAAAGTCATTGTTTCAACCCATGTGACATTCTTGGAGGAAAGTCACATGAATGACTTTAAGCCTTGAAGCAAATTGGTGCTAGAGGAGTTATTGAGTGAAAGAACTGCTCCACAGGTTTCGGTCTTGGACGCAATTCCGAGTTCTGGTGAAAGACCTGCAGACGATCAACAATTTAGGGTGCCTCATCGTAGTGGGAGGATTTCAAAGAAACCTAATTTCTTCATGTATGATGCTGAGGTATACCAGGCTGAGGCTCATGAGCATGAGGATGATCCGGTCACCTATGATGAAGCTACAAATGATGTTGATTCTAAATCTTGGAAACAGGCTATGAACAATGAGATGGATTCTATGAAATCCAACTCTGTTTGGAAACTTGTAGATTTGCTGGATAGGATAAAACCCATTAGATGCAAATGGGTCTAAAAAAGAAAGAAGGATGATGAAGGGAGAGTGGAAACTTTCAAAGCTAGACTGGTTACAAAGGGGTACACACAAAAGGCTAGAATCAATTACGATGAAACCTTTTCACCTGTTGCTATGCTGAAGTCTATCCGTATTCTTCTGTCCATTGCTGCAGCTCTCGATTATGAGATCTGGCAAATGGATGTCAAGGCGGCATTCTTGAATGGCCATCTTGAAGAGTGTATCTATATGATACAGCCCGAAGGGTTCATAGCAAAAGGCCAAGAAAGGAAAGTCTGCAAGTTGCTTATATCCATTTATGGATTAAAGCAAGCATCCCACTCATGGAACCAGAGATTTGATCAACCAATCAAGACTTTCGGTTTTGAGTAGAATGTTGATGAACCCTGTGTTTATAAATGTATTAAGGATGGAAAAGTGGTCTTTCTGATACTCTATGTCGATGATATACTACTCATTGGGAATGATGTAGGGAACTTATCATCGGTCAAGCTTTGGTTACACCAACAGTTTGACATGAAGGACTTGGGAGAAGCTAATTATGTTCTAGGCATTCGTCTCTTCAGAGATCGAAAGAACAAAATGATAGCGTTATCCCAAGTTTCATACATAGATAAAATAATTGACAAATATGCAATGCTAGAGGCAAAGAAAGGCTCACAACCTTCTATTGCCGGTTTAACTCTTTCATTGGATGACTGTCCCAAGACATCGGAAGAAAGAGAGCGTATGAGTAAGGTCCCTTATGCATCCGCTGTGGGTAGCCTTATGTACGCTATGCTTTGCACTCGCCCGTATGACAACCGGGAAATTTAGGCATTCTCGGAAGAAAATGTACAAATGTATGTATATAACAATTTGTACTATTTAAAGAGTGAAATGAATGTATTTATATTGTTCAGAATATATTGAAATGTTCTAACAATACTAACGAGTAAGAATTCAGCGTTGATAAAATTCACTGAGTTGAAACGGGTGGAACGGTGCCAAAAACGGCGTTGAAAACCCTAACCGGTGCACTAAAAGATGAAAAACTTCCGGGATTGATTTTGATTAAACGGAAGCAGTATAAATTGATCCGACTGCATAGGAGACCTCAGGAACCCACCGGGACGATTTCAGGAAAATTTCGGCTAGAACCGATACCGGTCAAAAAGTAGTCGAATTAATGTGAATAGTAAAGTCAAAGTCAACATATTACTTTGCATTTATGACATCATAAAGCCAAATTTAATAAATGTGATAATTAAGGTGGTTAGTGGCATTAATGGCCAAGATCGGTTTGCTTTTTGATCTAAAGGCCAAGATTTGGCCAAAATAAGCCAAATTTAATTTTTGAAAAATTTGGAAAGAAATAGGCTTGAAAAGTGTTGCATTTTGATTGGTTGGAAGCCAAATTAATTGGCTTTCTTTGTGCTTAAGTCGGCAACAATTGGAACAAAAGTGGCCGTAGCCATTTCAAAGCCAAACATAAGAGAAAAAAAATTTCTAAGTGTTCTCCCTAGTGGAACCGTGAGCAACCAAGAGAAACCAAGCAAATATCCCAAGTGTTCTTCACAAAATTGGTGTCAAACCCTTCCTTGAAGACAAAGGAAGCAAGAAAGCAAGGCAACTTTCTTTGGTTTGCATTTTTTCTTGATTTTTCTCCCTAAAATCTGTGGGATGAATAGTATGAAAATGAGAAAATTTTTGGCTTGTTTTGGTTGATTTGGTGCTTGGGTTTTGTTAAGGGTGTGATTAGAAGAAAAACCATGCATTTTGTTTAAAGAAAAACCAAATTTTTGTTGGTTTTCCAAGGGTAAAACCGTGGGTTACCATGTGCAATTGATGAGGAATTGTTCTTGTTTAAGTGTCGAAATGTTTTAAATCATGTTTTGGTTAAATGTAAAGCATGATTTGTGTGGTTATAAAGCTTGGAAAAATTTTGGTGCCAAATTCCCCTAAAGTGGCCGTGGCTTGCAATTAGGGTTTAGTGAACATTTTTGCATGATTTACTTGATGTTTGGATGATTTAAATCATGCATTTAATTATGAAAATGATGGTTATGTGGTTGAAAACATGAAACAAGAAATTGGTGCATGTTTCTCTTAAATGGCCGTGGGTTATAACGGTGGAAAAACCCTAGAATTTGTGTTGAAAAATACATGTAAATTGGCTTGAAAATGTGCTAGAAAATGACATTGGAATAGCCTAAAATTTGGTTGAAAAATTGAAAAGTTTTGGTCAGGTTTTGAGTGTGAAAACCGTGGCTAAAACTAAGGGCAAAATTGAAAGAAATTTTGTGGAATATGGTTCAAAATGTGAATTGAAATTTTGTGAACTTTTATGTAAACGTTTAGAAAACTTTTACATAAAATAGGCTTGTGGTATAGTACGTGGCAGGTACATATGGTTCGAGGCGTACCTAACGCCGGTAGCCTTAAATTTATGCCGAAATGCTGCTGAAATTTTGAAAACGGCATTTGGGGTAAAAAGAGAATTAAAAATAAAAGTTTAGGGTCGGGTCGGGAACCCGAGTCCCTAAAGGGAAATTGAATAAGGAAAACCTAAGGGGTGGTTCGTGAATAGTAACCCGTCCCCTTAAAAATGTAAAACGTGAGTAAAACTGAAAAACCGACCTCGAGGGGGGGCGTTTTTGAGAAACGAAATAGAGGTCCAAGTCGGATATGGAAAATCCGAGCCTCAGAGACCTTGATCGGGAACGTATAGATGAACGTTTTAAATATTAGTAAAACGTCCATTTGAGACTTCGAAACGATAGAAAATCACTAAACCGACGTAAGGGTCGGAATAGTACTTCCCGAGGATCGGGAAAGTGAAAAATAGAAATAAAATAGAAACGAACCCGGTAATGAATAGAAAAGAGTCAGAAAAGTTCCTGAGAGCCAAAAATGCAGTCTGGATCGAGAAAATTCCGTCAGGGGAAAAATTGTAATTTTGCCAAAATATAGGGGCAAAATCATAATTTTGCAAAAGTTGAGAAAAATGGGGAAAATGATAAATAAAGCCTAAAAAGTTATAAATAGGTTTCATTTAAGCTTTTTAATGAAAAATAAAAGCTATAAATGGAAATGAAATTAACAGACAAGGTTTTGTCTGTAGGATCCCAAAAATCGACCCGCAAGGAGAGCGATTAAAGATCCAAGAAAGGAAAAGAGGAAGAAACTGATAAGGTAAGTTCAGACATTTACCTGTCTGCAACATATAGCATTATTGTTGCTAACTTTGATGTACTAACTATAAGTTAGATACATATGTGCTACAGGCACTATTATCGAATAGAGAGAGAGACGAAATGTGCTACGGGCACTATTGAGAATGGGACACATAGTAAATTGTGCTTCGGGCACTAGAGCGAGGTTAATGAAACTTACTCACCTAAAATTAAAATATGAACCATTCCTAACCACGAGGCAATATGAAGTCACCGGGTTAGAACTTTAAAAAGTCGGTAATGAAACCAATTTTGGTGTACCAGCCTTCCGTACAGGGAGGTAAATTTTGCCTTCGGGGCTATGATGATGAGATTAAGGCTGTGGAGGTCAGCACTAATGTACCGCTCTCAGTCATGCGCACTTAAATAGTACTACCAACCTGAGCTCAAAACCAGAACGTAATCAAAGATAATTACCTAAAACTGAAACTATGCCATAATTGAGCATAAGATAGTTTCGTGAGGGTACTCACATCGCGGTAGATGTACTGTTGATATACTGTGGTGTGGTCAAACTTACTATTCAAAATGAATAGTAGTCAAAGTTACTATTCATATATGAATAGTAGTCAATATTACTATTCATGATGAATGGTACTATTCATAGAAATTTTATTTCTTGCATGTTTAAACTTACTGAGCCTGTAGCTCACCATTTTTGCTTATGTTGCAGGTAAGCGACCAACTCAGTAGCTTTGTTTGACTGGATGGCGGACAAGATAGCGCGTGTCAAATGGGATAGGAGGCGAGGGATATGGTCCTGCCAGAGTCTTTCCACTGAGCGATAAAAGAGAAGGGAAAAAGAAACAGTCTTTTGTAATAATATATATTTTACGAAAGTACTGTATTATGTAAATTATTTTGTACTTGTAAAAAAAGTAAATAGTGGATAATGTTTTCATGATGTTAAAAAGAAAAAAATTTTCCCCAAAAACGTCATGATTTAAAGAGTGATAGATTAGCCGGCGACCCATGAGAGTACAATCTATCGCAATTAGCGATAAAGCTTAACTGTAATAGTATTGTATGATCTCTACAAAGGGCAGGCCGCCACAGCCCGGACATATGTTTTGCAGTAGGTATGGTACGTCGATATCAAGCAAATCCTGGAACCAAGCACTGGTAAGCAGTCAAGCATATACTCAAGTATCTTAAGAGAACGAGGGATTATATGCTAGTGTATTCTAGAAGGGACCTAACACCCGTAGGATACACGGACTTAAACTTCCAGACTTGCAAGGATTCGAGGAAATCGACATCTGGATCAGCGTTTTTGCTTGGAGGAGGCGCCATTGTATGGAGGAGCGTGAAGCAGGGCTGCACAGCTGACTCTACTATGGAGGCTGAGTATGTGGCTGCGGCTGAGGTATCTAAAGAAGCGGTTTGGCTCCGCAAGTTCTTTAGAGACCTTGAGGTCATTCCGGGTGTTGACAAGCCTATCACACTTTACTGTGATAACACTGGGGCTATTGCCAACACAAGGGAATCTCGGCACCACAAGAGGACCAAACACATAGATCGGAGATATCATATTATTAGAGGGCACGTGGAGACAAGACAAGTAGATGTATGTAAGATTGCATCTGAGGACAACATTGCCGATCCCTTTACTAAGACTTTGGTAGCTAGAAGCTTTGAGAGGCACATAGAGGCAATGGGGATGCGTAACATGACACATCTGCTGGCTTAGGGCAAGTGGGAGGTTGTTAGGAAATGCCCTAAGCATTAGAGACATTTTGATGTATTTATTTTGAACTGGATAATAAAATTATATATAGAGGTTATTCATTACATTGCTATCTGTTCTCGTTTTATTTACATGTTAAAGTAAATGTAAGCAAATATGGCTCCCTGACTGCTTGTGTTAAAACTGTTAGAACGTTGCATGCAATGGACTTTTGTATGCGAGAAGACAATGTTCTAAAATAAGCGGTCTAAACTATGGTCTATAGTCTATGGGGTTAGACCGAGCATCTAACTTATGTTAAGACTATTATGTTGTCTAAAGCCTTGGAGGGGATGGTTTGTGTTGACTTTCTGGAGCATAGACTCCCAAGTAGAGACATAGATATGTTGCTTGGTGGTGACATATTAGACCGGGACTAAAGCGTGATTGATCTACGAAGTCCGCTTTAAGTGGACTTCGTAGATCGATCTGCTTTTGATGTTCTTTGTGCAGTAACCTTAATCCTGAGTAGATGGACAGCTTCATGTATATGACTTGTGTACTTTGATGTTCCAATGGCTAAAGTGTCTCAAAGGTAATAAGCTTATAGATCGGTTCATTGGGTGCATGACTTGTATACCATGAAGGGTTCGTTTACAGATATCGGAATCATAGCTCTAATGAGGAGTCAAGGGTATCCTCTTAAAGGCATTATACTGAATGTGAAAATGGACAAGGCCTTAGGTCGTCCGCTGGGCGGATGACTTCTTATTCACATATGGTGAATAATCATTTTCTTTATTCGGTAGTATAATGAAACTTTAAGATAGCCTGATCAGTAGGATTAAACAGACTTTGATCTAAGGCTGATCATGGATATCATATGAGGGTTCTGTATACATGACAAGGTCATTAGACGATAGCTTGTCACAGACTTACATAATACGGTATATAATTGGGAGTTCAGTTTCAGGTTTATAGTGGTGTGATTCTGAAATTAGTGATCATATGATTGAGTTGTTCGGTAAAGAATAATGATCATATGAATTTGTAGGAGCCCAATTATATATGTCCAATTGGTCCCTCTACTAGCTCCACATAATTCCTTAACGCTTGGCAAAATTGATTTGTGTATGCTATTGGTTAGTTTATTATGCATGGGTGGTATTGACATAGGATTAGGATGGTGGACAAGATTCTCTCTGGTTGGATTCAGATTTTGTTTTGGATAACAGAGTACACAATTATTCGAACTCCAAATAAAGTTGCCATGATTTTATTTGAGATTGGATTGGAGTTGTAGAAAATTATCCATGAGAACAAGAATTTGAAATACAACTGTTTTGTGGATTTTGAAATTTGAAATTTGAATTTTGAAATTTGAAATTTGAAATTTGAATTTGAAATTTGAAATTCAAATTTTGAATCACAGTCCAAGTGGGATCCGAATTTCTTGTGATAAATCCACAACGAATGAAATTCGAATTTAAGTTGGATATAGAGAGGAAAATCTTGTTAGAATCCTACTTGAATTTTGAATCCAAATCCTAACAATAATAGACGAAAATTTTGAGGATTATCCTCAGGGAATTTTTAGATTTTTTGTGGATAAGGTTCAAGGAAAAATTCAAGTTTCAATGCCAGTTAAATTTGGATTCTCTCCTCCCTGATAATGGTCGAATTTTTGAGTGAATCTCCTAGAAGATTTTCAGTTATTTTGGATAAGGATGAGATAAGATTCAAGCTTGAAAATCCTAGTGGAATTTTGATTCTTCCCTTATCCAAAAGTGGTCGAAATTTTTGTTGGGATTTTCCCCTTGGATTTTCGGATTTTTTGGTTGAAAAAGGGAGATAAAATTCATGTTAAAATCTTGTTTAGATTTGAATTGGATAATCCTAATGTTGGTCGAAATTTTGTTGGGATTTTCCCCTTAGATAATTTTAGATTTTACGTTGTGGATAAGGGAGAAAATCTTCTCCTAATCCAATTTGAATTCAAAAAATCACCTGATGCAAGTCTATAAATAGAGGTCCTGCCACTCCAGTTCTCTTAGACCATAGACTCTCAGGTGAGCAGGCTTATTGTTGCATAGCTCACTGTGACAATAAGTTCTTTAGAGATCTAGATGGTCAGAAGAAGACTAGCTGTACTAGCATACCGATCGAGGTTCAGAGTGCCCACACACTCAGCAATTCGGGAATTGGAGAATAGTAAAGAAGGTTAGTTGGTTGAAGCCCTCCGGTCATTCTCCTCATACAGATTGGCGTCCTTGAGGTATGAGTTTAAATTGTTGTTGGTTTATTGTATATGGCATCATGAGATATTTAACGATCTTGAAAAATTTTTATTGTTCCGCTGCGCCACTCTGATACGTTTTTATCGATTTATTTCCTACACACTTCATATCTAAAATATAGTGAAAGTATAAAATTTCTAATTGAAATTCTTAATTATTCATTTTAGGATTCATATTTTTAATTCTGGAATCATTCTGCTACATAAACTACTATTCAGGACCTTAATATCACTTTTCTGAACTTTTTGACAAAACGACCGTTCTGCCCCTAACTTTTGGTAAAATGACCATTTCGTCCTTAGCGGGTTTTTCCCTAGTTTTTCTGACTTACCACTCTATTTTAGCCTTTAAAATTTAAATAAAATTATTCTGAGGCTTTTACGACCTTTTTCTGACAATTTAGAAAATTTTGGTCAAAATGACCATTTTGCCCCTGATGGGATTATAAACCGAGAAATCCTCGTTTTATCGTTTTATCTGGATTTTCTGATCCCAAAAATCCAAAAATAACGTTTCACAGGTTTTCCCAAGCTTTTACAATATTTTCTGCCAAAACGCTCAGATTACTATTCACTCTACCCTCATGTGGTACTATACTGACCCTCGGGGTCGTTTCTCGTTTTTTTAACCTTTCGGGACGTCAAATGACTATTTTACAAGTTATGTAATCGTCCCTTATTTTTTTCTCAAGCTTAGGTTTTCGATTCCCGACCCTACTTTTGCCTCTCATTTACCAAATTGCCCTTTGGGCGTTTTGAAAATTTCAACAGCATTTCCGCTGACATTCTAGGTTCCCAGAGTTTAGGAAATGCCTCGAAACCATCTATCCTATTCTACCTTGCCAAATACTATACCACAAACCTAATTTTACGTAAAAGTTACAAACTTTTTACGTAAAATTTCATCACAAAACTTGCCTATTTTTAACTAAATTTTAACCCATTCTTTATCACTTTTAGGCCTAGTTTTATACTCAAATCACACATTATCATAACTTAAAAAAACTTTCTCACTTTCTACTAAACTCATACACGGTTTTTCTTCAAAAACCCTAAATAAAAATTTTTGTTTTATAACTCAAATTCTCCTTATTTGTTTTCCACATCAACACATTCATTTTTCACCACAAAACTCTAACATAACTCTTCAAAATCTCATGCATTATCCCATGGATTTTCCTTGGAAAATCAACCTCAAAATTTTGGCTTCATTTCCATTTTTTCTTTCTTGTTTTCTACACAAAATCAACATCACATTTACCATATACAATCAACACAAAATCTCATTTTTTTCTTCCTTTCTTTCTCATGGTTTTGAATTGAAAAACAACACCAACATTTAGTGTTTTTCAGTCTCATTTCATCTAGTCCTTTCTTTCCATTTCCACATGATTTTCAACATCAAAAATCAACCAAAACAACATGAAAATTTCATCATTCCAAGCCCTAATAACCCACGATTTTGGTGAAGAAAAACACACACAAACTTGCTTTTCATGCTCATGATTTCACACTTGTTTTAATCATTCACCATTTACACACTTTCAAGCATAAATCAATGAAATAAAAACTGATTTTTCTCACTTCAAATCAGTGCATAATACATGGTTTTTCTTCATGAAAAACAAGAAGAAATGATGCCAAAATTAAGGATTACCTTGCTTGCTTGATAACTTGAACCTTGTGATGAATTTTTCACTCTTTCTTGGCCAAATCTTGAAGAAATTTTTGAGCTTTCACTAAGGGTGATGCACGGCTGCTCTAATGGCTGAAAACCAGAATTTTTTCTGGTTTCTAAGTCCCCAAAACCGTGCATATAAACAGCCAAAAAGGAGGGACCAAATTGCAAAGGATTTAAGGGCATTTTAGCAAACTTTTTATGCAATTTTTCTACTCTTTAGGGGCTGTTTTGCAATTAAACAAAAAGGACCAGATGTTATCTGATTTTTGGACCCAAAATCTGCCACCTTTCAGCCCTAGAAGCTACAAGAATTTTTACTTAAGCTTCCTTTGACTTTTCTAGTTGACTTTGCATCCTAACCATTGATTTTTCTTGACGTTAAACCTTAGCACTTGTATTTGAATGTATTCTTACTTCCTTTCAAAGGCAAATACTCAATCTTTGACTTCTTATATATAATTTGGAGTCAAACTTTTGACCAAAATTCAAACCAAAGATTTTTGCACTGAAATCGCGTAGACGAGTTCCTAAGGTTGTCCGCGCGATTGGTTTTTCTTATTTTGCTCCGGTTTGCCTAAAAATCAATACCGTAAGTATTTCATCTTTTAGTGGTTTACAGTATATTTTCAAAATTTTTGAAACCGAAAAGGCATAATTCGTCCAATTTCAGTTCGGTAAAATTTCCCGTTTCTGAGCACTCTCTTGTCTGCACTGTCTGAATATTTCTACGCCTTCTAAATAATATCAAAACATATATTTTACAGTTTTTCTCATGAAAATCATAGAGTATATAGATTATACAAAATTTCTAGAAACAGTAAAATTTTGCGATTATGACATTCTCCCCTCCTTATAAAATTTTTGTCCTTTTATAAAATTTTCGTCCTCGAAAATTAGAATAAGTGAGGGTATAGGGCTTTCATCTCATCTTCACATTCCCACATAGCCTCTTCTACGCTGTGATTTCTCCATAAAACCTTGACTAGTAGGATCGTCTTTTTTCTCAACACCTTCTCTTTTCATGCTAAAATCTGCACTGGTTGTTCTGGATAGGTCAAATCTTCTTGAACTTGTATTGGCTCATACTCCAGCACATGTGAAGGATCAGGTATATACTTCCTTAACATTGACACATGGAAAACATTGTGTACTGCCGACAAATCTGGGGGTAATGCTAATCTATAAGCTACCTTCCCAATGAGTTTGATTATCTCAAATGGCCCAATATATCTTGGACTTAATTTTCCCTTCTTACCAAATCGCATTACGCCTTTTATTGGCGATACCCTGAGGAATACTTGATCCCCCTTTTCAAACTCTAAGAATCTTTGTCGTTTGTCTGCGTAACTTTTCTGTCAACTTTGAGCAATCTGCATTCTTTTCTGAATCTTGGCTATTGCTTCTATAGTTTCTCTGATGAAATTAGTCTTGTATAGCTACTTTTCTCGTAGACCATACCAATGAATAGGAGACCTACACTTCCTTCCATATAGAGCCTCATAAGGTGCCATTCCTATAGAAGCTTGGTAACTGTTGTTATATAAAAACTCTATCAGTGGTAGTTTCTTATTCCAACTTCCTGGAAAATCTATAACGCAAGCTCTGAGCATGTCTTCCAATGTCTAGATAGTTCACTCTGACTGTCCATCTGTTTGGGGTGAAAAGCTGTACTAAAGCATAACTCAGTCCCCATAGCTTTTTATACACACTCCCAGAACACGGAAGTAAATCTTGCATCTTGATTTGAAACTATAGACTTTGGCACTCCATGTAGCCTAATAATATGGGTCACGTACAACTGTGCTAATTTTTCCAACGTGAAAGTTGTCTTCATAGCTACGAATCCTGCCGTCTTGGTCAGCCTGTCAACAATTATCCAAATAGCATCATACCCTTCTCTGGTCTTAGGAAATCCTACCACGAAGTCCATGGTAATATGCTCCCATTTCCACTCTGGAATTTCTAAGGGTTCTAATTTTCCTCCTGGATGTCTATGTTCGGCCTTTACTCTTTGACAAGTTAGGCATCGACTCACGAATTCTGCAATATCTTTCTTCATCCCTTTCCACCAAAACTGTATCTTGAGATCTTGATACATTTTGTTGGCTCCAGGATGAATGGAATATGGTGTTTCATGAGCTTCTGCTAGGATTCGTCTTCTCAGCCCCTCAATAGCTGAAACATAGATTCTTCTTCGATATAGAAGCATTCCATCAGTGGACATTCTTATATCTGATTCTTTATTTGCTAAGGCTTCTTCTCAGAGTTTTATCACTGCTGGATCCTGCTTCTGGGCTTCCTTAATATCTTCATACAGAGAAGATTCTAACCTTAAGGCTAATAACCTTTCGGTTATTAACTCCAATTGAAGGGAGTTAATTTGTTACTGTAACTCTCTTGGTAGCTCTTCTGTGGACAGTTTCTGTGGTGTGATTGACTTTCTACTCAATGCATCCACTACTTGGTTTGCCTTTCTCGGATGGTAGAGAATTTCACAGTCATAGTCTTTTACCAACTCTAACCATCTTCTCTAACACATGTTTAACTCCTTCTGTGTGAAGAAGTATTTCAAACTCTTATGATTAGTGAAGATTTGACACTGAGCCCCATACAAATAGTGTCACCAGGTTTTGAGTGTGAACACTACAGCAGCAAGTTCTAGGTCATGCGTAGGATAATTCCTCTCGTGGTTCTTTAACTGGCGCAACGCATAAGCTATCACCTTATTATTCTGCATGAGTACAGCTCCTAGGCCTATCTTTGAAGCATCTCTATAGATCGTAAACTTTTCACCCTTCGTAGGTAAAATAACGATAGGTGCACTCGTTAGTCACATATTCAACTCTTGAAAACTTTTTCACACTCCAGCGTCCACTCGTATTTCTTTTTCTTACGAGTGAGAGCAGTAAGAGGTGCAGCTAATCTTGTAAATCCTTCTACGAATCTCCTGTAATAATCGGCTAGTCCTAAGAAACTTCGTATCTCAGTTACGATCTTAGGAGTAGGCCACTAATTAATCGCTTCTACCTTGACTGGATCTACTGTTATGCCTTCCTTTGTCACCACATGTCTAAGGAAATGCACTTTATTCAACCAAAATTCATACTTAGAGAATTTTGCATGCAATTGATGGCTTCTCACCGTGTGAAGGACAATTCTTAGATGCTCCTCATGCTCTTTGTGAGTCTTTGAATATATAAGTATGTCATCGATAAACACGATAACAAACTTATCAAGAAACTCCTTGAAGACTCTGTTCATCAAATCCATGAACGCTGCTAGAGCATTGGTCAATCCGAACGGCATCACTAATAATTCATAGTGACCATATCAAGTCTTGAATGCTGTCTTAGGAATATCACTCTCCCAGATTCTCAACTGATAATAGCCTGAATGTAAATCAATCTTCCAAATACTGCTGCTCCCATTAGCTGGTCGAATAGGTCATCAATCCTAGGTAATGGATATCTATTCTTAATGGTAACCTTATTCAACTCTCTATAATCAATGCACATCTGAAGAGTTCCATCCTTCTTTTTGACGAATAGCACTAGAGCTCCCTAAGGAGAATAACTTGGTCGGATAAACCCCTTGTCAAGTAGCTCTTTTAACTATACTTGTAGCTCTTTTAATTCAACTGGGGCCATACGATATGGAGCCTTAGAAATTGGAGCAATCCCTGGCATGATCTCAATTTTTTATGAAATCTTTCTTTCTAGAGGTAACCCTGGCAACTCCTCTGGAAACACATCAAGATATTCGTTGACAACTGGAACCTCTTCTGGGTGCAATTCCATTTCTTCAATCACATTAGTGACATATGCCAGGTATCCAACACAGCCACTAGCCACTAGCTTCCTCGCTCTCATTGCACAGATCATCATTTTCTTTGATTGACGAGATGTATTGACATATTCAAAACTTTCCATGTCATCCGGTCGAAAGACTATTCCTCGCTTCCGACAGTTGATAATGGCCTGGTATTTTCCCAGGAAATCCATTCCTAGGATCACATCATAGTCGACGATCTTTATTATGATCAGATCGACATATAGCTCCCTATTTGCCACAATTATCAGCACATGACGTAACCAGTAATTTGACAGCATCACTTCCCCTGAAGGTAGAGCTGTCTTAAAATTCATTCCTATAGGGTCTTTAGCATACCCTAGCTTGTCAACAAATTTATGGGACACGAAAAAATGTGTGGCTCCTGAATCAAAAAGGACACATGCCACGTGGTTAAATACAGAAATCTAACCTGTAACCACATTAGATGTCCTCGCTTCAGTGTCTTCTTTGGTACAAATAGTAACACGAGCATCTGGTCATGAGGTCTGTTCTGGGCACTCAGACCATACTGGTGGCACTCCTGAAGGTCCTTCTATCCTCCCCTGTAATGCATAAGCTTGAGGCGGTTGCTGACGTGGAGGATACTGTTGGCACTGCAGCACTGGCCCTGGGATATTCTGGCGGTTCATTGGACAATTCTTTGCAAAATGTCCTTCTCTTCCGCATTGATAGCAAGCAGTAATGCCAATCTTGCATTGGCCTGGATGCCTCCTTCCATACGTAGCACATGTGGGAAAACTCGGCCCTGAGCCCTGACTGGTCTTCCGCTATTGATTGTGGGTGTCCTGACTGTAGGTAATAAATCGGTAAAAACGTATCAGAGTGGCGCAGTGGAACAATAAAAATTTTTCAAGATCGTTAAATATCTCATGATGCCATATTCAATAAACCAATAACAATTTAAACTCATACCTCAAGGACGCCAATCTGCAGGAGTAGAATGATTGGAGGGCTTCAACGAACTAGCCTTCTCTACTATTCTCCAATTCCTGAATGGCTGAGTGTGTGAGCACTCTGAACCTCGATCGGTATGCTAGAACTTGTGACAACCGGGAAATTCAGGCATTCTCGGAAGAAAATGTACAAATGTATGTATATAACAATTTGTACTATTTAAAGAGTGAAATAAATGTATTTATATTGTTTAGAATGTATTAAAATGTTCTAACAATACTGACGAGTAAGAATTCAGTGTTGGAAAAATTCACTAAGTTGAAACGGGTGGAACGGTGCCAAAAACAGCATTGAAAATCCTAACCGGTGCACTAAAAGATGGAAAACTTTCGGGATTGATTTTGATCAAACGAAAGCAGTATAAATTGATCCGACTGCACAGGAGACCTCAGGAACCCGCCGGGACGATTTCAGGAAAATTTCGGCTCGAACCGACAACGGTCAAAAAGTAGTCGAATTAATGTGAATAGTAAAGTCAAAGTCAACATATTACTTTGCATTTATGACATCATAAAGCAAATTTATTAAATTTGAAAATTAAGGTGGTTGGTGGCATTAATGGCCAAGATTAAATCACTTTTTGATCTAAAGGCCAAGATTTAGCCAAAATTCCATCCTTTTATTGTTTGAAAAATTTGGAAAGAAATGGATGGAAAAGTGTTGCATTTTGATTGGTTGAAAGCCAAATTAATTGGCTTCCTTTACAACTTAAGTCGGCAAAGTTTTGCACAAAAGTGGCCGAACTATTTCCAGGCCGAACCATTTCCAAGCCAAAACAAAGAACAAAAAATTTTTTAAGTGTTGTCTATGGTGAATACGTGAGCCACTAAGAGAAACCAAGCAAATATCCCAAGTTTTCTTCACAAAATTTGTGTCAAACCCTTCCTTGAAGACAAAGGAAGCAAGAAAGCAAGGTAACTTTCTTTGGTTTGCATTTTTTCTTGATTTTTCTCCCTAAAATCCGTGGGATGAATAGTGTGAAAATGAGAAAATTTTTGGTTTTTTTTGGTTGATTTGGTGCTTGGGTTTTGTTAAAGGTGTGATTAGAAGAAAAACCATGCATTTTGTTTAAAGAAAAACAAAATTTTGGTTGGTTTTCCAAGGGTAAAACCGTGGGTTACCATGAGTAATTGAGGTTGAATTGTTGTTGTTTAAGTGTTAAAATGCTTTAAATCATATTTTGGTCAAATGTAAAGCATGATTTGTATGGTTGAAAGCTTGGAAAAATTTTGGTATCAAATAACCCTAATATGGCTGCGGGTTTAATTAGGGTTTGGTGAGTAATTTTTGCATGATTTACTTGATGTTTGGATAGTTAAATTCATGCATTGAATTAAGGAAATGATGGGTTTGTGATTGAAAGCATGAAATAAAAAAATTTGGTGCATGTTTCTCTTAAATGGCCGCGGGTTATAATGGTGAAAACCCTAAGAATTTGTGTTGAAAAATGCATGAAATTGGCTTGAAAATGTGCTAGATAATGACATTGGAATAACCTAAAATTTGGTGGAAAAATTGAAAAGTTTTGGTTAGGTTTTGAGTGTGAAAACCATGGCCAAAACCAAGGGTAAAAAGTAAAAGAAATTTTGTGAAATGTGGTTCAAAATCTGAATTGAAATTTTGTGAGCTTTTATGTAAAAGTTTGGAAAACTTTTTCATAAAATAGGTTTGTGGTATAGTACGGGCAGGTACATATGGTTCGAGGCGTACCTAACGCCGGTAGCCTTAAATTTACGCCGAAATGCTGCCGAAATTTTGAAAACGGCATTTGGGGTAAAAAGGGAATTAAAAATAAGAGTTCAGGGTCAGGTCGGAAACCCGAGTCTCTAAAAGAAAATTGAATAAGGAAAACCTAAGGGGTGGTTCATGAATAGTAACCCGTCCCCTTAAAAATGTAAAACGCGAGTGAAACTGAAAAATCGACCCCGAGGGGGGGCGTTTTTGGGAAGCGAAATAAAGGTCCGAGTCGTATACGGAAAATCCGAGCCTCGGAGACCTAGATCGGGAACATCTAGATGAACATTTTAAATACTAGTAAAATGTCCATTTGAGACTCCGAAACGATAGAAAATCACTAAACCGACGTAAGGGTCGGAATAGTGCTTCCCGAGGGTCGGGAAAGTGAAAAATGAAAATAAAATAGAAACGAACCCGGTAATGAATAGAAAAGAGTCAGAAAAGTTCCTGAGAGCCAAAAGTGTGGTCTGGATCGAGAAAATTCCATCAGGGGCAAAATTGTAATTTTACCAAAATATAGGGTAAAATCGTAATTTTACAAAAGTTGAGAAAAATGGGGAAAATGATAAATAAAGCCTAAAAAGTTATACATAGGTTTTATTTAAGCTTTTTAATGAAAAATAAAAGCTATAAATGGAAATGAAATTAACAGACAAAGTTTTGTCTGTAGGATCCCAAAATCGACCTACAAGGAGGGCGATCAAAGATCCAAGAGAGAAAAGGGGGAGAAACTGATAAGGTAAGTTCAAACATTTACTTGTCTGCAACATATAGTATTATTATTGCTAACTTTGATGTACTAACTATAAGTTAGGTACATATGTGCTACGGGCACTATTATAGAGTAGAGAGAGAGACGAAATGTACTATGGGCACTATTGAGAATAGGACATATAGTAAATTGTGCTTCGGGCACCAGAGCCAGGTTAATGAAACTCACTCACCTAAAATTAAAATGTGAACCATTCCTAACCACGGGACAATATGAAGTCACCGGGTTAGAACGTTAAAAAGTCGGTAATGAAATCACTTTTGGCGTACCAGTCTTCCGTACAGGGAGGTAAATTTTGCCTTCGGGGCTATGATGAGATTAAGGCTTTGGAGGTCAGTACTAATGTACCGCTCCCATTCATGTACAATTTTGCCTTCGGGGCTATGAGATTAAGGCTGTGGAGGTCAACACCAATGTACCGCTCCCAGTCATGCGCACTTAAATGGTACTGCCAACCTGAGCTCAAAATCAAAACGTAATCAAAGATAATTACCTAAAACAGAAACTATGCCATAATTAAGCATAAGACAGTTTCGTGAGAGTACTAACATCGCAGTAGATGTATTGTTCATATACTGTGTCGTGGTCAAACTTACTATTCATGTATGAATAGTAGTCAAAGTTACTATTTATGAGGAATAGTAATCAATGTTACTATTCATGATAAATAGTACTATTCATAGAAGTTTTATTTCTTGCATGTTTGAACTTACTGAGCCTGTAGCTCACCATTTTTGCTTATGTTGCAGGTAAGCGACCAGCTCAGTAGCTTTGTTTGATTGAATGGCGGACGGGATGACGCGTGTCAAATGGGATAGGAGGCGAGGGATATGGTCCTGCCAAAGTTTTTCCGCTGAGCGATAAAAGAGAAGGGAAAAAGAAACAGTCTTTTGTAATAATATATATTTTACGAAAGTACAGTATTATGTAAATTACTTTGTACTCGTAAACAAAGTAAATAGTGGATAATGTTTTCATGATGTTAAAAAAAAAAATTCCCAAAAACGTCATGATTTAAAGAGAGATAGATTAGCCGGCGACCCATGAGAGTACAATCTATCGCAGTTAGCGATAAAGCTCAACTGTAATAGTATTGTATGATCTCCATGAGGGGTGGGCCGCCACAGCACTGCTAGTCTTCTTCCGACCACCCAGATCTCTAAAGAACTTATTGTCACGGTGAGTTGTGCAACAATAAGTCCGCTCACTTGAGAGTCTGTGGTCTGAGAAAACTGGAGTGGCAGGACCTTTATTTATAGACTTGCATGAGGTGATCCTCTAAATTCAAATTGGATTAGGAGAAGATTTTCTCCCTTATCCGCAACACAAAATCTGAAATTTTCAAGCCAAAATCCTCCAAAAGAATTCGGCCATTCTCTAGATTTTATGTTCAAAATTCAAACATGATTTAACTTGAATTTTATCCAACCAAAAAATCTAAAAATCTGTCTTGAGATTTCCTCTAAATTTTTGGCCACAAATAATAGGGAGAGAATCAAAATTTAACTAGGATTTTCAAGCTTGAATTTTATCTCATCCTTATCCAAAATAACCGAAAATCTCCTAGGATTTATCCTTAAAAATTCAGCCACTTTTAGGGAGGAGAGAATCCAAATTCAACTGGGATTGAAACTTGAATTTTTACCTGAATCTTATGCACAAAATTTTTGAAAATTCCATGAGGACAATCCTCAAAATTTTTGACCAAAATTAGTTAGGATTGTGATTCAAAATTCAAGTAGGATTCAAATAAGATTTTCCTCTTCATAATCTAACTCAAATTCGAATTCTAGCCTTGTAAAATTATCCACAAAGAATTTGAATTCTACTTGGACTGTGATTCAAAATTTGAAATTCAAATTTCAAAAATCAAATTTCAAATTTCAAATTTCAAATTTAAATTTCAAATTCAAAATTCAAAATTCAAAATTCAAAATTCAAAATTCAAATTTCAAATTTCAAATTTCAAATTTCAAATTTCAAATTTCAAAATCCACAAACAGTTGTATTTCAAATTCTTGTTCTCATGGATAATTTTCTATAACTCCAATCCAATCTTAAATAAAATCATGGCAACTTTATTTGGAGTTCGAATAATTGTGTACTTTATTATCCAAAACAAAATTTGAATTCAACTGGAGAGAATCTTGTCCACCATCTTAATCATTTGTCAACACCATCTATTATGATAACCGGGAATTTTAGATTCTCGGAGTGGATTAAAATTGTATTTATATAACAATTTTAATGAATAAAATATGGAAAAAGTTGTGTTTTAATACTGTTGTGAATAGTGTAAAAATGTTCTGGCAGTGTTAAAGTGTGTGAGTTCGGGAATGGAAAATCTTACCGGACATAATTGGGTAAGCCGGTTCGAAAACAGAACCGAAAACCCTAGAAAATGCATTGAGATGCATGAAAATGATACAAATTTACGGTAGAGAATTCTGATCAAATGGAAGTAAAATAAGACAAACTGATCGCACCAGAGACACCTGGAACCCGCCTACGTGATTTCGGTGAAGTTCCGTTTGGATTGGTTTTCGGTCAAAAATTGACCACGAATTAATTAGTGAATTAATATAAATAGTAGGACGACATCACCATGATTATGTCATAAACCAAAATTATTTTCTTTAATTAGGAAAGTAATTTTGAAAGGTGTATGGTTTAGATTAGGTTACTTTATGATCAATGGCCAAGATCATGCCAAAAAGCTGTTGAAAAATTTTAAAAAAATTTTGAAAAAGGCCATTCGGCCACTTGGAAAGGAAGAAGAAAAAATTTTGATTTTTGCCCCAAAATCCTTACTTTTTAATCCTTGAACAATTAGCAAATTGTTGGAAAAAAATTGTAAAAAATTCCTTGAGTTTTGCCTATAAATAGGCATCAAAATCCATTCAAAAAAATGGAAAAATTAGCCAAACCCTTGCCCCTTTTCTTCAGCCCAAATCCGTGGCCTTCTCCCCCCTTGTAACCCAAAATTTTGTTGAAAATTTCACACCAAACTTAGCTTGCATTGCTATTCCAACATCAAGTCATCAACTAGTTAAGGTAAGCTTTAAAATTGAAGCTTTTCTCTTTGATTTTCCTTAGAAAATCCGTGGGTATGAGAGTGTGAAAACAATGAAAAAAAAATTGTTATTTAGTTGATGATGTGATGATGTTGTGATTAGTTTGGTGTTGTAGAGATTAAAGCATGAATTAGGGTTTAGAAACAAGCAAAAATTTTGCATGTTTTTCTTGAAATCCCGTGGCATTAGGGATGTTAAAAATGCATGAGTATTGATGTTTTGGTTTAGTGTTTATGTTCATTTAATTATGTGTTGAACTAAGCATGAATTGGAATAAGGAAACAAGAAAATTTTAATGCAATTTTCTCGCTAACACCGTGGGTATGAACACTAAGAAATGGAAAATTTGTAATGTTGAAAAGTGTTGATAAAAACCCCAGGAAAGAAAACAAGATTTTCTATGTGTTTATGCATGAAAATCCGTGGCTATGCTAGGGTTAGAATGCATGTTTTGTTAGGTTTTGATGTTGTTTTATACATTAGAAAACCTAAGAGTGATATGTAGTGATGAAAAATTATTTGGTGTTGATTAACATGTAAACCGAGGCTAGTTTGGGCGAAAAAAATATTGTTGTTTGTGTTGATTCCTGAATATCGATTTATGTAGAAAATTTTTATACAAAATTTGGAAACTTTGTATAAAATAGGCCTCTGGTATAGTATGTGGCAGGTACAAAGGTTCTGGGGCGTACCTAACGCCGGGAAACCTTAAAAAATAAGCGAAAATGCTGTTGAAATTTCTAAAACAGCATAAGGGCATTTCGGGAAACGAGGGGTAAGAATATTGGACTCGGGGAGGAAATCGGGACCCCTCGGTAGATTAGGGTTAGAAATGGAAAATGAACCCAAAAGGAATAGCAAACCGACCCTAAAAGACTAAAATGCCTAAAACAGGAAAAAAAATTCATGTTAGGGGTATTTTAGGAAACGAGGGGAAAATGTAGGTCGGGATAGGAAACCCAAGCCTCTCGAGGACCGAGGGCCGGGGACGGGATGAAAAACATTTTAAGAATAGTGAAATGGCCATTTGAGGCTCCAAAACGCTCGAAAAACGAAAAAACGACCCTAGGTGACGGATGAATAGTAATCGAGGGCCAGGAAAAATGAAATTAAGATTTTGCAGCAATTTAAGCTGTAAATTGATACAGAAGCCTAGGGAAAATTATTTTAAAATATTTGGGCTTAGAAAATTTGAGAAAAATGATGGAACTGAATAGTTACGGTCCCGAGACCCATTAAAGGCAAAATGGACATTTTGACAAAAAATTTTCGAAAGGCTCGGAAAAGGACCCTAAAAGGCCTAGAATAACTTAGAAAAAATTATAGGATCCAAAATAGAGATTTTAAAGTTAAAATCTAGAGTTTAAATAGTACACGGCGTGTACAGCGAAACACGGCTGTGTAGAATAGAACCGAGATAAACACGGTTAGGGACACAGGCATGTTGCAAACCGTATGTCACATAAAGATTTTAATGTTGTGTAAAATTTATCACATAATAAATATATTTAGAGTGATAATCAATGAAGGGTATTAACAGACGATATTATGTCTGTAGGAACCCAATTTAAAGATAAAAACTACAGAAGAGTTTCAGAAGTGGACGTTATCACAGTATTGGTAAGTTCAAGTATGTTCGTGTTTGCAACATGAAATACTATGTTGATTTATTCTGTACTAGATGTACACTAGATATAAAGTCTTATAGACATTTGGGGATTAGTTAGAATAACATATCCCAGATAATGAGAATGAGTAAGACCTACGAGCAATGCAGGATAGTGACCTTGAGGTGATGATTAAAATCACGTGGTGAAGACTATAAATTGAAAGATGGTAATGAAACCATTAAGGCGTACTGCCCCTCTAACATAGTGGTGGAGGTTTTTCTCAGATCCTACGAGGATATCAGGGCTGTGGAGGCCGATGTTCTAACTCCTTAGACCCTCCCAGTCAGCGCGCTAATAATCATTGATACTGCCATAAACAGAGCTCTAAACTAGAAATCAAATAGAGAATGAACAATCAATAAAATTATAAAAATTATAATTGAGCATAACCGAAGTACGCTAAGTATAGTGATTTCAGTTAGGGTTTATGAATAGTAATCGGTTACGCTGATGGGAACAGTATCCGGTTATAGTAATGTGAATAGTTACCCGTTAGGGTAAAGTAAATAGTAATCAGTTAGGGTAACTATTACTATTCATCGGTCAAAGGTCAGAGTTACTATTCATGGTGAATAGTCTATTCATGATGAATAATACTATTCATAGGAAATTGAGTTTTCAATGTTTTTGAATCCGTATGATTCTTACTAAGTATGTTTGAACTTACTGAGCCTGTTAGCTCACCTATTCATGTTGCAGGTAAGAAACCTGTCCAGTAAATTTCTGGATTGCGGCAGGATGCGAACGTGTCAATGGGATAGGGAACTCATCGTGAACTTGGTCCTGCCATAAGCTTTTCGCTGAGCTTTTGAAGTTAAAGAATTAAAGAGAATGTGTTAGGAAACAAAATATACAGTACATATATATATCTATTATATGTTGTATATTATGTTGTACTTTATTAAGACATATAAAAGTTAGCATATTACATGGCTTTCTTACTTAGTTTTCTTAAGAGAAAGTATGTATTAAAGAAAAAAAAAATTATGAGCGAAATTTTAGGCCCTGATAATTAAGTATTGTGAGAAAAAGAGTTTAAAACTGACGACTCGGATTCGACACATGAGCCATCTTGGTCGGCCTTAAAGGCGATTCATGACGGTTGTGGGTGGTCGGAATCAGGGGGCGTCACATCCATGCATAATCAACTAGCCAATAGCATACTCAAATCAATTTGCCAATCATTAAGGAATTATGTGGAGCTAATGGAGGGACCAATTGGACATATATAATCGGGCTCCCGCGAATCTATATGATCATCATTCTTTACCGAACAACTCAATCATATGATCACTAATTTTAGAGTCACACCACTATAAACCTAAAACTGAATTCCCAATTATATACCGTATTACGTAAGCCTATGACAAGCTATTGTCTAATGACTTTGTCATGTATGCAGAACCCTGATATGATATCCACGATAAGCCTTCGGTCAAAGATCGTTTAATCCTACTGATCGGGCTATCTTAACGTTTCATTATACTACCGAATAAGAAATGATTATTCACCATATATGAATAAGAAGTCATCCGCCAAGCAAACTACCCAAGGACTTGTCCATTTTCACATCCAGTATAATGCCTTTAAAAGGATACCCTTAACTCCTTATTAGAGCTCTGATTCTGATATCTATAAATAAACCCTTCATCGTATAAAAGTCATGCACCCAATAAACCAGTCTATAAGCTTACTACCTCTGAGATGCTTTACCCATTGGAACATCAAAGTACACAAGTCATATACATGAAGTAGTTCATTCACTCAGGATGAAGGTTACTGCATAATGAACGTCAAAAGCAGATCGATCCACTCATAGCAGACTACGTAGATCAATTACGCTTTAGTCCCGGTCTAATATGTCACCACCAAGCAACATATCTATGTCTCTACTTGGGAGTCTATGCTTCAGACAGTCAAGACAAACCGTCCCCAATATGGCTTTAGATAACATAATAGTCTTAACATGAGTTAGATGCTCAGTCTAACCCCATAGACTACAGACCTTAGTTTAGACTGCATACTTTAGAACATTGTCTTCTCACATATAAAAGTCCATTACATGCAACGTTCTAACAGTTTTAACACAAGTAGTCAGGGAGCCATATTTACTTACATTTACTTTAACATGTAAATAGAATGAGGACAAACAGCAATGTAATGAATAACCTCTATATATAATTTTATTATCCAGTTCAAAATAAATACATCAAAATGTCTCTAATGCCTAGGGCATTTCCTAATAATCTCTCACTTGTCGTAAGCCAGTAGATGTGCCATGTTACGCATCCCCATCACCTCTACATGCCTCTCAAAGCTTCTAGCCACCAAAGTCTTAGTAAAGGGATCGATAATATTGTCCTCGGACGCGATCTTACATACATCTACTTGTCCTGTCTCCACGTGCCCTCTAATAATGTGATATCTCCGATCTATGTGCTGGGTCCTCTTGTGGTGTCAAGATTCCTTTGTGTTGGCAATAGCCCCAGTGTTATCACAGTAAAGTGTGATAGGCTTGTCAACACCTGGAATGACCTCAAGGTCTCTAAAGGGCTTGCGGAGCCAAACCGCTTCCTTAGATGCCTCAACCATAGCCACATGCTCAGCCTCCATAGTAGAGTCAGCTGTGCAACCCTGCTTCACGCTCCTCCACACAATGATGCCTCCTCTGAGCAAGAACACTGATCCTGATGTTGATTTCCTCAAATCCTTGCAAGTCTGGAAGTCTGATTCTGTGTATCCTATGGGTGTTAGGTCCCCTCCAGAATACACCAACATATAATCCCTCATTCTCTTAACATACTTGAGTATATGCTTGACTGCTTGCCAATGCTTGGTTCCAGGATTCGTTTGATATCGACTCACCATACCTACTACACAACATATGTCCAGGCGAGTGCAAAGCATAGCATACATAAGGCTACGCACAGCAGATGCATAAGGGACCTTACTCATACGCTTTCTTTCTTCCGATGTCTTGGGACAGTCATCCAATGAAAGAGTTAGACCGGTAATAGAAGGTTGTGAACCTTTATTTGCCTCTTGCATTGCATATTTGTCAATTATTTTATCTACGTATGAAGCTTGGGATAACGCTATCATTTTGTTCTTTCGATCTCTGAAGAGACGAATGTCTAGAACATAATTAGCTTCTCCCAAGTCCTTCATGTCAAACTGTTGGTGTAGCCAAAGCTTGACCGATGATAAGTTCCCTACGTCATTCCCAATGAGTAGTATATCATCGACATAGAGTACCAGAAAGACCATTTTTCCATCCTTAATACGTTTATAAACATAGCGTTCATCAACGTTCTGCTCAAAACCAAATGTCTTGATCGCTTAATCAAATCTCTAGTTCCATGAGCGGGATGCTTGCTTTAATCCATAAATGGATCTAAGCAACTTGCAGACTTTCCTTTCTTGGCCTTTTACCGCGAACCCTTCAGGCTGTATCATGTAGATACATTCCTCAAGGTGGCCATTCAAGAATACCGTCTTGACATCCATTTGCCAGATCTCGTAATCGAGAGCCGCAGCAACGGACAGAAGAATACGGATAGACTTCAGCATAGCAACAGGTGAAAAGGTTTCATCATAATCGATTCCAGTCTTTTGCGTGTACCCCTTTGTAACCAATCTAGCTTTGAAAGTTTCCACTTTCCCTTCCGCATCCTTCTTTCTTTTGTAGACCCACACTTACATCCAATAGGTTTTATCCCAGCCGGCAGATCTATAAGTTCCTAAACAGAGTTGGATTTCATAGAATCCATCTTATTGTTCATGGCTTGTTTCCCAGATTTAGAATCAACATCATTTATACCTTCATCATAAGTGACTTGCATCATACATGCTCATGAGCTTCAGCCTGGTATACCTCAGCATCATATATGAAGAAATTACGTTTCTTCGAAACCCTCCCACTACGATGAGGCACCCTAAATTATTGATCGTCTGCAGGTCTTTCACCGGAACTCAGACTCGCATCCAAGATCGAAACTTGTGGAGCAGTTCTTTCACCGGATAACTCCTCTAGCACCACTTTGCTTTGAGGCTTAAAGTCATTCATGTGACTTTCCACCAAGAATGTCGCATAGGTTAAAATAATGACTTTTTATTCCTTCGGGTTATAGAACAAACCTCCCTTAGTTCTTTTAGGATACCCTATAAACATGCACAATTCTAATCTTGGTTCTAACTTCTTCGCATCTCCGTCCAGTACATGTGCCGGGCAGCCCCATGTTCTCATATGTCTAAGGGAGGGCTTCCTACCATGCCACAATATATACAGAGTCCTGGGAATTGATTTGCTTGGAACCTGGTTCAGAATATAGCATGCCGTTTGTAAAGCATATCCCCAGAATGATAACGGCAGCATTGAATAACTCATCATGGACCGTACCATATCCAACAAGGTCCTGTTTCTCCTTTCGGCTACACCATTCTGTTGTGGAGTACCAGGTATAGTCAGTTGGGATAATATCTCATTCTCTACAAGATGTCCTAGAAATTCGTCGGAGAGGTATTCGTTACCTCGATCAGGTCGAAGTGTCTTTATAGATTTATCCAATTGCTTTTCCACTTTCGCACGATACTCTTTGAACTTGTCAAAGGTTTCACTCTTACGGTGCATCAGATACACATATCCATACCTCGAGCAATCGTCTATAAAGGAGACATAATAGTCAAACCCTCCTCGTGCTGTGACGTTCATAGGGCCACATACATTAGTGTGCACAATTTCTAAGAGTTCTTGAGCCCTAGTACCCTTAGCTTCAAAAGATCTCTTAGTCATCTTTCTCTCAAGGCAAGACTCACATTGAGGAAGACGTACCTCCTCCAGAGATTCTAGAGGACCGTCTTTTACCAACCTTTAAATCCTATCCTGATTAATATGACCAAGTCTTAAATGCCAAAGATACGCCTTGTTAGAGTGAGAAACTTTCAACTTTTTAGAGTTATCTATTAATTCGGTGTTAAGCAGTGAGTACATCTTTAGTTTGATCAAATATAGGTTTCCATCCATCCATCCAGAACAGATAAAAGACTTATTTCTATGAATATCAACTCTTTTACTAAAAGAAACTGAATAAGAATCCTTTATTAAACAAGCTATCGATATAAGGTTCCTCCTAAAATTAGGAACATAAAAACAGTCTTTTAATAAAATAAACCTAAATTCATCAAAGTAAAGGTAAACATCTCCCACTGCCTCAGCCACCACCAAGCTACCGTCTCCAGTCCGTAATGAGAGGCTCCTATCATGTAGACTTCTCGTTTCCACGAACCCCTGCATAGAAACACAAACATGATTAGTGGGGCCCGAATTAATGACCCAAGTGTCTTTTGATTCTTCCACCAAACACGCTTCTAAATAGTGAAGTTCCTTATCTTCCTTGCCCTTGGCGGCTAGGAATTCCCAGCAAGCCTTCTTGAAGTGACCTACATTCCCACAGCGGAAGCACTTGGACTTTTTAGGGTCCCTGGGCTTCTTGTTCTTGTTCTTCTTCTTCCCATCGGAGACAGGAGGATTAGAATAACTGGAAGCTGCTTGCTTCTGATATGGCCTCTTCCTCTTCCGTGAAGGTTTGGAAGATTTCACCAAATTGGCCTCTCCTTTGGGTTGGACAGCATCCCCATCCCTAATCATCTGTTCATAAGCTTGGAGTTGCTTCATGAGCTCAGTTAGTCCTAACTCCCTTGTCGCTAGATTATATGCGGCCTTAAACCCCATAAAATCTTTTGACAGAGTTTTAAACACCATCTCGATCTCGGTGTTGTAATCCAACTCAGCACCATTTTTGGTAGCTTCAGCAAAGAATCCCATTAAAGTGATCATATGGTCCTTCACCAGAGTACCTACCTTCTACTTGGAGTTCATAATGCTGGTTATAGCAGACTATTGACCCAATTTTTCTTGGCCTCCGAACATGTCCTCCAGATTTTCCATGATCTCCGCAGCAACTTGATAAGTCTCATGCTGCTTTTGTAAAGCACTTGTTATGCTAGCTAGAATATAGCATCGAGCTATCTCATTGGATTCTCTCCAATGAGTATAGGCAACCGGGACCTCCTCAAGCAGTGTGTCCAGTTTGGGCCCAGGTGGGCATGGTTCGTCCAGTACAAACTAGTGTCTCTCGTAGCTAAGAACTATTAGTAGATTTCTTTTCCAGTCTTTATAATTATCATCATTCAGCTTATTTTCAGTAAGTATTGAAATGAGGGATGTCGGTGACATTTTGAACTGAAATAAAATTATACTAGACATCATTACAAAGCCCAAGCAAATATACAGATAATTTAGCAAATAAAACATACAAGTATGTTCCTACATGAAACTTGAAAAACATGTAGCATTGCAACGGTTATTCTCAGCACCTATTGCCCTAAGCCACGGAGGGGTGGTCATGAAACAAATAGCCGGAACATGGACCCCATCCAATTAATATATGTTGCCTTAAATCCTCCAAGGTTAAGACATATATTAATAACTGCTTACTTTGGCCACCAGTTTAGTTAACAGAGCTTCTAGGGAAGGTTAATAACTAAACGAGTCTTGAGTGTATAACTATTGTTTACGTAGCCCGATCCATATCCTACCAAGCCACCGAGGGGTGGTCATGACTAGGATCGTACCCGACCACGTTTTCCACATAAGAAATCTAACCTAGTATATCGGCGGCGGTAAACACCTATCGAGGGGTGTGGTCATGGCAGAACTGACGCGAGGCGTTACCATGCTTTCACATATGGATCAACAATGTAGGCCGTGGGTTTTGTTTGAAACTCTCTCCCACTCAATATTTTGAAAAACATGCAAGTTTTGACAAATATG
This sequence comes from Antiaris toxicaria, assembly GCA_035233585.1. Classification (NCBI taxonomy): domain Eukaryota; kingdom Viridiplantae; phylum Streptophyta; class Magnoliopsida; order Rosales; family Moraceae; genus Antiaris; species Antiaris toxicaria. The sequence goes on from CP141156.1 coordinate 79,606,260, forward strand.
TATGATCAATATAGTATGAGCGGCACTCACCTATCCTATATGACATGTTATCAAATATGCATATAAAACATCCATCAATACATATTTATACATCCATGACATATCATAGAAAAAATAACAATTTACAGATAAATAACCAAGCCATGGTTCCATCCTAGAACAAAGAAAATAAAGATTACAAAATTCCATCCAAAACATTCTTTGGGTCATGAATTTTGTTCTGTCTTCTTGTATCCATCTTTATGTAGCCTCTCCATTTATTTCTCATCCCTTGAATCATTTAAAATTTAAATCCCAAAAATTTAAATTTCAAATTCAAATTCCAAATTCGAATTTCAAATTTAAATTTCAACTTTAAATTTTAAACAATTTTAAATATCATGTGTAATAATATGTAATTTCCAAAAATTTAAAATTTAAAATTACATATTTTTAAACATGATTTAAAATTAAATCTCAAATTTAAAAATCAAAATTTTTCAATTTTTCCGAACAGTCGCCCCCACGGCCCCTGAGGCCGGCAGCCACCGTGGGCAGCCCCTAGCCCCAAGGGGGGCTGGTAGCCTACGGCCACAGCTGGGTGAAGTCCAGCCAGCTACAGGCAGCGCCTGTAGCCATGGGCTGCACGCCCAGGTGGGCACAGCAGCCCGCCAAGCTGCATGTAGCGCCTGCAGCCATGAACTACACGCCTAAGGCCTGGCTGGCCCTTGGGTGGGCCACGGCCACCCCTGGATGCAGGCATAGCCTACGGCCATGTGGTGCAGCAGTGGGCAGGGGCTGCCGCAGCCCCATCCTGCCCGAGGGTAGGGGCTGTAGCCCCATCACAGCTGGCGGTCCATCCCAAGGGGGCGGTCCTCGATTTTCGTGTCATATTCTAATTTACCCATTAGGATCTCCAAAAAATAATTTGAATCCTAATTAAATTGAAATTTTCCACACAATCAAAATTTCAACCTTTAAATTAAATTTAACTTTTGGGAAAAAATAAATTATGGTCTTCAAACTTCAATCTCCTCCAAGAATAATTACATAAAATTTCTTAAACCGATTCTGATGTACAAAAATTCTAATCATAATAATTCTAAGGGACAAAATTAAAATCCTTGGGAAAATTACAGTGTTAATAAACTACTCCCATGGTTACATAAAAAAAAAAAATCCTAGATACAATTTTTCTAAATTCTAAGAAACAATAACTGGCATAAAACAAGCATGCTTATAATAATTTAAAAAATTAAAATAACCACATACTACATACATAATCCATTATAACAACATAAAGAAATCCCAGAATGCCACTCTCTAAATATCAAATCCCTAAATAAATAAAAAGACTAACTAATTGTCTAATTTATGTACATGGCATAGTCATGAGATGGCTCTGATACTAATTGTAGGTAATAAATCGGTAAAAACGTATCAGAGTGGCACGGTGGAACAATAAAAATTTTTCAAGATCATTAAATATCTCATGATGCCATATACAATAAACCAACAACAATTTAAACTCATACCTGAAGGATGCCAATCTGCAGGAGGAGAATGATCGGAGGGCTTCAACCAACTAGCCTTCTCTATTATTTTTCAATTCCCGAATGGCTGAGTGTGTAGGCACTCTGAACCTCGATCGGTGTGCTAGCACTGCTAGTCTTCTTCCGACCACCCAGATCTCTAAAGAACTTATTGTCACGATGAGTTGTGTAATAATAAGCCTGCTTACTTGAGAGTCTGTGGTCTGAGAGAACTGGAGTGGCAGGACCTCTATTTACAGACTTGCATGAGGTGATCCTCTAAATTCGAATTGGATTAGGAGAAGATTTTCTCCCTTATCCATAACACAAAATCTAAAATTTTCAAGCCAAAGTCCACCAAAAGAATTCGGCCATTCTCTAGATTTTGTGTTCAAAATTCAAACATGATTTAACTTGAATTTTATCTCATCATTATCCAACAAAAAAATCCAAAAATCTATCTTGAGATTTCCTCCAAATTTTCATCCACAAATAATAGGGAGAGAATCAAAATTCAACTAGGATTTTCAAGATTGAATTTTATCTCATCCTTATCCAACATAACCGAAAATCTCCTAGGATTTATCCTCAAAAATTCGACCACTTTTAGGGAGGAGAGAATCCAAATTCAACTGGGATTGAAACTTGAATTTTTCCTTGAATCTTATCCATAAAATTTTCAAAAATTTCATGAGAATAATCCTCAAAATTTTCGACCAAAATTAGTTAGGATTGTGATTCAAAATTCAAGTAGGATTCAAACAAGATTTTTCTCTTCATAATCCAACTCAAATTCGAATTCTAGCCTTGTGGAATTATCCACAAAGAATTCGAATTCCATTAGGACTGCGATTCAAAATTTGAATTTTAAATTTCAAAAATCAAATTTCAAATTTCAAATTTAAATTTCAAATTCAAATTTCAAATTCGAATTTCAAATTTAAATTTCAAATTCAAATTACAAATTTAAATTTCAAATTCGAATTTCAAATTCAAATTTCAAATTCAAATTACAAATTCAAATTTCAAATTCAAATTACAAATTTAAATTTCAAATTCAAATTTCAAATTCAAATTTCAAAATTCAAATTTCAAATTTCAAATTTCAAAATCCACAAATAGTTGTATTTCAAATTCTTGTTCTCATGGATAATTTTCTACAACTCCAATCCAATCTCAAATAAAATCATGGCAACTTTATTTGGAGTTTGAATAGTTGTGTACTCTATTATCCAAAACAAAATCTGAATTCAACTGGAGAGAATCTTGTCCACCATCCTAATCCTATGTCAACACCATCCATGCATAATCAACTAGCCAATAGCATACTCAAATCAATTTGCCAATCGTTAAGGAATTATGTGGAGCTAGTAGAAGGACTAACTGGACATATATAATTGGGCTCCCGCGAATCTATATGATCATCATTCTATACCGAACAACTCAATCATATGATCACTAATTTCAGAGTCACACCACTACAAACCTGAAACTGAACTCCCAATTATATACCGTATTACGTAAGCCTGTGACAAGCTATTGTCCAATGACCTTGTCATGTATGCAGAACCCTCATATGATATGCATGATCAGCCTTAGGTCAAAGTCTGTTTAATCCTACTGATCAGGCTATCTTAAAGTTACCGAATAAGAAAATGATTATTCACCATATGTGAATAAGAAGTCATCCGCCCAGTAGATGACCCAAGGCCTTGTCCATTTTCACATTCAGTATAATGCCTTTAAGAGGATACCCTTAACTCCTTATTAGAGCTATGATTCTGATATCTATAAATAAACCCTTCATCGTATACAAGTCATGCACCCAACAAACCGGTCTATAAGCTTACTACCTTTGAGACGCTTTAGCCATTAGAACATCAAAGTACACAAGTCATATACATGAAGTAGTTCATTCCCTTAGGATTAAGGTTATTGCACAATGAATGTCAAAAACAGATCGATCCACTCATAGCGGACTACGTAGATCAATCACGCTTTAGTCCCAGTCTAATATGTCACCATAAGCAACATATCTATGTCTCTACTTGGGAGTCTATACTTCAGACAGTCAAGACAAACCATCCCAACTATGGCTTTAGACAACATAATAGTCTTAACGTAAGTTAGATGCTCGGTCTAACCCCATAGACTACATACCTTAGTTTACACTGCTTACTTTAGAACATTGTCTTCTCGCATACAAAAGTCCATTGCATGCAACGTTCTAACAGTTTTAACACAAGCAGTCAGGGAGCCATATTTTCTTACATTTACTTTAACGTGTAAATAAAATGAGGACAAACAGTAATGTAATGAATAACCTCTATACATAATTTTATTATCCAGTTCAAAATAAATACATCAAAATGTCTCTAATGCTTAGGGCATTTCCTAACACTGACTTCTATTTCCTGAGAAATTTCCCTTTCTTTTACCCTGCTGTGGTTGGGAGCCTTGAGGGTTGGACTGGTTTGGTGTACTCTGGCTAAATTTACTACCCTGTCCTGTCTGCATCCCTGCTTGTGTTGATTTAGCAAGGATCTTCTCTTTTTTCTTGGCTTCCCATACTTTCTCTCTTTCTTCTCTCTGCCTGAGCAAATGATATTCAGCCCTAAGGGCTCTACTTACACAGTCCGCCACTGAAGTAAGTGGTACTGGCCCACTATCAACTACTACTGCTATCTCTAGCCTGAACATGCCAATCATTTTCTGAATCTTTTCTCTTTCTGTAGCCACCACATATGGACATATCCTGGATAACTAATCAAATCTGCAACACACTTCGCTCACTAACTGGTTTCCCTGTTTTAATTCAGTAAATTCTTTCTGTTGACGGTGAAGAGCAACTAGATCATAATATTTTTGATTATACTCTTCCAGAAATTCTTCCCATGTCATGTTGGTCACATTTCTCCTCATGCAGACAGTATCCCACCAAAAACAGGCATCCTTTTTCAACACGAAGGACACACACAGAATCTTCTCTTGATCATTTAGATTCATGAAATCAAGGATCCTTTGTAGTGAAGAAAGCCACTCCTCTGCCTCGAGTGGGTCAATCGAACCCTCAAACTCCAGCGGCTTCATACGACGGAATCGTTCATGCAAGGGTTCCTGATTCACCCTCAGTTGAGGCTGCTGAACTTCTGGAACGACTGGTGGCTTTGCTGGTACTATTTCAACGCCTGGGAAGCATTGCCCTCTTCTTGGGCCTGTCTTTGTTGTTCTATAGCGGAAAGTCACTGTCATAGTTCAGCATTTTCTTTCATTTAGTTTTCAAGGAGAGCTTGTGCTTCCTCCAACCTCTCAGCTAATGTAGGGCGTCGAACTCTACTGGCACTCATTTTTATCTCTTTCTTCTAATCTTGCAAAATAACCAATCATTAGATTTCCCATAATTAATTTTTGGAATTCTGATCGAAAATTTTAAACATGTCATTTACTGTAAAGCATACACCATAAAACATTTCATGCCATTCCATAGCAGTTTCTTACATCATACATAGCATACACAACATTTACATATACTGTAACAACACCTGTCTTAACTTTTCCATACATACATGCATATATACATATATTTTATACATAGAGTGTATTTGTACTCTTCTTAGGGTTCAACTATCCTATTCATCTTGCCCTGTCAGAAATTCTTTAGGGTCTTCATTCTCTTCCTCTGAATCATCACCGATAGCCGTTCCCGGATTACGAGTTCCATTTCCTCTTGATCGTGATGGACTAGCCTCGTGATCATTGGCCATAGGGGGTGGTCCATATAGGCATGTCAGTACCACTTCTTTATGAGTCTGCTCCCATTAGTGCTTTTCCTAGCATTCTCGTACTTGCGCTCTCTCAATCCTGATGGCACTAGCAACAAAATCACATCGAGGGATGGAATGGAGCATGCTTACTCAACGCTTCAACTCTGGGGTGAGTCCCTTCCAAAACATCTCACAGAAATCCTCATCAAAAAAGTTTAGGAGCGGGCACTTTTTAACCACGTTTTCCTCGAACCGCACTGCATAAGTCAGCACTGTATCCCCTGGTGCCATCTGGAACCTCTCAATCCTCTGTAGATAATCCCTAACATCAGTTATCTGAGGTAATGTTAGTGGTGTGCCCTCCTCCCTAGCTGGAGGAAAAGGGGCCAGCTCTGGGCTCCTCTGGAGAAACTACTGTCTCATGTATGATAACCGGGAATTTTAGATTCTCGGAGTAGGTTAAAAATTGTATGTATATAACAATTTTAATGAATAAAATATGAAAAAGTTACGTTTTAATGCTGTTATGAATAGTGTAAAAATTTTATGGCAGTGTTAAAGTGAGTGAGTTCAGGAATGGAAAATCTTACCAGACATAATTGGGTGAGATGGTTCAAAATCAGAGCCAAAAACCCTAGAGAGTGCAGTGGAATGCACGAAAATGATAGAAATTTACGTTAGAGAATTTTGATCAAACAGAAGCAAAATAAGACAAACCGATTGCACCGGAGGTGCCTGGAACCCACCTACTCGATTTCAGTAAAGTTCCGTTTGGATCGGCTTTCAGCCAAAATTTGACCACGAATTAATTAGTGAGTTAATATAATAGGATGACATCATCAAGATGATGTCATAAATCCATTTTATTTTATTTGGTTTGGAAAGTAAAGATGAAAGGTGTATGGTAGGATTTTGATTACTTTTTTGATCAAAAGCTAAGATCTTGCCAAAAAGCTTTTTAAATTTTTTGTTTTAATTTTGGAAAAAGGCCATTCGGCGAAAAAAAATTGATTTTGGCCCCAAAATCATTACTTTTTAGTCCTTGAACAATTAGCAAATTGTTGGAAAAATTTACCAAAAAACCCTTGAGTTTTGCTTATAAATAGACATCAAAATTTATTTGAAAAAATGGTAAAATCAAGCCAAATTCTTGCTCTTTCTTCAGCCCAAAAATGGTGAGCTTCTTCCTCCATAAAGCCAAAATTTTGTTGAAAATTTCACGCCAAACTTAGCTTTCATTGCATTTTCTAGTATCAAGCCAACAACTAGTTAAGGTCAGCTTCTAAATTGAAGCACTTTTCCTTGATTTTCTACAGAAAATCCATGGGTTTGATGTATGGAAAAACAATAAAAAAAATTGTTATTTGATTGGTTATATGATTGGTTTGGTGTTCAAAGGTTTAAAGCATGATTTAGGGTTTAGAAATAAGCAAAAATTTTGCATGTTTCAGTTGAAAAACCGTGGCTTTAATGGTGTGAAAAATGTATGAGAATTGATGATTTGGTTTAGTGTTTATGTTCATTTCATTATGTGTTGAATCAAGCATGGATTAGAATCAAGATATAAGAAAATTTTGATGAAATTTCATGCTAAAAACTGTGGGTAATGAACACTAGGAAATGGAAATTTTTTAGTGTTGAAAAATGTTGATAAAAACCCTAGGAAAAAAAAAACGAGATTTTCTATGTGTTTATGCATGAAAATCCATGGCTATGCTAGGGTTGGAATGAATGTTTTGTTAGGTTTTGATGTTGAATTATACATTAGAAAACCTAAGAGTAATATGTTGTGATGAAAAATTATTTGGTGTTGATTAACAAGTAAACCGAGGCTAGTTTGGAAAAAAAATATTGTTATTTTGTGTCGATTCTTGAATATTGAATTATGTGGAAAATTTTTATATAAAGTTTGGAAACTTTGTATAAAATAGGCCTCTGGTATAGTACATGGTAGGTACAAAGGTTCTGAGGCGTACCTAACGCCGAGAAACCTGAAAATATAAGCGGAAATGCTACCGAAATTTCTAAAATCGGCATAAGGGCATTTTTGGAAACGAGGGGTAAAAATATTGGACTCGGGGAGGAAACCGGGACCCCTCGGTGGATTAGGGTTAGAAATGAAAAACCAACCCAAAAGGAATAGTAAACCGACCCTAAAGGAATAAATTGCCTAAAACAGGAAAAAAAATTCATGTTAGGGGTATTTTGGAAAACGAGGGAAATATTTAGATCGGGATAGCAAACCCGAGCCTCTAGAGGACCGAGGGCTAGGGATGGGATGAAAAGCGTTTTAAGAGTAGTGAAATGGCCATTTGAGACTCCAAAACGCTCGAAAAACGAGAAACGACCCTAAGTGACAGATGAATAGTAATTGAGGGCCGGGAAAAATGAAATCGACATTTTGCAGCAATTTAAGCTGTAAAATGATATAGAAGCCTATGGAATATTATTTTAAAATTATTGGACTTTGAAAATTTGAGAAAAATAATAGAACGGAATAGTTACGGTCCCAAGACCCATAAGTGGCAAAATGGTCATTTTGACCAAAAATTTTTGAAAGGCTCGGAAAGGACCCTAAAAGATCTAGAATAACTTAAATAAAATTCTAAGACTCAAAATAAAGATTTTAGAGTTAAAAATCTAAAAATATTGAGGAACACGGGCATGTAGAAGAATACACGGCCGTGTAGAAGAAAAATTTTACAACCCGAGAGGTACACGGGCTTGAACACGGGTGTGTATCAAGCCGTGTACAATTACACGACTAGATAGTAAACAACACAGCCATGTAGTAAGAAACCAAAAGGTACACGGTCATGAACACGAGCGTGTTGAAGGCCGTGTACCATGTTACAAGTTGAATTGTGTTGAAAAATTTATCACAAAATAAACATATTTAAAGTGATAATTAATAGAGAATATTGACAGACAATATTCTGTCTGTAGGAACCCAAACTAGATATAGAACTGCGGAGGAGTTCCAGAAGTGGACGTTAGCGCAGTATTGGTAAGTTCAAGCATTTTCGTGTCTGCAATATGAAATACGGTGTTATTTTATTTGTACTAGATGTACTCTAGCTATAAAGTCTTAAGGACAATTGGGGATTAGTTAGTATAACATATCCCAAATAAAGAGAATATGTAAGGCCTACGAGCAATGGAGGACAGTGACCTTGAGATGATGATTAATATCACTTGGTTAAGACTATAATTGAAAGATAGTAATGAAACCATTAAGGCGTACCGCCCCTCCAACATAGTGGTGGAGGTTTTTCTCAAATCCTACGAGGATATCAGGGCTATGGAGGCCGATGCTATAGGGTCGCTTCCGAGGCCCTCCCAATCAGCGCGCAAGATAATTATTAGTACTGCCATAAACAAAGCTCTACACTAGAAAGTAAATAGAGAATGAACAATCAATAAAATGATGAAACTCATAATTGAGCATAACCGAAGTTTACACTAAGTGTAGTGATTTCGGTTAGGATATGTGAATAGTATCCCGTTAGAGAAATGTGAATAGTATCCCATTAGGGTAAAGTGAATAGTAACCAATTAGGGTAACTGTTACTATTCCTCGATCAAAGGTCAAAGTCACTATTTATGATGAATAGTACTATTCATAGGAAATTGAGTTTTCAGTATTTTTGAATCTATATGATTCTTACTAAGTATATTTGAACTTACTAAACCTGCTAGCTCACCAGTTTGTCCATGTTGCAAGCAAGAAACCTGTCTAGTAGATTTCTGGATGGCGGCAGGATGTGCATGTGTGAAGGGATAGGGAATTCACCGTGGACTTGGTCCTATCATAAGTTTTCTGCTGAGCTTTTTAAGTTAATGAATTGAAGAGAATGTGTTTGGAAACAAAATATACAGTACATATATATTATATGTTGTATATTATGTTGTTTTTCATAAAGACATATAGAAGTTGGTATTGTATTTTACATGGCTTTCTTACTTGGTTTTCTTAAGAGAAAGTACGTATTAAAGAAAAAAAAATTATGGGTGAAATTTTAGGCCCTGATAATTACGAGTTATGAGAAAAAGAGTTTAAAACTGTGACAACCGGGAATTTCTGGCATTCTCGGAAGAAAATGTACAAATGTATGTATATAACAAATTATACTATTTAAAGAGTGAAATGAATGTATTTATATTCTTTAGAATGTATTAAAATGTTCTAACAATACTGATGAGTAAGAATTCAGTGTTGGAAAAATTCACTGAGTGGAAACGGGTGGAACGGTCCCAAAAACGGCATTGAAAACCCTAACCAGTGCACTAAAAGATGAAAAGCTTCCGGGATTGATTTTGATCAAACGGAAGCAGTATAAATTGATCCGACTGCACAGAAGACCTCAGGAACCCACCGGGACGATTTCAGGAAAATTTCAGCTCGAACCGATACCGGTCAAAAAGTAATCGAATTAATGTGAATAGTAAAGTCAAAGTCAACACTTTACTTTACATTTATGACATCATAAAGCTAAAATATTAAATGTGAAAATTAAGGTGGTTGGTGGCATTAATGGCCAAGATTAAATCACTTTTTGATCTAAAGGCCAAGATTTGGCCAAAATTCCATTCTTTTATTTTTTGAAAAATTTGGAAAGAAATGGATGGAAAAGTGTTGCATTTTGATTGGCTGAAAGCCAAATTAATTGGCTTTCTTTGTGCTTAAGTCGGCAAAACTTTGGAAAGAAAGGGCCGAAACATTACAAAGCCAAAAACATAACAAAAATTTTTCTAAGTGTTCTTCCTAGTGGAACCGTGAGCAACCAAGGGAAAACCAAGCCAAATATTCAAATTTCCTTCACAAAAGTGGTGTCAAACCCTTTCTTGAAGACAAAGGAAGCAAGAAAGCAAGGTAACCTTCTTTGGTTTTCATTTTTTCTTGATTTTTCTCCCTAAAATCTGTGGGATGAATAGTGTGAAAATGAGAAAATTTTTGGTTTGTTTTGGTTGATTTGGTGCTTGGGTTTTGTTAAGGGTGTGATTAGAAGAAAAACCATGCATTTTGTTTAAAGAAAAATAAAATTTTGGTTGGTTTTCCAAGGGTAAAACCGTGGGTTACCATGTGTAATTGATGAGGAATTGTTCTTGTTTAAGTGTGGAAATGCTTTAAATCATATTTTGGTCAAATGTAAAGCATGATTTGTGTGGTTATAAAGCTTGCAAAAATTTTGGTGTCAAATTTCCCTAAAGTGGCCGTGGCTTGCAATTAGGGTTTAGTGAACATTTTTGCATGATTTACTTGATGTTTGGATGGTTTAAATCATGCATTTAATTATGAAAATGATGGTTATGTGATTGAAAGCATGAAACAAAAATTTGGTGCATGTTTTATCTTAAATGGCCGTGGGTTATGTGTGATTAAAAACCCTAAGAATTGTGTTGTAAAATGCATATAAATTGGCTTGAAAATGTGCTAGATAATGACATTGGAATAGCCTAAAATTTGGTTGAAAAATTGAAAAGTTATGGCTAGGTTTTGGATAGGAAAACCGTGGCTAAAACTAAGGGTAGAATTGAAAGAATTTTGTGGAATGTGGTTCAAAATGTGAATTGAAATTTTGTGAGCTTTTATGTAAAAGTTTGGAAAACTTTTACATAAAATAGGCTTGTGGTATAGTACCCGGCAGGTACATATGGTTCGAGGCGTACCTAACGCCGGTAGCCTTAAATTTACGCCGAAATGCTGCCGAAATTTAAAAAATGGCATTTGGGGTAAAAAGGAAATTAAAAATAAAAGTTTAGGGTCGGGTAGGAAACCCGAGTCCCTAAAGGAAAATTGTATAAGGAAAACCTAAGGGATGGTTCATGAATAGTAACCCCGTCCCCTTAAAAATGTAAAACGCGAGTGAAACTGAAAAACTGACCCCGAGAAGGGGCATTTTTGGGAAACAAAATAAAGGTCCGAGTCGGATACGGAAAATCCGAGCCTCGGAAACCTAGATCGAGAACGTCTAGATGAACGTTTCAAATATTAGTAAAACATCCATTTGAGACTCCAAAATGATAGAAAATCACTAAACCGACGTAAGGGTCAGAATAGTGCTTCCCAAGGGTCGGGAAAGTGAAAAATGAAAATAAAATAGAAACGAACCCGGTAATGATTAGAAAAGAGTCAGAAAAGTTCTTGAGAGCCAAAAATGCAGTCTGGATCGAGAAATTTCTGTCAGGGGCATAATTACAATTTTGCCAAAATATAGGGGTAAAATCGTAATTTTACAAAAGTTGAGAAAAATGGGGAAAATGATAAATAAAGCCTAAAAAGTTATAAATAGGTTTTATTTAAGCTTTTTAATGAAAAATAAAAGCTATAAATGTAAATGAAATTAACAGACCAGGTTTTGTCTGTATGATCCCAAAATCGACCTACAAGGAGGGCAATCAAAGATCCAAGAAAGAAAAGGGGAAGAAACTGATAAGGTAAGTTCAGACATTTACCTGTCTACAACATATAGCATTATTATTGCTAATTTTGATGTACTAACTATAAGTTAGGTACATATGTGCTACGGGCACTATTATCGAATAGAGAGAGACGAAATGTGCTACGGGCACTATTCATTATGGGACACATAGTAAATTGTGCTTCGGACACTAGAGCGAGGTTAATGAAACTCACTCACTTAAAATTAAAATGTAAACCATTCCTTACCACAGGACAATATGAAGTCACTGGGTTAGAATTTTAAAAAGTCGGTAATGAAACCACTTTTGGCGTACCAACCTTCCATACAGGGAGGTAAATTTTGCCTTCGGGGCTATGAGATTAAGGCTGTGGAGGTCAACACTAATATACCGCTCCTAGTCATGCGCACTTAAATGGTACTACCAATCTGAGCTCAAAACCAGAACGCAATCAAAGATAATTACCTAAAACTGAAACTATGCCATAATTGAGCATAAGACAGTTTCGTGAGGGTACTAGCATCACGGTAGATGTACTGTTGATATACTGTGTTGTGGTCAAACTTACTATTCATAATGAATAGTAGTCAAAGTTACTATTTATATATGAATAGTGGTCAATGTTGCTATTCATCATGAATAGTACTATTCATAGAAATTTTATTTCTTGCATGTTTGAACTTACTGAGCCTGTAGCTCACCATTTTTGCTTATGTTGCAGGTAAGCGACTAGCTCAGTAGCTTTGTATGACTGGATGGCGGACGGGATGGCGCGTGTCAAATGGGATGGGGGCAAGGGATATGGTCCTACCAGAGTCTTTCCGCTGAGTGATAAAAGAGAAGGGAAAAAGAAACAGTTCTTTTGTAATAATATATATGTTACGAAAGTACTGTATTATGTAAATTACTTTGTACTTGTAAACAAAGTGATTAGTGGATAATGTTTTACATGATGTTTTAAAAAAAAATTTCCCTAAAAACGTCATGATTTAAAGAGAGATAGATTAGCCGGCGACCCATAGCGACAAAGCTTAACTGTAATAGTATTGTATGATCTCTACGAAGGGCGTGTCGCCACAAAAACTGACGACCCGAATTCGGTACACGAGCCGTCTTGGTCGACCGTAGAGTCGGTTCATGACGGTTGCGATTTGTCGGAATCAGGGGCGTCACAGGTTGGTATCAGAGCGGTTGACAGTATCCCTATTGGCACGAAGTGCGATCTGCTCATCAATCCAAGTACGTTAGCTTTCTTTAAGTTAGTTAACTTTCCATTTATTTGAAATTACATATTTTGTAGGATTTAAAGATGACTAGACCACCTTACATGAGACCTCACCCATACCGACCGAGAGGACTGATCCGGGTGTGGACTAGGCCCGTGATCAAGCCATCCATGATGCGGCGAGCTACGCAACGACCACCAGTACTTGAGCCATTAGTGCCGAGGATCGTAGCTTTGGCACCGGTACAAGCACCACCTCCGCGACCAATCATAAACCCACTGGTAGCAGTGGACATTCCAGTGGTAGGAGATCGAGCTCGTATAGGAGCTAGGGTGTCAGTACAAGCCGTACATGCTTTTAGAGGTAGTCATCGACCTACGTTTGAGGGAGGTCAGCAGGGGATTTCTACGTTAGACTGGCTACATGACATTGAGGTTATCATGCGCCAGTATGATATAGATCAGGATTGCTGGGTTTTGATGGCCATTGGCACATTCCGTGAGGACTCACGGTTATATTGGGCGTATTGTGATCAGGAGATGCTATTAGCAATGGATTGGGCCAAATTTCACCAAGTCATGCTGGAGCAGTTTCCACAAAAGGATGCAGCGCTAGTTGTAGACCCTCCTGAGAGTAGGACAGTATCGCCACCACTGACCATGCCCAATTATGCGGATGTCAAAGACTTTGTCCTGAAGGCAGAGAGATAGCAAATGATGCTGAGCGGTACGGTATTCTCGTATGTGGTTAGATTCCAAGATAGCGTTGTAAGGACATGTCCTCTAACCAACATCACAAATGATGATTTTTATGGCATATTTTGGAAGGGACTCACCATAGACCTACGGCAAAGGGTAACCCCTTTATACCCTGCTACTTTACATGAGTTTATTGTTGCGGTAGCTAAAGTAGAGAAGGAGATGATGATGGAGTGCATGGTGCATAGGAGGTGTGAACAGTTGCTACTAGAAGCAATGTTAGATCGCCTATATGGACCTGGACTGATGGCGAACGACCATGAGGCAGGTCCTTTGAGACAACCGGAGGGTACGGGTCCAGTTGAAGGATCAACACCATCTAAGACAGGAAACAGAACGGACGATGATGAAATGGATCCAATTGAGTTTTTGATGATCCCGGAGCAACCTCAGTCAGGAGATTAGTTGTAGAAATACATGTGTTGTACAAATGTATATAAATAACTGTATATGTGTATATATGACTATATCGAAAGGCTATTTTGAGAAAAGCCTTCGAACTGATGTACTTTTGAAATGAAAAGAAATGACAATCATATTTTGACATGTTCAATGTGTGAAATGTTGAAATTATGTGATGATCAAAACTATTTGTACTTATGTTGTAAAAATAAGTTTGTGAAAATCTAACAATCGACTCTTATGCGATTTTAGGAAATAAGATAAGATGGTGAATCCAAGGAATCTGCGGAGCATGTGAGGACATCCAGAGTTATCAGAAAGAGTGGACGAGCTAGAAGTTCTAATAGAAGCAAAAATGAGGGAAAATGTTGAGTTAAGATAAAGACTCGAGCAAATGGAGCAGAGACAAGAACGAGATGAGGACCAAGAACCACAAATGGCCGCACCAGAACCAAAAGTGCCACCAGTGGTACCAGAAGAAGTAGTAGGACCCCAACCACCACCTAAGGCTAAACAGGAGCCATTATATGAAAGGTTCTGACGTATGAGGCCACCAGAGTTCGAGGGTTCCATAAACCCTCTAGAAGTCGAGGAGTGGTTGTCTTCACTCCACGTGATATTGGAGTTTATGGAGATGAATGACCAGGAAAAGATTCTATATGCATCCTTTGTTCTGAACAAGGATGCAAGGTTCTGGTGGAAGTCAGTCAAGCTGAGGAGAAACATGTATACGATGTCTTGATTGGACTTTCTGGAGGAGTTTAATCAGAAATATTATAATCTGGCACTGTTACGACCACAACAAAGAGAATTCATAGAGTTGAAGCAAGGGGACATGATAGTGATAGAAGTCTGCAGCAAGTTTGATAAACTGTCCAGACTATGGCCATACACTGTCACTGCTGAGAGGGAGAAAATCCAGAAGATGCTGGGAATGTTTCATACCAAAATCTCAGCGTTGGTGAACAGTGGATTGACACCGCCTGACACTGTGTCTGATTGTGTTAGTCATGCACTGAGGGCAGAGTATTATCTACTCCATCAGAAGGAAGAAAGAGAGAAGATCTGGGATGCGAAGAAGAAGGAAAAGGCCTTGACCAAAGACATACAAGCTGGATCTCAAGTTAAACAAAGCAACAAGCCGAGTTCAAATGTCAAGGCTGGGCAGCCAAGTACTTCTGGTCAGTAGTCCCAGGGGAGGAGAAAAAGAAATAATTCAAGAAATAGGAACCAACAGAGGAGAACAAACAATAATGCTAGCCTTATGGATCGAGACTGTGTGAACTGCAAGAAAAGACATGCAGGTCGATGTAGACTGGCCCCAAATGCCTGTTTTCAATGTGAGAAGGACGGTCACTTTGCCAAAAACTGTCTAGAAAATAGGCAGAATGTGCAAGGTTCGTCTCAGTCACAACAACAACCCCAGGCACATTCATTACAGGCCAAAGCTGAAGGGTCATCCTATTCTAAGAAACAGGAAAGACAAGAACGCTTGCCCCGTGCAGATGCTAAGGTCATGGTCTATACGAAGGAAGAGGCAGAAGCAGGAACGTCAAATGTAGTGACAGGTCAACTTTCTGTCGCTAATAATTTGGCGTCTGTTTTATTTGACTCTGGAGCTATGCATTCTTTCATTTCATACCAGTTTGCGAATAGGATAGGATATCCTAAGGACAATATGGGTATGATATTTAGAACTACACAACCCTCGAGGGAAGTCCTGATGTCCAATTATTAGTTACCGTATGTGCCAATAATTGTGGCAAATAGGGAGTTGTTTGCAGAATTGATCATGATGGAGCTTGCCGACTACGATGTAATACTAGGAATGGATTTCCTAGGGAAGTATCAAGCCACAATCGATTGTCGAAAGTGAAAGATAAGGTTTCAACCTAACCAGGAAGAGGGATTTGAGTACGTCGATACGTCATGCAGATCAAAGAAGATAATGATCAACTCAATGGAAGCAAAGAGGCTGATGTCTAGCGGTTATGCTGGACACTTAGCATGTGTATTGGACGTGACGAAGGAACGAAAGCTCCAACCCAAAGACGTTCCTATTGTGAAGGAATTCATTAATGTCTTTCCAAAAGAATTACTAGGATTGTTGCCTAAACGAGAAATTTCCTTTGAGATCTAGCTGATGCTAGGAACTGCACTTATCTCAAAGGCACCGTACCGGATGGCACCGGCAGAGTTAAAAGAGTTACAGGAGCAGCTGAAGGAACTTTTTTACAAAGGATTTATATGCCCGAGCTATTCCCTATGGGGTGCTCTAGTGCTGTTTGTTAAGAAGAAAGATAGATCATTTCGAATGTGCATCGATTATCGGGAGTTGAACAAGGTTACTATCAAGAACAGGTATCCGTTACCTAGGATTGATGACCTGTTCGATCAACTAACAGGCACAGCAGTATTCTCCAAGATTGATCTGCGATCAGGATATCATCAACTAAAGATCAAGGAGAGTGACATCCACAAGATCGCATTTCAGACCCGCTATAGTCGTTACGAATTTCTTGTTATGCCGTTTGGGTTAACAAATGCGCCAGCAGCTTTTGTGGACTTGATGAATCTAGTCTTTAAGGAATATCTGTATAAGTTTGTCATTGTGTTTATCGATGACATTCTCATATATTCAAAGACTCGAGAAGAGCATGAGGAGCATCTGAAGATTGTCATGCAGACGATAAGGAGGCATCAACTTTATGCCAAATTCTCCAAATGTTAATTCTGGCTGGATAGAGTACATTTTCTTGGACATGTGGTTTCCAAGGAATCTCTGTAGATCTTGCGAAAGTGGAGGCGATCAACGAATGGCCCACACCTAAAAGCGTGATGGAAATACGAAGTTTCTTAGGTCTAGCTGGCTATTATAGAAGATTTGTTGAAAGATTTGCACGACTTGCCGCTCCTATCATGGCACTTACATGCAAGGAAAAGAAGTATGAATGGACTAAACAGTGCGAGAAAGCTTCCAAGAGCTGAAGAAACGACTAACAAGCATCCAATACTTACACTTCCGACTGAAAGGGAGATGTTCGTGATATATAGCGACGCCTCGAAGTTGGGATTAAGAGCCGTCCTGATGCAAGGCGACAAGGTGATTGCCTATACCTCACGTCAATTAAAGGACCATGAGAGGAATTATCCCACGCATGATTTGGAGCTTACTGCAGTAGTGTTCGTGTTAAAAATCTGACGACACTATCTATATGGAGCTCAGTGTTAGATTTATACTGATCACCAAAGCCTAAAGTACTTCTTCACACAGAAAGAGCTAAATATGCGACAAAGGAGATGGCTAGAGTTGGTAAAGGATTATGATTGTGAAATCTACTATCATCCAGGAAAAGTCAATCGCGTTGCAAATGCGTTAAGTAGGAAATCTACTGTTCCACAGCAGCTACTGATTGGAAAATTTCCAGAGCCATTGCAAAGAGAAATCAACATGTTGAAGGTGGAACTGATAGTTAGAAAGCTAGCTGCGTTACAACTGGAGTCAACATTATATGAAGACATCAGAGAATCTCAGAAATAAGATTCGAAGCTAGCAAGTTCGCAAGAGGAAGCGTCTAAAGACAGATTAATCCTACATCAGGGGAGAATTCAAGTTCCAGATGATAAAGGATTAAGAAGGTGAATTATGGTTGAAGCTTATGAAACGCCCTACTTAGTACATCCCGGAGCCAACAAGATGTACCAGGATTTGAAGCTGCAATTCTGGTGGAAAGGGATGAAGAAGGATATAGCTGAGTTTGTAAATAAATGTATGACGTGCTAAAAAGTTAAGGCTAAACATCGTCTTCAAGGCGGAAAGTTAGAGCCGTTGGAGATTCCTGAGTGGAAATAGGAACATATCATGATGGACTTTGTGGTAGGATTACCGAAGACCCGAGAAGGCTATGATGCCATTTGGGTTATTGTAGACAGACTGACAAAGACGACGAGGTTCATTACAGTAAAAATGACCTTCTCGTTGGAAAAGTTAGCGAGCTTGTATGTTAACCACATAGTCAGGCTACATGGAGTTCCTAAATCCATCGTGTCAGATCGTGATCCACGATTCACTTCGAACTTCTGGACATGTGTACAAGAAGCTATGGGAACAGAAGTACGACTGAGCATAGCATTTCATCCGCTGACGGACGGGCAATCTGAGAGAACCATTCAACCGCTAGAAGACATGCTGCGTGCATGGACAATAGATTTTTCGGGGAGCTAGAATGAGAAACTTCCATTGGTAGAGTTTTCGTATAACAACAGCTACCAAGCTTCGATAGGTATGGCACCTAATGAAGCTTTGTATGGAAGGAAGTGTAGATCACTGGTTCACCGGTACGACCTACAAGAGAAACGACTGCATAAGATGGATTTTGTACAAGAGACAGTGGATGCAGTTACAAAAATACAACAGTGGATGAAGATAGCTCAGAGCCGATAGAAGAGCTATGCAGGCAAGAGATGAAGATCCTTGGAGTTCAATGAAGGGGATTTCATATTCTTAAGAGTTTCACCGATGAAAGGAATAATGCGATTCAGGAAGAAGGGGAAATTGAGTCCAAGATATATTGGACCACACGAGATCATTGAACGTATTGGTAAAGTTGCCTATAGATTGGCATTACCTCCAGAAATGTCAGCAGTACATAATGTGTTTCACGTGTCAATGCTATAGAAGTACATATCGGATCCGTCCCATGTGCTGAAACATAAACTGATCCAGATTCAGGAAGACCTGACCTACGAGGAGAGACCTGTTCAGATCTTGGCATGCAAAGATAAAGTTTTAAGGAATAATACAATCCCATTAGCCAAAGTGCTATGGAAAAATCACAACGTTGAAGAGGCTACATGGGAACGTGAAGATGAAATTAAGAATTTATACCCCCACTTTTTCTAAATTTTCGAGGACGAAAATTCTATAAGGAGGGGTGAATGTGATAACCGAGAATTTTAGATTCTCAGAGTAGGTTAAAAATTGTATGTATATAACAATTTTAATGAATAAAATATGAAAAAGTTGTGTGTTAATACTGTTATGAATAGTGTAAAAATGTTCTGGTAGTGTTAAAGTGAGTGAGTTTAGGGATGGAAAATCTTACCAGACATAATTGGGGGAGACGGTTCGAAATTAGAGCCAAAAACCCTAGAGAGTACAGTGGAATGCACAAAGATGATAGAAATTTACGGTAGAGAATTTTGATCATACGGAAGCAAAATAAGACAAATTGATCACACTGAAGGTGCCCGGAACCCGCCTACGCGATTTTGGTAAAGTTTCATTTGGATCGGCTTTCGGTCAAAATTTGACTACGAATTAATTAGTGAATTAATATAATAGGATGACATCATCAAGATGATGTCATAAATCTATTTTATTTTATTTGGTTTGGAAAGTAAAGATGAAAGGTGTATAGTGGGATTTTGATTACTTTTTGGATCAAAGGCTAAGATCTTGCCAAAAAGCTTTTAAATTTTTTTTTTAATTTTGGAAAAAGACCATTCAGCCTCTTGGAAAGGAAGAAGAAAAAAATTTGATTTTGGCCCCAAAATCATTACTTTTTAGTCCTTGAACAATTAGCAAATTGTTGGAAAAATTTGCTGAAAAACCCTTGAGTTTTGCCTATAAATAGGCATCAAAATTCATTCAAAAAAATGGTAAAATCAAGCCAAATTCTTGCTCTTTCTTCAGCCCAAAAATGGTGAGCTTCTTCCTCCATAAAGCCAAAATTTTGTTGAAAATTTCATGCCGAACTTACTTTATTGCATTTTCTAGTATGAAGCCAACAACTAGTTAAGGTGAGCTTCTAAATTGAAGCATTTTTCCTTGATTTTCTATAGAAAATCCATGGGTTTGATGTGTGGAAAAATAATGAAAAAGGTTGTTGTTTGATTGGTTATATGATTGGCTTGGTGTTCAAGGGTTTAAAGCATGATTTAGGGTTTAGAAACAAGCAAAAATTTTGCATGTTTCCCTTGAAAAACCGTGGCTTTAATGGTGTGAAAAATGTATGAGAATTGATTATTTGGTTTAGTGTTTATGTTCATTTCATTATGTGTTGAATCAAGCATGGATTAGAATCAAGAAATAAGAAAATTTTGATGGAATTTCATGCTAAAAACCATGGGTAATGAACACTAGGAAATGGAAATTTTTTAGTGTTGAAAAATGTTGATAAAAACCCTAGGAAAAAAAAAACAAGATTTTCTGTGTTTATGCATAAAAATTCATGGCTATGCTAGGGTTGGAATGAATGTTTTGTTAGGTTTTGATGTTGAATTATACATTAGAAAAACTAAGAGTGATATATTGTGATGAAAAATTATTTGGTGTTGATTAACAAGTAAACCGAGGCTAGTTTGGAAAAAAAATATTGTTATTTTGTGTTGATTCTTGAATATTGAATTATATGGAAAATTTTTATACAAAGTTTGGAAACTTTGTATAAAATAGGCCTTTGGTATAGTACGTGGCAAGTACAAAGGCTCTGAGGCATACCTAATGCCGGGAAACCTTAAAATATAAGTGGAAATGTTGCCGAAATTTCTAAAATCAGCATAAGGGCATCTCGGGAAACGAGGGGTAAAAATATTGGACTCGGGGAGGAAACCGGGACCCCTCGGTGGATTAGGGTTAGAAATAGAAAACCAACCCAAAAGGAATAGTAAACTAACCCTAAAGGACTAAAATGCCTAAAACAGGAAAAAAAATTCATGTTAGAGGTATTTTGGAAAACGAGGGAAAATTTAGGTCGAGATAGGAAACCCAAACCTCTCGAGGACCGAGGGCCGGGGACGGAATGAAAAGCGTTTTAAGAGTAGTGAAATGGCCATTTGAGGCTCCGAAACGCTCGAAAAATGAAAAACGACCCTAGGTGACAAATGAATAGTAATTGAGGGTCGGGAAAAATGAAATTGAGATTTTGCAGCAATTTAAGCTGTAAAATGATACAGAAGCCTAGGGAATATTATTTTAAAATAATTAGGCTTAGAAAATTTGAGAAAAATGATAGAACGGAATAGTTACGGTCCCAAGACCCGTCAGGGGCAAAATGATCATTTTGACCACAAATTTCCGAAAGGCTCGGAAAGGAACCTAAAAGACCTAGAATAACTTAAATAAAATTCTAAGACTCAAAATAAAGATTTTAGAGTTAAAAATCTAAAAATCTTGAGGAACACGGGCGTGTAGAAGAATACACGGCCGTGTATAGGAAAAATTTTACAACCCGAGAGGTACACGGGCTTGAACACGGGCGTGTATCAAGTTGTGTATAGTTACACGGCTAGATAGTAAACAACACGGCCATATAGCGAGAAACCAAAAGGTATACGGTCATGAACACGGGTGTGTTGAAGGCCGTGTACCATGTTACAAGTTGAATTGTGTTGAAAAATTTATCACAAAATAAACATATTTAAAGTGATAATTAATAGAGAATATTGACAGACAATATTATATCTGTAGGAACCTAAACTAGAGATAGAACTGCGGAGGAGTTTCGGAAAGGGACATTAGCGCAGTATTAGTAAGTTCAAGCATTTTCGTGTCAGCAACATAAAATATGGTGTTATCAGGGCTGTGGAGGCTGATGCTGTAGGGTCGCTCCCGAAGCCCTCCCAGTCAGCGTGCAAGATAATTATCGGTACTGTCATAAATGGAGCTCTATACTAGAAAGTAAGTAAAGAATGAACAATCAATAAAATGATGAAAATCATAATTAAGCACAACCGAAGTTTACACTAAGTGTAGTGATTTCGGTTAGGATATGTGAATAGTATCTAGTTAGAGAAATGTGAACAGTATCCCATTAGGGTAAAGTGAATAGTAACTAGTTAGTGTAACTGTTACTATTCATCGATCAAAGGTCAAAGTCACTATTTGTGGTGAATAGCACTATTCGTTATGAATAGTACTATTCATAGAAAATTGAGTTTTCAGTGTTTTTGAATCTGTATGATTCTTACTAAGTATGTTTGAACTTACTGAGCCTGTTAGCTCACCAGTTTGTTCATGTTGCAGGTAAGAAACCTGTCCAGTAGATTTTTGGATGGCGACAGGATGTGCGCTTTTCAAGGGATAGGGAATTCACTGTGGACTTGGTCCTGCCATAAGTTTTCTACTGATCTTTTTAAGTTAATGAATTGAAGAGAATGTGTTTGGAAACAAAATATACAATACATATATATATTATATGTTGTATATTATGTTGTATTTCATAAAGACATATAAAAGTTAGTATTGTATTTTACATGGCTTTCTTACTTGGTTTTCTTAAGAAAAAGTATGTATTAAAGAAAAAAAAATTATGGGCGAAAGTTTAGGCCTTGATAATTCAGAGTTATGAGAAAAAGAGTTTAAAACTGATGACCCGGATTCAGCACACGAGCCGTCTTCGTCGACCATAGAGTCGGTTCATGAAGATTGCAGGTGGTCGGAATCAGGGGGCATTACATCATTACCCGATAAAAATCAACCAAATTTACCCTCAGTAATGCCTCCTGATCACAGTATTCCTAGTAGACTCGGGCATCTCCTTAAAAAGTACTCGCTGCTAAAATGACCTAGTAATCTCTGTCGATATCACACAATCGACAAATCAGCTCAACAGTGTGTAGCCAATCATGTACTGGTGGGGACTGGCATCCTCCATCGAAACTAGGGGGCAAGCAGGCTCTAAATGCCCATGTAGCTTTGGCCGATAACCTGGACCCAATATGGTCTCAACCACCTACTACTGGTATATCAACTACTACTAGTGGAGGATGGCGTATTGGTGGAGGGGTTGGTGCCCTGACAGTGGCCTGCGCCTCTCTGGAACTAGCTGGATTGGCTGGTGCTACGGGTGGTACCGTCGATTGTCGGGGTGGAGGCGGTCTAATGATGGGTCTGGTCCACACCTTAGGAGGACCCCTACCTCGATATAGATATGGTCGGTAGTGATGTGGCCTCGTCATCTCACTCCTACATAAGGGGCACTCTATATAAATAAACGTGCTACTAAACATAAAATAAAATTAACTTACTTGGATCGACGAACGGGATGCGCATCGAGGCTTGAGGGACATGGTCTACTGCTCTGATACCAACTGTGGCGCCCTGCCATGAATTGAGGCTACAATAATAGCATAGTAGAGCTCTAAAGTCCACTATGGTAGACCGTTACCTCAATGGGTCACCGGCATCTTACTTGTAACTTATTCTTGTTAAATTACTATTTGTAATTAAAATGATTTTTAATCTGAAAACCAAGGGATTTTTTTTTTCAAACTGTTGATGACTGTAAACTGTAAAAATATAAGCAACATAAAACATAGGATATACTACTATTATACTAGTTGTACATAATTTACATCATGACATATTTCCAAAATACAACTTAAAATCTGCTCTCAAAAACAACACTTTTAATCTGCTTAGCGGAAAATAGCAGTAGGACCATTCCCCTCGCCTAGCCCTGAAGGCAGTTGCAATCCCGTCCCTCGTCCATTCTCTGTCTACTGGTGTACAGGTTTCTTACCTGCAACATGAATAAACTAGTGAGCGACAGGCTCAGTAAGTTCAAACATACATGCAGGAACATAAATCATAAAATCCTGAAAAAACACTATTCATATGAATAGTAACTTTGACTTTTAACAATAAATAGTAAGGTTGACTTTGACTATACTATTCACGTCAACTGGTATCTAAGCTACTGCATAATCTATTAGCACGTTTTATGCTCAATTATGACTGTTCTGAAATCTTAAGTATTTCTCTATTACTGAATTCTGCTATTGGGCCCTTGAATTGGTCATACCGTAATGCGTGCATAACTGAGAGGGACTCTGGGGAGCGACCCACTGGCCAATCCTCTATAGCCTGAATATATCAGACATCCAAACCCGGGACTTGTCACCAGCAGTTTGGAGTCCTACTGTAACTGTAACTGAAATCTGAGAAATCTCCACCTATGTGGGAGGCCGGCACGCCAATACTGATTTAATTATTGAATTTCTGGCGGTTCCTGACCTGTGGCAATTATGCTACCTCCTGGGTCTGGAACTCTCTGTAATTTATTCTGTAATTTATTTTATAGTTTTCTTAAGATTTTATATCTTATGTTAGTGTGCTTACCGCACCTGACTACTAAATTTCTGTCATCTATATCACATAAGCGTACTGAGTAAATTCATGATGCAGACAAATAAATGTCTGAACTTACCAATATTTTACTAGCAATTCCTTTCCTGAGTCAATCAGTTTCCTTAGATCGCCTTTTGGTTGCTTTCCTATAACCAAAATAAATTACGGTTATTTTTACTATTCACTTTATATCTAAAATATAGTGAAAGTATAAAATTTCTAATTTAAATTCTTAATTATTCATTTTAAGATTCATATTTTTAATTCTAGAATCATTCTGCTGCATAAACTACTATTTCGGGCCTTAATATCATTTTTCTGAACTTTTTGACAAAATGACCGTTTTGCCACTAAATTTTGGAAAAATAAGCAGTTCGTCCTTAGCGGGTTTTTCCTTGGTTTTTCTGACTTACCACTTTATTTTAGCCTTTAGAATTTAAATAAAATTATTTTGAGACTTTTACGACCTTTTTCTAATAATTTAGAAAATTTTGGTCAAAATGACCATTTTGCCCCTGATGGGATTATAAACCGAGAAATCCTCGTTTTATCATTTTATCTGGATTTTCTGATCCCAAAAATCCTAAAATAACGTTTCACAGGTTCTCCCAAGCTTTTACAATATTTTCTGCCAAAACGCTCGGATTACTATTCACCCGACCCTCGGGGTCGTTTCTCGTTTTTCTAGCCTTTTGGAAACTCAAATGACTATTTTACAAGTTATGTAATCGTCCCTTGTTCTCTTCTTTAGCTTAGGTTTCCGAGGGGGCTCGGGTTTCTGGTTCCCGACCCTACTTTTATCTCTCGTTCACCAGATTGCCCTTCGGGCGTTCTGAAAATTTCGGCAGTATTTCCGCTGAAATTCTAGGTTCCCGGCGTTTAGGAAACGCCTCAAAACTATCTATCATATTCTACCCTGCCAAATACTATACCACAAACCTAATTTTACGTAAAAGTTACAAACTTTTTACGTAAAATTTCATCACAAAACTTGCTTATTTTTAATGGAATTTCAACCCGTTCTTTATCACTTTTAGGGCCGGTTTTATACTCAAATCACACATTATCATAACTTAACAAAACTTTCTCATTTTCTACTAAACTCATACACGGTTTTTCTTCAAAAACCCTAAACAAAAATTGTAATAACCGGGAAATTTTACCGGTCTCGGAATATGGTAAATTGCATGTACATGATGAATTTCATGTTTAAAAATGTGAAATGTATGAATTAATATCGTGTATAACGAGATAAAATGTTCTAACGATATTACAAATTAAGAATTCGGTGATGTAAAAGCACGCCGAATTGAGTTGGGGAAAAACAGTTGTAAACCCTAGTAAGTGACTCAGGGTAAGCTGAGTGTACAAAAAGATAAAATACTGATAGTAGTGATTTCAGACGTGAGTGCGCGTGTGTGTTGCACACAGTATTGAGAAGATATTCTAAACGACCTCTTCTTGACCTAAAATTAATATATTTAGATTCAGCATGCTCAAATTAATCAATTGAGCATGAAAAGTAATATTTGACCTGGAGATATGCAGTATCAAGAAATTGGTCAAGATGACATTTTCTTGATATAAAACTGATATATTTGGGATCAGAATACTCTAATTAGTCAATTGAGTGTAAAAAGTAGATTTTGATCGGGAAATATGCAGTACCGGAAAACTGGTCAAAATGACCTCGAATGAAAATAAAACTGATAAATTTAGGTTCAATACGCCCAAATTAGTCAGTATAGCCTATCAGAATGCTCAAATTAGTTAATTGAGCACAAAAGTAATTTTTGATCGGGAATTCGCAGTACCGAAAACTAATCGAAATGATCTCTGATGAGAACGAAATTGATATATTTGGGTTCAGCACGCCCAAATTAGTCAGGATAGCTCATGTTGAAATTTTTGACAAAAAGTGTATAAAAGGTCGAAATTGCATAAAAGGCCCCATAATTTCCCTTTTCTATATTTTTCCCCACACACAATCCCAAAAGTGAACAGTGATCGATCATCGAAAACGGTGTCCATTTTCGACACCACCAGTCTCGTTGGAAAGCTCTCGACGAGCTGAGTCCAATGGTGTGCTGAATCGATGGAATCGACGCCGGAGAACACCGCACGTGACGTTCGAAGCCACCGGTGGTCGGAAATTTCAAACGGCTGTATCTCGGTCGTCTGACCTCCGATTGACATGATTCCGGTTCGAAAGGACTCGTGGTGAAAAGTAGAACAAAACCTAAGCTTCATTTCGGCTTAACAGTCGTCGGATTGCGCTGCCCAACATCACGCCATCGCCGCCATAAAGTCGCCATGGAATCCGTCAATTCCGGCGGAGTTGAGTGACATGGTTGGTACCAAAAGACTCAGAGTGATGCGTAGAGCAAAAGCCCTCAAACAATTTCGGGCAACAACCCCAGCACGGCAGAGATTCAACACCGCCACCATAGGTCGTGTTTTCGAGGTCGATTGTCGACAATTGGAGCCTCCAATGGTGAAATTGAACCACTAATGGACTCCTCTCGTCGAGATCTTCAAGGTGGACACCTCCATTGTTCGTGCCGCCGCCGTTCACCGCCGGTCAACGGAGACCCGCGGGTGGAAAAATTAAGAGTGGCCCGTTGACCTATTTTCGACGTTCTGGACACATCCGCGGCATCAGAATTTCCAACCGAGATTCCGAGCGTGAAGAACAGAGACAAAAAGTTTGCGCGGTTGAGATCGAACGGTTCGTCCGATCACTGACGGGACGATTTCGATAGCGATTTCGTTTCCTTTCATTCCTTATTTATGTATTGGAACGATTTATATGTAATTTGTATTCAAATTGTAAAAAGAAAAGAAAAAAAAAGAGTAAAATGAATGAAATGTCAGAAAAAGAAAATGTATGGGAAATGCGAATATTTTTGCGTAAAAAGTTGAGTTTTATGGAAAAATTAGGCCTCTAGTATAGAATGTGGTAGAATAAAATAGGTTAGATGGTTTTGAGGTGTTTCCTAAACGCTGGAGACCTAGAAATTTAGCGGAAATGCTGTCGAAATTTTGAAAAAGGCACTAAGGGCATTCGGTAAAAAAACGAGAGGCAAATTGTGTTCGGTAATGGAAACCGAGACCCCTCGATGAGTTAAGCTCAAAAATGAGAAAATGAACCTTTGAGGAATAGTAAATCATCCCTCCAAGGTTGTGAAAATGTAAGAGAACGGGAAAACCAATGTCAAGGGTATTTTAGGAAACGAAAGATAAATTTGAGGTCGGGATGAAAACCCGAGCCCACTCGATGTCTAAGGCTCAGGATTAGCATAACAAACATTTCAGGAGTAGTGAAATACCCATTTAAGGCTCCGAAACATGAGAAAAACGAGAAACGACCCTAGGTGTCGGAATAGTACCACCTGAGGGTCGGATGACCAATAGTCGTCTATGGAATAGCAATGGATGCTATAAAAGTAGGTAAAAGCTTAAGAAATATTATTTTATGATATTTGGGTTTAGAAAATCCTGTTAAAAGTCACAGTGAGCATATGACGGTCCCGAAACCCATCAACGGCAAAATGGTCATTTTGACCAAAAATTTTCGAAAGGCTCGGAAAGGACAATGAATGCCTAAGGATAGTTAAAATGAAATTATAAAAGTTAAATTTGGGTCTTAAACCAACAAAAAGTAGGTTTATGATGAGAAATCAAATCAGGGGCAAAATGGTAATTTTGCCAAGAGTTAGTGTAAAAATGGAAAATGAGATTTTAGATTCCTAAGACCATTTACAGGAAATGAAATATAGAATTTTTACGTTTTACTAAATTTTGAATATGAAATGAAGATTTAGAATAACCGTGGTTATTCCGGTTATAGGAACCCGATCCAGACGTGACAAAGCAACGTCTGCGGAGTCGGGGAAGGAAATGTTAGCAAAAGTATCTGTAAGTTCAAGCATTTAATTAGCTGCAACATGAACTGACTATTGTATGTCTGTTTTCATGTCAAGATGCGCTGATGTAGATGTTATGAAAGTCATGTTATGAACTATGTGTTATGTCTAAGTCATATATAAATTGACCTGACATATTTATGTTGATGCATTATATGCAGTAAGTTCAGACATTTAAATTTGTATGTAACACAACATACAGTGGTATTGATTATGTACTGTCACGGCCCAAAATTTAGACACGTGGCACGGCAGCCAAATCATAATATCAACCTGAGATTTAAGGAAAACATTTATTACAAAAAACGGGTCAACATTATAATTTAGCTAAGCCTAATTATTTATAGTAGCATCATAACCACAAAACAAAATAAAGTAGAAAGTAAATACCTTTTTAATGCGGAAATCAAACACAAAATCGGTTTTCAAAAGAAATTACCAACCATAAATATTCCCAAGCATAGAATTTAAATAGCATGAAATAAAGTCCAAACTTAATGTCTCATTACATCAGAACGAGAAACAGAAAGAAGAAGATGGAGAAAACGGATAGCATCATCCTCGGTAGAAACGGATAGCTCAACGATTTTCGGAACTGCTACCTCCCGCACCTGGAAGTAGTCATTTCGAAATCACAAAGAAAAATGGACGTGAGCGCTGGCTCAGTAGGACAGAAACAAAGTGGGTTAACAGATAACATTTAAAAGTATGGCATAATATTCGTTTCCAAAAATAATCAACAATTTAAAAAAAAATACATGACATAATAATCATAAAAAAAATAATCAACAATTTCGTGAAAAACATTTTTAATACAAGTTTTATTCTGCTGAGGACTTAGCATAGCTGCAATATACGTGCCCCAATATTAAAATAATAAATCATTAAAACAAACCATCATATTATGAGTGAGGGCTTGTCGTAGCTATAATATACGTGCCTCGAATTTGAATTATCCTAGATCATCTCGTTACGGTCTAAATAGGCCGAACGGCCCTGCGCAGGTTTAGGGACCTTCCTCCATGGCGTCAACTTTGGGACGCACACATCATTTATAATGATCGTGAACTAGAGCTCAATTATGTTCACCGGATTATTCAAAAGATGGTATTTACCAAGTTATATTATGCCATAAATCAAAACACGTTTTAAAATACACATTTAATTACCAAATACATTGCATGTGTTTATTTCATCAAAAACAATATAATAATTTCATAAACTGAAAACAGCATGCCATCGATAAAACAGAAAAATTTAAAACACTTGACTACTCCCAGAAAAGGCTAGAACGTCCTACCTCGATTATCGTACAAGCGTTACGATAACGTGATCCACAAATCCAGCAAGAACGTCAAATAAGTCCTATAATCACAACATATGATTAGTCTAGGTCTAGACATAATCATCCAATCATTTTAGTGTGCCACAAAAGATTTTTAAAACGTTTAATAAACATTTGGGATTCAAAATTTGTGAAAAACTCTAAGTTAGGATATTTCTGGTCATAGGCAGACTGACCTAGGCTGATTGTAAAATCAATATCAATTCATTTTTAATCCCAAAAATTCTAAATTTTTAATATGTTGAACTAGACATCCGTAGCTTTAATTCCATATAATTTTTATAATTTTTAGACATCATTTGGTCATTCAACTAGGCCAAAAACCGAGGGTTGTTTTCAGGCATAAAAATCTGGGTTTCAGTTTCGGTTCAAAACCTGGCAGTTCTGTCCACCTATTTTAGAAAAATATTTTGACCAGGAAAATGGATGATTTTGGTTCTGAAATTTTTCAGGCATTTAGGGGACATCTTGAATTTAATTTTAGGCTCAAGAATCACTCAAAAATCGTTTTTAAAACTCAAGTTATGGCTGACACAAATTTACTGTTCATATGGTAATTTTCCAGATTTCCGTTTTTCTGTGTCCGAATTTCGTTTAGCCTCAAACCAATACAATTTTCATCCAATGATCACGAAATTTTGTGGAAAACCTTATTTATATGTCATTAACACAACCCAAGAATCAAATTGACAAAATCATAAAATCTTACACATATGATAATAGGGTTTTTGAAAAGGGGATCAATGAGGCAAAATTTTAGGGTTTGAGAGAGAAATCACACCTTGTTTGTACTGCACTATTTTTGATGTTTGGTCTCCCTTTTGGCTGAATTTGTGTGAGTGTTGGAGTCTTCAAAACAGTAGGGAAACAGTGGAGAAAACCATATAAAATTTCGGATTTGAAATCAAAAGGAAAAGGAAGGAAAAAAAATTTTGATTTCTCACCTTGTTTTTGTCTCAAAGGTTGTTGAATTTTTGAGCTGCCTTTTGGTAAGTTTGTTTGCTGTTTTGGGTGTGTTTTTGGGAGAGAAAATTCAGAGAGGAGAGAGGGGAAAGCTGGCTGAATTTTTGAGGGTGAAAGGAAGGGTGAATGAGAGTTAAAAAGGGGTTTTTATACTAGGTTTTTCTTTCCCTTTCTCTTCCTTATTTGGCCGAAAATTGTAGGGGGCAAAAGGGAAAGTTTTTGTGCTGTTTTGAGGCTAGGGTTTTCTCTCTTATTTCCCTTTAAGTGGCCAAAATTATCCCTTAATTTTTAAGGAAAAATAATTTGAATTTTGATTGAGTTTTGACTTAGCTTTTAATTCAATAAAATCTCCTTTATTTCCTACACTTTATGGCCAAATTTCTTCTTTATATCTAAGGAATGAAATTTGAATTTGAATCCTCCTAGGATTTGTGGAATTTAAATTTTAAATTAAATCCCAAGTGATGGCCGAATATTTTAGGGTTTCTTTTTGAAGTTTAAATTGTTGACTTTTTGAGCGGAATTTGACTAGGAAACCAACCTAGGGTTTCCAAAAGGGTTTTTAATTAATTTTTGGCACACTAATTTTATTTAAATTATATATTGACCCTTAAATAAAATTTAAGGCATCACATGTACTAAGTGTACATTAGGTATTAAGTCCTATGAACATTTGGGGATTAGTTAGTATAACATATCCCATATAAAGAGAAAAAAGAGTATTAAGTCCAATGGATACTTGGGGATTAGTTGGTATAACATATCCCATATAAAGAGAAAAGAGAATATGCAAGGCCAACGGGCAATGGAGGATAATGACCTTGAGGTGATGATTGATATCACTTGGTCAAGACTATAAATTGAAAGATGGTAATGAAACCATTAAGGCGTACGGCCCCACCAACATAGTGGTGGAGGTCTTTCTCAGATCCTACGAGGATATCAGGATTGTGGAGGTCGATGTTCTAAGGTCGCTCCTTAGACCCTCCCAGTCAGCGCGCTAATAATCATCGGTACTGCCATAAACAGAGCTCTAAACTAGAAATCAAATAGAGAATAAATAATCAATAAAATGATAAAAATCATAACTGAGCATAACCGAAGTACACTAAGTATAGTGATTTCGGTTAGGGTTTGTGAATAGTAATCGGTTAGGCTGATGTGAATAGTATCCAGTTATAATAATGTAAATAGTAACCAGTTAGGGTAACTATTACTATTTATCGGTCAAATGTCAAAGTTATTATTCATGGTGAATAGTACTATTCATGGTAAATAGTACTATTCATAGGAAATTGAGTTTTCAATATTTTTGAATCTGTATGATTCTTACTAAGTATGTTTGAACTTACTGAGCCTGTTAGCTCGCCAGTTTATTCATGTTGCAGGTAAGAAACCTGTCCAGTAGATTTCTGGATAGCGGCAGGATGCGAGTGTGCCAAAGGGATAGGGAATCCACTGTGGATATGGTCCTGCTACAAGTTTTTCGCTAAGCGTTGAAAAAAGAGACATGTATTGTAAAAAGATTTGACTTAGGTATTTATGTATAAAGTATGTTTGTACATTGAAAAGTGACAAACATTGTTCAGTTTAATTACGTTATGATAGATGTGATGTTGATTTTGTGTAGAAAGCAAGAAAGAAAAAATGGAAATGAAACCAAAATTTTGAGGTTGATTTTTCAAGGAAAATCCGTGGGATAATGTGTGAAATTTTGAAGAGTTATGTTAGGGTTTTGTGGTGAAAAATGAATGTGTTGATGTGGAAAACAAATAAGGAAAATTTGAGTTATAAAACAAAAATTTTTGTTTAGGGTTTTTGTGGAAAAACCGTGTATGAGTTTAGTGGAAAATGAGAAAGTTTTGTTATGTTATGGTAATGTGTGATTTGAGTATACAACCGGGCATAAAAATGATAAAGAACGGGTTGAAATCCCGTTAAAAATAAGCAAGTTTTGTGATGAAATTTTACGTAAAAAGTTTGTAACTTTTACGTAAAATTAGGTTTGTTGTATAGTACTTGTCAGGGTAGAATTAGATAGATAGTTTCGAGGCGTTTCCTAAACGCCGAGAACCTAGAATTTCAACAGAAATACTGCCGAAATTTTAAGTACGCCCGAAGGGCAATTTGGTAAACGAGAGGTAAAAAGTAGGGTCGGGAACCGGAAACTCGAGCCCCCTCGGAAACCCAAGCTCGAGAAGAGAATAAGGGACGATTACAAAACTTGAAAAACAGTCATTTGAGGTCCTGAAAGACTAGAAAAATGAGAAGCGGCCCCGATAGTCGGAATAGTACCACCCGAGGGTCGGTGAATAGTTATCCGAGCGTTTTGGCAGAAAATATTGTAAAAGCTTGGGAAAACCTGTGAAACATTATTTTAGGGTTTTTGGGATTAGAAAATCCAGATAAAATGATAAAATGATAAAACGAGGATTTCTCGGTTTATAATCCCGTCATGGGCAAAATGGTCATTTTGACCAAAATTTTCTAAATTGTCAAAAAGAGGTCGTAAAAGCCTCAGAATAATTTTATTAAAATTCTAAAGGCTAAAATAGAGTGGTAAGTCAGAAAAACGGGGGGAAAATCCTGCCAAGGATGAAATTGTTATTTTACCAAAAGGCAGGGGTAAAACGGTCATTTTGTCAAAAAGTTCAGATAAGTGTTATTAAGGTCAAGAATAGTAGTTTATGCAGCAAAATGATTTTAGAATTAAAAATATGAATTCTAAAATGAATAATTAAGAAATACAATTAGAAATTTTATACTTTCACTATATTTTAGACATGGAGTGAATAGTAAAAATAATCATAATTTATTTCGGTTATAGGAAAGCAACCAAGATGCAATTTAAGGAAGCTGGTTGACTTAGGGAAGGAATTGCTAGTAAAATAACGGTAAGTTCAGACATTTATTTGTCTACAGCATGAATTTACTCAATATGCTTATGTGATATAGATGACAGAAATTTAGTAGTCAGGTGCGGTAGGCACACTAACATAAGATATAAAATCTTAAGAAAACTACAGAATAAATTACAGAATAAATTACAGAGAGTTCCAAACCCAAGAGGCAGCATAATTGCCACCGGTCAGGAACCACCAGAAATTCAGTAATTAAATCAGTATTGGCGTACCGGCCTCCCACACAGGTGGAGGTTTCTCAGATTCAGTTGTAGTTATAATAGGACTCCAAACTATTGGTGACAAGTCCCAAGTTTGGATGTCTGATATATTCAGACTGTAGAGGATTGGCCAGTGGGTCGCTCCTCAGAGTCCCTCTCAGTTATGCACATATTACGGTACGACCAATTCAGGGGCCCAACAGCAGAATTCAGTAACAGATAAATACTTAAGAATTCAGCACAGTCATAATTGAGCATAAAACGTACTAATTGTATGTATAGCAGCTTAGATCCCAGTTGACATAAATAGTATCGATCAAAGTCAACCTTACTATTCATTATCAAAAGTCAAAGTTACTATTTATGTAAATTGTACTATTTCAGGATTTTATGATTTATGTTCCTGCATGTATGCTTGAACTTACTGAGCCTGTCGCTCACTAGTTTATTCATGTTGCAGGTAAGAAACTGTACATCCGTAGACAGAGGATGGACAAGGGGAGGGATTGCATCTGCCTTCACGGCTGGGCGAGGGGAATGGTCCTACTGCTGTTTTCCGCTGAGCAGATTTTGAGTGTTATTTTAAGAGCAGATTTTGTATGATATTTTGAAAATACATCATGATGTAAATTATGTACAACCAGTATAATAGTAGTATATCCTCTATTTTATGTTGCTTATATTTTTGCAGTTCACAATCACCAACAGTTTAAAAAAAAATCCCTTGGTTTTCAAATTAAAAATTCATTTTAATTACAAATAGTAATTTAACAAGGACAAGTTACAAGTAAGATGCCCGTGACCTATTGAGGTAACGGTCTACCATAGTGGACTTTAGAGCTCTACTATGCTAGTACTGTAGCCTCAATTCAGGGTGGGTCGCCACAGTTGGTATCAGAGCAATACACCATGTCCCTCAAGGCCCGATGTGCATCTCGTTCGTCGATCCAAATAAGTTAATTTTATTAATGATTAATAGCATGTTTATTTATTTAGAGTGCACCTTATGTTGGAGTGAGATGACAAGGACACATCACTACCGACCATATCCATATCGAGGTAGAGGTCTTCTTAAGGTGTGGACTGGACCCATCGTTAGACCCCCTCCACCACGACAACCAACGGTACAACCCGCGGCACCAGCACATCCATCTAGTTCCCTAGAGGCACAGGCCACTATTAGGGCACCAACCCCTCCACCAGTACGCCATCCCCCACTAGTAGTAGTTGATATACCAGTAGTGGGTGGTCGAGACCATATTGGGTCTAGGGTATCGGCCAAAACTACACAGGCATTTAGAGCCTACTTGCCCCCTAGTTTCGATGGAGGGCGCCAGTCCCCACCAGTACATAATTGGCTACACATTGTGGAGCTGATTTGTCGATTATGTGACATCGACAGAGATTACTGGGCCATTCTAGCAGTGAGTACTTTTCAAGGATATGCCCGAGTTTACTGGGAATACTGTGATCAAGAGGCATTATTGAGGCTTAATTGGGCTGATTTTTATCGGGTCATGAGACAACAGTTTCCCCAGAGGAGCCCAAAGCCGACCCCAGTTCCTCCAGCTAGGGAGGAGAGCGCACCACTGACATTACCTTGGATAACTGATGTTAGGGACTATCTACAGAGGATTGAGAGGTTCCAGATGGCACTAGGGGATATAGTGCTGACTTACGCCGTGCGATTCGAGGAAAACGTGGTTAAAAAGTGCCCGCTCCTGAACTTTTCTGATGAAGACTTTCGTGTGATGTTTTGGAAGGGACTTACCCAAGAGTTGAAGCGCAGAGTATGCCTACTCCATTCCATCCCTCGATGTGATTTTGTTGCTAGTGCCATCAGGATTGAGAGAGCGCAAGTACGAGAATACCTAGAAAAGCATCAGTAGGAGCAGACTCATGAAGAAGGGGTATTGACATGCCTATATGGACCACCCCCTATGGCCAATGATCACGAGGCTGGTCCATCACGGCAAAGAGGAAATGGAACTCGTAATCAGGGAACGGCTATCGGGGATGATTCAGAGGAAGAGAATGAAGACTCTGAAGAATTTCTGACAGGGTAAGATGAATAGGATAGTCGAACCCTAAGAAGAGTACAAATACACTCTATGTATAAAATATATGTATATGTGAATGTATGTGTGGAAAAGCTAAGACAGATGTTGTTACAGTATATGTAAATATTGTGTATGATATGGATGTTGTAAGAAAGTGCTATGGAATAATATGAAATGTTTTATGGTGTATGCATTACAGTAAATGACATGTTTAAAATTCCCGCTCAAAAATTCCAAAAACTAATTATGGGAAATCTAATGATTGGTTATTTTGGAAGATTAGAAGAAAGAGATCAAAATGAGTGCCAGAAGAGGTCGACACCCTACATTAGCTGAGAGGTTGAAGGAAGTACAAGCTCTCCTCGAAAACCAAATGAAATAAAATGCTGAATTACGACAGCGACTTCCTGCTATAGAACAACAAAGACAGGCCCAAGAAGAGGGCAATGCTTCCCAGGTCGCTGAAACAGTACCAGCAGAGCCACTAGTCATCCCAAGAGTTCAGCAGCCTCAACCGAGGGTGAATCAGGAACCCTTGTATGAACGATTTCGTCGGATGAAGCCGCCAGAGTTTGAGGGTTCGATTGACCCACTCGAGGTAGAGGAGTAGCTTTCTTCATTATAAAGGATCCTTGACTTCATGAATTTAACAGATTAAGAGAAGATTTTGTGTGCGTCCTTCATGCTAAAAAAGGATGCCCATTTTTGGTGGGATATGGTCTGCATGAGGAGAGATGTGATTAGCATGACTTAGGAAGAATTTCTAGAAGAGTTTAATCAGAAGTATTATGATCCAGCTGCTCTTCGCCATCAATAGAAAGAATTTGCTAAATTAAAGCAAGGAAACCAGTCTGTGAGTGAAGTATATAGGAGATTTGATCAGCTATCTAGGTTATGTCCATATGTGGTGCCAATAGAAAGAGAAAAGATTCAGAAAATGATTGGCATGTTCAGGCTAGAGATAGCAGTGGTAGTTGACAGTGGGCCAGTTGTAAAACTACTATTTCTTTACTTTTACTTATACTTTTTTGCAATTGAATATTGCTTACTTAAAATATCTTTAATAGGTTACCCTAATTTTAGTAGAAATTTTTTTTTTTAAAGCGTACGTATTTACTATTCATGTACATGTACTATTAAAAGCGGAATTTGAAACATAATAAATTTAATCTTGCAAACATACTTATGCTGTTGATTTTATGGAATAGTATTTTTGAATAGTATCAATCAGCTGCTATTCAAAAATACTATTCAACTATTACTATTCAAAAATATTGTGTAACCATTACTATTCAAAAATACTATTTAACGATTACTATTTAAAAGTACCATTTATTGGTACTGTACTGTTACTGTTCAAATTACTGTTTACTTAAACTATGCGGAAGTTAAACTCGTATGGTGTCCATAACCTCGCCTCACATCCGCCTCCGCCGCCATCATTGCCGATCATGGCTTATGCCATAGGATGCTTACCTACAACATGAACACACTCCGTGAGCTTTACACCCAGTAAGTATAACATGTTAACCGCAAAACATGTTTAAACATAATACATACTTAAAAATGCATAAGCATGCAAGATAGTCACATATACCACTTAGCATATACCATATCATCACATATCATGTCATAGCATACAAACTTTACATACCATATGCATACAGATTACTTCATGTAAATGCATGTATCTTACTGTAGCTGAAAGCATAGCGAACTAATGCGGACAGTGAACTATGCATGATTCGGTTATGTTCATTTACGCTTTAGTACTCTTTTCTTTCTCTTGTCTATTTAGGGCCCATGTGATAGTACCGTGTGCGCACAGACCAACAGTAATGCCTGAGGTCAACTAATGCCGAAGAGCCATCAACTGATGCTCAACTTTTGGCCTTAACTTTCTTTAACTGGAAACCCCTTCGACTAAAGGAGCTGGTACGACACACCTATTTATTTCCATCTTATTTAACTGTTCTAGCAATACGCTTCTCTAAGCTATCCCCAATCCTACGCGATAGGGATCTATGGCTTCTAACTTGTTCTTTCATCAATCTACGCGATTATGAAACTATATGCTCTTATGTATACTGTGCAACATCGTGTGCATGTAAGGCATACTTAACATACTATAAAACCATCATTTTATTCATGCTGTAGGCGGAATTGTACTTACTTAATTGCAAGCACTTGTATTCGCAGCTTTAGAAATTTGCAGGTTACTACCTGTCATCAATAACGTCTCTCGTTAATATCTTCTCTCAGTCACCAATACTGTTAGTGACTAAAGTAGATAATTACTCGATACCGATTGCCATCGGCACTACTTACTCTCTATCTCAAGAGTTAACTTATTCGTTTGTGGTTAATTAATCTATGGCCCCATAAATTAACTATCACATCCTTAGGCTACTTTTGCCTATACTTGTCTTTCATGTGGTAACGGGGTCCCTCGGTACCCTATTGGCCTATTTGGGAATTTGGTGTCTAATTTCTGCCACGTTTGATTAACTGTCTTCTTGACAGTTAAATCAACGTTCCTCACAATGTTGCTCTGAATACGGTGCTTGATTGATTTACCGATCAGACAACTGACCAGTTACCTCACATTTTGGCAACTGGGTAGCCTATCGGGCTACTATGTGTAGGCTTGGTATAGTAACCGTTCGGGTTACTTTGCTTGTTTGGGTATGGTAGCCTACCAGGCTACCTTGCATTATAGTGTAGTAGCCGACTAGGCTACCTCTACCATATCTTATTAAAAATGTCCCTTGTTCTTCATGAAATTCCTTTGAAAACTATGTTCAAATCTAGAAATTCTTACAAAAGGATTTTTCATTTTGAAAGGGGTATGGTGTCCCCACGTTTTTTTTGAAAGCAAAGTGTTTGAAATGGTATGAAAGGGGTATGGTGTCCCCACATTTTTGAAAATGAGTCTCACCTCACCCCGTTGGAGGATACGAGTGTTTTTGTTGAAATCATTTCTAAGTCATTTAAAGGGAACACATTGTAAATGTGCTAAAAAATGTGGTGTTGGACCACTTTTGAAAATAATTTGAAACTTATTCGAAATGACTTTGTTTGAGAAATTGGCATTCATGAAACTTTTCATCCTCGACGAAGTGAACAATTCTCGTGTTCATTTTGGAGCCTAATTCTAACTATAACAGCTCCTAAATTCATCAAACCCGTGGCCTTTGTGCCCAGTTTTTATAAAAGTTCCAGTTTTATGCACTTTTGAAAACATGTCTGTTTGGGGCCTGAAATGGCTGAATTTTTGAAACCCATGCAATTCAGTTTCAAGGTTTCGTCGAGATCTAAAACTTTCATATTTTGACCAAAGTCTGGTTCGGCCTCTAAGAGGGTCATTTTAATAAAAAACTGAGACTGTTCATTTGATCCGGATTTGTTACTCCCAGTTTTGGACACCGAACCAAAACCAGCCGAAAAGCCTATCATAGGTTCATTTTTGGCTAATGGCTAAAGCAAAAACGACTGTATCAAAATTTCCTTAAAACTTCATGTTTTACCAAATCCCAGATTCAGAACCTAAGTGCGTCAAACTGGCCAAAATCCGTGGCTAATCCTGGGGACAGATTTTGTGTCTAGCCACCCTCTACACACTCGTGCACACACATATCTCAAACCACTTGTAAACTAATGTAAACACAACCACAACCACAAAAACTTAAAAAACTGAAAGCTAAGGGCTGAAATAACTTATTACAACCCATGTACATAACCAAATACACATAAATCTCCTTTGATCAAAATCTTAAAAACAACTAACCACAAAAGATGGGGGTTTTTCGGTTTATACCTTAGAGTGCTTTGATCCAAGCACAACCGGGCCAAGGATGGCTGTCAAGGCTCCATGGAAAACAAAGGGGGTTGAGGGGTCACTTGTGCTAGAATGAGAATACAAGGAAAACAAAACGTTTCTCTTAATATCAAGCCAAGATGAAAAACTAAACCATAGAAAAATTTCGGTTCTAGGGTCTTACTGAAACTACCTTGGAAGAGTGCACCTCTAGCAACTTGTGTGGCCAAGCTTTTGTGTGAAAGTTATGTGAAAATATGGGTGGTTTAGGGGCTGAAGAGGGGTCGGATTTTCTGAAGAGAAAGGGGAGAGAAAGTTATATTTTTCTTGAGAATTTTTGTGAGCAAATGGGAAAAGTGAGACTTGAAGGTGGTTACACCTTTTTATAGGCAACTCTAAGCAACTTTGCTTAACTCTAAGCCCTCTTAATTAAGCCATAATTTAGCTCAATTGGGGGACAAAAATCTGTGCTACAGCCCTTGAAACTTTGGAGCCATGATGGAGGGTGAAAGGGAGCAAGTTTGCATTAAATGGTCATGGTCCTCTTGTCCTTAAAACCCCATTTTTTTAATCTAAAAACTCCAACACATCCCTTCATTTAAGGGATCATTTTCAGCTGGTGTTGTAGCTGGTTTTGCAGCTGTTTTCCTAACCAAAGGGGGCATGGTTTGGTTGGGGTAAAGGTCCAACCGAATCGGTTCTGTTCAGTCAAGTTTTCTACTATGTTTTTCAACCCTTTCTCTGCAGTGTTCTAATTTTCATCCAAAAATTGGATGAAAATTTTGCAACTAGTTTTGCATCCCTTCATTTAACGTATCATTTTCAGCTGGTTTTATAGCTGGTTTTGTAGCTATTTTCCTAACCAAAGGGGGCATGGTTTGGTTGGGGTAAAGGTCCAACCGAATCGGTTCTGTGTAGTCTAGTTTTCTACTGCGATTTTCAGCCCTTTCTCGGCAGTGTTCTAATTTTCATCCAAAAATTGGATTTTCTGAATTCGATTTTTGTACTGATGATTTCTAATTGTTTTATACTGTCTAAGAGCCCATTCCATGCCAAATCAGTATTCATTTCCTATACTGCGATTGTGTCTACACTGTGTTGTCCTTTTACACGCAAACCAAGGTGTTTCTAGGTGAAATTTCAGACACAGTCTCTCTTGACTGATTCGGACGTTCTGATTTCAATTTTATCAGTCGTATGTTTGTCTAAGGTCATCTGGACCAGTTTTTGAGATCTGTGTGGTCCCACCTCGAAAAACGTGTCAGGTGCCCGTTTGACTAATTTAGGCGTCCTAAATCTAGATATATTAGTTTTAAGTCAAACTAAGGCCGTCCTGGCTAGTAACTTGACACTGCGTCTTGCACTATTCACTATTCACTATTCATGGTTCACTGTTCTCTGTTCTAACTGAATAATCCGAGTGTTTTGACTCCAATTTTATCAGTCTCTGGGTGAGAAGAGGTCATCCAAACCATTTTCTTGATACTGTACCCCTACTAGGTAGATTCTCGTTGTTGTGCTCAGACATTTGGTCTGAGTATTTCAGTGATCTGCTTACCAGTCTTGTGTCAGGAAATGGTCATCCGGACTAGTTTCATGACACTACGTATCTCATACACTTATACACATAACAGGGTAGACCGGGTTCTCTGTCGATTAGCCATTTTCACTATATAAATAGTAATAAACAGTACTGCACCTGTTTAGTTTATTCAACTGGAATTTATGCTACATTTATCAACTTAATTACTCATTTCATAGTAATTAGGTTTCACACATTACGAGAGTCTTCAAATTGGCTCTTTGCTCAGTACACGGCCTTCTACAAGGGTTCTAACACGGGCGTGTATGGCTTCAGCATGGGCGTGTACTAGCCGGGCTTTCTCAACACAACCATGTCTTAGACCATGCTCACTTTACCCGAGTGGTACACGGCCACTTACACAGCAGTGTACCTGACCATATAAAACTACACGGCCATGTTAACTCACACGGCCTCTCTCATAAAACAATTCGATCAGTACACGGTTTCTTACACGACCATGTACCTGACCGTGTTCGATGTATTTGGACTAAAAATGCCTCAAATTATTCCTTAGCTTCTCATTAAATAATTTGTTGAGTTATAGGGATGGGGTGGTCCTTACACCAGTACCGCCTACTTCAGTGGCGGACTGTGTAAGCAGAGCCCTCAGAGTAGAATACCACTTGCTCAGGCAGAAAGAAGAAAGAGAGAAAGTATGGGAAGCCAAGAAAAAGGAGAAGATCCTTGCTAAATCAGCACAAGCAAGGATGCAGACAGGACAGGGTAGTAAATCTAGCTAGAATAGACCAAATCAGTCTAACCCTCAAGGCTCCCAACCACAGCAGGGTAAAAGAAAGGGAAATTTCTCAGGAAATAGAAGTCAAGACTGTGGCGGCCCGCCCTTCATAGTGATCATACAATACTATTACAGTTTAGCTTCATAGCTAACTTCGATAGATTGTACTCTCATGGGTCGCCGGCTAATCTATCTTTCTTTAAAACATGACGTTTTTGGGGGATTTTTTTTAAAACATCATATAAAACATTATCCACTAATCACTTTGTTTACAAGTACAAAGTAATTTACATAACACAGTACTTTCACAAAATATATATTATTACAAAAGAACTGTTTCACTTTCCTTTCTCTGTTATCACTCAGCGGAAAGACTCTGGCAGGACCATATCTGTGACAACCGGGAAATTCAGGCAATTCTCGGATGAAAATGTACAAATGTATGTATATAACAATTTGTACTATTTAAAGAGTGAAATAAATGTATTTATATTGTTTAGAATATAAGAAAATGTTCTAACAATACTAACGGGTAAGAATTCAGTATTGGAAAAATTCACTGAGTTGAAACGGGTGAAACGGTGCAAAATCGGCATTGAAAACCCTAACCGAGGCAATAAAAGACGGAAAACTTCCGGGATTAATTTTGATCTAACGGAAGCAGTTTAAATTGATCCGACTACACAGGAGACCTCAGGAACACGCCGGGACGATTTCAGGAAAATTTCGGCTCGAACCGGTATCGGTCAAAAAGTAGTCGAATTAATGTGAATAGTGAAAGTCAAAGTCAACTTTTACTTTAGCATTTATGACATCATTAATCCATTTAATAAATGGAAAGAAAATGGTGGTTGGTAGCATTAATGGCCATGATTCATTTACTTTTTGATCTAAAGGCCAAGATTTGGCCAAAAATACACCATTTTAATTTTTGAAAAAGGTGGAAAGAAATGGCTTTGAAAGGTGTTTGTTTCTCATTGGTTAATGGCCAAATTAATTGGCTTTTAGTTGCTTAAGTCGGCAACTTTAGTGACAAAGTGGCCGAAACATGTTTCAAAGCCAAAACCAAAAGAAAAAAAATTTCTAAGTGTTATTCCATGGGGGAGCCGTGAGCTACCAAGGGAGACTAAGAGAATTCTTCAATTTTCTTTCACAAAAAAGGTGTCAAAACATTCCTTGAAGACAAAGGAAGCAATTGACTAAGGTAACTCCCCTTGCACTTAACTTTTTCTTGGTTTTTCTTCAAGAAAACCGTGGGGTGAATAGTGAAAAAAGATGGAAAATTTTTGGTTGTTTTTCATTGATTTGATGTTGGGCTTTGTTAAGGGTGTAAATAGGAAGAAAACCATGCAATTAGTTTAAAGAAAAACCAATTTTTGGTTGGTTTTCCAAGGGTAAAACCGTGGGTTACCTTAGGTAATCAATGAAGAAATTGTTGTGTTTATGTATTAACATGCTTTCAAGTTAAATTTTGTTAAGAATAAAGCATGATTTACATTATGGAAAGCTTGAAAAAAAAAATTTGGTGTGAATTACCTAATGTGGCCGTGGGATTTCTTAGGGTTTGGAAGAAAAATTTTGCATGGTTTATGTGATATTTGGATGATTTAAATCATGCATTTTATAATGTATATGATGGAATTATGATTGAAAGCATGAAACAAAAATGTTGTGCATGTTTTTCATTAAGTGGCCGTGGGTTATAAGGGATTAAAAACCCTAAGAATTTGGTTGAAAATGCATTGAAAATGGGCTTGAAAATGTGTTAAAAAAATGGCATTGAATAGCC
Organism: Antiaris toxicaria; assembly: GCA_035233585.1. Classification (NCBI taxonomy): domain Eukaryota; kingdom Viridiplantae; phylum Streptophyta; class Magnoliopsida; order Rosales; family Moraceae; genus Antiaris; species Antiaris toxicaria. The sequence continues at coordinate 79,649,818 of CP141156.1, forward strand.
TAAAAAGCGGTTGAAAAGTTTGACAAATTTTGGTTCGGTTTGGTAGTGAAAACCGAAACCAAACTATGGACAAAAGTGTGAAAAAAATTTTGTAATGTGGGTTAAAATATGAAATTGGAAATTTGTGAGCTTTTATGTAAAAGTTTGGAAAACTTTTACATAAAATAGGCTTGTGGTATAGTACGTGACAGGTACATATGGTTCGAGGCATACCTAACGCCGGAAGCCTTAAAATTACGCCAAAATGCTGTCGAAATTTCGAAAACAGCATTTGGGGTAAAATGGAAATAAAAATAAAAAGTTTGGGGTCGGGTCAGAAACCCGAGTCCCTAACGGAAAATTGAATGAGGAAAACGTAAGGGGTGGTTCGTGAATAGTAAACCGTCCCCTTGAAAACGTAAACCGCGAGTGAAATTGAAAAACCGACCTTGAGGGGGGGGCGTTTTTGGAAATGAAATAAAGGTCCGAGTCGGGAACGGAAAATCCGAACCTCGGAGACCTAGGTCGGGAATGTCTAGATGAACGTTTTAAATACTAGTAAAACGTCCATTTGAGGCCCCGAAACGATAGAAAATCGCTAAACCGACGTAGGGGTCGGAATAGTGCTTCCCAAGGGTCGGGAAAGTGAAAAGAGGAAATAAAATAGAAACGAACCCGGTAATGATTAGAAAAGTGTCAGAAAAGTTCCTGAGAGTCAAAAATGCAGTCTGGATCGGGAAAATTTCCGTCAGGGGTAAAATTGTAATTTTACCAAAGTATAGGGGTAAAATCGTAATTTTACCAAAATACAGGGGCAAAATCGTAATTTTGCAAAAGTTGAGAAAAATGGGGAAAATGATAAATAAAGCCTAAAAAGTTATAAATAGGTTTTATTTAGGCTTTTAAATGAAAAATAAAAGCTATAAATGGAAATGAAATTAACAGACAAAGTTTTGTCTGTAGGATCCCAAAATCGACCTACGAGGAGGGCGATCAAAGATCCACGAGAGAAAAAGAGAAGAGACTGATAAGGTAAGTTCAGACATTTACCTGTCTGCAACATATAGCATTATTGTTGCTAACTTTGATGTACTAACTATAAGTTAGGTACATATGTGCTACGGGCACTATTATAGAATAGAGAGAGAGACGTAATGTGCTACGGGCACTATTGAGGATGGACACATTGTTAATTGTGCTTCGGGCACTAGAGCGAGGTTAATGAAACTCACTCACCTAAAATTAAAATGTGAACCATTCCTAACCACGGGACAATATGAAGTCACCGGGTTAGAATTTTAAAAAGTCGGTAATGAAACCACTTTCTGGCGTACCAGCCTTCCGTACAGGGAGGTATTTTTGCCTTCGGGGCTATGAGGAGAATAAGGCTGTGGAGGTCAGCACTGATGTACCGCTCCCAGTCATGTATAATTTTGCCTTCGGGGCTATGAGATTAAGGCTGTGGAGGTCAGCACTAATGTATCGCTCCCAGTCATGCGCACTTAAATGGTACTGCCAACCTGAGCTCAAAATCAGAACGTAAGCAAAGATAATTACCTAAAACTGAAACTATGCCATAATTGAGCATAAGACAGTTTAGTGAGAGTACTAACATCGCGGTAGATGTACTGTTGTGACACTGTGTTGTGGTCAACCTTACTATTCACGTATGAATAGTGGTCAAAGTTACTATTTACATATGAATAGTGGCGAAAGATACTATTCATGATGAATAGTACTATTCATAGAAATTTTATTTCTTGTATGTTTGAACTTACTGAGCCTGTAGCTCACCATTTTTGCTAATGTTGCAGGTAAGCGACCAGCTCAGTAGCTTGTTTGACTGGATGCGGACGGGATGGTGCGTGTCAAATGGGATAACTGGGCGAGGGATATGGTCCTGCCAGAGTCTTTCCGCTGAGCGATAAAAAGGGAAGGAAAAAAAAAAGAGAAACAGTCTTTTTTAATATTATATATTTACGAAAGTACTGTAATATGTAAATTACTTTGTACATGCCAACAAAGTAAATAGTCGGAAATGTTTTACATGATGTTAAAAAAAAAAAAAAAATTTTCCCCAAAAACGTCATGATTTAAAAAGAGAGAGAGATAAGCCGGCGACCCATGAGAGTACAATCTATCGCAGTTAGCAATAAAGCTCAACTGAAATAGTATTGTATGATCTCTACGAGGGGCGGGCCGCCACAGTTGGTATCAGAGCGGGTTTACGGTTGGTGTAGTCTAGAATACCAACTGCTGCCACAGTTGGTATCAGAGCCAAGTTTGAGATTAGTCTAGTTTATAATACCAACTGCCGTCACAGTTGGTATTAGAGCGGAATTACGATGGATCTAGTTTGGATTACCAACTGCAGTCACAGTTGGTATATCAGAGCAGTGTGACCATATCCTGATTTGACACTTCACGCATCCTACACCGCTATCCAAGTAAGTAGTTTACTTAAGTTTAGTTAATTATTTTCTTATATGAAAATAATTATGTTATAGGTAGCAAGATGACTAGACCTCCATATGTGAGACCACCGCTACCTCGACCGAGAGGAGTATTACGGGTATGGACGAGACCTATTGTGAGGCCGTCTATGTCCCAACGAGCGTTAATTAGACCCCCGGTGCCCGAGAGACCTCCGGTACTAGTACCAGCATCAGTACCAGCACCAGTAGATGTTGTACAGCCACGACCGATAGTTCATCCACCTGTAGTAGTGGACATTCCAGTTGTTGGTGGACGCCAACATATTGGGGTGAGAGTTTCGGTTCGGGCAGTACAGGCATTTCGAGCTAGTAGTCCCCCGATGTTTGATGGTGGACGACAGTCGATGGAGACGAAGGACTGGCTCCATGCCATCGAGAGGATTATGGTGATGTGTGACATCGATCGAGATATGTGGATCCAGTTGGCCATCAGTATGTTTCAGGGAGATGCTCGAGTGTTCTGGCAATATTGCGATCAGGAGATTTTATTAGGATTCAGTTGGGCTGAGTTCTGTCAGCGATTGGCTGATCAGTTTCCGCCTAGGGATCCAACACCTGCTCCAGCACCTCCAGAGAGACGAGAGGCTGATACACCTGCGTATCCCGGATTTGATGAGGTTAAAGACTACATTCTCCAGACAGAGAGGATGGTCATGCTGTCTTGTGAGACAGTGATGTCTTATGCGGCACGATTTGAGGAGACCATCAGGAGAAGATGTCCATTGCCCAACCTCACTGAAGCAAACTGTTGCGAGCTGTTCTGGAAAGGTTTACCCTTGGAGTTGAGACAGAGGGTAATCAAGCCATTTCCTCCGACGCTCCAAGAGTTTGTGGTGATGATCAGGACGATTGAGAGAAAGCTTCTGATTGAGCATCTGACACAGAGTCGACGAGAGACACTGGGTCAAGATGAGATGTTTGCACGCATCTTCGGACCGAGAAGAATGATGAACGACCATGAGGCTGGACCATCTAGACCACGAAGAGGTAATGACTCAGGACAGGGAGCATTGCCTAGGGGTGGTGACGATTCAGATGATACCGATGATGATGAGGATCCGGAAGAATATCCTCTAGTCCCAGACACAGGGGATGCGTGACCAGTAGATATGTATACATGTACATAAGTATCTTAGAGAAAAGCTCTTTTGTATAGACTTGTGGCCAAGATGTATAAAAAGGCCGATGTATATATGACTGGTGATGATTATGTATGACATATAAATGTTTTGCTATGAATGAAATATCAAAATGATTATATGTTATACGATGATGTGTTACGATGATGTGGCTTTACAGTACCCTAAATTTCGTGAATTGATATGATTTTACGAATGTGGTTATGGAAAGGCTAACGGTGAATTATTGTGCCATAATAGGACAATAGGCAAGATGGTGGATTTGCGTAATCGACCAGAGGGACGAGAGCGACGTCCTAATGTTATGGAGAGACTGGATCAGATACAAGCTCTGTTAGAAGTTCAGATGCAAGAAAATGCTAATCTGAGGCGACGGGTAGAGGAGCTAGAACAGAGACAAGGCTCTGAGGGTACCCAAGTAGAACAGGAACCCGAGGTAGATCCGGTTATCCCTCCAGCTGCTGTAAATAAGAGAGTTCCCGAACCTCAACCAGTATTGAATTTGGAACCCCTCTATGAAAGATTCAGGCGTATGAGGCCACCAGAATTTGAAAGGTCTACAAATCCTCTAGAGGCTGAGGACTGGTTGTCGTCATTGCAAGTGATCATGGAATTCATGAACCTAACCGACCGGGAGAAGGTTGCATGTGCGTCTTTTGTGCTGAGAAAAGATGCTCGTTTTTGGTGGGACACTGTACGAATGAGAAGAGATGTGTCTACCATGAGTTGGGCAGAATTTCTGGAAGAATTTAACCAGAAATATTATGACCCTGCATCTCTGAGACAGCAACAGAAAGAATTCTCAGAGTTGACACAAGGGAATATGTCGGTAAGTGAAGTTTGCTGAAAGTTCGACCAGTTATCCCGTTTGTGCCCTTATGTAGTCCCTACTGAGAGGGAGAAGATACAGAAAATGATCAGGATGTTCAGGCCAGAAATTGCTGCATTGGTAGATACTAGACAAGTACCGCCTACTTCTGTAGCAGATTGTGTGAGTCGGGCCATCAGAGCTGAGTTTCTTGAGTTGACAGAAAGAGGAAAGAGAAAAACACTGGGAGGCCAAGAAGAAGGAGAGGGCTTTGGCGAAGTCTACACAAGCTGGTCAATCAAGCAAGCCTAGTCAGAATGCTAAACCAAGCCAGGGCAATAGTCAAGGATCCCAGCAAAATAAGAGAAAAGGCAATTTTTCTGGAAATCGCCAGGGAAATAATCGAAACCAGCAGCGGAGAACAGCTGGTAATGCATAATCCAATGTACAAAATTGTCCTACATGCGGGAAGAGACATTCTGGACAATGCAGATTTGGGCCACTTGTTTGCTATGAATGTGGAAAGGAAGGCCATTACGCCAGAAACTATCCAAATAATAGGCAGGGTGGACAAGGCACTTCCCAACAACACCAGACACGCCCACAAGCTCATTCCCTTCAAGTCAGAGTGGAAGAGTCACCAGTAAGGCCGCAACGCCAGGAGCGTGTGCCACGTGCCGATGCTCGTGTGATGGCCTACAGTAAAGAGGATGCAGAGGCAGGAACATCGAACGTGGTGACAGGTCAGCTTCCTGTCGCTAGTCATGTAGCCTCTGTACTGTTTGATTCCGGTGCTACGCATTCTTTTGTTTCCTATGCATTTGCTGACAAGATAGGACTTCCTAAGGACTATATGGGAAGGGTATTTAAGACAGCTTTACCCTCTGGGAAAGTATTGTTGTCCAATTACTGGCTACCTCATGTACCAGTATATGTGGCAAATAGGGAACTATATGCGAAGTTGATCGTAATGAAGATCGCGGATTACGATGTGATCCTAGGCATGGATTTCCTAGGGAAATACCAAGCTACGATCGACTGTCGAAATCGAAAGATAGTATTCCAACCTGAGGAAGAAGAGAGTTTCGAGTACGTCGACACTTCTCGAAAACCCGGGAAGATGATGATCAGTTCGCTGAGAGCAAGCAAGCTGATAGCCAGTGGTTGCATGGGATATCTGGCATATGTGGTGGATACTACAGAGGAACAGAAGCTTCAACCTGAAGATGTTCCTGTTGTTAATGAGTTTATTGACGTATTTCCAGAAGAGTTACCAGGGATACCTCCAGAGAGAGAAATCTCATTCGAAATTGAGTTGATGCCTGGATCAGCACCTATTTCCAAAGCACCATACCGCATGGCTCCAGTGGAGTTAAAGGAGCTACAGGTACAACTGAAGGAGCTTTTGGATAAAGGATTCATCAGCCTGAGTTTTTCTCCATGGGCTGCACCTGTACTATTTGTCAAGAAAAAGGATGGAACAGTTCGGCTGTGCATTGATTATCGAGAGTTGAATAAGGTTACGATCAAAAATAGGTATCCGTTACCTAGAATTGATGACCTATTCGACCAGTTAAAAGGCGCAGCGGTATTTTCCAAGATTGACTTACGATCAGGATATCACCAGCTGAGAATTAAAGAAAGTGATATTCCTAAGACGGCGTTTAGGACTCGTTATGGTCACTACGAGTTTCTTGTGATGCCATTTGGATTAACAAATGCGCCGGCAGCGTTCATGGACTTGATGAATAGAATTTTTAAAGAGTATTTAGATAAGTTTGTCATTGTATTCATTGATGACATTCTTATATACTCGAAGACTCATGAGGAGCACAAGGAGCATCTGAGGATCGTGCTGAATACAATAAGGAAGCATCAATTGTATGCCAAATTCTCAAAATGCGAGTTTTGGCTGGACAGAGTACATTTCCTCGGACATGTTGTATCCCAAGAAGGTATTGCTGTAGATCCGACCAAGGTAGAAGCAATTAACCAGTGGCCTGCACCCAAGAGTGTGACGGAAATACGCAGTTTCTTGGGGTTAGCTGGTTATTATCGGTGATTTGTAAAGGGATTTGCGCGATTAGCTGTACCTCTTACTGCTCTTACACGCAAAGAAAGGAAGTACGAGTGGACTACGGAATGCGAAAGAAGCTTCTAGGAGTTAAAGAGGCGACTGACAAGCGCACCAATCCTTACGCTTCCCACTGAAGGGGAGAAGTTTGTGATCTACAGTGATGCATCGAAAATAGGATTAGGAGCAGTCCTGATGCAAGGCGGCAAGGTGATTGCCTATACTTCCCGTCAATTAAAGGATCATGAAAGGAATTACCCTACGCATGACCTTGAACTTGTGGCAGTAGTGTTCGCACTTAAAATTTGGCGACACTATCTTTATGGAGCTCAATGTCAGATTTTCACTGATCACCAAAGCCTGAAGTATTTCTTCACGCAAAAAGAGGTCAATATGCGGCAAAGGCGATGGTTGGAATTGGTGAAGGATTATGATTGTGAAATCCTATACCATCCAAGGAAGGCCAATCGTGTAGCGGATGCTTTAAGTAGAAAGTCTACCATATCGCACCAGCTACCGATAAACAGGCTTCCGAAGCCATTACAGCAAGAGATAAATTCTTTGAACTTGGAGCTGATATCTGGAAGACTAGCTGCACTCCAAGTGGAATCATCGCTATTTGAGGATATAAAGGAAGCTCAGAGGCGAGATCCAACAATGACAGGTTCTCAACAAGAATTTCCAAGGATGGAATGATCCTTTATCAAGGAAAGATAAATGTTCCAGCTGATGAAGAACTTAGAAGATGGATCATGTCAGAAGCTCATGAGACACCCTATTCGGTTCATCCTGGAGCTAGCAAGATGTATCAGGACTTGAAGTTACAGTTCTGGTGGAAAGGGATGAAGAACGATATAGCAAAATTTGTGAGCAGATGCATGACCTGTCAGAGAATCAAAGCAGAAAATAAACATCCAGCGGGAAGATTGGAACCGCTGGAGATTCCTGAATGGAAATGGGAACACATTACGATGGATTTTGTAGTGGGACTCCCAAAAACCCGAGAAGGTTATGATGCCATCTGGGTTATCGTGGACAGACTGACCAAGACGGCACGGTTTATAGCTGTCAAGATGACTTTTTCATTAGAAAAGTTTGCTCAGTTATATGTAACTCATGTCGTCAGATTACATGGAGTACCGAAATCCATTGTATCAGATCGAGATGCACAGTTCACTTCGAATTTCTGGAAGTGTGTGCAAGAGGCCATGGGTACTGAATTGAGACTCAGTACGGCTTTTCATCCGCAAACAGACGGACAGTCAGAGCGGACAATTCAGACGTTAGAGGACATACTTCGAGCTTGTGTGATGGATTTTGTGGGAAATTGGAACGAGAAGTTACCATTGATTGAATTCTCGTACAATAATAGTTACCAAGCTTCTATAGGCATGGCACCTTACGAGGCTTTGTATGGACGGAAATGCAGATCACCATTACACTGGTACGATTTGGGAGAGAAGCAGTTGCTAAGACGGATTTCATAAAAGAGACTTCCGATGCAGTTGCTAGAATTCAGCGTGAAATGAAAATTGTGCAAAGCCGACAAAAAAGTTATGCGGACAAGAGACGGAGATCCTTGGAGTTCGATGAAGGAGACTTCGTGTTCCTCAAGGTATCGCCTATGAAGGGGATTATGCGTTTCGGTAAGAAGGGGAAATTGAGTCCAAGATATATTGGACCTTATGAAATCATCGAGCGCATTGGAAAGGTCACTTACAAATTAGCGTTACCTCCAGAATTGTCGGCAGTGCATAATGTGTTTCATGTGTCGATGCTGAGAAAATATATACCAGATCCGTCCCATGTGTTGAAGCATGAACCTATTCAAATCCATGAGGATTTGACATATGAGGAACAACCTATTCGAGTACTGGCTCGTGAAGAGAAAGTACTGAGGAATAAGAAAATCCCACTAGTGAAGAATCTGTGGAAAAATCACAACATTGAAGAAGCTACGTGGGAACGAGAAGACGAAATGAGGAGTTTATACCCCCATTTGTTCTAATTTTCGAGGACAAAAATTTTATAAGGAGGGGTGAATGTGACAACCGGGAAATTCAGGCAATTCTCGGATGAAAATGTACAAATGTATGTATATAACAATTTGTACTATTTAAAGAGTGAAATAAATGTATTTATATTGTTTAGAATATATGAAAATGTTCTAACAATACTGACGAGTAAGAATTCAGTGTTGGAAAAATTCACTGAGTTGAAACGGGTGAAACGGTGCAAAATCGGCATTGAAAACCCTAACCGAGGCAATAAAAGATGGAAAACTTCCGGGATTAATTTTGATCAAACGGAAGCAGTTTAAATTGATCCAACTGCACAGGAGACCTCAGGAACACGCCGGGACGATTTCAGGAAAATTTCGACTCGAACCGGTATCGGTCAAAAAGTAGTCGAATTAATGTGAATAGTGAAAGTCAAAGTCAACTTTTACTTTAGCATTTATGACATCATTAATCCATTTAATAAATGGAAAGAAAATGGTGGTTGGTAGCATTAATGGCCATGATTCATTTACTTTTTGATCTAAAGGCCAAGATTTGGCCAAAAATACACCATTTTAATTTTTAAAAAAGGTGGAAAGAAATGGCTTTGAAAGGTGTTTAATTCTCATTGGTTAATGGCCAAATTAATTGGCTTTTAGTTGCTTAAGTCGGCAACTTTAGTGACAAAGTGGCCGAAACATGTTTCAAAGCCAAAACCAAAAGAAAAAAAATTCTAAGTGTTATTCCATGGGGGAGCCGTGAGCTACCAAGGGAGACTAAGAGAATTCTTCAATTTTCTTTCACAAAAAGGGTGTCAAAACATTCCTTGAAGACAAAGGAAGCAATTGACTAAGGTAACTCCCCTTGCACTTAACTTTTTCTTGGTTTTTCTTCAAGAAAACCGTGGGTGAATAGTGAAAAAAGATGGAAAATTTTTGGTTGTTTTTCATTGATTTGATGTTGGGTTTTGTTAAGGGTGTAAATAGGAAGAAAACCATGCAATTGGTTTAAAGAAAAACCAATTTTTGGTTGGTTTTCCAAGGGTAAAACCGTGGGTTACCTTAGGTAATCAATGAAGAAATTGTTGTGTTTGTGTATTAACATGCTTTCAAGTCAAATTTTGTTAAGAATAAAGCATGATTTACATTATGGAAAGCTTGAAAAAAAAATTTTGGTGTGAATTACCTAATGTGGCCGTGGGATTTCTTAGGGTTTGGAAGAAAAATTTTGCATGGTTTATGTGATATTTGGATGATTTAAATCATGCATTTTATAATGTAAATGATGGAATTATGATTGAAAGCATGAAACAAAAATGTTGTGCATGTTTTTCATTAAGTGGCCGTGGGTTATAAGGGATTAAAAACCCTAATAATTTGGTTGAAAATGCATTGAAAATGGGCTTGAAAATGTGTTAAAAAAATGGCATTGAATAGCCTAAAAAGCGGTTGAAAAGTTTGACAAATTTTGGTTCGGTTTGGTAGTGAAAACCGAAACCAAACTATGGACAAAACTGTGAAAAAAATTTTGTAATGTGGGTTAAAATATGAAATTGGAAATTTGTGAGCTTTTATGTAAAAGTTTGGAAAACTTTTACATAAAATAGGCTTGTGGTATAGTACGTGACAGGTACATATGGTTCGAGGCATACCTAACGCCGGAAACCTTAAAATTACGCCAAAATGCTGTCGAAATTTCGAAAACAGCATTTGGGGTAAAATGGAAATAAAAATAAAAAGTTTGGGGTCGGGTCGGAAACCCGAGTCCCTAACAGAAAATTGAATGAGGAAAACCTAAGGGGTGGTTCGTGAATAGTAAACTGTCCCCTTGAAAACGTAAACCGCGAGTGAAATTGAAAAACCGACCCTGAGGGGGGGGCGTTTTTGGAAATGAAATAAAGGTCCGAGTCGGGAACGGAAAATCCGAACCTCAGAGACCTAGGTCGGGAATGTCTAGATGAACGTTTTAAATACTAATAAAACGTCCATTTGAGGCCCCGAAACGATAGAAAATCGCTAAACCGACGTAGGGGTCGGAATAGTACTTCCCGAGGGTCGGGAAAGTGAAAAGAGGAAATAAAATAGAAACGAACCCGGTAATGATTAGAAAAGTGTCAAAAAAGTTCCTGAGAGTCAAAAATGCAGTCTGGATCGGGAAAATTTCCGTCAGGGGCAAAATTGTAATTTTGCCAAAGTATAGGGGCAAAATCGTAATTTTACCAAAACACAGGGGCAAAATCGTAATTTTGTAAAAGTTGAGAAAAATGGGGAAAATGATAAATAAAGCCTAAAAAGTTATAAATAGGTTTTATTTAGGCTTTTAAATGAAAAATAAAAGCTATAAATGGAAATGAAATTAACAGACAAAGTTTTGTCTGTAGGATCCCAAAATCGACCTACGAGGAGGGCGATCAAAGATCCACGAGAGAAAAAGAGAAGAGACTGATAAGGTAAGTTCAGACATTTACCTGTCTGCAACATATAGTATTATTGTTGCTAACTTTGATGTACTAACTATAAGTTAGGTACATATGTGCTACGGGCATTATTATAGAATAGAGAGAGAGACGTAATGTGCTACGGGCACTATTGAGGATGGACACATTATTAATTGTGCTTCGGGCACTAGAGCGAGGTTAATGAAACTCACTCACCTAAAATTAAAATGTGAACCATTCCTAACCACGGGACAATATGAAGTCACCGGGTTAGAATTTTAAAAAGTCGGTAATGAAACCACTTTCTGGCGTACCAGCCTTCCGTACAGGGAGGTATTTTTGCCTTCGGGGCTATGAGGAGAATAAGGCTGTGGAGGTCAGCACTGATGTACCGCTCCCAGTCATGTATAATTTTGCCTTCGGGGCTATGAGATTAAGGCTGTGGAGGTCAGCACTAATGTACCGCTCCCAGTCATGCGCACTTAAATGGTACTGCCAACCTGAGCTCAAAATCAGAACGTAAGCAAAGAACCTAAAACTGAAACTATGCCATAATTGAGCTTAAGACAGTTTAGTGAGAGTACCAACATCGCGGTAGATGTACTGTTGTGACACTGTGTTGTGGTCAACCTTACTATTCACGTATGAATAGTGGTCAAAGTTACTATTTACATATGAATAGTGGTCAAAGGTACTATTCACGATGAATAGTACTATTCATAGAAATTTTATTTCCTGTATGTTTGAACTTACTAAGCCTGTAGCTCACCATTTTTGCTAATGTTGCAGGTAAACGACCAGCTCAGTAGCTTGTTTGACTGGATGCGGACGGGATGACGCATATCAAATGGGATAACTGGGCGAGGGATATGGTCCTGCCAGAGTCTTTCCGCTGAGCGATAAAAAGGGAAGGAAAAAAAAAAGAAAAACAGTCTTTTGTAATATTATATATTTACGAAAGTACTGTAATATGTAAATTACTTTGTACATGCCAACAAAGTAAATAGTGGGAAATGTTTTACATGATGTTAAAAAAAAAAAAAATTTTCCCCAAAAACGTCATGATTTAAAAAGAGAGAGAGATAAGCCGGCGACCCATGAGAGTACAATATATCGCAGTTAGCAATAAAGCTCAACTGAAATAGTATTGTATGATCTCTACGAGGGGCGGGCCGCCACAATATCCCTTGGCTTCCCATCCCATTTGACACTCGCTATCCCGTCTGCCATCCAGCCATACAAAGCTAGTGAGCTAGTTGCTTACCTGCAACATAAGCAAAAATGGTGAGCTACAGGCTCAGTAAGTTCAAACATGCAAGAAATATAATTTCTATGAATAATACTATTCATCATAAATAGTAACATTTACCACTATTCACCATAAATAGTAACTTTGACTACAACACAGTATATCAACAGTACATCAACCACGATGTTAGTACTCTCATGAAACTATCTTATGCTCAATTATGGCATAGTTTCAGTTTTAGGTAATTATCTTTAATTATGTTCTGGTTTTGAGCTCAGGTTGGCAGTACCGTTTTAGTGCGCATGACTGGGAGCGGTACATTAGTGCTAACCTCCACAGCCTTAATCTCATCATCATAGCCCCGAAGGCAAAGTTGTACATGACTGGGAGCGACACATTAATGCTGACCTCCACAGCCTTAATCTCATCATCATAGCCCCGAAGGCAAAGTTGTACATGACTAGGAGCGGTACATTAGTGCTAACCTCCACAGCCTTAATCTCATCATCATAGCCCCGAAGGAAAAGTTTAACTCCCTGTACGGAAGGCTGGTACGCCAAAAGTGGTTTCATTACCGACTTTTTAAAGTTCTAACCCGGTGACTTCATATTGCCCCGTGGTTAGGAATGTTTCACATTTTAATTTCATGTGAGTGAGTTTCATTAACCTCGCTCTAGTGCCCGAAGCACAATTATTATGTGTCCCATTTTCAATAGTGCCCATAGCACATATGTACCTAACTTATAGTTAGTATATCAAAGTTAGCAATAATAATGTTACATGTTGCAGATAAGTAAATATCTGAACTTACCTTATCCGTTTCTTCTCCTTTTCCTTCCTGGATCTTTAATCGCTCTCCTTATGGGTCGATTTTAGGATCCTACAGACAAAACCTTGTCTGTTAATTTCATTTCCATTTATAGCTTTTATTTATTTTTTATTAAAAAGCTTAAATAAAACATATTTCTAACTTTTTAGGCTTTATTTATCATTTTCCCCATTTTTCTCAACTTTTGAAAAATTACGATTTTGCCCTTATATTTTGGCAAAATTGCAATTATGCCGCTGATGGGATTTTCTCGATCTAGACTGCACTTTTGGCTCTCAGGAACTTTTCTGTGGGTGCAACCCCTCTAGCTTGGGTCGTCCAACTTATCTTGCTTGCTTTCTTTATTCTTTGCTTATTCTTACTTAGTTTGCTTGTCTTTATAACTTTCTTCTTCTTTAGGGGTTTAAAAGATTTGTACTTGAAAAACCAGGAATATTTTTTTTTCTTTTTAAAGTTGACTGAATGAAACTATTAGTTCTTTAAAATTGTGTATACATAAATATATACGTACTACTTAATATTTTTTTTAAATATAATTTACGGTCTTGTTACTTTAAAGTACGTAAAAATAAAAACATACTTTTAAGCTTCTTTCACTGCTTTACATACTACACTCTTGTCTTATCTTTATACATATACATCACTCTTACACTTTCTTTCTTTTACACTTTGATTACAGTGGAACCCTACGAAATGGAACCATAACCCGTCCATGACATCGCTGGGATCTGCCTGCCAGTCCGCTACTCTTGTTTCATATTGCTGGTTGCTTACCTTTATTACCTACATCACGAATAGACTAATGAGCTAAAGCACAGTAAGTACAAACATACAAGTAAATAAGCTGAATGCACCACACTTAGGGTTAGTCAACTTATGACCAATTATTTTCTTACTCCTATGCTTTACTTATTCTTTCTATTCTATCTCTTTCTTTTCTTTGCTTTACTTTATCTTGCTTAATCTTTCACTTGTGGGCCCGTGGTTGGACGTATCTAATGCGTGCAGACCAATCGAGGATCAGGAGAGTGACCCACCAATCAATCCTAAAGTCATATCTGGACTACTACCTACAGGTAGCAAGTCAAGCCATCGACTACCTCATTATTAACGAGGTAGCGCCACACAACTGGGGTGGGGGCTATCTTTGAACCTCAAAACTGGAGAGGCCGGTACGCTAACCTTAACTTTTAAGTCTTATTATTTGACTTATCTTATTCCTCTTTTCTTTATCTGATTTTGCTTAACTATTCTCGTGAACATGTTAGTATCATGTCATAAACTGAATAACTTAAATGTGTATATATATAATACAACTCTATAGCAAGTCAATTTGTGAGTAGACAATTAAATGTCTGTACTTACAGCATTTGTGCTAGTGTAAACTTCTGTGGTCCGTCGAGCTCCTTTGCCTGTCTCTAGTTGAGTTTCCTAAAGACATAATGTCATCAGTTAATACATTTTCATTAACTGACTTTATTGTACTAGAATCTGAACTTTAGCTTTTAAAATCTTAGTTAAAGTATTATGATGACATTTAAAGTCCTAACGACTCTGTTTAGACTTTTTTAGGGCTCTAGCAACCATTTCCGAGCATTTCAGAAATTTTGGTAAACTTAGTGAATAGTAACTTCCAACGGTGAATGGTACTATTCACGTGAATAGTACCATGTACGTGAATAGTAACTGGGCCAGGGGATGTTTCTATTTTTCTGCTTAGAACGGGTTCCTTAAGTCCGAGAACCATAAAATATCTAACTGGAGGGTTCAACGCCCCTTTTCTTGACTTTTCTAGACTTTTTGGTCAAAATGACCATTTTGCCCTTAACGGGTCTTGGGGTCGTAACATTCTCATTTTGGTGTTTAAACGGGATTTTCTGAGTCCCTAATATCTTAAAACAATCTTTTCTAGGTCTCGATAAATTTTTACAACTTAATTGTTGCGATTACACTATTTACTTATCACCTGTCCCTCGGGTGGTACTATTCCGATCCTTGGGGTCGTGGCTCATTTTTCTAGTGTTTCGGAGTTTCAAACGAGCTTTTCACTAATCTTAAAAATGATTCTTATTCTCTTTCCGACCTAGGTCTCCGAGGGGCTTGGGTTTTTCCATCTCGACCCTAAACTTTACGCTTGTTACCCAAAACGCCCTTGACGTTATTTTTTTTCCCGTCCTCTCGGCATTTTAGATTTTAGGGGTCGGTTTACTATTCTACTGGACCTACTTTCTTACTTTAAACTCTAAGGTACCGAGGGACCTCGGTTTTCATTTTCGAGCATATTTATATCACTCGTTTCCCGAAATGCCCTTAATGCCGCTTTAAAAATTTCGGCAGCATTTCCGCTTAAATTTTAGGTTTCCGATATTTAGGAAACGCCTCAAAACCATCTATCCTAATCTAAACCTGCCACGTACTATACCAGAGGCCTATTTTACACAAAAGTTTCTAAACTTTTACGTAAAAACTTTCCACATTCTCAATGTACAAATCACATACAAAGTCTTTAATTTTCAATCACTTAGGCCACGGTTTTAGTTCAGGTTTCCAACACCAAAACATCCTTTCTTTCAAACATTCTTTCTCTTACTTTTCTTCTTGGTTTTTAAGGCATATTCAATACCAAAACCAAATAAAATTCTCATTGAAATCTCACTTGGATGCCACGGGTTTTATGCTATACCCTAACCAAGCTTTGGTTTTCAATACAACCACTTACACAAGCTTATATTCTACACCATTCTAACTTACCACAACACTAAATCACATGATTTTTTACATGTTCTTCACACTAGGTATACATGGTTCCTTTTTAGAAAACTTTTACAAAATTTTGTTTCAAACTTTTTAACTTTTCTTTCTAAACATTTTACACATCAAAACACATGTTTAAATTAACCAAAACCAACTCAAAATTCTTTCCAAACCCTAGTAACATACACGGTTTTTCTTGAAACAAACCGAATCCCACTTTGGTTTTAAGCTTTCAAATTTTCTTTCTAGTTGTTTTATATATCAAAGCACACTTTAAAACAACAATTTAATTAAACCAAACTTGAAATTTCTTGAACCCATACACTTAGTCACGGGTTCCTCATAAAATAACATGAAAAAAATTCTTGTTTCAAGCTTCTAAATTACTCTTTAACTATCATGCAAACTAATTAACCTTAAACAACAAAGTGTGAACTAAAATTTTCTCATTTTTTTCTATTCAACATAGCCATGGATTTTTGCGTCAAAATACCAAATAAAAGCTTGAAATTTCAAGCTTACCTTGTTATGTTACTCAACACTTGCTTAGGAAGAACTTTGCTTAAGATTTTGACACCAAACTTTGAAGAAACTCAAGCTTAATGAAAGGGAAGAGTCACGGCTTCAAAGGGCAGCAAAGGGGATGTAATTTCAGAAAACAATTTCTGATTTCATGAAGCCAAAAACGTTTTTATAAGGGGAGGCCAAAAAGGAGGGCTTTTTAGCAATTTTCTTTAGGGATTTTTTATCAACTTTTAAAGGGTTTATTTGCAAACCTTTTGGGGTCAAAATATAATTATTTTGGCTGTCTTTCCAGCTGTAAAACTGAACTATTCAGCCCTTATCCACAAAATTTTTTAAAAAAATCAACTTTGCATTTTTGGCTTCATCTTAGCCCTTGATCTTACCTACCTTTAATCTTAGCCATTCATCCTACCTACCACCCTTTTTCTTCTAATTTCTTATTTCTAATTATGACATCATCCATGATGTCATCTAATTAATCCATAGGTCAAAGTTTGACCAAAGTCAAACCGAACCAAACTTTACCGAAATCGCATAGGCGGGTTTCTGACGCCTCCTGTGCGATCGGTTTACCTTATTCTACTGTCGTTGGGCTAAAAATCAATGACGAAGTTTTTTGTCCTTTAGTAACCTTATGTTTTACCTAGGGTAATCTCTTGGTTTCTTTGACTCCAAAATACTTCATCATTTTACCGAAGATGACAAAATTTCTGGGGTGACATAACGAAGGACTTGTCTAGCCATCCGTACTGTCAAATTATTCTAATACTGTCTTAAAACCCTAAATTACTTTTCTTACTATGCTCTTACTTTGACTTGCCATATTCTTATCTTTACACTATTCGGATACCGAAACTACTCCTTTTTTAGCGGTCTGGCCTGAAATCACTTTCTTACTCATATACTTTATTCTCTACTTATTTTTGGAGATTTTAATTCCTCCAAAACATCTATTTATTACTAGCAACACTATAATTTGTCTAATTACAAACATAGTGTTTCTTTACATTATTACTTATAGAACTCATAGAAAACCCTAGATTAAACTAAGTTACACTACTAGAATTCTCTGGTCGTCACATTTTCTGACTCTTTTCTATTCATTACCGGGTTTGTTTCTATTTTATTTCCATTTTTCACCTTCCCGACCCTCGGAAAGTACTATTTCACCCTTACATCGGTTTAGTAACTTTCTATCGTTTCTTAGCCTCAAATGGACGTTTTACTAGTATTTAAAAAGTTCATCTAGACTTTTCCAATTTAGGTCTCCGAGGCTCAGATTTTCCTTACCTGACTCGGACCTTTACTTCGTTTCTCAAAAACGCCCCCCCTCGGGGTCGGTTTTTCTGTTTCACTCGCATTTTACATTTTTAAGGGGACAGGTTACTATTCATGAACCACCCCTTAGGTTTCCCTTATTCAATTTTCCTTTAGGGACTTGGGTTTCCGATTCGATCCTAAACTTTTACTCTCAATTCCCTTTTTACCCCAAATGCCGTTTTCGAAATTTCGACAGCATTTCGGTGTAAATTTAAGGCTACCGGCGTTAGGTATGCCTTGAACCATATGTACCTGCCATGTACTATACCAAAGTCATATTTTATGTAAAAGTTTCCTAAACTTTTACATAAAAGCTCACACAATTTCCAATTCACATTTTAAACCACATTCAACAAAATTCTTTCAATTTTGCGCTTAGTTTTAGCCACGGTTTTCATATCCTAAACCTAGCTAAAAATTTTCAATCTTTCAACCAAATTTTAGGCTATTTAAAGGCTATTACCTAGCACATTTTCAACCCATTTTCCATGCATTTTACAACACAATTCTTAGGGTTTTTCAACACACATAACCCATGGCTATTTTAGGGAAAAACATGCACAACATTTTGTTTCATGCTTTCAACCTCATAACCAACATTTCCATAATTCAATGCATGAATTTAACTATTCAAACATCAAGTTAATCATGCAAAAATGTTCACCAAACCCTAATTACATCACACGGCCATTTTAGGGTTATTAGATACCAAAATTTTTACAAGCTTTCTAACCATGCAAACCATGCAAACCATGCTTTCCTTTAATCCAAAACATGATTTAAAGCATTACAACACTTAAACAACAATGAATCCATTATCAAACACATAGGTAACCTACGGTTTTACCATTGAAAAGCCAACCAAAACTTTGTTTTTCTTGAAACAAAATGCATGGTTTTTCTTCTAATCAAACCATTAACAAAACCCAAGCACCAAATCAACCAAAACAAACCACAAAATTTCTCATCCTTCAAGCCAACAACCCACGGATTTTTCAATGAAAAACCAAGAAAAATTTCAAACCAAAGATGGCTACCTTGATTTCTTGCTTCCCTTGACTTCAATGAAGAGTTTGCTACAACTTTTATGAAGAAAACTTGAAAGTTTAGCTTGGTTCTCCTTGGTTGCTCATGGTTGCTCTCTTGAAACACTTAGAAATTTTTTTTCTTTGTTTTGGCTTTGAATAAGCTACGGGTGCCTTTGTTTCAAACTTTGCCGACTTAAGTAACAAAGGAAACCAATTAATTTAGCTTCCAACCAATGAAAATTCAACACCTTTCATGCCATTTCTTTCCATATTTTTACAAAATTTAATTTGGCTAATTTTGACCAAATCTAAGCCTTTAGATCAAAATCATATTTAATCTTGGCCATTAATACCACCAACCACCAAATTTAAATCATTTAATAAATGGCTTTATGATGTCATAAATACAAAGTAAAAAATTTGACTTTGACTTTACTATTTATATTAATTCGACTACTTTTTGACCGATGTCGGTTCGAGCCGAAATTTTCCTGAAATCGTCTCGGCCGGTTACTGAGGTCTCCTGTGTAGTCGGATCAATTTATACTGCTTCCGTTTGATCAAAATCAATCCCGGAAGTTTTTCATCTTTTAGTGCACCATAATGCACCAGTTAGGGTTTTCAATGTCATTTTTGGTACCGTTCCACCCGTTTCAATTCAGTGAATTTTATCAACAGTAAATTCTTACTCGTCAATATTGTTAGAACATTTTAATATATTCTAAACAGTATAAATTTATTTATTTCACTCTTTAAATAGTATAAATTTTTATATACATACATTTGTACATTTTCTTCCGAGAATGCTAGAATTTCCCGGTTGTCACATTCACCCCTCCTTATAAAATTTTCGTCCTCAAAAATTAGAACAAGTGGGGGTATAAACTCCTCATCTCATCTTCTCGTTCCCACGTAGATTCTTCAATGTTATGATTTTTCCTCAAAATCTTCACTAGTGGGATTGTCTTATTCCTCAGTACTTTCTCTTCACGAGCTAGTACTCGAATATGTTGTCCTTCATATGTCAAATCCTCGTGGATCTGAACAGGTTCATGCTTCAACACATGGGACAGATCTGGTATATACTTTCTCAACATCGACACATGAAATACATTATGCACTGCTGACAATTCAGGAGGTAACGCTAATCTGTAAGCGACCCTTCCAATGCGTTCGATAATTTCATAAGGTCCGATATATCTTGGACTCAGTTTTCCCTTCTTACCAAAACGCATAATCCCCTTCATAGGTGATACCTTAAGAAACACGAAGTCTCCTTCATCAAACTCCAAGGATTTCCGCCTTTTATCTGCATAACTCTTTTGTCGGCTTTGCACAATCTTTATTTGACGCTGAATTCTTACAACGGCATCGGAAGTTTCTTGTATAAAATTCGTCTTATGCAGTTGTTTTTCTCACAGGTCATACCAGTGTATCAGCGATCTGCATTTTCATCCATAAAGGGCCTCATAAGGTGCCATTCCTATGTAAGTTTGGTAACTATTATTGTACGAGAATTCAATTAATGGTAACTTCTCATTCCAATTTCCCACAAAATCCATTACACAAGCTCGAAGCAGGTCCTCTAATGTCTGAATGGTCTACTCTAACTGTCCATCTGTTTGCGGATGAAATGCCGTACTGAGTCTCAATTCAGTACCCATGGCTTCTTGCACACACTTCCAGAAATTCAAAGTGAATCGTGCATCTCGATCTGATACAATGGATTTTGGTACTCCATGTAATCTGACGACATGAGTTATGTACAACTGAGCAAACTTTTCTAATGAAAAAGTCATCTTGACAGCTATAAATTGTGCTGTCTTGGTCAGTCTGTCCACAATAACCCAGATGGCATCATAACCTTCTCAAGTTTTTGGGACTCCCATTACAAAATCCAACGTAATATGTTCCCATTTCAATTCAGGAATCTCCAAAGGTTCCAATCTTCCTGCTGGATATTTATGTTCCGCTTTGATTCTCTGATAGGTCATGCATCTGCTCACAAATTTCGCTATATCATTCTTCATCCCTTTCCACCAAAACTGTAACTTCAAGTCCTGATACATCTTACTAGCTCTGGGATGAACTGAATATGGTGTCTCATGGGCTTCTGACATGATCCGTCTTCTAAGTTCCTCATCAGCTGGAACATTAATTCTTTCTTGATAAAGGATCGTTCCATCCTTGGAAATTCCTTCTTGAGAACTTGTCATTCTTGGATCTCGTCTTTGAGCTTCCTTGATATCCTCAAACAATGATGATTCCACTTGGAGTGCAGACAATCTTCCGGATATCAGCTCCAAGTTCAAAGAATTTATCTCTTACTGCAATGGTTTTGGAAGCCTTTTTATTGGTAGCTGGTGCAATATGGTAGATTTTCTACTTAAAGCATCTGCTACACAGTTGGCCTTCCCTGGATGATATAGGATTTCATAATCATAATCCTTTACTAGTTCCAACTATCTTCTTTTTCACATATTGAGCTCCTTTTACGTGAAGAAATACTTTAAGCATTGGTGATCAGTAAAAATCTGACACTGGGCTCCATAGAGATAGTGTCACCAAATTTTAAGTGCAAACACTACTGCAGCAAGTTCAAGGTCATGTGTAGGGTAATTCCTTTCATGATCCTTTAATTGACGCGAAGCGTAGGCAATCACCTTGCCGCCTTGCATCAGAACTGCTCCCAATCCTATTTTAGATGCATCACTGTAGATCACAAACTTCTCCCCTTCAGTGGGAAGCGTAAGGATTGGTGCGCTTGTCAGCCGTCTCTTTAACTCTTGGAAGCTTCTTTCGCATTCCATAGTCCACTCATACTTTCTTTCCTTGCATGTAAGAGCAGTAAGAGGTGCAGCTAAACGCGCAAATCCCTCTACAAACCTCCGATAATAACTAGCTAACCCCAAGAAACTGCATATTTCCGTCACACTCTTGGGTGCAGGCCATTGGTTAATTGCATCTACCTTCGTCGGATCTACAGCAATACCTTCCTGGGATACAACATGTCCAAGGAATTGTACTCTATCCAGCCAAAACTTGTATTTTGAGAATTTGGCATACAGTTGATGCTTCCTTATCGTATGCAACATGATCCTCAAATGCTTCTTGTGCTCCTCATAAGTCTTTGAGTATATAAGAATGTCATCAATGAATACAATAACAAACTTATCCAAATACTCTTTAAAAATTCTGTTCATCAAGTCCATGAACGTTGCTGGTGCATTTGTTAATCCGAATGGCATCACAAGGAACTCATAATGACCATAACGAGTCCTAAATGCCATCTTAGGAATATCACTTTCTTTAATTCTCAGCTGGTGATATCCTGATCGTAAGTCGATCTTGGAAAATACCACTACGCCTTTTGACTGGTCAAATAAGTCATCAATTCTAGGTAACGGATACCTATTTTTTATCGTAATCTTATTCAACTCCCGGTAATCAATGTACAAACGGAACATTCCATCCTTTTTCTTGACGAACAGCATAGGTGCACCCCACAGAGAATAACTCGGTCTGATGAATCCTTTGTCCAAAAGCTCCTTTAATTGTTCCTGTAGCTCCTTTAACTCCACTGGAGCCATGCGGTATCGTGCTTTGGAAATAGGTGCCATTCCAAGCATCAACTCAATTTCGAATGAGATTTCTCTCTCTAGAGGTATCCATGGTAACTCTTCTGGAAATACATCAAGAAATTCATTAACAACAGGAACATCTTCAGGTTGAAGCTTCTGTTCCTCTGTAGTATCCATCACATATGCCAGATATCCTATACAACCACTGGCCATCAGCTTACTTGCTTTCAGCGAACTGATCATCATCTTCCTGGGTTTTCGAGAAGTATCGATGTACTCAAAACTCTCTTCTTCCTCGGGTTGGAATACTATTTTTCGATTTCGACAGTCGATTGTAGCTTGATATTTCCTAGGAAATCCATGCCTAGAATCACATCATAATCCACGATCTTCATTACGATCAACTCAGCATATAGCTCCCTATTTGCCACATATACTGGTACATGAGGTAGCTAGTAATTGGACAACAATACATCCCCAGAGGGTAAAGCTGTCTTAAATATTTTTCCCACATAGTCCTTAGGATGTCCTATCTTGTTAGCAAATTCATAAGAAATAAAAGAATGAATAGCACCAGAATCGAATAGTACAGAGGCTACATGACTAGTGACAGGAAGCTGACCTGTCACCACATTCGATGTTCCTGCCTCTGCATCCTCCTTGGTGTAAGCCATCACACGAGCATCAGCAAGTGGCACACACTCCTGGCGTTGCGGCCTTATTGGAGACTCTTCAACCCTGGCCTGAAGGGAATGAGCTTGTGGGCGTGTCTGGCACGGTTGGGAAGTGCCTTGTACACCCTACCTATTGCTTGAACAGTTCTTGGCATAATGACCTTCCTTTCCACATTCATAACAAATAAGTGGCCCAAATCTGCATTGCCCAGAATGTCTCTTCCCGCATGTAGGACAATTTGGTACATTGGATTTCGCATTACCAGCTATTCTTCACTGCTGGTTTCGATTATTTGCCTGGCGATTTCCAGTAAAATTGTCTTTCCTCTTGTTTTGCTGGGATCCTTGATTATTGCCCTGGCGTGGTTTAGCATTCTGATTTGGCTTGCTAGATTAACTAGCTTGTGTAGACTTAGCCAAAGCCCTCTCCTTCTTCTTGGCCTCCCAGTTCTTCTCTTTTTCCTCCTTCTGTCGGGCTACATGAAACTCAGCTCTCATGGCACGACTAACACAGTCTGCTACAGAAGTAGGCGGTATCAGTCCAGTATCTACCAATGCCGTAATTTCTAGCCTGAACATCCTGATCATTTTTTGTATTTTCTCCCTCTCAGTAGGGACTACATAGGGACATAAGCGGGATAATTGATCGAACTTTCGACAAACTTCACTCACCGACATATTTCCTTGCTTCAATTCTGAGAAATCTTTCTGATGTAGTCTCATAGATGTAGGATCATAATATTTCTGGTTAAATTTTTCTAGAAATTCTGCCCAACTCATGGTAGACACATTTCTTCTCAGTCGCACAGTGTCCCACCAAAAACGAGTATCTTTCTTTAACACAAAAGACGCACATGCGACCTTCTCCTGGTTAGTTAAATTCATGAATTCCAGGATCACTTGCAAGGATGACAACCAGTCTTCAGCCTCTAGAGGATTTGTAGAACCTTCAAATTCTGGTGGCCTCATACGCCTTAATCTTTCATAGAGGGGTTCCAGATTTACTACCTGAGGCGGTTCAGGAACTCTTTCATGTACAGTAGCTAGAGGAATAACCGGATCTACCTTAGCTTCCTATTCTACTTGGGTGCCTTTAGAACCTTGCCTCTATTCTAACTCCTCTACTCGTTGTCTCAGATTAGCATTTTCCTGCATCTGAGCTTCTAGTAAAACTTGTATCTGCTCTATTCTTTCCACGAGATTAGGATGTCGTTCTCGTCTCTCTGGTCGATTTCGTAAATCCACCATCTTACCTAATATCCTATTATGGCATAACAATTTATCGTTAGCTTTTCCATGACCACATTCGTAAAATCATATAAATTTATGAAATTCAGGGTAATGTAAAGCCACATTATCGTAACACATTATCGTACAACATATAATCATTTTGATATTTTATTCATAGCAAAACGTTTATATTTCATACATAACCATCACCAGTCATATATACATCGGTCATCATATATAGCTTGGCCACAAGTCTATACAAAAGAACTTTTCTCTATAAGCTATTTATGTACATGAATACATCTACTGGTCACACATCTCTTGTGTTTGGGACTAGAGGATATTCTTCTGGATCCTCATCATTATCTGGATCATCTGAGTCATCACCACCCCTAGGCAATGCTCTCTGTCCTGAGTTATTACCTCCTCATGGTCTAGACGGTCCGGCCTCATGATCGTTCATCATCCTTCACGGCCCAAATATGCGTGCCATCATCTCATCTTGACACAGTGTCTCTCGTCAACTCTGCGACAGATGCTCAATCAAAACCTCCCTCTCGATCGTCCTAATCATCACTAAAACTCTTGGAGCGTAGGAGGATATAGCTTAATCACCCTCTGTCTCAACTCCATGGGTAAACCTCTCCAGAAAAGCTCACAACAGTTTGCTTCAGTGAGGTTGGGCAATGGACATCTTCTCATAATAGTCTCCTCAAATCGTGCTGTGTAAGACATAACTATCTCACCAGACAACGTGGCCATCCTCTCTGTCTAGAGAATATAGTCCCTAACCTCATCAAATCTAGGATACGTGTGTGTAACTACCTCTCGTCTCTCTAGAGGCACTGGAACAGGTGTCGGATACTTAGGTGGAAACTGATCAGTCAATCGCTGACAGAACTCAGCCCAACTGAATCCCAACAGAATTTCCTGATCACAATAATCCCAGAATACTCGAGCATCTCCCTGAAACATACTTATTGCCAACTGAATCCACATCTCTCGATCAATATCACACATCACCATAATCCTCTCTATGGCATGGCATCAATTCTTTGTCTCCATTGACTACCGTCCACCATCAAACATAGGGGGACTGCTCACTCTAAATGCCTGTACTACTCGAGTTGAAACTCTTACTCCAATATGTTGGCGTCCACCAACAACTAGAATGTCTACTACTACAGGTGGATGAAGTACCGGTTGAGGCGGTACTATATCTATAGGAGCTGGTGCTGGTGCTACAGGTCTCTCTGGCACCGGGGGTCTAAGTACCGGACGTTGGGAAATAGACGGCCTTACAATAGGTCTCGTCCATACCTGTAACAACCCTCTCGGTCGTGGTAGCGGTGGTCTCGCATAAGGAGGTCTGGTCATCTTGCTACCTATAAGATAATTATTTTCATATAAGAAAATAATTAACTAAACTTAAATAAACTACTTACTTGGATTGCGATGCAGGATGCGCGAAGTGTCAAATCAGGATATGGTCAACACTGCTCTGATATACCAACTGTGGCGACAATCGATAATCTAAACTAGGCCAATCGTAAATCCACTCTGATACCAACTGTGGCGGCCCGCCCTTCATAGAGATCATACAATACTATTACAGTTTAGCTTCATAGCTAATTGCGATAGATTGTAATCTATCTCTCTTTAAAACATGACGTTTTTTGGGGATTATTTTTTTTAAAAAAAACATCATGTAAAACATTATCCACTAATCACTTTGTTTACAAGTACAAAGTAATTTACATAATACAGTACTTTCACAAAATATATATTATTACAAAAGAACTGTTTCTCTTTCCTTTATTTGTTATCGCTCAGCGGAAAGACTCTGGTAGGACCATATCCCTTGGCTTCCCATCCCATTTACACTCGCTATCCCGTCCGCCATCCAGCCATACAAACCTAGTAAGCTGGTTGCTTACCTGTAACATAAGCAAAAATGGTGAGTTACAGGATCAGTAAGTTCAAACATGCAAGAAATAGAATTTATATGAATAATACTATTCATCATGAATAGTAATATTTACTACTATTCATTATGAATAGTAACTTTGACTACAACATAGTATATCAATAGTACATCAACCACGGTGTTAGTACTCTCACGAAACTGTCTTATGCTCAATTATGGCATAGTTTCAGTTTTAGGTAATTATCTTTAATTATGTTCTGTTTTTGAGCTCAGGTTGACAGTACCATTTTAGTGCGCATGACTGGAAGCGGTACATTAGTGCTGACCTTCACAGCCTTAATCTCATCATCATAGCCCCGAAGGCAAAGTTGTACATGACTGGGAGCGGTATATTAGTGCTGACCTCTACAGCCTTAATCTCATCATCATAGCCCCGAAGGCAAAGTTTACCTCCCTGTACGGAAGGCTGGTATGCCAAAAGTGGTTTCATTACCGACTTTTTAAAGTTCTAACCTGGTGACTTCATATTACCTCGTGGTTAGGAATGGTTCACATTTTAATTTCACGTGAGTGAGTTTCATTAACCTCACTCTAGTGCCCGAAGCACAATTATTATGTGTCCCATTTTCAATAGTGCCCGTAGCACATTGCGTCTCTCTCTATTCTATAATAGTGCCCGTAGCACGTATGTACCTAACTTATAGTTAGTACATTAAAGTTAGCAATAATAATGCTACATGTTGTAGACAAGTAAACGTCTGAACTTACCTTATCCGTTTCTTCTCCTTTTCCTTCCTGGATCTTTAATTGTTCTCCTTATGGGTCGATTTTGGGATCCAACAGAAAAAACCTTGTCTGTTAATTTCATTTCCATTTATAGCTTTTATTTATTTTTATTAAAAAGCTTAAATAAAACTATTTATAACTTTTTAGGCTTTATTTATCATTTTTCCCATTTTTCTCAACTTTTGAAAAATTACAATTTTACCCTTATATTTTGGTAAAATTACAATTATGCCCCTGATGGGATTTTCTCGATCTAGACTGCACTTTTGCCTCTTAGGAACTTTTCTGACTCTTTTCTATTCATTACCGGGTTCGTTTCTATTTTATTTCCATTTTTCACCTTCCCGACCGTCGAAAAGTACTATTCCGACCCTTACGTCGGTTTAGTGATATTCTATCGTTTCGGAGCCTCAAATGGACGTTTTACTAGTATTTAAAACGTTTATCTAGACTTTCTTGATTTAGGTCTCTGAGGTTCGGATTTTCCGTGCCCGACTTGGACCTTTACTTCGTTTCTCAAAAACGCCCCCCCCAGGGTCGGTTTTTTAGTTTCACTCGCGTTTTGCATTCTTAAGGGGACGGTTTACTATTCACGAATCACCCCTTAGGTTTCCCTTATTCAATTTTCCTTTAAGGACTCGGGTTTCCGACCCAACCCTAAACTTTTACTCTCGATTCCCTTTTTACCCCAAATGCCGTTTTCGAAATTTCGGCAGCATTTCGGCGTAAATTTAAGGCTACCGACGTTAGGTATGCCTCGAACCATATGCACCTACCACGTACTATACCAAAGTCCTATTTTATGTAAAAGTTTCCCAAACTTTTACATAAAAGTTCACACAATTTCCAATTCACATTTTAAACCACATTCCACAAAATTCTTTCAATTTTGCCCTTAGTTTTAGCCACGGTTTTCCTATCCAAAACCTAGCCAAAAATTTTCAATCCTTCAACCAAATTTTAGGCTATTCAAAGGCTATTACCTAGCACATTTTCAAGCCATTTTCCATGCATTTTACAACACAATTCTTAGGGTTTTTCAACACACATAACCCACGATCATTTTAGGAAAAAACATGCACAGCATTTTGTTTCATGGTTTCAACCTCATAACCAACATTTCCATAATTCAATGCATGAATTTAACTATCCAAACATCAAGTTAATCATGCAAAAATGTTCACCAAACCCTAATTACACCACACGGCCATTTTAGGGTTATTAGATGCCAAAATTTTTCCAAGCTTTCTAACCATGCAAACCATGCTTTCCTTTAATCCAAAACATGATTTAAAGCATTACAACACTTAAACAACAATGAATCCATTATCATACACATAGGTAACCCACGGTTTTACCACTGAAAAACCAACCAAAACTTTGTTTTTCTTGAAACAAAATGCATGGTTTTTCTTCTAATCAAACCATTAACAAAACCCAAGCACCAAATCAACCAAAACAAACCACAAAATTTCTCATCCTTTAAGCCAACAACCCACAGATTTTTCAATGAAAAACCAAGAAAAATTTCAAACCAAAGATGGCTACCTTGATTTCTTACTTCCCTTGACTTCAATGAAGAGTTTGCTACCACTTTTGTGAAGAAAACTTGAGAGTTTAGCTTGGTTCTCCTTGGTTGCTCACGGTTGCTCTCTTGAAACACTTAGAAAATTTTTTTTCTTTGTTTTGGCTTTGAATAAGCTACGGGTGCCTTTGTTTCAAACTTTGCCGACTTAAGTAACAAAGGAAACCAATTAATTTAGCTTCAAACCAATGAAAATTCAACACCTTTCATGCCATTTCTTTCCATATTTTCACAAAATTTAATTTGGCTAATTTTGGCCTAATCTAAGCCTTTAGATCAAAAGAATATTCAATCTTGGCCATTAATGCCACCAACCATCAAATTTAAATCATTTAATAAATGGCTTTATGATGTCATAAATGCAAAGTAAAAACTTTGACTTTGACTTTACTATTTATATTAATTCGACTACTTTTTGACCGATGTCGGTTCCAGCCGAAATTTTGCTGAAATCTTCCTGGCGAGTTCCTGAGGTTTCTTGTGCAGTCGGATCAATTTATACTGCTTCTATTTGATCAAAATCAATCCCAGAAGTTTTTCATCTTTTAGTGCACCATAATACACCGGTTAGGGTTTTCAATGCCGTTTTGGCACCGTTCCACCCGTTTCAATTCAGGGAATTTTTTCAACACTGAATTCTTACTCGTCAGTATTGTTATAAAATTTTAATACATTCTGAACAATATAAATTTATTTATTTCACTCTTTAAATATTACAAATTGTTATATATATACATTTGTACATTTTCTTCCGAGAATGCCAGAATTTCCCGGTTGTCACAAAGACACCCGCAATCAACAACAGAAGACCTGTCAGGGCTCAGGGCCGAGTTTTCCCACATGCGCTACGTGTGGAAAGAGGCATCCAGGCTAATGGAAAATTGGCATTACTACTTGTTATCAGTGTGAAAGAGAAGGACATTTTGCAAAGAATTGTCCAATGAGCTGGCAGAATATCCCAGGGCCAGTGCAACAGCGCCAACAGTATCCTCCATGTTAGCAACCGCCTCAAGCTCATGCATTAAAGGGGAGGATAGAAGGGCCTTCAGAAGTGCCACTAGTAGGGTCTAAGCACCCAGAACAGACTTCACGACCAGATGCTCGTGTCTTTGTTTTTACCAAAGAAGACGCTGAAGCGGGAACATCCAATGTGGTTATAGGTCAGATATCTATATTTAACCACGTAGCATGTGTCCTTTTTGATTCAGAAGCCACACATTCTTTCATGTCCCATAAATTTGCTGACATGCTAGGGTATGCTAAAGACCCTATAGGAATGACTTTTAGGACAACTCTACTCTCAGGGGAAGTGATGCTGTCAAATCACTGGTTACGTTTGTAGGAAAATAATCGGTAAAAACATATCAGAGTGGCGCAGTAAAACAATTAAAATTTTTTAAGATCGTTAAATATCTCATGATGCCATATACAATAAACCAACAACAATTAAAACTCATACCTCAAGGACGCCAATCTGCAGGAGGAGAATGACCGGAGGGCTTCAACCAACTAGCCTTCTCTACTATTCTCCAATTCCTGAATGGCTGAGTGTGTGGGCACTCTGAACCTCGATCGGTATGCTAGCACTGCTAGTCTTCTTCCGACCACCCAGATCTCCAAAGAACTTATTATCACGGTGAGTTATGCATGAGGTGATTCTCTGAATTCAAATTGGATTAGGAGAAGATATTCTCCCTTATCCATAACCATAAAATCTGAAATTATCCAAGGGAAAATCCCAACAAATTTTGGCCATTATTGAAGATTATCCAATCCAAATTCAAACAAGATTTTAACACGATTCTTATCTCCTTTTTTCAACCAAAAAATCCGAAAATCCAAGGGGAAAATCTCCACAAAAATTTCGGTCACTTTTGGATAAGGAAGAATCAAAAATTCACTAGGATTTTCAAGCTTGAATCTTATCTCACCCTTATCCAAAATAACCGAAAATCTCCTAGGAGATCTTCCTCAAATTTTTTGCCATAATCAAGGAGGAGAGAATCCAAATTCAACTGGGATTGAAACTTGAATTTTTCCTTGAACCTTATCCACAAAAATTCAAAAATTCATTGAGGATAATCCTTAAAATTTTCGTCCATATTTGGTTAGGATTTGGATTCAAAATTCAAGTAGGATTCAAACAAGATTTCCTCTCCATATCCAACTCAAATTCGAATTTCATTCCTTGTGGATTTACCACAACAAATTTGAATCCCCCTTGGACTGTGATTTAAAATTTGAATTTCAAATTTGAATTTCAAATTCAAATTTCAAATTCAAATTTCAATTTTCAAATTTCAAATTTCAAATTCAAATTTCAAATTCAAATTTCAAATTTCAAATTTCAAAATTCAAATTTCAAAGTCTACAAAACAGTTGTATTTCAAATTCTTGTTCTCATGGATAATTTTCTACAACTCCAATCCAATCTCAAATAAAATCATGGCAACTTTATTTGGAGTTCGAATAATTGTGTACTCTATTACCAAAATAAAATCTGAATCCAACCGAGAGAATCTTGTCCACCATCCTAATCCTATGTCAACACCATCCATTCATAATAAACTAGCCAATAGCATACACAAATCAGTTTGCCAAACGTTAAGGAATTATGTGGAGCTAGTAGAGGGACTAATTGGACATATATAATCGGGCTCCCGCAGATCCATATGATCATCATTCTTTACCGAACAACTTAATCATATGATCATTAGTTTCAGAGTCACAGTACTATAAACCTGAAACTGAGCTCCCAATTATATACTGTATTAGGTAAGCCTATGACAAGCTATCATCCAATGATCTTGTCATGTATGCAGAACCTTCATATGATATCTATGATTAGCCTTAGGCCAAGTCCGTTTAATTCTACTGATCAGGCTATCTTAAAGTTCCATTATACTACCGAATAAAGAAAATGATTATTCACCATATGTGAATAAGAAGTCATCCGCCCAGCAGACGACCCAAGGCCTTGTCCATTTTCACATTCAGTATAATGCCTTTAAGAGGATACCCTTAACTCCTCATTAGAGCTACGATTCTGATATCTGTAAACGAACCCTTCATCGTATACAAGTCATGCACCTAACGAACCGGTCTATAAGCTTACTACCTCTAAGACGCTTTAGCCATTGAAACATCAAAGTACACAAGTCATATACATGAAGCTGTCCATTTACGCAGGATTAAGGTTACTGCACAATGAACGTCAAAAGCAGATCGATCCACTCAAAGCGGATTTCGTAGATCAATCACGCTTTAGTCCCGGTCTAATATGTCACCACCAAGCAACATATCTATGTCTCTACTTGGGAGTCCAGCTCTAGACAGTCAAGACAAACCATCCCCTCCAAGGCTTTAGACAACGTAATAGTCTTAACATGAGTTAGATGCTCGGTCTAACCCCAAAGACTACAGACCATAGTTTAGACCGCTAACTTTAGAACATTGTCTTCTCACATACAAAAGTCCATTGCATGCAACGTTTTAATAGTTTAACACAAGTAGTCAGGGAGCCATGTTGTCTTACATTTACTTTAACATGTAAATAAAACGAGGACAGATAGCAATGTAATGAATAACCTCTATATATAATTTTATTATCCAATTCAAAACAAATACATCAAAATGTCTCTAATGCTTAGGGCATTTCCTAACAATCTCCCACTTGCCCTAAGCCAGCAGATGTGCCATGTTACGCATCCCCATTGCTTCTACGTGCCTCTCAAAGCTTCTAGCCACCAAAGTCTTAGTAAAGGGATTGGCAATGTTGTCCTCAAACGTGATCTTACATACATCTACTAATCCTGTCTCCACGTGCCCTCTAATGTCGACTTCCTCGAATCCTTGCAAGCCTGGAAGACTCAGTCTGTGTATCCTATGGGTGTTAGGTCCCCTCCATAATACACCAGCACATAATCCATCGTTTTCTTAAGATACTTGAGTATATGCTTTATTGCTTGCCAGTGCTTGGTTTTAGGATTCACTTGATATCGACTCACCATACCTATTGTAAAACATATGTCCGGGCGAGTGCAAAGCATAGCATACATAAGGCTACCCACAGCGGATGCATAAGGGACCTTACTCATACGCTCTCTTTCTTCCGATGTGTTGGGACAGTCATCTAATGAAAGAGTTAGACTAGCAATAGAAGGTTATGTACCTTTCTTTGCCTCTTGCATTGCATATTTGTCAATTATTTTATCTATGTATGAAGCTTGGCATAATGCTATCATTTTGTTCTTTCGATCTCTAAAGAGATGAATGCCTAGAACATAATTAGCTTCTCCCAAGTCCTTCATGTCAAACTGTTGGCGTAACCAAAGCTTGACCGATGATAAGTTCCCTATATCATTCCCAATGAGTAGTATGTCATCGACATAGAGTATCAGAAAGACCACTTTTCCATCCTTAATATGTTTATAAACACAGGGTTCATCAACGTTCTGCTTAAAACCAAATGTCTTAATCGCTTGATCAAACCTCTGGTTCCATGAGCGAGATGCTTGTTTTAATCCATAAATGGATCTAAGCAACTTGTAGACTTTCCTTTCTTGGCTTTTTGCTACGAACCCTTCGGGCTGTATCATATAGATACACTCTTCAAGATGGTCATTCAAGAATGCCGTCTTAACATCCATTTGCCAGATCTTATAATTGAGAGCCGCAGCAATGGACAGAAGAATATGGATAGACTTCAGCATAGCAATAGGTGAAAAGGTTTCATCGTAATCGATTCCAGCCTTTTGTGTGTACCCCTTTGCAACCAGTCTAGCTTTGAAAGTTTCCACTTTCCCTTCCGCATCCTTCTTTCTTTTGTAGACCCATTTGCATTCAATAGGTTTTATCCCATCCGGCAAATCTACAAGTTCCCAAATAGGGTTGGATTTCATAGAATCCATCTCATTGTTCATAGGCTGTTTCTAAGATTTAGAATCAACATCATTTATAGCTTCATCATAGGTGACCGGATCATCCTCATGCTCATGAGCCTCGGCCTGGTATACCATAGCATCATACATGAAGAAATTAGGTTTCTTTGAAACCCTCCCATTACGACGAGGCACCCTAAATTGTTGATCGTTTGCAGGTCCCTCACCGGAACTCAGACTTACATCCAAGACTGAAATCTGTGGAGCAGTTCTTTCACTCGATAACTCCTCTAGCACGACTTTGCTTCGAGGCTTAAAGTCATTCATGTGACTTTCCTCCAAGAATGTCGCATGGGTTGAAACAATGACTTTTGGTTCCTTTCAGTTATAGAACAGACCTCCTTCAGTTCCATTTGGATACCCTACAAACATGCACAATTCTGATCTTGGTTCCAACTTCTTTGCATCCCCATCCAGTACATGCGCCGGGCAGCCCCATATTCTCATATGTCCAAAGGAGGGCTTCCTGTCACGCCACAATTCATACGGAGTTCTCGGAATTGATTTGCTTGGAACCTGGTTCAGAATATAGCATGCTGTTTGTAAAGCATATCCCTAAAATGATAATGGCAGCATTGAATAACTCATCATGGATCGTACCATATCTAACAAGGTCCTGTTTCTCCTTTCGACTACACCATTCTGTTGTGGAGTATCAGGTGCAGTCAATTGGGATAATATCCCATTCTCTACAAGATGTCCTAGAAATTCATCGGAGAGATATTCACCACCTCGATCAGATCGAAGTGTCTTTACGGATTTATCTAATTGCTTTTCCACTTCTGCACGATACTCTTTGAACTTGTCAAAGGTTTCGCTCTTGCGGTGCATCAGATACACATATCCATACCTCGAGTAATCATCTATAAAGGAGACATAATACTCGAACCCTCCTCGTGCTGTGACATTCATGGGGCCACATACATCAGTGTGCACAATTTCTAAGAGCTCCTGAGCTCTTGTACCCTTAGCTCCAAAAGATCTCTTAGTCATCTTACCCTCTAGACAAGACTCACATTGAGGAACACGTACCTCCTCCAGAGATTCTAGAGGACCGTCTTTCACCAATCTTTGAATCCTATCCTGATTAATATGACCAAGTCTTAAATGCCAAAGACACGCCTTGTTAGAGTGAGAAACTTTCAACCTTTTAGAGTTATCTATTAATTCGATGTCAAGCAGTGAGTACATCTTTGGTTTGATCAAATATAGGTTTCCATCCATCCATCCAGAACAGATAAAAGACTTATTTCTACGAATATCAACTCTTTTACTAAAAGAAACTGAATAAAAATCCTTTATTAAACAAGCTACCGATATAAGGTTTCTCCTAAAATTAGGAACATAAAAACAGTCTTTCAATAAAATAAACCTAAATTCATCAAAGTAAAGATAAATATCTCCCACTATCTCAGCCACCACCAAGCTACCGTCTTCAGTCTGCAACGAGAGGCTCCTATCATGTAGACTTCTCATTTCCACGAACCCCTACATAGAAACACAAACATGATTAGTGGCACCCGAATCAATGACCTAAGTGTTTTTTGATTCTTCCACCAAACACGCTTCTAAGTAGTGAAGTTCCTTACATTCCTTACCCTTGGTGGCTAGGATTTCCCGGCAAGACTTCTTGAAGTGACCTACCTTCCCACAACGAAAGCATTTGGACTTCTTAGGGTCCCTGGGCTTCTTGTTCTTCTTCTTCTTCTTCCCATCCGAGACAGGAGGATTAGAAGAACTGGAAGCCGCTTGCTTCTGATTTGGCCTCTTCCTCTTCCGAGAGGGTTTGGAAGATTCTGCCAAATTGGCCTCTCTTTTGGGTTGGACCGCATCCCCATCCCTGATCATCTGCTCATTAACTTGGAGTTGCTTCATGAGCTCGGTTAGTCCTAACTCCCTTGTCACTAGATTGTATGCGGCCTTAAACCCCACAAAATCTTTAGATAGTGTTTTGAACACCATCTCATTCTGGGTGTTGTAGTCCAACTCAGTACCATTCTCGGCAGCCTCAGCGAAGAATCCCGTTAGAGTGATCATATGGTCCTTCACCGAAGTACCCGCCTTTTGCTTAGAGTTCATAATACTGGTTATAGCAGACTATCGAGCCAATTTTTCTTGGCCTCCAAACATGTCCTCTAGATTTTCCATGATCTCCCCAGCAACTTGATAAGTCTCATGCTGCTATTGTAAAGCACTCGTCATGCTAGCAAGTATGTAGGATCGAGCTATATCATTGGATTCTCTCCAACGAGTATAGGCAACCAGGATCTCCTCAAGCGATGTGTCAGGTTTTGGCCCTGGTGGGCATGGTTCGTCCAGTACGAACTTGTGTCTCTCGCAGATGAGAACTATCAACAGATTTCTTTTCTAATCTTTATAATTATCACCATTCAGTTTATTCTTAGTAAGTATTGAAATGAGGGGTGTCGGTGACATTTTGAACTGAAATAAAATTATACTAAACATCATTACAAAGCCCAAGCAAATATACAGATAATTTAGCAAATAAAACATACAAGTATGTTCCTACATGAAACTTGAAAAACATGTAGCATTACAATGATAATTCTCAGCACCTATTGCCCCCAAGCCACCGAGGGGTGCTCATGAAAACAAATAGCTAGAACATGGACCCCGTTCAATTAATATATGTTGCCTTAAATCCTCCAAGGTTAAGACATATATTAATAACTGCTTATTTGGCCACCAGTTTAGTTAACAGAGCTTCTAGAGAAGGTTAATAACTAAACAAGTCTTCAGTGTATAACCAATATTTACGTAGCCCGATCCACGTCCTACCAAGCCACCGAGGGGTGGTCATGAATAGGATCGTACCCGAACACGTTTTCCACATAGGAAATCCAATCTAGTATACCGGTGACGGTAAACACCTACCAAGGGGTGTGGTCAGGGCAGAACTGATACGAGGCGTTACCATGCTTTCACATATGGATCAACAATGGAGGCTATGGGTTTTGTTTGAAACCCTTTCCTACTCAATATTTGAAAAATATGTAAGTTTTGACAAATATGTATGATTAATATAGTATGAGCGGCACTCACCTATCCTATATGACATGTTATCAAATATGCATATAAAACATCAATCAATACATATTTATACATCCATGACATATCACAGAAAAAATAATTGACAGAATAACCAAGTCATAGTTCCATCCTAGAACAAAGAAAACAAAGATTACAAAATTCCATCCAAAGCATTCTTTGGGTCTTGAATTTTGTTCCGTCTTCTTATATCCATCTTTATGTAGCCTCTCCATTTATTTGTCATCCCAAGAATCATTTAAAATTTAAATCTCCAAAAATTTAAATTTCAAATTCAAATTCCAAATTCGAATTTCAAATTTAAATTTCAAACTCAAATTTTAAACAATTTTAAACAACATGTGTAATAATATGTAATTTCAAAAACTTTAAATTTTCAATTACATATTTTTAAACATGATTTAAAATTAAATCTCAAATTTAAAAATTAAAATTTTTCTATTTTAGAACCGTCACCCCACCACCCCCAGAGGCGGCAGCCGCCGTGGGCAGCCCCAACCCCCCAGGGGGTTGGCAGCTCACGGTCGCCCCTTGTGCAGCCCTGCCGGGCTGCACGCCCAGGCTGCAGCCAGCCTTGGGGAGGCCACAGCCACCCTCGGCTGCAGGCCAAGCCTGCGGCTGTGGGTGGTTATGGCCTGTCAAGGGGCTGCAGCCCCACCAAGGCCCGACGGCCTATCTCGAGGGGTCGGGTCTTGATTTTCATGCCATATTCCTATTTACCTATTAGGATCTCCAAAAATTAATTTGAATCCCAATTAATTTGAAATTTTCCACACAATCAAAATTTTAACCTTTAAATAAATTTAACTTTTGGGAAAAATAAATTACGGTCTTCAATCTTCAATCTCCTCCAAGAATAATTACATAAAATTTCCTAAACCGTTTCCGGTGTACAAAAATTCTAACCATAATAATTCTAAGAGACAAAATTAAAATCCATGGGAAAATTACAGTGTTAATAAACTGCTCCCATAGTTACATAAAAAATCCTAGATACAATTTTTCTAAATTCTAAGGAACCATAACCGGCATAAACAAGCATGCTTATAATAATTCAAAAAATTAAAATAACCACATACTTAATACATAATACATGATAACAACATAAAGGAATCCTAGAATGCCACTCTCTAAATATCAAATCCATACATAAACAAAAGACTAAGTAATTGTCTAATTTATGTACATGGCATAGTTATAAGATGTCTCTGATACCAATTGTAGGAAAATAATCGGTAAAAACGTATCAGAGTGGCGTAGCGGAATAATAAAAAAATTTTAAGATCGTTAAATATGTCATGATGCCATATACAATAAACCAATAACAATTAAAACTCATACCTCAAGGATGCCAATCTGCAGGAGGAGAATGACCGGAGGGCTTCAACCAACTAGACTTCTCTACTATTCTCCAATTCCTGAATGGCTGAGTATGTGGGCACTCTGAACTTCGATCGATCTGCTAGCACTACTAGTCTGCTTCCGACCACCTAGATCTCCAAAGAACTTATTGTCACGATGAGTTATGCAACAATAAGCCTACTCACCTGAGAGTCTGTGGTCTTAGAGAACTGGAGTGGCAGGACCTCTATTTATAGACCTGCATGAGGTGATTCTCTGAATTTGAATTGGATAACGAGAAGATATTCTCCTTTATCCATAACCATAAAATCTGAAATTATCCAAGAGAAAATCCCAACAAATTCCGGCCATTATTGAAGATTATCCAATCCAAATTCAAACAAGATTTTAACATGAATCTTATCTCCTTTGTTCAACCAAAATCTCCACAAAAATTTCAGCCACTCTTGGATAAGGAAGAATCAAAAATTCACTAGGATTTCTAGCTTGAATCTTATCTCACCCTTATCCAAAATAACCGAAAATCTCCTAAGAGATCTTCCTCAAATTTTTGACCATAATCAGGGAGGAGAGAATCCAAATTCAACTGGAATTGAAACTTGAATTTTTCCTTGAATCTTATCCACAAAAATCTAAAAATTCATTGAGGATAATCCTTAAAATTTTCGTCCATATTTGGTTAGGATTTGGATTCAAAATTCAAGTAGGATTCAAACAAGATTTCCTCTCCATATCCAACTCAAATTCAAATTTCATTCCTTGTGGATTTACCACAACAAATTCGAATCCCACTTAGACTGTGATTCAAAATTTGAATTTCAAATTTCAAATTCAAATTCAAATTTCAAATTCAAATTTCAAATTTCAAATTTAAATTTTAAATTCGAATTTCAAATTCAAAATTCAAATTCAAAATTCAAATTCAAATTTCAAATTTCAAATTTCAAATTTCAAATTTCACAATTGAAATTTCAAAATCCACAAAACAGTTGTATTTCAAATTCTTGTTCTCGTGGATAATTTTCTACAACTCCAATCCTATCTCAAATAAAATCATGGCAACTTTATTTGGAGTTCGAATAATTGTGTACTCTATTATCCAAAGCAAAATCTGAATCCAACCGGAGAGAATCTTGTCCACCATCCTAATCCTATGTCAACACCATCCATGCATAATAAACTAGCCAATAGCATATACAAATCAATTTGCCAAACATTAAGGAATTATGTGGAGCTAGTAGAGGGACTAATTGGACATATATAATCGGGCTCCTGCAAATCCATATGATCATCATTCTTTACCGAACAACTCAATCATATGATCACTAATTTCAAAGTCACACCACTATAAACCTGAAACTGAACTCCCAATTATATACCGTATTACGTAAGCTTGTGACAAGCTATCATCCAATGACCTTGTCATGTATGCAGAACCCTCATATGATATCCATGATCAGCCTTAGGCCAAAGTCCGTTTAATCCTACTGATCAGGCTATCTTAAAGTTCCATTCTACTCGAATAAAGAAAATGATTATTCACCATATGTGAATAAGAAGTCATCCGCCTAGCAGACCACCCAAGGCCTTGTCCATTTTCACATTCAGTATAATACCTTCAAGAGGATACCCTTAACTCCTCATTAGAGCTATGATTCCGATATCTGTAAATGAACCCTTCATCGTATACAAGTCATGCACCTAACGAACCAGTCTATAAGTTTGCTACCTCTGAGACACTTTAGCCATTGGAACATCAAAGTACATAAGTCATATACATGAAGCTGTCCATTTACTCAGGATTAAGGTTACAGCACAATAAACGTCAAAAGCAGATCGATCCACTTAAAGCGGACTTGGTAGATTAATCACGCTTTAGTCCCGGTCTAATATGTCACCACCAAGCAACATATCTATGGCTCTACTTGGGAGTCCAGCTCCAGACAGTCAAGACAAACCGTCCCCTCCAAGGCTTTCGACAACATAATAGTCTTAATATGAGTTAGATGCTCGGTCTAACCCCATAGATTACAGACTATAGTTTAAACCGCTAACTTTAGAACATTGTCTTCTCACATACAAAAGCCCATTGAATGCAACGTTCTAACAGTTTAACACAAGTAGTTAGGGAGCGATGTTTGCTTACATTTACTTTAACATGTAAATAAAACAAGGACAGATAGCAATGTAATGAATAACCTCTATATATAATTTTATTATCCAGTTCAAAACAAATACATCAAAATGTCTCTGATGCTTAGGGCATTTCCTAACAACGTTATGTGCCCGTAATTATGGCAAATAGGGAGCTATATGTCGATCTAATCATCATGAAGATCATCGACTATGATGTGATCCTAGGAATAGATTTCCTGGGAAAATACCAGGCCACTATTGACTATCAGAAGCGAGGAATAGTCTTTCGACCGGACGACATGGAAAGCTTTGAATATGTCCATACATCTCGTCAATCAAAGAAGATGGTGATCAGTGCAATGAGAGCAAAGAAGCTAATGGCTAGTGGCTGTGTTGGAAACCTGGCATATGTCACCGATGTGGCTGAAGAAAAGGAATTGCAACCAGAAGAGGTTTCAGTTGTCAACGAATTTCTTGATGTGTTTCCAGAGAAGTTGCCAGGGTTACCTCCAGAAAAAGAGATTTCATTCGAAATTGAGATCATGCCAGGGATTGCTCTAATTTCTAAGGCTCCATATCGTATGGCCCCAGTTGAATTAAAAGAGCTACAAGTACAGTTAATAGAGCTACTTGACAAGGGGTTTATCTGACCAAGTTATTCTCCTTGGGGAGCTCCAGTGCTATTCTTCAAAAAGAAGGATGGAACTCTCCGGATGTGTATTGATTATAGAAAGTTGCATAAGGTTACCATTAAGAATAGGTATCCATTACCTAGGATTGATGACCTATTCAACCAGCTAAAAGGAGCAGTAGTATTTTCAAAAATTAATTGATGTTCAGGCTATTATCAGTTGAGAATCCGGGAGAGTGATATTGTTAGGAAATGCCCTAAGTATTAGAGACATTTTGATGTATTCATTTTGAACTGGATAATAAAATTATATATAGAGGTTATTCATTACATTGCTATCTGTCCTCGTCATATTTACATGTTAAAGTAAATGTAAGCAAATATGGCTCACTGACTGCTTGTGTTAAAACTGTTTAGAACGTTGCATGCAATGGACTTTTGTATGCGAGAAGACAATGTTCTAAAGTTAGCGGTCTAAACTATGGTCTGTAGTCTATGGGGTTAGACCGAGCATCTAACTCATGTTAAGACTATTATGTTGTCTAAAGCCTTGGAGGGGACGGTTTGTCTTGACTGTCTGGAGCTGGACTCCCAAGTAGAGACATAGATATGTTACTTGGTGGTGACATATTAGACCGGGACTAAAGCGTGATTGATCTACGTAGTCCGCTATGAGTGGATCAATCTGCTTTTGACGTTCATTGTGTAATAACCTTAATCCTGAGTAAATGAACTACTTAATGTATATGACTTGTGTACTTTGATGTTCCAATGGCTAAAGTGTCTCAGAGGTAGTAAGCTTATAGACCGGTTCGTTGGGTGCATGACTTGTATACGATGAAGGGTTTGTTTGCAGATATCAGAATCATAGCTCTAAGGAGTTAAAGGTATCCTCTTAAAGGCATTATACTGAATGTGAAAATGGACAAGGCCTTGGTTCGTCTGCTGGGCGGATGACTTCTTATTCACACTTGGTGAATAATCATTTTCTTAATTTGGTAGTATAATGGAACTTTAAGATAGCCTGATCAGTAGGATTAAACGGACTTTGACCTAAGGCTGATCATGGATATCATATGAGGGCTTTTCATATATGACAAGGTCATTGGATAGTAGCTCGTCACAGGCTTACGTAATACGGTATATAATTGGGAGTTCAGTTTTAGGTTTATAGTGGTGTGACTCTGAAATTAGTGATCATATAATTGAGTTGTTCGGTACAGAATGATGATCATATGGAATCATGGGAGCCCGATTATATATGTCCAATCAGTCCCTCTACTAGCTCCACATAATTCTTAACGTTTGGAAAATTGATTTGTGTATGCTATTGGCTAGTTTATTATGCATGGATGGTGATGACATAGGATTAGGATGGTAGACAAGATTCTCTCCGGTTGGATTTAGATTTTGTTTTGGATAATAGAGTACACAATTATTCGAACTCCAAATAAAGTTGCCATGATTTTATTTGAGATTGGGTTGGAGTTATAGAAAATTATCCATGAGAACAAAAATTTGAAACACAACCGTTTTGTGGATTTTGAAATTTGAATTTCGAAATTTGAAATTTTAATTTTGAATTTGAAATTTGAATTTGAAATTTGAATTTGAAATTCGAATTTGAAATTTGAATTTGAAATTTAAATTTGAAATTTGAAATTTGAAATTTGAATTTGAAATTTGAATTTGAAATTTGAGATTCAAATTTTGAATCACAGTCTAAGTGGGATTCGAATTTGTTGTGAAAAATCCACAAGGTTTGAAATTCAAATTTGAGTTGGATTTGGAGAGGATAATCTTGTTAGAATCCTGTTTGAATTTTGAATCCAAATCCTAACAAATTATGGATGAAATTTTGAGGATAATCCTCAATGGAATTTCAGTTTTTGTGGATAAGGTTCAAGGGAAAAATTCAAGTTTTAATCCTAGTTGAATTTGGATTCTCTCCTTCCCTGAAAAGTGGCCGAAATTATGGAGGAAATCTCTTAGGAAAATTCGGTTATTTTGGATAAGGTTGAGATAAGATTCAAGCTTGAAAATCCTAGTGGAATTTTGATTCTCCCTTATCCTAAATGTGGCCGAATTTTTGGAGGAAAAATCTCCTAGGAAATTTCGAATTTTTTGGTTGAAAAAGGGAGATAAAATTCTAGTTAAAATCTTGTTTAGATTTGGATTGGTTTTATCCTTAAAAAACCGAATTATATTGTTGGGATTTTCCCATGAAAAATTCAGATTTTATGGTAATGGATAAGGGAGAATATCTTTTCCTAGTCCAATTCAAATTCAGATAATCACCTCATACAGGTCTATAAATAGAGGTCCGGCCACTCCAGTTCTCTTAGACCACAGACTCTCAGGTGAGCAGGCTTATTGTTGCACAGCTCGTCGTGACAATAAAGTTCTTTAGAGATCTGGGTGGTCAGAAGAAGACTAGCAGTGCTAGCATACCGATCGAGGTTCAGAGTACCCACACACTCAGCCATTCGGGAATTGGAGAATAGTAGAGAAGGCTAGTTGGTTGAAGCCTCCGGTCATACTCCTCCTGCAAGATTTGCGTCCTTGAGGTATGAGTTTTAATTGTTGTTGGTTTATTGTATATGGCATCATGAGATATTTAACGATCTAAAAATTTTTATTGTTCCGCTGCGCCACTCTGATACGTTTTTATCGATTTATTTTCCTACAATTGGTATCAGAGACATCTCATGACTATGCCATGTACATAAATTAGACAATTACTTAGTCTTTTTATTTATGTATGGATTTGAAATTTAGAGAGTGGCATTTTAGGGTTCCTTTATGTTGTTATCATGGATTATGTATAAAGTATGTAGTTATTTTAATTTTTTGAATTATTATAAGCATGCTTGTTTATGCCGGTTATGGTTCCTTAGAATTTAGAAAAATTGTATCTAAGATTTTTTTTATGTAACCATGGGAGCAATTTATTAACACTGTAATTTTCCCATGGGTTTTAATTTTTGTCTCTTAGAATTTTTATGGTTAGAATTTTTGTACACTGGAAACGGTTTAGGAAATTTTATGTAATTATTCTTGGAGGAGATTGAAGATTGAAGATCGTAATTTATTTTTTCCCAAAAGTTAAATTTGATTTAAAGGTTGAAATTTTGATTGTGTGGAAATTTTCAATTTAATTGGGATTCAAATTAATTTTTGGAGATCCTAATAGGTAAATTGGAATATGGCATGAAAATCAAGACACGACCCCTCGGGATAGGCCGACGGGCCTTGGTGGGGCTGCAGCCCCTGCGCTCGGGCAGGATGGGGCTGCAGCAGCCCCTGTGCAGGCCAACATCACCCACGGTCGCAGGCTTGGCCTGCAGCCAAGGGTGGCCGTGGCTTGCCCAAGGCTGGC
This sequence comes from Antiaris toxicaria, assembly GCA_035233585.1. Classification (NCBI taxonomy): domain Eukaryota; kingdom Viridiplantae; phylum Streptophyta; class Magnoliopsida; order Rosales; family Moraceae; genus Antiaris; species Antiaris toxicaria. The sequence continues at coordinate 79,693,755 of CP141156.1, forward strand.
CCCAGCCTAGGCGCGCAGCCTGCCGGCTGCTGCGCCCAGCCTGGGCGTGCAGCCTAGCGCTGCAGGCTTGGCCTGCAGCCCGGCAAGGCTGCACATAAGGGGCAGCCGTGAGCTGCCAGCCCCTTTGGGGCTGGTGGCTGCCCACGGCGGCTACCGCCTTCGGAGGCGGCGGTACGACGGTCTAAAAATCAAAAAATTTTGATTTTTAAATTAGAAATTTAATTTTAAATCATGTTTAAAAATATGTAATTGAAAATTTGAAATTTTTGAAATTACATATTATTACACATGATGTTTAAAATTGTTTAAAATTTTGAATTGGAAATTTAAATTTGAAATTCGAATTTGGAATTTGAATTTGAAATTTAAATTTTTGGAGATTTAAATTTTAAATAATTTTAGGGATGAGAAATAAATGGAGAGGCTACATAAAGATGGATACAAGAAGACGGAACAGAATTCAAGACCCAAAGAATACTTTGGATGAAATTTTGTAATCTTTATTTTCTTTGTTCTAGGATGGAACCATAGCTTGGTTATTCTGTCAATTTTTTTTTTATGATATGTCATGGATGTATAAATATGTATTGATGGATGTTTTGTATGCATATTTGATAACATGTCATATAGGATAGGTGAGTGCTGCTCATACTATATTGATCATACATAATTTGTCAAAACTTGCATGTTTTTCAAAATATTGAGTGGGTGAGGGTTTCAAATAAAGCCCACGGCCTCCATTGTTGATCCATATATGAAAGCATGGTAATGCCTCGCGTCAGTTCTGCCCTGACCACACCCCTCGGTAGGTGTTTACCGCCGCCGGTATACTAGATTGGATCTCCTATGTGGAAAACGTGTTCGGGTACGATCCTATTCATGACCACCCCTCGGTGGCTTGGTAGGACGTGGATCGGGCTACGTAAACAGTGGTTATACACTCAAGACTCGTTTAGTTATTAACCTTCCCTAGAAGCTCTGTTAACTAAACTGGTGGCCAAATAAGCGGTTATTAATATACGTCTTAACCTTGGAGGATTTAAGGTAACATATATTAATTGGACGGGGTCCATGTTCCGGCTATTTGTTTTCATGACTACCCCTCGGTGGCTTAGGGCAATAGGTGCTGAGAATTACCGTTGCAATGCTACATGTTTTTCAAGTTTCATGTAGGAACATACTTGTATGTTTTATTTGCTAAATTATCTGTATATTTGCTTGGGCTTTGTAATGATATCTAGTATAATTTTATTTCAGTTCAAAATGTCACCAACACCCCTCATTTCAATACTTACTGAAAATAAGCTGAATGGCGATAATTATAAAGACTGGAAAAGAAATCTATTAATAGTTCTCAGCTGCGAGAGACACAAGTTCGTACTGGACGAACCATGCCCACCTGGGCCCGAACCTGACACACCACTTGAGGAGGTCCCGGTTGCCTATAATCGTTGGAGAGAATCCAATGAGATAGCTCGATGCTACATCCTTACTAGCATGACGAGTGATTTACAAAAGCAGCATGAGACTTATCAAGTTGCTGGGGAGATCATGGAAAATCTGGAGGACATGTTTGGAGGCCAAGAAAAATTGGCTCGACAGTCCACTATCACTAGCATTATGAACTCTAAGCAAAATGCGGGTACTCCGGTGAAGGACCATATGATCACTCTAATGGGATTCTTCACTGAGGCTGCCGAGAATGGTACTGAGTTGGACTACAACACCCAGATCAAGATGGTGTTCAAGACTCTATCTAAAGATTTTGTGGGGTTCAAGGCCGCATACAATCTGGTGACAAAGGAGTTAGGACTAACCGAGCTTATGAAGCAACTACAGGCTTATGAGCGGATGATTAGGGATAAGGATGTGGTCCGACCTAAAGGAGAGGCCAATTTGGCGGAATCTTCTAATCCCTCACGGAAGAGGAAGAGGCCAAATAAGAAGCAAGTGGCTTCTAGTTCTTCTAATCCTCCTGTCTCGGACGGGAAGAAGAAGAAGAAGAACAAGAAGCCAAAGGACCCTAAAAAGTCCAAATGCTTCCATTGTGGGAAGGTAGGTCACTTCAAGAAGGCTTGCCAGGAATTCCTAGCCGCCAAGGGCAAGGAAGGTAAGGAACTTCATTACTTGGAAGCGTGTTTGGTGGAAGAATCGAAAGACACTTAGGTCATTGATTCGGGTGCCACTAATCATGTTTGTGTTTCTATGCAGGGGTTCGTGGAAACGAGAAGTCTACATGATAGGAGCCTCTCGTTGCGGACTGGAGATGGTAGCTTTGTGGTGGCAGAGGCAGTGGGAGATGTTTACCTTTATTTTGATCAATTTAGGTTTATTTTATTAAAAGACTGTATTTATGTTCCTAATTTTAGGAGAAACCTTATATCGGTAGCTTGTTTAATAGAGGATTCTTATTCAGTTTCTTTTAGTAAAAGAGTTGATATTTGTAGAAATAAGTCTTTTATCTATTTAGGATGGATGGATGGAAACCTATATTTGATCAAATCAAAGATGTACTCACTGCTTGACACTGAATTAATTGATAACTTTAAAAGGTTGAAAGTTTCTCACTCTAACAAGGCGTATCTTTGGCATTTAAGACTTGGTCATATTAATCAGGATAGGATTCAAAGATTGGTGAAAGACCGTCCTCTGGAATCTCTGGAGGAGGTACGACTTCCCCAATGTGAGTCTTGTCTAGAGGGTAAAATGACTAAGAGGTCTTTTGGAGCTAAGGGTACAAGGGCTCAGGAGCTCTTAGAAATTGTGCACACTGACGTATGTAGCCCCATGAACGTCACAGCATGAGGAGGGTTCGAGTATTATGTCTCTTTTATAGATGATTACTCGAGGTATGGATATGTGTATCTGATGCACCGCAAGAGTGAAACCTTTGACAAGTTCAAAGAGTATCGTGCGGAAGTGGAAAAGCAATTGGATAAATCCATAAAGACACTTTGATCAGATCGAGGTGGCGAATACCTCTCCGATGAATTTCTAGGACATCTTGTAGAGAACGGGATTTTATCCCAATTGACTGCACCTGGTACTCCACAACAGAATGGTGTAGCCGAAAGGAGAAACAGGACCTTATTGGATATGGTACGGTCCATGATGAGTTATTCAACGCTGCCATTATCATTTTGGGGATATGCTTTACAAACGGCATGCTATATTCTGAACCAGGTTCCGAGCAAATCAATTCCTAGGACTCCGTATGAATTGTGGCGTGGTAGGAAGCCCTCCCTTGGACATATGAGAATATGGGGCTGCTCGGCATATGTACTGGATGGGGATGCAAAAAAGTTGGAACCAAGATCAGAATTGTGCATGTTTGTAGGGTATCCAAAAGGAACTAAAGGAGGTATGTTCTATAACCCGAAGGAACAAAAAGTCATTGTCTCAACTCATGTGACATTCTTGGAGGAAAGTCACATGAATGACTTTAAGCCTCGAAGCAAAGTGGTGCTAGAGGAGTTATCAGGTGAAAGAACTGCTCCACAGATTTCGATCTTGGACGCAAGTCTGAGTTCCAGTGAAAGACCTGCAGACGATCAACAATTTAGGGTGCCTCGTCGTAGTGGGATGGTTTCTAAGAAACCTAATTTCTTCATGTATGATGCTGAGGTATACCAGGCCGAGGCTCATGAGCATGAGGATGATCCGGTCACTTATGATGAAGCTGTAAATGATGTTGATTCTGAATCTTGGAAACAGGCTATGAACAATGAGATGGATTCTATGAAATCCAACTCTGTTTGGGAACTTGTAGATTTGCCGGATGGGATAAAACCCATTGGATGCAAATGGGTCTACAAAAGAAAGAAGGATGCAGAAGGGAGAGTGGAAACTTTCAAAGCTAGGCTGGTTGCAAAATGATACACGCAAAAGGCTGTAATCGATTACGATGAAACCTTTTCACCTGTTGCTATGCTGAAGTCTATCCGTATTCTTCTGTCTATTGCTGCGGCCCTCGATTACGAGATCTGACAAATGGATGTCAAGACGGCATTCTTGAATGACCATCTTGAAGAGTGTATCTATATGATGCAGCCCGAAGGCTTCGTAGAGAAAGGCCAAGAAAGGAAAGTCTGCAAGTTGCTTAGATCCATTTATGGATTAAAGCAAGCATCCCGCTCATGGAACCAGAGGTTTGATCAAGCGATTAAGACATTTGGTTTTGAGCAGAACGTTGATGAACCTTGTGTTTATAAACGTATTAAGGATGGAAAAGTGGTCTTTCTGATACTCTATGTCGATGATATACTACTCATTGGGAATGATGTAGGGAACTTATCATCGGTCAAGCTTTGGTTACACCAACAGTTTGACATGAAGGACTTGGGAGAAGCTAATTATGTTCTAGGCATTCGTCTCTTCAGAGATCGAAAGAACAAAATGATAGCGTTATCCCAAGCTTCATGCATAGATAAAATAATTGAGAAATATGCAATGCAAGAGGCAAAGAAAGGCTCACAACCTTCTATTACCGGTCTAACTCTTTCATTGGATGACTGTCCCAAGACATCGGAAGAAAGAGAGCGTATGAGTAAGGTCCCTTATGCATCCACTGTGGGTAGCCTTATGTACGCTATGCTTTGCACTCGCCCAGACATATGTTTTGCAGTAGGTATGGTGAGTCGATATCAAGCAAATCCTGGAACTAAGCACTGGCAAGCTGTAAAGCATATACTCAAGTATCTTAAGAGAACGAGGGATTATATGCCGGTGTATTCTAGAGGGGACCTAACACCTATAGGATACACGGACTCAGACTTCCAGACTTGCAAGGATTCGAGGAAATCAACATCTGGATCAGTGTTTTTACTCGGAGGAGGCACCATTGTGTGGAGGAGCGTGAAGCAGGGCTGCACAGCTGACTCTACTATGGAGGCTGAGTATGTGGCTGCGGCTGAGGCATCTAAAGAAGCGATTTGGCTCCGCAAGTTCTTTAGAGACCTTGAGGTCATTCCGGGTGTTGACAAGCCTATCACACTTTACTGTGATAATACAGGGGCTATTGCCAACACAAGGGAATCTCGGCACCACAAGAGGACCAAGCACATCGATCAGAGATATCACATTATTAGAGGGCATGTGGAGACAGGACAAGTGGATGTATGTAAGATCGCATTCGAGGACAACATTGCTGATCCCTTTACTAAGACTTTGGTGGCCAGAAGCTTTGAGAGGCATGTAGAGGCGATGGGGATGCGTAACATGGCACATCTACTGGCTTAGGGCAAATGGGAGATTGTTAGGAAATGCCCTAAGTATTAGAGACATTTTGATGTATTCATTTTGAACTGGATAATAAAATTATATATAGAGGTTATTCATTACATTGCTATCTGTCCTCGTCTTATTTACATGTTAAAGTAAATGTAAGCAAATATGGCTCACTGACTGCTTGTGTTAAAACTGTTTAGAACGTTGCATGCAATGGACTTTTGTATGCAAGAAGATAATGTTCTAAAGTTAGCGGTCTAAACTATGGTCTGTAGTCTATGGGGTTAGACCGAGCATCTAACTCATGTTATGACTATTATGTTGTCTAAAGCCTTGGAGGGGACGGTTTGTCTTGACTGTCTGGAGCTGGACTCCCAAGTAGAGACATAGATATGTTACTTGGTGGTGACATATTAGATCGGGACTAAAGCGTGATTGATCTACGTAGTCTGCTATGAGTGGATCAATCTGCTTTTGACGTTCATTGTGCAATAACCTTAATCCTGAGTAAATGAACTACTTAATGTATATGACTTGTGTACTTTGATGTTCCAATGGCTAAAGCATCTCAGAGGTAGTAAGCTTATAGACCGGTTCGTTGGGTGCATGACTTGTATACGATGAAGGGTTTGTTTGCAGATATCGGAATCATAGCTCTAAGGAGTTAAAGGTATCTTCTTAAAGGCATTATACTGAATGTGAAAATGGACAAGGCCTTGGTTCGTCTGCTGGGCGGATGACTTCTTATTCACACATGGTGAATAATCATTTTCTTAATTCGGTAGTATAATGGAACTTTAAGATAGCCTGATCAGTAGGATTAAACGGACTTTGACCTAAGGCTGATCATGGATATCACATGAGGGTTTTGCATATGAGAAGGTCATTGGATAGTAGCTCGTCACAGGCTTACGTAATACGGTATATAATTAGGAGTTCAGTTTCAGGTTTATAGTGGTGTGACTCTGAAATTAGTGATCATATGATTGAGTTGTTCGGTACAGAATGATGATCATATGGAATCACGGGAGCCCGATTATATATGTCCAATCAGTCCCTCTACTAGCTCCACATAATTCTTAACGTTTGGCAAATTGATTTGTGTATGCTATTGGCTAGTTTGTTATGCATGGATGGTGATGACACAGGATTAGGATGGTAGACAAGATTCTCTCCAGTTGGATTCAGATTTTGTTTTGGATAATAGAGTACACAATTATTCGAACTCCAAATAAAGTTGCCATGATTTTATTTGAGATTGGATTGGAGTTGTAGAAAATTATCCATGAGAACAAGAATTGAAACACAACCGTTTTGTGGATTTTGAAATTTGAATTTTGAAATTTGAAATTTGAAATTTGAATTTGAAATTTGAATTTGAAATTTGAATTTGAAATTCGAATTTGAAATTTGAATTTGAAATTTGAAATTTGAAATTTGAATTTGAAATTCGAATTTGGAATTTGAAATTCAAATTTTGAATCACAGTCCAAGTGGGATTCGAATTTGTTGTGAAAAATCCACAAGGTTTGAAATTCGAATTTGAGTTAGATTTGAAGAGGATAATCTTGTTAGAATCCTACTTGAATTTTGAATCCAAATCCTAACAAATTATGGACGAAATTTTGAGGATAATCCTCAATGGAATTTCGGTTTTTGTGGATAAGGTTCAAGGGAAAAATTCAAGTTTCAATCCTAGTTGAATTTGGATTCTCTCCTTCCTTGAAAAGTGGCCGAAATTATGGAGGAAATCTCCTAGGAAAATTCGGTTATTTTGGATAAGGTTGAGATAAGATTCAAGCTTGAAAATCCTAGTGGAATTTTGATTCTCCCTTATCCTAAATGTGGCCGAATTTTTGGAGGAAAAATCACCTAGGAAATTTCAGATTTTTTGGTTGAAAAAGGGAGATAAAATTCTAGTTAAAATCTTGTTTAGATTTGGATTGGTTTTATCCTTAAAAAACCGAATTTTATTGTTGGGATTTTCCCATGAAAAATTTAGATTTTATGGTAATGGATAAGGGAGAATATCTTTTCCTAGTCCAATTCAAATTCAAAGAATCACCTCATGCAGGTCTATAAATAGAGGTCCTGCCACTCTAGTTCTCTTAGACCACAGACTCTCAGGTGAGTAGGCTTATTGTTACACAGCTCATCGTGACAATAAAGTTCTTTAGAGATCTGGGTGGTCGGAAGAAGACTAGCAGTGCTAGCATACCGATCGAGGTTCAGAGTGCCCACACACTCAGCCATTCGGGAATTGGAGAATAGTAGAGAAGGCTAGTTGGTTGAAGACTCCGGTCATTCTCCTCCTGCAAGATTGGCGTTCTTGAGGTATGAGTTTTAATTGTTGTTAGTTTATTGTATATGGCATCATGAGATATTTAACGATCTAAAAATTTTTATTATTCCACTACGCCACTCTGATACGTTTTTACCGATTTATTTTCCTACAGATATTCCTAAGACAGCATTCAGGACCCGATACGGTCACTATGAATTTTTGGTGATGCCGTTCGGATTGACCAATTCCCCAGCAGCGTTCATGGATTTGATGAATAGAGTCTTCAAGGAGTTTCTTGATAAGTTTGTTATCATGTTTATCGATAACATACTTATATATTTAAAGACTCACAAAGAGCATGAGGAGCATCTAAAAATTGTCTTTCACATGGTGAGAAGCCATCAGTTGTATGCAAAATTCTCTAAGTGTGAATTTTGTTTGAATAAAGTGCATTTCCTTGGACATGTGATGACAAGGGAAGGTATAACAGTAGATCCAGCCAAGGTGGAAGCGATTAATGAGTGGCCTACTCCTAAAACCGTAACTGAGATACGTAGTTTCTTAGGACTAGCTGGTTACTGCAGGAGATTTGTAGAAGGATTTGCAAGATTAGCTGCACCTCTCACTACTCTCACTTGTAAGGAAAAGAAATATGAGTGGACGCCAGAGGGTGAAAGAAGTTTTCAAGAGTTGAAGAGGCGACTGACGAGTGCACCTATCCTTATTTTACCTACGGAGGGTGAAAGGTTTACGATTTACAGTGATGCTTCAAAGATAGGCCTGGGAGTTGTACTTATGCAGAACAATAAGGTGATAGCTTATGCGTCGCGCCAGTTAAAGAACCATGAGAGGAATTATCCTACGCATGACCTAGAACTTGTTGTTGTAGTTTCGCACTCAAAATCTGGGGACACTATTTGTATGGGGCTCAGTGTCAAATCTTCACTGATCATAAGAGTTTGAAATACTTCTTCACACGGAAGGAGTTGAACATGCATCAAAGAAGATGGTTAAAGTTGGTGAAAGATTATGACTGTGAGATTCTCTACCATCCGGGAAAGGCAAACTGAGTAGCGGATGCATTGAATAGAAAGTCAACCACACCACAGAAACTGTCCATAGAAGAGCTACCAAGAGCCTTACAGCAAGAAATTAACTCCCTTCAATTAGAGTTAATAACTGGAAGGTTATCAGCCTTAAGGTTAGAATTTTCTCTGTATGAAGATATTAAAGAAGCCCAGAAGCAAGATCTAGTGGCGATAAAACTCTGAGAAGAAGCCTCAGCAATAAAGAATCAGATATAAGCATGTCTGCTGATGGAATGCTTCTGCACCGAAGAAGAATCTATGTTCCGGCTACGGAAGGACTGAGAAGATGAATCATGGTAGAAGCTCATGAAACACCATACTCCATTCATCCTGGAGCCAGCAAAATGTATCAAGATCTCAAGATACAGTTTTGGTAGAAAGGGATTAAGAAAGATATTGCAGAATTCGTGAGTCGATGCCTGACATGTCAAAGGATAAAAGCCGAACATAGACATCTATGAGGAAAACTAGAACCCTTAGAAATTCCAGAATGGAAATAGGAGCATGTTACCATGAACTTCGTGGTAGGACTTCCCAAGACCAGAAAAGGGTATGATGCTATCTGGGTAATTATTAACAAACTGACCAAGACAACACAATTCATAGCCATGAGGACAACTTTCACATTGGAGAAATTAGCACAGTTGTACGTGACTCATATTATTAGGCTACATAGAGTGCCAAAGTCTATAGTTTCAGATCGAGATGCAAGATTTACTTCCACATTCTGGGAGTGTGTACAAAAAGCTATAGGGACCAAGTTACGCTTTTGTATAGCTTTTCATCCCCAAACAGACGGATAGTCAAAGTGAACTATCCAGACATTGAAAGACATGCTCAGAGCTTGCGTTATAGATTTTCCTAGAAGTTAGAATGAGAAATTACCGTTGATAGAGTTTTCATATAACAATAGTTACGAAGCTTCTATAGGAATGGCACCTTATGAGGCTCTGTATGGAAGGAAGTGTAGGTCTCCTATTCATTGGTATGATCTATGAGAAAAGCAGCTGCATAAGACTGATTTCATCAGGGAAACTATAGAAGCAGTAGCCAAGATTCAGAAAAGAATGCAGATCACTCAAAGCTGACAGAAAAGTTACGCAGACAAACAACGAAGATTCTTAGAGTTTAAAAAGGGGGATCATGTATTCCTCAAGGTATCGCCAATGAAAGGTGTAATGTGATTCGGTAAAAAGGGAAAATTGAGTCCAAGCTGTATTCGACCATTTGAAATAATCGGATGCATTGGGAAGGTGGCTTACAAGCTAGCATTACCCCCAGATTTGTCGGCAGTACACAATGTTTTTCATGTGTCAATGTTAAGGAAGTATATGCCTGATCCTTCACATGTGCTGGAGTATGAGCTAATACAAGTTCAAGAAGATTTGACCTACCAAGAACAACCAGTGCAGATTTTAGCACGAGAAGAAAAGGTGTTGAGAAATAAGAATCCCACTAGTCAAGGTTTTATGGAAAAATCACAGCGTAGAAGAGGCTATGTGGGAATATGAAGATGAAATGAAAGCCCTATACCCTCACTTATTCTAATTTTCAAGGACGAAAATTTTATAAGAACGGGAGAATGTCATAACCGCAAAATTTTACGGCTTCTAGAAATTTTGTATAATCTGTGTACTCTATGATTTTCATGTGAAAAACTATAAAATATATGTTTTGATATTATTTAGAAGGTGCAGAAATGTTCAAACAGTGCAGACAAGGGAGTGCTCAGAAACAGGAGATTTTACCGAACCGAAATCGGACGAATTATGCCTTTTCAGTTTCAAAAATTTTGATAATATACTCTAAACCACTAAAAGATGAAATACTTACGGTATTGATTTTTAGGCAAACCGGAACAAAATAAGGAAAATCGACCACGCAGACAGCCTCAGGAACTCGTCTACGCGATTTTTGTGCAAAAATCTCGGTTTGACTTTTGGTCAAAAGTTTGACTCCAAATATATATAAGAAGTCAAAGATTGAGTGTTTGCCTTTGAATGGATGTAAGGATACATTCCAATCCAAGGGCTAGTGTTTAAAGTCAAGAACAATCAGTGGTTAAGATGCAAAGTCAACTAGAAAAAGTCAAAGGAAGCGTAAGCAAAATTCTTGAAGCTTCTAGGGCACATATGTGGCAGATTTTGGGGCCAAAATCTGATGAAAATCTGGTCCTTTTTGTTTAATTGCAAAACAACCCCTAAAGAGTAGAAAAATTGCATAAAAAGTTTGCTAAAATACCGTTAAATCCTTTGCAAATTGGTCCCACCTTTTTGGCTGTTTATAGACATGGTTTTCAGCCATTAGAAACCAGAAAAATTTCTGGTTTTCAGCCACCATTGAAGTCGTGCATCTCCCTTAGTGAAAGCTCAAAAATTTCTTCAAGATTTGTGCAAGAAAGAGGAAAAAATTCATCACAAGATTCAAGTTATCAAGCAAGCAAGGTAATCCTTCATTTTGCCATCATTTCTTCTTGTTTTTCATGAAGAAAAACTGTGTATTATGGGCTGATTTGAAATGAGAAAAATCAGTTTTTATTTCATTGATTTATGCTTGAAAGTGTGTAAATGGTGAATGATTAAAACAAGTGTGAAATCATGAGCATGAAAAGCAAGTTTGTGTGTATTTTTCTTTCATCAAAACCATGGGTTATTAGGGTTTGGAATGAAGAAATTTTCATGTTGTTTTGTTTATTTTTGATGTTGAAAATGAGATTGAAAAACACTAAATGTTGGTGTTGTTTTTCAATTCAAAACCGTGGGAATGAAAGGAAGAAAAAAAAAGAGATTTTGTGTTGATTGTGTATGATAGATGTGATGTTGATTTTGTGTAGAAAGCAAGAAAGAAAAAATGGAAATGAAACCAAAATTTTGAGGTTGATTTTCCAAGGAAAATCCATGGGATAATGTGTGAAATTTTGAAGAGTTATGTTAGGGTTTTGTGATGAAAAATGAATGTGTTGATGTGGAAAATAAATAAGGAAAATTTGAGTTATAAAACAAAAATTTTTGTTTAGAATTTTGGAGGAAAAACCGTGTATGAGTTTAGTGGAAAATGAGAAAGATTTGTTAAGTTATGGTAATGTGTGATTTGAGTATAAAACCGGGCATAAAAACGATAAAGAACAGGTTGAAATCTCGTTAAAAATAAGCAAGTTTTGTGATGAAATTTTACGTAAAAAGTTTGTAACTTTTACGTAAAATTAGGTTTGTGGTATAGTACTTGGCAGGGTAAAATAGGATAGATGGTTTCGAGGCGTTTCCTAAACGTCAGGAACCTAGAATTCTAGCAGAAATGCTGCCGAAATTTTCATAATGCTTGCAGGGCAATTTGGTAAACGAGAGGTAAAAAGTAGGGTCGGGAATTGGAAACCCGAGCCCCCTCGAAAACCCAAACTCGAGAAGAAAATAAGAGACGAGTACATAACTTGTAAAACAGTCATTTGAGGTCTCGAAAGACTAGAAAAACGAGAAACGACCCCGAGGATCGGAATAGTACCACCCGAGGGTCGGGTGAATAGTTACCTGAGCGTTTTGGCAGAAAATATTATAAAAGCTTGGGAAAACTTGTGAAACGTTATTTTAGGATTTTTGGGATCAGAAAATCCAGATAAAATGATAAAACGTGGATTTCTCGGTTTATAATCCCGTCAGGGGCAAAATGGTCATTTTGATCAAAATTTTTTAAATTGTCAAAAAAAGGTCGTAAAAGCCTCATAATAATTTTATTAAAATTCTAAAGGCTAAAATAGAGTGGTAAGTCAGAAAAACGGCGGAAAAATCCCGCTAAGGATGAAATTGTCATTTTACCAAAAGGCAGGGGTAAAACATTCATTTTGTTAAAAAGTTCAGATAAGTGTTATTAAGGCCCGGAATAGTAGTTTATGCAGCAGAATGATTCCAAAATTAAAAATATGAATCCTAAAATGAATAATTAAGAATTTCAATTAGAAATTTTATACTTTCACTATATTTTAGATATGGAGTGAATAGTAAAAATAACTGCAATTTATTTCGGTTATAGGAAAGCAACCAAGAGGCAATTTAAGGAAGCTGGTTGACTCAAGGAAGGAATTGCTAGTAAAATAACGGTAAGTTCAGACATTTATTTGTCTGTAGCATGAATTTACTCAGTATGCTTATGTGATATAGATCACAGAAATTTAGTAGTCAGGTGTGGTAGGCACACTAACATAAGATATAAAATCTTAAGAAAACTACAGAATAAATTACAGAGAGTTCCAGACTCAGGAGGCAGCATAATTACCACCAGTCAGGAATCACCAGAAATTCAGTAATTAAATCAGTATTGGCATACCGACCTCCCACACAGGTGGAGGTTTCTCAAATTCAGTTACAGTTATAATAGGACTCCAAACTACTGGTGACAAGTCCCGGGTTTGGATGTCTGATATATTCAGACTGTAGAGGATTGGCCAGTAGGTCGCTCCCCAGAGTCCCTCTCAGTTATGCACGCATTATGGTACGATCAATTCAGGGGCCCAACAGTAGAATTCAGTAAGAAATAAATACTTAAGAATTCATAATAGTCATTATTGAGCATAAAATGTATTAACTGTATGTGTAGCAGCTTAGATCCCAGTTGACATGAATAGTATCAGTCAAAGCCAATCTTACTATTTATGGTCAAAGGTCAAAGTTACTATTCATGTAAATAGTATTTTTTCAAGATTTTATGATTTATATTCCTACATGTATGTTTGAACTTACTAAGCCTATCGCTCACCAGTTTATTCATGTTGAAGGTAAGAAACCTGTACACCAGTAGACAGAGGATGGACGAGGGGAGGGATTGCATCTGCCTTCAGGGCTGGACGAGGGGAATGGTCCTGCTACTATTTTCCACTGAGCAGATTTTGAGTATTGTTTTGAGAGCAGATTTTGTATGATATTTTGAAAATACATCATGATGTAAATTATGTACAACCAGTATAATAGTAGTGTATCCTATGTTTTATGTTGCTTATATTTTTACAGTTCACAATCACCAACAGTTTAAAAAAAAAATCCCTTGGTTTTCAGATTAAAAATTCATTTTAATTACAAATAGTAATTTAATAAGGACAAGTTACAAGTAAGATGCCGGTGACCCATTGAGGTAACGGTCTACCATAGTAGACTTTAGAGCTCTACTATGCTAGTACTGTAGCCTCAATTCATGGCGGGGCGCCACACTGCTTATAAGTTTTTAAGTATGTACTATGTTTAAATATGTTTTACAGTAAACATGTTGTACTTGCTAGGCGTAAAGCTAACGTAGTGTGTTCATGCTGTTGGTAAGCATCCTACGGCTTAAACCCCAATGGGTGATGGTGGCGGCGGAGGCGGATGTGAGGGCAAGGTTATGGAGACACCACGAGTTTATCATTATTTTGAATAGTAATGGTTAAATAGTACTTTGAATAGTAGTTGTCAGACAAGATTTTTGAATAGTAATCGTTAAATAGTATGTTTGAATAGTAATCGTTAAATGTTATTTTTAAATAGTAATCATAAATCGTATTTTTAAATAGTAATCTATATACGTATGCATACAGTAAATATGTACATGTAAAATAAAAAAAACCCCTAATTTTATGATAGCCAATTAAGTATAAATTGCTAGAAAGTATAAGAAAAGTAAGCAAGTCAGTTTTTAGTGACGGTCTGGGCCACTGAGGGCACGGGGCGTCACAGTCTCGACGAAAGACAACAGCGACTCGTGACTAGGGGATGTCCACGGGTGGTGATTCAGATGATGAAGACGAAGACCCCGAAGAATTTCCTTTAGGACAAGATGGATAGAATAGTCAGGCATAAAAAAAGAAAATCATGTTTATATGTCTATATGTAAATTTGTATGTAAAGAAACTAGGACAGATGTAGTGTGGCGGCCTGCCTTTCGTAGAGATCATACAATACTATTTACAGTTAAGCTTCATAGCTAACTGTGATAGATTATACTCTCATGGGTCGCCGGCTAATCTATCTCTCTTTAAAACATGGTATTTTTGGGGGAATTTTTTTTATTTCAAACATAACGCAAAACATTATCCACTAATCATATTGTTTACAAGTACAAAATAATTTATATAATACAGTACTTTCACAAAATACATAATATTACAAAAGAACTGTTTCTTTTTCCTCTCTTTGTTAACGCTCAGCCGAAAAACTCTGGCAAAACCATATCCCTTGGCTTCCCATTCCATTTGACACTCGTTATCTTGTCCACCATCCAGCCATACAAAGCTAATGAGCTAGTTGCTTGCCTACAACATGAGCAAAAATGGTGAGCTACAGGCTCAGTAAGTTCAAACATGTAAGAAATAGAATTTATATGAATAGTACTATTCATTATGAATAGTGACTTTGACCACTATTCATCATGAATACTAACTTTGACCACAACACAGTATATCAGCAGTACATCAACCACAGTGTTAGTACTCTCGCGAAACTGTCTTATGCTTAATTATGGCATAGTTTCAGTTTTAGGTAATTATCTTTATTTATGTTCTGGTTTTAAGCTCATGTTGGCCGTACCATTTTAATGCGCATGACTGGGAGCGGTACATTAGTGCTGACCTCCGCAACCTTAATCTCATCATCATAGCCCGAAGGCAAAGTATACCTTCCCCGTACGGAAGGTTGGTACGCCAAAGGTGGTTTCATTATCGACTTTTTAAAGTTCTAACCCGGTGACTTCATATTGCCCCGTGATTACGAATGGTTCACATTTTAATTTCATGTGAGTGAGTTTCATTAACCTCACTCTAGTACCTGAAGCACAATTTATTATGTGTCCCATTTTCAATAGTGCCCGTAGTATATTTCGTCTCTCCCTCTCTCTATTCTATAATAGTGCCCATAGTACATATGTACCTAACTTATAGTTAGTACATCAATGTTAGCAATAATAATACTACATGTTGCAGACAAGTAAATGTCTGAACTTACAGTACGTCTGCAACGTCCCTTTTCCTGGCTGATTTTGAGACCCTACAGATAAAACCTTGTCTGTTAATTTCATTTTCATTTGTAACTTTTATTTAAAATAACAAGCTCAAATTTGGTCTTAAAACCTTTAATTAAGCTTTATGATAGCTTTCTAAGCTTTATTAACCATTTTCACATTTTCCCCCTAATTTTTGTAAAATTAAAATTTTACCCCTAAATGTTGGAAAAATTACAATTATACTCCTGATAGGATTTTCTCGACTTAAAAATTTACTTTTGACGCTCAGGAACCTTAGTCTACCATTCCGGGGTCTTTAGGGCTCTTTTCCTACTTTTTGAAAAAATCTGGTTAAAATGACCATTTTGCCCCTATCAGGTCATTTTACCCTAAATTCTTATTTCAGATTTTTAGACCTAATTTTCTAAGCCCAAAAATCCTCAAATCATCTTTTAAAATTTTACGGGTCCTTTTTCGAAAAATTTTCTTTCAATATCCCAAATTTTCACTTTCTGGCCCTCGAAAAGTACTATTCTGACCCTTACCTCGGTTTCGTGTTTTTCTATCGTTTCGGAGCCTCAAATGAGCGTTTTACTATTGTTTAAAATGTTCATCTAGACTTTTCTGATTTAGGTCTCTGAGGCTCGGATTTTCCGTACCCGACTCGGACCTTTACTTCGTTTCCCAAAAACGCCCCCCTCCTCGGGGTCGGTTTTTCAGTTTCACTCGCGTTTTACATTTTTAAGGGGACGGATTACTATTCACGAACCACCCCTTAGGTTTCCCTTATTCAATTTTCCTTTAGGGACTCGGGTTTCCTACCCGACCCTAAACTTTTACTCTCGATTCCCTTTTTGCCTTTAATGTCGTTTTTCAAAATTTCGGTAGCATTTCGACGTAAGTTTAAGGCTACCGGCGTTAGGTATGCCTCAAACCATGTGTACTTGCCACGTACTATACCAAAGTCCTATTTTATGTAAAAGTTTCCCAAACTTATACATAAAAATTTGCACAATCACCAATTTACAAAATAACCACAATGTTCAAAATTTCTTTCACTTTTCCCCCTTAATTAAGCCACGGTTTTGACTTAACAAAACCTAGCAAAATTTTTTTGTTCATTTTCTCCACATTATGCTCGGTTTTATACTTAAACCATAACATAATTTTTATTCCAAAACAACCCTTAATCAACAAAATTTTTTCATTAAAACCTTAAACCACAATCGATTTTTCACTTAGGGTTTTCACACTAACTTTTATCAAATTTCTTTTTTTTGCAAATTCAATATGAAGTTTATTGTTTCTAAACATCCAAAACATATTTCCACACCACATAACAACATTTTTCATCAAAATTTCATAACCAAAATCTCCCCTTTGAACCCACGGATTTCATGGAGAAAACAAGCCAAAAATCACATTTTTTTCATGCAAATCCATTACATGAATAACCTAATTCAACATATCACAAAACCAACACATAATTTCATCAAATCCATAACAAAATTTCATCATTTTCTTCCCACTATTCCCACAGATTTCACGGCCGAAAATGGGGAAAAAAATACAAGTTTTGAAGCTCACCTTGGTTAGTTGGATGCTAGCTTGCCAAACTTGAGTTCTTGCTTCAAAAATTTTGAAGAAATCCTTTGATTATCCAAGGTGGCTCACGTTTTCTCTCTTGCCAACACTTAGAAAATTTTTTTTTTTCTTTTGGTTTTGTTGGCTACAGCTTCTTCCTCCCAAAATGACCGAATCATGTTTTCAAGAAAGCCATATTAACTTGGCTAATTGGCATGAGTCATCCTCAATCAACCAATGAAAATTTGACACCATTCATGCATTTCTTTCCACCTTTTTTTTTTTATATATCAAAAGATGGCATTTTGGCCTAATCTTGGCCATTAGATTAAAGGTGAATTAAATCCTAGCCATCCACCGAACCTACCACTTTAAGTAACCATTTATTAAACATTTTTAATGACATCATCAATGATGAGTCATTAGCTTACTTTTTGACATCACTATTCACGTCGCTTTTTGATCGAATTTTGACCCGAGTGAAATTTTCCCAAAATTGCCCCGGCAGGTTCCTGAGGTTCCGGTGCAGTCGGATCAATTTATACTGCTTCTGTTTGATCAAAATCAATTCCACAAGTTTTTCGTCTTTTAGTGCACCATAGGCACCGGTTAGGGTTTTTAATGTCGTTTTGACACCGTTTCACCCGTTTTGCTTTGGCAAAATTTATCAACACCGAATTTTTATCCATCAGCATTATCAAAACATTTTAGTACATTCTAAACAATATAAATTTGTTTATTTTACTCTTTAAATGGTACAAGTTATCATACATATACAATTGTACATTTTCTTCTGAGAATGCCAGAAATTCCCGGTTGTCACATTCACCCCTCCTTATAAAATTTTCGTCCTCAAAAATTAGAATAAGTGGGGGTATAAACTCCTTATTTCTGTTTCTCGTTCCCACGTAGCTTCTTTAATGTTGTGATTTTTTCACAAAATCATCACTAGTGGGATTGTCTTATTCCTCAGTACTTTCTCTTCACGAGCCAGTACTCGAATATGTTATTCTTCATATGTCAAATCCTCGTGGATCTGAATAGGTTCATGCTTCAACACATGGGATGGATCTGGCACATACTTTCTTAGCATGGATACATAAAATACATTATGCACTGCCGACAATTCGGGAGGTAACACTAATCTGTAAGCGACCTTTCCAATGCGTTTGGTGATTTCATAAGGTCTGATATATCTTGGACTCAGTTTTCCCTTCTCACCGAAATGCATAATCCCCTTCATAGGCAATACCTTAAGAAACATGAAGTCTCTTTCATTAAACTCCAAGAATCTTCGCCTCTTATCTGCATAACTATTTTGTCAACTTTGCGCAAGTTTCATTTGACACTGAATTCTTACAACATCATCGGAGGTTTCTCATAACAAATCCGTCTTATGTAGTTGTTTCTCTCGCAGGTCATACCAGTGTATCGGTGATCTGCATTTCCGTCCATAAAGAGCCTCATAAGGTGTCATTCCTATGGAAGCTTGGTAACTATTATTATACGAGAATTCAATTAATGGTAACTTCTCGTTCCAAATTCCCGCAAAATCCATTACACAAGCTCGAAGCATGTCCTCTAATGTCTGAATGGTCCGCTCTGATTGTCCGTCTGTTTGCGGATGAAATGCTGTACTGAGTCTCAATTCAGTACCCATGGCTTCTTACACACACTTCCAGAAATTCGAAGTGAATAGTGCATCTCGATCTGATACAATAGATTTTGGTACTCCATGTAGTCTGACGGCATGAGCTATATATAACTGAGCAAACTTTTCCAATGAAAAAGTCATCTTGACAGTTATAAACCGTGCCGCCTTGGTCAGTCTGTCCACAATAACCCAGATGGCATCATAACCCTCTCGGGTTTTTGGTAGTCCCAGTACAAAATCCATCGTAATGTGTTCCCATTTCCATTCGAGAATCTCCAAAGGTTCCAATCTTCCTGCTGGATGTTTATGTTTGGCTTTGATTTTCTGACAGGTCATGCATCTGCTCACAAATTTTGCTATATCATTCTTCATCCCTTTCCACCAGAACTGTAACTTCAAGTCCTGATACATCTTACTAGCTCCGGGATGAACCAAATATGGTGTCTCATGGGCTTCTAACATGATCTGTCTTCTAAGTTCCTCATCAGCCAGAACATTAATTCTTCCTTGATAAAGGATCATTCCGTCCTTGGAAATTCCTTCTTGAGAACTTGTCATTCTTGGATATCGTCTTTGAGCTTCCTTGATATCCTCAAACAATGATGATTCCACTTGGAGTGTAGCCAATCTTCCGAATATCAGCTCCAAGTTCAAAGAATTTACCTCTTGCTGTAATGGTTTCAGAAGCCTTTTTTATCGGTAGCTGGTGCGATATGGTAGACTTTCTACTTAAAGCATCTGCTACACGGTTGGCCTTCCCTGGATGATATAGGATTTCACAATCATAATCCTTTACCAGTTCTAACCATCTTTTTTGTCGCATATTGGGCTCCTTTTGCGTGAAGAGATACTTCAAGCTTTGGTGATCAGTAAAAATCTGACACTGGGCTCTATAGAGATAGTGTCGCCAAATTTTAAGTGCAAATACTACTGCAGCAAGTTCAAGGTCATGCATAGGATAATTCTTTTCATGATCCTTTAATTGACGTGAAGCGTAGGCAATCATCTTGTCGCCTTGCATCAGAACTGCTCCCAATCCTATTTTAGATGCATCACTATAGATCACAAACTTTTCCCCTTCAGTGGGAAGGATAAGGATCGGTGCGCTTGTCAGCAGTCTCTTTAACTCCTGAAAGCTTCTTTCGCATTCTATAGTCTACTCATACTTTTTTTCCTTGCGTGTAAGAGCAGTAAGAGGTGCAGCTAAATACGCGAATCCTTATACAAACCTCCGATAATAACCAGCTAACCCCAAGAAACTGTGTATTTCCGTCACACTCTTGGGTGCAGGCCATTGGTTAATTGCATCTACCTTTGTCGGATCTACAGCAATACCTTCCTTGGACACAACATGTCCGAGGAAATGTACTCTATCCAGCCAAAACTTGCATTTTGAGAATTTCACATACAGTTGATGCTTCCTTATCGTATGCAACACGATCCTCTGATGCTCCTTGTGCTCCTTATGAGTCTTTGAGTATATAAGAATGTCATCAATGAATACAATGACAAACTTATCTAAATACTCTTTAAAGATTCTATTCATCAAGTCCATGAATGCTACTGGGGCATTTGTTAATCCGAATGGCATCACAACGAACTCATAATGACCATAACGAGTCCTAAACGCCGTCTTAGGAATATCACTTTCTTTAATTCTCAATTGGTGATATCCTGATCGTAAGTCGATCTTGGAAAATACCGCTGCGCCTTTTAACTAGTCGAATAAGTCATCAATTCTAGGTAACAGATACCTATTTTTGATCATAACCTTATTCAACTCCCGGTAATCAATGCACAAACAGAACGTCCTATCTTTTTTCTTGACGAATAACACAGGTGTACCCCACGGAGAATAACTCGGTCTAATGAATCCTTTGTCCAAAAGCTCCTTTAATTGCTCCTACAGCTCCTTTAACTCCACTGGAGCCATGCGGTACGGTGCTTTGGAAATAGGTGCCGTTCCAGGTATCAACTCAATTTCAAACGAAATTTCTCTCTCTGGAGGTATCCTTAGTAACTCTTTCGGAAATACATCAAGAAATTCATTAACAACAGGAACATCTTCAGGTTGAAGCTTCTGTTCCTCTGTAGTATCCATCACATATGCCAGATATCCCATACAACCGCTGGCCATCAGCTTACTTGCTTTTAACAAACTGATCATCACCTTCTCAAGTTTTCGAGAAGCATCTACATATTCAAAACTCTCTTCTTCCTCGGGTTGGAATACTATTTTTTGATTTCGGCAGTCGATCGTAGCTTGATATTTTCCTAGGAAATCCATGCCTAGAATCACATCGTAATCCATGATTTTCATTGCTATCAACTCTGCATATAGCTCCCTATTTGCCACATATACTGGTACATGAGGTAGCCAGTAATTGGACAACAATACTTCCCCAGAGGGTAAAGCTGTCTTAAATATTTTTCCCATATAGTCCTTAGGATGTCCTATCTTGTCAGTAAATTCATAGGAAACAAAAGAATGCCTAGCATCAGAATCGAATAGTACAGAGGCTACATGACTAGCGACAGGAAGCTGACCTGTCACCACATTTGATGTTCCTGCCTCTGTATCTTCCTTGATGTAGGCCATTACACGAGCATCAGCACGTGGCACATGCTCCTGGTGTTGCGGCCTTACTAGAGACTCTTCAACCCTAGCCTAAAGGGAATGAGCTTGTGGGCGTGTCTGGTGCGGTTAGGAAGTGCCTTGTACATCCTGCCTGTTGCTTGGACAGTTCCTGGCATAATGACCTTCCTTTCCACATTCATAACAAACAAGTGGCCCAAATCTGCATTGCCCAGAATGTCTCTTCCCGCATGTAGGACAATTTGGTACATTAGATTCCGCATTACCAGCTGTTCTTCGCTGCTGGTTTCGATTATTTGCCTGGTGATTTCCAGTAAAATTGCCTTTCCTATTGTTTTGCTGGGATCCTTGATTATTTCCCTGGCCTGATTTAGCATTCTGATTAGGCTTGCTAGATTGACCAGCTTGTGTAGACTTAGCCAAAGCCCTTTCCTTCTTCTTGGCCTCGCAGTTCTTCTCTCTTTCCTTCTTCTGTCGGGCTACATGAAACTCAGCTCTCATGGCACGACTAACATAATCTGCCACAGAAGTAGGTGGTATCTGTCCACTGTCTAAAAATGCCACAATTTATGGCCTAAACATCCCGATCACCTTTTGTATTTTCTCCTTCTCAGGAGGGACTACATAAGGACATAAGCGGGATAACTGATCGAACTTTCGGCAAACTTTACTCACCGACATATTTCCTTGCTTCAATTCTGAGAACTCTTTCTGCTGTAGTCTCATAGATGCAGGATCATAGTATTCCTGGTTAAATTCTTCCAGAAATTCTGCCCAACTCATGGTAGACACATTTCTTCCAGTCGCATTGTGTCCCACCAAAAACGAGCGTCTTTCCTCAACATAAAAGACGCACATGCGACTTTCTCCTAGTTTGTTAAATTCATAAATTCCAGGATCACTTGCAATGATGACAACCAGTCTTCAGCCTCTAGAGGATTAGTAGAACCTTCAAATTCTAGCGGGCTCATACGCCTGAATCTTTCATGGAGGGGTTCCAGATTTACTACCAGTGGTGATTCAGGAACTCTTTCATGTACAACAGCTAGAGGAATAACCGGATCTACCTCAGCTTCTTGTTCTACTTGGGTGCCTTCCAAACCTTACCTCTATTCTAAATCCTCTACTCGTTATCTTAGATCAGCATTTTCTTACATCTGAGCTTCTAGTAAATCTTGTAACTGCTCTACTCTTTTCATGAGATTAGGACGTCATTCTCGTCTCTCTGGTTGATTTCACAAATCCACCATCTTGCCTAATATCTTATTATGGCACAACAATTCACCGTTAGCTTTTCCATGACCACATTTGTAAAATCATATAAATTTACGAAATTCAGGGTAATGTAAAGCCACCTCAGCGTAACACATCATCGTATAACATATAATCATTTTGATATTTCATTCATCGCAAAACATTTATATATCATACATAACCATCACTAGTCATATATACATCAGCCATTATATACATCTTGGCCACAAGTCTATACAGGATAGCTTACATCAAAAAGCTACATATATACATGTGTACAATTTTCCTATCACACATCTCCCTGATCTGAGACTAGAGCAAACTCTTCAGGGTCCTATTCGTCGTCTTCAGAGCCACCACCATTTCTAGGCGATGCTCCTTGACCAACATTATCCCCATTTCGTGGTCTAGAATGACCAACCTCATGGTCATTCATCATTCACCTCGGTCCAAAGATACGTGCCAACATCACATCCTGAAACTCCGCCTCACGTCGGCTTTATGACAGGTGTTCCACTATCAATTCCTTCTCCATCTTCATCACTGTGACTATAAATTCACGAAGCGTGAGAGTATACAACTGACTCAGCCTCTGCCTCAACTCTGTAGGCAGTCCCTTCCAGAAGAGACCATAATAATCCTCCTCTATAAGGTTAGGCAACGGGCATCTCCTCCTGATATGCTTCTCAAAATGTGCGGCATAGGTTATCACTGTCTCGCCGGGTAACATCAAAATCCTCTCAGCTTAAAGAATATATTCCCTGACCTCATCAAATCTAGGATACGCAAGTGGAATTACCTCTCGACTCTCAGAAAGTGCTGGAACAGGTGTCAGATCCTTAGGTGGAAACTGCTCAACCATCCGCTGTCGAAACTCAACCCAACTGAATCCCAACAGAATCTCTTGATCACAATAATCCCAAAATAATCAAGCATCTCCCTGAAACATACTTATTGCCAACTGAATCCACATCTCTTGATCAATATCACACATCACCATAATCCTCTCTATTGCATTGAGCCAATCCTTTGTCTCCATCGACTGTCACCCACCATCAAACATAGGGGGACTACTAGCCCTAAATGTCTGTACCACTCGAGCCAAAACTCTCACACAAATATGTTGGTGTCCACCAACAACTGGAATGTCTACTACTATAGGTGGATGAAGTACCAATCGAGGATGTACTACATCTACAGGGGCTGGTGCTGCTGCTCGTACTGCAGGTCTCTCTGGCACCAGGGGTCTAAGTGTCGGACGTTGAGAAATAGACAGCCTCACAATAGGTCTCGTCCATACCCACAACAATCCTCTTGGTCGTGGTAGCGACAGTCTCGCATAAGGAGGTCTAGTCATCTTGCTACCTATAAGATAATTATTTTCATATAAGAAAATAATTGACTAAGCTTAAGTAAACTACTTACTTGGACTGCGGTGCAGGATGTGCGAAGTGTCAAATCAGGATATGGTCAACACTGCTCTGATACCAACTGTGCTGGTCCACCCTTTGTAGAGATCATACAATACTATTATAGTTAAGCTTCATAGCTAACTGCGATAGATTGTACTCTCATGGGTCGTCAGCTAATCTATCTCTCTTTAAAACATGGTATTTTTGGGGGAAATTTTTTTTAAACATAACGCAAAATATTATCCACTAATCACTTTGTTTACAAGTACAAAGTAATTTAGATAATACAGTACTTTCACAAAATACATATTATTACAAAAGAACTATTTCTTTTTCCTCTCTTTGTTAACACTCAGTGGAAAAACTCTGGCAGAACCATATCCCTTGGCTTCCTATTCCATTTGACACTCGTTATCTCGTCCGCCATCCAGCTATACAAAGCTAATGAGCTGGTTGCTTACCTGTAATATGAGCAAAAATGGTGAGCTACAGACTCAGTAAGTTCAAACATGCAAGAAATAGAATTTCTATAAATAGTACTATTTATGATGAATAGTAACTTTGACCATAACATAGTATATCAGCAGTACATCAACCACAGTGTTAGTACTCTCACGAAATTGTCTTATGCTCAATTATGGCATAGTTTCAGTTTTAGGTAATTATCTTTATTTATGTTCCGGTTTTGAGCTCATGTTGGCCGTACCATTTTAATGCGCACGACTGGGAGTGGTACATTAGTGCTGACCTCCACAGCCTTAATCTCATCATCATAGCCCCGAAGGCAAAGTATACCTTCCCCGTACGGAAGGTTAGTACACCTGGTTTCATTACCGACTTTTTAAAGTTCTAACCTGGTGACTTCATATTGCCCTGTGGTTAGGAATGGTTCGCATTTTAATTTCGTGTGAGTGAGTTTCATTAACCTCGCCCTAGTGCCTGAAGCACAATTTATTATGTGTCCCATTTTCAATAGTGCCCGTAGCACATTTCATCTCTCTCTCTATTCTATAATAGTGCCCATAACACATATGTACCTAACTTATAGTTAGTACATCAAAGTTAGCAATAATAATGCTACATGTTGCAGACAAGTAAATGTCTGAACTTACAGTATGTCTGCTAGTGTCTGCTTCTTGGGACCCTTCAACGTCCCATTTCCTGGCTGATTTTGAGACCCTACAAACAAAACCTTGTCTGTTAATTTCATTTTCATTTGTAGCTTTTATTTAAAATAAAAAGCTCAAATTTGGTCTTAAAACCTTTAATTAAGCTTTATGATAGCTTTCTAAGCTTTATTAACCATTTTCACATTTTCCCCTCAATTTTTTGTAAAATTACAATTTTACCCCTAAATTTTGGAAAAATTGCAATTATACCCCTGGCAGGATTTTCTCGACTTAAAAATTTACTTTTGACGCTCAAGAACCTTATTCTACCATTCCGAGGTCTTTAGGGCTCTTTTCCCACTTTTTGAAAAATTCTGGTCAAAATGACCATTTTGCCCCTATCGGGTCATTTTAGCCTAAATTCTCATTTCAGATTTTTAGACCTAATTTTTTAAGCCCAAAAATCCTCAAATCATCTTTTAAAATTTTACCGGTCCTTTGCCAGATAATTTTCTTTCATTATCTCAAATTTTCGCTTTCCGGCCCTCGGAAAGTACTATTTTGACCCTTACGTCGGTTTCGTGTTTTTCTATCGTTTCGCAGTCTCAAATGAGTGTTTTACTAGTATTTAAAACGTTCATCTAGACTTTTCCGATTTAGGTCTCCGAGGCTCGGATTTTCTGTACCCGACTCGGACCTTTACTTCGTTACCCAAAAGCGGCCCCCTCCCCCCACTCGGGGTCGGTTTTTCAGTTTCACTCGCGTTTTACATTTTTAAGGGGACGGATTACTATTCATGAACCAACCCTTTGGTTTCCCTTATTCAATTTTCCTTTAGGGACTCTGGTTTTGGACCCGACCCTAGACTTTTACTCTCGATTCCCTTTTTGCTCTTAATGCTGTTTTTCGAAATTTTGACAGCATTTCGGCGTAAGTTTAAGGCTACTGGAGTTAGGTACGCCTCGAATCATGTGTACCTGCCACGTACTATACCAAAGTCCTATTTTATGTAAAAGTTTCCCAAACTTTTACATAAAAATTTGCACAACCACCAATTTACAAAACAACCACAATGTTCAAAATTAACTTGGCTAATTGGCATGAGTCGTCCTTAATTAACCAATGAAAATTTGACACCATTCATGCATTTCTTTCCACCTTTTTTTTTTTTTAAATTAAAAGATGGCATTTTGGCCTAATCTTGGCCATTAGATTAAAGGTGAATTAAATCCTAGCCATCCACCTAACCTACCACTTTAATTAACCATTTATTAAACATTTTTAATGACATCATCAATGATGAGTCATTAGCTTACTTTTTGACATCACTATTCACGTCACTTTTTGACCGAATTTTGACCCGAGTGAAATTTTCCCAAAATTGCCCCGGCAGGTTCCTGAGGTCTCCGGTGTAGTCAGATCAATTTATACTACTTTCGTTTGATCAAAATCAATTCGGGAAGTTTTTCGTCTTTTGGTGCACCATAGGCATCGGTTAGGGTTTTTAATGTCGTTTTGACACCGTTTCACCCGTTCTGCTTCGATAAAATTTCTCAACACCGAATTTTTATCCATCAGCATTGTCAGAACATTTTTGTACATTCTAAACAATATAAATTTGTTTATTTTACTCTTTAAACAGTATAAGTTGTCACACATATACAATTATGCATTTTCTTCCGAGAAAGCCAGAAATTCCCGGTTGTCACATGTAGTCTAAACATTACAGTATATGTAAATATTGTGTATGCTATGTGTGATGTAGGAAAGTGTTATGAAATGATATGAAATGTTTTGAGGTGTTTATGGTTTGCAGTAAATGTTATGTTTAAAATTTCTGCCCTATTTCCAAGATTATTTGTGGGAAATCTACTATTGGTTTTTGCACAAGATGTGGCGGCCCGCCCTGAATTGAGGCTACATACTAGCATAATAGAGCTTTAAAGTCCGCTATGGTAGACCGTTACCTCAATGGGTCACTAGAATCTTACTTATAACTTGTTCTTGTTAAATTACTATTTGTAATTCAGATGATTTTTATTCTGAAAATCGAGGAATTTTTTTTTAAACTGTTGGTGATTGTAAACAATAAAAATATAAGCATCATAAACATAAAATACACTACCGTCATACTGGTCGTACATAATTTACATCATGATGTATTTTCAAAATATAATTCAAAATCTGCTCTCAAAACAATACTCAAAATCTGCACAACGAAAAACATCAGCAGGACCATTCCCCTCACCCAGCCTTGGAGGTAAATGCAATCCCACTCCTTGTCCATCCACGGTCTATTGGTGTACTGGTTTCTTACCTACAACATGAATAAACTGGTGAGTGACAGGCTCAGTAAGTTCAAACATACATGTAGGAACATAAAACACAAAATCATGAAAAAACACTATTTATATGAATAGTAACTTTGACTTTTGACCATGAATAGTAAGGTTGACTTTGATCGATACTATTCATGTCAATTAGTATCTAAACTAGTACACATTCAGTTGGTACGTTTTATGCTTAATTATGGTAGTTCTGAAATCTTAAGTCTTTATCTGATACTGAATTCTGCTATTGGGCCCCTGAATTGGTCGTACCGTAATGCACACATAACTGAGAGGGACTCTGGAGGGCGACCCACTGGCCAATCCTCTACAGTCTGAATATATCAAACTTCCAAACCTGGGATATATCACCAACAGTTTGGAGTCCTATTATAATTGTAACTGAAATCTGAGAAACCTTCACCTGTGTGGGAGGCCGGTACGTCAATACTGATTTAATTACTAAGTTTTTGGTGGTTCCTGACCAGTGGTAATTATGCTGTGTCCAAGGTCTGGAACTCTTTAAATTTATTCTGTAATTTATTATATAGTTTTCTTAAGATTTTACATCTTATGTTAGTGTGCATACAGCACCTGACTACTAAATTTATTTCATCTATATCACATAAACATACTGAGTAAATTTATGTTGCAGACAAATAAATGTCAAACTTACCAATATTTTACTAGCGATTCTTTTCCTGAGTCAACCGGCTTCCTTAATTCGCCTTTTGGTTGCTTTCCTATAATCGAAATAAATCACAGTTATTTTTACTATTCACTTCATATCTAAAATATAGTGAAAGTATAAAATTTGTAATTGGAACTCTTAGTTACTCATTTTGGGATTCATATTTTTAATTCTGAAATTATTATGCTGCATGAAAAACTATTTCGGGCCTTAATATTACTTTTCTGAACATTTTGGTCAAAATGACCATTTTACCCCTGATGGGACTATAGACCTAAAAATCCTCGTTTTATTGTTTTATCTGGATTTTCTGATCCCAAAAATCCTAAAATAACGTTTCTTAGGTCTTACCAAGCTTTTACGGCATTTTCTGTCAAAACACTCAGGTTACTATTCATCCGACCCTCGGGTGATACTATTCCGACCCTCGGGGTCATTTCTCGTTTTTCTAGCCTTTCGGGACCTCAAATGGCTATTTTACTAGTTATGTAATTGTCCCTTATTCTCTTCTCGAGCTTAGGTTTCCGAGGGGGCTCGGGTTTTTGGTTCTCGACCCTATTTTTATCCCTCATTTACCGAATTGCCCTTTGGGCGTCCTGAAAATTTCGGCAGCATTTCTGCTGAAATTCTAAGTTCCCGGCTTTTAGGAAATGCCTCGAAACTATCTATCTTATTCTACCCTGGCAAGTACTATACCACAAACCTAATTTTACGTAAAAGTTATAAACTTTTTACGTAAAATTTCATCACAAAACTTGCTCATTTTTAATGGGATTTCAGCCCGTTCTTTATCATTTTTAGGCTCGATTTTATACTCAATCACACATTCACATGACTTAACAAAACTTTCTCATTTTCCACTAAACCTATACACGGTTTCTCTCAAAAACCCTGAAAAAAAATTTTTGTTTTACAACACAAATTTTTCTTGTTTATTTTTCTACATCAACACATTCCTTTTCATCACAAACCATAGCATGATTCATAAATTTTTTTCACACATTCACCCTTTAGAAGCCCACGGCTTTTCAATGGAACTCAAGCATAAACTTTTATTTTTTTCCTCATCACATTCCCTCATTTAAATTCATCAACATATTAATATCAATTTTCCACATTCAAATCAACCACATAAATTTCCATTTCTTTCCTAAGGTGGCCACGGATTCTTTTTGAAAAACAAACATAAGAATTCATGTTTTTCACTTTCATTTCATTCTCTTCCTTTATCACATTCCCACATGAATTTTAAACACTAAAAACCATGCAAAGCAACATGAAAAATTCAACATTCCATTCCATATACAACCCACAGATTTAGTGGGCAAAATGCACATAAAACTTGATTTTTCATGCTCTTGTTTCTTGTTTCACTTAATCTCACATCATTCACACACTTTCAACCAAAAATACATGAAATAAAAACTGATTTTCTTCTCATTAAAACAACCCATTCACACGGTTTTTCCTCATGAAAAACAAGAAGAAATGATGCCAAAATGAAGGATTACCTTGCTTACTTGGTAACTTGAACCTTGTGATGGATTTTTCACACTTTCTTGCACAATTCTTGAAGAAATTTTTAAGCTTTCAATGGGGGAGACACACGGCTTCAATGGGGGCCGAAAACCAGAAATTTTTCTGGTTTCTAATGGCCTAAAACCGTGTACTTATGCAGTCAAAAAGGAAGGACCAAGTTGCAAATGATTTAAGGATATTTTAGCAAACTTTTTGTGTAATTTTTCTACTCTTTAAGGGCTGTTTTGCAATTATAGTTAGTACATCAAGTTAGCAATAATAATGCTACATGTTGCAAACAGGTAAATGTCTGAACTTACCTTATCTGTTTCTTCCCCTTTTCCTTCTTGGATCTTTAATCGCTCTCCTTACGAGTCGATTTTGGGATCCTACAGACAAAACCTTGTCTGTTAATTTCATTTCCATTTATAGTTTTTATTTTTTTTATTAAAAGCTTAAATAAAACCTATTCATAACTTTTTAGGCTTTATTTCTCATTTTCCCCATTTTTCTCAACTTTTACAAAATTACGATTTTGCCCCTATATTTTGGCAAAATTGCAATTTTACCCCTGACGGAATTTTCTCGATTCAGACTGTACTTTTGGCTCTCAAGAACTTTTCTGACTCGTTTCTATTCATTACCGGGTTCGTTTCTATTTTATTTCTATTTTTCACCTTCCCGACCCTCGGGAAGCATTATTCCGACCCTTACGTCGGTTTAGTGATTTTCTATCGTTTCGGAACCTCAAATGGACATTTTACTAGTGTTTAAAACGTTCATCTAGACATTCCTGATCTAGATCTTTGAGACTCGGATTTTCCGTACCCGACTCGGACTTTTACTTTGTTTCTCAAAAACGCCCCCCCTCGGGGTCGGTTTTTCAGTTTTAGTCACGTTTTACTTTTTTAAGGGGATGGGTTACTTTTCATGAACCATCCCTTAGGTTTTCCTTATTTAATTTTCCTTTAGGGACTCGGGTTTCTGACCCGACCCTAAACTTTTATTTTTAATTCCCTTTTTACCCCAAATGCCGTTAATTTAAGACTACCGGCGTTAGGTACACCTCGAACCATATGGACCTGCCACATACTATACCACAAGCCTATTTTATGTAAAAGTTTCCCAAACTTTTACATAAAAGCCCACAAAATTTTCAATTCACATTTTGAACCACATTTCACAAAATTCTTTCAATTTTACCCTTAGTTTTAGCCACAGTTTTCCTATCCAAAACCTAGCCAAAAATTTTCAATCTTTCAATCAAATTTTAGGCTATTCAAAGGCTATTACCTAGCACATTTTCAAGCCAATTTCCATGCACTTTACAACACAATTCTTAGGGTTTTTCACCATTCATACCCCACGGCCATTTTAGGTAAAACATGCACCAAATTTTTGTTTCATGCTTTCAACCACATAACCATCATTTTCATAATTAAATGCATGATTTAAACTATCCAAACATCAAGTTAATCATGCAAAAATATTCACCAAACCCTAATTACACCCCACGGCCATATTAGGGAAATTTGACACCGAAATTTTTCCAAGCTTTATAACCTTGCAAACCATGCTTTCCGTTTAACCAAAACATGATTTAAAACATTACAACATTTAACCAACAACAATTCATCATCAAACACACTAGGTAACCCACGGTTTTACCATTGGAAAACCAACCAAAACTTTGTTTTTCTTTAAACAAAATGCATGGTTTTTCTTCTAATCACACCCTTAACAAAACCCAAGCACCAAATCAACCAAAACCAACCTAAAATTTTTCATACTTCACACTATTCAACCCACGGATTTTATGGAGAAAACAAGCCAAAAATCACATTTTTTTCATGCAAATCCAATACATGAATAACCTAATTCAACATATCACAAAACCAACACATAATTTCATCAATTCCACAATAGTTTTTCATCTTTTTCTTCCCATTACTCCCACGGATTTCATGGCCAAAAATTGGGAAAATTTACAAGTTTTGAAGGTCACCTTGATTAGTTGGATGCTAGCTTGCCAAACTTGAGTTCTTGCTTCAAAATTTTGAAGAAATCCTTTGATTCTCCAAGATGGCTCACGTTTTCTCTCTATAGGATACTTAGAAAAGGCTAATTTTCTTCTTGTTTGGGCTTAGAAAAGGCTACGGGTGCCTTTTGTTTCATTTTGCCAACTTAAGCAACAAAGAAGCTAATTAACTTAGCTTCCAACCAATGAAAATTCAACACCTTTCATGCCATTACTTTCCATTTTTTTCAAAAAATAAATTTGGCCAATTTTAGCCAAATCTTAGCCTTTAGATCAAAAAGTAAATCAATCTTGGCCATTAATGCCACCAACCACCATTTTTAATACATTTATTAAATTGGCTTTATGATGTCATAAATGCAAAGTAAAACTTTGACTTTGACTTTACTATTCACATTAATTCGACTACTTTTTGACCGATGTCGGTTCGAGTCGAAATTTTCCTGAAATCGTCCTGGCGGGTTCCTGAGGTCTCCTGTGCAGTCGGATCAATTTATATTGTTTCCGTTTGATCAAAATCAATCTCGGAAGTTTTTCACCTTTTAGTGCACCATAATGCACCGGTTAGGGTTTTCAATGCCGTTTTTGGCACCGTTCCACCCATTTCAATTCAGTGAATTTTATCAACACTGAATTCTTACTCGTCAGTATTGTTAGAACATTTTAATACATTCTAAACAATATAATTACATTCATTTTGCTCTTTAAATAATACAAATTGTTATATACATACAATTGTACATTTTCTTCCGAGAATGCCAGAATTTCCCGGTTGTCACATTCACCCCTCCTTATAAAATTTTTATCCTCAAAAATTAGAACAAGTGGGGGTATAAACTCCTCATCTCGTCTTCGCGTTCCCACGTAGCTTCTTCAATGTTGTGATTTTTCCACAAAATCTTCACTAGTAGGATTGTCTTATTCCTCAGTACTTTCTCTTCACGAGCCAGTACTCGAATAGGTTGTTCTTCATATGTCAAATCCTCGTGGATCTGAACAGGTTCATGCTTCAACACGTGGGACGGATCTGGTATATACTTTATCAGCATCGACACTTGAAATACATTATGCACTGCCAACAATTCAGGAGGTAACGCTAATCTGTAAGCAACCCTTCCAATGCGTTTGATAATTTCATAAGGTCCAATATATCTTGGACTCAGTTTCCCCTTCTTACCGAAACGCATAATCCCCTTCATAGGTGATTCCTTAAGAAACACGAAGTCTCCTTCATCAAATTCCAAGGATCTCCGCCTCTTATCCGCATAACTCTTTTGTCGACTTTGTGTAATTTTCATTTAACGCTGAATTCTAGCAACTGCATCGGTAGTCTCTTGTATGAAATCCGTCTTATGCAACTGCTTCTCTCACAAATCATACCAATGTAGTGGTGATCTGCATTTCCGTCCATACAAAGCCTCATAAGGTGCCATGCCTATGGACGCTTGATAACTATTATTGTACGAGAATTCAATTAATGGTAACTTCTCGTTCCAATTTCCCGTAAAATCCATTACACAAGCTCGAAGCATGTCCTCTAATGTCTGAATGGTCCGCTCTGATTGTCCGTCTGTTTGCGGATGAAATGCCGTACTGCGTCTCAATTCAGTACCCATGGCTTCTTGCACACACTTCCAGAAATTCGAAGTGAATCGTGCATCTCGATCTGATACAATGGGTTTTGGTACTCCATGTAATCTGACAACATGAGTTATATACAACTGAGCAAACTTTTCCAACGAAAAAGTCATCTTGACAGTTATAAACCGTGCCGTCTTGGTCAGTCTGTCCACAATAACCCAGATGGCATTATAACCTTCTCGGGTTTTTGGTAGTCCCATTGCAAAATCCATCGTAATGTGTTCCCATTTCCATTCAGGAATCTCTAAAGGTTCCAATCTTCCTGCTGGATGCTTATGTTCCGCTTTGATTCTTTGATAGGTCATGCATCTGCTCATGAATTTCGCTATATCATTCTCCATCCCTTTCCACCAGAACTGTAATTTCAAGTCCGATACATCTTACTAGCTCCGGGATGAACCAAATATGGTGTCTCATAGGCTTCTGACATGATCCGTCTTCTAAGTTCCTCATCAGCTGGAACATTTATCCTTCCTTGATAAAGGATCATTCCATCCTTGGAAATTCATTCTTGAGAACTTGTCATTCTTGGATCTCGTCTTTGAGCTTCCTTTATATCCTCAAATAACGATGATTCCACTTGGAGTGCAGCCAATCTTCCGGATATCAGCTCCAAGTTCAAGGAATTTATCTCATGCTACAATGGTTTTGGAAACCTTTTTATCGGTAGCTGGTGCGATATGGTAGACTTTCTACTTAAAGCATCTGCTACACAGTTGGCCTTCCCTGGATGATATAGGATTTCACAATCATAATCCTTTACCAGTTCCATCCATCGTCTTTGTCACATATTGAGCTCCTTTTGTGTGAAGAAATACTTCAGGCTTTGGTGATCAGTAAAAATCTGACACTGAGCTCCATAGAGATAGTGTCGCCAAATTTTAAGTGCAAACACTACTACAGTAAGTTCAAGGTCATGCGTAGGGTAATTCTTTTCATGCCCCTTTAATTGACATGAAGCATAGGCAATCACCTTACCGCCTTGCATCAGGACTGCTTCCAATCCTATTTTAGATGCATCACTGTAGATCACCAACTTCTCCCCTTTAGTGGGAAGCGTAAGAATTGGTGCGCTTGTCAGACGTCTCTTTAACTCCTAGAAGCTTCTTTCACATTCCATAGTCCACTCATACTTTCTTTCCTTGCGTGTAAGAGCGGTAAGAGGTGCAGCTAAACGCGCGAATCCCTCTACAAACCTCCGATAATAACCAGCTAACCCTAAGAAACTGCGTATTTTCGTCACACTCTTGGGTGCAGGCCATTGGTTAATTGCATCTACCTTCATCGGATCTACAGTAATAACTTCCTGGGATACAACATGTCCGAGGAAATGTACTCTATCCAGCCAAAACTCGCATTTTGAGAATTTGGCATACAGTTGATGCTTTCTTATCGTATGCAATACGATCCTTAGATGCTCCTTGTGCTCCTCATGTGTCTTTGAGTATATAAGAATGTCATCAATGAATACAATGACAAACTTATCCAAATATTGTTTAAAAATTCTGTTCATCAAATCCATGAACGCTGTTGGCGCATTTGTTAATACAAATGGCATCACAAGGAACTCATAATGACCATAACGAGTCTTAAACGCCGTCTTAGGAATATCACTTTCTTTAATTCTCAGCTGGTGATATCCTGATCGTAAGTCGATCTTGAAAAATACCGCTGCGCCTTTTAACTGGTCGAATAAGTCATCAATTCTAGGTAACAGATACCTATTTTTGATCGTAACCTTATTCAACTCCTGGTAATCAATGCACAAACAGAACGTTCTATCTTTTTTCTTGACGAATAACACAGGTGTACCCCACGGAGAATAACTCGGTCTAATGAATCCTTTGTCCAAAAGCTCCTTTAATTGCTCCTACAGCTCCTTTAACTCCACTGGAGCCATGCGGTACGGTGCTTTGGAAATAGGTGCCATTCCAGGTATCAACTCAATTTCGAACGAAATTTCTCTCTCTGGAGGTATCCTTAGTAACTCTTCCGGAAGTACGTCAAGAAATTCATTAACAACAGGAACATCTTTAGGTTGAAGCTTCTGTTCCTCTGTAGTATCCATCACATATGCCAGATATCCCATACAACCACTGGCCATCAGCTTGCTTGCTTTCAGCGAACTAATCATCATCTTCCCGGGTTTTCGAGAAGCATCGACGTACTCGAAACTCTCTTCTTCCTCGGGTTGGAATATTATTTTTTGATTTCGACAGTCGATCGTAGCTTGATATTTACCTAGGAAATCTATGCCTAGAATCACATCGTAATCCATGATCTTCATTACGATCAACTCAGCATATAGCTCCCTATTTGCCACATATACTGGTACATAAGGTAGCCAGTAATTGGACAACAATACTTCCCCAGAGGGTAAATCTATCTTAAATACTTTTCCCATATAGTCCTTAGGATTTCCTATCTTGTTAGCAAATTCATAGGAAACAAAAGAATGCCTAGCATCAGAATCGAATAGTACAGAGGCTACATGACTAGCGACAGGAAGCTGACCTGTCACCACATTTGATGTTCCTGCCTCTGTATCTTCCTTGATGTAGGCCATTACACGAGCATCAGCACGTGGCACATGCTCCTGGTGTTGCGGCCTTACTAGAGACTCTTCAACTCTGGCCTGAAGGGAATGAGCTTGTGGGCGTGTCTGGTGCGGTTGGGAAGTGCCTTGTCCACCCTGCCTATTGCTTGCACAGTTCCTGGCGTAATGACGTTCCTTTACACATTCATAACAAACAAGTGGCCCAAATTTGCATTGCCCAGAATGTCTCTTTCCACATGTAGGACAATTTTATGCATTGGATTCCGCATTACCAGCTGTTCTTCGCTGCTGGTTTCGATTATTTGCCTGTGTTAGGAAATGCCCTAAGCGTTAGAGACATTTTGATGTATTTATTTTGAACTGGATAATAAAATTATATATAGAGGTTATTCATTACATTGCTATCTATCCTCGTCTTATTTACATATTAAAGTAAATGTAAGCAAATATGGCTCCCTGATTGCTTGTGTTAAACTGTTAGAACGTTGCATGCCATGGATTTTTGTATGCGAGAAGACAATGTTCTAAAGTTAGCAGTCTAAACTATGGTCTGTAGTCTATGGGGTTAGACCGAGCATCTAACTCATGTTAAGACTATTATGTTGTCTAAAGCCTTGGAGGGGACGGTTTGTCTTGACTGTCTGGAGCTGGACTCCTAAGTAGAGACATGGATATGTTGCTTGGTGGTGACATATTAGACCGGGACTAAAGCGTGATTAATCTACGAAGTCCGCTTTGAGTGGATAAATCTGCCTTTGACATTCATCATGCAGTAACCTTAATCCTGAGTAAAAGGACAGCTTCATGTATATGACTTGTGTACTTTGATATTCCAATGGCTAAAGCGTCTCAGAGGTAGTAAGCTTATAGACCGGTTCGTTGGGTGCATGACTTGTATACGATGAAGGGTTCGT
The DNA here is from genome assembly GCA_035233585.1 of Antiaris toxicaria. Taxonomy (NCBI): domain Eukaryota; kingdom Viridiplantae; phylum Streptophyta; class Magnoliopsida; order Rosales; family Moraceae; genus Antiaris; species Antiaris toxicaria. The sequence continues at coordinate 79,730,605 of CP141156.1, forward strand.
TTACAGATATTGGAATCATAGCTCTAATGAGGAGTTAAGGGTATCCTCTTAAAGGCATTATACTGAATGTGAAAATGGACAAGACCTTGGGTCGTCTGCTGGGCGGATGACTTCTTATTCACATATGGTGAATAATCATTTTCTTTATTCGGTAGTATAATGGAACTTTAAGATAGCCTGATCAGTAGGATTAAACGGACTTTGGCCTAAGGCTTATCATGGATATCATATGAGGGTTCTGCACACATGACAAGGTCATTGGACAATAACTTGTCACAGGCTTACGTAATACGGTATATAATTGGGAGTTCAGTTTCAGGTTTATAGTGGTGTGACTCTGAAACTAGTGATCATATGATTGAGTTGTTCGATAAAAGAATGATGATCATATGGATTTGCGGGAGCCCGATTATATATGTCCAATCAGTCCCTCTACTAGCTCCACATAATTCCTTAACGTTTGGCAAATTGATTTGTGTATGCTATTGGCTGGTTTATTATGCATGGATGGTGATGACACAGGATTAGGATGGTAGACAAGATTCTCTCCGATTAGATTCAGATTTTGTTTTGGATAATAGAGTACACAATTATTCGAACTCCAAATAAAGTTGCCATGATTTTATTTGAGATTGGATTGGAGTTGTAGAAAATTATCCATGAGAACAAGAATTTGAAACACAATCGTTTTGTGGATTTTGAAATTTGAATTTTGAAATTTGAAATTCGAAATTTGAATTTGAAATTTGAATTTGAAATTCGAATTTGAAATTTGAATTTGAAATTTAAATTTGAAATTTGAAATTTGAAATTTGAAATTTGAATTTGAAATTCGAATTTGAAATTTGCAATTCAAATTTTGAATCACAGTCCAAGTGGGATTCAAATTTGTTGTGGAAAATCCACAAGGTTTGAAATTTGAATTTGAGTTGGATTAGGAGAGGATAATCTTGTTAGAATCCTACTTGAATTTTGAATCTAAATCCTAACAAATTATGGATGAAATTTTGAGGATAATCCTAAATGAAATTTCGGTTTTTGTGGATAAGGTTCAAAGGAAAAATTCAAGTTTCAATCCTAGTTGAATTTGGATTCTCTCCTTCCCTGAAAAGTGGCCGAAATTATGGAGGAAATCTCCTAGGAAAATTCGGTTATTTTGGATAAGGTTGAGATAAGATTCAAGCTTGAAAATCCTAGTGGAATTTTGATTCTCCCTTATCCTAAAAGTGGCTGAATTTTTTGAGGAGATTTTCTCCTAGGAATTTCGGATTTTTTGGTTGAAAAAGGGGAGATAAAATTCTAGCTAAAATCTTGTTTAGATTTGGATTGGATTTATCCATAATGGCCGAATTTTATTGTTGAGAATCTCCCATAGAAAATTCAGATTTTTATAGTTATGGATAAGGGAGAATATCTTTTCCTAGTCCAATTCAAATTCAGAGAATCACCTTATGCAGGTCTATAAATAGAGGTCCTGCCATTGCAGTTCTCTTAGACCACAGACTCTCCGGTGAGCAGGCTTATTGTTGCACAGCTCATCGTGAAAATAAGTTCTTTAGAGATCTGGGTGGTCGGAAGAAGACTAGCAGTGCTAGCATACCGATCAAGGTTCAGAGTGCCCACACACTCAGCCATTCGGGAATTGGAGAATAGTAGAGAAGGCTAGTTGGTTGAAGCCTCCGGTCATTCTCCTCCTGCAAGATTGGCGTCCTTGAGGTATGAGTTTTAATTGTTGTTGGTTTATTGTATATGGCATCATGAGATATTTAACGATCTAAAAATTTTTATTGTTCCACTGCGCCACTCTGATACGTTTTTACTGATTTATTTGTCCTACAATTGGTATCAGAGCCATCTCATGACTATGCCATGTACATAAATTAGACAATTACTTAGTCTTTTTATTTATGTATGGATTTGATATTTAGAGAGTGGCATTCTAGGGTTCCTTTATGTTGTTATCATGGATTATGTATAAAGTATGTGGTTATTTTAATTTTCTGAATTATTATAAGCATGCTTGTTTATGCCGGTTATGGTTCCTTACAATTTAGAAAAATTGTATCTAGGAATTTTTTTTATGTAACCATGGGAGCAGTTTATTAACACTGTAATTTTCCTATGGGTTTTAATTTTTGTCTCTTAGAATTTTTATGGTTAGAATTTTTGTACACCGGAAACGGTTTAGGAAATTTTATGTAATTATTCTTGAAGGAGATTGAAGATTGAAGACCGTAATTTATTTTTTTTCCCAAAAGTTAAATTTGATTTAAAGGTTGAAATTTTGATTGTGCGGAAAATTTCAATTTAATTGGGATTCAAATTAATTTTTGGATATCCTAATAGGTAAATTGGAATATGACACGAAAATCGAAACACGACCCCTGGGATAGGCCGATGGGCCTTGGTGGGGCTGCAGCCCTTGCCCTCGGGTAGGATAGGGCTACGGCAGCCCCTGTGCAGGCCAACACCACCCACGGCCGTAGGCTTGGCCTGCAACCAATGGTGGCCGTGGCCTGCCCAAGGCTGGCCGCAGCCTGGGCATGCAGCCTGCCGGCTGCTGCGCCCAGCCTGGGCATGTAGCCTAGCGCTGCAGGCTTGGCCTGCAGCCCGCAAGGCGGCACATAGGGGGCAGCCGTGGGCTGCCAGCCCCTTTGGAGCTGGTGGCTGCCCACGGCTGCTGCCGCCTTTAGGGGCGGCAGTGCGATGGTCCCAAAATCAGAAAATTTTAATTTTTTAAATTTGAGATTTAATTTTAAATCATGTTTAAAAATATGTAATTGAAAATTTGAAATTTTTGAAATTACATATTATTACACATGATGTTTAAAATTGTTTAAAATTTAAATTTGAAATTTAAATTTGAAATTCAAATTTGGAATTTGAATTTGAAATTTAAATTTTTGGAGATTTAAATTTTAAATGATTCTTGGGATGAGAAATAAATGGAGAGGCTACATAAAGATGATACAAGAAGACGGAACGAAATTCAAGACCCAAAGAATGCTTTGGATGGAATTTTGTAATCTTTATTTTCTTTATTCTAGGATGGAACCATGGCTTGGTTATTCTGTCAATTATTTTTTCTGTGATATGTCATGGATGTATAAATATGTATTGATGGATGTTTTATATGCATATTTGATAACATGTCATATAGGATAAGTGAGTGCCGCTCATACTATATTGATCATACATAATTTGTCAAAACTTGCATGTTTTTCAAAATATTGAGTGGGAGAGGGTTTCAAACAAAACCCACGGCCTCCATTGTTGATCCATATGTGAAAGCATGGTAACGCCTAGCGTCAGTTCTGCCCTAACCACACCCTCGGTAGGTGTTTACTGCCGCCGGTATACTAAATTGGATCTCCTATGTGGAAAACGTGTTCGGGTACGATCCTATTCATGACCACCCCTCGGTGGCTTGGTAGGACGTGCATCGGGCTACGTAAACAATGGTTATACACTCAAGACTCGTTTAGTTATTAACCTTCCCTAGAAGCTCTGTTAACTAAACTGGTGGCCAAATAAGCGGTTATTAATATATGCCTTAACCTTGGAGGATTTAAGGCAACATATAATAATTGGACGGGGTCCATGTTCCAGCTATTTGTTTTCATGACCACCCCTCGGTGGCTTGGGGCAATAGGTGCTGAGAATTACCATTGCAATGCTACATGTTTTTCAAGTTTCATGTAGGAACATACTTGTATGTTTTATTTGCTAAATTATCTGTATATTTGCTTGGGCTTTGTAATGATGTCTAGTATAATTTTATTTCAATTCAAAATGTCACCGACACCCCTCATTTCAATACTTACTAAGAATAAACTGAATGGCGACAATTATAAGGATTGGAAAAGAAAACTGTTAATCGTTCTCAGCTGTGAGAGACATAAGTTCATACTGGAGGAACCATGCCCACCAGGGCCAAAACCTGACACACCGATTGAGGAGGTCCCGGTTGCCTATACTGACTAGAGAGAATCCAATGTTATAGCTCGATGCTACATACTTGCTAGCATGACAAGTGCTTTACAAAAGCAGCATGAGACTTATCAAATTACTGGGGAGATCATGGAAAATCTGGAGGACATGTTCGGAGGCCAAGAAAAATTAGCTCGACAGTCCGCTATCACCAGTATTATGAACTCTAAGCAGAAGGTGGGTACTCCGGTGAAGGACCATATGATCACTCTAATGGGATTCTTCACTGAGGCTGCCGAAAACGGTGCTGAGTTGGACTACAATACCCAGATCGAGACGGTGTTCAAAACTCTGTCTAAAGATTTTGTGGGGTTTAAGGCCGCATACAATCTGGTGACAAGGGAGTTAGGACTAACCGAGCTCATGAAGCAACTCCAAGCTTATGTGCGGATGATCAGGGATGGGGATGCTGTCCAACCCAAAGGTGAAGCCAATTTGGTGAAATCTTCCAAACCCTCACGGAAGAGAAAGAGGCTAAATCAGAAGCAAATGGCTTTCAGTTCTTCTAATCCTCCTGTCTCGGATGGGAAGAAGAAGAAGAAGAAGAAGAAGCCCAGGGACCCTAAAAAGTCCAAGTGCTTCCGCTGTAGGAAGGTAGGTCACTTTAAGAAGGCTTACTGGGAAATCCTAGCCGCCAAGGGCAAGGAAGGTAAGGAACTTCTTTACTAAGAAGCGTGTTTGGTGGAAGAATCGAAAGACACTTGGTCATTGATTCGGGCGTGACTAATCATGTTTGTGTTTCTATGCAGGGGTTCGTGGAAACGAGAAGTCTACATGATAGGAACCTCTCGTTGCGAACTGGGGACGGCAGCTTGGTGGTGACTGAGGCAGTGGGAGATGTTTACCTTTATTTTGATCAATTTAGGTTTATTTTATTAAAAGACTGTTTTTATGTTCCTAATTTTAGGAGGAACCTTATATCGGTAGCTTATTTAATAAAGGATTCTTATTCAGTTTCTTTTAGTAAAAGAGTTGATATTCGTAGAAATAAGTCTTTTATCTGTTCTGGATGGATGGATGGAAACCTATATTTGATCAAACCAAAGATGTACTCACTACTTGACATTGAATTAATTGATAACTCTAAAAGGTTGAAAGTTTCTCACTCTAACAAGGCGTATCTTTGGCATTTAAGACTTGGTCATATTAATCAGGATAGGATTCAAAGATTAGTGAAAGATGGTCCTCTGGAATCTCTGGAAGAGGTACAACTTTCCCAATGTGAGTCTTGTCTAGAGGGTAAAATGACTAAGAGGTCTTTTGGAGCTAAGGGTATAAGGGCTCAGGAGCTCTTAGAAATTGTGCACACTGACGTATGTGACCTCATGAACGTCACAGCACGAGGAGGATTCGAGTATTATGTCTCTTTTATAGATGATTACTCGAGGTATGGATATGTGTATCTGATGCACCGCAAGAGTGAAACCTTTGATAAGTTCAAAGAATATCGTGCGGAAGTGGAAAAGCAATTGGATAAATCCATAAAGACACTTCGATCTGATCGAGGTGGTGAATACCTCTCCGATGAATTTCTAGGACATCTTGTAGAGAACAGGTTATTATCCCAATTGACTGCACTTGGTACTCCATAACAGAATGGTGTAGCCGAAAGGAGAAACAGAACCTTATTGGATATGGTACGATCCATGATGAGTTATTCAACGCTACCATTATCATTTTGGGGATATGTTTTACAAACGGCGTGCTATATTCTGAACCAGGTTCCAAGCAAATCAATTCCCAGAACTCCGTATGAATTGTGGCGTGGCAGGAAGCCCTCCCTTGGACATATGAGAATATGGGGCTGTCCGGCGCATGTACTGGATGGGGATGCGAAAAAGTTGGAACCAAGATTAGAATTGTGCATGTTTGTAGGGTATCCAAAAGGAACTAAAGGAGGTCTGTTCTATAACCCGAAGGAACAAAAGGTCATTGTCTCAACCCATGCAACATTCTTGGAGGAAAGTCACATGAATGACTTTAAGCCTCGAAGCAAAGTGGTGCTGGAGGAGTTATCGGGTGAAAGAACTGCTCCACAGATTTCGGTCTTGGATGCAAGTCTGAGTTCCAGTGAAAGACCTGCAGACGATCAACAGTTTAGGGTGCCTCGTCGTAGTGGGAGCATTTCTAAGAAACCTAATTTCTTCAAGTATGATGCTGAGGTATACTAGGCCGAGGCTCATGAGCATGAGGATGATCCGGTCACTTATGATGAAGCTGTAAATGATGTTGATTCTAAATCTTGGAAACAGGCTATGAACAATGAGATGGATTCTATGAAATCCAACTCTGTTTGGGAACTTGTAGATTTGCCGAATGGGATAAAACCCATTGGATGCAAATGGGTCTATAAAAGAAAGAAGGACGCGAAAGGGAGAGTGAAAACTTTCAAAGCTAGACTGGTTGCAAAGGGGTACACGCAAAAGGCTGGAATCGATTACGATGAAACCTTTTCACCTGTTGCTATGCTGAAGTCTATCCGTATTCTTCTGTCCATTGCTGCGGCTCTCGATTACAAGATCTAGCAAATGGATGTCAAGACGGCATTCTTGAATGGCCATCTTGAAGAGTGTACCTATATGATACAGCCCGAAGGGTTCGTAGCGAAAGACCAAGAAAGGAAAGTCTACAAGTTGCTTAGATCCATTTACGGATTAAAGCAAGCATCCCACTCATGGAACCAGAGGTTTGATCAAGTGATTAAGACATTTGGTTTTGAGCAGAACGTTGATGAACCTTGTGTTTGTAAACGTATTAAGGATGGAAAAGTGGTCTTTCTGATACTCTATGTTGATGATATACTACTCATTGGGAATGATGTAGGGAACTTATCATCGATCAAGCTTTGGTTGCACCAACAGTTTGACATGAAGGACTTGGGAGAAGCTAATTATGTTCTAGGCATTCGTCTCTTCAGAGATCGAAAGAACAAAATGATAGCGTTATCCCAAGCTTCATACATAGATAACATAATTGAAAAATATGCAATGCAAGAGGCAAAGAAAGGCTCACAACCTTCTATTGCCGGTCTAACTCTTTCATTGGATGACTGTCCCAAGACATCAGAAGAAAGAGAGCGTATGAGTAAGGTCCCTTATGCATCCGCTGTGGGTAGCCTTATGTACGCTATACTTTGCACTCACCCGGATATATGTTTTGCAGTAGGTATGGTGAGTCGATATCAAGCAAATCCTGGAACCAAGCACTGGCAAGCTGTAAAGCATATACTCAAGTATCTTAAGAGAATGAGGGATTATATGCTGGTGTATTCTGGAAGGGACCTAACACCCATAGGATACATGGACTCAGACTTCCAGACTTGTAAGGATTCGAGGAAATCGACATCTGGATCAGTGTTTTTACTCGGAAGAGGCGCCATTGTGTGGAGGAGCGTGAAGCAGGGCTACACAGTTGACTCTACTATGGAGGCTGAGTATGTGGCTGCGGCTGAGGTATCTAAAGAAGTGGTTTGGCTCCGCAAGTTCTTTAGAGACCTTGAGGTCATTCCGGGTGTTGACAAGCCTATCACACTTTACTGTGATAATACAGGGGTTATTGCCAACACAAGGGAATCTCGGCACCACAAGAGGACCAAGCACATTGATCAGAGATATCATATTATTAGAGGGCACGTGAAGACAGGACAAGTAGATGTATGTAAGATTGCGTCCGAGGACAACATTGCCGATCCCTTTACTAAGACTTTGGTGGCTAGAAGCTTTGAGAGGCACGTAGAGGCGATGGGGATGCGTAACATGGCACATCTGCTGGCTTAGGGCAAGTGGGAGATTGTTAGGAAATGCCCTAAGCGTTAGAGACATTTTGATGTATTTATTTTGAACTGGATAATAAAATTATATATAGAGGTTATTCATTACATTGCTATCTGTCCTCGTCTTATTTACATGTTAAAGTAAACGTAAGCAAATATGGCTCCCTGATTGCTTGTGTTAAACTGTTAGAACGTTGCATGCAATGGATTTTTGTATGCGAGAAGACAATGTTCTAAAGTTAGCAGTCTAAACTATGGTCTGTAGTCTATGGGGTTAGACCGACCATCTAACTCATGTTAAGACTATTATGTCGTCTAAAGCCTTGGAGGGGACGGTTTGTCTTGACTGTCTGGAGCTGGACTCCCAAGTAGAGACATGGATATGTTGCTTGGTGGTGACATATTAGACCGGGACTAAAGCATGATTAATCTACGAAGTCTGCTTTGAGTGGGTCAATCTGCTTTTGACGTTCATTATGCAGTAACCTTAATCCTGAGTAAAAGGACAGCTTCATGTATATGACTTGTGTACTTTGATGTTCCAATGGCTAAAGCGTCTCAGAGGTAGTAAGCTTATAGACCGGTTCGTTGGGTGCATGACTTGTATACGATGAAGGGTTCGTTTACAGATATTGGAATCATAACTCTAATGATGAGTTAAGGGTATCCTCTTAAAGGCATTATACTGAATGTGAAAATGGACAAGGCCTTGGGTCGTCTGCTGGGCGGATGACTTCTTATTCACATATGGTGAATAATCATTTTCTTTATTCGGTAGTATAATGGAACTTTAAGATAGCCTGATCAGTAGGATTAAACGGACTTTGGCCTAAGGCTGATCATGGATATCATATGAGGGTTCTGCATACATGACAAGGTCATTGGATGATAGCTTGTCACAGGCTTACGTAATACGGTATATAATTGGGAGTTCAGTTTCAGGTTTATAGTGGTGTGACTCTGAAACTAGTGATCATATGATTGAGTTGTTCGGTAAAAGAATGATGATCATATGGATTTGCTGGAGCCCGATTATATATGTCCAATCAGTCCCTCTACTAGCTCCACATAATTCCTTAACGTTTGGCAAATTGATTTGTGTATGCTATTGGCTAGTTTATTATGCATGGATGGTGATGACACAGGATTAGGATGGTAGACAAGATTCTCTCCAGTTGAATTCAGATTTTGTTTTGGATAATAGAGTACACAATTATTCGAACTCTAAATAAAGCTGCCATGATTTTATTTGAGATTGGATTGGAGTTGAAGAAAATTATCCATGAGAACTAGAATTTGAAACACAACCGTTTTGTGGATTTTGAAATTTGAATTTTGAAATTTGATATTTGAAATTTGAATTTGAAATTTGAATTTGAAATTTGAATTTGAAATTAGAATTAGAATTTTGAATTTTAAATTTAAATTTGAAATTTGAAATTTGAAATTGAAATTTGAATTTGAAATTTGAAATTCAAATTTTGAATCACAGTCTAGTGGGATTCGAATTTGTTGTGGAAAATCCACAAGGTTTGAAATTCGAATTTGAGTTGGATTTGGAGAGAATAATCTTGTTAGAATCCTACTTGAATTTTGAATCTAAATCCTAACAAAAGGTGGATGAAATTTTGAGGATAATCCTCAATGGAATTTCGATTTTTGTGGATAACGTTCAAAGGGAAAAATTCAAGTTTCAATCCCAGTTGAATTTGGATTCTCTCCTCCCTGAAAAGTGGCCAAAAATTTGGAGTATATCTCCTAGGAAAATTCAGTTATTTTGGATAAGGTTGAGATAAGATTCAAGCTTGAAAATCCTAGTGGAATTTTGATTCTCCCTTATCCTAAAATTGGCCGAATTTTATGAGGAGATTTTCTCCTAGGAATTTTGGATTTTTTGGTTGAAAAAGGGGAGATAAAATTCTAGTTAAAATCTTGTTTAGATTTGGATTGGATTTATCCATAATGGCCGAATTTTATTGTTGAGAATCTCCCATAGAAAATTCAGATTTTTATGGTTATGGATAAGGGAGAATATCTTTTCCTAGTCCAATTCAAATTCAGAGAATCACCTCATGCAGGTCTATAAATAGAGGTCCTGCCACTCCAGTTCTCTCAGACCACAGACTCTCAGGTGAGCAGGCTTATTGTTGCACAGCTCATCGTGAAAATAAGTTCTTTAGAGATCTGGGTGGTCGAAAGAAGACTAGAGTGCTAGCATACCGATCGAGGTTCAAAGTGCCCACACACTCAGCCATTTGGGAATTGGAGAATAGTAGAGAAAGCTAGTTGATTGAAGCCTCCGATCATTCTCCTCCTGCAAGATTGGCATCCTTGAGGTATGAGTTTTAATTGTTGTTGGTTTATTGTATATGGCATCATGAGATATTTAATGATCTAAAAATTTTTATTGTTCCGCTGCGCCACTCTGATATGTTTTTACCGATTTATTTTCCTGCAGCCTGGCAATTTCCAGTTAAATTGACTTTCCTCTTGTTTTACTGGGATCCTTGATTATTACCTTGGCCTGGTTTAGCATTCTGATTTGGCTTGCTAGATTGACCAGCTTGTGTAGACTTAGCCAAAACCCTCTCCTTCTTTTTGGCCTCCCAGTGCTTCTCTCTTTCCTCTTTCTGTCGGGCTTCGTGAAACTCAACTCTTATGGCCCGACTAACACAATCTGCTACAGAAGTAGGTGGTACCTGTCTAGTATCTACTAATACAGCAATTTCTGGCCTGAACATCTCGATCATTTTCTGTATTTTCTCCCTCTCAGTGGGGACTACAGAGGGACATAAGCGGGATAACTGATCGAACTTTCGGCAAACTTCACTCACCGACATATTTCCTTGCATCAATTCTGAGAACTCTTTCTGCTGTAGTCTCAGAGATGTAGGATCATAATATTTCTGGTTAAATTCATCCAGAAATTCTGCCCAACTCATGGTAGACACATTTCTTCTCATTTGCACAGTGTCCCACCAAAAACGAGCATCTTTCTTTAACATAAAAGACACACATGCGACCTTCTCTTGGTCAGTTAAATTCATAAATTTAGGATCATTTGCAATGACGACAACCAGTCTTCAGCCTCTAGTGGATTTGTAGAACCTTCAAATTCTTAAGGCCTCATACGCCTGAATCTTTCATAGAGGGGTTCCAGATTTACTACCGATTGCGGTTTAGGAACTCTCTCATGCATAGCAGCTAGAGGAATAACTGGATCTACCTTAGCTTCCTATTCTACTTGGGTACCTTTAGAACCTTACCTCTGTTCTAACTCCTCTACTCGTTGCCTCGGATTAGTATTTTCCTGCATCTGAGCTTCTAGTAAAGCTTGTATCTGCTCTAATCTCTCCATGAGATTAGGATGTCGTTCTCATCTCTCTGGTCGATTTCGCAAATCCACCATCTTGTCTATTATCCTATTATGGCATAACAATTTACCGTTAGCTTTTCCATGACCACATTCGTAAAATCATATAAATTTATGAAATTCAAGGTAATGTAAAGCCACATCATCGTAACACATCATTGTACAACATATAATCATTTTGATATTTCATTCATAGCAAAACGTTTATATATCATACATAACCATCACCAGTCATATATACATCGGCCATCATATACATCCTGGCCACAAGTCTATACAAAAGAGCTTTTCTCTATAAGCTACTTATGTACATGCATACATCTACTGGTCACACATCCCCTGTGTCTGGGACTAGAGGATATTCTTCTGGATCCTCATCGTCATCTGGATCATCTGAGTCGTCACCACCCCTAGGCAGTGCTCCCTGCCTGAGTCATCACCTCCTCATAGTCTAGATGGTCCGGTCTCATGATCATTGATCATCCTTCTTGGCCCAAATATGTGTGCCATCATCTCATCTTGACCCAGTGTCTCTCGTTGACTCTGCGACAGATGCTCAATCAAAACCTCCCTCTCGATCGTCCCGATCGTCACTACAAACTCTTGAAGCATAGGAGGATATAGCTTAATCACCTTCTGTCTCAACTTGATGGGTAACCTCTCCAGAAAAGCTCACAACAGTTTGCTTCAGTGAGGTTGGGCAATGGACATCTTCTCCTAATAATCTCCTCAAATCGTGCTATGTAAGACATAACTGTCTCACCAGACAACATGACCATCCTCTCTGTCTGGAAAATATAGTCCCTAACCTCATCAAATCTAGGATACGCGGGTGTAATTGCCTCTCGTCTCTCTGGAGGCGCTGGAACAGGTGTCGGATCCTTAGGCAGAAACTGATCAGCCAATCGCTGACAGAACTCAGCCCAACAGAATACCAACAGAATCTCCTTATCACAATAATCCCAGAATACTCGAGCATCTCCCTGAAACATGCTTATGGTTAACTGGATCCACATCTCTTGATCAATATCACACATCACCATAATCCTCTCGATGGCATGGAGCCAATTCTTTGTCTCTATTGACTGTCGTCCACCGTCAAACATAGGGGGACTGCTAGCTCTAAACTCCTGTACTGCCTTAGTCGAAACTCTCACCCCAATATGTTGGTGTCCACCAACAACTGGAATGTCTACTACTACAGGCGGATGAAGTACCGGTCGAGGCTTTACTACATCTACTGGAGCTCGTGCTGGTGCTAGAGGTCTCTCGGGCACCGGAGGTCTAAGTACCGGACGTTGGGAAATAGACGGCCTCACAATAAGTCTCATCCATACCCATAATACCCCTCTCGGTCGTGGTAGCGGCGGTCTTGTATATGGAGGTCTGGTCATCTTACTACCTATAAGATAATTATTTTCATATAAGAAAATAATTCACTAAGCTTAAGTAAACTACTTACTTGGATTGCGGTGTAGGATGCGTGAAGTGTCAAATCAGGATATGGTCAGCATTGCTCTGATATACCAACTATAGCAACAGTCAGTAATCTAAACTAGACCAATCGTAAATCTGCTCTGATACCAACTGTGGCGGCTCGCCCTTCATAGAGATCATACAATACTACTATAGTTAAGCTTTATTGCTAACTGCGATAGATTGTACTCTCATGGGTTGCCAGCTAATCTATCTCTCTTTAAATCATGACGTTTTTGGGGAAATTTTTTTTTTAAAAATATCATGTACAACATTATCCACTAATCACTTTGTTGACAAGTACAAAGTAATTTACATAATGCAGTACTTTCACAAAATATATATATTTACAAAAGAACTGTTTTCTTTTTCCTTTCTCTGTTATCGCTCAGCGTAAAGACTCTGGCATGCCCATATCTCTGGCCTCCTATCCCATTTGACAGTCGCTATCTCGTCCGCCATCCAGCCATATAGAGCTACTGAGCTGGTCGCTTACCTGCAACATAAGCAAAAATGGTGAGCTACAAGCTCAGTAAGTTCAAACATGTAAGAAATAGAATTTCTATGAATAATACTATTCATCATAAATAGTAACTTTGACTATGGCACAGTATATCAACAGTACATCAACCACGGTGTTAGTACTCTCACGAAACTGTCTTATGCTCAATTATGGCATAGTTTCAGTTTTAGTTAATTATCTTTAATTATGTTCTGGTTTTGAGCTCAGGTTGGCAGTACCATTTTAGTGCGCATGACTGGGAGCAGTACATTAGTGCTGACCTCCATAGCCTTAATCTCATCATCATAGGCCCGAAGAAAAATTTGTACATGACTGGGAGCGGTGTAGGAAAATAAACCGGAAAAAACGTATCAGAGTGGCGCAGCGGAATAATAAAAATTTTTAGATCGTTAAATATCTCATGATGCCATATACAATAAATCAACAACAATTAAAACTCATACCTCAAGGATGCCAATGAACAGGAGGAGAGTGACCGGAGGCTTCAACCAACTAGCCTTCTCTACTATTCTCCAATTCCCGAATGGCTGAGTGTGTGGGCACTCTGAACCTCGATCGGTATGCTAGCACTGCTAGTCTTCTTCCGACCACCCAGATCTCTAAAGAACTTTATTGTCACGATGAGCTGTGCAACAATAAGCCTGCTCACCTGAGAGTCTGTGGTCTGAGAGAACTGGAGTGGCAGGACCTCTATTTATAGACCTGCATGAGGTGAATCTCTGAATTTGAATTGGATTAGGAAAAGATATTTTCCCTTATCCAAACCCATAAAATCCGAATTTTTCCAAGGGATAATCTCCACTAAAAATTCGGTTTTCTTAGGATGGATCCAATCCAAATCTCAACAAGATTTTAACTAGAATCTTATCTCCCTTTTTCAACCAAAAAATCCGAAATTCACAAGGAGAAAATCCTCCAAAAAATTTCGGCCATTATGGATAAGGGAGAATAAAAAATCCACTAGGATTTTCAAGCTAAATCTCATCTCAACCTTATCCAAAAAATAACCAAATTCTCCTTGGATTTAGGCTCCAAAATTTCGGCCACTTTTAGGGAAGAAGAGAATCCAAATTCAACTAGGATTCAAGCTTGAATTTACCCTTGAATCTAATCCACAAAATCCGAAATTTTCATGAGCATTATCCTCAAAAATTTCGTCCCTTATTTGTTGGGATTTGGATTCAAAATTCAAGTAGGATTCTAACAAGATTATCCTCTCCAAATCCAACTCAAATTCGAATTTCAAACCTTGTGGATTTTCCACAACAAATTCGAATCCTACTTGGACTGTGATTCAAAATTTGAATTTCAAATTTCAAATTCAAATTTCAAATTCAAATTTCAAATTTCAAATTTAAATTTCAAATTCAAATTTCAAATTCGAATTTCAAATTCAAATTTCAAATTCAAATTTCAAATTCAAAATTCAAATTTCAAATTTCAAAATTCAAATTTCAAATTTCAAAATTCAAATTTCAAATTCCACAAAACGGTTGTATTTCATGTTCTTGTTCTCATGGATAATTTTCTACAACTCCAATCCAATCTCAAATAAAATCATGGCAACTTTATTTGGAGTTCGAATAACTGTGTACTCTATTATCCAAAACAAAATCTGAATCCAACCGGAGAGAATCTTGTCTACCATCCTAATCCTGTGTCATCACCATCCATGCATAATAAACTAGCCAATAGCATACACAAATCAATTTGCCAAACGTTAAGGAATTATGTGGAGCTAGTAGAGGGACTGATTGGACATATATAATCGGGCTCCCGTGATTCCATATGATCATCATTCTGTACCGAACAACTCAATCATATGATCACTAATTTCAGAGTCACACCACTATAAACCTAAAACTGAACTCCCAATTATATACCGTATTACGTAAGCCTGTGACGAGCTACCATCCAATGACCTTGTCACATATGCAAAACCCTCATATGATATCCATGATCAGCCTTAGGTCAAAGTCCGTTTAATCCTACTGATCAGGCTATCTTAAAGTTCCATTATACTACCGAATCTAGAAAATGATTATTCACCATATGTGAATAAGAAGTCATCCGCCAGCAGACGACCCAAGGCCTTGTCCATTTTCACATTCAGTATAATGCCTTTAAGAGGATACCTTTAACTCCTCAGAGCTATGATTCCGATATCTGCAAACAAACCCTTCATCGTATACAAGTCATGCACCCAACGAACCGGTCTATAAGCTTACTACCTCTGAGACGCTTTAGCCATTGGAACATCAAAGTACACAAGTCATATACATGAAGTAGTTCATTTACTCAGGATTAAGGTTATTGCATAATGAACGTCAAAAGCAGATTGATCCACTCATAGCGGACTACGTAGATCAATCACGCTTTAGTCCCGGTCTAATATGTCACCACCAAGCAACATATCCATGTCTCTACTTGGGAGTCCAGCTCCAGACAGTCAAGACAGACCGTCCCCTCTAAGGCTTTAGACAACATAATAGTCTTAACATGAGTTAGATGCTCGGTCTAACCCCATAGACTACAGACCATAGTTTAGACTGCTAACTTTAGAATATTGTCTTCTCGCATACAAAAGTCCATTGCATGCAACGTTCTAACAGTTTTAACACAAGCAGTCAGTGAGCCATATTTGCTTACATTTACTTTAACATGTAAATAAGACGAGGACAGATAGCAATGTAATGAATAACCTCTGAGTATAATTTTATTATCCAGTTCAAAATGAATACATCAAAATGTCTCTAATACTTAGGGCATTTCCTAACAATCTCCCACTTGCCCTAAGCCAGCAGATGTGCTATGTTACGCATCCCCATCGCCTCTACATGCCTCTCAAAGCTTCTAGCTACCAAAGTCTTAGTAAAGGGATCAGCGATGTTGTCCTCGGACGCGATCTTACATACATCCACTTGTCCTGTCTCCACATGCCCTCTTATTATGTGATACCTCCGATCGATGTGCTTGGTCCTCTTGTGGTGCCGAGATTCCCTTGTGTTGGCAATAGCCCCTGTATTATCACAGTAAAGTGTGATAGGCTTGTCAACACCCGGAATGACCTCAAGGTCTCTAAAGAACTTGCGGAGCCAAACCGCTTCTTTAGATGCCTCAGCCGCAGCCACATACTCAGCCTCCATAGTAGAGTCAGCTGTGCAGCCCTGCTTCACGCTCCTCCACACAATGGCACCTCCTCCGAGCAAAAACACTGATCCAGATGTCGATTTCCTCGAATCCTTACAAGTCTGGAAGTCTGAGTCCGTGTATCCTACGGGTGTTAGGTCCCCTCCAGAATACACTAGCATATAATCCCTCGTTCTCTTAAGATACTTGAGTATATGCTTTACTGCTTGCCAGTGCTTGGTTCCAGGATTCGCTTGATATCGACTCACCATACCTACTGCAAAACATATGTCCGGGCGAGTGCAAAGCATAGCGTACATAAGGCTACCCACAGCGGATGCATAAGGGACCTTACTCATACGCTCTCTTTCTTCCGATGTCTTGGGACAGTCATCCAATGAAAGAGTTAAACCGGCAATAGAAGGTTGTGAGCCTTTCTTTGCCTCTAGCATTGCATATTTGTCAATTATTTTATCTATGTATGAAGCTTGGGATAACGCTATCATTTTGTTCTTTCGATCTCTGAAGAGACGAATGCCTAGAACATAATTAGCTTCTCCCAAGTCCTTCATGTCAAACTGTTGGTGTAACCAAAGCTTGACCGATGATAAGTTCCCTACATCATTCCCAATGAGTAGTATATCATCGACATAGAGTATCAGAAAGACCACTTTTCCATCCTTAATACGTTTATAAACACAAGGTTCATCAACGTTCTGCTCAAAACCAAATGTCTTAATCGCTTGATCAAACCTCTGGTTCCATGAGCGGGATGCCTGCTTTAATCCATAAATGGATCTAAGCAACTTGCAGACTTTCCTATCCTGGCCTTTTGCTACGAACCCTTCGGGCTGTATCATATAGATACACTCTTCAAGATGGCCATTCAAGAATGCCGTCTTGACATCCATTTGCCAGATCTCGTAATCGAGAGCCGCACAATGGACAGAAGAATACGGATAGACTTAAGCATAGCAACAGGCGAAAAGGTTTCCTCGTAATCGATTCCAGCCTTTTGCGTGTATCCCTTTGCAACCAGTCTAGCTTTGAAAGTTTCCACTCTCCCTTCCGCATCCTTCTTTCTTTTGTAGACCCATTTGCATCCAATGGGTTTTATCCCATCCGGCAAATCTACAAGTTCCCAAACAGAGTTGGATTTCATAGAATCCATCTCATTGTTCATAGCCTGTTTCCAAGATCTAGAATCAACATCCTTTATAGCTTCATCATATGTGACCGGATCTTCCTCATGCTCATGAGCCTCGGCCTGGTATACCTCAGCATCATACATAAAGAAATTAGGTTTCTTCGAAACCCTCCCACTACGACGAGGCACCCTAAATTGTTGATCGTCTGCAGGTCTTTCACTGGAACTCAGACTTGCGTCCAAGACCGAAATCTGTGGAGCAGTTCTTTCACCCGATAACTCCTCTAGCACCACTTTGCTTCGAGGCTTAAAGTCATTCATGTGACTTTCCTCCAAGAATGTCGCATGGGTTGAGACAATGACCTTTTGTTCCTTCGGGTTATAGAACAGACCTCCTTTAGTTCCCTTTGGATACCCTACAAACATGCACAATTCTGATCTTGGTTCCAACTTCTTCGCATCCCCATCCAGTACATGTGCCGGGCAGCCCCATATTCTCATATGTCCAAGGGAGGGCTTCCTGCCACGCCACAATTCATACGGAGTTCTAGGAATTGATTTGCTCGGAACCTGGTTCAGAATATAGCACGCCGTTTGTAAAGCATGTCCCCAAAATGATAATGGCAGCGTAGAGTAACTCATCATGGACCGTACCATATCCAATAAGGTCCTGTTTCTCCTTTCGGCTACACCATTCTGTTGTGGAGTACCAGGTGCAGTCAATTGGGATAAAATCCCGTTCTCTACAAGATGTCCTAGAAATTCATCAGAGAGGTATTCGCCACCTCGATCAGATCGAAGTGTCTTTATGGATTTATCCAATTGCTTTTCCACTTCCGCACGATACTTTTTGAACTTGTCAAAGGTTTCGCTCTTGCGGTGCATCAGATACACATATCCATACCTCGAGTAATCATCTATGAAAGAGACATAGTACTCGAACCCTCCTCATGCTGTGACGTTCATGGGGCCACATACGTCAGTGTGCACAATTTCTAAGAGCTCCTGTGCCCTAGTACCCTTAGCTCCAAAAGACCTCTTAGTCATCTTACCCTCTAGACAAGACTCACATTGGGGAAGTCGTACCTCCTCCAGAGATTCCAGAGGACCGTCTTTCACCAATCTTTGAATCCTATCCTGATTAATATGACCAAGTCTTAAATGCCAAAGATACGCCTTGTTAGAGTAAGAAACTTTCAACCTTTTAGAGTTATCAATTAATTCAGTGTCAAGCAGTGAGTACATCTTTGGTCTAATCAAATATAGGTTTCCATCCATCCATCCAGAACAGATAAAAGACTTATTTCTACGAATATCAACTCTTTTACTAAAAGAAACTGAATAAGAATCCTTTATTAAACAAGCTACCGATATAAGGTTCCTCCTAAAATTAGGAACATAAAAACAGTCTTTCAATAAAATAAACCTAAATTGATCAAAATAAAGATGAACGTCTCCCACTGCCTCAGCCACCACAAAGCTACCATCTCCAGTCCGCAACGAGAGGCTCCTATCAAGTAGACTTCTCGTTTCCACGAACCCCTGCATCGAAACACAAACATGATTAGTGGCGCCCGAATCAATGACCCATGTGTCTTTCGATTCTTCCACCAAACACGCTTCTAAGTAATGAAGTTCCTTACCTTCCTTGCCCTTGGAGGCTAGGAATTCCCGGCAAGCCTTCTTGAAGTGACCTACCTTCCCACAGTGGAAGCATTTGGACTTTTTAGGGTCCTTTGGCTTTTTGTTCTTCTTCTTCTTCTTCCCGTTCGAGACAGGAGGATTAGAAGAACTGGAAGCCACTTGCTTCTTATTTGGCCTCTTCCTCTTCCGTGAGGGATTGGAAGATTCCGCCAAATTGGCCTCTCCTTTAGGTCGGACCACATCTTTATCCCTGATCATCCGCTCATAAGCCTGTAGTTGCTTCATGAGCTCGGTAAGTCCTAACTCCTTTGTCGCCAGATTGTATGCGGCCTTAAACCCCACAAAATCTTTAGACAGAGTCTTGAACACCATCTCGATCTGGGTGTTGTAGTCTAACTCAGCACCATTTTCGGCAGCCTCAGCGAAGAATCCCATTAGAGTGATCATATGGTCCTTCACCGGAGCACCAGCCTTTTGCTTGGAGTTCATAATGCTGGTGATAGCGGACTGTCGAGCCAATTTTTCTTGGCCTCCGAACATGTCCTCCAGATTTTCCATGATCTCCCCAGCAACTTGATAAGTCTCATGCTGCTTTTGTAAAGCACTCGTCATGCTAGCAAGGATGTAGCATCGAGCTATCTCATTGGATTCTCTCCAACGATTATAGGCAACCGGGACCTCCTCAAGTGGTGTGTCAGGTTTGGGCCCAGGTGGGCATGGTTCGTCCAGTACAAACTTGTGTCTCTCGCAGCTGAGAACTATTAATAGATTTCTTTTCCAATCTTTATAATTGTCGCCATTCAACTTATTTTCAGTAAGTATCAAAATGAGGGGTGTCGGTGACATTTTGAACTGAAATAAAATTATACTAGACATCATTACAAAGCCCAAGCAAATATGCAGATAATTTAGCAAATAAAACATACAAGTATGTTCCTACATGAAACTTGAAAAAAATGTAGCATTGCAACGGTAATTCTCAGCACCTATTGCCCCAAGCCACCGAGGGGTGGTCGTGAGAACAAATAGCCGGAACATGGACCCCGTCCAATTAATATATGTTACCTTAAATCCTCCAAGGTTAAGACATATATTAATAACCGCTTATTTGGCCACCAGTTTAATTAACAGAGCTTCTAGGGAAGGTTAATAACTAAACGAGTCTTGAGTGTATAACCATTGTTTACGTAGCCCGATCCACGTCCTACCAAGCCACCGAGGGGTGGTCATGAATAGAATCGCACCCGAACACGTTTTCCACATAAGAGATCCAATCTAGTATACCGGCGGCGGTAAACACCTACCGAGGGGTGTGGTCAGGTCGGAACTGACGCGAGGCGTTACCATGCTTTCACATATGGATCAACAATGGAGGCCGTGGGTTTTGTTTGAAACCCTCTCCCACTCAATATTTTGAAAAAACATGCAAGTTTTGACAAATTATGTATGATCAATATAGTATGAGCGGCACTCACCTATCCTATATGACATGTTATCAAATATGCATACAAAACATCCATCAATACATATTTATACATCCATGACATATCACAGAAAAAATAATTGACAGAATAACCAAGCCATGGTTCCATCCTAGAACAAAGAAAATAAAGATTACAAAATTCCATCCAAAGCATTCTTTGGGTCTTGAATTTTGTTCCGTCTTCTTGTATCCATCTTTATGTAGCCTTTCCATTTATTTCTCATCCCAAGAATTATTTAAAATTTAAATCTCCAAAAATTTAAATTTCAAATTCAAATACCAAATTCGAATTTCAAATTTAAATTTCTAATTCAAATGTTAAACAATTTTAATCATCATGTGTAATAATATGTAATTTCAAAATTTTCAAATTTTCAATTATATATTTTTAAACATGATTTAAAATTAAATCTCAAATTTAAAAATCAAAATTTTCTGATTTTTGGACCGTCGGACCGCCACCCCCGTAGGCGGCAGCCGCCGTGGGCAGCCACCAACCCCGGAGGGGCTGGCAGCCCACGGCCGCCCCTTGTGCAGCCTGCCGGGCTGCAGGCCAAGCCTGCAGCACCAGGCTGCACGCCCAGGCTGGGCGCAGCAGCCGGCAGGCTGCAGGCAGCGCCTGCAGCCAGTGGCTGCACGCCCAGGCTGCGCCACCCTCGGCTGCAGGCCAAGCCTGCGGCCGTGGGTGATGCTTGCTTGCATAGGGGCTGCCGCAGCCCCATCCTGCCCGAGGGCAGGGGCTGCAGCCCCACCAAGGCCCGTCGGCCTATTCCGAGGGGTCGTGTCTCGATTTTTCGTGCCATATTCCAGTTTACCTATTAGGATCTTCAAAAATTAATTTGAATCCCAATTAAATTGAAATTTTCCACACAATCAAAATTTCAACCTTTAAATCAAATTTAACTTTTGGGAAAAATAAATTACGGTCTTCAATCTTCAATCTCCTCCAAGAATAATTACATAAAAAATTCTAAACCGTTTCCGGTGTACAAAAAAAATTCTAACCATAAATATTCTAAGAGACAAAAATTAAAATCCATGGGAAAATTACAGTGTAAATAAACTGCTCCCATGGTTACATAAAAAATTCCTAGATACAATTTTTCTAAATTCTAAGGAACCATAACCGGCATAAACAAGCATGCTTATAATAATTCAAAAAATTAAAATAACCACATACTTTATACATAATATATGATAACAACATAAAGGAACCCTAGAATGCCACTCTCTAAATATCAAATCCATACATAAATAAAAAGACTAAGTAATTGTCTAATTTATGTACATGGCATAGTCATGAGATGGCTCTGATACCAATTGTAGGAAAATAAACCGGAAAAAACGTATCAGAGTGGCGCAGCGGAACAATAAAAATTTTTAGATCGTTAAATATCTCATGATGCCATATACAATAAATCAACAACAATTAAAACTCATACCTCAAGGATGCCAATGAACAGGAGGAGAGTGACCGGAGGCTTCAACCAACTAGCCTTCTCTACTATTCTCCAATTCCCGAATGGCTGAGTGTGTGGGCACTCTGAACCTCGATCGGTATGCTAGCACTGCTAGTCTTCTTCCGACCACCCAGATCTCTAAAGAACTTTATTGTCACGATGAGCTGTGCAACAATAAGCCTGCTCACCTGAGAGTCTGTGGTCTGAGAGAACTGGAGTGGCAGGACCTCTATTTATAGAACTGCATGAGGTGAATCTCTGAATTTGAATTGGATTAGGAAAAGATATTTTCCCTTATCCAAACCCATAAAATCGGAATTTTTCCAAGGGATAATCTCCACTAAAAATTCGGTTTTCTTAGGATGGATCCAATCCAAATCTCAACAAGATTTTAACTAGAATCTTATCTCCCTTTTTCAACCAAAAAATCTGAAATTCACAAGGAGAAAATCCTCCAAAAAATTTCGGCCATTATGGATAAGGGAGAATCAAAAATCCACTAGGATTTTCAAGCTAAATCTCATCTCAACCTTATCCAAAAAATAACCGAATTCTCCTTGGATTTAGGCTCCAAAATTTCGGCCACTTTTAGGGAAGAAGAGAATCCAAATTCAACTAGGATTCAAGCTTGAATTTACCCTTGAATCTAATCCACAAAATCCGAAATTTTCATGAGCATTATCCTCAAAAATTTCGTCCCTTATTTGTTGGGATTTGGATTCAAAATTCAAGTAGGATTCTAACAAGATTATCCTCTCCAAATCCAACTCAAATTCGAATTTCAAACCTTGTGGATTTGCCACAACAAATTCGAATCCTACTTGGACTGTGATTCAAAATTTGAATTTCAAATTTCAAATTCAAATTTCAAATTTCAAATTTCAAATTTCAAATTTAAATTTCAAATTCAAATTTCAAATTCGAATTTCAAATTCAAATTTCAAATTCAAATTTCAAATTCAAAATTCAAAATTCAAATTTCAAAATTCAAAATTCAAATTTCAAAATTCAAATTTCAAATTCCACAAAACGGTTGTATTTCATGTTCTTGTTCTCATGGATAATTTTCTACAACTCCAATCCAATCTCAAATAAAATCATGGCAACTTTATTTGGAGTTCGAATAACTGTGTACTCTATTATCCAAAACAAAATCTGAATCCAACCGGAGAGAATCTTGTCTACCATCCTAATCCTGTGTCATCACCATCCATGCATAATAAACTAGCCAATAGCATACACAAATCAATTTGCCAAACGTTAAGGAATTATGTGGAGCTAGTAGAGGGACTGATTGGACATATATAATCGGGCTCCCGTGATTCCATATGATCATCATTCTGTACCGAACAACTCAATCATATGATCACTAATTTCAGAGTCACACCACTATAAACCTGAAACTGAACTCCCAATTATATACCGTATTACGTAAGCCTGTGACGAGCTACCATCCAATGACCTTGTCACATATGCAAAACCCTCATATGATATCCATGATCAGCCTTAGGTCAAAGTCCGTTTAATCCTACTGATCAGGCTATCTTAAAGTTCCATTATACTACCGAATCTAGAAAATGATTATTCACCATATGTGAATAAGAAGTCATCCGCCCAGCAGACGACCCAAGGCCTTGTCCATTTTCACATTCAGTATAATGCCTTTAAGAGGATACCTTTAACTCCTCAGAGCTATGATTCCGATATCTGCAAACAAACCCTTCATCGTATACAAGTCATGCACCCAACGAACCGGTCTATAAGCTTACTACCTCTGAGACGCTTTAGCCATTGGAACATCAAAGTACACAAGTCATATACATGAAGTAGTTCATTTACTCAGGATTAAGGTTATTGCATAATGAACGTCAAAAGCAGATTGATCCACTCATAGCGGACTACGTAGATCAATCACGCTTTAGTCCCGGTCTAATATGTCACCACCAAGCAACTTATCCATGTCTCTACTTGGGAGTCCAGCTCCAGACAGTCAAGACAGACCGTCCCCTCTAAGGCTTTAGACAACATAATAGTCTTAACATGAGTTAGATGCTCGGTCTAACCCCATAGACTACAGACCATAGTTTAGACTGCTAACTTTAGAATATTGTCTTCTCGCATACAAAAGTCCATTGCATGCAACGTTCTAACAGTTTTAACACAAGCAGTCAGTGAGCCATATTTGCTTACATTTACTTTAACATGTAAATAAGACGAGGACAGATAGCAATGTAATGAATAACCTCTAAGTATAATTTTATTATCCAGTTCAAAATGAATACATCAAAATGTCTCTAATACTTAGGGCATTTCCTAACAAGCGGTACATCAGTGCTGACCTCCTCAGCCTTAATCTCGTCATCATAGCCCCGAAGGTAAATTTTACCTCCCTGTACGGATGGCTGGTACGCCAAAAGTGGTTTCATTACCGACTTTTTAAAGTTCTAACCCGGTGACTTCATATTGCCTCGTGGTTAGAAATGGTTCGCATTTTAATTTTAGGTGAGTGAGTTTCATTAACCTCACTCTAGTGCCCGAAGCACAATTTATTATGTGTCCCATTCTCAATAGTGCTCGTAGCACATTTCGTCTCTCTCTCTACTCTATAATAGTGCCCGTAGCACATATGTATCTAACTTATAGTTAGTACATCAAGTTAGCAATAATAATGCTACATGTTGCAGACAGGTAAATGTCTGAATTTACCTTATCTGTTTCTTCCCCTTTTCCTTCTTGGATCTTTAATCGCTCTCCTTGCGGATCGATTTTGGGATCCTACATACAAAACCTTGTCTGTTAATTTCATTTCCATTTATAGCTTTTATTTTTTTTATTAAAAGCTTAAATAAAACTTATTTATAACTTTTTAGGCTTTATTTATCATTTTCCCTATTTTTCTCAACTTTTACAAAATTAAGATTTTGCCTCTATATTTTGGCGAAATTACAATTTTGCCCCTGACGGAGTTTTCTCGATTCAGACTGCACTTTTGGCTCTCAGGAACTTTTCTGACTCTTTTCTATTCATTACCGGGTTCGTTTCTATTTTATTTCCATTTTTCACCTTCCCGACCCTCGAGAAGCACTATTCCGACCCTTACGTCGATTTAATGATTTTCTATCGTTTCGGAGCCTCAAATGGACGTTTTACTAATATTTAAAACGTTCATCTGGACTTTCCCGATCTAGTTCTCCGAGACTCGGATTTTCCGTACCCGACTCGAACTTTTACTTTGTTTCTCAAAAACGCCCCCCCTCGGGGTCAGTTTTTCAGTTTTACTCACGTTTTACATTTTTAAGGGGATGGGTTACTATTCACAAACCACCCCTTAGGTTTCCCTTATTTAATTTTCCTTTAGGGACTCCGGTTTCCGACCCGACCCTAAACTTTTATTTTTAATTCATTTTTTACCCCAAATGCCGATTTTGAAATTTCAGCAGCATTTTGGCGTAAATTTAGGGCTACCGGCGTTAGGCACGCCTCGAAACATATGTACCTGTCACGTACTATACCACAAGCCTATTTTAAGTAAAAGTTTCCCAAACTTTTACATAAAAGCTCACAAAATTTCCAATTCACATTTTGAACCACATTTCACAAAATTCTTTCAATTTTACCCTTAGTTTTAGCCACTGTTTTCCGATCGAAAACCTAGCCAAAATTTTTCAATCTTTCAATCAAATTTTAGGCTATTCAAAGGCTATTACCTAGCACATTTTCAAGCTAATTTCCATGCATTTTACAACACAATTCTTATGGTTTTTCACCATTCATACCCCACGGTCATTTTAGGTAAAACATGCACCAAATTTTTGTTTCATGCTTTCAACCACATAACCATCATTTTTATAATTAAATGCATGATTTAAACTATCCAAACATCAAGTTAATCATGCAAAAATATTCACCAAACCCTAATTACACCCCACGGCCATATTAGGAAAATTTGTCACAGAAATTTTTCCAAGCTTTATAACCTTGCAAATCATGCTTTCCATTTAACCAAAACATGATTTAAAGCATTACAACATTTAACCAACAACAATTCATCATCAAACACACTAGGTAACCCATGGTTTTACCATTGGAAAACCAACCAAAACTTTGTTTTTCTGTAAACAAAATGCATGGTTTTTCTTCTAATCACACCCTTAACAAAACCCAAGCACCAAATCAACCAAAACGAACCTAAAATTTTTCATCCTTCACACTATTCAACCCATGAATTTTATGGAGAAAACAAGCCAAAAATCACATTTTTTTTTCATGCAAATCCAATACATGAATAACCTAATTTGACATATCACAAAACCAACACATAATTTCATCAATTCCACAACAATTTTTCATCTTTTTCTTCCCATTACTCCCACGGATTTCATGGCGAAAAATTGGGAAATTTTACAAGTTTTGAAGCTCACCTTGATTAGTTGGATACTAGCTTGCCCAACTTGAGTTCTTGCTTCAAAATTTTGAAGAAATCCTTTGATTCTCCAAGATGCCTCATGTTTTCTCTCTATGGGATACTTAGAAAAAAATTTTCTTCTTATTTTGGCTTAGAAAAGGCTACGGGTGCCTTTTGTTTCACTTTGCCGACTTAAGCAACAAAGAAGCCAATTAACTTAGCTTCCAACCAATGAAAATTCTACACCTTTCATGCCATTACTTTCCATTTTTTTCAAAAAATAAATTTGGCTAATTTTGGCCAAATCTTAGCCTTTAGTTAAAAAAGTAAATCAATCTTGGCCATTAATGCCACCAACCACCATTTTTAATACATTTATTAAATTGACTTTATGATGTCATAAATGCAAAGTAAAACTTTGACTTTGACTTTACTATTCACATTGATTCGACTACTTTTTGACGATGTCAGTTCGAGTCGAAATTTTCCTGAAATCGTCCCGGCGGGTTCCTGAGGTCTCCTGTGCAGTCGGATCAATTTATACTGCTTCCGTTTGATCAAAATCAATCCCGGAAGTTTTTCATCTTTTAGTGCACCATAATGCACCGGTTAGGGTTTTCAATGCCGTTTTTGGTACCGTTCCACTCGTTTCAATTCAGTGAATTTTATTAACACTAAATTCTTACTCGTCAGTATTGTTAGAACATTTTAATACATTCTAAACAATATAATTACATTCATTTTGCTCTTTAAATAGTACAAATTGTTATATACATACAATTGTACATTTTCTTCCGAGAATGTTAGAATTTCCTGGTTGTCACATGAAACCCTAGCCCTTGGATTGGAATGTATCCTTACTTCCTTTCAAAGATTAACACTCAATCGTTGACTTTTTATATATATTTAGAGTCAAACTTTTGACCAAAAGTCAAATAGAAAATTTTTGCACCGAAATCACGTAGACGAGTTCCTGAGGCTGTCCGCGCGATCGGTTTTCCTTATTTCGCTCCAGTTTGCCTAAAAGTCAATACTGTAAGTATTTCATCTTTTAGTGGTTTACAGTATATTTTCAAAATTTTTGAAAACGAAAAGGCATATTTTGTCCGATTTAGGTTCGGTAAAAATTTTCGTTTCTGATCACACTCTTTTCTGCACTGTCCGAACATTTCATCGCATTCTAAATAGCCTTAAAACATATGTTTTATAGTTTTACACATAAAAATCGTAGAGTACACAAGTTATATAAAATTTCTAGAAATAGTAAAATTTCTCGATTATGACATTCTCCCCTCCTTATAAAATTTTCGTCCTCGAAAATTTAGAATAAATGAGGGTATAGAGTTCTCATTGTTAGGAAATGCCCTAAGTATTAGAGACATTTTGATGTATTCATTTTGAACTGGATAATAAAATTATATATAGAGGTTAGCGGTCTAAACTATGGTCTGTAGTCTATGGGGTTAGACCGAGCATCTAACTCATGTTAAGACTATTATGTTGTCTAAAGCCTTGGAGGGGACGGTTTGTCTTGACTGTCTGGAGCATAGACTCCCAAGTAGAGACATAGATATGTTGCTTTGTGGTGACGTATTAGACCGGGACCAAAGCGTGATTGATCTACATAGTCCGTTATGAGTGGATCAATCTGCTTTTGACGATCATTGTGCAGTAACCTTCATCCTGAGTAAATGAACTACTTCATGTATATGACTTGTATACTTTGATGTTCCAATGGCTAAAGCGTCTCAGAGGTAGTAAGCTTATAGACCGGTTCGTTGGGTACATGACTTGTATACGATGAAGGGTTTGTTTATAGATATCAGAATCATAGCTCTAATGAGGAGTTAAGGGTATCCTCTTAAAGGCATTATACTGAATGTGAAAATGGACAAGGCCTTGAGTCGTCTGCTGGGCGGATGACTTCTTATTCACATATGGTGAATAATCATTTTCTTAATTCGGTAGTATAATGGAACTTTAAGATAGCCTGATCAGTAGGATTAAACGGACTTTAGCCTAAGGCTGATCATGGATATCATGTGAGGGTTTTGCATATATGACAAGGTCATTGGATAGTAGCTCTTCACAGGCTTACGTAATACGGTATATAATTGGGAGTTCAGTTTCAGGTTTATAGTGGTGTGACTCTGAAATTAGTGATCAAATGATTGAGTTGTTCGGTAAAGAATGATGATCATATGGAATTGTGGGAGGCCGATTATATATGTCCAATTAGTCCCTCTACTCGCTCCACATAATTACTTAACGTTTGACAAATTGATTTATGTATGCTATTGGCTAGTTTATTATGCATGGATGGTGATGACATAGGATTAGGATGGTAGACAAGATTCTCTCTGGTTGGATTCAGATTTTGTTTTGGATAATAGAGTAAACAGTTATTCAAACTCCAAAAAAAGTTGCCATGATTTTATTTGAGATTGGATTGGAGTTGTAGAAAATTATCCATGAGAACAAGATTTTGAAACACAACTGTTTTGTGGATTTTGAAATTTGAATTTTGAATTTTGAATTTCAAATTTGAATTTGAAATTTGAATTAGAAATTCGAATTTGAAATTTGAAATTTGAAATTTGAATTTGAAATTCGAATTTGAAATTTGAAATTTGAAATTTGAATTTGAAATTCGAATTTCAAATTTGAAATTCAAATTTTGAATCACAGTCCAAGTGAGATTCGAATTTGTTGTGGAAAATCCACAAGCTTTGAAATTCGAATTTGAGTTGGATATGGAGAGGATAATCTTGTTAGAATCCTACTTGAATTTTGAATCCAAATCCTAACTAATGATGGACGAAATTTTATGGATTATCCTCAATGGATTTTTGGTTTTTGTGGATAAGGTTCAAGGAAAAATTCAAGTTTCAATCCCAGTTAAATTTGGATTCTCTCCTCCCCAGAAAGTGGCCGAAATTTTGGAGTGTATCTCCTAGAAAAATTCGGTTATTTTGGATAAGGATGAGATAAGATTCAAGCTTGAAAATCGTAGTGGAATTTTGATTCTCCCTTATCCTAAAAGTGGCCGAATTTTTTAGGAGATTTTCTCCTTGGAATTTTCGGATTTTTTGGTTGAAAAAAAGGGAGATAAAATTCTAGTTAAAATCTTGTTTAGATTTGGATTGGACTTATCCTAAATGGCCGAATTTTATTGTTGGGATTTTCCCATGGAAAATTCAGATTTTATGGTTGTGGATAAAGGAGAATATCTTCTCCTAATCCAATTCAAATTCAGAGAATCACCTCATGCAGGTCTATAAATAGAGGTCCTGCCTCTCCAGTTCTCTCAGACTACAGACTCTCAGGTGAGCAGGCTTATTGTTGCACAGCTCATCGTGACAATAAGTTCTTTAGAGATCTAAGTGGTCGGAAGAAGACTAGCAGTGCTAGCATACCGATCGAGGTTCAGAGTGCCCACACACTCAGCCATTCGGGAATTAGAGAATAGTAGAGAAGGCTAGTTGCTTGAAGCCTCCGGTCATTCTCCTCCTGCAAGATTGGCGTCCTTGAGGTATGAGTTTTAATTGTTGTTGATTTATTGTATGTGGCATCATGAGATATTTAACGATCTAAAATTTTTTATTGTTCCGTTGTGCCACTTTGATACTTTTTTATCGATTTATTTTCCTACACTCATCTCATCTTCATGCTCCCATTTAGCCTCTTCCACACTGTGGTTTCTTCATAAAACCTTGACTAGTGGGATCGTTTTATTTCTTTACACCTTCTATTCTCATGCCAAAATCTACACTGGATGTTCTGGATAGGTCAAATCTTCTTTAACTTGTATCGGTTCATACTCCGGCACATGTGAAGGATCAGATGTATACTTCTTCAACATTGGCACATGGAAAACATCGTGTACTGCCAACAAATCTAGGGGCTGTGCTAATTTGTAAGCTACCTTCCTAATGTGTTCGATTATTCCAAATGGCCCAATATCTTGGGCTTAATTTCCCTTTTTACCGAAACGCATTACAACTTTCATTGGCGATACTTTGAGGAATACGTAATCCCCCTTTTTGAACTCCAAGAATCTTCGTCGTTTGTCTGCATAATTCTTTTGTCGGCTTTGAACGATCTGCATTCTTTTCTGGATCTTTGCAACTGCCTCTGTAGTTTCTCTTATGAAATCCGTCTTATGTAGCTGCTTTTCTCGTAGATCATACCAATGAATAGGAGACCTACACTTCCATCCATACAGAGCCTCATAAGGTGCCATTCCTATGGATGTTTGGTAACTATTGTTATATGAAAACTCTATCAGCGGCAGTTTCTCATTCCAACTCCCGGGGAAATCTATAACGCAGGCTCTGAGCAAATCTTCCAATGTCTGGATAGTTCGCTCTAATTGTCCATCTGTTTTGGGATGAAAAGATGTACTTAAGCGTAATTCTGTCCCCGTAGCTTTTTGTACACACTCCCAAAATGCAGAAGTAAATCTTACATCTCGATCTAATACTATAGACTTTGGCACTCCATGTAGCCTAATAATATGGGTCACATACAACTGTGCTAATTTCTCCAATATGAAAGTTGTCTTCATGGCTATGAATCGTGCCGTCTTGGTCAGTCTGTCAATAATTACCCAGATGGCGTCATACCCTTCTCTGGTCTTGGGAAGTCCTACCACGAAGTCCATGGTAATATGCTCCTATTTCCACTCTGGAATTTCTAAGGGTTCTAATTTTCCTCCTGGATGTCTATGTTCGGCCTTTACTCTTTGACAAGTCAGGCATCGGTTCACGAATTCTACAATATCTTTCTTCATCCCTTTCCACCAAAACTGTGTCTTGAGATCTTGATACATTTTGCTGGCTCCAGGATGAATAGAATACGGTTTTTCATGAGCTTCTACCAGGATTCGTCTTCCCAGTCCTTCATTAGCCGGAACATAGATTCTTCTTCGGTACAAAAGCATTCCATCAGTGTGTTAGGAAATGCCCTAAGTATTAGAGACATTTTGATGTATTCATTTTGAACTGGATAATAAAATTATACATAGAGGTTATTCATTACATTGCTATCTGTCCTCGTCTTATTTACATGTTAAAGTAAATGTAAGCAAATATGGCTCACTGACTGCTTGTGTTAAAACTGTTAGAACATTGCATGTAATGGACTTTTGTATGCGAGAAGACAATGTTCTAAAGTTAGCAGTCTAAACTATGGTCTGTAGTCTATGTGGTTAGACCGAGCATCTAACTCATGTTAAGACAATTATGTTGTCTAAAGCCTTAGAGGGGACGGTTTGTCTTGACTGTCTGGAGCTGGACTCCCAAGTAGAGACATGGATATATTGCTCGGTGGTGACATATTAGACCGGGACTAAAGCGTGATTGATCTACGTAGTCCGCTATGAGTGGATCAATCTGCTTTTGACGTTCATTGTGCAATAACCTTAATCCTGAGTAAATGAACTTCTTCATGTATATGACTTGTGTACTTTGATGTTCCAATGGCTAAAGCGTCTCAGAGGTAGTAAGCTTATAGACCGGTTCGTTGGGTGCATGACTTGTATACGATGAAGGGTTTGTTTGCAGATATCGGAATCATAGCTCTGAGGAGTTAAAGGTATCCTCTTAAAGGCATTATACTGAATGTGAAAATGGACAAGGCCTTGGGTCGTCTGCTTTGTGTATGCTATTGGCTAGTTTATTATGCATGGATGGTGATGACACAGGATTAGGATGGTAGACAAGATTCTCTCCGGTTGGATTCAGATTTTGTTTTGGATAATAGAGTACACAATTATTTGAACTCCAAATAAAGTTGCCATGATTTTATTTGAGATTGGATTGGAGTTGTAGAAAATTCTCCATGAGAACAAGAATATGAAACACAACCGTTTTGTGGAATTTGAAATTTGAATTTTCAAATTTGAATTTTGAATTTTGAATTTTGAATTTTGAAATTTGAATTTGAAATTTGAATTTGAAATTTGAATTTGAAATTCGAATTTGAAATTTGAATTTGAAATTTAAATTTGAAATTTGAAATTTGAAATTTGAAAATTGAATTTGAAATTTGAAATTCAAATTTTGAATCACAGTCCAAGTAGGATTCAAATTTGTTGTGGAAAATCCACAAGGTTTGAAATTCGAATTTGAGTTGGACTTGGAGAGGATAATCTTGTTAGAATCCTACTTGAATTTTGAATCCAACTCCCAACAAAAGTGGACGAAAATTTTGAGGATAATCCTCAAGGAAATTTCAGATTTTTGTGGATAAGATTCAAGGGAATAATTCAAGTTTCAATCCCAGTTGAATTTGGATTCTCTCTTCCCTGAAAAGTGGCCGAAAATTTGGAGAATCTCTCCTAGGAAATTCGGTTATTTTTGGATAAGGTTGAGATAAGATTCAAGCTTGAAAATCCTAGTGGAATTTTAGATTCTCCCTTATCCATAATGGCCGAAATTTATGAGGAGATTTTCTCCAAGAAAAATTCGGATTTTTGGTTAAAAAAAGGGAGATAAAATTCTAGTTAAAATCTTGTTTAGATTTGGATTGGATTTTTCCTAAGAAAACCGAATTTTATTGTTGGATTTATCCATGGAAAAATTCAGATTTTTTGGTTAAGGATAAGGGAAAATATCTTTTCCTAATCCAATTCAAATTCAGAGAATCACCTCATGCAGGTCTATAAATAGAGGTCCTGCCACTCCAGTTCTCTCAGACCACAGACTCTCAGGTGAGCAGGCTTATTGTTGCACAGCTCATCGTGACAATAAAGTTCTTTAGAGATCTGGGTGGTCGGAAGAAGACTAGCAGTGCTAGCATACCGATCGAGATTTAGAGTGCCCACACACTCAGCCATTCGGGAATTGGAGAATAGTAGAGAAGGCTAGTTGGTTGAAGCCTCCGGTCATTCTCCTCCTGCAAGATTGGCGTCCTTGAGGTATGAATTTTAATTGTTGTTGATTTATTGTATATGGCATCATGAGATATTTAACGATCTAAAAATTTTTATTGTTCCGCTGCGCAACTCTGATACGTTTTTACCGATTTATTATCCTACACAGTGGACATGTTTATATCTTATTCTTTATTTTCTGAGGCTTCTCAGAGTTTTATCGCACCTGGATCCTACTTCTAGGCTTCTTTAATATCTTCATACAGAGAAGATTCTAACCTTAAGGCTGATAACCTTCCAGTTATTAACTCCAATTGAAGGGAGTTAATTTCTTACTGTAAGGCTCTTGGTAGCACTTCTATGGACAATTTCTGTGGTGTGGTTGACTTTCTACTCAATGCATCCGCTACTCGGTTTGCCTTTCCCGGATGGTAGAGAATCTCACAGTCATAATCTTTCACCAACTTAATCATCTTCTCTGATGCATGTTCAACTCCTTCTGTGTGAAAAAGTATTTCAAACTCTTATGATCAGTGAAGATTTGACACTGAGCCCCATACAAATAGTTTCACCAGATTTTGAGTGCGAACACTACAGCAGTAAGTTCTAGGTCATGTGTAGGATAATTCCTCTCATGATTCTTTAACTGGTGCGACGCATAAGCTATCACCTTATTGTTCTGCATAAGTACAGCTCCCAAGCCTATCTTTGAAGTATCACTGTAAATCGTAAACTTTTCACCCTTCGTAGGTAAAATAAGGATAGATGCACTCGTCAATCGCTTCTTCAACTCTTGAAAACTTCTTTCACACTCTGGCATCCACTCGTATTTCTTTTCCTTACGAGTGAGAGCAGTGAGAGGTGTAGCCAATCTTGCAAATCCCTCTACGAATCTTCTATAGTAGCCGGCTAACCCTAAGAAACTACATATCTCAGTTACGGTCTTAGGAATAGGCCACTCATTAATCGCTTCCACCTTGGTTGGGTCTACTGCAATGCCTTCCTTTGTCACCACGTGTCTAAGGAAATGCACTTTATTCAACCAAAATTCACGTTTAGAGAATTTTGCATACAACTGATGGTTTCTCACTGTGTGAAGAACAATTCTTAGATGCTCCTCATGCTCCTTGTGAGTCTTTGAGTATATAAGTATGTCATCAATAAACACGATAAAAAACTTATCAAGAAACTCCTTGAAGACTCTGTTCATCAAATCCATGAACGCTGCTGGAGCATTGGTCAACCTGAACGGCATCACTAAAAATTCATAGTGACTGTATCGGGTTCTGAACGTTGTCTTAGGAATATCATTCTCTCAGATTCTCAACTGATGATAGCCTGAATGTAAATCAATCTTTGAGAACACTGCTGCTCCCTTTAACTGGTCGAACACGTCATCAATCCTAGGTAGTGGATACCTATTCTTGATGGTAACCTTATTCTGTCATAATCGCAAAATTTTACTGTTTCTATAAATTTTGTATAACCTGTATACTCAATGATTTTCATGTGACAAAATGTAAAATATATGTTTTAATATTATTTAGAAGTCGTAGAAATGTTCGAACAGTGCAGACAAGAGAGTGCTCAGAAACAAGAAATTTTATCGAACTGAAATCGGACGAATTATGCCTTTTTAGTTTCGAAAATTTTGATAATATACTGTAAACCACTAAAAGATGAAATACTTACGGTATTGATTTTTAGGCAAACCAGAGCGAAATAAGGAAAACCGATTGCGCGGACAGCCTCAGCAACTCGTCTACGCGATTGTGGTGCAAAAATCTTCGGTTTGACTTTTGGTCAAAAGTTTGACTCCATATATATAAGAAGTCAAAGATTGAGTGTTTGCCTTTGAATGGATGTAAGAATACATTCAAATCCAAAGGCTAGGGTTTAAAGTCAAGAAAAATCAATAGTTAGGATGCAAAGTCAACTAGAAAAAGTCAAAGGAAGCTTAAGCAAATTCTTGAAGCTTCTAGGGCACATATGTGGCGGATCTTGGGGTCAAAATCAGATGAAAATCTGGTCCTTTTAGTTTAATTGCAAAACAGCCCCTAAAGAGTAGAAAAATTGCATAAAAATTTTGCTAAAATACCCTTAAATTCTTTGTAATTTGGTCCCTCCTTTTTGGCTGTTTATATGCATGGTTTTGGGGACTTAGAAACCAGAAAAAATTATGGTTTTCAGCCATTAGAGCAGCTGTGCATCACCCTTAGTGAAAGCTCAAAAATTTCTTCAAGATTTGTGCAAGAAAGAGTGAAAAATTCATCACAAGATTCAAGTTATCAAGCAAGCAAGGTAATCCTTCATTTTGGCACCATTTCTTCTTGTTTTTCATGAAGAAAAACCATGTATTATGGGCTGATTTGAAGTGAGAAAAATTCAGTTTTTGTTTCATTGATTTATGCTTGAAAGTGTGTAAATGGTGAATGATTAAAACAAGTGTGAAATCATGAGTAAGAAAAGCAAGTTTTTGTGTGTTTTTCTTTCATCAAAACCGTGGGTTATTAAGGTTTGGAATGATGAAATTTTCATGTTATTTTGGTTGATTTTTGATGTTGAATATCATGTGGAAATGTGAAGAAAGAAATAGATGAAATGTGATTGAAAAACATTCAATGTTGGTGTTGTTTTTCAATTCAAAACCGTGGAGAATAAAGAGGAAAAAATGAAACTTTATGTTGTTGATTGTATATGGTAAATGTGATGTTGACTTTGTGTAGAAAACAAGAAAGAAAAAATGGAAATGTAATCAAAATTTGAGGTTGATTTTCCAAGGAAAATCCGTGGGATAATGCATGAGATTTTGAAGAGTTATATTAGGGTTTTGTGGTGAAAAATGAATGTGTTGATATGGAAAACAGATAAGGAAAATTTGAGTTATCAAACAAAAATTTTTGTTTAGGGTTTTTGAAGAAAAACCATGTATGAGTTTAGTAGAAAATGAGAAAGTTTTGTTAAGTTATAATAATGTGTAATTTGAGTATAAAACCAGGCCTAAAAGTGATAAAGAACGGGTTGAAATTCCGTTAAAAATAAGCAAGTTTTGTGATGAAATTTTACGTAAAAAGTTTCTAACTTTTATGTAAAATTAGGTTTGTGGTATAGTACTTGGCAAGGTAGAATAGGATAGATGGTCTCGAGGCATTTTCTAAACGCCGGGAATCTAGAATTTCAACGAAAATGCTGTCAAAATGTTCATAATGCCTGAAGGGCAATTTGATAAACGAGAGGTAAAAGTAGGGTCAGGAACCAGAAACCCGAGCCCCCTAGAAAACCTAAGCTAGAGAAGCGAATAAGGGACATTTACATAACTTGTAAAACAGTCATTTGAGGTCCCGAAAGGCTAGAAAAACGAGAAACGACCCCGATGGTTGGAATAGTACCACCTGAGGGTCGGGTGAATAGTAACCCGAGCGTTTTGGTAGAAAATATTTTAAAAGCTTAGGAAAACATGTGAAACGTTATTTTAGGATTTTTAGGATCAGAAAATCCGAATAAAACGATAAAACGAGGATTTATCGGTTTATAATCCCATCAGGGGTAAAATGGTCATTTTGACCAAAATTTTATAAATTATCAAAAAAAGGTCGTAAAAGCCTCGTAATAATTTTATTTAAATTCTAACGGCTAAAATAGAGTGGTAAGTCAGAAAAACGAGGGAAAAACTCGCTAAAGAC
Organism: Antiaris toxicaria; assembly: GCA_035233585.1. Taxonomy (NCBI): domain Eukaryota; kingdom Viridiplantae; phylum Streptophyta; class Magnoliopsida; order Rosales; family Moraceae; genus Antiaris; species Antiaris toxicaria. The sequence goes on from CP141156.1 coordinate 79,767,564, forward strand.
GAAATGGTCATTTTATCAAAAGTTAGGGGCAAAACGGTCATTTTGTCAAAAAGTTCAGAAAAGTGATATTAAAGCCCGGAATAGTGGTTTACGCAGCAGAATGATTCCAGAATTAAAAATATGAATCCTAAAATGAATAATTAAGAATTTCAATTAGAAATTTTATACTTTCACTATATTTTATATATGATGTGAATAGTAAAAATAATCGCAATTTATTTTGGTTATAGGAAAGCAACCAAAAGGTGATCTAAGGAAGCCGGTTGACTTAGGAAAGGAATTGCTAGTAAAATATCGGTAAGTTTAGACATTTATTTGGCTGCAATATGAATTTACTCAGTACGCTTATGTGATATAGATGATAGAAATTTAGTAGTCAGGTGTGGTAGGCACACTAACATAAGATATAAAATCTTAAGAAAACTACAGAATAAATTACAGTGAGTTCCAGGCCCAGGAGGCAGCATAATTGCCACCGGCTAAGAATCACCAGAAATTCAGTAATTAAATCGGTATTGATGTATCGGCCTCCCACACAGGTGGAGGTTTCTCAGAAATTCATGGTCTAAAGTCAAAGTTACTATTCTATAAATAGTGCTTTTTCAGGATTTTATGATTTATGTTCCTACATGTATGTTTGAACTTACTGAGCTTGTCGCTCACCAGTTTATTCATGTTGTAGGTGAGAAACATGTACACCAGTAGACAGAGGATGGACGAGGGGCGGGATTGCATCTGCCTTTAGGGCTGGGCGAGGGGAATGGTCCTGTTGTTGTTTTCCACTGAGCAGATTAAAAGTGTTGTTTTTTAGAGTAGATTTTAAGTTGTATTTTGGAAATATTTCATGATGTAAATTATGTGCAACCGGTATAAGAATTAGGATTTAAAATTTAAGTAGGATTCAAACAAGATTTTCCTCTCTATAATCCAACTCAAATTTGAATTCTAACCATATGGAATTATCCACAAAGAATTCGAATTCCACTTGGACTGTGATTCAAATTTTGAATTCAAATTTCAAAGTTCAAATTTCAAAATTCAAACTTCAAATTCAAATTCAAATTTCAAATCTAAATTTCAAATTCAATTTTCAAATTTCAAATTTCAAATTTACATTTCAAATTCAAATTTCAAATTCAAAATTTAAATTTCTAATTTCAAATTTCAAACTTCAAAATCCACAAAAGGTTGTATTTCAAATTTTGTTTTCATGGATAATTTTCTACAACTCCAATCCAATCTCAAATAAAATCATGGAAATTTTATTTGGAGTTCGAATAATTGTGTACTCTATTATCCAAAACAAAATCTGAATTCAACCGGAGAGAATCTTGTCCACCATCTTGATCCTATGTTAACACCATCCATGCAAAGTTAACTAGCCAATAAGCATACACAGATCAATTTGCCAATCATTAAGGAATTATGTGGAGCTAGTAGAGGGACCAATTGGACATATATAATCGGGCACCCATGAATCCATATGATCATCATTCTATACCGAACAACTCAATCATATAATCGCTAATTTCAGAGTCACACCACTATAAACCTGAAAGTGAACTCCCAATTATATATCGTATTACGAAAGCCTGTGACAAGCTAATGTCCAATGACCTTGTCATGCATGCAAAACCCTCATATGATATCCATGATCGGCCTTAGGCTAAAGTCTGTTCAATCCTACTGATCAGGGTATCTTAAAGTTCCATTATACTGCCGAATAAGAAAATGATTATTCACCATGTGTGAATTAGAAGTCACCCGCCCAGCAGATGACCCAAGGCCTTGTCCATTTTCACATCTAGTATAATGCCTTTAAGAAGATACCTTTAACTCCTTAGAGCTATGATTCTGATATCTGTAAACAAACCCTCCATCGTATACAAGTCATGCACCCAATGAATCGGTATATAAGCTTACTACCTCTGAGACGCTTTAGTCATTGGTACATCAAAGTACACAAGTCATATACATGAAGTAGTTCATTTACTCAGGATTAAGGTTATTGCATAATGAACGTCAAAAGTATAGCGGACTACGTAGATCAATTACGCTTTAGTCTTGGTCTAATATATCACCACCAAGCAACATATCTATGTCTTTACTTGGGAGTCTATGCTCTGGATAGTCAAGACAAACCGTCCCCACCATGGTTTTAGACAGCATAATGTCTTAACATGAGTTAGATACTCGGTTTAACCCCATAGACTACAGATCTTAGTTTAGACTGCTTAGTTTAGAATATTGTCTTCTCGTATACAAAAGTCCATTGCATGCAACATTCTAACAGTTTTAACACAAGTAGTCAGTGAGCCATATTTGCTTATATTTACTTTAACATGTAAATAAAATAAGGACAAATAGTAATATAATGAATAACCTCTATATATAATTTTATTATCCAATTCAAAATAAAATAAATCAAATGCTTAGGGCATTTCCTAACAAAATTAGCCCCATTTAAGCTTGTGTTGGAGATTTCCACTCAAGATCATTTTAAGGTCATTATAAGGTGAGTTCTTGGGCATTCTCTTTGTGTTTTTAGTTGGTTTTTAACTTGTTATTAAGAATAGATTTTTGTGTTTTCTCCTAGCCAAGACCGACCCCTCTCACCCATTATGCCCCACGGATTTTTGGTCACCCACCCCTTGGTTCAGATTGTGCTTGGTTCATAGCACACAAGGTAAAACCGAAAATCCTTTTTTTGTGGTTTAGCTCTTTTTAAGTTTTTGATCAAGGAAATTTATGTGTATTTATTTGACCAATAGGTTGTAATATTCTTTATTTTGAGCCCTTAGCATTTTGGTTATGTATTTTTGTGGTTGTGTGCTTGAGCTTTAAGATTTTGTGGATGGATGTGTGAATGGACAGTTAGGGTAGGTTGGGAGCTAACCTATCTTAGTTTTTAGGCCACGATTTTAGCCATTTTCGAACATGTTATGGTCTGATTTTGGGAATTTGTAAAGCATGAAGTTTTAAGAAAATTTTGTTACGAACGTTTTTGTATCATAGCCTTTGGCCAAAAATGACTCTAAGATAGGTTTTTGAGGCAGTTTTCAACCGGAGTTCAAAACTGGGACTGAAATCTTAAGCAACAGGAACTATCTTGAATTTTTATAAAAATGACCAATTTAGAATCCTAACCGGAACTTAGACTTAACAGAAAAGTTTTAAATCTCATCGAAAGCTTTAAGATGACCTATGCTAGTTTTAAAAATTTGGCCATTTCAAGCCCCAAACAGAGCAGTATTTTAACAAGCATAAAACTGGAATTTTTCTAAAACTAGGCACAAGTTTTAGCAACGGATTTTGAGTGTTTCGGACCCCTTAGAAGTTAAACTAAGCTCCGATATGAACATGAAAGTTGTTCATCTCATTGATGACTAAAAGTTTTATGTTCGCCAAATTCACAAATTAAATCATTTTGAACAAGTTTTAAATGGTTTTCGGTAAAATGGTTCAAGAACCACCTTTTCACATGAACACCAAAATGTGTTCTTTTTAAACAAGAAAATGGTTCAAAACTCAAGTTTGTGCTCAAAAAAGAAAATGGTTTAAACAAGAAAATTTGTTTTTTTTACACAAACTCAATCGTTTTAAGCAAGTTTTACACAGATTTTCGAAAAAGGGTTCAACAACCACCTTATCAAACAAACACCAAAATGTGTTCTTTCCCTTTTTAAATTGGAAAAGTAGTTTTGATAAAACACCCCCAACCTTCTAATGGGGTGATACGGGGATGGTTCCAAAGAGCATAGATTTTCCCCAAAATTTTTATAAGATTTCTAAAACAATTTTAAATAAAAGGTAGAGGTAGCCCGATTGGCTACTACACCAAATATGCAAAGTAACCTGGTAGGCTACATAGTCAACAATGTGCGAGGTAACTGGTCAGTTGACTAGTCAGTTAACCAGTTAAGGACCGAGTTTGAACGGGATAGTGAGAGATGGTGATTAATTTGTCAAGTAGACAAATTAATCAAGCACGATTAGAAATTTGATACCAAATTCCCAAAGTAGAGCAGTTGGTATCAGTACTACACAACAATAGATTTATTAGTCACTAACGATAGTAGCAGCCTAAGAGCGACGTTAATTAATTTATTTGGTAAATAAATTAATTAACCACTATCAGAAAATCAAGCTCTCAAGAGAAGAGTAGTTAGTATCGATAAGGATCGGTATCACATAATGATAGAATTTTTATTAGTCACTAACGACTATAGTGACCTAAAAATGGAATTTAACAGAAATACATTATGATTACAGGAAGGTACCTACATTGTGATGAAGGTGAGAGTAAAAACTATCCGCTGACAGGCAAGTACAACTCCGCCTACAGCATGAGCAAAAATGAGTTTAAAGTGTTATTTTACTCTATGTTAAATATGCAAATCATGTATGGTTGTTGCATAACATGATAAAAGAGCTTATAAGTTAACAATCACCTAGATTGATGACCAGTATAAGTTAGATGCCATTAGATCCTTATCACGTCAGATTAGGGAATAACCTAGTAGAGCTTGTCGCATGAGGATATCAGATATGATTCAATAATTGGGTAATTATTAAGCGTGTCGTACCGACCTCTCTTGCTTGAAGAGGTTTTTCAGTTTAAGTATGATGAGGCTCAGCTGATGGCTCTTAATACATAATGAACCCAAGTCATGGCTCAAAAGAAAGTTTGTGGTCTTGGTGAATCCGTGGATCCGTGTGCATTCGGTACTGACATACAGGCCCTCAGCAAAGTAAAGATAAGATAATGAATAATGAAGCATACATTGAGCATTGTCAGTTCATGCATTGTACATGATATGCCCTTGAGATAGTTAGAGTATGCTTTTTAGTTACATGACACGATATGTCCCCATGGTATGCATTTTGTGATATGCTACATGATATCTTTCCATATTCTGTGTAAATGTGTGACATGTTTGATAGTTTTTAAGTATGCCTGTTCGTATGGCTTATGTTTTAAACATGTTTTGCAAATGACATGTTGTACTTACTGAGCGTAAAGCTCACAATGTGCGTTCATGCTGTAGGTAAAAGACCTGCAAGCTAGACACTGATGGATGATGATGGCGGCAGAGGTGGATGTGAGGGTTGAGGTTGTGGATACCACCACCAGTGTTAACTTCCGCACAATATTGAAAAATCAGTCTAATGTTTTGAGTAGTTTAATTGCTTTAAGTATGTATGTATATTGACCCCAGTTGTTTTCAGACTTTAATATGCTTGTAAGTATATGTATGTACGTAAATAGTAAATTATACTATTTAAAGAAAAAAATCCCCTAAAATTAAACTATTAAGATAAATAATTTTTAAGCAAGTTAAGTGTGTTCAAGCAAGTTCGGTTTAACTCTAAGTTAAGTAAGTTTTAACTGACGGTTCGGGACCACCAGGGCTCAGGACTTTCATACTCATCAGGTCAGAATAATATCTTTTGCTTCCGATAGTCAATCATGGCTTGATACTTTCCTAGAAAATCCATTCCTAGGATTACATCATAATCACTGATTTTTATCATGATTAAATCGATGAATAGTTCTCTATTTGCCATAATTACTGGCACATGATATAACCAGTAATTTGATAGCAAAACTTCCCCTGAGGGTAGAGCTGTCCTAAACATTTTGTACATATTGTCCTTAGCATATCCTAACTTGTCAACAAATTCATGGGAAACAAAGGAGTGGGTAGCTCCTGAGTCAAAAAGAACACACGCAAAGTGATTAGCGATAGAAAGCTGACCTATCACCACATTGGATGTCCTCATTTTTTCATCCTCCTTTGTGTAGGCCATTACACGTGCATCAATTCGAGATGCATACTCTTGGCATTCTGGCCATGTTGGGGGCATTACGAGTATGGAGCCTCGGAGCTCTGGCGGGCCAGATCGTCACTTAAAACTTGTTTAACTTAAACTTGAACACACTTAACTTGCTTAAAACTACTATTCTTAGTAGCATAATTATAGGGCATTTTTTTATAGGCTTTGAATACGTATGCTTTACTATAGTTATACATACTTAAATGTACTTTACAATGCATATGGATCTTAATACAACTTGAGGTTAAACATACATACATACTCAAGAAATATTAAACTGGTCATTACCTAACATAAGTTTGGTTCTCAAAATAATAAGGTTACTCAATATAGTGCGGAAGACAAACTCGTGATGGTATGCATAACCTCAACCTTCACATTAGCCCTGCCGCCATCATCATTCATCAAAGTGTAGCCCGTAGGTTTCTTACTTACAACATGAACACGCATGATGAGCTTTACGCTCAGCAAGTACAACACTGAATCCACAAAACTATCATTTAAAAACATATGCCATAACTTAAAGGCATATCATACTAATAAACACATCGTGACTTCAAAGCACATCATGAATACATATCATGTGTCATATAACTGAAAGCATAACATATCACATAACTCAGAAGCATATCATAACTATAACTTAAAGCATATCATAAACTATGCATAAACCAATTATACTCAATTATGCTTCATTATGCATTATCTTTCTTTACTTGTCTGAGGGCCCACGTGTCAGTACTGAATGTGCGCGGATCATCGGATTCATCGTGATCATACTTTCTTTATGGGCCTTGGCCTGTTATATATTATGAGCCTTGGCTTGGGCTCGTCATGCTTAAACTGAAAAACCTCTTCTAGCTTGAGAGGCCGATATGACACGCTTAACTATTACCCAATTGTTAAGATCATGAGTTACTATCATTATGCCATAAGCTCTATTGGGCTATCCACTAATCATGCGTGATAAGGATATAAAGGCCTCTAACTCATGCTATTCCATAATCTATGCGATTATGAAACATCTTATATCATGTTATGTAACAATCATTTACGATTAGCATACATATCATAGAGTAAAACAACAGTTTCAAACTCATTTTATTCATGCTGCAGGCAGAGTTGTACTTACTTGATCTACAGGCAGTTTGTACCTTACCTCATCAAATTATAGGTCTCTACCTATAACCATAATGTATTCTATTAATTATTCGCTTTTAGGCCACTACTGTCGTTAGTTACTAATAAAATTCGATCGTTATATGGTACTGATCCCTATCGGTACTAAACTGCTCTCTTTCGAGAGTTCGACAACTACCTTTTAATTGTGATTAATTAAATTATTCACCCAATATGTTAATTAACATTTCTCTCTCTCTTCCTATCTCAGTTTTGATTGATTAACCGACTAGTCAACTAACCGGTTACCTTGCATATTGATTTTACAGCCAAACGGGCTACCACTACTGATTTAAAAAATCATTATGGAAAACATCTTGCGTATTGTGAAATAACTTTCCTTAGGATTTAAACACAATCCCCTTTTTCACCTCGTTAGAATGTGAAAGTGTTTACTTAAAATCATTTTCTTATTTTAAAGAACATATTTTGGTGTTCACTTGAAAGGTGGTTTTTGAACCTTTTTTTGAAAAACTGTGTAGAAGTTACTTAAAATGATCGAGTTTGTCAAATTGGTGAACATGACATTTTTAGTTCTCGATGGGATGAACAGCTTTTATGTCTATGGCTAAAAACTGTCCCAGTTTTAGAAAATTTATAGTTTTTTTGTTGATTAAAAATCACTCTGTTTAGGGCCCTAAACGGCTAAATTTTTAAAACTCATACGAGCCATCTTTTAGTGTTTTTGATGTGGTCTACGTTTTTCATGTTGAGCCAGAGATCGAATTCAGAATCTAAGATATTCGTTTTTTGAAATATCTGAGACTGCTCCCTGTTCCCAAGTTTCCGGTCCCGGTTTTGACCTCTGGTCAGAAATCATCCCGAAAACTTGTCTTAACATCATTTTTGGCCATACACAAAAATGTCCATAATGAATTTTGCTAGAACTTTTGTATTTTGCAAAAACTCAAAATCTACCCACAACATGCTCAAAACTTAGCAAAACTGTAGCTAAAAATCTCAGATAGTTTGGTTTCCAACCAAACCCTAAAATGTCCATGGCATCCACAAACCATAAAAACTTAAACCACAACCACACAACCACATAAACATAAAAATACAATGCTTAAGGCTCAAAATAAACTTATTACAACCCATTACTCAAAATACATAGTAAATCTCCTTGATATCGAAACTTAACAAACAACAAAAACCTTAAAAGGACGGGTTCTAGAATTTTTACCTTAACGTGCTCGAAACTAGCATAAACTGAGCAAGATTTGTGACCAAAATTTTAGCCTGGACCAAGGTGAACAAGAGGTCAGCTTGGGCTGAGAACAACATAGAAATTTCCTTAGTTCACAAAGCTAAATAAATAACCAAAACTACAAAGGAAAGGTTCCAATACTTTTACCTTAAGTCACCTTAAAGAATGGCTCTAACCAAGCAAAAAACTAAGCAATTTTGGGCTGACTTTTGGTGATTTTTTGATGTGATTTGGGGGCTGTGGGGGTGTCAACTAGCAGAGGAAAAAAAAGAAGAGGTTTTGGTATTTTGGTGTGTAAAAGAAAGAAAATGGTGCCAAAAGTCATGCACACCTATTTATAGGCCAACTTAAGCAAGATTTGATTAACCTAAATAACCTTAATTAAGCCAAACTTTAGCTAAACTTGGGGGAAAAATTTTGTGCTGCAGCCCTCTTCAAAACCAACGGGAGACATGGAGAAAAAGGAGCCCAAAAATGCATTTAATGCACTGATAAAGTCTATAGTGTGTGTCTATACCTTTTCAATTTTTTAATCAAAAGCTACCAAGCATGTTTCCTTGTTTGTGGGAAACTTTTCCACATTGTCTCCTAGGGCTATGTTTGGTTGCCCACAAGCACGGTTTCTGAGGAAAAAATTTCATCTGCAAGGGCTTCTCTTAGTAGTCTAATTTCATCTAACGATGTTCAGCCCTTTTTCGACTGTGTTCTAATCCTTAACTGGAAATGGATACTCTTGACCCAATTCTTATTCTATTCATTCCTGGATGGGTTGTAGTACCTATGAGCCCACTCTACATTGGTTACTATTCATTTATGGTATTGTGGTTGTGTCTTAAATTGTGCTGATACTGCATACGCATAGTATAACTTTTTCGTGTAAAATTCCAGACACAAGCTATCCTGACTAATTTGGACGTGCTAATTCCAAATTTATTAGTTTTACATCCATCTGAGGTCATCTGGGCCAGTTTCTAGATCTATGTGACTCCTACTCAGAAATCACCTTTTGTGCTCAACTAACTTGTTTGAGCGTTCTGACTCTAAATATATCAGTTTCGTGTTGAGGAAATGTCATCTTGACCCCTTTTTCAATACTGCGCATGCCTCATACCTGACTTCGCGTTTTGTGCCCAGTTGACTAAATTAAGCATGTTGATTATAAATATATCAGTTTGGTGTCAAGAAAATGTCACTTCAACCATTTTCTTGATACTGTATATTTATCATTCAAAATTTCATTGTTGTGTTCAAATAACTAGTTTGAGCGTACTGATGACTAGCTCATCAGTTCTGTGTCAAGAAATGGTCGTCTTGACCAGTTTGTTGATACTGCGTGCCACTCATGAGCACTCACACGTAGTAAGGTGAATTAATTTCACTCTTGGTTGCCCCTTTCACTGTATGAATAGAAATTAAACGTTTTTTTACTCGTTTAATTCATTCAAATTGGAAAATTATACTGTACTCGTAGACTTAATTACTTATTATATAGTAACTATGTCCCATGAGCAGGATGATTATTACAATCTACCCCCCTTAAAAAATTTTGTCCCTGAAAATTAGAACAACTCTGGAAAGTCTCTTCTCATGTCCTCTTCACGCTCCCATGTGGCTTCTTCGGTATTGTGGTTTTGCCACAAGACTTTCACGAGAGGTATAACTCTGTTCCTTAGCACTTTCTCCTCCCTAGCCAATCTGCACAGGTTTCTTCTCATATGTCAGATCAGCATGTACTTTGACAGGTTCTTAACTCAGAACGTGAGAGCTATCTGGTACATTTTTCTTCAGCATTGAAATGTGAAAGACATTGTGTTCTAAAGCTAACTTTAGAGGAAGTGCTAATCTATAAGTTACCTTCCCGACCCTCTCTATTATCTCAAAAGGTCCTATGTACCTAAGACTAAGCTTTCCTTTCTTTCCAAAGTGCATCACCCCTTTCATGGGTGCCACCTTGAGAAAGACTGATCCTACTTAAAACTCGAGGGGTCTACGGCGCTTATCCGCAAAACTTTTGGCGACTGTGCGATGCATCTAACCTCTCTTATATCAGCTTCACGTCTATCATGGTATTCTTCATGAAGTCTGTGCTAACTAGTCGTTTCTCTCTGGTCTCGTACCAATGAATTGGAGACCTACATTTCCTTCCATAAAGTGCCTCGTACAGTGCCATTCCTATCAATGAATGGTAGCTATTATTGTATGAGTACTTGATCAGAGATAGCTTCTTATCCCAGTTTCCTTTAAAGTCTAAGATGCAAGCTCTTAACATGTCCTCCAATGTCTGTATGGTCCTTTCAGACTGCCCATCGGTCTGAGGGTGGAAGGCTGTGCTGAATTTCAACTTAGTTCCTAGTGCGGCCTGAATGCTTTGCCAAAACCTAGAGGTGAAGTGTCCGTTGTGATCTGAAATGATCGACTTTGGCACTCCATACAGTCTTACGACCTGAGCTATATAGATCTCCGCTAATCATTCCACTGAATAGCTAACCTTTATGGTTAGAAATCGAGCTGATTTCGTCAGTCTATCTATAATCACCCAGATTGTGTCGTTGTCGTTTGATGTCCACGGCAGTTCGACTACAAAGTCTATCGTGATCTGGTCCCACTTCCATTCTGGTAGCTCTATTTTCAACAACTCTCCTACTGGGCGTTGGTCTTCCGCCTTAACCTTCTGACAAGTAAGGCATCTGGCTATAAACTCAGCGATGTCGTTCTTCATTCCAGGCCACCAAAAGCTTTTTTTCAAATCCTTGTACATCTTGTTCGCTACCAGATGTACAGAATATGGTGTCTCGTGAGCTTCTGAATGTATTTGCTTCTTGAGTTCTTCATCCTTCGAAACACACACTCTATTCTTATAATAGAGTATGTCATCCTTAGAGACTCTAAACTCTGAACCGTTGTCCTCCGTAGCTTCCTTTCTTGGCTTGACAAAGGACAAATCGAGCTCTTGACCGGCCTTGATCTCATCCACGAGTGTTGATTAGAGAGTCATATCTGATAATCCCCCTGTCAGAATCTCGATCTCGCTACTACACAGATCCATCTTCGGAGCTTTCGGCAAGGCACTGATAGCCATGAGTGAAATAGAATACTTTCGACTTAATGCATCGGCCACCTTGTTGGCTTTTCCCGGATGATAAAGGATTTCACAGTCATAATCCTTTACCAACTCTAGCCATCTTCGCTACCTCATGTTGAGCTTTTTCTGCGTGGAGATATATTTGAGGCTTTGGTGGTCGGTATAAATCTTGTACTTGACTCCGTCGAGATAGTGCCTCCATATTTTCAATGCAAAAACTACTGCTACTAACTTCAGATCATGCGTTGGGTAGTTTTTCTCATGGTCCTTAAGTTGTCATGAGGCGTATGCGATTACTCTGTCATTCTATACAACATGGCTCCTAATTCGATCTTAGATGCGTTGCTATACATTACAAAACTTCCTTGACTTACATCTAGAATGGTCAATACTGGAGCGCTTGTGAGTCGTCGTTTCAAGTCTTAAAAGCTCTCCTCACATTTGTCAGTCCACTCAAACCTCTTTCCCTTTCTAGTGAGTGTTGTAAGTGAGGCGGCTAACTTCGAAAAGCCTTTACAAAGTGTTAGTAATATCTTGCTAAACCTAGGAAACTGCATATTTTCGTCACGTTTCTCTGAGCTGGCCACCTATTAGCCACGTCAATCTTTGCTGGGTCTATAGATACTCCCTCCTTGGAGACTACGTGACCTAGAAAATGAACTTTCACTAGCTAAAACTCGTACTTAGAGAAGTTGGCATACAACTGGTGTTCTCTCAACATGTGTAAGATGATCCTCAAGGGCTCTACATGCTCTTCCTTCACCTTGGAGTATATGAGTATGTCATCAATGAACATAATGATGAGCTTATCCAAATAGTCCTTAAATACGCAGTTCATCAAATCCATGAAGGCGGCTAGAGCATTTGTTAGTCCGAAGGACATAACAAGAAACTCATAGTGTCCGTATCACGTTTAAAAGGCTGTCTTGGGGACATTCTCATACCTGATTCACAGTTGATGGTAACCCAAACGTTGATCGACCTTTGAAAATACTATTGCATCTCGGAGTGGATCAAACAACTCGCCAATCTATTGCAGGGGATACTTGTTCTTAATTGTAATCTTATTTAGCTCTCGGTAGTCTATACACATCCTTAGTATGCCATCTTTCTTCTTTATGAATAGTATGGGCACTCTCTAGGGTGAAAAGCTCTATTAAATGAATCCCTTATCCATCAGGTTCTTCAGCTGGGCTTGGAGCTCCTTTAGCTCTACAGCGGGCCATTCTATATGGGGCCTTAGAGATAGGGGCTGATCCTGGTAGCAATTCAATCTCAAGTGAGATTTCATGCTCTGGCGGGAGTCCTAGAAGATCCTTCGGAAATACCTCCACGAATTCCCTGACTATCGGCACGTTCTCGGGTCCTATCTCTATTTCTTGAGTCTTATCTACCATGTGTGCTAGGAAGCCCATGTATCCACTGGATAGCATCTTGCGAGCCTTTATTGCTTAGATCATCATCTTTGTTTACTTCAGTGACAAACTCGTGTAAACGAACTTTTCACATCTGATCTGTCCAAAAGTGACTATTCATCTCCGACAGTCTATGACGACATTGTATTTTATGAGGAAGTTCATTCACAAGATTATGTCATAATTGGTCATGTCGATGATGATCAGATTAACACTCAGCTCTCTACCGTAGATAATTACCTGTACGTAACACATCCGGTAATTAGACAATAAAACTTCCTTTGAGGGAAGTACTATTCTAAAAGTCTGTTTACATAATACTTACTTACATTAGTATTATAAGTATATATATATCATAACTTTCTTTTAATCTTGCTCTGTATATTGTTGTTGATTTTCGCAAGTGCACGAATTGAATAAGGAATATAGTAATGAGAAAAGTATCGTTCCTACGAGGATAGTGTATTAAATACCAAAATTAGTTAATTTTAATTTTATTTGGGCGATCAAAAAAAATGTTTTAATTGAAAAATAAAATAAAATCAATACCTAAATAATGAATCCCCCTAAAATGTCTATTGTATTTAAACTATTAATGCATCAATTTATCTGCACCTCATTGGACTATGGAAATTCCTTAATTATGCTAATATTTTTATCAAGATTATTAACAACTAATCCTAGGTTGATTAATTGAAATCTCTTTCTAATTAAAACCCCTAGAATTGCATTAATCAATCAATGAATTTCTCTATTAGGTTTGACCCTAATCCAGAAGATTTACATTGTCCTATCTCTAGAATCACGTGCAACTCTTTTCAATTCTGCTAGATCAATTCATGCGTAGGATTTCTCAATCACAATTGCACGATATCAAACATGAATCAATACACTGGTAAATATTAACTCAATACAATAAAGAACACATAATTGAATCTCAATGAAATATGCAAGATAAATTGAATTAAATAAAGATCAAATAACAATATTCATTCTAGGGTTCACACAAGCAAACATACAAATGTTAGGAATTATGATTCACCATAATTAATCGGATTTAATTTATTTAAGTACATTACTATGATTTTGTGCTCACATTCGTTGATGGTCGACTATCCGTTTGTTTTATGTACTCTTTCTCAAGTTATACATAAATTCTATATTTTTATAATTAAATTTATATAAAGGATTAGTAAATTAAAAGTCACAATGAATAGCACCGTATATGTGAATAGTATCATGAATAGTATAGTATGTATGAATAGTACTATACATGTGAACAGTAAAATACGAATCCAAATTCAATTATAAAAAGTGTTCTTCGAGAAATCTGTGATATTTAATAATATGACCATAGAAAAATAGATAGATATATCTCTATTCTATCCTAGATTTTACGGTATTTATTTCAGAGCCATGTCACAAAAATCTCCTCTCGGTCTCATTTTGTTCCTTAAATCATTCAAAAGTTGGCCAGAAATTTGAAAGCAATAAGTTTGAGAATAAATACATCAACAAATATGACAATCATAACAACATACTTAATTTAATTAAATCATCATAATCAGGTTATATCATAACTCCCAATAAAAATTTATTTAATTCATAAAATAACACAATAAGATAAATTAAACATAATGACAAAAAGGAAAGAGTCAAGAAAGGTTACTGATATTGATGTCGGTGGAACCTCTAGAAACTCCTCCTTTTATTGATACGAAAATTACAACTTAAACAAAAAAAAGACAAATTTATAGATGACTAATGCTCCAAGTGGAGCTCTACACTAGAGGCCTAAGTCTCGAAACTCCTACTCTATGGCTTCTGCCTGCCTTTCTTTCTCTGCTTCCACGCTACTTTTTATAAGCGAAAGTTTTACGCTATTCATTCACATGCACCGAAAAAAATTGCATCACGGGCATTGCATGAATGCATAAGAAACTGAAAATTTTTGGTGCATAAGGCAGCTGGAAAAAGAAAGAAAGAAAAAGACAAAGGAAAGAAAAATAACAATAATAAAAATAATAATAAAATTAAAAATTAAAAAGATAACTGTGCATAGGTCCCATATGTCTCTTTATTGATCCGAAGTTAGAATCTATCATAACTTCTTCATACGAGCTCTGATTTAAGTAATTCTTCTTTTAAAATACTCGTATCGATGAAAGAATCAAAATAAGACCAGTCAAGTGGTTAGAGTGTCGATATGAATAGTAACATTCGGTGGGACCCACTTCTAACTCATAGATTTTTTTACACTATTTGACACTGCAGACAAACAAAATACTAAAATTAGACATTTCTAAAATAATGCTATAGGCAAACTCATTGAAAATATTTAATTTTAAGATTATTTAATGTACTATTACTAAAATAAAGAAAAATTAAATAAAAATCTCACAAAATTTATAAAAAATCTAAATTAAGGTAAACAAAACAAAAATAAATAAAGAATAAATAAAATTCTCAAGGATAAGCCAATTTTTATGCATAAAATGGTTGTAAAATAACTCTATTTTATAGAGTTATCACACCCCCAAACTTAAGATTTTGCTTGTTCTCGAGCAAAAGAAAAGAAAAGAAAATATTGTATTAGCACTGGTGATTTCTAGATTTTTCCTCAAAGGTTGCAATAAAAGATATAGCTTACAAAAAAATATAACTTTTGAACAAAAATTCGAATTTAATTTAAGAGTATGCTTACAGTTGGATATTTCGTGTGTGTGTGTGTAAAATTCCTTTTCCATTTGATTGCGTATAGTCTAGATGAGTTTATGAGGACACGAAACAATCGATCTCAATCAAATCCCATAAGTTTATTTTTCATCTCTCTCTCCACTAATATCGACAAACACAAAACTAAGGGTCATTAGGACTTTGATAGGCTTATAATATGTGACTGAGGTGAAGGTAAGATATAGAATAATATGGCTCATATCACCCTTTAACACATTAATCATTTTAGGATTTGTTGTAGAACTTTTATTTACACCCAAGTAACATCCCTAAACTTATTTACAACTTTCCCTTGTCAAAAATAAAACTTTTTTTTCTTTCTTTTTTTTATTTTTGTTTTTTTTTTTTGTTGTTTTTTTTAAAGCTACTATATCCCCAAACTAATTATGATAAACAAAAGGTATAGTACATTTTTTTTCTTTCTTTTTTTATTTTTGATTTGATTTTTTTTAACATATTTCATAAATCCAACCTTCTTCCCAGATTTCAGCATAGCTTAAAATAATTTCTAAAATGATCAACATACTTAAGGGCTAAAGGTTAGACATTTTATTTAAAATGCTAGGCTAAAAATGTGGATGACAAAGAAAAAGTTATATAATACAAGGCTTAAAAAGGGATAAACTAGGGATAAAGATATTTTAAGGTTGGCTTGAAAAGCTCAAACGTTCCAAAAAATTGCCTAAATCATTTCCGTAGTATTTGTATTGTCTAGGATTTCACCTCGAGAGAAAATCAAACGAATTCTAGGACTTGTGAGATCATAAATATTTCATGTTCACAAAACTTTCTCTAAACAAACATACAACTCATATAGTAAGAATTAGTGCTCAATTATTAAATATTACAACTAAGTTAAACTAACTCAAAAATTTACATGCAAAGTTGCCAAAATTTTTATTTTTCTGAAAGGCTATATAAAATAAAGCAACCAAAATTTTCATCATCGGATTTGTAGGAAATCACCTTTTTTATTTTTTATTTTTTTTACTTTTTTATATTTTTATATTTTTATATATATATTTTTTGTTTTTCTTAATATTATAAAACAAAGACAATGACACAAGAAAACAATCGTTACTATAAGATGCATATCAAGAGTACTAAAAGTAACTCTTTACTCAACCATCTTATAAATAATGAATCTAGAAGTTTTACTAACAAAATAATAATAATAATAAACACAACAAACTGAACGAACATTAAAAAGAAAAAGAAGAAAAAACAATCATTACTAAAAGATGCGCATCAAGAGTACTAAAAGTAACTTTTTACTCAACTATCTTATAAATAACGAATCTGGAAGTTTTACTAACAAAATAATAATAATAATAAACACAACAAACTGAACAAACATTCAAAAAAAGAAAAAAAAATCAAGATATTCCCTCCCTACAACCTATTTAAGATAGCTCCCCAATGTCTAATGTAGATAAATAGAGAGTGAACATTATTGAAAGTAAAAACTCACAAATTGAAACTAAAACAGAAAATCATATAAATAAAATCAAAGAGTTAAGGAATGTTACAATCGGAGTGTCAGATCCAATTCTCTCTTCTTACTGCTTTTACTGTCCATAGTTGACCATACTATCTGTGACATTAATGGGTCAGGTTCAGGCACAAAAATCTATAGTTGGTCAATCAGTTGATCAGATGTTGGAGAGGAGATTAAGATTTTCCGAGATGCTGGTATAATGAATTCCTGTTTCACAACATAATCAAGAGAAGACAACAAACCATCATAAAAACCATTAACATTTAACAATCCTAATGGCTTTTGATGAAGATTGAGTTGGGCCGAAGAGGCAGTGTTGAAAATTTCTTTCAGGGTTCCTAAACCACCAGGTACAGCGATAAAGGCATCTGCATTACACATCATGTTACCCATTCTCTCATGCATGGATGAGACCTTTAACTCATTACTTAGAGTACAACCGGTGATATTTTTGTTAGCTAATGCATTAGGAATGATACCTAAAACTTTGCTACCCCCTACATATGCACTAGATGAAACACAACCCATTAACCCAAGACTTCCTCCCCCATACACTAGATTACTTTGCCTAGCAGCTAACACCCTACCAAGGTTATTTGCTGCTTTCAAAAACTCTTTATTTTTTCCTAGATTAGTTCCAACAAAAACACAGATAGTTTAAACTTACGAACTGAAGACCTTCCATCTCAACTCACTTATTTTTAACCTTATAAATGAAGATGTGTGTGATGACAACGTGAAAATGCATGTGTATTTATAAGGTGAAAAAGTAGGATGCTGAGTTAAGTCTATCAAGGGAAAGACCAGTTGTCATCAAAAAATTTAAAAAATAAAAAGTAAAAGTCAAAAACAAACACTTGATGCAAGAAAAAGTCAAAAATGGAAAGAGTGAAACATAAAAAGGAAATCTACAAAATGAAGAAAGCAAGATTTTATATAGTAGTTATGATTTTGGCTCACACCTTCCTCTGATTTTGTGTTCAGTAATGGCTTAAATGACATCTATGATTCGAGGATATGCTTCCCATCCAGTTTTCTTATAAACTGGCAAACAAGGTCTTTTAACGTTAGATTCCCAAGACTATAGTGCTCCTATTCATCTACTTCGTATCTCGAGCTTGTAGGAAAATAAACCGGTAAAAATGTATCAGAGTAGCGCAGCGGAACAATAAAAATTTTAAGATCATTAAATATCTCATGATGCCATATACAATAAACCAACAACAATTAAAACTCATACCTCAAGGACGCCAATCTTGCAGGAGGAGAATGATCGGAGGCTTCAACCAACTAGCCTTCTCTACTATTCTCCAATTCCCGAATGGCTGAGTGTGTGGGCACTCTGAACCTCGATCGGTATGCTAGCACTGCTAGTCTTCTTCCGACCACCCAGATCTCTAAAGAACTTTATTATCACGATGAGCTGTGCAACAATAAGCCTGCTCACCTGAGAGTCTGTGGTCTGAGAGAACTGGAGTGGCAGGACCTCTATTTATAGACCTGCATGAGGTGATTCTCTGAATTTGAATTGGATTAGGAAAAGATATTTTCCCTTATCCTTAACCAAAAAATCCGAATTTTTCCATGGATAAATCCAACAATAAAATTCGGTTTTCTTAGGATAAATCCAATCCAAATCTAAACAAGATTTTAACTAGAATCTTATCTCCCTTTTTCAACCAAAAAATCCGAATTTTTCTTGGAGAAAATCTCCTCATAAATTTCGCCCATTATGGATAAGGGAGAATCTAAAATTCCACCAGGATTTTCAAGCTTGAATCTTATCTCAACCTTATCCAAAAATAACCGAATTTCCTAGGAGAGATTCTCCAAATTTTCGGCCACTTTTCAGGGAGGAGAGAATCCAAATTCAACTGGGATTGAAACTTGAATTATTCCCTTGAATCTTATCCACAAAAATCCAAATTTTTCCATGAGGATTATCCTCAAAAATTTCGTCCACTTTTGTTGGGATTTGGATTCAAAATTCAAGTAGGATTCTAACAAGATTATCCTCTCCAAATCCAACACAAATTCGAATTTCAAACCTTGTGGATTTTCCACAACAAATTCGAATCCTACTTGGACTATGATTCAAAATTTGAATTTCAAATTTCAAATTCAAATTTCAAATTTCAAATTTCAAATTTAAATTTCAAATTCAAATTTCAAATTCGAATTTCAAATTCAAATTTCAAATTCAAATTTCAAATTCAAATTTCAAATTTCAAATTTCAAAATTCAAATTTCAAATTTCAAAATTCAAATTTTAAATTCCACAAAACGGTTGTGTTTCATATTCTTGTTCTCATGGATAATTTTCTACAACTCCAATCCAATCTCAAATAAAATCATGGCAACTTTATTTGGAGTTCGAATAATTGTGTACTCTATTATCCAAAACAAAATCTGAATCCAACCGGAGAGAATCTTGTCTACCATCCTAATCCTGTGTCATCACCATCCATGCATAATAAACCAGCCAATAGTATACACAAATCAATTTGCCAAACGTTAAGGAATTATGTGGAGCTAGTAGAGGGACTGATTAGACATATATAATCGGGCTCCCGTGATTCCATATGATCATCATTCTTTACCGAACAACTCAATCATATGATCACTAGTTTCAGAGTCACACCACTATAAACCTGAAACTGAACACCCAATTATATACCGTATTACGTAAGCCTGTGACGAGCTACCATCCAATGACCTTGTCATATATGCAAAACCCTCATATGATATCCATGATCAGCCTTAGGTCAAAGTCCGTTTAATCCTACTGATCAGGCTATCTTAAAGTTCCATTATACTACCGAATTAAGAAAATGATTATTCACCATATGTGAATAAGAAGTCATCCGCCCAGTAGACGACCCAAGGCCTTGTCCATTTTTCACATTCAGTATAATGCCTTTAAGAGGATACCTTTAACTCCTCAGAGCTATGATTCTGATATTTGCAAAAAAACCCTTCATCGTATACAAGTCATGCACCCAACAAACCGGTCTATAAGCTTACTACCTCTGAGACACTTTAGCCATTGGAACATCAAAGTACACAAGTCATATACATGAAGTAGTTCATTTACTCAGGATTAAGGTTATTGCACAATGAACGTCAAAAGTAGATTGATCCACTCATAGCGGACTACGTAGATCAATCATGCTTTAGTCCCGGTCTAATATGTCACCACCGAGCAACATATCCATGTCTCTACTTGAGAGTCCAGCTCCAGACAGTCAAGACAAACCGTCCCCTCTAAGGCTTTAGACAACATAATAGTCTTAACATGAGTTAGATGCTCGGTCTAACCCCATAGACTACAGACCATAGTTTGGACTGCTAACTTTAGAACATTGTCTTCTCGCATACAAAAGTCCATTGCATGCAACGTTCTAACAGTTTTAACACAAGCAGTCAGTGAGCCATATTTGCTTACATTTACTTTAACATGTAAATAAGACGAGGACAGATAGCAATGTAATGAATAACCTCTATGTATAATTTTATTATCCAGTTCAAAATGAATACATCAAAATGTCTCTAATACTTAGGGCATTTCCTAACAATCTCCCACTTGCCCTAAGCCAGCAGATGTGCCATGTTACGCATCCCCATCGCCTCTACATGCCTCTCAAAGCTTCTAGCCACCAAAGTCTTAGTAAAGGGATCAGCGATGTTGTCCTCGGATGCGATCTTACATACATCTACTTGTCCTGTCTCCACATGCCCTCTAATAATGTGATACCTCCGATCTATGTGTTTGGTCCTCTTGTGGTGCCGAGATTCCCTTGTGTTGGCAATAGCCCCTGTATTATCACAGTAAAGTGTGATAGGCTTGTCAACACCCGGAATGACCTCAAGGTCTCTAAAGAACTTGCGGAGCCAAACCGCTTCTTTAGATGCCTCAGCCGCAGCCACATACTCAGCCTCCATAATAGAGTCAGCTGTGCAGCCCTGCTTCACGCTCCTCCACACAATGGCGCCTCCTCCGAGTAAAAACACTGATCCAGATGTCGATTTCCTCGAATCTATACAAGTCTGGAAGTCTGAGTCCGTGTATCCTACGGGTGTTAGGTCCCCTCCAGAATACACTAGCATATAATCCCTCGTTCTCTTAAGATACTTGAGTATATGCTTACTGCTTGCCAGTGCTTGGTTCCAGGATTCGCTTGGTATCGACTCACCATACCTACTGCAAAACATATGTCTGGGCGAGTGCAAAGCATAGCGTACATAAGGCTGCCCACAGCGGATGCATAAGGGACCTTACTCATACACTTTCTTTCTTCCGATGTCTTGGGACAGTCATCCAATGAAAGAGTTAGACCGGTAATAGAAGGTTGCTAACCTTTCTTTGCCCCTTGCATTGCATATTTGTCAATTATTTTATCATTTTGTTCTTTCGATCTCTGAAGAGACGAATGCCTAGAACATAATTAGCTTCTCCCAAGTCCTTCATGTCAAACTGTTGGTGTAACCAAAGCTTGACCGATGATAAGTTCCCTACATCATTCCCAATGAGTAGTATATCATCGACATAGAGTATCAGAAAGACCAGTTTTCCATCCTTAATACGTTTATAAACACAAGGTTCATCAACGTTCTGCTCAAAACCAAATGTCTTAATCGCTTGATCAAACCTCTGGTTCCATGAGCGGGATGCTTGCTTTAATCCATAAATGGATCTAAGCAACTTGCAGACTTTCCTTTCTTGGCCTTTCGCTATGAACCCTTCGGGCTGTATCATATAGATACACTCTTCAAGATGGCCATTCAAGAATACCGTCTTGACATCCATTTGCCAGATCTCGTAATCGAGAGCCGCAGAAATGGACAGAAGAATACGGATAGACTTCAGCATAGCAACAGGCGAAAAGGTTTCCTCGTAATCGATTCCAGCCTTTTGCGTGTATCCCTTTGCAACCAGTCTAGCTTTGAAAGTTTCCACTCTCCCTTCCGCATCCTTCTTTCTTTTGTAGACCCATTTGCATCCAATGGGTTTTATCCCATCCTACTTGGACTGTGATTCAAAATTTGAATTTCAAATTTCAAATTCAAATTTCAAATTTCAAATTTCAAATTTAAATTTCAAATTCGAATTTCAAATTCAAATTTCAAATTGTGGGCGACCCCTCTAGCTTAGGTCGTCCACCTTATCTTGCTTGCTTTCTTTATTCTCTGCTTATTCTTACTTAGCTTGCTTGTTTCTATAACTTTCTTCTCCTTGGGGTTTAAAA
The DNA here is from genome assembly GCA_035233585.1 of Antiaris toxicaria. Lineage (NCBI taxonomy): Eukaryota > Viridiplantae > Streptophyta > Magnoliopsida > Rosales > Moraceae > Antiaris > Antiaris toxicaria. Next base: position 79,789,765 of record CP141156.1, read on the forward strand.
GATTTGTTCTTGAAAAACTAGGAATATTTTTTTTTCTTTAACTGGAGAAAACTACTAATTCTTGAAAATTGTGTATACATAAATATATACGTACTTCTTAATACTTTTTCCCAAAATATATTTTGGAGTCTTGTTACTTTAAAGTATGTAAAAATAGAAACACACTTTTAAGCTTGTTTCACTACTTTACATACTACACTCTTGTCTTGTCTTTATACATATACCTCACTATTACACTTTCTTTCTTTTACACCTTGAGTACAGCGGAATTCTGCGAAACGGAACCATAACCCGTCCATGACATCGCTGGGATCTGCCTGTCAGTCCGCTACTCTTGTTTCATCTTGCTGGTTGCTTTCCTTTATTACCTACATCACGAATAGACTAATGAGCTAAAGCTCAGTAAGTACAAACATACATACAAGTAAATAAGCTGAATACACCACTCTAGGGTTAGTCAACTTAGGACCAATTATTTTCTTTAGTCCTATATTACTTGTTCTTTCTATTCTATTTCTTTCTTTTCTTTGCTTTACTTTATCTGCTTAATCTTTCACTTGTGGGCCCGTGGTTGGACGTACCTGGTGCACGCAGACCAATAGAGGATCAAGGGAGCGACCCACCGATCAACCCTAAGGTCATCTCTGGACTACTGACCTTATAGGTAGTAAGTCATGCCATAAACTACCTCATTATTAACGAGGCAGCGCCACACTTCTGGGGTGAAGGCAGGAAGTTAAGCCATAAACTACCTCATTATTAACGAGGCAGCGCCACACTTCTGGGGTGGAGGCTATCTGGGAACCTCACAACTGGGGAGGCCGGTACGCCAACCTTAACTTTTAAGTCTTATTATCTGACTTATCTTATTCCTCTTTTCTGTTTCTGATCTTGCTTACTATTCTCGTGAACATGTTAGTATCATGTCACAAACCGAATAGCTTAAATGTATATATATATAACACAACTCTATGGTAAGTCCATTCGTGAGTAGACAATTAAATGTCTGTACTTACCTTGTCAATCTCTTCTCCTTTTCTCTCTAGGATCTTTGATCGCCCTCCTTGTAGGTCGATTTTTGGATCCTACAGACAAACTTTGTCTGTTAATTTCATTTCCATTTATAGCTTTTATTTTTCATTAAAAAGCTTAAATAGAACCTATTTACAACTTTTTGGGCTTTATTTATCATTTTCCCAATTTTTCCTAACTTTTGTAAAATTACGATTTTACCCCTATATTTTGGCAAAATTACAGTTTTGCCCCTGACGGAATTTTATTGATCCAGACTGCATTTTTGGCCCTCAAGAACTTCTCTGGCTCTTTTCTAATCATTACAGGGTTCGCTTCTATTTTATTTCCACTTTTCACTTTCCCGACCCTCGGGAAGCACTATTCCGACCCTTACGTCGGTTTAGTGATTTTCTATCGTTTCGGAGCCTCAAATGGACGTTTCACTAGTATTTAAAACGTTCATCTAGACATTCCTGACCTAGGTCTCCGAGACTCGGATTTTCCGTACCCGACTCGGACCTTTATTTCATTTCCAAAAACGCCCCCCCCCTCGGGGTCGGTTTTTCCGTTTCACTCGCATTTTACATTTTTAGGGGACGGGTTACTATTCACGAACCACCCCTTAGGTTTTCCTTATTCAATTTTCCGTTAGGGAGTCGAGTTTCCGACCCGACCCTAAACTTTTATTTTTAATTCCTATTTTACCCCGAAAGCTGTTCTCGAAATTTCGGCAGCATTTCGGCGTAATTTTAAGGCTACCGGCGTTAGGTACGCCTCGAACCATATGTACCTGCCACGTACTATACCACAAGCCTATTTTATGTAAAAGTTTTCCAAACTTTTACATAAAAGCTCACAAATCTCCAATTTCACATTATCACCCACATTACAAAATTTTTTTCACAATTTTGCCCTTAATTTGGTTTCGGTTTTCACCACCAAACCGAACCAAAATTTCTCAAACTTTTCAACCACTTTTTAGGCTATTCAATGCCATTTTTCTAACACTTTTTCAAGCCCATTTCCTTGTACTTTTCAACCAAATTCTTAGGGTTTTTAAGCCTCCCATAACTCACGGCCACATTAAGAAAACACATGCCATCATTTTTGTTTCATGCTTTCAATCAAAATTTCATCATTCACATCATAAAATGCATGATTTCAATTAACCAAACATCATATGAAACATGCAAAATTTTCACCAAAACCCTAAGTATTTCCCACGGCCACTTTAGGTAATGTACAACAAAATTTTTTTTCAAACTTTTCCATAATGAAATTCATGCTTTATTCTTCACCAATTTCAACTTAGAAAGCATGTTAGCGATTAACCATAACTTTTTCTCATTGGTTACCTAAGGTAACCCACGGATTTTCCTTTAAAAAACCAACCAAAATTTGGTTTTTCTTTAAACAATTTACATGGTTTTCTTACTTATTACAACCTTAACAAAACCCTTCATCAACTTAATAAAAAACAACCAAAAATTTTCCATCTTAATTCACTATTCACCCCACGGTTTTCATGAAGAAAAACCAAGAAAAATTTCAATCCAAGGGAAGTTACCTTGATCACTTTCTTCCTTTGTCTTCAAGTGATGTTTTGCCACACTTTTTGTATAGAAAACTTGAAGAAATAGCTTAGTTCTCCTTTGGTCACTCACGGCTCACCATGGAGAATAACTTAGAAAATTTTCTTTGGTTGTTTGCTTGAAAATTGGCTTCGGCCACTTTATTCCCAAACTTGCCGACTTATGCATGGAAGAAAGCCAATTAATTTGGCTATCCACCAATGAAAATTAGGCACCTTTCACCCTAATACTTTCTCCCTTTTTCAAAAATTAAAAAGGTATATTTTTGGCCAAATCTTAGCCTTTAGATCAAAAGCAAATTAAATCATGGCCATTCATCCTACCTAACACCATATTTCTTTCCATTTGGTAAATGGATTTATGATGTCATAAATGTAAAAGTGAAAGTTGACTTTGACTTTCACTATTCACATTAATTCGACTACTTTTTGACCGATGCCGGTTCGAGCCGAAATTTTTCTGAAATCGTCCCGGCGTGTTCCTGAGGTCTCCTGTGCAGTCGGATCAATTTAAATTGCTTCCGTTTGATCAAAATCAATCCCGGAAGTTTACCGTCTTTTTGAGCTCCGGTTAGGGTTTCAATGCCGGTTTTGGCACCGTTTCACCCGTTTCAACTCAGTGAATTTTTCCAACACTGAATTCTTACTCGTCAGTATTGTTAGAACATTTTAATATATTCTAAACAATATAAATACATCTATTTCACTCTTTAAATAGTACAAATTATTATATACATATATTTGTACTTTTCTTACTGTGCTCTTACTTTGACTTGCCATATTCTTATCTTTATACTGTTCAGCTACCGAAACTACTCCTTTTTGAGCGTGTTGGGCCTGAATTCACTTTCTTACTCAGATACTTTATTCTCTACTTATTTTTGGAGATTTTAATTTCCTCCAAAACATTTATTTATTTCTATCAACACTATAATTTGTCTAATCACAACCATAGTGTTTCTTTACATTCTTACTTACAGAACTCATAGAAAACCCTAGATTAAATTAGGTCACACCGCTAAAATTCTCTGGTCGTCACATTCACCCCTCCTTAAAAATTTTCGTCCTCGAAAATCAGAACAGGTGAGGGTACTTGGCTCTCATCTCATCTTCTCTTTCCCACGTAGCCTCTTCTACATTATGATTTTTCCATAGAACTTTGACCAGCGAGATGCTTTTATTTCTTAATATCTTCTCTTCTCGAGCAAGTATTTGCACTGGTTGCTCTTCGTAAGAGAGATCCTCTCGAACTTGGATTGGCTCATAATCTAGGACATGTGAAGGGTCCGAGATATACTTTCTTAGCATAGATACATGAAAGACATTATGCACTGAAGATAATTCCGGTGGCAAAGCTATCTTATAGGCTACTTTCCCAACCCGGCTAATAATTGGGAAAGGTCCTATGTATCTTGGGCTCAACTTTCCTTTCTTTCCAAAACGCATGACACCTTTCATTGGTGCTACTTTTAAGAATACGAAGTCACCCTCGTTAAACTCTAGGAATCTTCGTCTTTTATCTGCGTAGCTTTTCTGACGACTTTGTGCAGTTTTCATTCTCTGCTGAATCTTTTGGACCGCGTCTATCATTTCTTGGATAAACTCGATTTTATGAAGTTCTTTCTCCCTGAGTTCATACCAGTGAATGGGAGATCTACACTTTCATCCATATAATGCCTCATAAGGAGCCATCCCGATGGACGCTTGATAGCTGTTGTTGTAGGAGAATTCTATTAACGGCAGCTTCTTGTTCCAGGCTCCCTTGAAATCTAAAATACAAGCACGAAGCATATCTTCTAGCGTTTGGATCGTACGCTCAGACTGTCCGTCAGTCTGAGGATGAAATGCAGTGCTGAATCTTAGTTCGGAGCCCGTTGCCTCTTGTACACTTTTCCAGAAATTGGATGTGAACCGACTGTCACGATCTGACACTATTGTTGTCGGTATTCCATGTAATCTCACAATGTTGCCAATGTACAATTCTGTGAATTTCTCTAATGTGTATGTCATTTTTACGGGTATAAAGTGAGCAGATTTGGTCAATCGATCCACCACTACCCATATCATGTCAAATCCTTCACTTGTCTTGGGTAGCCCGACCACGAAATCCATGGTTACGTGCTCCCACTTCCACTCTGGAATCTCTAATGGCTGCAGCTCTCTGGTTGACCGCTGATGCTCTGCTTTGACTCTTTGACATGTTAAGCAGCTGCTGATGTGTTTAACAATGTCATTCTTCATCTTTTTCCACCAAAAGTGCTGCTTTAGATCCTGATACATTTTTGTACTGCCCGGATGCACTGAATATGGAGTGTCATGGGCCTCTGTCAGGATTCTTTTCTTTAAAACTTCTTCATCTGGTACACAAATTCTTCCTTGGAAGAGTAAAGTTCCATCTTTGGAGAGGTGGAACTCTGACTTGTCATTCTTAGAGGCCTCTTCTTTAAGCCTTTTGAAAGCAGCATCTAGCTCTTGAGCCTCTTTAATCTCCTCAAGAATTGTTGGTTTGAGTTGCATTGCCGCTAATTTTCCTGAAATTATCTCCACTCCCAACAAGGAAATCTCATGTTGAAGTGGCTTGGGCAACTTATTGATGGCTATTTGCTCTGGCATCGTTGATTTACGACTCAACACGTCTGCCACTCTGTTCGCCTTACCGGGGTGATATAAGATCTCACAATCGTAATCTTTTACCAACTCCAGCCATCTTCTTTGTCTCATGTTAAGCTCTTTTTGAGTAAAGAAATACTTTAAGCTCTGGTGGTCGGTGAAAATTCTGCACCGAACTCCATATAGGTAATGTCGCCATATCTTCAAAGCAAATACGACGGCTGCTAACTCCAAATCATGAGTCGGATAGTTCTTTTCATGTTCTTTGAGTTGTCTTGATGCATAAGCTATTACTTTTCCATCCTGCATCAGCACAGCTCCTAAACCTGTCCTGGAGGCATCGCTATAAATGTCGAAGTCTCCTTCATCCTTTGGAATTGTGAGAATTGGAGCACTGGTCAACCGATTCTTCAACTCTTGAAAGCTTTCTTCACACTTCTTTGTCCACTCGAACTTCTTCTCTTTGCGTGTGAGAGCAGTGAGAGGGGCAGCTAATCTGGCAAATCCCTCTACAAATCTCTGATAATAGCCCACTAATCCGAGAAAACTCCGGATCTCGGTCACATTCTTTGGAGGAAACCACTTGCTTACCGCTTCGATCTTTGTTGGGTCTACTGAAATTCCGTCTTTGGAAACGACATGTCCTAAGAAGTGGACCTTACCTAACCAAAATTCACATTTGGAGAACTTTGCATATAGCTGATGTTCCTTCAGAGTGCGTAACACAATTCGAAGATGCTTCTCATGCTCCTTCCAATCTTTCGAGTATATAAGGATGTCATCGATAAACACAATAACAAACTGGTCTAAAAATTCCTTGAATACTCGATTCATCAGATCCATAAAAGCAGCTGGTGCATTCGTTAATCCAAAAGGCATAACGAGAAATTCGTAGTGCCCATACCGTGTTCGGAACGCGGTCTTTGGAATGTCTCTTTCTTTAATTTTTAACTGATGATAGCCGGATCGAAGATCAATCTTCGAGAAGACGGTGGCTCCTTTTAGCTGATCGAATAAATCATCGATCCTTAGTAGAGGATATTTATTCTTGATCGTGACTTTGTTGAGCTCACGATAATCTATGCACATTCGGAGGGTTCCATCCTTTTTCTTCACGAAGAGAACTGGAGCTCCCCACGGCGAATAACTAGGCCGTATAAAACCTTTCTCTAATAACTCCTTCAGCTGAGCTTGTAATTCTTTAAGCTTGGCCGGTGCCATTCTGTAAGGGGCCTTTGAAATCGGAGTCGTTCTTGGCAGCAGCTCGATCTCGAAGGTAATCTCTCGATCAGGAGGAAGTCCCGGTAATTCTTCTGGAAATACCTCCACGAACTCGTTGATCACTGGTACCTCGTTCGGTTGTAGTTCTACCTTCTTGGTGGTGTCCTTGACATAAGCTAGATATCCGGTACAGCCACTAGATATCAGCTTTCTTGCCCGCAGGGGACTGATCAGCATTTTCGACTGCTTCTGAGAATGCCCCTGATACTCAAACTGGTCTTTTTCTCCAAACTGGAACACTACTTTTCGTCGTCGACAGTCAATGGTCGCTTGATATTTTGCAAGGAAATCCATTCCAAGGATAACGTCATAATCGACTAACTCTAAGATGACTAAGTCGACGTACAACTCCCTATCAGCAACAATTACTGGCACGTGACGTAACCAGTAATCAGATAATAATACCTCACCAGACGGTAAGGTGGTTTTAAACACTTGGCCAATTTTATCCTTGGCATGACTAACTCTTTCTACAAAGCTATGTGAGGCAAATGAATGCGATGCACCGGAGTCAAATAAAACAAGTACAGGGCTTTGGGTGACAAGAAGCTGACTTGTCACCACATTCGAGGTGCCTGCCTCTACATCTTCCCTAGTGTAGGCTAATAGATGTGCCTCGGTCTTTGGTATACTCTCCTGGCATCCAGGTTGAGTATGCGATCCTTGTATAGCATGGAACTGGCTCGTCTATCGGGACTGAAAGGATCCCGGCTGGTTCTGTTGGTTGGATGGGCAGACTCTAGCATAATGGCCCTCTCTACCACAAACATAGCATGCGGTATTCCCCAACTTGCACTCGCCCTTGTGCAGTCTTCCACATTTTGGGCATGGTTGTCGGTTCTGTACTCCTTCTGAGCCTTGCCTTTGCTGAGTGTTGTGAGTATTTTGGCCCCAATTTTCATTTGGGTTTCCCTTTCGCTTATTGGTATTCTGCTGGTTCTGGTTATTTTTCTGACCAGGCTTCATTCCTTGACCAGATTTATTACTTTGGCCAGCTTGGTTGTTCTTCTGAGTCTGCTTCGCGAGATCTCTTTCTTTCTTCTTCTCCTCCCAGACTTTTGTTCTTTCTTCCTTAACTCTGTTCAGACGATTCTCGGCCCTCATAGCTCTGCTTACACAGTCTGCTACAGTGGTTGGGGGGTCTCGCCACTTTCCACATTTAGGGCTATATCCTGTCGGAACATATTGATCATCCTCCGTACCCGCTCTTCTTCTGTGGGTACCAAATGTGGACACAATCGAGCTAATCTGTCGAATTTACGACAGGCTTCCGTCACTGTCATCTCGCCTTGCCTCAGCTCATCGAACTCTCTTTGTTGAGCTCGTAGGGTGTCAAGGTTGAAATACTTCCTGTTAAATTCTCCCAGGAAGTCATTCCAGGTCATCCTTCTAATGTCCCTTCACATCTTTACTGTCTCCCACCAATAACGAGCATCCTTCGTTAATATGCAGGAGGCGCAAAGGACCTTCTCTTGATCTGTTAGGTCCATAAACTCAAAAATGGTCTGTAGTGAAGCTAACCATTCTTCAGCCTCTAAGGGTTCTATAGATCCCTCAAACTCTTTTGACTTCATCTTTCGGAACCGTTCATACAATGATCCCTGGTTGGCTCCAGCTCGGGCACCTATTGCTACTTCAGGTACCATTCGGACTGGTGGTACTACTGGTTCAGGAGCTGGTTGTGGCTCCGGTACTGGTGCTTGAGGTGGAGGGAAATTCGCTTGGGCCCCATTCCTCTGTTCCAGTAGCTCTTGCAGTCTCTGGTTCTGTGTTTCTTGTGCCTCTAGCCGAGCTTGTATGTTAGCTAGGACAGCGGCTAAGTCTGCTTCTTGAGCTTGCTCAGCTCGTGTGCGAACCATGTTGTTGTGTCTGACCTATAACAATAGCGACATGGTTTAGTGCTAAATTAGATATTGATTATTTACAATTAACTTACTTGGACTGAGCAGGTGCAGATACTGAGATGTCATGGAAGGTTGATAGTAGAACCGCTCGCTCTGATACCAACTCTTGTGGGCGACCCCTCTAGCTTAGGTCGTCCACCTTATCTTGCTTGCTTTCTTTATTCTCTGCTTATTCTTACTTAGCTTGCTTGTTTCTATAACTTTCTTCTCCTTGGGGTTTAAAAGATTTGTTCTTGAAAAACTAGGAATATTTTTTTTTCTTTAACTGGAGAAAACTACTAATTCTTGAAAATTGTGTATACATAAATATATACGTACTTCTTAATACTTTTTCCCAAAATATATTTTGGAGTCTTGTTACTTTAAAGTACGTAAAAATAGAAACACACTTTTAAGCTTGTTTCACTACTTTACATACTACACTCTTGTCTTGTCTTTATACATATACCTCACTATTACACTTTCTTTCTTTTACACCTTGAGTACAGCGGAATTCTGCGAAACGGAACCATAACCCGTCCATGACATCGCTGGGATCTGCCTGTCAGTCCGCTACTCTTGTTTCATCTTGCTGGTTGCTTTCCTTTATTACCTACATCACGAATAGACTAATGAGCTAAAGCTCAGTAAGTACAAACATACATACAAGTAAATAAGCTGAATACACCACTCTAGGGTTAGTCAACTTAGGACCAATTATTTTCTTTAGTCCTATATTACTTGTTCTTTCTATTCTATTTCTTTCTTTTCTTTGCTTTACTTTATCTGCTTAATCTTTCACTTGTGGGCCCGTGGTTGGACGTACCTGGTGCACGCAGACCAATAGAGGATCAAGGGAGCGACCCACCGATCAACCCTAAGGTCATCTCTGGACTACTGACCTTATAGGTAGTAAGTCATGCCATAAACTACCTCATTATTAACGAGGCAGCGCCACACTTCTGGGGTGAAGGCAGGAAGTTAAGCCATAAACTACCTCATTATTAACGAGGCAGCGCCACACTTCTGGGGTGGAGGCTATCTGGGAACCTCACAACTGGGGAGGCCGGTACGCCAACCTTAACTTTTAAGTCTTATTATCTGACTTATCTTATTCCTCTTTCTGTTTCTGATCTTGCTTACTATTCTCGTGAACATGTTAGTATCATGTCACAAACCGAATAGCTTAAATGTATATATATATAACACAACTCTATGGTAAGTCCATTCGTGAGTAGACAATTAAATGTCTGTACTTACCTTGTCAATCTCTTCTCCTTTTCTCTCTAGGATCTTTGATCGCCCTCCTTGTAGGTCGATTTTTGGATCCTACAGACAAACTTTGTCTGTTAATTTCATTTCCATTTATAGCTTTTATTTTTCATTAAAAAGCTTAAATAGAACCTATTTACAACTTTTTGGGCTTTATTTATCATTTTCCCAATTTTTCCTAACTTTTGTAAAATTACGATTTTACCCCTATATTTTGGCAAAATTACAGTTTTGCCCCTGACGGAATTTTATTGATCCAGACTGCATTTTTGGCCCTCAGGAACTTCTCTGGCTCTTTTCTAATCATTACAGGGTTCGCTTCTATTTTATTTCCACTTTTCACTTTCCCGACCCTCGGGAAGCACTATTCCGACCCTTACGTCGGTTTAGTGATTTTCTATCGTTTCGGAGCCTCAAATGGACGTTTCACTAGTATTTAAAACGTTCATCTAGCCATTCCTGACCTAGGTCTCCGAGACTCGGATTTTCCGTACCCGACTCGAACTTTTATTTCATTTCCAAAAACGCCCCCCCCCTCGGGGTCGGTTTTTCCGTTTCACTCGCATTTTACATTTTTAGGGGACGGGTTACTATTCACGAACCACCCCTTAGGTTTTCCTTATTCAATTTTCCGTTAGGGAGTCGAGTTTCCGACCCGACCCTAAACTTTTATTTTTAATTCCTATTTTACCCCGAAAGCCGTTCTCGAAATTTCGGCAGCATTTCGGCGTAATTTTAAGGCTACCGGCGTTAGGTACGCCTCGAACCATATGTACCTGCCACGTACTATACCACAAGCCTATTTTATGTAAAAGTTTTCCAAACTTTTACATAAAAGCTCACAAATCTCCAATTTCACATTATCACCCACATTACAAAATTTTTTTCACAATTTTGCCCTTAATTTGGTTTCGGTTTTCACCATCAAACTGAACCAAAATTTCTCAAACTTTTCAACCACTTTTTAGGCTATTCAATGCCATTTTTCTAACACTTTTTCAAGCCCATTTCCTTGTACTTTTCAACCAAATTCTTAGGGTTTTTAAGCCTCCCATAACTCACGGCCACATTAAGAAAACACATGCCATCATTTTTGTTTCATGCTTTCAATCAAAATTTCATCATTCACATCATAAAATGCATGATTTCAATTAACCAAACATCATATGAAACATGCAAAATTTTCACCAAAACCCTAAGTATTTCCCACGGCCACTTTAGGTAATGTACAACAAAATTTTTTTTCAAACTTTTCCATAGTGAAATTCATGCTTTATTCTTCACCAATTTCAACTTAGAAAGCATGTTAGCGATTAACCATAACTTTTTCTCATTGGTTACCTAAGGTAACCCACGGATTTTCCTTTAAAAAACCAATCAAAATTTGGTTTTTCTTTAAACAATTTACATGGTTTTCTTACTTATTACAACCTTAACAAAACCCTTCATCAACTTAATAAAAAACAACCAAAAATTTTCCATCTTAATTCACTATTCACCCCACGGTTTTCATGAAGAAAAACCAAGAAAAATTTCAATCCAAGGGAAGTTACCTTGATCACTTTCTTCCTTTGTCTTCAAGTGATGTTTTGCCACACTTTTTGTATAGAAAACTTGAAGAAATAGCTTAGTTCTCCTTTGGTCACTCACGGCTCACCATGGAGAATAACTTAGAAAATTTTCTTTGGTTGTTTGCTTGAAAATTGGCTTCGGCCACTTTATTCCCAAACTTGCCGACTTATGCATGGAAGAAAGCCAATTAATTTGGCTATCCACCAATGAAAATTAGGCACCTTTCACCCTAATACTTTCTCCCTTTTTCAAAAATTAAAAAGGTATATTTTTGGCCAAATCTTAGCCTTTAGATCAAAAGCAAATTAAATCATGGCCATTCATCCTACCTAACACCATATTTCTTTCCATTTGGTAAATGGATTTATGATGTCATAAATGTAAAAGTGAAAGTTGACTTTGACTTTCACTATTCACATTAATTCGACTACTTTTTGACCGATGCCGGTTCGAGCCGAAATTTTTCTGAAATCGTCCCGGCGTGTTCCTGAGGTCTCCTGTGCAGTCGGATCAATTTAAATTGCTTCCGTTTGATCAAAATCAATCCCGGAAGTTTACCGTCTTTTTGAGCTCCGGTTAGGGTTTCAATGCCGGTTTTGGCACCGTTTCACCCGTTTCAACTCAGTGAATTTTTCCAACACTGAATTCTTACTCGTCAGTATTGTTAGAACATTTTAATATATTCTAAACAATATAAATACATCTAGTTCACTCTTTAAATAGTACAAATTATTATATACATATATTTGTACTTTTCTTACTGTGCTCTTACTTTGACTTGCCATATTCTTATCTTTATACTGTTCAGCTACCGAAACTACTCCTTTTTGAGCGTTTTGGGCCTGAATTCACTTTCTTACTCAGATACTTTATTCTCTACTTATTTTTGGAGATTTTAATTTCCTCCAAAACATTTATTTATTTCTATCAACACTATAATTTGTCTAATCACAACCATAGTGTTTCTTTACATTCTTACTTACAGAACTCATAGAAAACCCTAGATTAAATTAGGTCACACCGCTAAAATTCTCTGGTCGTCACATTCACCCCTCCTTAAAAATTTTCGTCCTCGAAAATCAGAACAGGTGGGGGTACTTGGCTCTCATCTCATCTTCTCTTTCCCACGTAGCCTCTTCTACATTATGATTTTTCCATAGAACTTTGACCAGCGAGATGCTTTTATTTCTTAATATCTTCTCTTCTCGAGCAAGTATTTGCACTGGTTGCTCTTCGTAAGAGAGATCCTCTCGAACTTGGATTGGCTCATAATCTAGGACATGTGAAGGGTCCGAGATATACTTTCTTAGCATAGATACATGAAAGACATTATGCACTGAAGATAATTCCGGTGGCAAAGCTATCTTATAGGCTACTTTCCCAACCCGGCTAATAATTGGGAAAGGTCCTATGTATCTTGGGCTCAACTTTCCTTTCTTTCCAAAACGCATGACACCTTTCATTGGTGCTACTTTTAAGAATACGAAGTCACCCTCGTTAAACTCTAGGAATCTTCGTCTTTTATCTGCGTAGCTTTTCTGACGACTTTGTGCAGTTTTCATTCTCTGCTGAATCTTTTGGACCGCGTCTATCATTTCTTGGATAAACTCGATTTTATGAAGTTCTTTCTCCCTGAGTTCATACCAGTGAATGGGAGATCTACACTTTCATCCATATAATGCCTCATAAGGAGCCATCCCGATGGACGCTTGATAGCTGTTGTTGTAGGAGAATTCTATTAACGGCAGCTTCTTGTTCCAGGCTCCCTTGAAATCTAAAATACAAGCACGAAGCATATCTTCTAGCGTTTGGATCGTACGCTCAGACTGTCCGTCAGTCTGAGGATGAAATGCAGTGCTGAATCTTAGTTCGGAGCCCGTTGCCTCTTGTACACTTTTCCAGAAATTGGATGTGAACCGACTGTCACGATCTGACACTATTGTTGTCGGTATTCCATGTAATCTCACAATGTTGCCAATGTACAATTCTGTGAATTTCTCTAATGTGTATGTCATTTTTACGGGTATAAAGTGAGCAGATTTGGTCAATCGATCCACCACTACCCATATCATGTCAAATCCTTCACTTGTCTTGGGTAGCCCGACCACGAAATCCATGGTTACGTGCTCCCACTTCCACTCTGGAATCTCTAATGGCTGCAGCTCTCTGGTTGACCGCTGATGCTCTGCTTTGACTCTTTGACATGTTAAGCAGCTGCTGATGTGTTTAACAATGTCATTCTTCATCTTTTTCCACCAAAAGTGCTGCTTTAGATCCTGATACATTTTTGTACTGCCCGGATGCACTGAATATGGAGTGTCATGGGCCTCTGTCAGGATTCTTTTCTTTAAAACTTCTTCATCTGGTACACAAATTCTTCCTTGGAAGAGTAAAGTTCCATCTTTGGAGAGGTGGAACTCTGACTTGTCATTCTTAGAGGCCTCTTCTTTAAGCCTTTTGAAAGCAGCATCTAGCTCTTGAGCCTCTTTAATCTCCTCAAGAATTGTTGGTTTGAGTTGCATTGCCGCTAATTTTCCTGAAATTATCTCCACTCCCAACAAGGAAATCTCATGTTGAAGTGGCTTGGGCAACTTATTGATGGCTATTTGCTCTGGCATCGTTGATTTACGACTCAACACGTCTGCCACTCTGTTCGCCTTACCAGGGTGATATAAGATCTCACAATCGTAATCTTTTACCAACTCCAGCCATCTTCTTTGTCTCATGTTAAGCTCTTTTTGAGTAAAGAAATACTTTAAGCTCTGGTGGTCGGTGAAAATTCTACACCGAACTCCATATAGGTAATGTCGCCATATCTTCAAAGCAAATACGACGGCTGCTAACTCCAAATCATGAGTCGGATAGTTCTTTTCATGTTCTTTGAGTTGTCTTGATGCATAAGCTATTACTTTTCCATCCTGCATCAGCACAGCTCCTAAACCTGTCCTGGAGGCATCGCTATAAATGTCGAAGTCTCCTTCATCCTTTGGAATTGTGAGAATTGGAGCACTGGTCAACCGATTCTTCAACTCTTGAAAGCTTTCTTCACACTTCTTTGTCCACTCGAACTTCTTCTCTTTGCGTGTGAGAGCAGTGAGAGGGGCAGCTAATCTGGCAAATCCCTCTACAAATCTCTGATAATAGCCCACTAATCCGAGAAAACTCCGGATCTCGGTCACATTCTTTGGAGGAAACCACTTGCTTACCGCTTCGATCTTTGTTGGGTCTACTGAAATTCCGTCTTTGGAAACGACATGTCCTAAGAAGTGGACCTTACCTAACCAAAATTCACATTTGGAGAACTTTGCATATAGCTGATGTTCCTTCAGAGTGCGTAACACAATTCGAAGATGCTTCTCATGCTCCTTCCAATCTTTCGAGTATATAAGGATGTCATCGATAAACACAATAACAAACTGGTCTAAAAATTCCTTGAATACTCGATTCATCAGATCCATAAAAGCAGCTGGTGCATTCGTTAATCCAAAAGGCATAACGAGAAATTCGTAGTGCCCATACCGTGTTCGGAACGCGGTCTTTGGAATGTCTCTTTCTTTAATTTTTAACTGATGATAGCCGGATCGAAGATCAATCTTCGAGAAGACGGTGGCTCCTTTTAGCTGATCGAATAAATCATCGATCCTTAGTAGAGGATATTTATTCTTGATCGTGACTTTGTTGAGCTCACGATAATCTATGCACATTCGGAGGGTTCCATCCTTTTTCTTCACGAAGAGAACTGGAGCTCCCCACGGCGAATAACTAGGCCGTATAAAACCTTTCTCTAATAACTCCTTCAGCTGAGCTTGTAATTCTTTAAGCTTGGCCGGTGCCATTCTGTAAGGGGCCTTTGAAATCGGAGACGTTCTTGGCAGCAGCTCGATCTCGAAGGTAATCTCTCGATCAGGAGGAAGTCCCGGTAATTCTTCTGGAAATACCTCCACGAACTCGTTGATCACTGGTACCTCGTTCGGTTGTAGTTCTACCTTCTTGGTGGTGTCCTTGACATAAGCTAGATATCCGGTACAGCCACTAGATATCAGCTTTCTTGCCCGCAGGGGACTGATCAGCATTTTCGACTACTTCTGAGAATGCCCCTGATACTCAAACTGGTCTTTTTCTCCAAACTGGAACACTACTTTTCGTCGTCGACAGTCAATGGTCGCTTGATATTTTGCAAGGAAATCCATTCCAAGGATAACGTCATAATCGACTAACTCTAAGATGACTAAGTCGACGTACAACTCCCTATCAGCAACAATTACTGGCACGTGACGTAACCAGTAATCAGATAATAATACCTCACCAGACGGTAAGGTGGTTTTAAACACTTGGCCAATTTTATCCTTGGCATGACTAACTCTTTCTACAAAGCTATGTGAGGCAAATAAATGCGATGCACCGGAGTCAAATAAAACAAGTACAGGGCTTTGGGTGACAAGAAGCTGACTTGTCACCACATTCGAGGTGCCTGCCTCTACATCTTCCCTAGTGTAGGCTAATAGATGTGCCTCGGTCTTTGGTATACTCTCCTGGCATCCAGGTTGAGTATGCGATCCTTGTATAGCATGGAACTGGCTCGTCTATCGGGACTGAAAGGATCCCGGCTGGTTCTGTTGGTTGGATGGGCAGACTCTAGCATAATGGCCCTCTCTACCACAAACATAGCATGCGGTATTCCCCAACTTGCACTCGCCCTTGTGCAGTCTTCCACATTTTGGGCATGGTTGTCGGTTCTGTACTCCTTCTGAGCCTTGCCTTTGCTGAGTGTTGCGAGTATTTTGGCCCCAATTTTCATTTGGGTTTCCCTTTCGCTTATTGGTATTCTGCTGGTTCTGGATATTTTTCTGACCAGGCTTCATTCCTTGACCAGATTTATTACTTTGGCCAGCTTGGTTGTTCTTCTGAGTCTGCTTCGCGAGATCTCTTTCTTTCTTCTTCTCCTCCCAGACTTTTGTTCTTTCTTCCTTAACTCTGTTCAGACGATTCTCGGCCCTCATAGCTCTGCTTACACAGTCTGCTACAGTGGTTGGGGGGTCTCGCCACTTTCCACATTTAGGGCTATATCCTGTCGGAACATATTGATCATCCTCCGTACCCGCTCTTCTTCTGTGGGTACCAAATGTGGACACAATCGAGCTAATCTGTCGAATTTACGACAGGCTTCCGTCACTGTCATCTCGCCTTGCCTCAGCTCATCGAACTCTCTTTGTTGAGCTCGTAGGGTGTCAAGGTTGAAATACTTCCTGTTAAATTCTCCCAGGAAGTCATTCCAGGTCATCCTTCTAACGTCCCTTCACATCTTTACTGTCTCCCACCAATAACGAGCATCCTTCGTTAATATGCAGGAGGCGCAAAGGACCTTCTCTTGATCTGTTAGGTCCATAAACTCAAAAATGGTCTGTAGTGAAGCTAACCATTCTTCAGCCTCTAAGGGTTCTATAGATCCCTCAAACTCTTTTGGCTTCATCTTTCGGAACTGTTCATACAATGATCCCTGGTTGGCTCCAGCTCGGGCACCTATTGCTACTTCAGGTACCATTCGGACTGGTGGTACTACTGGTTCAGGAGCTGGTTGTGGCTCCGGTACTGGTGCTTGAGGTGGAGGGAAATTCGCTTGGGCTCCATTCCTCTGTTCCAGTAGCTCTTGCAGTCTCTGGTTCTGTGTTTCTTGTGCCTCTAGCCGAGCTTGTATGTTAGCTAGGACAGCGGCTAAGTCTGCTTCTTGAGCTTGCTCAGCTCGTGTGCGAACCATGTTGCTGTGTCTGACCTATAACAATAGCGACATGGTTTAGTGCTAAATTAGATATTGATTATTTACAATTAACTTACTCGGACTGAGCAGGTGCAGATACTGAGATGTCATGGAAGGTTGATAGTAGAACCGCTCGCTCTGATACCAACTCTTGTGGGCGACCCCTCTAGCTTAGGTCGTCCACCTTATCTTGCTTGCTTTCTTTATTCTCTGCTTATTCTTACTTAGCTTGCTTGTTTCTATAACTTTCTTCTCCTTGGGGTTTAAAAGATTTGTTCTTGAAAAACTAGGAATATTTTTTTTTCTTTAACTGGAGAAAACTACTAATTCTTGAAAATTGTGTATACATAAATATATACGTACTTCTTAATACTTTTTCCCAAAATATATTTTGGAGTCTTGTTACTTTAAAGTACGTAAAAATAGAAACACACTTTTAAGCTTGTTTCACTACTTTACATACTACACTCTTGTCTTGTCTTTATACATATACCTCACTATTACACTTTCTTTCTTTTACACCTTGAGTACAGCGGAATTCTGTGAAACGGAACCATAACCCGTCCATGACATCGCTGGGATCTGCCTGTCAGTCCGCTACTCTTGTTTCATCTTGCTGGTTGCTTTCCTTTATTACCTACATCACGAATAGACTAATGAGCTAAAGCTCAGTAAGTACAAACATACATACAAGTAAATAAGCTGAATACACCACTCTAGGGTTAGTCAACTTAGGACCAATTATTTTCTTTAGTCCTATATTACTTGTTCTTTCTATTCTATTTCTTTCTTTTCTTTGCTTTACTTTATCTGCTTAATCTTTCACTTGTGGGCCCGTGGTTGGACGTACCTGGTGCACGCAGACCAATAGAGGATCAAGGGAGCGACCCACCGATCAATCCTAAGGTCATCTCTGGACTACTGACCTTATAGGTAGTAAGTCATGCCATAAACTACCTCATTATTAACGAGGCAGCGCCACACTTCTGGGGTGAAGGTAGGAAGTTAAGCCATAAACTACCTCATTATTAACGAGGCAGCGCCACACTTCTGGGGTGGAGGCTATCTGGGAACCTCACAACTGGGGAGGCCGGTACGCCAACCTTAACTTTTAAGTCTTATTATCTGACTTATCTTATTCCTCTTTTCTGTTTCTGATCTTGCTTACTATTCTCGTGAACATGTTAGTATCATGTCACAAACCGAATAGCTTAAATGTATATATATATAACACAACTCTATGGTAAGTCCATTCGTGAGTAGACAATTAAATGTCTGTACTTACCTTGTCAATCTCTTCTCCTTTTCTCTCTAGGATCTTTGATCGCCCTCCTTGTAGGTCGATTTTTGGATCCTACAGACAAACTTTGTCTGTTAATTTCATTTCCATTTATAGCTTTTATTTTTCATTAAAAAGCTTAAATAGAACCTATTTACAACTTTTTGGGCTTTATTTATCATTTTCCCAATTTTCCCTAACTTTTGCAAAATTACGATTTTACCCCTATATTTTGGCAAAATTACAGTTTTGCCCCTGACGGAATTTTATTGATCCAGACTGCATTTTTGGCCCTCAGGAACTTCTCTGGCTCTTTTCTAATCGTTACAGGGTTCGCTTCTATTTTATTTCCACTTTTCACTTTCCCGACCATCGGGAAGCACTATTCCGACCCTTACGTCGGTTTAGTGATTTTCTATCGTTTCGGAGCCTCAAATGGACGTTTCACTAGTATTTAAAACGTTCATCTAGACATTCCCGACCTAGGTCTCCGAGACTCGGATTTTCCGTACCCGACTCGGACCTTTATTTCATTTCCAAAAACGCCCCCCCCCTCGGGGTCGGTTTTTCCGTTTCACTCGCATTTTACATTTTTAGGGGACGGGTTACTATTCACGAACCACCCCTTAGGTTTTCCTTATTCAATTTTCCATTAGGGAGTCGAGTTTCCGACCCGACCCTAAACTTTTATTTTTAATTCCTATTTTACCCCGAAAGCCGTTCTCGAAATTTCGGCAGCATTTCGACGTAATTTTAAGGCTACCGTCGTTAGGTACGCCTCGAACCATATGTACCTGCCACGTACTATACCACAAGCCTATTTTATATAAAAGTTTTCCAAACTTTTACATAAAAGCTCACAAATCTCCAATTTCACATTATCACCCACATTACAAAATTTTTTTTCACAATTTTGCCTTTAATTTGGTTTCGGTTTTCACCACCAAACCGAACCAAAATTTCTCAAACTTTTCAACCACTTTTTAGGCTATTCAATGCCATTTTTCTAACACTTTTTCAAGCCCATTTCCTTGTACTTTTCAACCAAATTCTTAGGGTTTTTAAGCCTCCCATAACTCACGGCCACATTAAGAAAACACATGCCATCATTTTTGTTTCATGCTTTCAATCAAAATTTCATCATTCACATCATAAAATGCATGATTTCAATTAACCAAACATCATATGAAACATGCAAAATTTTCACCAAAACCCTAAGTATTTCCCACGGCCACTTTAGGTAATGTACAACAAAATTTTTTTTCAAACTTTTCCATAATGAAATTCATGCTTTATTCTTCACCAATTTCAACTTAGAAAGCATGTTAGCGATTAACCACAACTTTTTCTCATTGGTTACCTAAGGTAACCCACGGATTTTCCTTTGAAAAACCAACCAAAATTTGGTTTTTCTTTAAACAATTTACATGGTTTTCTTACTTATTACAACCTTAACAAAACCCTTCATCAACTTAATGAAAAACAACCAAAAATTTTCCATCTTAATTCACTATTCACCCCACGGTTTTCATGAAGAAAAACCAAGAAAAATTTCAATCCAAGGGAAGTTACCTTGTTCACTTTCTTCCTTTGTCTTCAAGTGATGTTTTGCCACACTTTTTGTATAGAAAACTTGAAGAAATAGCTTAGTTCTCCTTTGGTCACTCACGGCTCACCATGGAGAATAACTTAGAAAATTTTCTTTGGTTGTTTGCTTGAAAATTGGCTTCGGCCACTTTATTCCCAAACTTGCCGACTTATGCATGGAAGAAAGCCAATTAATTTGGCTATCCACCAATGAAAATTAGGCACCTTTCACCCTAATACTTTCTCCCTTTTTCAAAAATTAAAAAGGTATATTTTTGGCCAAATCTTGGCCTTTAGATCAAAAGCAAATTAAATCATGGCCATTCATCCTACCTAACACCATATTTCTTTCCATTTGGTAAATGGATTTATGATGTCATAAATGCAAAAGTGAAAGTTGACTTTGACTTTCACTATTCACATTAATTCGACTACTTTTTGACCGATGCCGGTTCGAGCCGAAATTTTCCTGAAATCGTCCCGGCGTGTTCCTGAGGTCTCCTGTGCAGTCGGATCAATTTAAATTGCTTCCGTTTGATCAAAATAAATCCCGGAAGTTTACCGTCTTTTTGAGCTCCGGTTAGGGTTTCAATGCCGGTTTTGGCACCGTTTCACCCGTTTCAACTCAGTGAATTTTTCCAACACTGAATTCTTACTCGTCAGTATTGTTAGAACATTTTAATATATTCTAAACAATATAAATACATCTATTTCACTCTTTAAATAGTATAAATTATTATATACATATATTTGTACTTTTCTTACTGTGCTCTTACTTTGACTTGCCATATTCTTATCTTTATACTGTTCAGCTACCGAAACTACTCCTTTTTGAGCGTTTTGGGCCTGAATTCACTTTCTTACTCAGATACTTTATTCTCTACTTATTTTTGGAGATTTTAATTTCCTCCAAAACATTTATTTATTTCTATCAACACTATAATTTGTCTAATCACAACCATAGTGTTTCTTTACATTCTTACTTACAAAACTCATAGAAAACCCTAGATTAAATTAGGTCACACCGCTAAAATTCTCTGGTCGTCACACAAATTCAAATTTCAAATTCAAAATTCAAAATTCAAATTTCAAAATTCAAATTTCAAATTTCAAAATTCAAATTTCAAATTCCACAAAACGGTTGTGTTTCATATTCTTGTTCTCATGGATAATTTTCTACAACTCCAATCCAATCTCAAATAAAATCATGGCAACTTTATTTGGAGTTCGAATAATTGTGTACTCTATTATCCAAAACAAAATCTGAATCCAACCGGAGAGAATCTTGTCTACCATCCTAATCCTGTGTCATCACCATCCATGCATAATAAACTAGCCAATAGCATACACAAAGCAGACGACCCAAGGCCTTGTCCATTTTCACATTCAGTATAATGCCTTTAAGAGGATACCTTTAACTCCTCAGAGCTATGATTCCGATATCTGCAAACAAACCCTTCATCGTATACAAGTCATGCACCCAACGAACCGGTCTATAAGCTTACTACCTCTGAGACGCTTTAGCCATTGGAACATCAAAGTACACAAGTCATATACATGAAGTAGTTCATTTACTCAGGATTAAGGTTATTGCACAATGAACGTCAAAAGCAGATTGATCCACTCATAGCGGACTACGTAGATCAATCACGCTTTAGTCCCGGTCTAATATGTCACCACCGAGCAACATATCCATGTCTCTACTTGGGAGTCCAGCTCCAGACAGTCAAGACAAACCGTCCCCTCTAAGGCTTTAGACAACATAATAGTCTTAACATGAGTTAGATGCTCGATCTAACCCCATAGACTACAGACCATAGTTTAGACTGCTAACTTTAGAACATTGTCTTCTCGCATACAAAAGTCCATTGCATGCAATGTTCTAACAGTTTCAACGCAAGCAGTCAGTGAGCCATATTTGCTTACATTTACTTTAACATGTAAATAAGACGAGGACAGATAGCAATGTAATGAATAACCTCTATGTATAATTTTATTATCCAGTTCAAAATGAATACATCAAAATGTCTCTAATACTTAGGGCATTTCCTAACAGTGGCGGCCCGCCCTTCGTAGAGATTATACAATACTATTATAGTTAAGCTTTATCGCTAACTGCGATAGACTGTACTCTCATGGGTCGCCGGCTAATCTATCTCTCTTTTAAAACATGACATTTTTTTGGGGAAAATTTTTTTTTTAAACATCATGTAAAATATTATCCACTAATCACTTTGTTTGCCAGTACAAAGTAATTTACATAATACAGTACATTTGCAAAATATTTATATTTACAAAAGAACTGTTTCTTTTTTCCTTTTTCTGTTATCGCTCAGTGGAAAGACTCTGGCAGGACCATATCCCTGTCCTCCTATCCCATTTGACACGCACTATCCCGTCCGCCATCCAGTCATACAAAGCTACTGAGCTGGTCGCTTACCTACAACATAAGCAAAAATGGTGAGCCACAGGCTCAGTAAATTCAAATATGCAAGAAATAAAATTTCTATGAATAGTACTATTCATCATGAATAGTAATGCTGACTACTATTCCTCATGAATAGTAACTTTGACCACTATTCATTATAAATATTAAGTTTGACCACACACACAGTATATCAACAATACATCTACCGTGATATTAGTACCATCACGAAATTGTCTTATGCTCAATTATGGCATAGTTTCAGGTTTTGGTAATTATCTTATATTATGTTCTGGTTTTGAGCTCAGGTTGGCAGTACCATTTTAGTGCGCATGACTGGGAGCAGTGCATTAGTGCTGACCTCCACAGCCTTAATCTCATAGCCCCAAAGGCAAAATTGTACATGACTAGGAGCGGTACATCAGTGCTGACCTCCACAGCCTTAATCTCATCATCGTAGCCCCGAAGGCAAAATTTACCTCCCTGTACGGAAGGCTGGTACGCCAAAAGTAGTTTCATTACCGACTTTTTAAAGTTCTAACCTGGTGACTTCATATTACCCCGTGGTTAGGAATGGTTCACATTTTAATTTTGATGAGTGAGTTTCATTAACCTCGCTCTAGTGCCCAAAGAACAATTTATTATGTGTTCCATTCTCAATAGTGCCCGTAGCACATTTCGTCTCTCTCTCTACTCTATTATAGTGCCCATAGCACATATGTACCTAACTTATAGTTAGTACATCAAAGTTAGCAATAATAATGCCATATGTTGTAGACAGGTAAATTTCTAAACTTACCTTATTAGTTTCTTCCCATTTTCTTTCTTCTTGGATCTTTGATCGCCCTCCTTGTAGGTCGATTTTGGGATCCTACAGACAAAATCTTATTTGTTAATTTCATTTCCAATTATAGCTTTTATTTTTCATTAAAAAGCTTAAATAAAACCTATTTATAACTTTTTAGGCTTTATTTATCATTTTCCTCATTTTTCTCAACTTTTGTAAAATTACGATTTTGCCCTTATATTTTGGTAAAATTACAATTTTTCCCCTGACGGAATTTTCTCGATCCAGACTGCATTTTTGGCTCTCAGGAACTTTTCTGACTCTTTTTTATTCATTATCGGGTTCGTTTCTATTTTATTTCCATTTTTCACTTTCCCGACCTTCGAGAAGCACTATTCCGACCCTTACGTCCGTTTAGTGATTTTCTATCGTTTCGGAGCCTCAAATGGATGTTTTACTAGTATTTAAAACGTTCATCTAGACATTCCCGATCTAGGTCTCCGAAGCTCGGATTTTCCGTACCCGACTCGGATCTTTATTTCGTTTCGCAAAAACGCCCCCCCTTGGGGTCGGTTTTTCAGTTTCACTCGCGTTTTACATTTTTAAGGGGACGTGTTACTATTCATGAACCACCCCTTAGGTTTTTCTTTATTCAATTTCCCTTTAGGGACTCGAGTTCCCGACCCGACCCTAAACTTTTATTTTTAATTCCCTTTTTATCCCAAATGCCGTTTTTGAAATTTCGACAGCATTTCGCCGTAAATTTAAGGCTACCGGTGTTAGGTACGCCTCAAACCATATGTACCCGCCACGTACTATACCACAAGCCTATTTTGTGTAAAGGTTTCCCAAACTTTTACATAAAAGCTCACAACATTTCAATTCACATTTTGAACCATATTCCACAAAATTTCTTTCAATTTTACCCTTTGTTTTAGCCACGGTTTTCACACACAAAACCTAACCAAAACTTTTCAAATTTTCAACTAAATTTTAGGCTATTCCAATGCCATTATCTAGCACATTTTCAAGCCAATTTACATGCATTTTTCAACACCAATTCTAGGGTTTTTTTCACCATTATAACCCACGGCCATTTAAGAGAAACATGCACCAAATTTTTGTTTCATGCTTTCAATCGCATAACCATCATTTCCATAATTCAATGCATGAATTTAACTATCCAAACATCAAGTTAATCATGCAAAAATTATTCACCAAACCCTAGTTAAAACCCACGGCCATTTTAGGGTTTTTAAATTCTAAAATTTTTCCAAGCTTATAACCATACAAATCATGCTTTACCTTTGACCAAAATATGATTTAAAGCATTTCCACACTTAAACCACAGCAATTCATCATCAACTACCCATGGTAACCCACGGTATTACCCTTGGAAAACCAACCAAAATTTTGTTTTTCTTTAAACAAAATGCATGGTTTTTCTTCTAATTAAACCATTAACCAAACCCAAGCACCAAATCAACCAAAACAAGCCACAAAATTTTCATCCTTCACACTATTCATCCCACGGATTTTTCAATGAAAAACTAAGAAAAAATGCAAACCAAAAAAGGTTACCTTGCTTTCTTGCTTCCTTTGCCTTCAATGAAGTGTTTGACACTACTTTTGTGAAGAAATTTTGGAAGATTTGCTTGGTTCCTCTTGGTTGCTCACGTATTCACCATGGAGAACACTTCGAAAATTTTTTTCTCTTATGTTTTGGCTTTGAAATGGCTACGGCCATTTTGTTCCAAAAGTTGCCGACTTAAGTAACCAAAGAAGCCAATTAATTTAGCTTCCAACCAATGAGAAATCAACACTTTTCAAGCCATTTCTTTCCAAATTTTTCAAAAATTAAATTTGGCTAATTTTGGCCAAATCTTGGCCTTTAGATCAAAAAGCAATTTAATCTTGCCATTAATGCCACCAACCACCATATTTCTTACATTTAATATTTTGGCTTTATGATGTCAGAAATGTAAAGTGAAGTGTTGACTTTGACTTTGCTATTCACATTAATTCTACTACTTTTTGACCGATGTCGGTTCGAGCCGAAATTTTCCTGAAATCGCCTCGGTGGGTTCCTGAGGTCTCTTGTGCAGTCGGATCAATTTATACTCCTTCCATTTGATCAAAATCAATCCCAAAAGTTTTTCATCTTTTAGTGCACCGGTTAGGGTTTTCAATGCCGTTTTTGGCACCGTTCCACCCGTTTCAACTCAGCGAATTTTATCAACATTGAATTCTTACTCGTCAGTATTGTGAGAACATTTTAATACATTCTAAACAATATAAATACATTTATTTTACTCTTTAAATAGTACAAATTGTTATATACATACATTTGTACATTTTCTTTCGAGAATGCCTGAATTTCCTGGTTGTCACATGTAAGCCCATGGCTAGAAGTACCTACTATGCGCAGACCAATAGGGGAAGGGGGAATGACCCACCAATCAACCCCAAGGTCAAATTTTAAGCCTATAACTACCGTATCTTGGGGTTAGCACCACACAACTGGGGTGGAGGCCATAAACTTTAAACTTTAAACCTCACCCCAGGGGAGGTCGATACACCAACCTTTAAATTTTCAATCTTATTATCTTGCTTATCGTTATCTTTCTTTACTTTAACTTTTCATTTTTTTTAACCTTGTGAATATGTTAGATTATCATATCACAAAATGTATAACTTTATATATATAAAACATAGTTCTATGGTACGTCAGTTCGTGAGTAGACAATTAAATGTCTGTACTTATCGTAATTGCGCTAAAGTCCACTTCTTAGATTCCTCCAACATTCCTTTACTGCTTTTCAATTGAATTCCTATAGACAAAACATTGTCTGTTAATTTTCCATTGTCATCTATTACTTTTTATCTATCCATTTCATCTACATTGTTCTCAAACATATCATTACTTGTGCATAATACATGGTTTGGTACACGGTCGTATTCATGACTGTGACATCCTGTGCCCGGAGTGGCCCGGACAGTCACTTAGAAACTACTACTCAAATTGATACGTGTACTTTCTTGTAAACCATTAATACTTACTTAAACTTATTAACTTAAATACCATAAGAGATATATATTTTTTTATATGCATACATATTTACTATTCACGCATGTATACTATTGAAATACGGAGACTACATCATAGAGAGTTTAATTACACATACACACTTATAATTCTATTTAACTATTTATTATCCAAAAATACTGTTAACTGTTGCTACTCAAAAACACTGTTTAGCTGTTACTATTCAAAAATACTGTTTAACTGTCTACTGTTCAAAAACACTATTTAACTATTACTATTTAAAAATACTATTTAACTATTACTATTTAAAATACTGTTTACTTAAACTGTGCGGAAGATTAACTCGCGGTGTATCCATAGCCTCGTCCTCACATCTGCCTCCGCCTCCACCACCGTCCTTGCCCATTGTTGTTTATGTCATAGGACGCTTACCTACAGCATGAACACACGTCACGAGCTTTACGCCTAGTAAGTACAACATGTCATCTGTAAAACATGTTTGAAACATAGTACATACTTAAAACCATATAAGCATGCCAGGTATCAACATATACCACTTCAACATATCACATACCAAATCATCCCATATCATATCACTGAATATAAAACTTCACATAATATACGCATAGCAAAAAATATCAAGTACTGAATGCATCTTACTGTAATTGGAAGCATAGTGAATTCTATCATGAACAATGCATGATCTAATTATGCTCATTTCATGCTTCACTGATCTTTTTCATTTTTATGTCTGCTTAGGGCCCGTGTGTCAGTATCGAGTGTGCGCAGACCATCAAAAACGCCCGTGGCCACTAAAAAAAAAAAACGAAGGGCCATCGACGGATGCTCAGCTTACTTTAACTTGAAAAACCTCTTCAACTGAAAAGACCAGTACGACACGCTTATTAAATTTCTAACTTGTTTATCTATTTGGGCCATATGCTCTTCTAAGCTGTCCCTAATCCTATGCGATAGGGATATATGGCATCTAACTTGTTCTTTTACCAATCTACGCGATTGTGAGGCTACATGCTCTTATACGTGCTGTGTAACAACTTGTGCGTGGTATACATATTTAACATACTGTAAAAATCATCATTTCAAATTCATTTTATTCATGCTCTAGGCGGAGTTGTACTTACCTAGTTTGCAAGCAAACTTGTACTCTCGCCCTTGTCAACTTACAGGTTACTACCTGTCATCAATAATGTATCTCATTAACACTTTTGCTGAGTCACTAATACTGTTAGTGACTAATGCAGATAAATTGTTTGGTACTGATTGCCATCGATACTAACTCGCTCTCTTTTCAGAGTTTGATTTTCTAGGCATGGTTAATTAATTTATTACCCCATAAATTAATTAATATCGTTCTTAGGTCACTATTACCATTCGTGACTATAACTTGTGTTTCTGTATGGTATCGAGGCCCATCGGTACCCTATTAGTTTACTTTGGTAATTTGGTATCTATCTTCTATCATGTTCGATTAACTTGTCTACTTGACAATTAATCATCATTCCTCACTTTATCATTCAAAATTTGGTCCTTGATTGGTTTACTGACCAGTTACCTCGCGCGTCATTACTAGGTAGTCTACTGGGTTGCTATCGCTTGTTTGGTGTGGTAACCTACCAGGCTACCCACACTGTTTATGTTCATTTTGAAAATTGTTTTGGTTGACTTATAAAATTCTTAAGAAAATTATGTGCTTTGAAACCGCTCCCTTATCACCTCGTTAGAACATAGGGGACGTTTTTGTAAAACCACATTTTTATTTTAAATTGTGTAAAACACATTTTGGGTGTTACATTTTAAAGGTGGTCTTTGTACCACTTACCGAAACTATTTTAAAAACGTGTTTGAAACGACTTAGTTTGTAAATTTGGTGAACATGAAACTTTTTGTCCTTGATGAGATGAACAATTCTCATGTTCATCTCAGAGCTCAAATCTAACTCGAACGGGTCCTAATCTTACTAAACCCGTGGCTACTTGTGCCCTATTTTTGTAAAAATCCCAGTTTTACATTACTTTAAAAATGGCTTTGTTTGAGGCTCGAAACGGCCAAATTTTTAAAACATACATAGGTCACCTTAAAGGTTTCGATGAGATCTACAACTTTCGTGTTGTGTCCAAGATCCGGTTCAGAATCTAAGTGGTCCATTTTTAACAAACCCTGAGGCTGTGTGTGGTTTCAGATTTTTAGTCCTGGTTTTGGACACTAAATGAAAACCACTTGAAAAACTAATCTTAGCGTCATTTTTTGCCAAAACCTATTTGATGTGAAAACGACTATAACGAAATTTACTTAAAACTCTGTGTTTTACCAAAACCTAAATTCAGAACCTAAGGGGGTCAAAATGGCCAAAACCCATGGCCTTTTTCTAGGGATAGATTGTGTGTCCAGCCACCTTAAAACCGTTCATACTCACATATGCACACATCCATTCGTAAAAATGTAAACCACAACCATACAACTACATAACTTAAAAATGAAAAGCTAAGGGCTTAAAATAAACTTATTACAATGCATTTGCATAAACAAATAAACATAAATTCCTTGATCCAAAACTTAAAAATAACTAAACTTCCAAAAAGGGTTTCGGTTTTACCTCTTATGCAATGAACCAAGCACAAATCCGAATCAAAGGCTTTGGTGACCAAAATGGCCATGTGAACCAAGAGAGGTTGAGGGTCAGTTTATGCTAGCAAAGACACCAAAAATTTTCTCTTAACATCAACCCAAAATAATAACTAATAATCACAAAGATAGGTTCCAAAAACTCACCCTTGAATACACTTGAAATGGCTTGGAATGCAAACCTCTTATCACAAGCTTGAAGGGGCTGGATTTTGGTAAACTTTTGGCTTGGTTTTTGGCTTGAAAAATGGTGGTTTTGAGGGCTTGGGGTAGTCGGCTATAGCAAGGAAAGAAAGAGAGAAAAGAGTTGTGTTTTTTGGGATGTGCAAAAGGAAGAACAACACCTAAGGCATGGTCACCCCTTTTATAGACAAATCCTGAACAAAATTATCCAATCTTAAGCTTAATTAATCAAGCCAATCTTATACTAATTTAGTAACAAAAATCTGCCCATTTCAGCCTCTTGGAAGCCGTGGGTTGCACGCATTGAAGGAAGGGGAAATAAAAAATTTTGGTTAATGGAAATGTAATATTGTTTAATCAAATTGTGTCATAATTTATCCAATATTTTAATGCTAATTTTAGGGCTATTTTTGCAGCTAAAATGGCTGCTTTTTCAGCTAGGCACATGGATTTTGAGGGCAAAATTCATCTGCATTTGCTCCTCTTTGCAGTCTAATTTCTGCCTTTCGGTATCCGACCTTTTTTCGGTAGTGTTCTAGTTTTCACCCGGAATTGGATTTTCTGAATCCGATTTTTATACTGATGATTTATAGTTGGGTTGTATTGTCTAAGAGCCCATTCTGTACCAATTTACTATTTATTTTCTATACTGTGATTGTGTCTACACTGTGTTGTCCTGCGCACGTAAAAGGAGGTGTTCCTGTGCGAAATTTCAAACACAGTCTCTCTTGACTAATTTGACCATTCTGATTTCAATTTTATCAGTTTTATGTTCATCTAAGGTCGTCTGGACCAGTTTTCAGGATCCGTTTGACCCCACCTCAAAAAACGTGTCAGGTACTCGATTGACTACTTTAAGCATTCTGAGTATAAATGTATTAGTTTTAGGGCGAGAAAAGGTTGTCTTGACCCTCTTCCCAACACTACGTATCTCTCGAATAAAAATTCTCATTTTAGGCCCAATTGACTAAATTGAACATGCTGACTATTCAAATATCAGTTTTAAGTCAAATTAAAGCCGTCTTGGCCATTAATCTGACATTGTGTTTTTCACTATTCACTACTTCTAGCTTAACTGACTAATCTAAGTGTTCTGACTCCGATTTTGTCAGTTTTTAGGTGAGAAGAGGTAATCTAGACCTTCGTTCTCAGTATTATACCTCTGCTAGGTTATTTCTCGCTGTTGTGCTCAGATATTCGGTCCGAACGTTTTGGTGATCTGTTCACCAGTCTTGTGTCAGGAAATGGTCGTCTGACCAATTGCAGGAAAATAAATCGGTAAAAACGTATCAGAGTGGCGCAGCGGAACAATAAAAATTTTTACATCGTTAAATATCTCATGATGCCATATACAATAAACCAACAACAATTAAAACTCATACCTTAAGGACGCCAATCTGCAGGAGGAGAATGACCGAAGGCTTCAACCAACTAGCCTTCTCTACTATTCTCCAATTCCCGAATGGCTGAGTGTGTGGGCACTCTGAACCTCGATCGATATGCTAGCACTGCTAGTCTTCTTCCGACCACCCAGATCTCTAAAGAACTTTATTGTCACGATGAGTTATGCAACAATAAGCCTGCTCACCTGAGAGTCTGTGGTCTGAGAGAACTGGAGTAGGAGGACCTCTATTTATAGACCTGCATGAGGTGATTCTCTGAATTTGAATTGGATTAGGAAAAGATATTTTCCCTTATCCATATCCATAAAATCAGAATTTTTCCAAGGGAGAATCTCAACAAAAAATTCGGTTTTCTTAGGATAAATCCAATCCAAATCAAAACAAGATTTTAACTAGAATTTTATCTCCCTTTTCCAACCAAAAAATCCGAATTTTTCTTGAAGAAAATCTCCTCATAAATTTCGGCCATTATGAATAAGGGAGAATCAAAAATTCCACTAGGATTTTTCAAGCTTGAATCTTATCTCAACCTTATCCAAAATAACCGAATTTCCTAGGAGATTTTCTCCCTAATTTCGGCCACTTTTCAGGGAAGGAGAGAATCTAAATTCAACTAGGATTGAAACTTGAATTTTCCCTTGAATCTTATCCACAAAAATCTGAAATTTCCTTGAGGATTATCCTCAAAAATTTTGTCCACTTTTGTTGGGATTTGGATTCAAAATTCAAGTAGGATTCTAAAAAGATTATCCTCTCCAAATCCAACTCAAATTCGAATTTCAAACTTTGTGGATTTTCCACAACAAATTCGAATCCTACTTGGACTGTGATTCAAAATTTGAATTTCAAATTTCAAATTCAAATTTCAAATTCAAATTTCAAATTTCAAATTTCAAATTTCAAATTCAAATTTCAAATTCAAATTTCAAATTCAAATTTCAAATTTCAAATTTCAAAATTCAAATTTCAAATTCCACAAAACGGTTGTGTTTCAAATTCTTGTTCTTATGGATAATTTTCTACAACTCCAATCCAATCTCAAATAAAATCATGGCAACTTTATTTGGAGTTCGAATAATGGTATACTCTATTATCCAAAACAAAATCTGAATCCAACCGGAGAGAATCTTGTCTACCATCCTAATCCTGTGTCATCACCATCCATGCATAATAAACTAGCCAATAGCATACACAAATCAATTTGCCAAACGTTAAGGAATTATGTGGAGCTAGTAGAGGGACTGATTGGACATATATAATCGGGCTCCCGCAAATCCATATGATCATCATTCTTTACCGAACAACTCAATCATATGATCACTAGTTTCAGAGTCACACCACTATAAACCTGAAACTGAACACCCAATTATATACCGTATTACGTAAGCTTGTGACGAGCTACTATCCAATGACCTTGTCATATATGCAAAACCCTCATATGATATCTATGATCAGCCTTAGGTCAAAGTCCGTTTAATCCTACTGATCAGGCTATCTTAAAGTTCCATTATACTACCGAATCAAGAAAATGATTATTCACCATATGTGAATAAGAAGTCATCCGCCCAGCAGACGACCCAAGGCCTTGTCCATTTTCACATTCAGTATAATGCCTTTAAGAGGATACCTTTAACTCCTCAGAGCTATGATTCCGATATCTGCAAACAAACCCTTCATCGTATACAAGTCATGCACCCAACAAACCGGTCTATAAGCTTACTACCTCTGAGACGCTTTAGCCATTGGAACATCAAAGTACACAAGTCATATACATGAAGAAGTTCATTTACTCAGGATTAAGGTTATTGCACAATGAACGTCAAAAGCAGATTGATCCACTCATAGCGGACTACGTAGATCAATCACGCTTTAGTCCCAGTCTAATATGTCACCACCAAGCAACATATCCATGTCTCTACTTGGGAGTCCAGCTCCAGACAGTCAAGACAAACCGTCCCCTCTAAGGCTTTAGACAACATAATAGTCTTAGCATGGGTTAGATGCTCGGTCTAACCCCATAGACTACAGACCATAGTTTAGACTGCTAACTTTAGAACATTGTCTTCTCGCATACAAAAGTCCATTGCATGCAACGTTCTAACAGTTTTAACACAAGCAGTCAGTGAGCCATATTTGCTTACATTTACTTTAACATGTAAATAGGACGAGGACAAATAGCAATGTAATGAATAACCTCTATGTATAATTTTATTATCCAGAACAAAATGAATACATCAAAATGTCTCTAATACCTAGGGCATTTCCTAACAATCTCCCACTTTCCCTAAGCCAGTAGATGTGCCATGTTACGCATCCCCATCGCCTCTACATGCCTCTCAAAGCTTCTAGCTACCAAAGTCTTAGTAAAGGGATCGGCAATGTTGTCCTCGGACATGATCTTACATACATCCACTAATCCTGTCTCCATCTGCCCTCCAACGTCGACTTCCTCAAATCCTCACAAGTCTAGAAGACTTAGTCCGTGTATCCTACGGGTGTTAGGTCCCCTCCAGAATACACCAGCATATAATCCCTCGTTCTCTTAAGATACTTGAGTATATGCTTTACTGCTTGCCAGTGCTTGGTTCCAGGATTTGCTTGATATCGACTCACCATACCTACTGCAAAACATATGTCTGGGCGAGTGCAAAGCATAGCGTACATAAGACTACCCACAGCGGATACATAAGAGACCTTACTCATACGCTTTCTTTCTTCCGATGTCTTGGGACAGTCATCCAATGAAAGAGTTAGACTAGCAATAGAAGGTTGTGAGCCTTTCTTTGCCTCTTGCATTGCATATTTGTCAATTATTTTATCTATGTATGAAGCTTGGGATAACGCTATCATTTTGTTCTTTCGATCTCTGAAGAGACGAATGCCTAGAACATAATTAGCTTCTCCCAAGTCCTTCATGTCAAACTGTTGGTGTAACCAAAGCTTGACCGCTGATAAGTTCCCTACATCATTCCCAATGAGTAGTATATCATCGACATAGAGTATCAGAAAGACCAGTTTTCCATCCTTAATACGTTTATAAACACAGGGTTCATCAACGTTCTGCTCAAAACCAAATGTCTTAATCGCTTGATCAAACCTCTGGTTCCATGAGCGGGATGCCTGCTTTAATCCATAAATGGATCTAAGCAACTTGCAGACTTTCCTTTCTTGACCTTTTGCTACAAAACCTTCAGGCTGTATCATATAGATACACTCTTCAAGATGGCCACTCAAGAATGTAGTCTTGACATCCATTTGCCAGATCTCGTAATCGAGAGCCGCAGCAATGGACAGAAGAATACGGATAGACTTCAGCATAGCAACAGGCAAAAAGGTTTCCTCGTAATCGATTCCAGCCTTTTGCGTGTATCCCTTTGCAACCAGTCTAGCTTTGAAAGTTTCTACTCTCCCTTCCGCATCCTTCTTTCTTTTGTAGACCCATTTGCATCCAATGGGTTTTATCCCATCCGGCAAATCTACAAGTTCCCAAACAGAGTTGGATTTCATAGAATCCATCTCATTGTTCATAGCCTGTTTCCAAGATTTAGAATCAACATCATTTATAGCTTCATCATATATGACCGGATCTTCCTCATGCTCATGAGCCTCGGCCTGGTATACCTCAGCATCATCCATGAAGAAATTAGGTTTCTTAGAAACCCTCCCACTACGACGAGGCACCCTAAATTGTTGATCGTCTGCAGGTCTTTCACTGGAACTCGGACTTGCGTCCAAGACCGAAATCCGTGGAGCAGTTCTTTCACCCGATAACTCCTCTAGCACCACTTTACTTCGAGGTTTAAAGTCATTCATGTGACTTTCCTCCAAGAATGTCGCATGACCTCCTTTAGTTCCTTTTGGATACCCTACAAACATGCACAATTCTGATCTTGGTTCCAACTTTTTCGCATCCCCATCCAGTACATGTGCCGGGCAGCCCCATATTCTCATATGTCCAAGGGAGGGCTTCCTGCCACGCCATAATTCATACGGAGTTCTGGGAATTGATTTGCTCGGAACCTGGTTCAGAATATAGCATGTCGTTTGTAAAGCATATCCCCAAAATGATAATGGCAGTGTTGAATAACTCATCATGGACCGTACCATATCCAACAAGGTCCTGTTTCTCCTTTCGGCTACACCATTCTGTTGTAGAGTACCAGGTGCAGTCAATTGGGATAAAATCCAGTTCTCTATAAGATGTCCTAGAAATTCATCGGAGAGATATTCGCCACCTCGATCAGATCGAAGTGTCTTTATGGATTTATCCAATTGCTTTTCCACTTCCGCACGATACTCTTTGAACTTGTCAAAGGTTTCGCTCTTGCGGTGCATCAGATACACATATCCATACCTCGAGTAATCATCTATAAAAGAGACATAATCCTCGAACCCTCCTCGTGCTGTGATGTTCATAGGGCCACATACGTCAGTATGTACAATTTCTAAGAGCTCCTGAGCCCTTGTACCCTTAGCTCCAAAAGACCTCTTAGTCATTTTACCCTCTAGACAAGACTCACATTGGGGAAGTCGTACCTCCTCCAGAGATTCCAGAGGACCGTCTTTCACCAATCTTTGAATCCTATCCTGATTAATATAACCAAGTCTTAAATACCAAAGATACGCCTTGTTAGAGTGAGAAACTTTCAACCTTTTAGAGTTATCAGTTAATTCAGTGTCAAGCAGTGAGTACATCTTTGGTTTGATCAAATATAGGTTTCCATCCATCCATCCAGAACAGATAAAAGACTTATTTCTACGAATATCAACTCTTTTACTAAAAGAAACTGAATAAGAATCCTTTATTAAACAAGCTACCGATATAAGGTTCCTCCTAAAATTAGGAACATAAAAACAGTCTTTTAATAAAATAAACCTAAATTGATCAAAATAAAGATAAACATCTCCCACTGCTTCAGCCACCATAAAGCTACCATCTCCAGTCTGCAATGAGAGGCTCCTATCATGTAGACTTCTCGTTTCCACGAACCCCTGCATAGAAACACAAACATGATTAGTGGTGCCCGAATCAATGACCCAAGTGTCTTTTGATTCTTCCACCAAACACGCTTCCAAGTAATGAAGTTCCTTACCTTCCTTGCCCTTGGCGGCTAGGAATTCCCGGCAAGCCTTCTTGAAGTGATCTACCTTCCCACAATGGAAGCATTTGGACTTTTTAGGGTCCTTTGGCTTCTTGTTCTTCTTCTTCTTCTTCCCGTCCGAGACAGGAGGATTAGAAGAACTAGAAGCCACTTGCTTCTTATTTGGCCTCTTCCTCTTCCGTGAGGGATTGGAAGATTCCACCAAATTGGCCTCACCTTTAGGTCGGACCACATCCTCATCCCTGATCATCCTCTCATAAGCCTGTAGTTGCTTCATGAGCTCGGTTAGTCCTAACTCCTTTGTCGCCAGATTGTATGCGGCCTTAAACCCCACAAAATCTTTAGACAGAGTCTTGAACACCATCTCGATCTGGGTGTTGTAATCTAACTCAGCACCATTCTCGGCAGCCTCAGCGAAGAATCCCATTAGAGTGATCATATGGTCCTTCACCGGAGTACCCGCCTTTTGCTTGGAGTTCATAATGTTGGTGATAGCAGACTGTCGAGCCAATTTTTCTTGGCCTCCGAACATGTCCTCCAGATTTTTCATGATCTCCCCAGCAACTTGATAAGTCTCATGCTGCTTTTGTAAAGCACTCGTCATGCTAGCAAGGATGTAGCATCGAGCTATCTCATTGGATTCTCTCCAACGATTATAGGCAACTGGGACCTCCTTAAGTGGTGTGTCAGGTTTGGGCCCAGGTG
Source organism: Antiaris toxicaria (assembly GCA_035233585.1). Lineage (NCBI taxonomy): Eukaryota > Viridiplantae > Streptophyta > Magnoliopsida > Rosales > Moraceae > Antiaris > Antiaris toxicaria. Next base: position 79,825,903 of record CP141156.1, read on the forward strand.
GGCATGGTTCGTCCAGTACGAACTTGTGTCTCTCACAGCTGAGAACTATTAATAGATTTCTTTTCCAGTCTTTATAATTGTCGCTATTCAACTTATTTTCAGTAAGTATTGAAATGAGGGGTGTTGGTGACATTTTGAACTGAATAAAATTATACTAGACATCATTACAAAGCCTAAGCAAATATACAGATAATTTAGCAAATAAAACATACAAGTATGTTCCTACATGAAACTTGAAAAACATGTAGCATTGCAACGGTAATTCTCAGCACCTATTGCCCCAAGCCACCGAGGGGTGGTCATGGAAACAAATAGCCGGAACATGGACCCCGTCCAATTAATATATGTTACCTTAAATCCTCCAAGGTTAAGACATATATTAATAACCGCTTATTTGGCCACTAGTTTAGTTAACAGAGCTTCTAGGGAAGGTTAATAACTAAACAAGTCTTGAGTGTATAACCATTATTTACGTAGCCCGATCCACGTCCTACCAAGCCACCGAGGGGTGGTCATGAATAGGATCGTACTCGAACACGTTTTCCACATAGGAGATCCAATCTAGTATACCGGCGGCGATAAACACCTACAGAGGGGTGTGGTCAGGGCAGAACTGACGCGAGGCGTTACCATGCTTTCACATATGGATCAACAATGGAGGCCGTGGGTTTTGTTTGAAACCCTCTCCCACTCAATATTTTGAAAAACATGCAAGTTTTGACAAATTATGTATGATCAATATAGTATGAGCGGCACTCACCTATCCTATATGACATGTTATCAAATATGCATACAAAACATCCATCAATACATATTTATACATCCATGACATATCACAGAAAAATAATTGACAGAATAACCAAGCTATGGTTCCATCCTAGAACAAAGAAAATAAAGATTACAAAATTCCATCCAAAGCATTCTTTGGGTCTTGAATTCTGTTCCGTCTTCTTGTATCCATCTTTATGTAGCCTCTCCATTTATTTCTCATCCCAAGAATCATTTAAAATTTAAATCTCCAAAAATTTAAATTTCAAATTCAAATTCAAATTCCAAATTCGAATTTCAAATTTAAATTTCAAATTTTAATTTTAAACAATTTTAAACATCATGTGTAATAATATGTAGTTTCAAAAATTTCAAATTTTTAATTACATATTTTTAAACATGATTTAAAATTAAATCTCAAATTTAAAAATCAAAATTTTCTGATTTTTGGACTGACGGACCGTCGCCCCCGTAGGCGGCAGCCGCCGTGGGCAGCCACCAGCCCCGGAGGGGCTGGCAGCCCACGGCCGCCCTCATGTGCAGCCCTGCCGGACTACAGGCCAAGCCTGCAGCGCCAGGCTGCAGGCAGCGCCTGCAGCTAGAGGCTGCACGCCCAAGCTGCGGCCAGCCTTGGGCAGGCCACGGCCACCCTTGGATGCAAGTCAAGCCTGCGGCCGGGGTGGTGTGGGCCTGCTTAGGGGCTGCCGCAGGCCCATCCTGCCCGAGGGCAGGGGCTGCAGCCCCACCAAGGCCCGTTGGCCTATCCCGAGGGGTCGTGTCTCGATTTTCGTGCCATATTCCAATTTACCTATTAGGATCTCCAAAAATTATTTTGAATCCCAATTAAATTGAAATTTTCCACACAATCAAAATTTCAACCTTTAAATCAAATTTAACTTTTGGGGAAAAATAAATTACGGTCTTCAATCTTCAATCTTCAATCTCCTCCAAGGATGATTAAAAAATTCTAAACCGTTTCCGGTGTACAAAAATTCTAACCATAAAAATTCTAAGAGACAAAAAATTAAAATCCATGGGAAAATTACAGTATGCTTATTCTAAGGAACCATAACCGGTATAAACAAGCATGCTTATAATAATTCAAAAAATTAAAATAACCACATACTTTATACATAATCCATGATAACAACATAAAGGAACCCTAGAATGCCACTCTCTAAATATCAAATCCATACATAAATAAAAAGACTAAGTAATTGTCTAATTTATGTACATGGCATAGTCATGAGATGTCTCTGATACCAATTGTAGGAAAATAAATCGGTAAAAACGTATCAGAGTGGCGCAGCGGAACAATAAAAATTTTTAGATCGTTAAATATCTCATGATGCCATATACAATAAACCAACAACAATTAAAACTCATACCTCAAGGACGCCAATCTGCAGGAGGAGAATGACTGAAGGCTTCAACCAACTAGCCTTCTCTACTATTCTCCAATTCTCGAATGGCTGAGTGTGTGGGCACTCTGAACCTCGATCGGTATGCTAGCACTGCTAGTATTCTTCCGACCACCCAGATCTCTAAAGAACTTTATTGTCATGATGAGCTATGCAACAATAAGCCTGCTCACCTGAGAGTGTGTGGTCTGAGAGAACTGGAGTGGCAGGACCTCTATTTATAGACTTGCATGAGGTGATTCTCTGAATTTGAATTGGATTAGGAAAAGATATTTTCACTTATCCATATCCATAAAATCTGAATTTTTCCAAGGGAGAATCTCAACAAAAAATTCGGTTTTCTTAGGATAAATCCAATCCAAATCAAAACAAGATTTTAACTAGAATTTTATCTCCTTTTTCCAACCAAAAAATCTGAATTTTTCTTGGAGAAAATCTCCTCATAAATTTCGGCTATTATGGATAAGGGAGAATCAAAAATTCCACTAGGATTTTTCAAGCTTGAATCTTATCTTAACCTTATCCAAAATAACCGAATTTCCTAGGAGATTTTCTCCCTAATTTCGGCCACTTTTCAGGGAAGGAGAGAATCCAAATTCGACTAGGATTGAAACTTGAATTTTCCCTTGAATCTTATCCACAAAAATCTGAAATTTCCTTGAGGATTATCCTCAAAAATTTCGTCCACTTTTGTTGGGATTTGGATTCAAAATTCAAGTAGGATTCTAACAAGATTATCCTCTCCAAATCCAACTCAAATTCGAATTTCAAACCTTGTGGATTTTCCACAACAAATTTGAATCCTACTTGGACTGTGATTCAAAATTTGAATTTCAAATTTCAAATTCAAATTTCAAATTTCAAATTTCAAATTTCAAATTTAAATTTCAAATTCAAATTTCAAATTCGAATTTCAAATTCAAATTTCAAATTCAAATTTCAAATTCAAAATTTCAAATTTCAAATTTCAAATTTCAAAATTCAAATTTCAAATTCCATAAAACGGTTGTGTTTCAAATTCTTGTTCTCATGGATAATTTTCTACAACTCCAATCCAATCTCAAATAAAATCATGGCAACTTTATTTGGAGTTCGAATAATTGTGTACTCTATTATCCAAAACAAAATCTGAATCCAGTCGGAGAGAATCTTGTCTACCATCCTAATCCTGTGTCATCACCATCCATGCATAATAAACTAGCCAATAGCATACACAAATCAATTTGCCAAACGTTAAGGAATTATGTGGAGCTAGTAGAGGGACTGTTTGGACATATATAATCGGGCTCCCGCAAATCCATATGATCATCATTCTTTACCGAACAACTCAATCATATGATCACTAGTTTCAGAGTCACACCACTATGAACCTGAAACTGAACTCCCAATTATATACCGTATTACGTAAGCCTGTGACGAGCTACTATCCAATGACCTTGTCATATATGCAAAACCCTGATATGATATCCATGATCAGCCTTAGGTCAAAGTCCGTTTAATCCTATTGATCAGGCTATCTTAAAGTTCCATTATACTACCGAATCAAGAAAATGATTATTCATCATATGTGAATAAGAAGTCATCCGCCCAGCAGACGACCCAAGGCCTTGTCCATTTTCACATTCAGTATAATGCCTTTAAGAGGATACCTTTAACTCCTCAGAGCTATGATTCCGATATCTGCAAACAAACCCTTCATCGTATACAAGTCATGCACCCAACGAACCGGTCTATAAGCTTACTACCTCTGAGACGCTTTAGCCATTGGAACATCAAAGTACACAAGTCATATACATGAAGAAGTTCATTTACTCAGGATTAAGGTTATTGCACAATGAACGTCAAAAGCAGATTGATCCACTCATAGCGGACTACGTAGATCAATCACGCTGTAGTCCCGGTCTAATATGTCACCACCAAGCAACATATCCATGTCTCTACTTGGGAGTCCAGCTCCAGACAGTCAAGACAAACCGTCCCCTCTAAGGCTTTAGACAACATAATAGTCTTAGCATGGGTTAGATGCTCGGTCTAACCCCATAGACTACAGACCATAGTTTAGAGTGCTAACTTTAGAACATTGTTTTCTCGCAGACAAAAGTCCATTGCATGCAACGTTCTAACAGTTTTAACACAAGCAGTCAGTGAGCCATATTTGCTTACATTTACTTTAACATATAAATAGGACGAGGACAGATAGCAATGTAATGAATAACCTGTATGTATAATTTTATTATCCAGAACAAAATGAATACATCAAAATGTCTCTAATACTTAGGGCATTTCCTAACACCAATTTCTATGAATAGTATTATTCATCATGAATAGTAACATTGATCACTATTCATCATGAATAGTAACTTTGACTACCACACAGTATATCAACAGTACATCAACCGCGATGTTAGTACCCTCACGAAACTGTCTTATGCTCAATTATAGCATAGTTTCAGTTTTAGGTAATTATCTTTAATTATGTTCTGGTTTTGAGCTCAGGTTGGCAGTACCATTTTAGTGCGCATGACTGGGAGCGGTACATTAGTGCTGACCTCCACAGCCTTAATCTCATCATCATAGCCCCAAAGGCAAAATTTACCTCCCTGTACGGAAGGCTGGTACGCCAAAAGTGGTTTTATTACCTACTTTTTAAAGTTCTAACCCGGTGACTTCATATTGCCCCGTGGTTAGGAATGGTTCACATTTTAATTTCATGTGAGTGAGTTTCATTAACCACACTCTAGTGCCCGAAGCACAATCTATTATGTGTCCCATTACAATAGTGTCCGTAGCACATTTCGTCTCTCTCTCTATTCTATAATAGTTCCCGTAGCATACATGTACCTAACTTATAGTTAGTACATCAAAGTTAGTAATAATAATGCTACATGTTGCAGACAGGTCAATGTTTGAACTTACCTTATCCGTTTCTTCTCTTTTTTCCTTCCTGGATCTTTAATCGCTTTCTTTGTAGGTCGATTTTGGGATCCTACAGACAAAACCTTGTCTGTTAATTTCATTTCCATTAACAACTTTTATTTTTTTATTTATTAAAAGCTTAAATAAAACCTATTTATAACTTTTTAGGCTTTATTTATCATTTTCCCCCATTTTTCTCAACTTTTACAAAATTATGATTTTGCCCCTATATTTTGGCAAAATTATAATTATGCCCCTGATGGAATTTTCTCAATCCAGACTGCACTTTTGGCTCTCAGGAACTTTTCTGACTCTTTTCTATTCATTACCGGGTTCGTTTATATTTTATTTCCATTTTTCACCTTCCCGATCCTCGGGAAGCACTATTCCGACCCTTACGTCGGTTTAGTGATTTTCTATCGTTTCGGAGCCTCAAATGGACGTTTTACTAGTATTTAAAACGTTCATATAGACTTTCCCGATTTAGATCTCCAAGGCTCGGATTTTCCGTACCCGACTCGGACCTTTACTTCATTTCCCAAAAATGCCCCCCCCCCTTCAGGGTCGGTTTTTCAGTTTCACTCACGTTTTACATTTTTAAGGGGACGGGTTACTATTCATGAACTACCCCTTAGGTTTCCCCTATTCAATTTTCCTTTAAGGACTTGGGTTTCTGACCCGACCCTAAACTTTTACTCTCAATTCCCTTTTTACCCCAAATGCCGTTTTCGAAATTTTGGCAGCATTTCGACGTAAATTTAAGGCTACTGGCGTTAGGTACGCCTCGAACCATATGTACCTGCCACGTACTATACCAAAGTCCTATTTTATGTAAAAGTTTCTCAAATTTTTACATAAAAGCTCACACAATTTCCAATTCATATTTTGAACCATAATTCAACAAAATTCTTTCAATTTTACCCTTAGGTTTAGCCACGGTTTTCACACTAAAAACCTAACCAAAACTTTTCAATTTTTCAACCAAATTTTAGGCTATTCAAAAGCTATTACCTAGCACATTTTCAAGCCATTTTTTATGCATTTTACAACACAATTCTTAGGGTTTTTCAACACACATAACCCACAGCCATTTAAGGGAAAAACATGCACAACATTTTATTTCAAGCTTTCAACCTCATAACCAACATTTCCATAATTCAATGCATGAATTTAACTATCCAAACATCAAGTTAATCATGCAAAAATATTCACCAAACCCTAATTACACCACACGGCCATTTTAGGGTTATTAGATACCAAAATTTTGCCAAGCTTTCTAACCATGCAAACCATGCTTTCCTTTAATCCAAAACATGATTTAAAGCATTACCACACTTAAACAATAATGAATCCATCATCAAACACATAGGTAACCCACGGTTTTACTATTGATAAACCAACCAAAACTTTGTTTTTCTTGAAACAAGATGCATGGTTTTTCTTCTAATCAAACCATTAACAAAACCCAAGCACCAAATCAACCAAAGCAAACCACAAAATTTCTCATCCTTCACACTATTTAACCTACGGATTTTTCAATGAAAAATCAAGAAAAATTGCAAACCAAAGATGGTCACCTTGCTTTCTTGCTTCCCTTAACGTCAATGAAGAGTTTGACACCACTTTTGTGAAGAAAACTTGAATATTTGGCTTGGTTCTCCTTGGTTGCTCACGGCTTGCCCTCTTGAACACTTAGAAATTTTTTTCCTTCTTTGTTTTCCTTTTGAAAGGCTATGGGTGCTTATGTTTCATGGTTTGCCGACTTATGTAATAAAGAAGCCAATTAATTTAGCTTCCAACCAATGGAAATTTAACACCTTTCATGCCATTACTTTCCATTTTTTTCAAAAAATAAATTTGGCTAATTTTGGCCAAATCTTAGCCTTTAGATCAAAAAGCAAATCAATCTTGGCCATTAATGCCACCAACCACTAAAATTTTTCACATTTAATAAATGGTTTTATGATGTCATAAATGCAAAGTAAAACTTTGACTTTGACTTTACTATTCATATTAATTCGACTACTTTTTGACCGACATCGATTCGATCCGAAATTTTCCTGAAATCGTCTCGGCGGGTTCCAGAGGTCTCTAGTGCAGTCGGATCAATTTATACTGCTTCCGTTTCATCAAAATCAATCCCGGAAGTTTTTCATCTTTTAGTGCATCATAGGCACCGGTTAGGGTTTTCAATGCCGTTTTTGGCATCGTTCCACTCATTTCAATTCAGTGAATTTTATCAACACTGAATTCTTACTCATCAGTATTGTTATAACATTTTAATACATTCTAAACAATATAAATACATTCATTTCACTATTTAAATAGTATAAATTGTTATACACATACATTTGTACATTTTCTTCCGAGAATGCCAGAATTTCCCGGTTGTCACAGAACATGTTACTCAAGTTCGCACTGAAAGACATCAAATTATTCCAATTTTATTCCTCAAAGTCTTATTACACGGGAAGTAGGTGCCATGAAAATGGTGGTCATTACAATGATTGTGTACCTCTCTGTCTACTAAAATCTTTTTATCCATGGTCGTGTAAATTGGGTGTGTATATGTACACGGCCTACTACACGACCGTGTCCCTGGCTGTGTAACCGTCTGGTTGTGAAATACCTCACTACATGGCCATGTCCCTAGGCGTGTTTGGGATTCATTCTTACTACACGCTCATGTTCTTCAAGTACATGCCCGTGTTGTGATAGCCCGAACCCTGAGTGGCCCACATTGTCACTTAAAACTACTGATACTTAAACTTACTTGAAATCTATTACTTGAACTTACTTACTTAATACTATAAATTTAGGGATTTTTTTTTATATACACATACATTCTACTATTCACGTGGGTACATATATTTTATAAATACAAAGGTCTAAAACAATAGAAGTTCAATCTTATATATATACTTACGAAATTGTTTAACTGGTTACTACTCAAAAATAAAATATTTGTTTAATACTATGTGGAAGTCAATACTTGTGGTGGTATCCACAACCTTACCCTCAGATCCATCTCTGCCGCCATCACCGTCCATCGAGGTCTAAGCCACAGGTCGCTTACCTACAATATGAATACACACTATCAGCTTTACGCCTAATAAGTATTACATTTCATCCACAAAACATGTTTGAAACATAATTCATACTTAAAACATATAAGCATGTCATGTACGCACAATATGTACCATGTACTAAATTATTCCACACACTGGATGCAAAACCAAAGCATCACACATAACTAAATACATAACAGAAAACATCATGTAACTAGATGCATAACAGAAAACATCATGTAATTGGATGCATTTCAACTATAGCTGGAAGCATGCTATAACTATAGCTAATACATATCGTGAACAATGCATGAACCGATTATGCTCATATTATGCTTCATTATTCATTATCTTTCCTTATCTAAAAGGGCCCAAGTGTCAGTACTACTGTGCGTGGATCATCAGGAACGCCTGTGATCATGGGCCTTGGCGTGTTATGGATATATTTTATGGGCCTTGGCCAGTCATATATTATGAGCTTCGACTCGTTATACTTGGTGGGCCTTGGCCTGTTATACTGACACCTTTATTCTTGTTACCTAATTCTTTATCTGATCAGGCCATATGCTCTACTAGGCTATCCCCTAATCTTACATGATAGGGTCGTATGGCATTTAACTCATGCTTTCATTAATCTATGTGATTATGAAATATAAACACTTCTATTATGCTATGCAACAATTGTGCACGGTTTGCATACTTAACATAGTGTAAAAACGACACTTTAACTCATTTTTGCTCATGTTGTAGGCGGAGTTGTACTTACTTGTCAGCCGACAATTTGTACCTCGCCTCTATTGAAAATTATAGGTAATGACCTGTAATCATAACACATCTTTGTTAGACTCTGTTCTTAGGTCACTATGATCCTCAGTGACTATAAATTTTATTGTTGTATGGTACTGATGCCTATCGGTGCCCAACTGCTCTACTTAGGGAATTTGGTATCTAATTTCTAATCGGGCTTGATTAATTTATTTACTTAATAAATTAATCATCGTTCCTTACTATCTCGTTCAAACTCAGTCCTTGACTAGTTAACCGTCTAGTCAACTGACCAGTTACCTCGTGCATCATTGACTATGTAACCTATCGGGTTACTTTGCGTATTTGGTATAGTAGCCAATCGGGCTACCTCTACCATTTTATTTATTTTGAAAATTATTTTAGAAATCTTGTAAAATTTTGGGGAAAATCTATGTTTTTTGGAACCGTCCCCATTCCACCCTATTGGAAGGTGGGGGGTGTTTTATCAAAACCATTTTTCCATTTTAAAAGGGAAAAAAAAACATTTTGGTGTTCATATTTAAAAGTGGTTCTTGAACCAATTTACCAAAAACCATTTAAAACTTGCATGAAATGATTTAATTTGTAAATTTGACGAACATAAAACTTTTACCCCTTGACGGGATGAACAAATTTCGTGTTCATCTCGGAGCTCGAATGAAACTCTATCGGGTAGTAAACTCATCAAACCCATGGCTAAACTATGCCCGTTTTTAGAAAAGTTACCAGTTTTATGCTTGTTAACTACTCTATTTGGGGCCAGAAACAGCCAAATTTTTAAAACCCCTGTAGGTCATCTTAAATGTTTCGACTAGATCTAAAACTTTCATGTTGAGTCTAAGATCCGGTTCGGACTCTAACTTGGTCATTTTTATAAAAATTCGAGACTATTCTTTTGCTTAGGATTTTAGTCCCAGTTTTGAACTCCAGTTGAAAACTGCCTCAAAAACCTATCTTAGATTCAATTTTTGCCAAAGGCTATCACAAAAATGCTCGTAATGAAATTTTCTTAAAACTTTATGTTTTACAAACTACCAAAATCAGATCATAACGTGTTCGAAAATGATCAAAACCGTGGCCTAAAAACTGGGATAGGTTGGTTCCCAACCAACCCTAAAACATCCATTCACACATCTATCCATAAAAACTTAAAGCTCAAGCATACAACCACAAAAATACATAACCAAAATGCTAAGGGCTCAAAATAAAGATTATTACAACCCATTGCTCAAATAAATACACATAAATTTCTTGATATCAAACTTAAACAGAACTAACCACAAAAGAGGGTTTTCGGTGTTTTAACTTAGTGTGCTTGATGTAGCATAATCTGAACCAAGCGGGTGGGTGACCAAAATCTGTGTGGTCCTAGGTGAACAAAAGGGGTCGGCCTTTGGCTAGAAGAAACACAAAATTTTCTTTTATTATCAAGTCAAAATAAAACCAACAAAACCACAAAGATCAGTTCTAGGACCTTACCGAAAACAACTTTGAAATGGCTTGAGGTAATGTCTCCAATACAAGCTAGGTTATGGCTGATTTTTGGGTGAAGATTTAGTGTGTTTTTGGTTGTGTTTGGGGCTATCTTTTGGCTGAAAAGGGGTCAGATTTTCTGAAGAAAAAGGGAGAGAAAAGTTATGTCTTTGGGTGAGCAAAAGAAGAAAATGACACCCTAGGCCAAGCACATCCTTTTATAGGCAAAACTAACCAAGATTAATCAACCTAAAACCCACTTAATTAAACCAAAACTTAGCTAAATTGGGGAACAAATTTCCTACCATATGCCCACACAAAAATTGAAGGTGGGCTGCACACAAAAGGGGGCCAAAATGCCTTAAATGCAAGGCTATATCATGTGTCAAACTATTCATTAGTTTAATCAAAAGTTGCCGACACATTCCTTATATTAGGGGAAACTTTTCCCTGTTTTTAGGGCTGCATTTAGGGCTGCTTCTACATGGTCTTTGATGAGAAAAATTTACCTACAAAAGCTTCTCCTAGCAATCTAATTTCCTCCTTTCGATATTCGACCCTTTTTTGGCTGTGTTCTAGATTTTCACTGAAATTGAATTTTCTTGATCCGATTCTTATACTGATTATTCCTGGTCAGGTTGTAGTGCCTATGAGCCCGTTTTGAGTCTATTTACTATTTATTTCCTGTACTGTAGTTGTGCCTACACTGTGTTGACATTACGTACATATAACAAGGTTTTTTATGTGAAATTGCAAACACAATCTATCCTGACTAATTTGGATGTGCTAATTTCAAATTTATTAGTTTTACGTCCATCTGAGGTCGTCTGGACCAGTTTTCAGGATCTATGTGACCCCACCTCGAAAAACATGTTTTGCGTTCAATTGACTAATTTGAGCGTATTGAGTCTAAATATATCAGTTTCGAGATGAGAAAAGGTCGTCTTGACCCCTTTCCTGATACTGTGTATCTCTTAAACAAAATTTCACGTTTTGTACTCAATTGGCTAAATTGAGCCTGTTGATTGTAAATATATCAGTTTTATGTCAAATTAAGGCCGTCTTGGCCATTAACCTGACACTGAATATCTACTATTTACTATTCATTATTTTCTATTTAACTGACTAGTCTGAGTGTTCTAACTCTGATTTTGTCAGTTTCTTAACGAGAAGAGGTATCTGGACCACTTTTCTTGATACTGTACATCTATCAGGCCAATTATCACTACTGTGCTCAGATAACCAATCTGAGTGTTCTAATGACTAGCTGCTTAGTTCTGTGTTAAGAAATGATTGTCTGGGCCAATTTCTTGATACTGAGTGTCTCACACATACACTCATATATACTAAGGTGAACCGATTTCACTGTCGATTGCCCTTTTCACTATATGAATAGTAATTATACGTTTCTGTACCCGTTTAATTTATTCAACTGGAAAAAATTACACTGTATTGATAACTCAATTACTTATTACATAGTAATTAGATTTCAGGAACATGGGGGTTATTACAACCTAACCCCCTTACAAAATTTTCGTCCTTAAAAACTAGAATAATTTTAGGAAGTCTCTTCTCATATCTTCTTCCCATTCCCATGTGGCTTCCTTAATATTATAGTTCTGCCACAACACTTTTAGAAGGGGTATAACTTTATTTCTAAGCACCTTTTCTTCTCTGACTAAGATCTACATAGGTTTCTCCTCATAAGTCAGATCAGCGTGCACCTCTACGGGTTCTTGGCTCAAAACATGGGAGCTGTCTGGCATGTACTTCTTCAGCATCGAGACATGGAAGATGTTGTGCACTGAAGCTAACTCAGGAGGAAGCGCTAATCTGTAAGTCACCTTCTCGACTCTCTTGATTATCTTGAAGGGTCCTATGTACCTAGGACTAAGCTTTCACTTCTTTCCAAAGCACATCACCCCCTTCATGGGTGCCACCTTGAGAAAGACTAAGTCTCCTTCTTGAAACGTGAGGGGTCTACGGTGCTTATCTATGTAACTCTTTTGGTAATTGTGTGCTGTATCCAATCTCTCTCGTATTAGTTTCACGTCTGCTGTGGTGTTTTTGATGAAGTCTGTGCTGGTAAGCTGTTTCTCTCCGGTCTCAATCCAATGAACTAGAGATCTGCATTTTCATCCATAGAATGCCTCATATGGTGCCATCCCGATCGAGGAATGGTAGCTGTTATTATACGAGAACTCGATCAAGGGTAGCTTCTGATCTCAGTTTCCTTTGAAGTCTAGGACACAGGCTCTCAACATGTCCAGTAACGTCTGTATAGTCCTCTCAGACTGACCGTCGTTATGAGGATGAAATTATGTGCTGAACTTTAATCTGGTCCATAGTGTGGCCTGGATGCTCTGCCAAAATCTGGAGGTGAAGTGTCCATCACGATTTGAGATGATAGACTTTGGCACTCCGTGCAGTCTTACTATTTAAGCTACATAAATTTCTACTAATTGTTCCACCGAGTAGCTAACATTCATGGCTAGAAATCGAGCTGATTTCGTCAATCTATCTACAATCACCTAGATTGCATCGTTGCCACTTGAAATCCTCAGCAATCCGACTACGAAATCCATTGTAATCTGGTCCTATTTCCATTCAGGCAGCTCGATCTTTTGTAATTCTCCTACCAGCTATTGATGTTCTGCCTTAACCTTCTAACACGTAAGACATCTGGCGATGAACTCGGTGACGTCTTTCTTCATTCCAAGCTACCAAAAACTTTCCTTTAGGTCCTTGTACATCTTGTTCGCCCCTGGATGTATAGAATATGGTGTCTCTTGAGCTTCCAAAAGGATTCACTTCTTGAGTTCTTCATCTTTCGGAACACACTCTATCTCTGTAGTAGAGTATGCCATCCTTAGAGACTCTAAACTCTTATCCTCCGTGGCTTCTATTCTAGGCTTGGTCAGGGAAAAATTGAGGTCTTGACCAATCTTGATCTCTTCTAGAAGCGTCGATTGGAGGGTCATGCCAGACAACCTCCTTGTCAAAATCTCAATCTCGCTGCTGCAAAGCTTTCTTTGTAGCGCTCCCGACAAGGCACCGATTGTGATAACCGAGAATTTTAGATTATCGGAGTAGGTTAAAATTGCATGTATATAACAATTTTAATGAATAAAATATGAAAAAGTTGTGTTTTAATACTGTTATGAATAGTGTAAAAATGTTTTGGCAGTGTTAAAGTGTGTGAGTTCGGGAATAGAAAATCTTATCGGACATAATTGGGTGAGATGGTTCGAAAACAAAGCCGAAAACCCTAGAAAATGCATTGAGATGCACGAAAATGATAGAAATTTACAGTAGAGAATTCTGATCAAACAGAACCAAAATAAGACAAACTGATCGTAACAGAGGCGCCCAGAACCCGCCTATGCGATTTCGGTGAAGTTCCGTTTAGATCGGATTTTGGTCAAAAATTGACCACGAATTAATTAGTGAATTAATATAAATAGTAGGATGACATCACCATGATTATATCATAAACCAAAATTATTTTCTTTAATTAGGAAAGTAATTTTGAAAGGTTTATGGTTTAGATTAGGTTACTTTATGATCAATGGCCAAGATCATGCCAAAAAGCCATTGAAAAAGTTTAAAAAAAATTTGAAAAAGGCCATTCGGCCACTTGGAAAGGAAGAAGAAAAAAATTTGATTTTTTCCCCAAAATCCTTATTTTTTAGTCCTTGAACAATTAGCAAATTGTTGGAAAGAATTTGCAAAAAAGTCATTGAGTTTTGCCTATAAATAGGCATCAAAATCCATTCAAAAAAATGGAAAAATTAGCCAAACTCTTGCCCCTTTTCTTCAGCCCCAATCCGTGGCCTTCTGCCCCATTGTAAGCCAAAATTTTGTTGAAAATTTCACACTAAACTTAGCTTGCATTGCTATTCCAACATCAAGTCATAAACTAGTTAAGGTAAGCGTCAAAATTGAAGCTTTCTCTTTGATTTTCCTTAGAAAATCCGTGGGTTAGAATGCATGTTTTGTTAGGTTTTGATGTTGTTTTATACATTAGAAAACCTAAGAGTGATATGTAGTGATGAAAAATTATTTGGTGTTGATTAACATGTAAACCGAGGCTAGTTTGGGAAAAAAAATATTATTGTTTGTGTTGATTCCTGAATATTGATTTATGTGGAAAATTTTTATACAAAGTTTGGAAACTTTGTATAAAATAGGCCTTTGGGATAGTACGTGGTAGGTACAAAGGTTCTGAGGCGTAACTAACGTCGGGAAACCAAAAAAAATAAGCAGAAATGCTGTCAAAATTTCTGAAACGGCATAAGGGCATTTCGGGAAACGAGGGGTAAGAATATTGGACTCGGGGAGGAAACCGGGACCCCTCAGTGGATTAGGGTTAGAATGGAAAACCAATCCAAAAGGAATAGTAAACCAACCCTAAAAGACTAAAATGCCTAAAACAGGAAAAAATTTCATGTTAGGGGTATTTGGGGAAACAAGGGAAAAATGTAGGTTGGGATAGGAAACTCGAGCCTCTCGAGGACCGAGGGTTGGGACAGGATGAAAAACGTTTTAAGAATAATGAAATGGTAATGTAAGGCTCCGAAACGCTCGAAAAACGAAAGAACGATCCTACGTGATGGATGAATAGTAATCGAGGCTCGGGAAAAATGAAATTGAGATTTTACAGCAATTTAAACTGTAAAATGATACAGAAGGCTAGGGAATATTATTTTAAAATATTTGGGCTTAGAAAATTTGAGAAAAATGATGGAACGGAATAATTACGGTCCCGAGACCCGTTAGGGGCAAAATGGTCATTTTGACCAAAAATTTCTGAAAGGCTCAGAAAAAGACCCTAAAAGACCTAGAATAAATTAGATAAAATTCTAGGATCCAAAATAGAGATTTTAAAGTTAAAATCTAGAGTTTAAATAGTACATGGGCGTGTACAGTGAAACACGGCCATGTAGAATAGAACGGAGAGAAACAGGTTAGGGACACGGGCGTGTTGCAAACTGTGTGTCACATAAAGATTTGAATATTGTGTAAAATTTATCATATAATAAATATATTTAGAGTGATAATCAATGAAGGGTATTAACAGACGATATTATGTCTGTAGGAACCCAATTTAAAGATAAAACTACGGAAGAGTTCCGAAAGTGGATGTTATCGCAGTATTGGTAAGTTCAACCATGTTCGTGTCTGCAACATGAAATACTATGTTGATTTATTCTGTACTAGATATACACTAGATATAAAGTCTTATAGACATTTGTGGATTAGTTAGAATAACATATCCCAGATAATGAGAATGAGTAAGACCTACGGGCAATGGAGGATAGTGACCTTGAGGTGATGATTAATATCACTTGGTCAAGACTATAAATTGAAAGATGGTAATGAAACCATTAAGGCGTACCGCCCCTCCAACATAGTGGTGGAGGTTTTTCTCAGATCCTACAAGGATATCAGGGTTGTGGAGGCCGATGTTCTAAGGTCGCTTCTTAGACCCTCCCAGTCAGTGCACTAATAATCATCGGTACTGCCATAAACAGAGCTCTAAATTAAAAATCAAATAGAGAATGAACAATCAATAAAATGATAAAAATCATAATTGAACATAATCGAAGTACGCTAAGTATAGTGATTTCCGTTAGGGTTTATGAATAGTAATTGGTTAGGCTGATGGGAATAGTATCCGATTATAATAATGTGAATAGTTACCCGTTAGGATAAAGTGAATAGTAACTATTCATCGATCAAATGTCAAAGTTACTATTTATGATAAATAGTACTATTCATAGGAAATTGAGTTTTCAATGTTTTTGAATCCGTATGATTCTTACTAAGTATGTTTGAACTTGCTGAGCCTGTTAGCTCACCAGTTTGTTCATGTTGCAGGTAAGAAACCTATCCAGTAAATTTCTGGATTGCGGTAGGATGCGAACGTGTCAAGGGGATAGGTAACTCACCATGGACTTGGTCCTGCCATAAGTTTTCCGCTGAGCTTTTTAAGTTAAAGAATTAAAGAGAATGTGTTTGGAAACAAAATATAAGTACATATATATCTATTATATGTTGTATATTATGTTGTACTTTATTAAGACATATAAAAGTTAGCATATTACAAGACTTTCTTACTTAGTTTTCTTAAGAAAAAGTATGTACTAAAGGAAAAAAAATTATGGGCGAAATTTTAGGCCCTGATAATTAAGTATTATGAGAAAAAGAGTTTAAAACTGATGACTCAGATTCGGCACACGAGCCGTCTTGGTCGGCCTTAGAGGTGATTCATGACGATTGCGGGTGGTCGGAATCAGGGGGCGTCATAGGTTGGTATCAGAGCGGTTGACAATATCCCTATTGGCAGGAAGCACGATCTGCTCATCAATCCAAGTAAGTTAGCTTTCTTCAAGTTAGTTAACTTTACATTTATTCGAGATTATATATTTTTGTAGGACTTAAGATGACTAGACCATCGTATGTGAGACCTCACCCATACCGACCGAGAGGACCGATCTGGGTATGGACTAGTCCCATGATCAGGCCATCTATGATGCGGCTGGCTGCTCAATGACCTGTAGTACCTGAGCCGTTAGCACCGAGGATTGTAGCACCACCTCTATGACCGATCGTAAACCCACCAATAACAGTAGACATTCCAGTGGTGGGAGATCGAGCTTGTATAGGAGCCAGAGTGTCAGTACGAGCTGTACATGTGTTTAGAGGCAGTCATCCACCTGCGTTCGAGGGAGGTCAGCAGGGGATTTCTATACGAGACTGTCTACATGACATTGAGGTTATTATGCACCAGTGTGATATAGATCAGGATTGTTGGGTTTTGATGGCCATTGGCATGTTCCGTGAGGACGCATAGTTATATTGGGAGTATTGTGATAAGGGGATGTTATTAGCAATGGATTGGGCCAAATTTCACTAAGTCATGCTAGAGCAGTTTCCACAGAAGAGTGTAGCACCAGTGGTAGACCCTCATGAGAGCAGGACAATATCTCCATCACCGACCATGCCCAATTATGTGGATATCAGAGACTTTGTCCTGAAGGCAGAGAGACAGCAAACGATGCTGAGCGATACAGTATTCTCATATGCTGTCAGATTCCAAGATAGCGTGGTAAGGACATGTCCTCTAACCAACATCACAAATGATGATTTTTGTGGCATATTTTGGAAGGGACTCACCTTAGACCTACGGTAGAGGGTAACCCCTTTATACCCTGCTACTTTACGTGAGTTTATTGTCACGGTAACTAAAGTAAAGGAGGAGATGATGATGGAGCGCATGGTGTGCAAGAGGCATGAACAGTTACTATAAGAAGCAATGTTAGATTGCCTATACGGATCTGGAACGATGGCAAACAATCATGAGGCTGGTCCGTTGAGACAACTAGAGGGTGCAAATCCAGCTAAAGGATCAATGCCGACTGAGGCCGGAAACGGAACGGACGATAATGAAATGGATCCAATCGAATTTTTGACGATCCCAGAGCAACCTCAACTAGGAGATTAGTTGTAGAAATACATGTGTTGTATAAATGTGTATATATAACTGTATATGTATTTATATGACGGTATCGAAAGGTTGTTCTGAGAAAAAGCCTTCGAACTTATGTACTTTTGAAATGGAAAGAAATGACAACCATATTTTGACATGTTTAATGTGTGAAATGTTGAAATTATGTGATGATCAAAACTATTTGTACTTATGTTGTAAAAATAAGTTTGTGAAAATCTAACAATCGACTCCTGTGCGATTTTAGGAAATAGGATGAGATGGTGAATCCAAGGAATCTGCGAAACATGCGAGGATGTCCAGTGTTATCTGAAAGAGTGGGCGAGCTAGAAGCCTTAATAGAAGCCCAATTGAGAGAAAATGCTGAGTTAAGACAAAGACTTGAGCAAATGGAACAGAGACAAGAATAGGAAGAAGACCAAGAACAACAAATGGCCGCACCAGAACCAGAAGTGCCGCCGGTGGTACAAGAAGAAGTGGTAGAACCCCAACTACAACCTAGGGTTAATCAGGAGCCATTATATGAAAGGTTCTGATGTATAAGGCCACCAGAGTTTGAGGGTTCCACCAACCTTCTAGAAGCCGAGGAGTGGTTGTCTTCACTACATATGACATTGGAGTTTATGGAGTTGAATGATCAGGAGAAGATTTTGTATGCGTCCTTTGTTCTGAAGAGGGATGCAAGATTCTGGTGGGAGTCAGTTAAGCTAAGGAGAAACATGTATACGATGTCCTGGTTGGATTTTCTGGAAGAATTCAATTAGAAATACTATAATCCGGCACTGTTACGACCACAACAAAGAGAGTTCACCGAGTTGAAACAGGGAGATATGACAGTGATAGAAGTCTACAGAAAGTTCGATAAACTATCCAGACTGTACCCATACACTGTTACCACTGAGAAGGAGAAGATCCAGAAGATGCTGGGGATGTTTCGAACTGAGATCTCAGCATTGGTGGACAGTGGGTTGACGCCGCCTGACACTGTATCTAACTGTGTTAGTCGAGCATTGAGGGAAGAGTATTATCTGGTCTGTCAAAAGGAAGAGAG
Organism: Antiaris toxicaria; assembly: GCA_035233585.1. NCBI lineage: Eukaryota > Viridiplantae > Streptophyta > Magnoliopsida > Rosales > Moraceae > Antiaris > Antiaris toxicaria. The sequence goes on from CP141156.1 coordinate 79,844,896, forward strand.
AAAGAAGATTTGGGATGCGAAGAAGAAGGAAAAGGTCTTGACCAAAGCCATACAAACTGGATCTCAAGTTGGACAAAGCAGCAAGCTAAGTTCAAATGTCAAGGCTGGGCAGCCAAGTACTTCTGGTGAGTAGTCCCAGGGGAAGAGAAAAGGAAATAATTCCAGAAATAGGAACCAACAGAAGAGAACAAACAATAATTCTAGCTCTATGGTTCGAGACTGTGTGAATTACGAAAAAAGACATTCAGGTCGATGTAAATTTGCCCCAAATACCTACTTTCAATGTGGGAAGGACAGTCATTTTGCCAAAAACTGTCCAGAAAATAGGCAGAATGTGCAAGGTTCGTCTCAGTCACAACCACGTCCCTAGTGTGGCGGCCCGCCCCTTGTGGAGATCATACAATACTATTACAGCTGAGCTTTATCGCTAACTGCGATAGATTGTACTCTCATGAGTCGCCGGCTTATCTCTCTCTACTCTTTTTAAATCATGACGTTTTTTGGGAAATTTTTTTTTTTCCTTAAACATCATATAAAATCTTTTTCCACTAATTACTTTGTTGACAAGTACAAAGTAATATAAATAATACAGTACTTTTGTAAATTATATATATAATTACAAAAGAACTGTTTCCTTTTTTTTTCCCTTCACTTTAACGCTCAGCGGGAAAACTCTGGCAGTACCATATCCCTCGCCCAGTTATCCCATTTGACACGCGCCATCCCGTCTACATCCAGTCAAACAAGCTACTGAGCTGGTCGCTTACCTGCAACATTAGCAAAAATGGTGAGCTACAGGCTCAGTAAGTTCAAAAATGCAAGAAATAAAATTTCTATGGATAATACTATTCATCATGAATAGTACTATTGACCACTATTCATACGTGAATAGTAAGGTTGACCACACCACTGTATCACACTAGTACATCTACCGCGATGTTAGTGCTCTCACTAACTGTCTTATGCTCAATTATGGCACAGTTTCAGTTTTAGGTCATTATCTTTGATTACGTTCTAGTTTTGAGCTCAGGTTGGCAGTACCATTTAAGTGTGCATGACTGGGAGCGGTATATTAGTGCTGACCTCCACAGCCTTAATCTCATAGCCCCGAAGGCAAAATTGTACATGACTGGGAGCGGTACATCAGTGCTGACCTCCACAGCCTTATCTCATAGCCCCGAAGGCAAAATAGTACTCCCTGTACGGAAGGCTGGTACGCCAGAAAGTGGTTTCATTACCGACTTTTTAACATTCTAACCCGGTGACTTCACATTGTCCCGTGGTTAGGAATGGTTCACATTTTAATTTGAGTTGAGTGAGTTTTATTAACCTTGCTCTAGTGCCCGAAGCACAATTAACCATGTGTCCCATTCTTATAGTGCCCGAAGCACATTACGTCTCTCTCTCTATTCTATAATAGTGCCCGTAGCACATATGTACCTAACTTATAGTTAGTACATTAAAGTTAGCACAATATTGCTATATGTTGCAGACAGGTAAATGTCTGAACTTACCTTATCAGACTGTTCCCTTTCTCTCTCTTGGATCTTGAATCGCCTTCCTTGTAGGCCGATTTTGGGATCCTACAGACAAAACCTTGTCTGTTAATTTCATTTCCATTTATAGCTTTTATTTTTCCTTAAAAAGCTTAAATAAAACCTATTTATAACTTTTTAGGTTTTATTTATTATTTTCACCATTTTCCCCCTATTTTTACAAAATTACGATTTTGCCCCAATATTTTGGCAAAATTGCAGTTTTGCCCCTGACGGAATTTTATCGATCCAGACTGCATTTTTGGCTCTCAGGAACTTTTCTGACTCTTTTCTAATCATTATCGGGTTCGTTTCTATTTTATTTCCACTTTTTGCTTTCCCGGCCCTCGGGAAGCACTATTCCGACCCTTACGTCGGTTTAGCGATTTTCTATCGTTTCGGAGTCTCAAATGGACGTTTCACTAGTATTTAAAACGTTCATCTAGACTTTCCCGACCTAGATCCCCGAGGCTCGGGTTTTCCGTTCCCGACTCGGACCTTTATTTCGTTTCCAAAAACGCCCCCCCCCCTTCGGGGTCGGTTTTTCAATTTCACTCACGTTTTTCATTTTCAAGGAGACGGGTTACTATTCACGACCCACCCCTTAAAAAAATTTTTTTTTCCTTATTCAATTTTTTTTTCCGTTAGGGACTCGGGTTTCCGTCCCGGCCCTAACTTTTATTTTAAATTCCTATTGTACCCCGAATGACGTTTTTGAAATTTCGGCAGCATTTCGGCGTAATTTTAAGGCTTCCGGCGTTAGGTACGCATCGAACCGTATGTACCTGCCACGTACTATACCACAAGCCTATTTTATGTAAAAGTTTTCCAAACTTTTACATAAAAACCCACAAAATTCCAATTCCACATTATCACCCACATAACAAAATTTTTTCACAATTTTACCCTTAATTTGGTTTCGGTTTTCACAACCAAACCGAACCAAAAATTTGTCAAACTTTCACCATACTTTAGGCCATTCAAATGTCACGTTTTTAACACGTTTTCAAACCCATTTTCTTTGCATTTTCAACCAAATTTCCTAGGGTTTTTACCCTTGTATAACCCACGGCCAAAGAATGAAAACATGCCAAACAATTTTGTTTCATTCTTTCCATTATAAATTCATCATTTGCATAATGAAATGCATAATTCCAATCAACCAAATACCACATAAAACCATGAAAATTTTTCTTCCAAACCATTATTAAACCCCACGGCCATTTAATGTAATTCACACCAAGAATTTTTTTAAGCTTTTCACCATGACATACAAGCTTTATTCTTCACCAATTTCAACTTTGAAAGCATGTTAGCAATTAACCACAAAGTTTTCTCATTGGTTACCTAAGGTAACCCACGGATTTTCCCTTGAAAAACCAACAAAATTTCGGTTTTTCTTTAAACAATTTGCATGGTTTTCTTCCTTATTAAATCCTTAACATAACCCAACATCAAATCCATGAAAAACAACCAAAAATTTTCCATCTTTTTCTCACTAGTCACCCACGGATTTCATGAAGAAAAACCATTAAAAAATCAAGTGCAAGGGAAGTTACCTTGGTCTAATGCTTCCTTTGTCTTCAAGGGGTGTTTTGACACACTTTTTGTGAAGAAATTTTGAAGAGAAAGCTTGGTTTCCCTTGGGTGGCTCACGTAGACTCCATGGAAGAAAAAAACTTAGCAAATTTTTCTTTGTTTTTGGCTTTCAAATGTTTCAGCCATTTGTTCCCAAGTTTTGCCGACTTATGCATGAAAGAAAGCCAATTAATTTGGCTCTAAACCAATGAAATTTTGACACCTTTCATGCCTAATTCTTTCTCCGTTTTTCAAAATTTAAAAAGGGTAAATTTTGGCCAAATCTTGGCCTTTATATCAAAAGGTGATTAAATCCTAGCCATTAATGCCACCAACCACCTTATTTCTTTCATTTATTAATCTTGATTTATGATGTCCTAAATGCAAAAGTGAAAGTTGACTTTGACTTTCACTATTCACATTAATTCGACTACTTTTTGACCGATGCCGGTTCGAGCCTAAATTTTCCTGAAATCGTCCCGACGTGTTCCTGAGGTCTCCTGTGTAGTCGGATCAATTTAATCTACTTCCATTTGATCAAAATCAATCCCGGAAGTTTACCGTCTTTTATTGGCTCGGTTAGGGTTTTCAATGCCGGTTTTGGCACCGTTTCACCCGTTTCAACTCAGTGAATTTTTCCAACACTGAATTCTTACTCGTCAGTATTGTTAGAACATTTTCATATATTCTGAACAATATAAATACATTTATTTCACTCTTTAAATAGTACAAATTGTTATATACATACAATTGTACATTTTTCAGCCGAGAACTGCCTGAATTTCCTGGTTGTCACTTTCACCCCTCCTTATAAAATTTTTGTCCTCGAAAATTAGAACAAATGGGGGTATAAACTCCTCATCTCGTCTTCTCTTTCCCATGTAGCTTCTTCAATGTTGTGATTTTTCCATAAAATCTTCACTAGTGGGATTACCTTATTCCTCAGTACTTTCTCTTCACGAGCTAGTACTTGAATAGGTAGTTCTTCGTATGTCAAATCCTCGTGGATTTGAATAGGCTCATGCTTCAACACATGGGACGGATCTGGTATATACTTTCTCAGCATTGACACATGAAATACGTTATGCACTGCCAACAATTCTGGAGGTAGCGCTAATCTGTAAGTGACCTTTCCAATGCGTTCGATAATTTCATAAGGTCCAATGTATTTTGGACTCAGTTTCCCCTTCTTACCGAAACGCATAATTCCCTTCATAGGCGATACCTTGAGAAACACGAAGTCTCCTTCATCAAACTCCAAGGATCTTCGCCTTTTATCCGCGTAGCTCTTTTGTCGGCTTTGCACAATTTTCATTTGATGCTGAATTCTAGCAACTGCATCGGAAGTCTCTTGCATGAAATCCGTCTTATGCAACTGCTTTTCTCGCAAATCGTACCAATGTAATGGTGATCTGCACTTCCGTCCATACAAAGCCTCATAAGGTGCCATGCCTATCGAAGCTTGGTAACTATTATTGTACGAGAATTCAATCAATGGTAACTTCTCGTTCCAATTTCCCGCAAAATCCATAACGCAAGCTCGAAGCATGTCTTCTAACGTCTGAATTGTTCGCTCCGACTGTCCGTCTGTTTGCGGATGAAAAGCCGTACTGAGTCTCAATTCAGTACCCATGGCTTCTTGCACACACTTCCAGAAATTCGAAGTGAACCGTGCATCTCGATCTGATACAATGGATTTTGGTACTCCATGTAGTCTGACGACATGAGTTATGTACAGCTGAGCAAACTTTTCCAGCGAAAAAGTCATCTTGACAGCTATAAACCGTGCCGTCTTGGTCAGTCTGTCCACAATAACCCAGATGGCATCATAACCTTCTCGGGTTTTTGGGAGTCCCACTACAAAATCCATCGTAATGTGTTCCCATTTCCATTCAGGAATCTCCAACGGTTCCAATCTTCCTGCTGGATGTTTATGTTCCGCTTTGATTCTCTGACAGGTCATGCATCTGCTCATGAATTTAGCTATATCATTCTTCATCTCTTTCCACCAGAACTGTAACTTCAAGTCCTGATACATCTTGCTCGCTCCGGGGTGAACCGAATATGGTGTCTCGTGGGCTTTTGACATGATGCGTCTTCTAAGTTCTTCATCAGCTGGAACATTTATCTTTCCTTGATAAAGGATTATTCCATCCTTGGAAATTTCTTCTTGAGAACTTGTCATTGCTGGATCTCGCCTCTGAGCTTCCTTTATTTCCTCAAATAGCGATGATTCCACTTGGAGTGCAGCTAATCTTCCAGATATCAGTTCCAAGTTCAACGAATTTATCTCTTGCTGCAATGGTTTCGGAAGCCTTTTTATTGGTAGCTGGTGCGATATAGTAGACTTTCTACTTAAAGCATCTGCTACACGGTTGGCCTTTCCTGGATGGTATAGGATTTCATAATCATAATCCTTCACCAGTTCCAACCATCACCTTTGCCGCATAGTGAGCTCTTTTTGCGTGAAGAAATACTTCAGGCTTTGGTGATCAGTGAAAATCTGACATTGAGCTCCATAGAGATAGTGTCGCCAAATTTTAAGTGCGAACACTACTGCAGCAAGTTCAAGGTCATGCGTAGGATAATTCCTTTCATGCTCCTTTAACTGACGGGAAGCATAGGCAATTACCTTGCCGTCTTGCATCAGGACTGCTCCCAATCCTATTTTAGATGCATCACTATAGATCACGAACTTCTCCCCTTCAGTGGGAAGCGTAAGGATTGGTGCGCTTGTCAGCCGTCTCTTTAACTCCTGGAAGCTTCTTTCGCATTCCATAGTCCACTCGTACTTCCTTTCCTTGCGTGTAAGAGCAGTAAGAGGTGCAGCTAGTCGCGCGAATCCCTCTACAAATCGCCGATAATAACCAGCTAACCCCAAGAAATTGCGTATTTCAGTCACACTCTTGGGTGCAGGTCACTGGTTAATTGCCTCTACCTTTGTCGGATCTACAGCAATACCTTCCTGGGATACAACATGTCCGAGGAAATGTACTCTGTCCAGCCAAAACTCACATTTTGAGAATTTGGCATACAGTTGATGCTTCCTTATCGTATTCAGCACGATCCTCAGATGCTTCTTGTGTTCCTCATGAGTCTTCGAGTATATAAGAATGTCATCAATGAATATAATGACAAACTTATCCAAATACTCTTTAAAAATTCTGTTCATCAGATCCATGAACGCTGCCGGTGCATTTGTTAATCCGAATAGCATCACAAGGAACTCGTAGTGCCCATAACGAGTCCTAAACGCCGTCTTAGGAATATCACTCTCTCTGATTCTCAGCTGGTGATATCCTGATCCTAAGTCGATCTTGGAAAATACCGCTGCGCCTTTTAACTGGTCGAATAGGTCATCAATTCTAGGTAATGGATACCTATTTTTGATCGTAACCTTATTCAACTCCCGGTAATCAATGCACAGCCGGAATGTTCCATCCTTTTTCTTGACGAATAACACAGGTGCACCCCATGGAGAAAAACTCGGCCTGATAAATCCCTTATCCAAAAGCTCCTTTAATTGTACCTGTAGCTCCTTCAACTCCACTGGAGCCATACGGTATGGTGCTTTGGAAATGGGTGCTGTTCCAGGCATCAACTCAATTTCAAACGAGATTTCTCTCTCTGGAGGTATCCCTGGTAACTCTTCTGGAAATACGTCAAGAAACTCATTAACCACCGGAACATCTTTAGCTTGAAGCTTCTGTTCCTCTGCAGTATCCACCACATATGCCAGATATCCCATGCAACCACTGGCTATCAGCTTGCTTGCTCTCAGCGAACTGATGATCATCTTCCCGGGTCTTCGAGAAGTATCAACATACTCGAAGCTCTCTTCTTCCTCGGGTTGGAAGACTATCTTTCGATTTCGGCAGTCGATCTTAGCTCGGTATTTCCCTAGGAAATCCATGCCTAGAATCACGTCATAATCCATGATCTCCATTACGATCAACTCAGCATATAGTTCCCTATTTGCCACATATACTGGTACATAGGGTAACCAGTAACTGGACAACAATACTTCTCCAGAAGGTAAAGCTGTCTTAAATACCCTTCCCATATTGTCCTTAGGAAGTCCTATCTTGTCAGCAAATGCATAGGAAACAAATGAATGCGTAGCACCGAAATCGAATAGTACAGAGGCTACATGACTAGCGACAGGAAGCTGACCTGTCACCACGTTTGATGTTCCTGCCTCTGCGTCTTCCTTGTTGTAGGCCATCACACGAGCATCAGCATGTTGCATACGCTCCTGGCGTTGCGGCCTCACTGGTGACTCTTCCACTCTGGCTTGAAGGGAATGAGCTTGTGGGCGTGTCTGGTGCAGTTGGGAAGTGCCTTGTCCACCCTGCCTATTTGGACAGTTCCTGGCGTAGTGGCCTTCCTTTCCACATTCGTAGCAAACAAGTGGCCCAAATCTGCATTGCCCAGAATGTCTCTTCCCACATGTAGGGCAGTTTTGCACATTAGACTCTGCATTACTAGCTATTCTCCGCTGCTGGTTTCGATTATTTCCCTGGCGATTCCCAGAAAATTTCCCTTTTCTCTTATTTTGCTGGGATCCTTGGTTGTTGCCCTGGCTTGGTTTCGCATTCTGACTAGGCTTGCTCGATTGACCAACTTGCATAGACTTCGCCAAAGCCCTCTCCTTCTTCTTTGCCTCCCAGTGTTTCTCTATTTCCTCTTTCTGTTGAGCTACATGGAACTCAGCTCTAATGGCCCGACTCACACAGTCTGCTACAGAAGTAGGTGGTACTTGTCCAGTATCTACCAATGCAGCAATTTCCGGCCTGAACATCCCGATCATTTTCTGTATCTTTTCCCTCTCAATAGGGACCACATAAGGGCACAAACGGGATAACTGGTCAAACTTTTGGCAGACTTCGCTTACCGACATGTTCCCTTGTGTCAACTCTGAGAACTCTTTCTGTTGCTGTCTCAGAGATGTAGGGTCGTAATATTTCTGGTTAAATTCTTCCAGAAATTCCGCCCAACTCGTGGTAGACACGTCTCTTCTCATTCGTACAGTGTCCCACCAAAAACGAGCATCTTTTCTCAGCACAAAATACGCACATGCAACCTTCTCTCGGTCGGTTAGGTTCATGAACTCCATGATCACTTGTAATGACGACAACCAGTCTTTAGCCTCTAAGGGATTTGTAGACCCTTCAAATTCTGGCAGCCTCATACGCCTGAATCTTTCATAGAGGGGTTCCAAATTCAATACTGGTTGTGGTTCAGGAGCTCTCTCATGTTCTGCAGCTGGAGGAATAACTGGATCTACCTCAGCTTGTTGTTCTACTTGGGTACCCTCAGAGCCTTGTCTCTATTCTAGCTCCTCTACCCGTCGCCTCAGATTCGCATTTTCTTGTATCTGAGCTTCCAACAGAGCTTGTATCTGATCCAGTCTCTCCATAATATCAGGACGTCGTTCTCGTCCTTCTGGTCGATTACGCAAATCCACCATCTTGCCTATTGTCCTATTATGGCACAATAATTCACCGTTAGCTTTTCCATAACCACATTCGTAAAATCATATCAATTCACGAAATTTAGGGTACTGTAAAGCCACATCATTGTGACACATCATCGTATAACATATAATCATTTTGATATTTCATTCATAGCAAAACATTTATATGTCATACATAATCATCATCAGTCATATATACATCGGCCGGGATGTACAAAATGGCCACAAGTCTATACAAAAGAGCTTTTCTCTAAGCTACTTGTGTACATATACACATCTACTGATCACGCATTTCCTACATCTGGGACTAGAGGATATTCTTCTGGATCCTCATCGTCATCGGTATCATCCGAATCGTCACCACCTCTAGGTAATGCTCCCTGTCCTGAGTCATCACCTCTTCGTGGTCTCGACGGTCCAGCTTCATGATCGTTCATCATTCTCCTCGGTCCGAAGATGCGTGCAAACATCTCATCTTGACCTAGTGTCTCTTGTCGACTCTGCGTCAGATGCTCGATCAGAATCTCTCTGTCAATCGTCCTGATCGTCACCACGAACTCTTGGAGCGTCGGAGGAAACGGCTTGATTACCCTCTGTCTCAACTCCAAGGGTAAACCTTTCTAGAACAGCTCACAACAGTTTGCTTCAGTGAGGTTGGGCAATGGACATCTCCTCCAGATGGTCTCCTTAAATCGTGCCGCATAAGACATCACTGTCTCACCAGACAGCATGACCATCTTCTCTGTCTGGAGAATGTAGTCCCTGACCTCATCAAATCCGGGATACGCGGGTGTATCAGCCTCTCGTCTCTCTGGAGGTGCTGGAGCAGGTGCTGGGTCTCTAGGTGGAAACTGATCAGCCAATCACTGACAGAACTCAGCCCAACTGAATCCCAATAAAATCTCCTGGTCGCAATATTGCCAGAACACTCGAGCGTCTCCCTGAAACATACTGACTGCCAACTGGATCCACATATCTCGATCAATGTCGCATATCACCATGATCCTCTCTATGGCATGGAGCCAGTCCTTAGTCTCCATCGACTGTCGTCCACCGTCAAACATCGGGGGACTGCTAGCTCGGAATGCCTGTACTGCCCGTGCCGACACTCTCACCCCAATATGTTGGCGTCCACCAACAACTGGAATGTCCACTACCACCGGTGGATGAACTATCGGTCGTGGCTGCACTACGTCTACTGGCACTGGTACTGATGCTGGCACTGGTACTGATGCTGGCACTGGTACGGGAGGTCTCTCGGGTACCAGGGGTCTAACTACCGGCCTTTGGGACATGGGCGGCCTCACAATAAGTCTCGTCCATACCCTTAATACTCCTCTCAGTCGTGGTAGCGATGGTCTCACATATGGAGTTCTGGTCATCTTGCTACCTATAAAATAATTATTTTCATATGAGAAAATAATTAACTAAACTTAAGTAAACTACTTACTTGGATAGCGGTACAGGATGCGCAAAGTGTCAAATCAGGATATGGTCACACTGCTCTGATATACCAACTATGACAGCCGTTGGTATTCAAAACTTAACCCATCTCAAACCAGGCTCTGATATACCAACTGTGGCGGCAGTTGGTATTCAAAACCAAATCAGTCGCAAACCTTGCTCTGATACCAACTGTGGCGGCCCGCCCCTTGTGGAGATCATACAATACTATTACAGCTGAGCTTTATCGCTAACTGCGATAGATTGTACTCTCATGGGTCGCCGGCTTATCTCTCTCTACTCTTTTTAAATCATGACGTTTTTTGGGAAATTTTTTTTTTTCCTTAAACATCATATAAAATCTTTTTCCACTAATTACTTTGTTGACAAGTACAAAGTAATATAAATAATACAGTACTTTTGTAAATTATATATATAATTACAAAAGAACTGTTTCCTTTTTTTTTCCCTTCACTTTAACGCTCGGCGGGAAGACTCTGGCAGTACCATATCCCTCGCCCAGTTATCCCATTTGACACGCGCCATCCCGTCTGCATCCAGTCAAACAAGCTACTGAGCTGGTCGCTTACCTGCAACATTAGCAAAAATGGTGAGCTACAGGCTCAGTAAGTTCAAACATGCAAGAAATAAAATTTCTATGAATAGTACTATTCATCATGAATAGTACTATTGACCACTATTCATACGTGAATAGTAAGGTTGACCACACCACTGTATCACACTAGTACATCTACCACGATGTTAGTGCTCTCACTAACTGTCTTATGCTCAATTATGGCACAGTTTCAGTTTTAGGTCATTATCTTTGATTACGTTCTGGTTTTGAGCTCAGGTTGGCAGTACCATTTAAGTGCGCATGACTGGGAGCAGTACATTAGTGCTGACCTCCACAGCCTTAATCTCATAGCCCCGAAGGCAAAATTGTACATGACTGGGAGCGGTACATCAGTGCTGACCTCCACAGCCTTATCTCATAGCCCCGAAGGCAAAATAGTGCTCCCTGTACGGAAGGCTGGTACGCCAGAAAGTGGTTTCATTACCGACTTTTTAACATTCTAACCCGGTGACTTCAAATTGTCCCGTGATTAAGAATGGTTCACATTTTAATTTGAGTTGAGTGAGTTTTATTAACCTCGCTCTAGTGCCCGAAGCACAATTAACCATGTGTCCCATTCTTATAGTGCCCGAAGCACATTACGTCTCTCTCTCTATTCTATAATAGTGCCCGTAGCACATATGTACCTAACTTATAGTTAGTACATTAAAGTTAGCACAATATTGCTATATGTTGCAGACAGGTAAATGTCTGAACTTACCTTATCAGACTGTTCCCTTTCTCTCTCTTGGATCTTGAATCGCCTTCCTTGTAGGCCGATTTTGGGATCCTACAGACAAAACCTTGTCTGTTAATTTCATTTCCATTTATAGCTTTTATTTTTCATTAAAAAGCTTAAATAAAACCTATTTATAACTTTTTAGGTTTTATTTATTATTTTCACCATTTTCCCCCAACTTTTGCAAAATTACGATTTTGCCCCAATATTTTGACAAAATTACAGTTTTGCCCCTGACGGAATTTTATCGATCCAGACTGCATTTTTGGCTCTCAGGAACTTTTCTGACTCTTTTCTAATCATTACCGGGTTCGTTTCTATTTTATTTCCAGTTTTTGCTTTCCCGGCCCTCGGGAAGCACTATTCCGACCCTTACGTCGGTTTAGCGATTTTCTATCGTTTCGGAGTCTCAAATGGACGTTTCACTAGTATTTAAAACGTTCATCTAGACTTTCCCGACCTAGATCTCCGAGGCTCGGGTTTTCCGTTCCCGACTCGGACCTTTATTTCGTTTCCAAAAACGCCCCCCCCCTCGGGGTCGGTTTTTCAATTTCACTCACGTTTTTCATTTTCAAGGGGACGGGTAACTATTCACAACCCACCCCTTAAAAAAAAATTTTTTTCCTTATTCAATTTTTTTTTTCCGTTAGGGACTCGGGTTTCCGTCCCAGCCCTAACTTTTATTTTAAATTCCTATTTTACCCCGAATGCCGTTTTTGAAATTTCGGCAGCATTTCGGCGTAATTTTAGGGCTTTCGGCGTTAGGTACGCCTCGAACCGTATGTACCTGCCACGTACTATACCACAAGCCTATTTTATGTAAAAGTTTTCCAAACTTTTACATAAAAACCCACAAAATTCCAATTCCACATTATCACCCACATAACAAAATTTTTTCACAATTTTACCCTTAATTTGGTTTCGGTTTTCACAACCAAACCGAACCAAAAATTTGTCAAACTTTCACCACACTTTAGGCCATTCAAATGTCACGTTTTTAACACGTTTTCAAGCCCATTTTCTTTGCATTTTCAACCAAATTTCCTAGGGTTTTTACCCTTGTATAACCCACGGCCAAAGAATGAAAACATGCCAAACAATTTTGTTTCATTCTTTCCATTATAAATTCATCATTTGCATATTGAAATGCATAATTCCAATCAACCAAATACCACATAAAACCATGAAAATTTTTCTTCCAAACCATTATTAAACCCCACGGCCATTTAATGTAATTCACACCAAGAATTTTTTTAAGCTTTTCAACATGACATACAAGCTTTATTCTTCACCAATTTCAACTTTGAAAGCATGTTAGCAATTAACCACAAAGTTTTCTCATTGGTTACCTAAGGTAACCCACGGATTTTCCCTTGAAAAACCAACAAAATTTCGGTTTTTCTTTAAAAAATTTGCATGGTTTTCTTCCTTATTACATCCTTAAAATAACCCAACATCAAATCCATGAAAAACAACCAAAAATTTTCCATCTTTTTCTCACTATTCACCCACAGATTTCATGAAGAAAAACCATGAAAAAATCAAGTGCAAGGGAAGTTACCTTGGTCTAATGCTTCCTTTGTCTTCAAGGAGTGTTTTGACACACTTTTTGTGAAGAAATTTTGAAAAGAAAGCTTGGTTTCCCTTGGGTGGCTCATGTAGACTCCATGCAAGAAAAAAACTTAGCAAATTTTTCTTTGTTTTTGGCTTTCAAATGTTTCGGCCATTTGTTCCCAAGTTTTGCCGACTTATGCATGAAAGAAAGCCAATTAATTTGGCTCTAAACCAATGAAATTTTGACACCTTTCATGCCTAATTCTTTCTCCATTTTTCAAAATTTAAAAAGGGTAAATTTTGGCCAAATCTTGGCCTTTAGATCAAAAGGTGATTAAATCCTAGCCATTAATGCCACCAACCACCTTATTTCTTTCATTTATTAATCTTGATTTATGATGTCATAAATGCAAAAGTGAAAGTTGACTTTGACTTTCACTATTCACATTAATTCGACTACTTTTTGACCGATGCCGGTTCGAGCCTAAATTTTCCTGAAATCGTCCCGACGTGTTCCTGAGGTCTCCTGTGCAGTCGGATCAATTTAATCTGTTTTCGTTTGATCAAAATCAATCCCGGAAGTTTACCGTCTTTTATTGGCTGGGTTAGGGTTTTCAATGCTGGTTTTGGCACCGTTTCACCCGTTTCAACTCAGTGAATTTTTCCAACACTGAATTCTTACTCGTCAGTATTGTTAGAACATTTTCGTATATTCTGAACAATATAAATACATTTATTTCACTCTTTAAATAGTACAAATTGTTATATACATACAATTGTACATTTTTCATCCGAGAACTGCCTGAATTTCCCGGTTGTCACACCCAGGCACATTCATTACAGGCCAAAGCTAAAGGATCAGCGCATTCCAAAAGACAGGAAAGACAAGAACGCTTGCCCCATGCAGATGCTTGGGTCATGGTCTGTACAAAGGAAGAGGTGGAAGCGGGAGTGTCAAATGTAGTGACAGGTCAGCTTTCTGTCGCTAATAATTTAGCGTCTGTTTTATTTGACTCTGGAGCTACGCACTCTTTCATTTCAAACCAGTTTGCGAATAAGATAAGATATCCTAAGGACAATATGGGTATGACATTTAGAACTGCACTACCTTTGGGGGATGTCCTAATGTCCAATTACTGGTTACCGCATGTGCCAATAATTATGGCAAATAGGGAGTTATTTGCAGAATTGATCGTGATGGAGCTTGCCGACTACGATGTAATACTAGAAATGGATTTCCTAGGGAAGTATCAAGCCACGATCGATTGTCAGAAGCGGATGATAAGATTTCAACCGGACCAAGAGGAGGGATTTGAGTACGTCGATACGTCACGCAAATCAAAGAAGATAATGATCAACTCAATGAAAGCAAAGAGGCTGATGTCTAGCAGTTGTGCTGGATACCTAGCATGTGTATTGGACGTGACGAGGGAACGAAAGCTCCAACCCGAAGAAGTTCCTATTGTGAAGGAATTCATTGATGTCTTTCCAGAGGAATTACCAGGATTACCGCCTGAGCGAGAAATTTCCTTTGAGATCGAGCTGATGCCAGGAACTACACCTATCTCAAAGGCACCGTACCGGATGGCACCGGCAGAGTTAAAAGAGTTGCAGGAGCGGCTGAAGGAACTTCTTGACAAAGGATTTATATGCCCGAGCTATTCCCCATAGGGTGCTCCAGTGCTGTTTGTTAAGAAGAAAGTTGGATCATTTCAGATATGCATTGACTACCGGGAATTGAACAAGGTCACTGTCAAGAATAGGTATCCGTTATCTAGAATTAACGACTTGTTTGATCAACTAAAAGGCACAGCAGTATTCTCCAAGATTGATCTGCAATCAAGATATCATCAACTGAAGATCAAGGAGAGTGACATCCACAAGACTGCATTTCAGACCCACTATGGTCATTACGAATTCCTTGCGATACCATTTAGGTTAACAAATGTGCCAGCAGCCTTTATGGACCTAATGAATCGAGTCTTTAAGGAATATCTAGATAAGTTTGTTATTGTGTTTATCGATGACATTCTTATATATTCGAAGACTCGAGAGGAGCATGAGGAGCATTTGAGGATTGTCCTACAAATGATAAAGAGGTATCAATTGTGGCGGCCCGCCTCTCGTGGAGATCATACAATACTATTACAGTCAAGCTTTATCGCTAACTGCGATAGATTGTACTCTCATGAGTCGCCGGCTAATCTATCTCTCTTGTAAAACATGACGTTTTTGGGGAATTTTTTTTTTAAACATCATGTAAAACATTATCCACTAATCACTTTGTTTACAAGTACAAAGTAATTTACATAATACAGTACTTTCACAAAATATATATTTTCAAAAGAACTTTCTTTTTCCCTTACCCTGTTTAACACTCAGCGGAAAGACTCTGGCAGAACCATATCCATTGGCCTCCTATCCCATTTGACACGCGCTATCCCGTCCGCCATCTAGTCATACAAAGCAACTGAGCTGGTCACTTACCCGCAACATAAGCAAAAATGGCGAGCTACAGGCTCAGTAAGTTCAAACATGCAAGAAATAAAATTTCTATGAATAGACTATTAATTATGAATAGTAACATTGACCACTATTCACTATGAATAGTAACTTTGACTACTATTCATTATGAATAGTAAGTTTGACCATAACACAGTATATCACAGTACATCAACCGCGATGTTAGTACTCCCATGAAACTGTCTTATGCTCAATTATGGCATAGTTTCAGTTTTAGGTAATTATCTTATATTATGTTCTGGTTTTGAGCTCAGGTTGCCAATACCATTTTAGTGAACATGACTGGGAGCGGTACATTAGTGCTGACCCCCACAGTCTTAATCTCATCATCATAGCCACGAAGGCAAAATTTACCTCTCTGTACGGAAGGCTGGTACACCAAAAGTGGTTTCATTACCGACTTTTTAAAGTTCTAACCCGGTGACGTCATATTACCCCGTGGTTAGGAACGATTCACATTTTAATTTTAGGTGAGTGAGTTTCATTAACCTTGCTCTAGTGCCCGAGGCACAATTTATTATGTGTCCCATTCTCAATAGTGCCCGTAGCACATTTCGTATCTCTCTCTACTCTATAATAGTGCCCGTAGCACATGTGTACCTAACTTATAGTTAGTACAAAGTTAGCAATAATAATGCTATATGTTGCAGACAGGTAAATGTCTGAACTTACCTTATCTGTTTCTTCCCCTTTTTCCTTCTTGGATCTTTAATCGCTCTCCTTGTGGGTCGATTTTGGGATCCTACAAACAAAACCTTGTCTGTTAATTTCATTTCCATTTATAACTTTTATTTTTTTATTAAAAGCTTAAATAAAACCTATTTATAACTTTTTAGGCTTTATTTATCATTTTCCCCATTTTTCTCAACTTTTGCAAAATTATGATTTTACCCCTATATTTTTGATAAATTTACAATTATGCCCCTGATGGAATTTTCTCGATCTAGATTGCATTTTTGGCTCTCAGGAACTTTTCTGACTCTTTTCTATCCATTACCGGGTTAGTTTCAATTTTATTTCCATTTTTCATCTTCCCAACCCTCGGGAAGTACTATTCCGACCCTTACGTCGGTTTAGTGATTTTCTATCGTTTCGGAGCCTCAAATGGACGTTTTACAAGTATTTGAAACGTTCATCTAGACTTTCCCGATCTAGGTCTCCGAGGCTCGAATTTTCCGTACCTGACTCGGACCTTTACTTCGTTTCCCAAAAACGCCCCCCCTCGGGGTCGGTTTTTCAGTTTCAGTCGCGTTTACCATTTTTAAGGGGACGGATTACTATTCACGAACGACCCCTTAGGTTTCCCTTATTCAATTTTCCTTTAGGGACTCGGGTTTTCGACCCGACCCTAAACTTTTATTTTTAATTCCCTTTTTGCCCCAAATGCCGTTTTCGAAATTTCGGCAACATTTCGGCGTAAATTTAAGGCTACCGGCGTTAGGTACGCCTCGAACCATATGTACCTGCCACGTACTATACCCGAGTCCTATTTTATGTAAAAGTTTCCCAAACTTTTACATAAAAGCTCACACATTTAACAATTCACATTTTGAACCACATTCAACAAAATTTTTTCAATTTTGCCCTTAGTTTTAGGCACGGTTTTCATACTCAAAACGTAACCAAAAATTTTCAATTTTTCAACCAAATTTTAGGCTATTCAAATGTCATTACCTAGCACATTTTCAAGTCATTTTCCATGCATTTTACAACACAATTCTTAGGGTTTTTAGTCATTCATACCCCACGGCCATTTTAGGTAAAACATGCACTAAATTTTTGTTTCATGCTTTCAACCACGTAACCATCATTTTCATAATTACATGCCTGATTTAAACTATCCAAACATCAAGTTAGTCTTGCAAAAAATATTCATCAAACCCTAACTACAACCCACGGCCATTTTAGGGTTTTTGATTCCAAAATTTTTCCAAGCTTTATATCCACACAATTCATGCTTTTCATTTAACCAAAACATGATTTAAAGCATTACAACATTTAACCAACAACAATTCATCATCAAACACCCTAGGTAACCCGTGGTTTTACTCTTGGAAAACCAACCAAAACTTTGTTTTTCTTTAAACAAAATGCATGGTTTTTCTTCTAATCACACCATTAACAAAACCTAAGCACCAAATCAACCAAAACCAACTTAAAATTTTTCATTATTCACACTATTCAACCCACCGATTTTATGGAGAAAAATCAAGAAAAATTGCAAACCAAAGAAGGTTACCTTGCTTTCTTGCTTCCCTTGACTTCAATAAAGTGTTTGATACCACTTTCATGAAGAAAACTTGGAAGATTAGCTTGGTTCCTCTTAGTTGCTCACGGGTGTTCTCTTGGACAACACTTAGAAAAAATTTTCTTCTTGTTTTGGCTTTGAAAAGGCTACGGCCATTTTGTTCCAATTTTTACCGACTTAAGTGGCAAAGGAAACCAATTAATTTGGCTTCCAACCAATGAGAATTCAACACTTTTCATGCTAATTCTTTCCATTTTTTTCAAAAAATAAATTTGGCTAATTTTGGCCAAATCTTAGCCTCTAGATCAAAAAGTAAATCGATCTTGGCCATTAATACCACCAACCACCAAATTTAATACATTTAATAATTTGGCTTTATGATGTCATAAATGCAAAGTAAAATTTTGACTTTGACTTTACTATTCACATTAATTCGACTACTTTTTGACCGGTATCGATTCAAGCCGAAATTTTCCTGAAATCATCCCAGCGAGTTCCTGAGGTCTCCTGTGCAGTCGGATCAATTTATACTGCTTCCGTTTGATCAAAATCAATCCCGAAAGTTTTTCATCTTTTAGTGCACCATAATGCACCGATTAGGGTTTTCAATGTCGTTTTTGGCACCGTTCCACCCGTTTCAATTCAGTGAATTTCATCAACACTGAATTCTTACTCGTCAGTATTGTTAGAACATTTTAATACATTCTAAACAATATAAATTTATTTATTTCACTCTTTAAATAGTACAAATTGTTATATACATACATTTGTACATTTTCTTCTGAGAATGCCAGAATTTTCCGGTTGTCACATTCACCCCTCCTTTTAAAATTTTCGTCCCCGAAAATTAGAACAAGTGGGAGTATAAACTCCTCATCTCGTCTTCTCGTTCCCACGTAGCTTCTTCAATGTTGTGATTTTTCTACAAAATCTTCACTAGTGGGATTGTTTTATTCCTCAGTACTTTCTCTTCACGAGCCAGTACTCAAACAGGTTGTTCTTCATATGTCAAATCCTCGTGGATCTAAACAGGTTCATGCTTCAATACATAGGACAGATCTGGTATATACTTTCTCAGCATCGACACCTGAAATACATTATGCACTACCGACAATTCAGGAGGTAACGCTAATCTGTAAGCGACCCTTCCAATGCATTCGATAATTTCATAAGGTCCGATATATCTTGGACTCAGTTTCCCCTTCTTATTGAAACGCATAATCCCCTTCATAGGCAATACCTTAAGAAACACGAAGTCTCCTTCATCAAATTCCAAGGATCTCCGCCTCTTGTCTGCATAACTCTTTTGTCAACTTTGCACAATTTTCATTTGACGTTGAATTCTAGAAATTGCATCGGAAGTCTCTTGTATGAAATCCGTCTTTTGCAACTGCTTCTCTCGCAAATCATACCAATGTAGTGGTGATATGCATTTCCACCCATACAAAGCCTCATAAGGTGCCATACCTATAGAAGCTTGGTAACTATTATTGTACGAGAATTCAATTAATGGTAACTTCTCGTTCCAACTTCCCACAAAATCCATTACACAAGCTCGAAGCATGTCCTCTAATGTCTGAATGGTCCGCTCTGACTGTCCGTCTGTTTGCGGATGAAATGCCATACTGAGTCTCAATTCAGTACCCATGGCTTCTTGCACACACTTCCAAAAATTCGAAGTGAATCATGCATCTCGATCTGATACAATGGATTTTGGTACTCCATGTAATCTGACGACATGAGTTATATACAACTGAGCAAACTTTTCCAACGAAAAAGTCATCTTGACAGCTATAAACCGTGCCGTCTTGGTCAGTCTATCCACAATAACCCAGATGGCATCATAACCTTCTCGGGTTTTTGGTAGTCCCACTACAAAATCCATCGTAATGTGTTCCCATTTCCATTCAGGAATCTCTAAAGGTTCCAATCTTCCTGTTGGATGTTTATGTTCCGCTTTGATTCTTTGACAGGTCATGCATCTGCTCATGAATTTCGCTATATCATTCTTCATTCCTTTCCACCAGAACTGTAATTTCAAGTCCTGATACATCTTACTAGCTGCGGGATGAACTGAATATGGTGTCTTATGGGCTTCTGACATGATCTGTCTTCTAAGTTCCTCATCAGCTGGAACATTTATCCTTCCTTGATAGAGGATCATTCCATCCTTGGAAATTCCTTCTTGAGAACTTGTCATTCTTGGATCTCGTCTTTGAGCTTCCTTTATATCTTCAAACAGCGATGATTCCACTTGGAGTGTAGCCAATCTTCGGGATATCAGCTTCAAGTTCAAGGAATTTGTCTCTTACTGCAATGGTTTCGGAAGCCTTTTTATCGGTAGCTGATGCGATATATAGACTTTCTACTTAAAGCATCTGCTACACGGTTGGCCTTCCCTGGATGATATAGGATTTCACAATCATAATCCTTTACCAGTTCCAACCATCTTCTTTGTCGCATATTGAGCTCCTTTTGCGTGAAGAAATACTTCAGGCTTTGGTGATCAGTAAAAATCTGACATTGAGCTCCGTAGAGATAGTGTCCCCAAATTTTTAGTGCGAACACTACTGCAGCAAGTTCAAGGTCATGTGTAGGGTAATTCCTTTCATGATCCTTTAATTGACGCGAAGCGTATGCAATCACCTTGCCGCCTTGCATCAAGACTGCTCCCAATCTTATATTATTTCATCACTGTAGATCACAAACTTCTCCCCCTCAGTGGAAAGCGTAAGGATTGTTGCACTTGTCAGCCGTCTCTTTAACTCCTGGAAGCTTCTTTCGCATTGCAAGTCCACTCATACATTCATTCCTTGCGTGTAAGAGCGGTAAGAGGTGCAGCTAAACGCGCGAATCCCTCTACAAACCTCCGATAATAACCAGCTAACCCCAAGAAACTGCGTATTTCCGTCACACTCTTGGGTGCAAGCTATTGGTTAATTGCATCTACCTTCATCGGATCTATAATAATACCTTCCTGGGATACAACATGTCCGAGGAAATGTACTCAATCTAGCCAAAACTCGCATTTTGAGAATTTGGCATACAGTTGATGCTTCCTTATCATATGCAATACGATCCTCAGATGCTCCTTGTGCTCCTCATGTGTCTTTGAGTATATAAGAATGTCATCAATGAATACAATGACAAACTTATCCAAATACTCTTTAAAAATTATGTTCATCAAGTCCATGAATGTTGCTGGCACATTTGTTAATCCGAATGGCATCACAAGGAACTCATAATGACCATAACGAGTCCTAAACGCCATCTTAGGAATATCACTTTCTTTAATTCTCAATTGGTGATATCCTGATCGTAGGTCGATCTTGGAAAATACTGCTGCACCTTTTAACTGGTCGAATAAGTCATCAATTCTAGGTAACGGGTACCTATTTTTAATCGTAACCTTATTCAACTCCCGGTAATCAATGCACAACCAGAACTTTCTATCCTTTTTCTTGACGAACAATACAGGTACACCCCACGGAGAATAACTCGGTCTGATGAATCCCTTGTCCAAAAGCTCCTTTAATTATTCCTGCAGCTCCTTTAACTCCACTGGAGCCATGCGGTATGGTGATTTGGAAATAGGTGCCATTCCAAGCATCAACTCAATTTCAAACGAGATTTCTCTCTCTGGAGGTATCCCCGGTAACTCTTTCCAAAATACGTCAAGAAATTCATTAACAACAGGAACATCTTCAGGTTGAAGCTTCTGTTCTTCTGTAGTATCCATCACATATGCCAGATATCCCATACAACCATTGGCCATCAGCTTACTTGCTTTTAGCGAACTGATCATCATTTTCCCGGGTTTTCGAGAAGCATCGACGTACTTGAAACTCTCTTCTTCCTCGGGTTGGAATACTATTTTTCAATTTCGGCAGTCGATTGTAGCTTGATATTTCCCTATAAAATCCATGCCTAGAATCACATCGTAATCCATGATCTTCATTACGATCAACTCAGCATATAGCTCCCTATTTGCCATATATACTGGTACATAAGGTAGCCAGTAATTGGACAACAATACTTCCCTAGAGGGTAAAGCTGTCTTAAATATTTTTCGCATATAGTCCTTAGGATGTCCTATCTTGTCAGTAAATTCATAGGAAACAAATGAATACGTAGCACCGGAATCGAATAGTACAGAGGCTACATGACTAGCGACAGGAAGCTGACCTGTCACCACATTTGATGTTCCTGCCTCTACATCCTCCTTAGTGTAGGCCATCACACGAGCATGAGCACGTGGCACACGCTCCTAGCATTGCGGCCTTACTGGAGACTCTTCAACTCTGGCCTGAAGGGAATGAGCTTGTGGGCCTGTCTGGTGCAGTTGGGAAGTGCCTTGTACACCCTGCCTGTTACTTGGATAGTTCTTGGCATAATGAGCTTCCTTTCCACATTCATAGCAAACAAGTGGTCCATATCTGCATTGCCCAGAATGTCTCTTCCCGCATGAAGGACAATTTTGTACATTGGATTCCGCATTACCAGCTGTTCTTCGCTGCTGGTTTCGATTATTTGTCTGGCGATTTCTGGTAAAATTGTCTTTCCTCTTGTTTTGCTGGGATCCTTGATTATTGCCCTGGCCTAGTTTAGCATTCTGATTTGGCTTGCTCGATTGACTAGCTTGTGTAGACTTAGCCAAAGCCTTCTCCTTCTTTTTGGCCTCCCAGTGCTTCTCTCTTTCCTCCTTCTGTCAGGCTACGTGAAACTCAGCTCTTATGGCCCGACTAACACAATCAGCTACAGAAGTAGGTGGTACCTGTCCAGTATCTACCAATGCAGTAATTTCTGGCCTGAACATCTCGATCATTTTCTGTATTTTCTCCCTCTCAGTAGGGACTACATAGGGACATAAGCGGGATAACTGATCAAACTTTCGGTAAACTTCACTCACTGACATATTTCCTTACGTCAATTCTGAGAACTCTTTCTGCTGTAGTCTCAGAGATGCAGGATCATAATATTTCTGGTTAAATTCTTCCAGAAATTCCACCCAACTCATGGTAGACACATTTCTTCTCATTCGCACAGTGTCCCACCAAAAACGAGCATATTTTCTCAACACAAAAAATGCACATGTGGCCTTCTCCTGGTCAGTTAGATTCATGAATTCCATGATCACTTGCAAGGATGACAACCAGTCTTCAGCCTCTAGAGGATTTGTAGAACCTTCAAATTCTGGCAGCCTCATATGCCTGAATCTTTCATAAAGGGGTTCCAGATTTACTACCGGTTGCAGTTCAGGAACTCTCTCATGTACAGCAGCTGGAGGGATAACCGGATCTACCTCAACTTCCTGTTCTACTTGGGTACCTTCAGAACCTTGCCTCTATTCTAACTCCTCTACTCGTTGCCTCAGATTAGCATTTTCTTGCATCTGAGCTTCTAGTAAGGCTTGTATCTACTCTAATCTCTCCATGATATTAGGACGTCGTTCTCATCCCTCTGGTCGATTTCGCAAATCCACCATCTTGCCTATTATCCTATTATGGCACAACAATTCACCGTTAGCTTTTCCATGACCACATTCGTAAAATCATATAAATTTACGAAATTCAGGGTAATGTAAAGCCACATCATCGTAACACATCATCGTACAACATATAATCATTTTGATATTTCATTCATAGCAAAACATTTATATATCATACATAACCATCACCAGTCATATATACATCGGCCATCATATACATCTTGGCCATAAGTCTATACAAAAGAGCTTTCTCTATAAGCTACTTATGTACATGCATACATCTACTGGTCACACATCCCTTGTGTCTGGGACTAGAGGATATTCTTTTGGATCCTCATTGTCATCTGGATCATCTGAGTCATCACCACCCCTAGGCAATGCTCCCTGCCCTGAGTCATCACCTCCTCGTGGTCTAGACGGTCCGGCCTCATGATCGTTCATCATCCTTCTCGGCCCAAAGATGCGTGCCAACATCTCATCTTGACCTAGTGTCTCTCATCGACTCTGCGTCAGATGTTCAATCAAAATCTCCCTCTCTGTGACAACCGGGAAATTCAGACAATTCTCGGATGAAAATGTACAATTGTATGTATATAACAATTTGTACTATTTAAAGAGTGAAATAAATGTATTTATATTGTTCAGAATATATGAAAATGTTTTAACAATACTGACGAGTAAGAATTCAGTGTGGGAAAAATTCACTGAGTTGAAACGGGTGAAACGGTGCCAAAACCGACATTGAAAACCCTAACCGGGGTAATAAAATATGGAAAACTTCCAGGATTGATTTTGATCAAACGGAAGCAGTTTAAATTGATCTGACTACACAGGAGACCTCAGGAACATGCCGGGATGATTTCAGGAAAATTTCGGCTCGAACTGGTATCGGTCAAAAAGTAGTCGAATTAATGTGAATAGTGAAAGTCAAAGTCAACTTTTGCTTAGCATTTATGACATCATAAATCCATTTAATAAATGGGATTAAAATGGTGATTGGTAGCATTAATGGCCATGATCCATTTACTTTTTGATCTAAAGGCCAAGATTTGGCCAAAATTCACCATTTTTAATTTTTGAAAATTATGGAAAGAAATGGTGTTGAAAGATGTTTAATTCTTATTGGTTAATGGCCAAATTAATTGGCTTTTGGTTGCTTAAGTCGGCAACTTCAGTGACAAAGAGGCCGAGACACATTTTCATGCCAAAAACCAAGAGAAAAAAATGCTAAGTGTTCTTCCATGGTGTACGTGAGCAACCTAAAGAGAAACCAAGATATCTCTTCAATTTTTCTCCACAAAAAGTGTGCCAAAGCATTCCTTGAAGGCAAAGGAAGCAATTGACTAAGGTAACTCCCTTTGCACTTAACTTTTTCATGGTTTTTCTTCAAGAAAACCGTGGGTGAATAGTGGGAAAAAGATGGAAAATTTTTGGTTTTTTTCCATGGTTTGATGCTTGGGTTTTGTTAAGGGTGTAATAAGGAAGAAAACCATGCAATTGGTTTAAAGAAAAACTG
This sequence comes from Antiaris toxicaria, assembly GCA_035233585.1. Lineage (NCBI taxonomy): Eukaryota > Viridiplantae > Streptophyta > Magnoliopsida > Rosales > Moraceae > Antiaris > Antiaris toxicaria. The sequence continues at coordinate 79,869,612 of CP141156.1, forward strand.
AAATTTTGTTGGTTTTTCAAGGGTAAATCCGTGGGTTACCTTAAGTAAACAATGAGAAAATTTTGTGGTTTAATTGTTAACTTGCTTCCAAGTTAAATTTTGTGAAGAATAAAGCTTGAATTGCATTGTGAAAAGCTTGAAAAAAATTGTTGGTGTGAATTACCTAATGTGGCCGTGGGGTTAACAAGGGTTGGTGGAAAAATTTGCATGGTTTTATGTGATGTTTGATTGATTGAAGTCATGCATTTTACAATGTAAATAAAGGAATTGTGATTGAAAGAATGAAACAAAAATATTTGGCATGTGTTTTCTAAAATGGCCGTGGGTTATATAAGGATAAAAACCCTAAGAATTTGGTTGAAAATGCATTGAAAATGGGCTTAAAAATTTGTTAAAAACGTGACATTGAATAGCCTAAAGTGTGGTGAAAATTTGAGAAATTTTGGGTCGGTTTGATTGTGAAAACCGAAACCAAACTATGGACAAAATTGTGAAAAAAATTTTGTAATGTGGATCAAAATGTGAATTTGGAATTTTGTGAGCTTTTATGTAAAAGTTTGGAAAACTTTTACATAAAATAGGCTGGTGGTATAGTACGTGGCAGGTACATATGATTCGAGGCGTACCTAACGCCGGAAGCCTTAAAATTACGCCGAAATGCTGCCGAAATTTTGAAAACGGCATTCGGGGTAAAATGGGAATTTAAAATAAAAGTTTAAGGTCGGGTCGGAAACCCGAGTCCCTAACGGAAAATTTAATAAGGAAAACCTAAGGGGTGGTTCGTGAATAGTAAACCGTCCCCTTAAAAATTTAAAACGCGAGTGAAATTGAAAAACAAACCGACCCCGAGGGGGGAGGGCGTTTTTGGAAGTGAAATAAATGTCCGAGTCGGGAACGGAAAATCCGAACCTCGGAGACCTAGGTCGGGAATGTCTAGATGAACGTTTTAAATATTAGTGAAACGTCCATTTGAGGCTCCGAAACGATAGAAAATCGCTAAACCGACGTAAGGGTCAGAATAGTGCTTCCCGAGGGTCGGGAAAGTGAAAAGTGGAAGTAAAATAAAAACGAACCCGGTAATGATTAGAAAAGAGTCAGAAAAGTTCCTGAGAGCCAAAAATGCACTCTGGATCGGGAAAATTTCCGTCAGGGGTAAAATCGTAATTTTGCCAAAATACAGGGGTAAAATTATAATTTTGTAAAAGTTGAGAAAAAAATGGGGAAAATGATAAATAAAGCCTAAAAAGTTATAAATAGGTTTTATTTAAGCTTTTAAATGAAAAATAAATGCTATAAATGGAAATGAAATTAACAGACAAGGTTTTGTCTGTAGGATCCAAAAATCGACCTACAAGGAAGGCGATCAAAGATCCAAGAGAGAAAAAGAGAAGCGACTGATAAGGTAAGTTCAGACATTTACCTGTCTGCAACATATAGCATTATTGTTGCTAACTTTGATGTACTAACTATAAGTTAGGTACATATGTGCTACGGGCACTATTATAGAATAGAGAGAGAGACGTAATGTGCTACGGGCACTATTGAGGATGGACACATTGTTAATTGTGCTTCGGGCACTAGAGCGAGGTTAATGAAACTCACTCCCCTAAAATTAAAATGTGAACCATTCCTAACCACGGGACGATGTGAAGTCACCGGGTTAGAATGTTAAAAAGTCAGTAATGAAACCACTTTCTGGCGTACCAGCCTTCCGTACAGGGAGGTAAATTTTGCCTTCGGGGCTATGAGATTAAGGCTGTGGAGGTCAGCACTGATCTACCACTCCCAGTCATGTACAATTTTGCCTTCGGGGCTATGAGATTAAGGCTGTGGAGGTCAGCACTAATGTACCGCTCCCAGTCACGATGAATAGTACTATTCATAAAAATTTTATTTCTTGCATGTTTGAACTTACTGAGCCTGTAGCTCACCATTTTTGCTAATGTTGCAGGTAAGCGACCAGCTCAATAGCTTGTTTGACTGGATACGGATGGGATGGCGCGTGTCAAATGGGATAACTAGGCGAGGGATATGGTCCTGCCAGAGTCTTTCCGCTGAGCGATAAAAAGGGAAGAAAAAAATAATGAAACAGTCTTTTGTAATATTATATATTTTACGAAAGTGCTGTAATATGTAAATTACTTTGTACTTGCCAACAAAGTAAATAGCGGGAAATGTTTTACATGATGTCTAAAGAGAAAAAAAAAATTTTCCCCAAAAATGTCATGATTTAAAAAGAGAGAGAGATAAGCCGGCGACCCATGAGAGTACAATCTATCGCAGTTAGCGATAAAGCTCAACTGTAATAGTATTGTATGATCTCACCGAGGGGCGGGCCGCCACAGTTGGTATCAGAGCGGGTTTATGGTTGGTGTAGTCTAGAATACCAACTGCTGTCACAGTTGGTATCAGAGCAGTATGACCATATCCTGATTTGACACTTCGTGCATCCTGCACTGCTATCCAAGTAAGTAGTTTACTTAAGTTTAGTTAATTATTTTCTTATATGAAAATAATTATCTTATAGGTAGCAAGATGACCAGACCTCCATATGTGAGACCACCGCTACCACGACCGAGAGGAGTATTAAGGGTATGGACGAGACCTATTATGAGGCCGCCCATTTCCCAAAGACCGGTAGTTAGATCCCCGGTACCCGAGAGACCTCCCGAACCAGTACCAGCATCAGCACCAGTGCCAGTAGAGGTTGTACAGCCACGACTGTAGTACTGGACATTCCAGTTGTTGGTGGACGCCAACATATTGGGGTGAGAGTTTCGGCACGGGCAGTACAGGCATTTAGAGCCAGCAGTCCTCCTATGTTTGACGGTGGACGACAGTCGATGGAGACCAAGGACTGGCTCCATGCTATCGAGAGGATTATGGTAATGTGCGACATCGATCGAGATATGTGGATCCAGTTGGCCGTCAGTATGTTTTAGGGAGATGCTCGAGTGTTCTGGCAGTATTGCGACCAGGAGATTTTATTGGGATTCAGTTGGGTTGAGTTCTGTCAGCGATTGGCTGATCAGTTTCCGCCTAGGGATCCAGCACCTGCTCCAGCACCTCCAGAGAGACGAGAGGTTGATACACCCGCGTATCCCGGATTTGATGAGGTTAGGGACTACATTCTCCAGACTGAGAGGATGGTCATGTTGTCTGGTGAGACAGTGATGTCTTACGCAGCACGGTTTGAGGAGACCATTCGGAGGAGATGTCCGTTGCCCAACCTCACTGAAGCAAATTGTTGTGAGCTGTTCTGGAGAGGTTTATCCTTGGAGTTGAGACAGAGGGTAATCAAGCTGTTTCCTCCTACGCTCCAAGAGTTTGTGGTGACTATCAGGACGATCGAGAGAGAGATTCGGATTGAGCATCTGACGCAGAGTCGACGACAGACACTGGGTCAAGATGTGATGTTTGCACGCATCTTTGGGCCGAGAAGAATGATGAATGATCATGAAGCTGGACCGTCTAGACCACGAAGAGGTGATGACTCAGGACAAGGAGCATTGCCTAGGGGCGGTGACGATTCAGATGATACCGGTGACGATGAGGATCCAGAAGAATATCCTCTAGTCCCAGACACAGGGGATGCGTGACTAGTAGATATGTATACATGTACATAAGTAGCTTAGAGAGAAAAGCTCTTTCGTATAGACTTGTGGCCAAGATGTATAAAATGGCCGATGTATATAGGACTGGTGATGATTATGTATGACATATAAATGTTTTGCTATGAATGAAATATCAAAATGATTATATGTTATACGATGATGTGTTACGATGATGTGGCTTTACATTACCCTAAATTTCGTGAATTGATATGATTTTACGAATGTGGTTATGGAAAAGCTAACGGTGAATTATTGTGCCATAATAGGACAATAGGCAAGATGGTGGATTTGCGTAATCGACCAGAAGGACGAGAGCGACGTCCTGATGTTTCGGAGAGACTAGATCAGATACAAGCCCTACTAGAGGCTCAGATGCAAGAAAATGCTAATCTGAGGCGACGGGTAGAGGAGCTAGAACAGAGACAAGGCTCTGAGGGTACCCAAGTAGAATAGGAAGCTGAGGTAGATCCAGTTATCCCTCCAGCTGCTGTAAATGAAAGAGTTCCTGAACCTCAACCAGTATTGAATTTGGAACCCCTCTATGAAAGATTCAGGCGTATGAGGCCGCCAGAATTTGAAGGGTCTACAAATCTTGTAGAGGCTGAAGACTGGTTGTCGTCATTACAAGTGATTATGGAATTCATGAACCTAACCGACAGGGAGAAGGTTGCATGTGCATCTTTTGTGCTGAGAAAAGATGCTCGGTTTTGGTGGGACACTGTACGAATGAGAAGAGACGTGTCTACCATGAGTTGGGCAGAATTTCTGGAAGAATTTAACCAGAAATATTACGACCCTGCATCTCTGAGACAACAACAAAAAGAGTTCTCAGAGTTGACGCAAGGAAACATGTCGGTAAGCGAAGTCTGCCGAAAGTTCGACCAATTATCCCGTCTATGTCCCTATGTAGTCCCTACTGAGAGGGAGAAAATACAGAAAATGATCGGGATGTTCAGGCCGAAAATTGCTGCATTGGTAGATACTGGACAAGTGCCACCTACTTCTGTAGCGGATTGTGTGAGTCGGGCCATCAGGGCTGAGTTTCATGTAGCCCGACAGAAAGAGGATAGAGAAAAACACTGGGAGGTCAAGAAGAAGGAGAGGGCTTTGGCGAAGTCTATGCAAGTTGGTCAATCGAGCAAGCCTAGTCAGAATGCTAAACCAAGCCAGGGCAATAGTCAAGGATCCCAGCAAAATAAGAGAAAAGGCAATTTTTCTGGGAATCGCCAGGGCAATAATCGAAACCAGCAGCGAAGAACAGCTGGTAATGCGGAACCCAATGTGCAAAATTGCCCTACATGCGGGAAGAGACATTCCGGGCAATGCAGATTTGGGCCACTTGTTTGCTACGAATGTGGAAAGGAAGGCCATTACGCCAGGAACTGTCCAAATAGGCAGGGTGGACAAGGCACTTCCCAACCGCACCAGACACGCCCACAAGCTCATTCCCTTCAGGCTAGAGTTGAAGAGTCACCAGTAAGGCCGCAACGCCAAGAGCGTGTACCACGTGTCGATGCTCGTGTGATGGCCTACAGCAAAGAGGATGTAGAGGCAGGAACATCGAACGTGGTGACAGGTTAGCTTCCTGTCGCTAGTCATGTAGCCTCTGTACTATTCGATTCTGGTGCTACGCATTCTTTTGTTTCCTATGAATTTGCTGACAAGATAGGACTTCCTAAGGACAATATGGGAAGGGTGTTTAAGACAGCTTTACCCTCTGGGGAAGTATTGTTGTCCAAATACTGGCTACCTCATGTACCAGTATATGTGGCAAATAGGGAACTATATGCGGAGTTGATCGTAATGAAGATCACGGATTATGATGTGATTCTAGGCATGGATTTCCTAGGGAAATACCAAGCTACGATCGAGTGCCGAAATCGAAAAATAGTATTCCAACCCGAGGAAGAAGAGAGTTTCGAGTATGTCGACACTTCTCGAAAACCCGGGAAGATGATGATCAGTTCGCTGAGAGCAAGCAAGCTGATAGCCAGTGGTTGTATGGGATATCTGGCATATGTAGTGGATACTATAGAGGAACAGAAGCTTCAACCTGAAGATGTTCCTGTGGTTAATGAGTTTCTTGACGTATTTCCAGAAAAGTTACCAGGAATACCTCCAGAGAGAGAAATCTCGTTCGAAATTGAGTTGATGCCTGGAATAGCACCTATTTCCAAAGCACCATACCGCATGGCTCCAGTGGAGTTAAAGGAGCTACAGGTACAATTAAAAGAGCTTTTGGATAAAGGATTCATCAAGCCGAGTTTTTCTCCATGGGGTGCACCTGTGTTATTTGTCAAGAAAAAGGATGGAACATTCCAGTTGTGCATTGATTATCGGGAGTTTAATAAGGTTACGATCAAAAATAGGTATCCATTACCTAGAATTGATGACATATTCGACCAGTTAAAAGGTGCAGCGGTATTTTCCAAGATCGATTTACGATCAGGATATCACCAGTTGAGAATTAAAGAAAGTGATATTCCTAAGACGGTGTTTAGGACTCGTTATGGTCACTACGAGTTTCTTGTGATGCCATTTGGATTAACAAATGCGCCGGCAGCGTTCATGGATTTAATGAATAGAATTTTTAAAGAGTTTTTGGATAAGTTTGTCATTGTATTCATTGATGACATTCTTATATACTCGAAGAGTCATGAGGAGCACAAAGAACATCTGAGGATCGTGCTGAATACGATAAGGAAGCATCAACTGTATGCCAAATTCTCAAAATGCGAATTTTGGTTGGACAAAGTACATTTCCTCGGACATGTTGTATCCCAAGAAGGTATTGCTGTAGATCCGACAAAGGTGGATGCAATTAACCAGTGGCCTGCACCCAAGAGTGTGACGGAAATACACAGTTTCTTGGGGTTAGCTGGTTATTATCGGTGATTTGTAGAGGGATTCGCGCGATTAGCTGCACCTCTTACTGCTCTTACACGCAAGGAAAGGAAGTACGAGTGGACTACAGAATGCGAAAGAAGCTTCCAGGAGTTAAAGAGGCGACTGACAAGTGCACCAATCCTTACACTTCCCACTGAAGGGGAGAAGTTTGTGATCTACAGTGATGCATCGAAAATAGGATTGGGAGCAGTCTTGATGCAAGGCGGTAAGGTGATTGCCTATGCTTCCTGTCAATTAAAGGAGCATGAAAGGAATTACCCTACGCATGACCTTGAACTTGCTGCAGTAGTGTTCGCACTTAAAATTTGGCGGCACTATCTCTATGGAGCTCAATGTCAGATTTTCACTGATCACCAAAGCCTGAAGTATTTCTTCACGCAAAAAGAGCTCAATATGCGGCAAAGACGATGGTTGGAACTGGTGAAGGATTATGAATGTGAAATCCTATACCATCCAGGGAAGGCCAACTGTGTAGCGGATGCTCTAAGTAGAAAGTCTACCATATCGCACCAGCTACCAATAAACAGGCTTCCGAAGCCATTGCAACAAGAGATAAATTTTTTGAACTTGGAGCTGATATATGGAAGATTAGCTGCACTCCAAGTGGAATCATCGCTATTTGAGGATATAAAGAAAGCTCAGAGGTGAGATCTAACAATGACAAGTTCTCAAGAAGGAATTTCCAAGGATGGAATGATCCTTTATCAAGGAAGGATAAATGTTCCAGCTGATGAGGAACTTAGAAGACGGATCATGTTAGAAGCTCACGAGACACCATATTCGGTTCATCCCGGAGCTAGCAAGATGTATCAGGACTTGAAGTTACAGTTCTGGTGGAAAGGGATGAAGAACGATATAGCGAAATTCGTGAGCAGATGCATGACCTGTCAGAGAATCAAAGCGGAACATAAACATCCAGCAGGAAGATTGGAACTGTTGGAGATTCCTGAATGGAAATGGGAACACATTACGATGGATTTTGTAGTGGGACTCCCAAAAACCCGAGAAGGTTATGATGCCATCTGGGTTATTGTGGACAGACTGACCAAGACGGCACGGTTTATAGCTGTCAAGATGACTTTTTCGTTGGAAAAGTTTGCTCAGCTGTACGTGACTCATGTCGTCAGATTACATGGAGTACCAAAATCCATTGTATCAGATCGAGATGCACGGTTCACTTCGAATTTCTGGAAGTGTGTGCAAGAAGCCATGGGTACTGAATTGAGACTCAGTACGGCTTTTCATCCGCAAACAGACGGTCAGTCGGAGCGGACAATTCAGACGTTAGAGGACATGCTTCGAGCTTGTGTTATGGATTTTACGGGAAAGTGGAACGAGAAGTTACCATTAATTGAATTCTCGTACAATAATAGTTACCAAGCTTCTATAGGCATGGCACCTTACGAGACTTTGTATGGACGGAAGTGCAGATCACCATTACACTGGTATGATTTGCGAGAGAAGCAGTTGCATAAGACGGACTTCATAAAAGAGACTTCCGATGCAGTTGCTAGAATTCAGCGTCAAATGAAAATTGCGCAAAGCCGACAAAAGAGTTACGCGGACAAGAGGCGGAGATCCTTAGAGTTTGATGAAGGAGACTTTGTATTCCTCAAGGTATCACCCATGAAGGGGATTATGCGTTTCGGTAAGAAGGGGAAACTGAGTCCAAGATATATTGGACCTTATGAAATTATCGAACGCATTGGAAGGGTCACTTATAAACTAGCGTTACCTCCAGAATTGTCGGCAGTGCATAATGTATTTCATGTGTCGATGCTGAGAAAATATATACCAGATCCGTCCCATGTGTTGAAGCATGAGCCTATTCAAATCCACGAGGATTTGACATATGAGGAACAACCTATTCGAGTACTGGCTCGTGAAGAGAAAGCACTGAGGAATAAGACAATCCCACTAGTGAAGATTCTGTGGAAAAATCACAACATTGAAGAAGCTACGTGGGAACGAGAAGATGAGATGAGGAGTTTATACCCCCACTTGATCTAATTTTCGAGGATGAAAATTTTATAAGGAGGGGTGAATGTGACAACCAGGAAATTCAGACAATTCTCTGATGAAAATGTACAATTGTATGTATATAACAATTTGTACTATTTAAAGAGTGAAATAAATGTATTTATATTGTTCAGAATATATGAAAATGTTCTAGCAATACTGACGAGTAAGAATTCAGTGTTGGAAAAATTCACTGAGTTGAAACAGGTGAAACGGTGCCAAAACCGGCATTGAAAACCCTAACCGGGGTAATAAAAGACGGAAAACTTCCGGGATTAATTTTGATCAAACGGAAGCAGTTTAAATTGATCCGACTGCACAGGAGACCTTAGGAACACGCCGGGACGATTTCAGGAAAATTTCGGCTCGAACCGGTATCGGTCAAAAAGTTGTCGAATTAATGTGAATAGTGAAAGTCAAAGTCAACTTTTGCTTAGCATTTATGACATCATAAATCCATTTAATAAATGGGATTAAAATGGTGGTTGGTAGCAATAATGGCCATGATCCATTTACTTTTTGATCTAAAGGCCAAGATTTGGCCAAAATTCACCATTTTTAATTTTTGAAAATTATGGAAAGAAATGGTGTTGAAAGATGTTTAATTCTTATTGGTTAATGGCCAAATTAATTGGCTTTTGGTTGCTTAAGTCGGCAACTTTAGTGACAAAGAGGTCGAGACACATTTTCATGCCAAAAACCAAGAGAAAAAAATGCTAAGCGTTCTTCCATGGTGTACGTGAGCAACCCAAAGAGAAACCAAGATATCTCTTCAATTTTTCTTCACAAAAAGTGTGCCAAAGCATTCCTTGAAGGAAAAGGAAGCATTGACTAAGGTAACTCCCTTTGCACTTAACTTTTTCATGGTTTTTCTTCAAGAAAACCGTGGGTGAATAGTGGGAAAAAGATGGAAAATTTTTGGTTGTTTTCCATGGTTTGATGCTTGGGTTTTGTTAAGGGTGTAATAAGGAAGAAAACCATGCAATTGGTTTAAAGAAAAACCGAAATTTTGTTGGTTTTTTAAGGGTAAATCCGTGGGTTACCTTAAGTAAACAATGAGAAAATTTTGTGGTTTAATTGTTAACTTGCTTCCAAGTTAAATTTTGTGAAGAATAAAGCTTGAATTGCATTGTGAAAAGCTTGAAAAAAATTGTTGGTGTGAATTACCTAATGTGGCCGTGGGGTTAACAAGGGTTGGTGGAAAAATTTGCATGGTTTTATGTGATGTTTGATCGATTGAAGTCATGCATTTTACAATGTAAATAAAGGAATTGTGATTGAAAGAATGAAACAAAAATATTTGGCATGTGTTTTCTAAAGATGGCCGTGGGTTATATAAGGATAAAAACCCTAAGAATTTGGTTGAAAATGCATTGAAAATGGGCTTAAAAATGTGTTAAAAACGTGACATTGAATAGCCTAAAGTGTGGTGAAAATTTGAGAAATTTTGGTTCGGTTTGGTTGTGAAAACCGAAACCAAACTATGGACAAAATTGTGAAAAAAATTTTGTAATGTGGATCAAAATGTGAATTTGGAATTTTGTGAGCTTTTATGTAAAAGTTTGGAAAAATTTTACATAAAATAGGCTGGTGGTGTAGTACGTGGCAGGTACATATGGTTCGAGGCGTACCTAACGCCGGAAGCCTTAAAATTACGCCGAAATACTGCCGAAATTTCGAAAACGGCATTCGGGGTAAAATGGGAATTTAAACTAAAAGTTTAGGGGTGGTTCGTGAATAGTAAACCGTCCCCTTAAAAATTTAAAACGCAAGTTAAATTGAAAAAAAATTTGACCCCGAGGGGGGGGCGTTTTTTGAAGTGAAATAAAGGTCCGAGTCGGGAACGGAAAATCCGAACCTCGGAGACCTAGGTCGGGAATGTCTAGATGAACGTTTTAAATACTAGTGAAACGTCCATTTGAGACTTCGAAACGATAGAAAATCGCTAAACCGACGTAAGGGTCGGAATAGTGCTTCCCGAGTGTCGGAAAAGTGAAAAGTGAAAGTAAAATAAAAACGAACCCGGTAATGATTAGAAAAGAGTCAGAAAAGTTCCTGAGAGCCAAAAATGCAGTCTGGATCAGGAAAATTTCAGTCAAGGGCAAAATCGTAATTTTACCAAAATATAGGGGCAAAATCGTAATTTTACCAAAATACAGGGGCAAAATTATAATTTTGTAAAAGTTGAGAAAAAATGGGGAAAATAATAAATAAAGCCTAAAAAGTTATAAATAGGTTTTATTTAAGCTTTTAAATGAAAAATAAATGCTATAAATGGAAATGAAATTAACAGATAAGGTTTTGTCTGTAGGATCCAAAAATCGACCTACAAGGAAGGCGATCAAAGATCCAAGAGAGAAAAAGAGAAGCGATTGATAAGGTAAGTTCAGACATTTACCTGTCTGCAACATATAGCATTATTGTTGCTAACTTTGATGTACTAACTATAAGTTAGGTACATATGTGCTACGGGCACTATTATAGAATAGAGAGAAAGACGTAATGTGCTACGGGCACTATTGAGGATGGACACATTGTTAATTGTGCTTCGGGCACTAGAGTGAGGTTAATGAAACTCACTCCCCTAAAATTAAAATGTGAACCATTCCTAACCACGGGACGATGTGAAGTCACCGGGTTAGAATGTTAAAAAGTCGGTAATGAAACCACTTTCTGGCGTACCAGCCTTCCGTACAGGGAGGTAAATTTTGCCTTCGGGGCTATGAGATTAAGGCTGTGGAGGTCAGCACTGATGTACCACTCCCAGTCATGTACAATTTTGCCTTCGGGGCTATGAGATTAAGGCTGTGGAGGTTAGCACTAATGTACCGCTCCCAATCATGCGCACTTAAATGGTACTATCAACCTGAGCTCAAAACCAGAACATAAGCAAAGATAATTACCTAAAACTGAAACTATGCCATAATTGAGCATAAGACAGTTTAGTGAGAGTACTAACATCGCGGTAGATGTACTGTTGTGACACGGTGTTGTGGTCAAAGTTACTATTCATGTATGAATAGTGATCAAAGTTACTATTTACGTATGAATAGTGGTTAAAGGTACTATTCACGATTAACAGTACTATTCATAGAAATTTTATTTCTTGCATGTTTGAACTTACTGAGCCTGTAGCTCACCATTTTTGCTAATGTTGTCGGTAAGCAACCAGCTCAGTAGCTTGTTTGACTGGATGCGGACGGGATGGCGCGTGTCAAATGGGATAACTGGGCGAGGGATATGGTCCTGCCAGAGTCTTTCCGCTGAGCGATAAAAAGGGAAGAAAAAAAGAAAGAAACAGTCTTTTGTAATATTATATATTTTACGAAAGTGTTGTAATATGTAAATTACTTTGTACTTGCCAACAAAGTAAATAGCGGGAAATGTTTTACATGATGTCTAAAGAGAAAAAAAAATTTTCCCCAAAAACGTCATGATTTAAAAAGAGAGAGAGATAAGCCGGCGACCCATGAGAGTACAATCTATCGCAGTTAGCGATAAAGCTCAACTGTAATAGTATTGTATGATCTCACCGAGGGGCGGGCCGCCACACTCTCGATCATCCTGATCGTCACTACAAACTCTTGGAGCTTAGGGGGATATAGCTTAATCACCCTCTGTCTCAACTCCATGGGTAAACCTCTCCAGAAAAGCTCACAACAGTTTGCTTCAGTGAGGTTGGGCAACAGACATCTCCTCCTAATAGTCTCCTCAAATCGTGCTGCGTAAGACATAATTGTCTCATCGGACAACATGACCATCCTCTATGTCTGGAGAATATAGTCCCTAACCTCATCAAATCCAGGATACGCGGGTGTAACTACCTTTCATCTCTCTGGAGGAGCAGGAGTCGGTGTTGGATCCTTAGGCGGAAACTGATCAGCCAATCGCTGACAGAACTCAACCCAACTGAATCCCAGCAGAATCTCCTGATCATAATAATCCCAGAATACTCGAATATCTCCCTGAAACATACTTATGGCCAATTGGATCCATATGTCTCGATCAATATCACACATCACCATAATCCTCTCTATGGCATGGAGCCAATTCTCTGTCTCCATCGACTATCGTCCACCATCAAACACCGAGGGACTGCTGGCTCTAAATGCCTATACTGCTCGAGCTGAAACTCTCACTCCAATATGTTGGCGTCCACCAACAACTGGAATGTCCACTACTACAAGTGGATGAAGTACCGGTCGAGGCTGTGTAGGAATATAGATCGGAAAAAATGTATCAGAGTGGCACAGCGGAACAATAAAAATTTTTAGATCATTAAATATCTCATGATGCCATATACAATAAACCAACAACAATTAAAACTCATACCTCAAGGACGCCAATCTTGCAGGAGGAGAATGACCAGAGGGCTTCAACCAACTAGCCTTCTCTATTATTCTCCAATTCCCGAATGGCTGAGTGTGTGGGCACTCTGAACCTCGATCGGTATGCTAGCACTGGTAGTTTTCTTCCGACCACCCAGATCTCTAAAGAACTTATTGTCACGGTGGGCTATGCAACAATAAGCCTGCTCACCTGAGAGTCTATGGTCTAAGAGAACTGGAGTGGTAGGACTTCTATTTATAGACCTGCATGAGGTGATTCTCTAAATTCGAATTAGATTAGGAGAAGATATTGTCCCTTATCCACAAGTACAAAATCTGAATTTTCCAAGGGAAAATCCCAACAATAAAATTCGGCCACTTTAGGATAAATCCAATCCAAATCTAAACAAGATTTTAACTAGAATTTTATCTCCCTTTTTCAACCAAAAAATCTGAAAATTCTAAGGAGAAAATCTCCACAAAAAAATTCGACCACTTTTGGATAAGGGAGAATCAAAATTCCACTAGGATTTTCAAGCTTGAATCTTATCTCATCCTTATCCAAAATAACCAAAAATCTCCTAGGAGATTCACTCCAAAATTCGGCCATTATCTGGAAGGAGAGAATCCAAATTCAACTGGGATTGAAACTTGAATTTTTCCTTGAGCCTTACCCACAAAAAATCTGAAAATCCATTGAGGATAATCCTCAAAATTTTCATCCAACTTTAGTTAGGATTTGGATTCAAAATTCAAGTAGGATTCTAACAAGATTATCCTCTCTATATCCAACTCAAATTCGAATTTCATTCCTTATGGATTTTCCACAACAAATTTGAATCCCACTTGGACTGTGATTCAAAATTTGAATCTCAAATTTCAAATTCGAATTTCAAATTCAAATTTCAAATTTCAAATTTAAATTTCAAATTCAAATTTCAAATTCAAATTTCAAGTTCAAATTTCAAATTCAAATTTCAAAATTCAAATTTCAAAATTCAAAATTCAAATTTCAAATTCCACAAAACAGTTGTATTTCAAACTCTTGTTCTCATGGATAATTTTCTACAACTCCAATCCAATCTCAAATAAAATCATGGCAACTTTATATGGAGTTCGAATAATTGTGTACTCTATTATCCAAAACAAAATCTAAATCCAATCGAAGAGAATCTTGTCTACCATCCCAATCCTATATCATCACCATCCATGCATAATAAACTAGCCAATAGCATACACAAATCAATTTGCCAAACATTAAGGAATTATGTGGAGCTAGTAGAGGGACTGATTGGACATATATAATTGGGCTCTCGCAAATCCATATGATCATCATTCTTTACCGAACAACTCAATCATATGATCACTAATTTTAGAGTCACACCACTATAAACCTGAAACTGAACTCCTAATTATATACCGTATTACATAAGCCTGTGACAAGCTATCGTCCAATGACCTTGTCATGTATGCAGAACCCTCATATGATATCCATGATCAGCCTTAGGCCAAAGTCCGCTTAATCCTACTGATCAGGCTATCTTAAAGTTCCATTATACTACCGAATAAAGAAAATGATCATTCACCATATGTGAATAAGAAGTCATCCGCCTAGCAGACAACCCAAGGCCTTGTCCATTTTCACACTCAGTATAATGCCTTTAAGAGGATACCCTTAACTCCTCATTAGAGCTATGATTCCGATATCTATAAATGAAACCTTCATCGTATACAAGTCATACACCCAACGAACCGGTCTATAAGCTTACTAGCTCTGAGACACTTTAGCCATTGGAACATCAAAGTACCCAAGTCATATACATGAAGCTATCCATCTACTCAGGATTAAGGTTACTGTACAATGAACGTCAAAAGCAGACCGATCCACTCAAAGCGGACTTCGTAGATCAATCACGCTTTAGTCCCGGTCTAATATGTCACCACCAAGCAACATATCTATGTCTCTACTTGGGAGTCCAGCTCCAGATAGTCAAGACAAACCATCCCCTCCAAGGCTTTAGACAACATAACAGTCTTAACATGAGTTAGATGCTCGGTCTAACCCCATAGACTACAGATCATAGTTTAGACCGCTAACTTTAGAACATTGTCTTCTCGCATACAAAAGTCCATTGCATGCAACATTCTAACAGTTTAACACAAGCAGTCAGGGAGCCATATTTGCTTACAGTTTAACAAAAGTCCATTGTACTCTCATGGGTCACCGGCTAATCTATCTCTCTTGTAAAACATGACATTTTTGGGGAAATTTTTTTTTTAAAACATCATGTACTAATCACTCTGTTTACAAGTACAAATTAATTTACATAATACAGTACTTTCATAAAATATATATTTACAAAAGAACTGTTTCTTTTCCCCTTTCTCTGTTTAACGCTTAGCGGAAAGACTCTACAGGACCATATCTCTTGGCCTCCTATCCCATTTGACACGCGCTATCCCGTTCGCCATACAGTCATACAAAGCTACTGAGCTGGTCGCTTACCTGCAACATAAGCAAAAATGGTGAGGTACAGGCTCAGTAAGTTCAAACATGCAAGAAACAAAATTTCTATGAATAGTACTATTTATCATGAATAGTAATATTGATCACTATTCATCATGAATAGTAATTTGACCACTATTCATTAGGAATAGTAAGTTTGATCACAACACAGTATATCACAGTACATCAACCATGATGTTAGTACTCTCACGAAACTATCTTATGCTCAATTATGGCATAGTTTCAGTTTTAGGTAATTATCTTATATTATGTTCTGGATTTGAGCTCAGGTTGACAGTACCATTTTAGTGCACATGACTGGGAGCGGTACATTAGTGCTGACCTCCACAACCTTAATCTCATCATCATAGCCCCAAAGGCAAAATTTACCTCCTTATACGGAGGGCAAGTACGCCAAAAGTGGTTTCATTACCGACTTTTTAAAGTTCTAACCCGGTGACTTCATGTTGCCCCGTGGTTAGGAATGGTTCACATTTTAATTTTAAGTGAGTGAGTTTCATTAACCTCACTCTAGTGCCCGAGGCACAATTTATTATGTGTCCCATTCTCAATAGTGCCCGTAGCACATTTCATCTCTCTCTCTACTCTATAATAGTGCCCGTAGCACATATGTACCTAACTTATAATTAGTACATCAAAGTTAGCAATAATAATGCTATATGTTGCAGCCAGGTAAATGTCTGAACTTACCTTATCTGTTTCTTCCCCTTTTTCCTTCTTGGATCTTTAATCGCTCTCCTTGTGGGTCGATTTTGAGATCCTACAGATAAAACCTTGTCTGTTAATTTCATTTCCATTTATAGCTTTTATTTTTTTATTAAAAGCTTAAATAAAACCTATTTATAACTTTTTAGGCTTTATTTATCATTTTCCCCATTTTTCTCAACTTTTACAAAATTATGATTTTGCCCCTATATTTTGGTAAAATTACAATTATGCCCCTGACGGAATTTTCTAGATCCAGACTGTATTTTTGGCTCTCAGGACTTTTCTGACTCTTTTCTATCCATTACCGGGTTTGTTTCAATTTTATTTCCATTTTTCATCTTCTCGACCCTCGGAAAGTACTAATCCGACCTTTACGTCGATTTAGTGATTTTCTATCGTTTCGGAACCTCAAATGGACGTTTTACAAGCATTTAAAACATTCATCTAGACTTTCCCGATTTAGGTCTCCGAGGCTCGAATTTTCTGTATCCGACTCGGACCTTTAATTCGTTTCCCAAAAACACCCCCCCTCGGGGTCGGTTTTTCAGTTTCATTCACGTTTACCATATTTAAGGGGACGGATTACTATTCACGAATCACCCCTTAGGTTTCCCTTATTCAATTTTCCTTTAGGGACTCGGGTTTTCGACCCGACCCTAAACTTTTATTTTTAATTCCTTTTTTACCCCAAATGCCGTTTTTGAAATTTTGGTAGCATTTCAGCGTAAATTTGAGGCTACCGGCGTTAGGTACGCCTCGAACCATATGTACCTGCTACGTACTATACTAGAGTCCTATTTTATGTAAAAGTTTCCCAAACTTTTCCATAAAAGCTCACACATTTAACAATTCACATTTTGAATCACATTCAACAAAATTCTTTCAATTTTGCCCTTAGTTTTAGCCACGGTTTTCATACTCAAAACCTAACCAAAACTTTTCAAATTTTCAACCAAATTTTAGACTATTCAAATGTCATTACCTAGCACATTTTCAAGCCATTTTCCATGAATTTTACAACACAATTCTTAGGGTTTTTAGTCATTTATACCCCGCGGCCATTTTAGGTAAAACATGCACCAAATTTTTGTTTCATGCTTTCAACCACATAACCATCATTTTCATAATTACATGCATGATTTAAACTATCCAAACATCAAGTTAATCATGCAAAAATATTCATCAAACCCTAACTACAACCCACGGCCATTTTAGGGTTTTTGATTCCAAAATTTTTCCAAGCTTTATAACCATACAAATCATGCTTTTCATTTAACCAACACATGATTTAAAGCATTACAACATTTAACCAACGACAATTCATCATCAAACACCCTAGGTAACCCACGGTTTTACTCTTGGAAAACTAACCAAAACTTTGTTTTTCTTTAAACAAAATGCATGGTTTTTCTTCTAATCACACCCTTAACAAAACCCAAGCACCAAATCAACCAAAACCAACTTAAAATTTTTCATCCCTCACACTATTCAACCCGCGGATTTTATGGAGAAAATTCAAGAAAAATTACAAACCAAAGAAGGTTACCTTGCTTTCTTGCTTCCCTTGACTTCAATGAAGTGTTTGATACCACTTTTGTGAAGAAAACTTGGAAGATTAGCTTGGTTCCTCTTGGTTGCTCACGGGTGTTCTCTTGGACAACACTCAGAAAAAATTTTCTTCTTGTTTTGGCTTTGAAAAGGCTACGGCCATTTTGTTCCAATTTTTTCCAACTTAAGTGGCAAAGGAAACCAATTAATTTGGCTTTCAACCAATGAGAATTCAACACTTTTCATGCTAATTCTTTCCATTTTTTTCAAAAAATAAATTTGGCTAATTTTGGCCAAATCTTAACCTTTAGATCAAAAAGTAAATCAATCTTGGCCATTAATACTGCCAACCACCAAATTTAATACATTTAATAATTTGGCCTTATGATGTCATAAATGCAAAGTAAAATTTTGACTTTGACTTTACTATTCACATAAATTCGACTACTTTTTGACCGGTATCAGTTCGAGCCGAAATTTTCCTGAAATCGTCCCGGCGGGTTCTTGAGGTCTCCTGTGCAGTCGGATCAATTTATACTTCTTCCGTTTGATCAAAATCAATCTCGGAAATTTTTCATCTTTTAGTGCACCATAATGCACCGGTTAAGGTTTCAATGCCGTTTTTGGCACCGTTCCACCCGTTTCAATTCAGTGAATTTCATCAACACTGAATTCTTACTCGTTAGTATTGTTAGAACATTTTGATACATTCTAAACAATATAAATTTATTTATTTCACTCTTTAAATAGTACAAATTATTATATACATACATTTGTACATTTTCTTCCGAGAATGCTAGAATTTCCCGGTTGTCACATCAACTCTATGCCAAATTCTCTAAATATGAATTCTGGCTGGATAGAGTACATTTTCTTGGACATGTGGTTTCCAAGAAAGGAATCACTGTGGATCCTATGAAAGTGGAGGCAATCAATGAATGGCCAGCACCTAATAGCGTGACTAAAATACAGAGTTTCTTAGGTCTAGCTGGCTATTATAGAAGATTTGTTGAAGGATTTGCGTGACTTGCCACACCTATCACGACATTTACACGTAAGGAAAAGAGGTATGAATGGACTGAACAGTGCGAGAAAAGCTTCCAAGAGCTAAAGAAACGAGTAACGAGCGCGCCAATACTAACACTTCTGACTGAAGGGGAGATGTTCGTGATATACAGCGACGCTTCAGAAATGGGATTAGGAGCCATCCTGATGCAAGGCGACAAGGTGATTGCCTATGCCTCGCATCAGTTAAAGGACCATGAGAAGAATTATCCCACACATGATTTAGAGCTTGCCGCAGTAGTGTTCACGTTAAAGATTTGGCAACACTATCTATATAGAGCTCAGTGTCAGATTTATATGGACTACCAGAGTCTAAAATATTTCTTCACACAGAAGAAGCTAAATATGCGGCAAAGAAGATGGCTGGAATTGGTAAAGGATTATGATTGTGAAATCCTCTATCACCCAGGAAAAGCCAATCGTGTTGCAGATGAATTAAGTAGGAAATCTACTGCTCCCCAGCAACTGTCGATTGGAAAACTTCCAAAGCCATTACAGTAGGAAATCAACATGCTGGAGATGGAGCTAGTAGTTGGAAAGCTAGCTACATTACAACTGGAGTCAACGTTGTATGAAGATATCTGAGAAGCTCAGAAGCGAGATTCGAAGCTAGCAAGTTTGCAGGAGGAAGCGTCTAACGACGGATTAATCCTACATCAGGGGAGAATTCGAGTTCCTGATGATAAAGGATTAAGAAGGTGAATTATGGCCGAAGCTCATGAAACGCCTTACTCAGTACATCCCGGAGCCAGCAAGATGTACCAGGATTTGAAGCTACAATTGTGGTGGAAAGGGATGAAGAAGGATATAGCTGAATTTGTAAGTAGACGTATGACGTGCCAAAAAGTTAAAGCTGAACATCATCATCCAGGTTGAAAGTTAGAGCCGTTGGAGATTCCTGAGTGGAAATAGGAACATATCACGATGGACTTTATGGTAGGACTACCGAAGACCCGAGAGGGCTATGACACCATTTGGGTTATTGTAGACAGACTGACAAAAATGGCAAGGTTCATTATAGTAAAAATGACCTTCTCATTGGAAAAGTTAGCGAGCTTATATGTTAACCACATAGTCAGGCTACATGGAGTTCCTAAATCCATTGTGTCAGATCGTGATCCATGATTCACTTCAAACTTCTGGACATATGTACAAGAAGCTATGGGAACAGAAGTGCGACTGAGCATAGCATTTCATCCGCAGACAGACGGGCAATCTGAGTGAACCATCCAAATGCTAGAAGACATGCTGCGTGCGTGTATAATAGATTTTCGGGGGAACTGGAACGAGAAACTTCCATTTGCAGAGTTTTCGTATAACAACAGCTACTAAGCTTCGATAGGTATGGCACCTTATGAAGCTTTGTATGGAAGGAAGTATAGATCACCAGTTCACTAGTACGACCTACAAGAAAAACGACTGCATAAGACGGATTTTGTACAAGAGACAGTGGATGCAGTTACAAAAATAGAGCAGCGGATGAAGATAGCCCAGAGCCGACAGAAGAGCTACGTGGACAAGAGACGAAGATCCCTAGAGTTCAATGAAGGGGATTTCGTATTTCTAAGAGTTTCACCGATTAAAGGAATAATGCAGTTCGGGAAGAAGGGGAAATTGAGTCCAAGATATATTGGGCCATATGAGATCATCGAACGCATTGGTAAAGTTGTCTATAGATTGGCATTACCTCCAGAAATGTCGGCAGTACATAATGTGTTTCACGTGTCGATGCTACAGAAGTACATATCGAATCCGTCCCATGTGCTGAAACATGAACAGATCCAAATTCAGGAAGACCTGACCTATGAAGAAACGCCTATTCAAATTCTGGCACGCGAAGATAAAGTTTTAAGAAATAAAACAATCCCATTAGTCAAAGTGCTGTGGAGAAATCACAACGTTGAAGAGGCTATATGGGAACGCGAAGATGAAACTAGAAATTTGTACCCCCACTTGTTCTAAATTTTCAAGGATGAAAATTCTATAAGGAGGGGTGAATGTGATAACCAGGAATTTTAGATTCTCAGAGTAGGTTAAAATTGTATGTGTATAACAATTTTAATGAATAAAATATGAAAAAGTTATGTTTTAATACTGTTGTGAATAGTGTAAAAATGCTTTGGCAGTGTTAAAGTGTGTGAGTTCGGGAATGGAAAATCTTACCGGACATAATTGGGTAAGACGGTTTAAAAACAGAGCCGAAAACCCTAGAAAATGCATTGAGATGCACGAAAATGATAGAAATTTACGGTAGAGAATTCTGATCAAACGGAAGCAAAGTAAGACAAACCGATCGCACCAGAGGCGCCCGGAACACGCCTACACGATTTCGGAGAAGTTCCGTTCGGATCGGATTTTAGTCAAAAATTGACCACCAATGAATAAGTGAATTAATATAAATAGTAGGATGATATCACCATGATTATGTCATAAACCAAAATTATTTTCTTTAATTAGGAAAGTAATTTTGAAAGGTTTATGGTTTAGATTAGGTTACTTTATGATCAATGGCCAAGATCATGCCAAAAAGCCATTGAAAAATTTTAAAAAAATTTTGAAAAAGGTCATTTGGCTAGTTGGAAAGGAAGAAGAAAAAAATTTTGATTTTTGTCCCAAAATCCTTATTTTTTAGTCCTTGAACAATTAGAAAATTGTTGGAAAAAAATTGCAAAAAAGTCATTGAGTTTTGCCTATAAATAGGCATCAAAATCCATTCAAAAAAATAGAAAAATTAGCCAAACTCTTGCCCCTTTTCTTCACCCAAATCCGTGGCCTTCTGCCCCCTCGTAAGCCAAAATTTTGTTGAAAATTTCACACCAAACTTAGCTTGCATTACTATTCCAACATCAAGTCATCAACTAGTTAAGCTAAGCTTCAAAATTGAAGCTTTTCTCTTTAATTTTCCTTAGAAAATCCGTGGGTATGAGAGTGTGAAAACAATGAAAAAAAATTGTTGTCTAGTTGATGATGTGATGATGTTGTGATTAGTTTGGTGTTGTAGAGATTAAAGCATGAATTAGGGTTTAGAAACAAGCAAAAATTTTGCATATTTTTCTTGAAAATCCATGGCATTAGGGGTGTGAAAAATGCATGAGTATTGATGTTTTGGTTTAATGTTTATGTTCATTTAATTATGTGTTAAACTAAGCATGAATTGGAATAGAGAAACAAGAAAATTTTGATGTAATTTTCTTGCTAAAATCGTGGGTATGAACACTAAGAAATGAAAAAATTTTTAATATTCAAAAGTGTTGATAAAAACCTTAGGAAAGAAAACAAGATTTTCTATGTGTTTATGCATGAAAATCCATGGCTATGCTAGGGTTAGAATGCATGTTTTGTTAGGTTTTGATGTTGTTTTATACATTAGAAAACCTAAGAGTGATATGTAGTGATGAAAAATTATTTGGTGTTGATTAACATGTAAACCGAGGCTAGTTTGGGAGAAAAAAATATTGTTGTTTGTGTTGATTCCTGAATATTAATTTATGTGGAAAATTTTTATGCAAAGTTTGGAAACTTTGTATAAAATAGGCCTCTGGTATAGTACATGGCAGGTACAAAGGTTCTGAGGTGTACCTAACACCAGGAAACCTTAAAAAATAAGTGGAAATGCTGTCGAAATTTCTAAAACGGCATAAGGGAATTTCGAGAAACGAGGGGTAAGAATGTTGGACTCGGGGAGGAAACCGGGACCCCTCGGTGGATTAGGGTTAGAAATGGAAAACCAACCCAAAAGGAATAGTAAATCGACCCTAAAAGACTAAAATGCCTAAAACAGGAAAAAAAATTCATGTTAGGGGTATTTTGGGAAACGAGGGAAAAATGTAGGTCGAGATAGGAAACTCGAGCCTCTCGAGGACCGAGGGCCGGGGATGGGATGAAAAACGTTCTAAGAATAGTGAAATGGCCATTTGAGACTCCGAAACGCTCGAAAAACGAAAAAACGACCCTAGATGACGGATGAATAGTAACCAAGGGCTGGGAAAAATGAAATTGAGATTTTGCAGCAATTTAACTTGTAAAATGATGCAGAAGCCTAGAGAATATTATTTTAAAATATTTGGACTTAGAAAATTTGAGAAAAATGATGGAACGGAATAGTTACGGTCTCGAGACTTGTTAGGGGCAAAATGGTCATTTTGACCAAAAATTTCTGAAAGGCTCAGAAAAGGACCCTAAAAGGCCTAGAATAAATTAAATAAAATTCTAGGATCCAAAATAGAGATTTTAAAGTTAAAATCTAGAGTTTAAATAGTACACGGGCGTGTACAGTGAAACACGGCCGTGTAGAATAGAACGGAGAGAAACACGGTTAGGGACACGGGCGTGTTGCAAACCATGTGTCACATAAAGATTTGAATGTTGTGTAAAATTTATCACATAATAAATATATTTAGAGTGATAATCAATGAAGGGTATTAACAAACGATATAATGTCTGTAGGAACCCACTTTAAAGATAAAACTGCAGAAGAATTCTGAAAGTGGACGTTATCGCAGTATTGGTAAGTTCAAGCATGTTCATGTCTGCAACATGAAATACTGTGTTGATTTATTCTATACTAGATGTACACTAAATATAAAGTCTTATAGACATTTGGGGATTAGTTAGAATAACATATCCCAGATAATGAGAATGAGTAAGACCTACAGGCAATGGAGGATAGTGACCTTGAGGTGATGATTAATATCACTTGGTCAAGACTATAAATTGAAAGATGGTAATGAAACCATTAAGGCGTACTGCCCCTCCAACATAGTGGTGGAGGTTTTTCTCAGATCCTACGAGGATATCAGGGCTGTGGAGGCTGATGTTCTAAGGTCGCTCCTTAGACCCTCCCAGTCAGCGTGCTAATAATCATCGGTATTGCCATAAACAGAGCTCTAAACTAGAAATCAAATAGAGAATGAACAATCAATAAAATGACAAAAATCATAATTGAGCATAACCGAAGTACGCTAATTATAGTGATTTCGGTTAGGGTTTGTGAATAGTAACCAGTTAGGCTGATGGGAATAGTATCCGATTATAGTAATGTGAAAAGTTACCTATTAGGGTTGTGAATAGTAATCAGTTAGGGTAACTGTTACCATTCATTGGCCAAAGGTCAAAGTTACTATTTATGGTGAATAATACTATTCATGATAAATAGTACTATTCATAGAAAATTGAGTTTTCAATGTTTTTGAATCCGTATGATTCTTACTAAGTATGTTTGAACTTACTGAGCCTGTTAGCTCACCAGCTTGTTCATGTTATAGGTAAGAAACCTGTCTAGTAAATTTCTGGATTGCGGTAGGATGCGAACGTGTCAAGGGGATAGGGAACTCACCGTGGACTTGGTCCTGCCATAAGTTTTCCGCTGAGCTTTTTAAGTTATAGAATTAAGGAGAATGTGTTTGGAAACAAAATATACAATACATATATATATCTATTATATGTTGTATATTATATTGTACTTTATTAAGACATATAAAAGTTAGCATATTACATGGCTTTCTTACTTAGTTTTCTTAAGAGAAAGTATGTATTAAAGAAAAAAATTATGGGTGAAATTTTAGGCCCTGATAATTAAGTATTGTGAGAAAAAGAGTTTAAAACCAACGACCCGGATTCAGGACACGAGCCGTCTTGGTCGGCCTTAGAGGCGATTCATGACGGTTACGGGTGGTCGGAATCAGGAGGCGTCACACTGATAGCCATAAGTGATGAAGAATGTTTTTGACTCAGTGCATCGATCACCTTGTTGGCTTTTCTGAGATGGTATAGGATCTCACAGTCATAATCCTTCATCAATTCTAGCCATCTCTACTGCCTCATGTTAAGTTCTTTCTGTGTAAAAATGTACTTGAGGCTCTGGTGGTCTATGTAGATTTCACACTCGACCCCGTAGAGGTAGTGCCTCCATATCTTCAATGCAAAAACTACCGCTGCAAGGTTTAGATCATGCGTAGGGTAGTTCTTCTCGTGGTTCTTGAGCTGTCGTGAAGTATACGCGACTACTTTACCACTCTGCATCAACACAGCTCCCAAGTCGGTTTTAGATGCGTCGTTATAGATCATAAAATTCCCTTGACTAGCATCTGGAATTGTCAGTTGTAATGACCCTTATATTCATGAAACCCTTATATTCATGAAACCTACTTACCATGTAATAAGTCATTAAGGAATGAATTTGGAATAATTTGATGCCTTTTAGTGCACATTTGAAGAACACAGTCAGGTACACGGCCGTGTAAGTGGCCGTGTACCGTTCGGACTGTGTATGTGTGAGAGACCGTGTAAATGTAAGTGGCCGTGTAAGCGTAACAAGGTCAGGTACACAGTCGTGTACCGCTCGGATGGTAGAACGTGTGAGAGGCTGTGTTCCAGGGACTAGGCATGTTGAGCAATCTTAACTGGTACATGCCCATGCCTGGAGTACACACACCTGTGTATGAGCCCGTGTATTAAGCAGAGAGTTACTGTAATGACTCTCACAATTCATAAAACCTAATTACTATGTAATGAGTAATTAAGTTAATAAATACAGTATATTTTCCAATTGAATGAATTAAACTGGTACAGTAACGTTTAATTACTATTCATGCAGTGAAAGGGATAACCAATAGTGAAATCAGTCCATCTTATTATGTGTATGTGCGTATAATACACATAGTATCAAGAAATCGGTCCAGACGACCATTTCTTGACATGAAACTGGTGAGCAAGTCATCAGTATGCTCAGACTAGTTATCTAAGCACAGCAGCCATAATTACCCTAATAGGTGTATAGTATCAAGAAAAATGGTCCAGATGAACTCTTTTCGCTCAGAAACTGACAAAATCGGAGTTAGAACGCTCAGACTAGTCAGTTAAACAGAAAGCAGTGAAAAGTGAAAAGTAGATATGCAGTGTCAGGTTAATGGCCAAGACGGCCTTAATTTGATATAAAACTGTTATATTAACAATCAGTAAGCTCAATTTAGTTAATTTAACATAAAATGCAAAATCTTGTTTGAGAGATATGCAGTATCGAGAAAGGGGTCAAGACGACATTTTCTTAGCTCGAAACTGATATATTTAGACTCAAAACGCTCAAATTAGTCAATTGAGTGCAAAACATGTTTTTCGAGATGTGGTCATACAGATCTCAAAAACTAGTATAGACGACCTCAGATGGATGTAAAATTGATAAATTTGAAATCAACACGTCCAAATTAGTCAGGAGAGACTATGTTTGAAATTTCCCACGAAAACACCTTGTTATACGTGCACAAGGGCAACACAATGTAGACATAACCATAGTATAGGAAATAAACAGTAAAATAGATATAGAATGGGCTCATAGACATTACAATCCAATCAGGAATTATCAGTATAAATATCAGATTCAAAAAATCCACTTTCGGTCGAAATTTAGAACACCGTCGAGAAAGGACTGCACACCGCTGTGGGAAATTAGACTGCTAAAAGAAGCATTGCAGATGAATTTTCCCCTTAGAAAACCACGTATTTTAGTTGAAAAGGCAGTAGAAACCAGCTGCAAAGTAGTCCAAAAATGGCAATTAAACTATTGCCTAGGTTATGACACATTGAATAAAATATGCAATAGTTTTGTCACATCGTCCAACAATGCATTTAAGGAAAATTGGCCTCCTTTTGGATGCAGCCCCCTTTGGTTTTGGTGTGGGCAGATGGTAGGGGATTTGCTCCCCAATTTGGCTAAATTTTGGCTTAATTAAATGAGGTTAGGTTGTGACAACTGAGAAATTTCACCATTCTCGGAAAATAAGTACATTGAATGTACATTATGATTTTTAGGTTTAAAATGTGAAATGAATGATTTAATATTGTTTAGAACGTGATAAAATGTTCTAACAATGTTAAAGATGAGAAATTTGATTGTGGAAAAATTTCATAGAACTGAAACAGGAAAAAACGGTGCCATTTTGGTATCGAGAGCCCTAGAAGGTTACTTCTGGTAAGACAAGTCCACCAAAGGACGAAAGAGTTACAGTAGTGATGTTATATGTGTGCGTGTATGCTACACGCAGTATCAAGAAGTTAGTCAAGATGACCTTTTCTTGATATAAACTGATATATTTAGAATCGGTATGCTCAAAATAGTCAACTGAGCATAAAATGTAATTTTTGACTGAGGAACATCCGGTATCAAGAAATTGGTCAAGATGACCTTTTCTTGATATAAACTGATATATTTGGGATCAGAATGCTCAAATTAGTCATTTGAGCACAAAAAGTAAATTTTGATCGGGAAATATGCAGTACTAGAAAACTAGTTGAGATGACCTTAAATGAAATTGAAACTGATAAATTTGGGTTCAGCACGTCCACATTAGTCAGTATAACCTATTAGAATGCTCAAATTAGTTAATTAAGCACAAAAGGTAAATATTGACTGGAAATTCATAATACCGAAAACTGGTCAAGATGACCTCGGATGAAAGTAAAACTGATATATTTGGATTCAGCACGCCTAAATTAGTTAGGATAGCTCATATTGAAATTTTGGAAAAAAAAAAAAGTATATATAAGGGTGAAAAATTGATAATTGCAAATAGGGTCTCATAATTTTGCCTTAACTTATTTTCTCCCCCACACCACCCAAATGTGAACAGTAACCGACCACGACAAACCGTGTCCGTTTAGGACACCGCTGGTCTCGTTGGAAAGCTCTCGTCGAACTGAGTCCAACGGTGGGTTGAGTTGACGGGGCACCCGTCGGAGGAAGCTGCACGCACCGCCTGAAGCTGTCGGTGGCTGAAATTTTTGAGCAACCATGTCTCCGCCGTCTGAATTCCAAATGCATGATTCCGGTCCCAATGGATTCGTGGTGAATCGTAGAACAAAACCCAGGTTTTGTTTCACCTCGACGGCCACTGGATTGCACCGCCCAAGTTTGCCTGTTGCTGTTGCCATCGCCGTCGTGGAATCCGTCGATTCCAGCAGAGTTGAGTGATGTGGTGGGTACCAAAATGCTCAGAATCATGCGTAGAGTAAAAGCCCCAAACAATTTTGGGTAGCAACCTCGGCACGGCAGAGATTGAACAACGTCGTCGCTGACAACCTTTTGAGGGTCGATTTCTGATGAAAGGAGGCTTGATTGGTGAAATTGACACCACCAATAGGTTCCTCACGTTGAGATCTACGAGATGGTGGTCGTCTTTTTCCTCATCGCTACTGGTCAACGGTGACCTGGTGACCAAAAATTGAAAAATAGCCCGTTGGCCTATTTTCAACGTTCTAGACACATCTGCGGCATCAGATTTGCAAACTGGAACTTGAAAAGTGAAGAACAGTGGACAAAAAGTTTGTTTGCGCAAGACCAAATGTTTCGTTCGATCGCCGGTGGGATGATTTCGGTAGTGATTTCGGTCCCTTCATTCCTTAATTTATGTTCTGGAATGATTATGTATTAATTATGTATTTTATCATGTGAAATTGTAAGAAAAATAGACGAAAATGATGGAAAAAAATGTGTGGGAATGTGAAGATTTTTACGTAAAAAAATTGAATTTTACGTAAAAATATAGGCCTCTGGTTTAGTACGTGGTAGACTAGAATTTGGTTTGATGGTTTTAAGGCGTTTCCTAAATGCCAGGAACCCAAAAATTAAGCGAAAATGTTGCCAAAATTTAAAAAATGGCACAAAGGGGTATTTTAGGAATCAAAAGGTAAAATATAGTTAGGATGGAAACCCGAGCCCTTTCAGTGACCTAGGCCCGCAAAAAAAAAAGAAAAAAGAAAAAAAGAGGATTAATGATCAAGGGTCGGAATAGTACCGCCCGAGTGTCGGTGAATATTAAAACGAGAATTACGGCAAATGATGCCGTAAAAATTTAGTAAAGCCTAAGAAAAATTATTTCATGATTTTTGGGCATAGAATAGCTCGATAGAATGTTAAAATGAAAATGATACGGTCCCAAGACCTATCAGAGGTAAAATGGTCATTTTGACCAAAAATTTCCAAAATGCTCGGAAAGGACCGTGAATGTCTTCGAATAATTAAAATAATATTCTAAGGGCTAAATTTAGGTTTTAAACCGACGGAAAGTGGGTTCACAGTGAGAAAAGTGAACTAGGGGCAAAACGGTCATTTTGTCAAAAGTTAGGGACAAAATGGTCATTTTGTCAAAAGTTAGGAAAAGGGCCGCTAAGGCTAGAAATGTTGTCCTAAGGCCATAATTGAGAAATTTAAGGCCCGGTTCAAGAATTAAGAAAGGAAAAAAATGAGAAAATTCCGCTAGGGGTAAAATGGGATTTTAGATGCCTAAGTTCATGATTGGGAAATGAAACGCAGAATTTTACATTTTGTTTAGTTTTATATATGAAATAAAATTGAAAATAGCCGTTGATTTTCCGGTTATAGGAACCCAATCTAGACACAACGAAGGAACGTCTGCGGACCCAGGAAGGAAGATACGTGCAAGAGTATCTATAAGTTCAAGCATTTAATTGACTACAACATGAATGGACTGGTCATGTTATGAACTATGTGTTACGTCTAAGTCATATATAAATTGACTTGACATATTTATGTTGATGTGTTACATGCAGTAAGTTCAGACATTTAAATTTGTCTGCAACATGAAATATAGTGATACTAATTATGTACTAATTGTACATTAGGTGTTAAGTCCTACGGGTACTAGGGTGTAGATTGACTAACACCCTAACGAGATAAGAAAATGAGAAGTGTACTGTGGGTACACTATGGAAAGAGTGTGACTAAAATTGAGATACACCCTTAGAGAGAAAATAAGTAAGACCTACGGGCAATAGAAGTTCCTGACTTTGAGGTGATAAATAATACCACCCAGTATGAACTATAATTAAAAGATAATAATGAAACCACTGATGGAATACCAGCTCCCAGAAATGATAACTTGGGAGTTCTTTTTCTGATCCTACGAGGATAGAGCCAAAGGCTCATTAGACTAGAGGATTGGCCGACGGGTCCCTCTCAGTAGCGCACACCATCAGTATGGCCAATATGGATCCAAAACCAGAACTAAATAAAAAATAATGACCCAAAACTAAATTGGAAACCATAATTGAGAATAATAGACACTAACTGTACGTTTAGTGAACTTGGTTAGAATTGACGTGAGTAGTGTTTGGTCAAAGTTGAGGTACTATTCCTGATGAGTAGTACTATTCATGGTTAAATTATTATTTATGGTTATTGATGTCATAGTTTGGTATCAGAGGTTAATGCTCGGTGCGATATGGTACGAGTACTTTATATGTATGAATGTTATTGCTACTAGTATATGATACTAGCGTGCGATGTGTTGTGAAATAAGCTTACAAAATCTAAGCAATTTAAAGTATGATATGATATCAAATATGTTATGATGTTCAAGTAAGTGTTATGTATGCTTACTATGTTATGTATGAATGTTTAAAGCAATGAATGGTGTATACCATATGTTATGTTAATGCTCTGAGGCCACAGTTGGTGAAAAAGCTACGTTATATGTTGTGA
This sequence comes from Antiaris toxicaria, assembly GCA_035233585.1. Taxonomy (NCBI): domain Eukaryota; kingdom Viridiplantae; phylum Streptophyta; class Magnoliopsida; order Rosales; family Moraceae; genus Antiaris; species Antiaris toxicaria. The sequence continues at coordinate 79,899,822 of CP141156.1, forward strand.
TTACTCTGATGCCACAGCTGGTATTAGATATGCTCGTTACTATATGGTAAGAGCTTTTATATGTCACGTTTTATGTTTGAACTTACTGAGTTTTAGTTCACAAGTTTGTTCATGTTGCAAGTAAGAAACCTGTATCTCAATAGTAGAGTGAAATGGATGACGGCGAGATTTGCGTGTGCTAATGGGGATAGGGAATCCACTGTGGATATGGTCTTGTTACCAGTCTTCCGCTGAGTAATTTGAAAGAGAAGATTTGAAGAAAAGAGAATTGATGTATTTTCATGTGTAATTTCGAAATAAAATATTTCTGTAAGTTATGCTTTACAGAAATATTTTGTAAAAAAAAAATTTTATTCCCTATTTTCATGTTCAAATGGGAAGTTAAAATAAGTATATTAAAGAAAGTATAATAAAACTAAGATACCAGCCATCATAGGTGCTATCGGAGCAAGTTAAAAATAAGTTTAAATATGTTGTCGACAACGCATGAGGTGACCGTCCGTTGCAGTCAGCTATGGTGCCCGATCATGATGGTATCACTCAGTTAAGTACTGGTTGTCACAGTTGGTATCAAAGCAGTTATACCATATCCCTCCTAGCACAAAGCGTAGCCTGCTCGTTAGTCCAAGTAAGTTAGTTTATTTTAAATTTGTAAATGTTTATTTATTAAAGATAAACATTTTATAATAATGAGACGACGAGATCTAAGATGACAAGGATAAGATGATGAGATTGTTAGGAAATGCCCTAAGTATTAGAGACATTTTGATGTATTCATTTTGAACTGGATAATAAAATTATACATAGAGGTTATTCATTACATTGCTATCTGTCCTCGTCTTATTTACATGTTAAAGTAAATGTAAGCAAATATGGCTCACTGACTGCTTGAGTTAAAACTGTTAGAACGTTGCATGCAATGGACTTTTTGTATGCAAGAAGACAATGTTCTAAAGTTAGCAGTCTAAACTATGGTCTGTAGTCTATGGGGTTAGACCGAGCATCTAACTCATGTTAAGACTATTATGTTGTCTAAAGCCTTAGAGGGGATGGTCTGTCTTGACTGTCTGGAGCTGGACTCCCAAGTAGAGACGTGGATATGTTGCTCGGTGGTGACATGTTAGACCGGGACTAAAGCGTGATTGATCTACGTAGTCCGCTATGAGTGGATCAATCTGCTTTTGACGTTCATTGTGCAATAACCTTAATCCTGAGTAAATGAACTACTTCATGTATATGACTTGTGTACTTTGATGTTCCAATGGCTAAAGCGTCTCAGAGGTAGTAAGCTTATAGACCGGTTCGTTGGGTGCATGACTTGTATACGATGAAGGGTTTGTTTGCAGATATCGGAATCATAGCTCTGAGGAGTTAAAGGTATCCTCTTAAAGGCATTATACTGAATGTGAAAATGGACAAGGCCTTGGGTCGTCTGCTGGGCGGATGACTTCTTATTCACATATGGTGAATAATCATTTTCTTGATTCGGTAGTATAATGGAACTTTAAGATAGCCTGATCAGTAGGATTAAACGGACTTTGACCTAAGGCTGATCATGGATATCATATGAGGGTTTTGCATATATGACAAGGTCATTGGATGGTAGCTCGTCATAGGCTTACGTAATACAGTATATAATTGGGAGTACAGTTTCAGGTTTATAGTGGTGTGACTCTGAAATTAGTGATCATATGATTGAGTTGTTCGGTACAGAATGATGATCATATGGAATCACGGGAGCCCGATTATATATGTCCAATCAGTCCCTCTACTAGCTCCACATAATTCCTTAACGTTTGGCAAATTGATTTGTGTATGCTATTGGCTAGTTTATTATGCATGGATGGTGATGACACAAGATTAGGATGGTAGACAAGATTCTCTCCGGTTGGATTCAGATTTTGTTTTGGATAATAGAGTACACAATTATTCGAACTCCAAATAAAGTTGCCATAATTTTATTTGAGATTGGATTGGAGTTGTAGAAAATTATCCATGAGAACAAGAATATGAAATACAACCGTTTTGTGGAATTTGAAATTTGAATTTTGAAATTTGAAATTTGAATTTTGAAATTTGAATTTTGAATTTTGAATTTGAAATTTGAATTTGAAATTTGAATTTGAAATTCGAATTTGAAATTTGAATTTGAAATTTAAATTTGAAATTTGAAATTTGAAATTTGAAATTTGAATTTGAAATTTAAATTTGAAATTTGAAATTCAAATTTTGAATCACAGTCCAAGTAGGATTCGAATTTGTTGTGGAAAATCCACAAGGTTTGAAATTCGAATTTGAGTTGGATTTGGAGAGGATAATCTTGTTAGAATCCTACTTGAATTTTGAATCAAAATCCCAACAAAAGTGGGCGAATTTTTTGAGGATAATTCTCAATGGAAAATTCGGTTTTTGTGGATAAGATTCAAGGGAAAATTCAAGTTTCAATCCTAGTTGAATTTGGATTCTCTCCCTCCCTAAAAGTGGCCGAAATTTTGGAGCCTTAATCTTAGGAAATTCAGTTATTTTTGGATAAGGTTGAGATGAGATTTAGCTTGAAAAATCCTAGTGGAATTTTGATTCTTCCTTATCCTAAAAGTGGCCGAAAATTTGGAGAAGATTTTCTCCTAAAGATTTCGGATTTTTTGGTTGAAAAAGGGAGATAAAATTCTAGTTAAAATCTTGTTGAGATTTGGATTGGATCTATCCTAAGAAAACCGAATTTTTAGTGGAGATTCTCCCTTGGAAAAATTCAGATTTTATGGGTTTGGATAAGGGAAAATATCTTTTCCTAATCCAATTCAAATTCAGAGATTCACCTCATGCAGGTCTATAAATAGAGGTCCTGCCACTCCAGTTCTCTCAGACCACAGACTCTCAGGTGAGCAGGCTTATTGTTGCACAGCTCATCGTGACAATAAAGTTCTTTAGAGATCTGGGTGGTCGGAAGAAGACTAGCAGTGCTAGCATACCGATCGAGGTTCAGAGTGCCCACATACTCAGCCATTCGGGAATTGGAGAATAGTAGAGAAGGCTAGTTGGTTGAAGCCTCCGGTCATTCTCCTCCTACATATTGGCGTCCTTGAGGTATGAGTTTTAATTGTTGTTGATTTATTTTATAAGGCATCATGAGATATTTAACGATCTAAAAATTTTTATTGTTCCGCTGCGCCACTCTGATACGTTTTTACCGGTTTATTTTCCTACAATTGGTATCAGAGCCATCTCATGACTATGCCATGTACATAAATTAGACAATTACTTAGTCTTTTTATTTATGTATGGATTTGATATTTAGAGAGTGGCATTCTAGGGTTCCTTTATGTTGTTATCATGTATTATGTATAAAGTATGTGGTTATTTTAATTTTTTGAATTATTATAAGCATGCTTGTTTATACTGGTTATGGTTCCTTAGAATTTAGAAAAATTGTATCTAGGAATTTTTTATGTAACCATGGGAGCAGTTTATTAACACTGTAATTTTCCCATGGATATTAATTATTGTCTCTTAGAATTTTTATGGTTAGAATTTTTGAACACCGGAAACGGTTTAGGAATTTTTATGTAATTATTCTTGGAGGAGATTGAAGATTGAAGACCGTAATTTATTTTTCCCAAAAGTTAAATTTAATTTAAAGATTGAAATTTTGATTGTGTGGAAAATTTCAATTTAATTGGGATTCAAATTAATTTTTGGATATCCTAATAGGTAAATTGGAATATGGCACAAAAATCGAGACACGACCCCTCGGGATAGGCCGACAAACCTTGGTGGGGCTGCAGCCCCTGCCCTCGGGCAGGATGGGGCTGCGGCAGCCCCTGTGCAGGCCCACACCACCCACGGCCGCAGGCTCTGCCTGCAACCAGGGGTGGCCGTGGCCTGCCCAAGGCTGGCCGCAGCCTGGGCGTGCAGCCTCTGGCTGCAGGCGCTGCCTGCAGCCCGGCAGGGCTGCACAAGGGGCGGCCGTGGGCTGCCAGCCCCTCCGGGGTTGGTGGCTGCCCACGGCAGCTGCCGCCTACGGGGCGGCGGTCCGACGGTCCAAAAATCAGAAAATTTTGATTTTTAAATTTGAGATTTAATTTTAAATCATGTTTAAAAATATGTAATTAAAAATTTGAAATTTTTGAAATTACATATTGTTACACATGATGTTTTAAAATTGTTTAAAATTCAAATTTGAAATTTAAATTTGAAATTCGAATTTGGAATTTGAATTTGAAATTTAAATTTTTGGGAGATTTAAATTTTAAATAATTCTTGGGATGAGAAATAAATGGAGAGGCTACATAAAGAAGGATACAAGAAGACGGAACAGAATTCAAGACCCAAAGAATGCTTTGGATGGAATTTTGTAATCTTTATTTTCTTTGTTCTAGGATGGAACCATAGCTTGGTTATTCTGTCAATTATTTTTTCTGTGATATGTCATGGATGTATAAATATGTATTGATAGATGTTTTGTATGCATATTTGATAACATGTCATATAGGATAGGTGAGTGCCACTCATACTATATTGATCATACATAATTTGTCAAAACTTGCATGTTTTTCAAAATATTGAGTGGGAGAGGGTTTCAAACAAAACCCACGGCCTCCATTGTTGATCCATATGTGAAAGCATGGTAACGCCTCGCGTCAGTTCTGACCTGACCACACCCCTCGGTAGGTGTTTATCGCCGCCGGTATACTAGATTGGATCTCCTATGTGGAAAACGTGTTCGGGTGCGATCCTATTCATGACCACCCCTCGGTGGCTTGGTAGGACGTGGATCGGGCTACGTAAACAATGGTTATACACTCAAGACTCGTTTAGTTATTAACCTTCCCTAGAAGCTCTGTTAACTAAACTGGTGGCCAAATAAGCGGTTATTAATATATGTCTTAACCTTGGAGGATTTAAGGTAACATATATTAATTGGACGGGGTCCATGTTCCGGCTATTTGTTCTCATGACCACCCCTCGGTGGCTTGGGGCAATGGGTGCTGAGAATTACCGTTGCAATGCTACATGTTTTTTCAAGTTTCATGTAGGAATATACTTGTATGTTTTATTTGCTAAATTATCTGCATATTTGCTTGGGCTTTGTAATGATGTCTAGTATAATTTTATTTCAGTTCAAAATGTCACCGACACCCCTCATTTCGATACTTACTGAAAATAAGTTGAATGGCGACAATTATAAAGATTGGAAAAGAAATCTATTAATAGTTCTCAGCTGCGAGAGACACAAGTTCGTACCGGACGAACCATGCCCACCTGGGCCCAAACCTGACACACCACTTGAGGAGGTCCCGGTTGCCTATAATCGTTGGAGAGAATCCAATGAGATAGCTCGATGCTACATCCTTGCTAGCATGACGAGTGCTTTACAAAAGCAGCATGAGACTTATCAAGTTGCTGGGGAGATCATGGAAAATCTGGAGGACATGTTCGGAGGCCAAGAAAAATTGGCTCGACAGTCTGCAATCACCAGCATTATGAACTCCAAGCAAAAGGCGGGTGCTCCGGTGAAGGACCATATGATCACTCTAATGGGATTCTTCGCTGAGGCTGCCGAGAATGGTGCTGAGTTAGACTACAACACCCAGATCGAGATGGTGTTCAAGGCTCTGTCTAAAGATTTTGTGGGGTTTAAGGCCGCATACAATCTGGCGACAAAGGAGTTAGGACTTACCGAGCTTATGAAGCAACTACAGGCTTATGAGCGGATGATCAGGGATGAGGATGTGGTCCGACCTAAAGGAGAGGCCAATTTGGCGGAATCTTCCAATCCTTCACGGAAGAGGAAGAGGCCAAATAAGAAGCAAGTGGCTTCCAGTTCTTCTAATCCTCCTGTCTCGGACGGGAAGAAGAAGAAGAATAACAAGAAGCCAAAGGACCCTAAAAAGTCCAAATGCTTCCACTGTGGGAACGTAGATCACTTCAAGAAGGCTTGCCGGGAATTCCTAGCCTCCAAGGGCAAGGAAGGTAAGGAACTTCATTACTTAGAAGCGTGTTTGGTGGAAGAATCGAAAGACACATGGGTCATTGATTTGGGCGCCACTAATCATGTTTGTGTTTCTATGCAGGGGTTCGTGGAAACGAGAAGTCTACATGATAGGAGCCTCTCGTTGCGGACTGGAGATGGTAGCATTGTGGTGGCTGAGGCAGTGGGAGACGTTCATCTTTATTTTGATCAATTTAGGTTTATTTTATTGAAAGACTGTTTTTATGTTCCTAATTTTAGGAGGAACCTTATATCGGTAGCTTGTTTAATAAAGGATTCTTATTCAGTTTCTTTTAGTAAAAGAATTGATATTCGTAGAAATAAGTCTTTTATCTATTCTGGATGGATGGATGGAAACCTATATTTAATCAGACCAAAGATGTACTCACTGCTTGACACTGAATTAATTGATAACTCTAAAAGGTTGAAAGTTTCTCACTCTAACAAGGCGTATCTTTGGCATTTAAGACTTGGTCATATTAATCAGGATAGGGTTCAAAGATTGGTGAAAGACGGTCCTCTGGAATCTCTGGAGGAGGTACGACTTCCCCAATGTGAGTCTTGTCTAGAGGGTAAGATGACTAAGAGGTCTTTTGGAGCTAAGGGTACAAGGGCACAGGAGCTCTTAGAAATTGTGCACATTGACGTATGTGGCCCCATGAACGTCACAGCACGAGGAGGGTTCGAGTACTATGTCTCTTTCATAGATGATTACTCGAGGTATGGATATGTGTATCTGATGCACCGCAAGAGCGAAACCTTTGACAAGTTCAAAGAGTATCGTGCGGAAGTGGAAAAGCAATTGGATAAATCCATAAAGACACTTCGATCTGATCGAGGTGGCGAATACCTCTCTGATGAATTTCTAGGTCATCTTGTAGAGAACGGGATTTTATCCCAATTGACTGCACCTGGTACTCCACAACAGAATGGTGTAGCCGAAAGGAGAAACAGGACCTTATTGGATATGGTACGGTCCATGATGAGTTACTCAACGCTGCCATTATCATTTTAGGGACATGCTTTACAAACGGCGTGCTATATTCTGAACCAAGTTCCGAGCAAATCAATTCCTAGAACTCCGTATGACTTGTGACGTGGCAGGAAGCCCTCCCTTGGACATATGAGAATATGGGGCTGCCCGGCACATGTACTGGATGGGGATGCGAAGAAGTTGGAACCAAGATCAGAATTGTGCATGTTTGTAGGGTATCCAAAGGGAACTAAAGGAGGTCTGTTCTATAACCCGAAGGAACAAAAGGTCATTGTCTCAACCCATGCGACATTCTTGGAGGAAAGTCACATGAATGACTTTAAGCCTCGAAGCAAAGTGGTGCTAGAGGAGTTATCGGGTGAAAGAACTGCTCCACAGATTTCGGTCTTGGACGCAAGTCTGAGTTCCAGTGAAAGACCTGCAGACGATCAACAATTTAGGGTGCCTCGTCGTAGTGGGAGGGTTTCTAAGAAATCTAATTTCTTTATGTATGATGCTAAGGTATACCAGGCCGAGGCTCATGAGCATGAGGAAGATCCGGTCACATATGCTGAAGCTATAAAGGATGTTGATTCTAGATCTTGGAAACAGGCTATGAACAATGAGATGGATTCTATGAAATCCAACTCTGTTTGGGAACTTGTAGATTTGCCGGATGGGATAAAACCCATTGGATGCAAATGGGTCTACAAAAGAAAGAAGGATGCGGAAGGGAGAGTGGAAACTTTCAAAGCTAGACTGGTTGCAAAAGGATACACGCAAAAGGCTGGAATCGATTACGAGGAAACCTTTTCGCCTGTTGCTATGCTGAAGTCTATCCGTATTCTTCTGTCCATTGCTGCGGCTCTCGATTACGAGATCTGGCAAATGGATGTCAAGATGGCATTCTTGAATGGCCATCTTGAAGAGTGTATCTATATGATACAGCCCGAAGGGTTCGTAGCAAAAGGCCAAGATAAGAAAGTCTGCAAGTTGCTTAGATCCATTTATGGATTAAAGCAGGCATCCTGCTCATGGAACCAGAGGTTTGATCAAGCGATTAAGACATTTGGTTTTGAGCAGAACATTGATGAACCTTGTGTTTATAAACGTATTAAGGATGGAAAAGTGGTCTTTCTGATACTCTATGTCGATGATATACTACTCATTGGGAATGATGTAGGGAATTTATCATCGGTCAAGCTTTGGTTACACCAACAGTTTGACATGAAGGACTTGGGAGAAGCTAATTATGTTCTAGGCATTCGTCTCTTCAGAGATCGAAAGAACAAAATGATAGCATTATCCCAAGCTTCATACATAGATAAAATAATTGACAAATATGCAATGCTAGAGGCAAAGAAAGTCTCACAACCTTCTATTACCGGTTTAACTCTTTCATTGGATGACTGTCCCAAGACATCAGAAGAAAGAGAGCATATGAGTAAGGTCCCTTATGCATCCGCTGTGGGTAGCCTTATGTACGCTATGCTTTGCACTCGCCCGGACATATGTTTTGCAGTAGGTATGGTGAGTCGATATCAAGCGAATCCTGGAACCAAGCACTGGCAAGCAGTAAAGCATATACTCAAGTATCTTAAGAAAATGAGGGATTATATGCTGGTGTATTCTGGAGGGGACCTAACACCCGTAGGATACACGGACTGAGTCTTCCAGACTTATGAGGATTTGAGGAAGCTGACATTAGAGGGCATGTGGAGACAGGACAAGTGGATGTAAGTAAGATCGCGTCCGAGGACAACATCGCTGATCCCTTTACTAAGACTTTGGTAGCTAGAAGCTTTGAGAGGCATGTAGAGGTGATGGGGATGCATAACATGGCACATCTACTGGCTTAGGGCAAGTGGGAGATTGTTAGGAAATGCCCTAAGTATTAGAGACATTTTGATGTAATCATTTTGAACTGGACAATAAAATTATACATAGAGGTTATTCATTACATTACTATCTGTCCTCGTCTTATTTACATGTTAAAGTAAATGTAAGCAAATATGGCTCACTGACTGCTTGTGTTAAAACTGTTAGAACGTTGCATGCAATGGACTTTTTGTATGCGAGAAGACAATGTTCTAAAGTTAGCAGTCTAAACTATTGTCTGTAGTCTATGGGGTTAGACCGAGCATCTAACTCATGTTAAGACTATTATGTTGTCTAAAGCCTTAGAGGGGACGGTCTGTCTTGACTGTCTGGAGCTGGACTCCCAAGTAGAGACGTGGATATGTTGCTCGGTGGTGACATATTAGACCGGGACTAAAGCGTGATTGATCTACGTAGTCCGCTATGAGTGGATCAATCTGCTTTTGACGTTCATTGTGCAATAACCTTAATCCTGAGTAAATGAACTACTTCATGTATATGACTTATGTACTTTGATGTTCCAATGGCTAAAGCGTCTCAGAGGTAGTAAGCTTATAGACCGGTTCGTTGGGTGCATGACTTGTATACGATAAAGGGTTTGTTTGCAGATATCGGAATCATAGCTCTGAGGAGTTAAAGGTATCCTCTTAAAGGCATTTTACTGAATGTGAAAATGGACAAGGCCTTGGGTCGTCTGCTGGGCGGATGACTTCTTATTCACATATGGTGAATAATCATTTTCTTGATTCGGTAGTATAATGGAACTTTAAGATAGCCTGATCAGTAGGATTAAACGGACTTTGACCTAAGGCTGATCATGGATATCATATGAGGGTTTTGCATATATGACAAGGTCATTGGATGGTAGCTCGTCACAGGCTTACGTAATACGGTATATAATTGGGAGTTCAGTTTCAAGTTTATAGTGGTGTGACTCTAAAATTAGTGATCATATGATTGAGTTGTTCGGTACAGAATGATGATCATATGGAATCACGAGAGCCCGATTATATATGTCCAATCAGTCCCTCTACTAGCTCCACATAATTCCTTAACGTTTGGCAAATTGATTTGTGTATGCTATTGGCTAGTTCATTATGCATGGATGGTGATGACACAGGATTAGGATGGTAGACAAGATTCTCTCCGGTTGGATTCAGATTTTGTTTTGGATAATAGAGTACACAATTATTCGAACTCCAAATAAAGTTGCCATGATTTTATTTGAGATTGGATTGGAGTTGTAGAAAATTATCCATGAGAACAATAATATAAAATACAACTGTTTTGTGGAATTTGAAATTTGAATTTTGAAATTTGAAATTTGAATTTTGAAATTTGAAATTTGAATTTTGAATTCGAAATTTGAATTTGAAATTTGAATTTGAAATTCGAATTTGAAATTTAAATTTGAAATTTGAAATTTGAAATTTGAAATTTGAATTTGAAATTTAAATTTGAAATTTGAAATTCAAATTTTGAATCACAGTCCAAGTAGGATTCGAATTTGTTGTGGAAAATCCACAAGGTTCGAAATTCGAATTTGAGTTGGATTTGGAGAGGATAATCTTGTTAGAATCCTACTTGAATTTTGAATCAAAATCCCAACAAAAGTGGGTGAATTTTTTGAGGATAATCCTCAATGGAAAATTCAGTTTTTGTGGATAAGATTCAAGGGAAAATTCAAGTTTCAATCCTAGTTGAATTTGGATTCTCTCCCTCCCTAAAAGTGGCCGAAATTTTGGAGCCTTAATCCTAGGAAATTCGGTTATTTTTGGATAAGGTTGAAATGAGATTTAGCTTGAAAAATCCTAGTGGAATTTTGATTCTTCCTTATCCTAAAAGTGGCCGAAAATTTGGAGAAGATTTTCTCCTAAAGATTTCAGATTTTTTGGTTGAAAAAGGGAGATAAAATTCTAGTTAAAATCTTGTTGAGATTTGGATTGGATCTATCCTAAGAAAACCGAATTTTTAGTGGAGATTTTCCCTTGGAAAAATTCAGATTTTATGGGTTCGGATAAGGGAAAATATCTTTTCCTAATCTAATTCAAATTCAGAGATTCACCTCATGCAGGTCTATAAATAGAGGTCCTGCCACTCCAGTTCTCTCAGACCACAGACTCTCAGGTGAGCAGGCTTATTGTTGCACAGCTCATCGTGACAATAAAGTTCTTTAGAGATCTGGGTGGTCGGAAGAAGACTAGCAGTGCTAGCATACCGATCGAGGTTCAGAGTGCCCACACACTCAGCCATTCGGGAATTGGAGAATAGTAGAGAAGGCTAGTTGGTTGAAGCCTCCGATCATTCTCCTCCTACATATTGGCGTCCTTGAGGTATGAGTTTTAATTGTTGTTGATTTATTGTATATGGCATCATGAGATATTTAATGATCTAAAAATTTTTATTGTTCCACTGCGCCACTCTGATACGTTTTTACCGGTTTATTTTCCTGCAATAATAAGATCACTGTGTGTGAGATCACAACTGTACAGTGCTAAACGACTATCCAGCGTAAGAAAGAAGATTTTGCCTGAACTGTGCCCTCGAAACTAAGTAGCAAACAGCACTATACCACTCCATAGGAACATAACCTCAACCCTCATATCAGCCCTGCCGCCATCATCGTCCATCGGAGTCTAGCCTGTAAGTTTCTTATCTACAGCATGAACACACATGATGAGCTTTACACTCAGCAAGTATAACACTAAATCTGCAAAACTATCATTTAAAAATATATGCCATAACTTAAAGGCATATCATAATGATAAACACATTGTGACTTCAAAGCACATCATGAATACATATCATGTATCATATAACTGAAAGCATAACATATCACATAACTTAGAAGCATATCATAACTATAACTTAAAGCATATCATCAACTATACATGAACCAATTATGCTTAATTATGATTCATTATGTATTATCTTTCTTTACTTGTCTGAGGGCCATTGTGTCAGTACCGAATGCGTGTGGATCATCAAATTCACTGTGATCATACTTTCTTTATGGGCCTTGTCCCATTATATATTATGAGCCTCGGCTTAGGCTCCTCATACTTAAACTGAAAAATCTCTTCTAGCTTGAGAGGTCGGTACGACACGCTTAACTATTACCTAATTGTTAAGATCACGAGTTACTATCATCATGCCATAAGCTCTACTGGGCTATCCACTAATCATGCGTGATAGGGATATAAAGGCATCTAACTCATGCTATTCAATAATTGACGCGATTATGAAACATCTTATATCATGTTATGGAACAATCATTCATGATTAGCATACATATCATAAAGTAAAACAATAGTTTCAAACTCATGTTATTCATGCTACAGGCGGAGTTGTACTTACTTAATCTGTAGGCAGTTTATACCTCGCCTCATCAAATTACAGGGCTCTACCTGTAACTATAATGCATTCCATTAATTATTCACTCTCAGGCCACTACTGTCATTAGTGACTAATAAAATTCTATTGTTATATGGTATTGATCCCTATTGGTACTAAACTGCTCTCTTTCGAGAGTTCGATAATTGCCTTCTAATCATGATTAATTAATTTATTCACCAAATAAATTAATTAATACCTCTCCCTCTCTTCCTATCTCGGTTTTGATTAGTTAACCGACTAGTCAACTAACTGGTTACCTTGCATATTGATTTTACAGCCAAACGGGCTACCTCCACTGATTCGAAAAATCATTATGGAAAACGTCTTATGTATTGTGAAATACCTTTCCTTAGGATTTAAACACAATCCCCTTTTTCACCCCATTTGAAGGTAAAGGTGTTTACTCAAAAATATTTTCTCATTTTAAAGAACACATTTTGGTGTTCACTTGAAAGGTGGTTTTTGAACCCTTTTTCAAAAAACTGTGTAGAACTTACTTAAAACAATTGAGTTTGTGAAATTCACAAACATGACTTTTTTAGTCCTCGACGAGATGAACAACTTTTATTTTTAATTCAGAGCTCGGTTCAAACTCTATCGAGTCCTAAGCACTACAAACCCATGGCTACAAACTGTCCCAGTTTTAGAAAATTTTTAGTATTTCGGTCGATTAAAAATCACTCTATTTGGGGCCCTAAACAGCCAAATTTTTGAAACTTGTGTAATCCATCTTTTAGTTTTTGATGTGGTCTACATTTTTCATGTTGAACCCAAGACTTGGTTCAGACTTTAAGGGGGCGTTTGTTTTTGTTCTTGAGAATGATTTTCCATTTTCAAAAACACAGAAAATGAAAATGGTTTCAAAATAGCGTTTTTTTATTTAACATTTTCAAAACTATTTCGAAAACACTATTTTTAACTATGTTGTTTTTTTTTTTTTGGTTTTTTGAAAACGAAAAAAAGTTGTTTTCACTTTTTATTTTCACTTCTAAAAAATATTGTGTTTTTTGGGTTTTTTGAAAATGAAATGGGTTTTGAAAAAATATAACCAAACAAAATTTCATTTTTATGTTTTTAAAAATATACACTCAAAAAATATAAACAAACACAGTTTCAGAAATGGTCTTAACACAGTTTTCAAAACATTCACATTTTCAATTTTTTTGAAAACAGAAAACATTTCAAAAACAATACCAAACGCCACCTTAAGTTATTCGTTTTTTGAAAAATCCGAGATTGTTCCCTGTTCTCAGGTTTTCAGTCCCAGTTTTGACATCTGGTCAGAAATCATCCCGAAAGCTTATCTCAACATCATTTTTGGCCAAAGGCTGTTTGATCAAAAATGTTCATCACAAAATTTCCTAGAACTACCATGTTTTGCAAAAACTCAAAATCTACCCATAACATGCTCAAAAATTAGCAAAACCATGGCTGAAAAATCTGGGACAATTTGGTTTCCAACCAAAACCTAAAACGTCCATGGCATCCATAAACCATAAAAACTTAAACCACAACCACACAATCACATAAACATAAAAATAAAATGCTGAAGGCTCAAAATAAACTTATTACAACCTATTGCTCAAAATACAAAGTAAATCTCCTTGATATCAAAACTTAATAAATGACAAAAACCTCAAAAGGACGGGTTCTAGAATTTTTACATTAACATGCTCAAAACTAGCTCAAACCGAACAAGATTTATGACCAAAATTTTTTCAGGGACCAAGGTGAACAAGAAGTTGGCTTGGGCTGAGAAAAACATAGAAATTTTCTTGGTTCACAAAGCTAAATAAATAACCAAAACCACAAAAGAAAGGTTCCAATACTTTTACCTTAAGTAACCTTGAAGAATGGCTCCAACCAAACAACAAACTAAGCAATTTTAGGCTAACTTTTGGTGAGTATTTGATGTGGTTTGGGGGCTATGGGGGTGTCTGCTGGCAGAGGAAAAAAAGGAAGAGGTTTTGATGTTTTGGTGTGGAAAAGAAAGAAAATGGTGCCAAAGGTCATGCACACCTATTTATGGGCCAACTTACGCAAGATTTGATTAACCTAAACAACCTTAATTAAGCCAAACTTTAGCTAAACTTAGGGGAAAAATTTTGTGCTGCAGCCCTCTTCAAAACCAATGGGTGACATGGAGAAAAAGGAGCCCAAAAATGCATTTAATGTTAGGAAATGCCCTAAGCATTAGAGACATTTTGATGTATTCATTTTGAACTGGATAATAAAATTATATATAGAGGTTATTCATTACATTGCTATCTGTCCTCGTCTTATTTACATGTTAAAGTAAATGTAAGCAAATATGGCTCACTGACTGCTTGTGTTAAAACTGTTAGAACGTTGCATGCAATGGACTTTTGTATGCGAGAAGACAATGTTCTAAAGTTAGCAGTCTAAACTATGGTCTGTAGTCTATGGGGTTAGACCGAGCATCTAACTCATGTTAAGACTATTATGTTGTCTAAAGCCTTAGAGGGGACGGTTTGTCTTGACTATCTGGAGCTGGACTCCCAAGTAGAGACATGGATATGTTGCTCGGTGGTGACATATTAGACCGGGACTAAAGCGTGATTGATCTACGTAGTCCGCTATGAGTGGATCAATCTGCTTTTGACGTTCATTGTGCAATAACCTTAATCCTGAATAAATGAACTTCTTCATGTATATGACTTGTGTACTTTGATGTTCCAATGGCTAAAGCGTCTCAGAGGTAGTAAGCTTATAGACCGGTTCGTTGGGTGCATGACTTGTATATGATGAAGGGTTTGTTTACAGATATCGGAATCATAGCTCTGAAGAGTTAAAGGTATCCTCTTAAAGGCATTATACTGAATGTGAAAATGGACAAGGCCTTGGGTCGTCTGCTGGACGGATGACTTCTTATTCACATATGGTGAATAATCATTTTCTTAATTTGGTAGTATAATGGAACTTTAAGATAGCCTGATCAGTAGGATTAAACGGACTTTGACCTAAGGCTGATCAGGGATATCATATGAGGGTTTTGCATATATGACAAGGTCATTGGATAGTAGCTCATCACAGGCTTATGTAATACGGTATATGATTCAAAGTTCAGTTTCAGGTTTATAGTGGTGTGACTCTGAAATTAGTGATCATATGATTGAGTTGTTTGGTACAGAATGATGATCATATGGAATCATGAGAGCCCGATTATATATGTCCAATCAGTCCCTCTACTAGCTCCACATAATTCTTTAACGTTTGGCAAATTGATTTGTGTATGCTATTGGCTAGTTTATTATGCATGGATGGTGATGACACAGGATTAGGATGGTAGACAAGATTCTCTCCGGTTGGATTCAGATTTTGTTTTGGATAATAGAGTACACAATTATTCGAACTCCAAATAAAGTTGCCATGATTTTATTTGAGATTGGATTGGAGTTGTAGAAAATTATTCATGAGAACAAGAATATGAAATACAACCGTTTTGTGGAATTTGAAATTTGAAATTTGAATTTTGAATTTTGAATTTGAAATTTGAATTTGAAATTTGAATTTGAAATTCGAATTTGAAATTTGAATTTGAAATTTAAATTTGAAATTTGAAATTTGAAATTTGAAATTTGAATTTGAAATTCGAATTTGAAATTTGAAATTCAAATTTTGAATCACAGTCCAAGTAGGATTCGAATTTGTTGTGGAAAATCCACAAGGTTTGAAATTCGAATTTGAGTTGGATTTGGAGAGGATAATCTTGTTAGAATCCTACTTGAATTTTGAATCAAAATCCCAACAAAAGTGGGCGAATTTTTTGAGGATAATCCTCAAGGAAATTTCGGTTTTTTGTGGATAAGATTCAAGGAAAAAATTCAAGTTTCAATCCTAGTTGAATTTGGATTCTCTCCTCCCTGAAAAGTGGCCGAAGATTTGGAGGATCTCTCCTAGGAAAATTCGGTTATTTTGGATAAGGTTGAGATAAGATTCAAGCTTGAAAATCCTAGTGGAATTTTTGATTCTCCCTTATCCATAGTGGCCGAAATCTTTAGGAGATATTCTTCTTGTAATTTTTGGATTTTTTGGGTTGAAAAAGGGAGATAAAATTCTAGTTAAAATCTTGCTTAGTTTTGGATTGGATTTATCCTAAGAAAACCGAATTTTTTGTTGAGATTCTCCCTTGGAAAAGTTTGGATTTTTTGCTTATGGATAAGGGAAAATATCTTTTCCTAATCCAATTCTAATTCAGAGAATCACCTCATGCAGGTCTATAAATAGAGGTCCTACCACTCCAGTTCTCTCAGACCACAGACTCTCAGGTGAGCAGGCTTATTGTTGCACAGCTCATCGTGACAATAAAGTTCTTTAGAGATCTGGGTGATCGGAAGAAGACTAGCAGTGCTAGCATACCGATCGAGGTTCAGAGTGCCCACACACACAGCCATTCGGGAATTAGAGAATAGTAGAGAAGGTTAGTTGGTTGAAGCCTCTGGTCATTCTACTCCTGCAAGATTGGCGTCCTTGAGGTATGAGTTTTAATTGTTGTTGGTTTATTGTATATGGCATCATGAGATATTTAACGATCTAAAAATTTTTATTGTTCCGCTGCGCCACTCTGATATGTTTTTACCGATTTATTTTCCTACAATTCGTATCAGAGCCATCTCATGACTATGCCATGTACATAAATTAGACAATTACTTAGTCTTTTTATTTATGTATGGATTTGATATTTAGAGAGTAGCATTCTAGGGTTCCTTTATATTGTTATCATGGATTATGTATAAAGTATGTGGTTATTTTAATTTTTTGAAATATTATAAGCATGCTTGTTTATGCCGGTTATGGTTCCTTAGAATTTAGAAAAATTGTATCTAGGAATTTTTATGTAACCATGGGAGCAGTTTATTTACACTGTAATTTTCTCATGGATTTTATTTTTTATCTCTTAGAATTTTTATGGTTAGAAGTTTTTGTACACCGGAAACGGTTTAGGAAATTTTATGTAATTATTCTTGGAGGAGATTGAAGATTGAAGACCGTAATTTATTTTTTCCCAAAAGTTAAATTTGATTTAAAGGTTGAAATTTTGATTGTGTGGAAAATTTCAATTTAATTGGGATTCAAATTAATTTTTGGAGATCCTAATAGGTAAATTGGAATATGACATGAAAATCGAGACACAACCCCTTGGGATAGGCCGACGGGCCTTGGTGGGGCTGCAGCCCCTACCCTCGGGCAGGATGGGGCTGCGGCAGCACCTGTGCAGGCCCACACCACCCACGGCCGAAGGCTTGGCCTGCAGCCAGGGGTGGCCGTGGCCTGCCCAAGGCTGGCCGCAGCCTGGGCGTGTAGCCTCTGGCTGCAGGTGCTGCCTGCAGCCTGCCAGCTGCTGCGCCCAGCCTTGGCCTGTAGCCCAGCAAGGCTGCACATAGGGGGCAGCCGTGGGCTGCCAGCCCCTTTGGGCTGGTGGCTGCCCACGGCGGCTGCCGCCTTCGGGGGCGGGGGTGCGATGGTCCAAAATTCAAAAATTTTGATTTTTAAATTTGAGATTTAATTTTAAATCATGTTTAAAATTATGTAATTGAAAATTTAAAATTTTTGAAATTACATATTATTACACATGATGTTTAAAATTGTTTAAAATTTGAATTGGAAATTTAAATTTGAAATTCGAATTTGGAATTTGAATTTGAAATTTAAATTTTTGGAGATTTAAATTTTAAATAATTCTTGGGATGAGAAATAAATGGAGAGGCTACATAAAGATGGATACAAGAAGATGGAACAGAATTCAAGACCCAAAGAATGCTTTGGATGGAATTTTGTAATCTTTATTTTCTTTGTTCTAGGATGGAACCATAGCTTGGTTATTCTGTCAATTATTTTTTCTGTGATTTGTCATGGATGTATAAATATGTATTGATGGATGTTTTGTATGCATATTTGATAACATGTCATATTGGATAGGTGAGTGCCGCTCATACTATATTGATCATACATAATTTGTCAAAACTTGCATGTTTTTCAAAATATTGAGTGGGAGAGGGTTTCAAACAAAACCCACGGCCTCCATTGTTGATCCATATGTGAAAGCATGGTAACGCCTCGCGTCAGTTCTGCCCTGACCACACCCCTCGGTAGGTGTTTACCGCCACCGGTATACTAGATTGGATCTCCTATGTGGAAAATGTGTTCGGGTACGATCCTATTCATGACCACCCCTCGATGGCTTGGTAGGACGTGGATCGGGCTACGTAAACAATGGTTATACACTCAAGACTCGTTTAGTTATTAACCTTCCCTAGAAGCTCTGTTAACTAAACTGGTGGCCAAATAAGCGGCTATTAATATATGTCTTAACCTTGGAGGATTTAAGGCAACATATATTAATTGGACGGGGTCCATGTTTCAGCTATTTGTTCTCATGACCACCCCTCGGTGGCTTGGGGCAATAGGTACTGAGAATTACCGTTGCAATGCTACATGTTTTTCAAGTTTCATGTAGGAACATACTTGTATGTTTGTTTGCTAAATTATCTGTATATTTGCTTGGGCTTTGTAATGATGTCTAGTATAATTTTATTTCAGTTCAAAATGTCACCGACACCCCTCATTTCAATACTTACTGAAAATAAGTTGAATGGCGACAATTATAAAGATTGGAAAAGAAATCTATTAATAGTTCTCAGCTGCGAGAGACACAAGTTCATACTGGACGAACCATGCCCACTTGGGCCCAAACCTGACACACCACTTGAGGAGGTCTCAGTTGCCTATAATCGTTGGAGAGAATCCAATGAGATAGCTCGATGCTATATCCTTGCTAGCATGACGAGTGCTTTACAAAAGCAGCATAAGACTTATCAAGTTGCTGGGGAGATCATGGAAAATCTGGAGGACATGTTCGGAGGCCAAGAAAAATTGGCTCGACAGTCTGCTATCACCAACATTATGAACTCTAAGCAAAAGGCGGGTACTCCGGTGAAGGACCATATGATCACTCTAATGGGATTCTTCGCTGAGGCTGCCGAGAATGGTGCTGAGTTGGACTACAACACCCAGATCAAGATGGTGTTCAAGACTCTGTCTAAACATTTTGTGGGGTTTAAGGCCGCATACAATCTAGTGACAAAGGAGTTAGGACTAACCGAGCTTATGAAGCAACTACAGGCTTATGAGCGGATGATCAGGGATGAGGATGTGGTCTGACCTAAAGAAGAGGCCAAATAAGAAGCAAGTGGCTTCTAGTTCTTCTAATCCTCCTGTCTCGGACGGGAAGAAGAAGAAGAAGAACAAAAATCCAAAGGACCCTAAAAAGTCCAAATGCTTCCATTGTGGGAAGGTAGGTCACTTTAAGAAGGCTTACCGGGAATTCCTAGCCGCCAAGGGCAAGGAAGGTAAGGAACTTCATTACCTGGAAGCGTGTTTGGTAGAAGAATCGAATGACACTTGGGTCATTGATTCGGGCGCCACTAATCATGTTTGTGTTTCTATGTAGGGGTTCGTGGAAACGAGAAGTCTACATGATAGGAGCCTCTCGTTGCGGACCGGAGATGGTAGCTTTGTGGTGGCTGAGGCAGTGGGAGATGTTTATCTTTATTTTGATCAATTTAGGTTTATTTTATTAAAAGACTGTTTTTATGTTCCTAATTTCAGGAGGAACCTTATATCGGTAGATTGTTTAATAAATGATTCTTATTCAGTTTCTTTTAGCAAAAGAGTTGATATTCATAGAAATAAGTCTTTTATCTGTTCTGGATGGATGGATGGAAACCTATATTTGATCAAAATGATAGCGTTATCCCAAGCTTCATACATAGATAATAATTGACAAATATGCAATACAAGAGGCAAAGAAAGGTTCGTAACCTTCTATTGCCGGTCTAACTCTTTCATTGGATGACTGTCCCAAGACATCGAAAGAAAGAGAGTGTATGAGTAAGGTCCCTTATGCATCCGCTGTTGGTAGCCTTATGTACGCTATGCTTTGCACTCACCCGGACATATATTTTGCAGTAGGTATGGTGAGTCGATATCAAGCGAATCCTGGAACCAAGCACTGGCAAGCAGTAAAGCATATACTCAAGTATCTTAAGAGAACGAGGGATTATATGCTGGTGTATTCTGGAGGGGACCTAACAACCGTAGGATACACGGACTCAGACTTCCAGACTTGTAAGGATTCGAGGAAATCGACATCTGGATCAGTGTTTTTACTCGGAGGAGGTGCCATTGTGTGGAGGAGCATGAAGCAAGGCTGCACAGCTGACTCTACTATGGAGGCTGAGTATGTGGCTGCGGCTGAGGCATCTAAAGAAGCGGTTTGGCTCCGCAAGTTCTTTAGAGACCTTAAGGTCATTCCGGGTGTTGACAAGCCTATCACACTTTACTGTGATAATACAAGGGCTATTGCCAACACAAGGGAATCTCGGCACCACAAGAGGACCAAGCACATCGATCGAAGATATCATATTATTAGAGGGCATGTGGAGACAGGACAAGTGGATGTATGTAAGATCGCGTCCGAGGACAACATTGCCGATCCCTTTACTAAGACTTTGGTAGCTAGAAGCTTTGAGAGGCATGTAGAGGTGATGGGGATGCGTAACATGGCACATCTACTGGCTTAGGGCAATTGGGAGATTGTTAGGAAATGCCCTAAGCATTAGTGACATTTTGATGTATTCATTTTGAACAGGATAATAAAATTATATGTAAAGGTTATTCATTACATTGCTATCTGTCCTCGTCTTATTTACATGTTAAAGTAAATGTAAGCAAATATGGCTCACTGACTGCTTGTGTTAAAACTGTTAGAACGTTGCATGCAATGGACTTTTGTATGCGAGAAGACAATGTTCTCAAGTTAGCAGTCTAAACTATGGTCTGCAGTCTATGGGGTTAGACCGAGCATCTAACTTATGTTAAGACTATTATGTTGTCTAAAGCCTTAGAGGGGACGGTTTGTCATGACTGTCTAGAGCTGGACTCCTAAGTAGAGACATGGATATGTTGCTCGGTGGTGACATATTAGACCGGGACTAAAGCGTGATTGATCTACGTAGTCCGCTATGAGTGGATCAATCTGCTTTTGACGTTCATTGTGCAATAACCTTAATCCTAAGTAAATGAACTTCTTCATGTATATGACTTGTGTACTTTGATGTTCCAATGGCTAAAGCGTCTCAGAGGTAGTAAGCTTATAGACCGGTTCGTTGGGTGCATGACTTGTATACGATGAAGGGTTTGTTTGCAGATATCAGAATCATAGCTCTGAAGAGTTAAAGGTATCCTCTTAAAGGCATTATACTGAATGTGAAAATGGACAAGGCCTTGGGTCGTCTGCTGGGCGGATGACTTCTTATTCATATATGGTGAATAATCATTTTCTTAATTCGGTAGTATAATGGAACTTTAAGATAGCCTAATCAATAGGATTAAACGGACTTTGACCTAAGGCTGATCATGGATATCATATGAGGGTTTTGCATATATGACAAGGTCATTGGATAGTAGCTCGTCACAGGCTTACGTAATACGGTATATGATTGGGATTTCAGTTTCAGGTTTATAGTGGTGTGACTCTGAAATTAGTGATCATATGATTGAGTTGTTCGGTACAGAATGATGATCATATGGAATCACGAGAGCCCGATTGTATATGTCCAATCAGTCCCTCTACTAGCTCCACATAATTCCTTAACATTTAGCAAATTGATTTGTGTATGCTATTGGCTAGTTTATTATGCATGGATGGTGATGACACAGGATTAGGATGGTAGACAAGATTCTCTCCGGTTGGATTCAGATTTTGTTTTGGATAATAGAGTACACAATTATTCGAACTCCAAATAAAGTTGCCATGATTTTATTTGAGATTGGATTGGAGTTGTAGAAAATTATCCAGGAGAACAAGAATTTGAAACACAACCATTTTGTGGAATTTGAAATTTGAATTTTGAAATTTGAATTTTGAATTTTGAAATTTGAAATTTGAATTTTGGATTTGAAATTTGAATTTGAAATTTGAATTTGAAATTCGAATTTGAAATTTGAATTTGAAATTTAAATTTGAAATTTGAAATTTGAAATTTGAAATTTCAATTTGAAATTCGAATTTGAAATTTGAAATTCAAATTTTGAATCACAGTCCAAGTAGGATTCGAATTTGTTGTGGAAAATCCACAAGGTTTGAAATTCGAATTTGAGTTGGATTTGGAGAGGATAATCTTGTTAGAATCCTACTTGAATTTTGAATCTAAATCCCAACAAAAGTGGATGAAATTTTTGAGGATAATCCTCAAGGAAATTTCGGTTTTTTGTGGATAAGATTCAAGGAAAAAATTCAAGTTTCAATCCCAGTTGAATTTGGATTCTCTCCTCCCTGAAAAGTGGCCGAAAATTTGGAGGATCTCTCCTAGGAAAATTCGGTTATTTTGGATAAGGTTGAGATAAGATTCAAGCTTGAAAATCCTAGTGGAATTTTTGATTCTCCCTTATCCATAATAGCCGAAATCTTTAGGAGATATTCTCCTTGTAATTTTCAGATTTTTTGGGTTGAAAAAGGGAGATAATATTCTAGTTAAAATCTTGTTTAGATTTGGTTTGGATTTATCCTAAGAAAACCGAATTTTTTGTTGAGATTTTCCCTTGGAAAAGTTCAGATTTTTTGGTTATGGATAAGGGAAAATATCTTTTCCTAATCCAATTCAAATTCAGAGAATCACCTCATGCAGGTCTATAAATAGAGGTCCTACCACTCCAGTTCTCTCAGACCACAGACTCTCAGGTGAGCAGGCTTATTGTTGCACAGCTCATCGTGACAATAAAGTTCTTTAGAGATCTGGGTGGTCGGAAGAAGACTAGCAGTGCTAGCATACCGATCGAGGTTCAGAGTGCCCACACACTCAGCCATTCAGGAATTGGAGAATAGTAGAGAAGGCTAGTTGGTTGAAGCCTCTGGTCATTCTCCTCCTGCAAGATTGGCGTCCTTGAGGTATGAGTTTTAATTGTTGTTTGTTTATTGTATATGGCATCATGAGATATTTAACGATCTAAAAATTTTTATTGTTCCGCTGCGCCACTCTGATATGTTTTTACCGATTTATTTTCCTACATTTAATGTATTAGTAAATTCTATAGTGTGTGTCTACACCTTTTCAATTTTTTAATCAAAAGCTACCAAGCATGTTTCCTTATTTTGTGGGAAACTTTTCCACATTGTCTCCTAGGGCTGTGTTTGGCTGCCCATCAGCACAGTTTTTGAGGGAAAATTTTCATCTGAAAAGGCTTCTCTTAGCAGTCTAATTTCATCTAACGGTGTTTGGTTTTTTATCGGCTGTGTTCTAAACCTTGATCGGAAATGGATTCTCTTGACCTAATTCTTATTCTATTCATTCCTGGATGGGTTATAGTACCTATGAGCCCACTCTGAGTTGATTACTATTTATTTACGGTACTGTAGTTGTGTCTTAAACTGTGCTAATACTACGCACGCATAGTATAACTTTTTTGTGCAAAATTCCAAACACAGGCTATCCTGACTAATTTGGACGTGCTGATTCTGAATTTATCAGTTTTATGTCCGTCTGAGGTCATCTATACCAAATTCTGGATCTGTGTGACTCCTACTCGGAAATCACCTTTTGTGCTCAACTGACTTGTTTGAGCATTCTGACCCTAAATATATCAGTTTCAAGTTGAGGAAATGTCATCTTGACCCCTTTCCTGATACTACACATGCCTCATGTCTGACTTTGCGTTTTGTGCCCAGTTGACTAAATTAAGCATGCTGATTATAAATATATCAGTTTGGTGTCAAGAAAATGTCACATTGACCATTTTCTTGATACTGTATATTTATCATTCAAAATTTCACTGTTGTGCTCAAATAACTATTTTGAGCATACTAATGACTAGCTCATCTATGACGCCCCCAATCTCGGCCATGCCAAACTGTCATAATCCGACTCTGTAGTCGACTAAAACGGACCGTGTACCTCATTGTGTTGTCACTAAAATAAAACTTTCTCTCATTTTAAATCTCTTTGTATTTTGGAGCTCATTTTGTTTTTTTTCTCCTTTCTTTCCAAAATACCTTTCTTGCATATTAGCATTGTATGAAAGCCATATAAATTTAAAACTAAACTTTAGTTGTCTTTTGTGCAGTACAACATACTTTACAAAGATACATTTTCTTTTCAACTTTGTTTCTCAAATATATTTTCTTCAAATTCTCTCTTTTGACGCTCAGCGGAAGACTAGTATCAGGACCATAATCTACAGTGGAATTCCCTATCCCATTGGCACCGCGTATCCTGCCGCCATCTAGTTTATCTATTGGACAGGTTTTTAACCTGCAACATAAACAAAACGGTGAGCTAACAAGCTCAATAAGTTCAAACATGCATACTATGAATCACATAGATTAAAAAATACAAATAATAAAATTTCCTATGAATAGTACTATTCATCTACGAATAGTATTATTCATCCATGAACAGTAACTTTGACTTTTGACTAGTGAATAGTATTTTTGACTCTAACCAGTTTCAATTCACGTCACCCTAACAGAGTCCACTACATATAACGTTAGTGTCGATTATGCTCAATTATGCTTAATTATGGCTTTTATCACATTTTTGGTCATTATCTTTGTTTGCGTTCTGGTTTTGAACTCATTTTAGCCTTGTACCATTTTCAAATGCACGCTGACTATGAAGGGCCTTAGGAGCCACCCTGAGGCTGATCCTTCCCAGTCCATCATCGTCCGAAGCGGTCATTGTATTCCCGAAGGACCTGTAAACCTCTACCTTATTATTGGAGGTCGGTACTTCAAAAGTGGTTTTATTACCATCTTTCAATTACAGTTCCGACCGGGTAACATTGATCACCACCTCCAAGTTAGGAACCTTGGTTGCCCGTGGGTCTTACGCATTCTTTCTTTTAAGGGTATGTCTTAAATTTAGTCACGCTCTTTCCAAAGTGTACCCACAGTACACTTCTCACTTTCTCATCAGGTTGGGCATGCTAGTCTAACTACACTCTAGTGCCTGTAGGACTTTACATCTACTGTACAATTAGTACATAATTAAATATCATGATATCTCATGTTGCAGACATGAAAATGCTTAAACTTATCACAACTGCGATAACGTCCACCCTCAAAAATCCTCTGCAGTTTTGTTATCGCCTCTAGTTTGGGTCCCTACAGATAGAGTATTGTCTGTTAATACCCATCATCATTTATCACTTTGGATATATTCATTTTGTTATTAACCTTACAACAAAGTTCATCTCTTTTTGTAATACATGGCTTGATATACACCCGTGTCCAAGCTCGTGTACCTCACGGGTTTCCACTACATGCCCATGTCTCAGAGTACATGCCCGTGTACTTATAACTTTCGATTTTTAACTTTAAATTCTTAGTTAGGGCCTCTAGAATCTTATTTAAGACTTTTAGGTCCTTAACAGTCCTTTCTGAGCCTTTCAAAAAATTTTGGTCAGAATGACCATTTTGCCCCTAGCGGGTTTCAGGACCGTAACAATTCTGTTTTATTATTTTTCTAGGATTTTACAAGCCCAAATATCATAAAATAATATTTCTTAGGCTTCGACATATTTTTACAACATTATTTGTTGCAAATTCGATAACTATTCCTCATCCGATCCTCGGGATACTATTCATCAACACCTAGGGTCGTTTCTTGTTTTTTTAGCGTTTCGGAGTCTTAAATAGGTATTTCAGTACTCCTGAAACATTCATCATCCCGTTTTCTAGCCTTGGTTCCCAAGGAGCTCGGGTTTTCTATCCTGTCCATAATTTTCCCCCTCGTTTCCTAAAATACCCCTAACATACATTTTTTTCATTCTCGATAAGGCTCGTTTTACTATTTCTCTTGGGTTTAGTTTTTCATTATCAATTCTAACCTACCAAGGGGTCTCGATTTTTATTTCTAAGCCTACGTTTTTACTCCTCGTTTCCTGAAATGCCCTTATGCCGTTTTAAAAATTCCGGCCGTGTTTCTGCTTAAATCTTAGATTTTCCCTGCGTTAGGTGCGCCTCAGAACCTTGGTACCTGGAACATACTATACTAGAGGCCTATTTTACATAAAGTTACCAAACTTAACATAAAACTTTTTCACATTATCCATCATTCAATCACAACACAATATTCACCAATTTCCTCATCATAGGCCACGGTTTTCACATGGAATTCAACACCACAAATTTTTATCACAAACTCAATTATCACATATCAATCTTAGGGTTTCTAATGCACATTTCAACATCAAAAACCTAAGAAATTTTTCATTCCAACCTAGCCTTATGCCACGGTTTTCATGTTCTAAATCATAGGAAAAATTTCCCTCAATCTTATAATCATTTATCCAAACATTTCTTCACCAAATTCATCACAAATTTTTCCCATTTTCTTCACACATAAGCCACGGGTTTACCAAGGAAACATGCATAAAATTTGCTTGTTTCAAGATTCTGAAACATGCTTTAATCACTACAACACCAAACTAACATCATCACTAAAACAATTCATCAAAATTTTCACCATATTTCAACACCTACAAAGCCACAAATTTCTTGAAGAAAATCAATAAGAAATGCTTCAAAATGGTGGCTTACCTTATCAACTTGATCCCTTGCTACTTGAACTAGGATTGAAAGCTAGTTTGGTGAAGAATTTTTGATAAAATTTTGCTTGGAAAGGGAGAATGATACACGGCCACAAATGGGCAGCACTTTGGCTGATTTTCTTCATTTTCCAAATGAAAATTTCCACTCTTATTTATAGGCAAATGGTGGAGGACCGGCTTGCAATTTTTTCCCAACAATTTGAAAATTGTTTAGGGACTTTTTAGCAAACTTTTAGGGACCAAAAAGTAAAATTTTTTGCTGATTTTTCAAGCCCTAGCCGACTCCCCTTTTTCCCATTTTTGCTAAATTTTTTTCATGTCTTTTGGCTAAATCTTGGCCCTTGATTTAGAATTAATACTAATCCACACCATTAATGCTACCTACCTCCCTTTTTGGCCTTAATTTCTTCATTAATTACATCACATTTATGATGTCATAATTGACATCATCTAATTAATTCATATATTAATTCATGGTCAAAGTTTGATCAAAAGTCAAACCTAACGGAAATCTACTGAAATTGTGTAGGCAAGTTTTTGATGCCTCTAGCATGATCGGTCTACCTTACTTTGCTTCTGTTTGACCAAAATTCATTATCGTAAATTTTTGTCTTTTAGTATAATTCGATGCAATCTCTAGGGTTTTTGGCTCAGTTTTAGGGCCGTCTCTCCCGTTTCTGTTTGGGAAGATTTTCCATCTCCAAACTCACTCTTTTTAACACCATTAGAACATTTTGTTGCATTCTCAACAATATTAAAGCACAACTTTTTGATATTTTATACATTAAAATTGTCATGTACATAGAATTTTAAATCTCTCCGAGAATCTCAAAATTCTCGGTTATCACATTCACCCCTCCTTATAAAATTTTCATCCTCGAAAATTTAGAATAAGTTGGGGTACAATTTTCTAATTTCATCTTTGCATTCCCATGTAGCCTTTTCAACATTATGGTTTTTCCATAGCACTTTGACTAATGGGATCGTCTTATTCCTCAATACTTTTTCGTCTCGTGCCAAAATTTGAATAGGCCTCTCTTTGTACGTTAGATCTTCCTAGATCTGGATCGGTTCATGTTTTAGTACATGGGACAGATCTGATATGTACTTCCGTAACATGAACACATGAAATACATTATGCACTACCGACATTTTTGGAGGTAATGCCAATTTATAAGCAACCCTCCCAATGCGTTCGATAATTTCAAATGGTCCAATATATCTTGGACTCAATTTCCCTCTCTTACCGAAACGCATTATCCCTTTCATCGGTGAAACTCTTAAAAATACGAAATCCCCTTCGTTAAACTCTAGGGATATTCATCATTTATCTGCACAGCTCTTTTATTAGCTCTGCACAATCTTCATTTGTCGCTGTATCTTTGTAACTTCATCAGTTGTTTCTTGCATAAAATCCATCTTGTGCAGCTGGTTTTCTTGTAGATCATACCAGTGGACAGGTAATCTACACTTCCTTCCATATAAAGCTTTATAGGGTGCCATTCCTATAGAAGCTTGGTAGCTATTATTATATGAAAATTCTACCAATAGAAGTTTTTCATTCCAGGTTCCCGGGAAATCTGTTGTACATGCATGAAGCATGTCTTCTAATGTTTGGATTATCCATTCAAATTACCCATCTATTTCCGGATGAAATGCTGTACTTAGACGTAATTCCGTTCCCATAGCTCTTTTCATGCACTTCCAGAAATTTGAAGTGAATCGTGCATTCCGATCCGATACAATGGACTTAGGAACACCATGTATCCTGACGATATGGGTTACATAGAGGTTCACCAACTTTTCTAGTGAAAAAAGTTATTTTCACTGCTACGAACCTTGCTATTTTTGTTAATCTGTTGACAATAACCCAAATGGCATCATAGCCTTCTCAGGTTTTTGGCAATCCTACCATAAAGTCCGTCGTAATATGTTCCCATTTCCATTCAAGAATTTCTAACGGTTCTAATTTTCCACTTGGATGCCGGTGTTTGGCCTTAACTCTTTGGCACGTCATACATCGGCTCACGAATTCTACAATGTCCTTCTTCATCCCTTTCCACCAGAATTGTAACTTTAAATCCTAGAACATCTTATTGGCTCCTGGATGCACTAAATATGGTGTTTCATGGGCTTCTGCCATAATTTGCCTTCTTAATCCTTCATCATCGGGAACATGAATTCTTCCCTGATGCAGGATTAATCCATCCTTGGACACTCCTTTCTGAGGACTTGCTAGATTGGGATCTCACTTTTGAGTCTCTCTAATGTCCTCGTATAACAATGATTCCAATTGAAGTGCAGCCAATCTTCCTGATATCAACTCTATCTTCAATGCATTAATCTCCTGCTACAATGGCCTTGGAAATTTTTCAATCGGCAGTTGCTGCGAAACAACAGATTTTCTACTTAACGCATCTGCAATGCGATTGGTTTTTTCGGGATGGTAGAGGATCTCATAATCGTAATCCTTTACCAACTCCAACCATCTCCTCTGCAGCATGTTCAACTCCTTCTACATGAAGAAGTACTTTAAACTCTTGTGGTCAGTATAGATCTGATACTGAGCTCCATATAAATAGTATCGCCAGATCTTAAGTGCGAACACTATTGCGGGAAGTTCTAGATCATGCGTTGGATAATTTATCTCATGATCTTTTAATTGACACGAGGCATAGGCAATCACCTTATCACCTTGCATCAGGATAGCTCCTAATCCCATTTTAGAAGCATCTCTGTATATCACGAACATCTCCCCTTCAGTAGGAAGAGTAAGGATTGGCGCGCTCGTTAATTGCTTCTTCAACTCTCGGAAGCTTCTTTTTCACTCATCAGTCCACTCGTACTTCCTCTCTTTGCGTGTCAGAGCCATGAGAGGTGCAACGAGTCGTGCAAATCCCTCTACAAATCTCCTATAATAGCCAGCTAAGCCTAAGAAACTTCGTATTTCGATCACATTCTTAGGTGCAGGCCATTCATTGATTACCTCCACTTTAGCAGGATCCACGGCGATTCCTTCCTTAGAGACTACGTGTCCGAGGAAATGTACTCTGTTTAGCCAAAATTCACACTTAGAGAATTTCGCATAGAGTTGGTGCTTCCTTATTGTTTGAAGAACAATCCTCAGGTGTTCCTCATGCTCCACACAAGTCTTTGAATATATAAGTATGTCATTGATAAACATAATGACAAACTTATCTAGAAATTCTTTAAAGACTCGGTTCATTAAGTCCATAACCGTAGCTGGTGCATTTGTTAACACAAACGATATTACTAGAAATTCGTAATGACCGTAATAGGTCCTAAACACTGTCTTAGGAATGTCGCTCTCCTTGATCTGTAGTTGATGATATCTCGATCGCAGATCGGTCTTGGAGAATATCATTGCGCCTTTGAGTTGATTGAACAAGTCGTCAATTCTAGGTAACGAATACCTATTTTTGACTGTAACCTTATTCAATTCCTGGTAATTGATTACATACAAAATGTTCCATCCTTCTTCTTAAGAAATAACACGGGAGCACCCCATGGGGAATAACTCGGACGTATAAATCCCTTGTTAAGAAGCTCATTTAATTGCTCTTGTAACTCCTTTAACTCTACCGGTGCCATTCCATATGGCACCTTTGAGATAGGTGTAGTTCTTGGCATAAATTCGATCTCAAAAGAGATCTCTCGTTCTGGTGGCAAATCTGGGTAATTCTTATGGGAAGACATCAAGAAACTCATTCACAATAGGAACGTCTTTAGGTTGAAGCTTCTGTTTGTCTGTCACATCCAATATATATGCTAAGTATCTAGCATAGCCACTAGATATTAGCCTTCTTGCTTTAATCAAATTGATCATCATCTTCCTCGATTTGTGTGATAAGTCGACATATTCGAAACCGTCTTCCTTGTCCGGTTGAAACACTATTCTTTACTTCTGGCAATTGATCGTGGCTTGATACTTTCCTAGGAAATCCATTCTTAGTATTACATTGTAATCTGTCAACTCTATCATGATCAATTCTGCATACAACTCCCTATTTGCCACAATTATTAGTACATGAGGTAACCAGTAATTGGGCATCAATACTTCTCTTGAGGGTAGAGCCATTCTAAACGTCATACCCATATTACCTTTTGGATACCCTATTCTATTCGCAAATTCGTAGGAAATAAACAAATGTGTAGCTCCAAAATCAAATAAAACAAATGCCACATGATTAGTGACAGAAAGCTGACCCATCACTACATTGGACGTCCCAGCCTTCACATCCTCTTTAGTGTATACCATGACTCGAGCATCTGCAGGAGGCAAGCGGTCCGGTCTTTCTTGCCTCTCTAAAGGCCCTTCTATCTTAGCCTATAACGCATGAGCTTGGGGACGTTGCTGGTGTGGCTGAAATGTACCCTACGCATTTTGTTGATTCTCAGGATAGTTCTTGGCAAAATGACCTTCCTTTCCATATTGAAAACAGGCATTTGGTGCCAATCTACATCAGCCTAGGTGCCTTTTTTCATAAATAACACAGTTGTGAACAATAGATAAAGCATTATTGTTTAGCTTCCACTTCTGATTCTTATTTCTAGAATTATTTCCTTTCCTTTTGCCTTGCAATTGTTGGCCAAAAATGCTTGACTGTCCAGCCTTTACATTTGGATTCGGCTTGCTACCTTGTCCAAATTGGGATCCAGCTTGGGCAGCTTTTGCCAATATTTTCTCCTTCTTTTTGGCATCCCAAATCTTCTCTTTTTCTTCCCTTTGTCGAGCAAGTTGATACTCAACTCTCAAAGCTCGACTAGCATAGTCAGCTACAGTAGTGGGTGGTGTTAACCCACTATTTACCAGAGCTAAGATGTTGGCCGGAACATCCCGAGCATCTTTTGAATGTTCTCCTTCTCAGTAGAGACAACATATGGACATAGTCGGGACAGTTGGTCAAACTTTTGACAGACTTCATTCACTATTATGTTTCCCTACTTTAACTCTGTAAACTCCCTCTATTGGGGTCGCAGTAGCGCTGGATCATAATACTTTTGATTAAATTCTTCTAAGTCTATCCATGACATCATGGCCACATTTCTTCCTAGTTTGATAGTGTCCCACCAAAATCTTGCATCCTTTTTCAACACAAAAGATGCACACATCGTCTTTTCTTGTTCATTCAGATCCATAAATTCTAGGATCATTTGGAGTGAAGAAAGCCACTCCTCTGCTTCTAGCAGGTTTGTGGAACCATCGAATTCCAGTGGCTTCATCCATCAAAATCATTCATATAGTGGTTCTTGATTGACTGGGGGTTGAGGTTGAGGTTCTATTACTACTTCAGGCGCAACTAGTAGCACTTCTTGTTCAGGTGCAGCCATTTGAGAGGTTTGGCCTTCTTCTTGGCCTTGTCTCTATTCCATCTACTCTAATCTTTGCCTTAGGTTAGTAGTCTCTTTCATCTGAGCTTCTATCAGGGCTTGTAGTTCATCTACCCTTTCAAAAAGGACAGGACGCCCTCTCATACTTCTTTGATTTCGTGTGTTTACCATTTTTTCTATTTTAGATTTTTAAGAAACATATTTTTACAATATATTTTTACAATATTTTTACAATATAAGTAAAAATAGTTTCGATCATCATGTAATTTCAAACATCTCATCATTTTAACATATCAAAATTTCATATCATTTCATTTCATAACTTTCATATAAATAACAACTTTAAGGCTTTTTCTCAAAATAGCCTTTCTATATAGTTATACATGTATATATATAGATATATACATTTATACATCTTGTATGGTTTTACATCTAGTCCCTTGGTTGAGGTTGGCCCGGAACTAACGGAACTTCTTCTGGATCCTCTTCATCCTCATCCGTACCATTCCCAATCCCGAATGGCATCATTCCTCTACTGGGACTTGTCCCCTCTCGTCGCCTTGATGGGCCAGCCTTATGGTCATTTGCCATTGGTCATGCTCCATAAAGACGATCTAGCATTGCCTCTTGCAATAATTGTTCGCACCGGTTACGCACCATGTGCTCCAGCGGTAGCTCTTCTTTTACTTTAGCTACCGTAATTATAAACTCTCGTAAAGTGGTATGATATAGTAGGGTTACCCTCTGTCATAAATCTATCATAAGCCCCTTCCAGAATATGTCGCAAAAATCCTTGTTAGTGAGGTTAGACATAAGACATCTCCTCACGATGTTCTCCTTAAATCGTACTACATAAGTAAAGATAGTATCAATAAGCAGCATCTGTAGTCTCTCTGCCCGGAGAACAAACTCTCTAGCATCTGTGTATCAGGGCAAAGTAGGTGGTGGCATCACTACTCTGCTCTCTGGAAGGTCTGGAACCGATGCTGGGCTCTTTTGCAGAAACTGTTGTATCATAATATATCTGAACTCAGCCTAGTCAAGCCCTAACAGCATGTCCTAGTCACAATATTCTGAGAACATCCGTGCATCCTCACAAAAGGTATCAACTGCTAATAAGGCTCAGTAGTCCTCATCAATGTGACATAGGTGCATAATTATCTCCACATCATGCAGCCAATCTCTAGTAGAAATCCCCTGTTGACCTCCCTCGAAGTTGGGTGGATGACTACCTTGAAAAACGTGTAACGCGTGGACTGATACTCTAGCTCCTACATGCAGTCGTCCTCCAACAACTGGAATATCTATATTGACTGGTGGATTAAGTACCGATCAAGGAGGCGGCTCTTGAATCAGTGCTAGTGCTCTAGCCCATGGTATTCACAGCTTAGGCATTGGCGGTCGATATGTTGGTCGCTAGGACATGGACGGCCTAATCACGGGCATAGTCCATACCTTAATTGGGCCTCTTGATCTATATAGCTGAGGTCGCACATATGGTGGCCTAGTATATAATCTCATATAAACAAATAGTTAACTAACTTAAAGAAAGCTAACTTACTTGGATTGATGAGCAGGCTACGTTTTATGCCAATAGGGATATTGTCAACTGCTTTGATACCAACCTGTGACGCCCCCAATTTCAAGCCACGCGAAACCGTCACAATTCAACTCCATAGTCGACTGAAACGGATCGTGCACCTCATTGGGTCGTCACTAAAATAAAACTTTCTCTCATTTTAAATCTCTTCGTATTTTAGAGCTCATTTTATTTTATTTTTTCCTTTCTTTCTAAAATACCTTTCTCACATAATAGCATTGTATGAAAGCCATATAAATTTAAAACTAAACTTTAGTTGTCTTTTGTGTAATACAACATACTTTACAAATATACATTTTTTTTTTCAACTTTGTTTCTCAAAACACATTTTCTTCAAATTCTCTCTTTTGACACTCAGCAGAAGACTGGTAGTAGGACCATAATCTATAGTGGAATTCCCTATCCCATTGGCACCACGTATCCTGCTGCCATCTAGGTTATCTACTGGACAGGTTTCTTACCTGTAACATGAACAAACCGGTGAGCTAACAGGTTCAGTAAGTTCAAATATGCATACTATGAATCACATAGATTCAAAAATATCAATAATAAAATTTTCTATGAATAGTACTATTTATAGGAAATTTTATTATTGATCCATGAATAGTACTATTCACTTATGAACAGTACTTTTGACTTTTGCTCGATGAATAGTAATTTTGACTCTAATCGGTTACTATTAACGTTACCCTAACCAGGTCCACTACACATAACGTTAGTGTTGGTTATGCTCAATTATGGCTTTCATCACATTTTTTGTCATTATCTTTGTTTACATTCTGGTTTTGAGCTCATTTTGGCCTTGTACCGTTTTCATATGTGCGCTGACTGTGAGGGGCCTTAGGAGTGACCCTGATGCTGATCCTCCCCAGTCCATCATCACCCAAAACAGTCACTGTATCCCTAAAGGACCTGTAAACCTCCACCTTATTATTGGAGGCCGGTACGCCAAAAGTGGTTTTATTACCATCTTTCAATTACAGTTCCAACCAAGTGGCATTAATCATCATGTCAAAGTTAGGAACCTTGGTTGCCCATAGGTCTTGCACATTCTTTCTTTTAAGGGTGTGTCTTAAATTTAGTCACACTCTTTCCAAAGTGTACCCACAGTACACTTCTCACTTTCTCATCACGTTGGGTGTGCTAGTCTAACTACACCCTAGTGCCTGTAAGACTTTACATCTATTGAACAATTAGTACATAATTAAATATCATAATATTTCATGTTACAGACATGAAAATGCTTGAACTTACCACAACTGTGATAATGTCCACTCTTGGAAATCCTCCATAGTTTTGTTATCGTCTCTAGTTTGGGTCCCTACAGATAGAGTATTGTCTGTTAATACCCATCATCATTTATCACTTTGGATATATTCATTTTGTTATTAGCTTTACAACACAGTTCATCTCTTTTTGTAATACACGGCTTGATACACACCCGTGTCCAAGCCCGTATACCTCTCAGGTTTCCACTACACGTCCGTGTCTCAGAGTACATGCCCATGTACTTATAAACTTTAGATTTTTAACTTTAAAGTCTTAGTTATGGCCTCTAGAATCTAATTTAAGACTTCTAGGTCCTTAATGGTCCTTTCGAGCCTATCGAAAATTTTTGGTCAAAATGATCATTTTTCCCTTAGTGGGTTTCGGGACCGTAACAATTCCATTCTATTATTTTTCTAGGATTTTATAAGCCCAAATATCATAAAATAATATTTCTTAGGCTTTGACATATTTTTATAGCATTATTTGCTGTAAATTCGGTAACTATTCCTCACCCGACCCTCGGGATACTATTCATCTGACACCTAGGGTCGTTCATCATTTTTCTAGCATTTCAGAGCCTCAAATAGGTATTTTACTACTCTTGAAACGTTTATCATCCTGTTCCCTAGCCTTGGTTCTCGAGGGGCTTGGGTTTTCTATCCCATCCATAATTTTCACCCTCGTTTCCTAAAATGCCCCTAACATACATTTTTTTTCATTCTCGGTATTTTAGACATTAGAGGGTCGTTTTACTATTCCTCTTGGGTTTAGTTTTCCATTATCAATTCTAACCTACCGAGGGGTCTCAGTTGTTATTTCTGAGCCTACGTTTTTACCCCTCGTTTCTCGAAATGCCCTTATGCCGTTTTAAAAATTTCGACAGTATTTAAATTTTAGGTTTTCCCGGCGTTAGGCATGCCTCAGAGACTTGGTACCTGCCACGTACTATACCAGAGGCGTATTCTACACAAAGTTACCAAACTTTACTTAAAACTTTTTCACATTATCCATCGTTCAATCACAACACAATATTCACCAATTTCCTCATCATAGGCCACGGTTTTCACATGGTATTCAACACCACAAATTTTTATCACATAACTCAATTATCACATATCAATCTTAGGGTTTCTAATGCACATTTCAACATCAAAAACCTAAGAAATTTTTCATTCCAACCTAGCCTTATGCCACGGTTTTCATATTCCAAATCATAGGAAAAATTTCCCTTAATCTTATAATCATTTATCCAAACATTTCTTCATCAAATTCATCACAAATTTTTCCCATTTCTTCACACATAAGCCATAGGTTTACCAAGGAAACATGCATAAAATTTGCTTGTTTCAAGATTCTAAAACATGCTTTAATCACTACATCACCAAACTAACATCATCACCAAAACAATTCATCAAAATTTTCACCGTATTTCAACACCTACAATGCCATGGATTTCTTAAAGAAAATCAATAAGAAATGCTTCAAAATGGTGGCTTACCTTATCAACTTGATCCCATGCTACTTGAACTAGGATTGAAAGCTAGTTTGGTGAAGAATTTTTGATAAAATTTTGCTTGGAAAGGGGGAATGATACACAGCCACAAATGGGCAGCACTTTGGCTGATTTTCTTCATTTTTCAAATGAAATTTTCCACTCCTATTTATAGGCAAATGGTGGAGGACCAACTTGTAATTTTTTTCCAACAATTTGAAAATTGTTTAGGGATTTTTTAGCAAACTTTTAGGGACCAAAAACCAAAATTTTTTTGCTAATTTTTCAAGCCCTAGCCGACTCCCCTTTTTCCCATTTTTGCTAAATTTTTTTTTCATGTCTTTTGGCTAAATCTTGGCCCTTGATTTAGGATTAACACTAATCCACACCATTAATGTTACCTACCTCCCTTTTTGGCCTTAATTTCCTCATTAATTACACCACATTTGTGATGTCACACTTGACATCATCTAATTAATTCATATATTAATTCATAGTCAAAGTTTGACCAAAAGTTAAACCAAACAGAAATCTACCGAAGTTGCGTAGGCGAGTTTCTGATGCCTCCAGTGTGATCGATCTGCCTTACTTTACTTCCGTTTGACGAAAATTCATTATCGTAAAATTTTGTCTTTTGGTGCATTTCGATGCACTCTCCAGGGTTTTTGGCTTCGTTTTAGGGCCGTCTTACTCGTTTTTGTTCCAGAAGATTTTCCATCTCCGAACTCACTCTCTTTAACACTATTAGAACATTTTGTTGCATTCTCAACAGTATTAAAACACAACTTTTTTATATTTTATACATTAAAATTGTAATGTACATATAATTTTAAAGCTCTCTGAGAATCTTAAAATTCCGAGTTATCACATCATCAGTTCTGTGTCAAGAAATGGTCATCTTAACTAGTTTCTTGATACTGTGTGCCACTCATGCGCACTTACACATAATAAGGTGAATCTATAGGAAATTAATCAGTAAAAACATATCAGAGTGGTGTAGAGGAACAATAAAAATTTTTCAAGATCATTAAATATCTCATGATGCCATATACAATAAACCAACAACAATTTAAACTCATACCTCAAGAATGCCAATCTGCAGGAGGAGAATGATCGGAGGGCTTCAACCAACTAGCCTTCTCTACTATTCTCCAATTCCCAAATGGCTGAGTGTGTGGGCACTCTAAACCTCGATCGGTATGCTTGCACTGCTAGTCTTCTTCTGACCACCCAGATCTCTAAAGAACTTATTGTCACGGCAAGTTGTGCAACA
Source organism: Antiaris toxicaria (assembly GCA_035233585.1). Taxonomy (NCBI): domain Eukaryota; kingdom Viridiplantae; phylum Streptophyta; class Magnoliopsida; order Rosales; family Moraceae; genus Antiaris; species Antiaris toxicaria. Next base: position 79,937,672 of record CP141156.1, read on the forward strand.
ATAAGCCTGCTCACCTAAGAGTCAGTGGTCTAAGAGAACTGGAGCGACAGGACCTCTATTTATAGACTTGCATGAGGTGATCCTCTGAATTCGAATTCAATTAGGAGAAGATTTTCTCCCTTATCCACTCACAAAATCTGAATTTTCAAGAGGAAAATCTAAACAAAAATTCGGCCAATCTTGGAGATTATCCAATCCAAATTTAAACAAAATTTTAACTTGAATTTTATCTCCTCATTTATCCATGATAACCGAATTTCCCTAGTGCCAAAATCATGACTAGAGTCGGCCATTAAAAGTGAGGAGAATCAAAATCTAAATAGGATTTTCTAGCTTGAATTCTATCTCACCCTTATCCACTAAAAATCTGAAATTCCCTTTGGATTTATCCAATAAATTTCGTCCACTTTAGGGAGGAGAGAATACAAATTCAACTGGGATTGAAACTTGAATTTTTCCCTGCATCCTTATCCACAAAAACCGAAAATATCTTGGAGGATTTTCCTCAACAAAAATTCGACCACTTTTGATGGAATTGGGATTCAAAATTCAAGTAGGATTCAAATAAGATTTTCCTCTTCATAATCCAACTCAAATTCGAATTCTAGCTTTGTGGAATTATCCACAAAGAATTCGAATTCCACTTGGACTATGATTCAAAATTTGAATTTCAAATATCAAAATTCAAAATTCAAATTCAAATTTCAAATTTCAATCCACAAATAGTTGTATTTCAAATTCTTGCTCTCATGAATAATTTTCTACAACTCCAATCCAATCTCAAATAAAATCATGGCAACTTTATTTGGAGTTCGAATAATTGTGTACTCTATTATCCAAAACAAAATCTGAATTCAACCGAAGAGAATCTTGTCCACCATCCTAATCCTATGTCAACACCATCCATGCATAATCAACTAGCCAATAGCTTACTCAAATCAATTTGCCAATCGTTAAGGAATTATGTGGAGCTAGTAGAGGGAACAATTGGACATATATAATCGAGCTCCCGCGAGTCCATATGATCATCATTTTTTACCGAACAACTCAATCATATGATCACTAATTTGAGAGTCACACCACTATAAACCTGAAACTGAACTCCTAATTATATACCGTATTATGTAAGCCTATCACAATCTATTGTCCAATGACCTTGTCATGTATGCAGAACCCTCATATGATATCCATGATCAACCTTAGGTCAAAGTCCGTTCAATCCTACTAATCAGGCTATCTTAAAGTTCCATTATACTATTGAATAAGAAAATGATTATTCACTATATATGAATAAGAAGTCATCCACCCAGCAAACGACCCAAGGCCTTGTCTATTTTCACATCTAGTATAATGCCTTTAAGAGGATACCCTTAACTCCTTATTAGAGCTATGATTCTGATATCTATGAACAAACCCTTCATCGTATACAAGTCATGCACCCAACTAACCGGTCTACAAGCTTACTTCATCTGAGACGCTTTAGCCATTGGAACATCAAAGTACACAAGTCAAATCCATAAAGTAGTTCATTCACTCAGGATTAAGGTTACTGCACAATGAACGTCAAAAGCATATTGATCCACTCATAGCGGACTCCGTAGATCAATCACGCTTTAATCTCGGTCTAATATGTCACCACTAAACAACATATCTATGTCTCTACTTGGGAGTCTATGCTCCAGACAGTCAACACAAACTGTCCCCACCATGGCTTTAGACAACATAATAGTCTTAACATGAGTTAGATGCTCGGTCTAACCCCATAGACTACAGACCTTAGTTTAGACCACTTACTTTGGAACATTGTCTTCTCACATACAAAAAATCCATTACATGCAACGTTCTAACGGTTTTAACACATGCAGTCAGGTAGCCATATTTGCTTACATTTACTTTAACATGTCAATAGAATGAGGACATATAGCAGTGTAATGAATAACCTTTATATAAAATTTTATTATCTAGTTCAAAATAAATACATCAAAATATCTCTAATGCTTAGGGCATTTCATAACAATATCCTACTTGCCCTAAGCCAGTAGATGTGCCATGTTATGCATCCCCATCGCCTCTACATGCCTCTCAAAGCTTCTAGCCACCAAAGTCTTAGTAAAGGGATCGGCAATGTTGTCTTCGAATGCGATCTTACATACATCTACTTATCCTACCTCTATGTGCCCTCTAATAATGTGATATCTCTGATCTATGTGCTTGGCCTTCTTGTGGTGCTAAGATTCCCTTGTGTTTGCAATAGCCCCAGTGTTATCACAGTCAAGTGTGATAGGCTTGTCAACACCCGGAATGACCTCAAGGTCTCTAAAGAACTTGTGGAGCCAAACCGCTTCTTTAGATGCCTCAGTCGTAGCCACATACTCAGCCTCCATAGTAGAGTCAGCTGTGCAACCCTGCTTCACGATCCTCCACACAATGGCGCCTCCTCCGAGTAAAAACACTGATCAAAATGTCGATTTCCTCGAATCCTTATAAGTCTGGAAGTCTGAGTCCATGTATCCTACGGGTGTTAGGTCCCCTCTAAAGTACACCAGTATATAATCCCTCATTCTCTTAAGATACTTGAGTATATGCTTTATTGCTTGCCAGTGCTTGGTTCCAGGATTCGCTTGATATCGACTCACCATACCTACTGCAAAACATATGTCCGGGCGAGTGCAAAGCATAGCATACATAAGGCTACCCACAACGGATGCATAAGGGACCTTACTCATATGCTTTCTTTCTTTCGATGTCTTGGGACAGTCATCCAATGAAAGAGTTAGAACGATAATGGACGGTTGTGAACCTTTCTTTGCCTCTTGTATTGCATATTTGTCAATTATTTTATCTATGTATGAAGCTTGGGATAATGCTATCATTTTGTTCTTTCAATCTCTGAAGAGACATATGCCTAGAACATAATTAGCTTCTCCCAAGTCCTTCATGTCAAACTATTGGTATAACCAAAGCTTGACCGATGATAAGTTCCCTACATCATTCCCAACGAGTAGTATATCATAGACATAGAGTACCAGAAAGACCACTTTTCCATCCTTATTACGTTTATAAACACAAGGTTCATCAATGTTTTGCTCAAAACAAAATGTCTTGATCACTTGATCAAATCTCTGGTTCCATGAGTGGGATGCTTGCTTTAATCCATAAATGGATCGAAGCAACTTGCAGACTTTCCTTTCTTGGTCTTTTGCCACGAACCCTTCGGGCTATATCATGTAGATACATTCCTCAAGATGGTCATTCAAGTATGCCGTCTTGACATCCATTTGTCAGATCTCGTAATCAAGAGCCGCAGCAACGGACAGAAAAATACTGATAGACTTCAGCATAGCAACAGGTGAAAAGGTTTCATCTTAATCGATTCCAGCCTTTTGCGTGTACCCTTTTACAACCCACTCTCCCTTCCGCATCCTTCTTTCTTTTGTAGACCCACTTACATCCAATGGGTTTTATCCCATTCGGCAGATCTACAAGTTCCCTTACAGAATTGGATTTCATAGAATCCATCTTAGTGTTCATAGTCTGTTTCCAAGATTTAGAATCAACATCATTTATAGCTTCATCATAGTTGATCGGATCATCCTCATGCTCATGAGCCTCGGCCTAGTATACCTCAGCATCATACATGAAGAAATTAGGCTTCTTTGAAACACTCCCACTACGATGAGGCACCCTAAATTGTTGATCGTCTACATGTCTTTCACTAGAACTCAGACTTGCGTCCAAGACCAAAACCTGTGGAGTAGTTCTTTCACCCGATAACTCCTCTAGCACCACTTTGCTTCGAGGCTTAAAGTCATTCATGTGACTTTCCTCTAAGAATGTCGCATGGGTTGAAATAATGAATTTTTGTTCCTTCGAGTTATAGAACGACCTCCCTTAGTTCCCTTAGGATACCCTACAAACATGCACAATTCTGATCTTGGTTCTTACTTCTTCGCATCCCCATCCAATACATGTGCTGGGCAGCCCCATATTCTTATATGTCTAAGGGAAGGCTTCCTGCCATGCCACAATTCATACGGAGTCCTGGGAATTGATTTGCTTAGAACCTGGTTTAGAATATAGCACGTCGTTTGTAAAGCATATCCCCAGAATGATAACGGCAGCATTGAATAACTCATCATGGACCGTACCATATCCAATAAGGTCCTGTTTCTCCTTTCAGCTACACCATTCTGTTGTGGAGTACCAAGTGTAATCAATTGGGATAATATCCCATTCTTTACAAGATGTCCTGGAAATTCATCGGAGAGGTATTCAGCACCTCAATCAGATCGAAGTATCTTTATGGATTTATCCAATTGCTTTTCTACTTCCACACGATACTCTTTGAACTTGTCAAAGGTTTCGCTCTTGCGGTGCATCGGATACACATATCCATACCTCGAGTAATCATCTATAAAGGAGACATAATACTCGAACCCTCCTCGTGCTGTAACGTTCATGGGGCCATATACATCAGTGTACACAATTTCTAAGAGTTCCTGAACCCTAGTACCTTTAGCTCCAAAACACCTCTTAGTCATCTTACCCTCAAGATAAGACTCACATTGAGGAAGACATACCTCCTCCAGAGATTCTAGAGGACCGTCCTTCACTAATCTTTGAATCCTATCCTGATTAATATGACCAAGTCTTAAATGCCAAAGATACGCCTTGTTAGAGTGAGAAACTTTCAACCTTTTAGAGTTATCTATTAATTCGGTGTCAAGCAGTGAGTACATCTTTGGTTTGATCAAATATAGGTTTCCATCCATCCATCCAGAACAGATAAAAGACTTATTTCTACGAATATCAACTCTTTTACTAAATGAAACTGAATAAGAATCCTTTATTAAACAAACTATCGATATAAGGTTCCTCCTAAAATTAGGAACATGAAAACAGTCTTTCAACAACATAAACCTACATTCATCAAAGTAAAAATAAATGTCTCCCACTGCCTCAACCACCACCAAGCTATCGTGCCCAGTCCGCAATGAGAGGCTCCTATCATGTAGACTTCTCGTTTCCACAAACCCCTGCATAGAAACACAAACATGGTTAGTGGTGCCCGAATCAATGACCCAAGTGTCTTTCGATTCTTCCACCAAACATGCTTCTAAATAATGAAGTTCCTTTCTTTGCCCTTAGCGGCTAGGAATTCCCGGCAAGCCTTCTTGAAGTGACCTACCTTCCCACAGTGGAAGCACTTGGACTTTTTAGGGTCCTTGGGCTTCTTGTTCTTCTTCTTCTTCTTCCCATCCAAGACAGGAGGATTAGAAGAACTGGAAGCCACTTGCTTCTATTTTGGCCTCTTCCTCTTCCGTGAGGGTTTGGAAGATTTCACCAAATTGGCTTCTCCTTTGGGTTGGACCACATCCCCATCCCTGATCATCTGCTCATAAGCTTGGAGTTGCTTCATGAGCTCAGTGAGTCCTAACTCCCGTCGCCAGATTGTATGTGGCCTTAAACCCCATAAAATCTTTTGACAGAGTTTTGGACACCATCTCGATCTGGGTGTTGTAGTCCAGCTCAACACCGTTCTCGACAGCCTCAGCAAAGAATCCATTAGAGTCATCATATGGTCCTTCACCGGAGTACCTGCCTTCTGCTTGGAGTTCATAATGCTGGTAATAGCAGATTGTTGAGCCAATTTTTCTTAGCCTCTAAACATGTCCTCCAGATTTTCCATGATCTCCCCAGCAACTTGATAAGTCTCATGCTGCTTTTGCAAAGCACTCGTCATGCTTGCCAGAATGTAGCACCGAGCTATCTCATTGGATTCTCTCCAACGAGTATAGGCAACCGGGACCTCCTCAAGCGGTGTGTCAGGTTTGGGCCCAAGTAAGCACGGTTCATCTAGCACGAACTTATGTCTCTCGCAGTTGAGAACTATCAATAGATTTCTTTTCTAGTCTTTATAATTATCGCCATTCAGCTTATTTTCAATAAGTATTGAAATGAGGGGTGTCGGTGACATTTTGTACTAAAATAAAATTATACTAGACATCATTACAAAACCCAAGCAAATATACAGATATTTTAGCAAATAAAACATACAAGTATGTTCCCACATGAAACTTGAAAAACATGTAGCATTGCAATGGTAATTCTTAGCAAATATTGTCCCAAGCCACTGAGGGGTGGTCATGAAACAAATAGCCGGAACATGGACCCCCCCGTCCAATTAATATATGTTGCCTTAAATCCTCCAAGGTTAAGACATATATTAATAACCGCTTATTTTGGCCACCAGTTTAGTTAACAGAGCTTCTAGGGAAGGTTAATAACTAAACGAGTCTTAAGTGTATAACTATTGTTTATGTAGCCCGATCCACGTCCTACCAAGCCACCGAGGGGTGGTCATGAATAGGATCGTACTCAAACACATTTTCCATATAAGAGATCCAACCTAGTATATCGACGGCGGTAAACACCTACCGAGGGGTGTGGTCAGGGCAGAATTGACGCGAGGCATTACCATGCTTTCACATATGGATCAACAATGGAGGCCGTGGGTTTTGTTTGAAACCCTCTCCCACTCAATATTTTGAAAAACATGCAAGTTTTGACAAATATGTATGATCAATATAGTATGCGCGGCACTCACCTATCCTATATTACATGTTATCAAATATGCAAATAAAACATCCATCAATACATATTTATACATCCATGACATATCACAGAAAAAATAATTGATGGAAAAATAACCAAGCCATAGTTCCATCCTAGAACAAAGAAAAAAAAAAAAAGATTACAAAATTCCATCCAAAGCATTCTTTGGGTCTTAAATTTTGTTCCGTCTTCTTGTATCTGTCTTTATGTAGCCTCTCCATTTATTTCTCATCCTTTGAATCATTTAAAATTTAAATTCCAAAAATTTAGATTTGAAATTCAAATTCCAAATTCAAATTTCAAATTTAAATTTCAAATTTAAATTTTAAACAATTTTAAATATAATGTGTAATAATATGTAATTTCCAAAAATTTAAAATTTAAAATTACATATTCTTAACATGATTTAAAATTAAATCTCAAATTTAAAAATCAAAATTTTTTTATTTTCAATCCATTAGCCCCTCGACCCCTAAAGGCCGGCAGTTGCCGTGGGCAGCCCCTCACCCCTGGGGGGGCTGGTAGCCCACGGCCTCACCATGTACAGCCCTGTTTGGCTGCACACCTGGGCTGGGCGCAGCAACCCGCCAAGCTGCAGGCATTGCCTACAGCCATGGGCTGCAGCGCCCAGCTCAGGCGTGCAGCCTCAAGGCTACGACCAGCCCTTGGGGGGCCACAGCCACCCTTGGTTGTAGGCAGAGCCTGTAGCCGTGGGTGGTGCAACAGTGGGCAGGTGCTGCCGCAACCCCATCCTGCCTGAGGGCAGAGGCTGCAGCCCCATCAAGGCTGGTGGCCTATCCCGAGTTGGTCGGTCCTTGATTTCCATGCCATATTTCAATTTACCCGTTAGGATCTCCAAAAATTAATTTGAATCCTAATAAATTGAAATTTTCCACACAATCAAAATTTCAACCTTTAAATTAAATTTAACTTTTGGGAAAAATAAATTACGGTCTTCAAACTTCAATCTCCTCCAAGAATAATTACATAAAAATTCCTAAACCGTTTCCAGTGTACAAAAATTCTAATCATAATAATTCTAAGAGAAAAAAAATTAAAATCCATGACAAAATTACAGTGATAATAAACTGCTCTCATGGTTACATAAAAATTCCTAGATACAATTTTCTTAATTCGAAGGAACCATAACCGACAATAAACAAGCATGCTTATAATAATTTAAAAAAAATTAAATAACCACATACTACATACATAATACATGATAACAACATAAAGGAATCATAGAATGCCACTCTCCAAATATCAAATCCATACATAAATAAAAAGACTAATGAATTGTCTAATTTATGTACATGCCATAGTCATGAGATGGCTCTGATACCAATTGTAGGAAATAAATTAGTAAAAACATATCAGAGTGGCGCAGTGGAACAATAAAAAATTTTTCAAGATCGTTAAATATCTCATGATGCCATATACAATAAACCAATAACGATTTAAACTCATACCTCAAGGACGCCAATCTGTAGGAGGAGAATGATCGAAGGGCTTCAACCAACTAGCATTCTCTACTATTCTCTAATTCCCGAATGGTTGAGTGTGTGGGCACTCTGAACCTCGATTGGTATGCTAGCACTGCTAGTCTTCTTCCGACCTCCCAGATCACTAAAGAACTTATTGTCATGGTGAGTTGTGCAACAATAAGCCTGCTCACCTGGGAGTCTGTGGTCTAAGAGAACAGGAGTGGCAGGACCTTTATTTATAGACTTGCATGAGGTGATCCTCTGAATTTGAATTTGATTATGAGGAGATTTTCTCCCTTATCCACTCACAAAATCTGAATTTTCTAGGGGGAAATCCAAACAAAAATTCGACCAATCTTGGAGATTATCCAATCCAAATTCAAACAAGATTTTAACTTGAATTTTATCTCCTCATTTATCCATGATAACCGAATTTCCCTAGTGCCAAAATCATGACTAGATTCGGCCATTAAAAGTGAGGAGAATCAAAATCTAAATAAGATTTTCTAGCTTGAATTCTATCTCACACTTATCCACTAAAAATCTGAAATTCCCTTTGGATTTATCCAATAAATTTCATCCACTTTAGGGAGGAGAGAATCCAAATTCAACTGGGACTGAAACTTGAATTTTTCCCTGCATCCTTATCCATAAAAACCGAAAATATCTTGGAGGATTTTCCTCAACGAAAATTCGGCCACTTTTGATGGGATTGGGATTCAAAATTTAAGTAGGATTCAAACAAGATTTTCCTCTTCATAATCCAACTCAAATTCAAATTCTAGCTTTGTGGAATTATCCACAAAGAATTCGAATTCCACTTGGACTGTGATTCAAAATTTGAATTTCAAAATTGAAAATTGAAAATTCAAATTCAAATTTCAAATTTCAATCCACAAACAGTTGTATTTCAAATTCTTATTCTCATGGATAATTTTCTACAACTCCAATCCAATCTCAAATAAAATCATGGCAACTTTATTTGGAGTTCAAATAATTATGTACTCTATTATCCAAAACAAAATCTGAATTCAACCGAAGAGAATCTTGTCCACCATCCTAATCCTATGTCAACACCATCCATGCATAATCAACTACCCAATAGCATACTCAAATCAATTTGCCAATCGTTAATGAATTATGTGGAGCTAGTAGAGGGACCAATTGGACATATATAATCGGGCTCCCGCGAGTCTATATGATCATCATTCTTTACCGAACAACTCAATCATATGATCACTAATTTGAGAGTCACACCACTATAAACCTGAAACTGAACTCCCAACTATATACCGTATTACGTAAGCCTGTGACAAGCTATTGTCCAATGACCTTGTCATGTATGTAAAACCCTCATATGATATCCATGATCAGCCTTAGGTCAAAGTCCATTCAATCTTACTGATCAGGATATCTTAAAGTTCCATTATACTATCGAATAAGAAAATGATTATTTACTATATGTGAATAAGAAGTCATCCGCCCAGCAGACGACCCAAGGCCTTGTCCATTTTCACATCTAGTATAATGCCTTTAAGAAAATACCTTTAACTCCTTATTAGAGCTAAAATTCTGATATCTGTAAACAAACCCTTCATCGTATACAAGTCATGCACCCAACGAACCGGTTTATAAGCTTACTACGTCTAAGACGCTTTAGCCATTGGAACATCAAAGTACACAAGTCATATACATGAAGTAGTTCATTCACTCAGGATTAAGGTTACTGCACAATGAACTTCAAAAGTAGATTGATCCACTCGTAGCTGTGGGTGCAACCCCTCTAGCTTGGGTCGTCCACCTTACCTTGCTTGCCATCTTTATTCTTTGCTTATTCTTACTTAGCTTGCTTGTCTTTATAACTTTCTTTTTCTTTAGGGGTTTAAAAGATTTGTACTTGAAAAACTAGGAATATATATATATTTTTTAAACTTGACTGAATGAAACTATTAGTTCTTTGAAATCGTGTAAAATATAAATATATATGTACTACTTAATATTTTTTCCCCAAAATATATTTTGTGGTCTTGTTACTTTAAAGTACGTAAAAATAAAAACATACTTTTAAGCTTGTTTCACTACTTTACATACTACACTCTTATCTTATCTTTATACATATACATTACTATTACACTTTCTTTGTTTTACACTTTAATTACAGTGGAACTCTGTGAAACGGAACCATAACCCGTCCATGACATCGCTGGGATCTGCCTGTCAGTCCGCTACTCTTGTTTTATATTGCTGGTTGCTTACCTTTATTACCTATATCACGAATAGACTAATGAGCTAAAGCTCAATAAGAACAAACATACAAGTAAATAAGCTAAATACACCACACTTAGGGTTAGTCAACTTAGGACCAATTATTTTCTTACTCCTATGCTTTACTTATTCTTTCTATTCTATTTCTTTCTTTTCTTTGCTTTACTTTATCTTGCTTAATCTTTCACTTGTGGGCCCGTGGTTGAACATACCTAATGTGCGCAGACCAATAGAGGATTAGAGGAGCGACCCACCAATCAACCCTAAGGTCATCTCTGGACTACTACCTATAGGTAGCAAGTCAAGCCATCAACTACCTCATTATTAACGAGGCAGCGCCATACAACTGGGGTGGAGGCTATGTTTGAATCTCAAAACTGGAGAAGCCGGTACGCCAACCTTAACTTTTAAGTCTTATTATTTGACTTATCTTATTTCTCTTTTCTTTATCTGATCTTGCTTAACTATTCTTGTGAACATGTTAGTATCGTGTCACAAACTGAATAACTTAAATGTGTATATATATAATACATCTCTATGGCAAGTCAATTCTTGAGTAGACAATTAAATGTCTGTACTAACAGCACTTGTGCTAGTGTAAACTTCTGTGGTCCGTCGCGCTCCTTTGCTTGTCTCTAGTTGAGTTTCCTAAAGACATAATGTCATCAGTTAATACATTTTTATTAACCGACTTTATTATACTAAAATCTGAACTTTAGCTTTTAAAATCTTAATTAAAGTCTTATGGCGACATTTAAAGTCCTAACGACTCTGTTTAGACTTTTCTAGGGCTCTAGCAACCATTTTCGAGCATTTTAGAAATTTTGGTAAACTTGGTGAATAGTAACTTCCAACGGTGAATAGACTATTCATGTGAATAGTGTCATACACGTGAATAGTATTTGGCAAGGGGACGTTTCTATTTTTCTGCTTAGACCGGGTTCCCTAAGTCCAAGAACCATAAAATAGCTAACTGGAGGGTTTAACGCCCCTTTTCTTGACTTTTCTAGACTTTTTAGTCAAAATGACCATTTTGCCCCTAACGAGTCTTGGGGTCGTAACATTCTCATTTTGGTGCTTAAACGGGATTTTCTGTGTTCCTAAAATCTTAAAACAATCTTTTCTAGGTCTCGGTAAATTTTTACAACTTAATTGTTGCGATTACACTATTTACTTATCACCCGTCCCTCGGGTGGGTACTATTCTGACCCTTGGGGCCGTGGCTCGTTTTTCTAGCGTTTTGGAGTTTCAAACGAGCTTTTCACTAATCTTAAAAACATTTCTTATTCTCTTCCCGACCTAGGTCTCTGAGGGGCTCGAGTTTTTCCATCTTGACCCTAAACTTTACCCTTGTTACCCAAAACGCCCTTGACTTTTTTTTTTTCCGTCCTCTCGGCATTTTAGATTTTAGGGGTCGGTTTACTATTCTGCTAGACTTGCTTTCTTACTTCAAACTCTAAGGTACCGAGGGATCTCGGTTTTCATTTCCGAGCATATTTTTATCGCTCGTTTCCTGAAATGCCCTTAATGCCGCTTTAAAAATTTCGGCAGCATTTCCACTTAAATTTTAGGTTTCCGGCGCTTAGGAAACGCCTCAAAACCATCTATCTTAATCTAAACCTGCCACATACTATACCAGAGGCCTATTTTACGCAAAAGTTTCTAAACTTTTATGTAAAAACTTTCCACATTCTCAATGTATAAATCACATACAAAGTCTTTATTTTTCAATCACTTAGGCTACGGTTTTAGTTTAGGTTTCCAACACCAAAACTTCCTTTCTTTCAAACATTCTTTCTCTTACTTTTCTTCTTGGTTTTTAAGGCATATTCAATACCAAAACCAAATAAAATTCTTATTGAAATCTCTTTATAAAGCCACGGGTTTTATGCTAAATCCTAACCTAACTTTGGTTTTCAATTCAACCACTTACACAAGCTTATCTTCTACATCATTCTAACTTACGACAACACTAAAATCACATGATTTTTATATGTTCTTCACACTAGGTATACATGGTTTCTTTTTAGAAAACTTTTACAAAATTTTGTTTTAAACTTTTTAACTTTTCTTTCTAAACATTTTACACATCAAAACACATGTTTAAATCAACCAAAACCAACTCAAAATTCTTTCCAAACCCTAGTAATATACACGGTTTTTCTTGAAACAAACCGAATCCCACTTTAGTTTTAAGCTTTCAAATTCTCTTTCTAGTGTTTTACATATCAAAACACACTTTAAAACAACAATTTAATTAAACCAAACTTGAAATTTCTTGAACCCATACACTTAGTCACGGGTTCCGCATAAAACTAACATGAAAAATTATTGTTTCAAGCTTCTAAATTACTCTTTAACTATCATGCAAACTAATTAACCTTAAACAACAAGGTTTGAACTAAACTTTTCTCATTCTTTTCTACTCAACATAGCCATGGATTTTTGCTTCAAAATACCAAAGAAAAGCTTGAAATTTCAAGCTTACCTTGCTATGTTACTCAACACTTGCTTAGGAAGAACTTTGCTTAAGATTTTGACACCAAACTTTGAAGAAACTTAAGCTCAATGGAGGGGGAGAGTCACCGCTTCAAAGGGCAGCAAAGGGGCTGTAATTTCAGAAAAAATTCTGATTTCATGAAGCCAAAAACGTTTTTACAAAGGGAGGCCAAAAAGGAGGGCTTTTTAGCAATTTTCTTTAGGGACTTTTTAGAAACTTTTTAAGGGTTTATTTGCAAACTTTTTGGGGTCAAAATAGAATTATTTTGGCTGTTTTTCCAGCTGTAAAACTGACCTACTTCAGCCCTTATCCATAGAATTTTTTAAAAAATCAACTTTGCATTTTTCGCTTAATCTTAGCCCTTGATCTTACCTACCATTACTCATAGCCATTCATCCTACCTACCACCCTTTTTCTTCTAATTTCTTATTCCTAATTATGACATCATCCATGATGTCATCTAATTAATCCATAGGTCAAAGTTTGACCAAAAGTCAAACCAAACCAAACTAAACTTTACCAAAATCGCGTAGGCGGGTTTCTGACGCCTCCTGTGCGATCGGTTTACCTTATTCTATTGTCGTTGGGCTAAAAATCAATGACGAAGTTTTTCATCCTTTAGTAACCTTAGGTTTTACCTAGGGTAATCTCGTGGTTTCTCTGGCCCCAAAATGCTTCATCATTTTACCGAAAATGACGAAATTTCTGGGGTGACATATCGGAGGACTTGTCTAGCCGTTCGTACTGTCAAATTATTCTAATACTGTCTTAAAACTCTTAAAAACCCAAAATTACTTTTCTGACTGTGCTCTTACTTTGACTTGCCATATTCTTATCTTTACACTATTCGGATACCGAAACTACTCCTTTTTGAGCGTTTTGGTCTGAAATCACTTTCTTACTCATATACTTTACTCTCTACTTATTTTTAGAGATTTTAATTCCTCCAAAACATCTATTTATTACTATCAACACTATAATTTGTCTAATTACAAACATAGTGTTTATTTACATTCTTGCTTATATAACTCATAGAAAATCCTAGATTAAACTAAGTTACACTGTTAGAATTCTCTGGTCGTCACAATAGCGGACTTCGTAGATCAATCATGCTTTAGTCCCGGTCTAATATGTCACCACCAAGCAACATATCTATGTCTCTACTTGGGAGTCTATACTCTAGACAGTCAAGACAGACCGTCCCCACTATGGCCAACATAATAGTCTTAACATAAGTTAGATGCTCGGTTTAACCCCATAGACTACAGACCTTAGTTTAGACCGCTTACTTTAGAACATTGTCTTCTCGCATACAAAAAATCCATTGCATGCAACATTCTAACAGTTTTAACACAAGCAGTCAGGGAGCCATATTTGCTTACATTTACTTTAACATGTAAATAGAATAAGGATATACAACAATGTAATAAATAACCTCTATATATAATTTTATTATCTAGTTCAAAATAAATACATCAAAATGTCTCTATTGCTTAGGGTATTTCCTAATAGAACTGATTTCACTCTCGGTTGCCCCATTCACTGTATGAATAGAAATTAAACATTTCTTTACTCGTTTAATTCATTCAAACTGGAAAATTATAATGTACTCATAGACTTAATTTCTTATTACATAGTAACTATGTCCCATGAATAGGGCGGTTATTACAATGGGAGACCTTTCAATTCGTGCTTCTAGTGCATGAACTTGAGAGGATTATGGACATGAAGTATATTATGGGTGTTGTTACACAGGCCTTGGGACATTCTGGTGATTTATTGGACAATTCTTTGTAAAATGTCCTTCGCTTCCACACGCATAGTAGGTGTTGGTGCCGTATCGGCATTGGCCCGGATGTATTTTCCCATATATAGCCCATGTGGGAATGCTTGGTCCTGTATTGATAGCAAGCTTCTGCTGCTGATTTTGATTATTCTGGTTTCTATTTCTAGGAAAATTGCCCTTTCTCTTTGCTGTTGCTGTGGGCCTTGATTGTTGGACCGATTAGGTCAGGTCTGATTGGGCCTATTTCTTTAGCCAGCTGGAGTCCCTGCCTAAGATGACTTGGCAAGGATCTTCTCCTTCTTCTTCACTTACCATACTTTTTCTCTTTCCTCCTTTTGTCTGGCCAAATGATATTCAACCCTGAGGGCTCGACTCACACAGTCTACCACCGAAGTCGTGGTACTGGGCCACTATCCACCAGAGTAGATATCTCTGGTCTGAACATGCCAATCATTTTCTGTATTTTTTCCCTCTCCATTGGCACCACATAGGGGCACAATCGTGATAGTTGGTCGAATCTTCTACATACCTCACTGATCGACCGACTCCTTTGCTTTAATTCAGCAAATTCTTTTTGTTGTGGTCATAGGGCGGCAGGATCATAATACTTTTGATTGAATTCTCCCAAGAATCCATTCCAAATCATGGTGGTCACATCTCTTCTCATTCAGATTATGTTCCACCAGAATCTAACATCCTTCTTCAGCACAAAGGATATGCATAGAACTTTTTCTTGCTCAGTCAGATTCATAAATTCTAAGATCATTTGCAAAGAGGAAAGCCATTGCTATGCTTCAAGTGGATCTGTTGAACCCTTGAACTTCGGCAACTTAATCTGTCATAAATATTCATATAAAGGTTCTTGGTTTATCATTTGTTGAGGGTGACGGGCTTCTGGAATAATCGGAGGCATTGCTCTTTTTGTTGTGGCTGCCTGTGACGTCTAGCCTACTTCGTGGCCTTACCTCTATTCCATTGCATTTAATCGTTGTCTCAATTCTGCATTTTCCTTCATTTGAGCCTCTAGAAAAGCTTGTAGCTTCTCTACTCTGTCAGCCAGTGCAGATCATCATCCTTGTTAGGTGTTCATCGTGCCTTTTCTTTTCCTAAAATAGCACAATGATCAAATGTCAATTTCCCATAAATAATGTTGGTAACATGAAAGAAATTTTAAACATATCATAATTTCAACATATCATTTACTTCATAACATAAACATTTCAAAACATCTCATATCATTTCATAACATTTCATCGTATTTTACATATCATTCATGAATTCTTACATATATTTTAACATTAAGGCTATATTTATCATAGCGTTTTACTTCAAATATACATATATATACATATATACATATATTTATACACATTTCAAACTTTAGTCATTTGTTCATTCTGATCCAATAGGAACTCTTCTGGATCTTCTTCATCATTGTCTGAGTCATTACTGACGGACGTTCCCCGATCTAGGTCCGTATCTGTCCTACGACGCAATGGACCTGCCTGATGGTCATTGGCCATCGGTCGTGGTCCAAATAAATGTATCAACATCTCGTCTTCATATTCTTGTTCCTGCTAGTCTATCTCTACACGTTCCCTCAGTAATACTCTCTCGGCTTTGATTGCCTTGACGATGAATTCGCATAAAGTGAGGGGATAGAGTAGACTCACCCTTTGTGTTAGCTCTGCTGTGAGTCCACTCCAGAATGGATCGCAGTAGTCCTCATTAAGGAGGTTAGGTAGTGGGCATCTTCTCATAATGTTTTCTTCAAATCGCGCCGCATAAGTAAGTACTATATCACTGGACATCATCTATAATCACTCCATCCACTGGATAAACTCCCTGGTGTCTACAAATCAAGGTAACATAGGCAGTGGTGTAACTTCCTCACATCTTTGAGGAACTGGGGTCACTACTAGGCTCTTTCGAGAGAATTACTCTGTCATGGTTTGGCAAAAATTAGCCTAGTTAAGCCCTAATAGCTCATCTTGGTCACAATTATCCTAATATACTCGATCATCTCCTTGAAAGGTGCACATAGCTAATATAACCTAGTTATCCTGGTCTATATCACATAGCTATAGAATCATCTCTATAGCATGCAGCCAGTCCTATACTTTAATGGACTGCTGTCCTCCATCGAAGGTGGGTGGCTGGCATGCCCTAAACACCTAAAAGCTCGAGTAGAAACTCTCGTGCCTATGTGTTGTCGTCTGCCCATGACCGAGATATCAATCTCCACTAGTGGAAGAGGTACCAGTGGAGGAGTTATAGCTTTAATTGCTGTAGGTACATCGACCCATGGAACAACAGGGTCTGCTGCCATTGGCGAACATATCGTTAGGTGTCGAGATAGGGATGGCCTAACTATAGACCTAGTCCATACCCTAGGTGGTCCTCTAGCTCTGTACGGTTGTGGTCTCGTCATCTTAATTCCTACATAATGATTATTTTCCAGTAAATAAATATTTACTAACATAAAAATAGAATTAACTTACTTGGATCGACAACGAGATATGCATCGTGTCATGAGGGATATGGTCAACTGCTCTGATACTGTGGCAGCCCACCCTACGTGGAGGCTAACAGTGCTATCACAATCGAGCTCAAAAGCCAATTGCGATAGTCCGCCACCTCATGGCTCGCCGACAACTTACTTTTAACTTGCTTTCTTTGTTTTACAACTTATTTTAAATTTCCATTTTAATGCAAAAATAGGGAATATTTTTTTTTAACTTTTTTTTAACTAAACTTGGAAATTGAACATCATAAAACATTTACTAACATAAACATTTTATATCATCGTACTTAATTCACATCATAAAACATTGTTTCAAATTCCATTTTAAATACTCAGCAAAAAACTAGTAGCAGGACCATTTCCCTCGCCCAGTCCCTATGGCAGATGCAGACCCCGCCCCTCGTCCATCCAAAATCTACTAGCGTACAGGTTGCTTACTGCAACATGAATATACTTATGAGCTACAGGCTCAGTAAGTTCAAACATAAAGACAGGTAACGTAGACCATTGACCATAACTTAAAATATTAAGTATACTGTTAGTACATATTAGACTTAATTATGCTCAGTTATGGGCAAAGTTTAAGTGTTAGGTCTTTATCTTGCATTGTGTTCTAGTTTTTGGCCCCATGTTGGTTGTATCATAGTGCGTGCATGACTGAGAGGGACTTTGGGGAGCGACCCACTGGCCAATCCTCAACAGTCTACTTAACATTAACGTAACATAACATAACATGAGTAACCTCCACCTAGCGGGAGGCCGGTATGGCAAAAGGTGGTTTTATTACCATCTTTCTTGTGGTTCCGACCCAGTGACATTCTCATTGCCTCCTTGGTCTAGAACACTTTACATTTTTTTTATTTGTGTATATTTTATTTTACACATTATTGTATATATAGCACCTTTATACATACTTTATATATTGCTTATAGCATATAGACATGTTAAGTAAATTCATGTTGCAGACAATAGAATGTCTGAACTTACATGTATTTTGGTAGCGTTTCATTCCTTGGGTCCACCGACTTTCTTTTGTCGCTTTTAGATTGGATCCCTACAACCGAAATAATTACGGTTATTTTTTAATAATTATTTTATATTTAAACGTTGCAAAAATATAAAATTTCTAAGTCTGGGTCCCTAACAATACATTTAGGGGTCTAACATTTCATTTTTGACTTTTTTGTCAACTTTTAGTAAAATGACCATTTTGTCCCCGACTTTTGACAAAGTAACCATTTTGTCCCTAGTGGACCTTTCTCACTTTTCTTATACTCAAGTATTGGTTTTGATCGTTAAAACCCTAATTAAGGCCTTAGGATGCCATTCCAGGCCTTAACGTCCCTTTTCCTAACTTTTAACAAAATGACCATTTTGTCCCTAGTGGGATTTTTCTTCGTTTCTTCAACTTAAATCCTAATTTTGGCCTTTAGAATTTTAATTAAGCCATTCTAAGGCCTTAACGGTCTTTTTCTAGCGTTTTTAAAATTTTTGATCAAAATGACCATTTTGCCCCTAACAGGTCATTGGGTCGTAAAATTTTCACGTTAGCATTTTAACAAGATTTTCTAAACCCAAAAATCATAAACTAATTTTTCTTAGGCTTTATTAAGCTTTTTCAATATTAATTATTGAAATGCTTAGGTTACTATTCACCCGACCCTCTAGTGGTACTGTTCTGACCCTCGGTCACTACTCCTATTTTTTCTTGCGTTTCGGGACTCTGGATGGACGTTTTCCTAATATTGAAAGCATCTGTCATCCTTTCCCCAGCCTAGGTCACTGAGGAGGCTCGGGTTTTCAAGCCCCGACCCTATTTTACCCCTCGTTTCCTAAAATATCCTTTGGGTCGTTATAAAAATTTCAACAGCGTTTCTACTTAAGTTTTAGATTCCCGATGTTTAAGTAACACCTCAAAACCTTGGTACTTACCACATACTAAACCAGAGGCCTAATTTTTACGTAAAAACACAAACAAACTTTTTATGTAAAAATTTCTACATAAACCTAGTCATTTCTAACGACGTTTCGGTTCAATTTTGACCTATTCTCACACTCAGTTTTTATCCACATTTCAACTCATATTTCTCCTTATACAATTTCCATTTCACATACAAAGCTAGCCCATGGATTTTGTTGAATAACATGCATAAAAATTGAATTTTTTTGCTTCTAAATTCTTCCTAACAATCACATATCAATACCAATCTTTTTGGATCAACCAAACTACCCTAAACATGCTAAAATTTTCATTCACACCCCCTTAGAGCTCATAGATTTGCTTGAAAAATCATGCATCAAAATTTTTTTTCAAGCTCCATTTCCTTCCTTGAATCAATCACATGTCAATACTTAATTTCTAGAGTAAAAATTGATAAAACAACAACTTGAAATTCATCACAAATCCCCACCTACAGCCCCATGGATTTCTTGAAAAAAACATGGATAAATTTTTGTGTTTTTCAACTCTAAACCTTTCTTTGCTTCTCTCACATAACCACATAGCTTTTTCAGGCAAAATAAAACAAAATACAAACTTGAATTTCATCACACTTCACCACTTCTTCCCCCAGGGTTTTCAGAAAATTTTCCAAGAGAAAATATTACAAATTGGGAGCTTGCCTCACTATGTTGCTTACTTGATGCTAAGGATGAAGTTTGAACAAGTTTTGGTAGAATTATTTTGAAGAAAATCTTGGTTTTGGTGGGTAGTGAAGCTCACGGTAGAACAGGGACAGCAGGAACTAAATTTTTTTTTTTTTCTGGTTTCATGAACTTGAAACCATGTATTTATGGCTGTCAAAAGAAGAGGGACTAAATGGCAATGGTTTTTGTGCAATTTTGAAACACTTGGGGGGGTTTTAAGAAACTTTTTAAGGGCAATTTTGTAATTATAAATTTTTTTTTTTCTGATTTCTATGCATTTCTTCCACATCCAATCCACCACCTTGCATACTAGATAAGTCTTGAATTTTTTTTCCCAAATTTCTTTTGAATTTTTGGGTTGACTTTAAATCCTTGCCATTGGATCAAAGAGACTTTAAACCCTAGCCTTTGGATCATTGTATATCCTAGGATTCTTATGAGTGTCATACGCTATAGTCTTTCATTCAGTATATAATCTTGGTCAAACTTTTGATCAAAAGTCAAACTGAGCAAAAATTTACTGAAATCACGCCTGTGGATTTCTAAGGCCGTTCGTGTGATCGGTTTTCCTTAATTCACTTCTGTTTGGCCAAAAATCTATGCCATAAGTTTTTCATCTTTTAGTTAGTTTTGGTAACCATCTAGGTTTTTGATACCCAAAGGGCATCGTTTGTCCTATTTCAGTTCGGTAAAATTTCCTATCGCTTAATTCCTTTCGTTTAACATTGTTAGAACATTTTATTGCATTCTAAACAATATTAAATCATACATTTTACATTTCAAACACAAAAATCATTGTATACACACAATATACATGTCTTTCGAGAATGATAAATTTTCTCGGTTATCACACTTCACCTCCTCCATGAATAATTACATAAAATTTCCTATTCCATTTTTCGATATACAAAAATTCTAAAATAAAAAATTCAAAGAGACAAAAAATTAAAATCCATGAGAAAATTATGATGATGATAAACTGCTCTCATGGTTACATAAAAAATTCTAGATACAATTTTTTTTAAAATTCTAAGGGACCATGACCGACAAAATTGAACATGCTTATAATAATTTTAAAAGTTAAAATAACCACAAACACTATACATAATACATGATAGCAACATAAAGAAATCTTAGAATGCCCTCTCTAAGTATCAAATCCGTACATCAAAGAGAAAAATGATCATTTAATTTATGTATATGACATAATCACATGTTAGCTCTAATACAAATAGTAAGAAAAAAATAAGGGTACACAGTGGAATTGTAATGTAATGACCGAGAAATTTCATCTTTCTCAGAGATTATGTATATTGTACATATATAATAATTTTAATGTTCAAAAATGTGAAATGTATAATTTAATATTAATTAGAACGTAATAAAATGCTCTAACAATGTTAAAGGAGAGGAATTTGATGATAAGAAATTTTTACCAAATCGAAATAGGATAAATGATACCAATTGGATATCAAAAACCCTAGTCGAGGATTAAAGTGCACTAAAAGATGAAAGTTTATGGTAATGATTTTCAGCCAAACATCAGTGAAATAAGGCAAACCGATTGCATAGTAGGCACCAGAAACCCGCCTATGCGATTTCGGTAAATTTCCATTCAGTGTGACTTTTGGTCAAACTTTGACCATGTAATAATATTAGGGATTAATTGGATGATGTCATATCTTATGTCATCTATATGATGTAAATAAAGGAGATATTTTAGAAAGTAAAAAGAGTTAGGTAGATCCAATGGCTTGAATTCAAAGTAATCTTAAATCAAGGGCTAGGATGATGCCAAAAATTACATGTGAAAATTTAAGCAAACTTTGGGATAATGATGGCAAGTAGGTCGGTTTTAGGTGGATTAATTAAAAAAAATTTTTGTAAATTATAGTTCAACCCCAAAAAGTTGCTAAAGGATCCCTAGAAGTTTGCTAAACAACCCCCCCCCCCTAAGAAATTGCTGGCAAGCCCTCATCTTTTGGCTGTCATTAAAACCGATTATAAAGCATAGGAAAACAGAAAAAAAAAAATTTGCTAATTTATTGTTCCCTGCTGTCGTGAGATCTCCACCCCCCTAAGGCCAAGTTTTCTTTAAGGTTTCTCAACCAAATTTCAACCTAAGCTCAAGTGGACAGTAGTTATAAGGTAAGCTTTAAATTTTCAAGTTTTCTTTGAAAATTTTGAAGTGAAAACAGTGGTTGTAGGTGTAGATTTTTGGGATGAAATGTAAGTTTTGATATGTTGGTTTGGTCTTAAGAAACTATGTTATCATGAAATGAAAGAAAAGAAAGGATTAGGAACTTGAAAACAAAGTTTGATGGTAATTTTTAGAAAGAAAACCGTATGGAAAGTAGGTGAAATTTTGTGAAGTTCCTAAGTTGAAGTAATGATTGGATTATGTTCTAAGATTTAGGTTTGCATGTGAAATGATTAGAAAAGAATTTGAAAGCATGAACTTTAATATTTATGCTTAAATTTCAAGGGAAAAACTGAATTTGCCAATAGAGACAATTAGAATTTACATGAAAATTTTACATAAAAAGTTTGTACTTGTTATGTAAAATTAAGCCTCTAGTTTAGTACATGGCAGGTACCATAGTTTTAAGGTATTACCTAAATGCCAGGAACCAAAAATTTAAGCAGAAATGCTGCCGAAGATTTTAGAATGGCACAAATAGGCATTTTGAAAAACGAGGAGTAAAGCTAAGGTCGGGGTTAAAAACCCGAACCCCTTGATAATTTAGGATGAAGAGAAAGACGATGGACATTTTAAGGATTAGTAAGACGTTCATTTGAAGCTTCGAAATGTGAGAAAAAGAGAATTAATGACTAAGTGTCAAAGTAGTGTCATCGAGGGACGATAAAGAGTAAACCGAGATATTTCCAAAATACTTGGAAAGGAACAAGAGTGTCTTAGAATAGCTTAAATAAACATTTTAAGGGCCATAACTAACATTTTTAAGGCTAAAATTTAAGTTTTTAATAGTACACGGGCGTGTACTGGAGCACACAGGCGTGTATTAAGAAGAAATTTTGAATATACCCAGGTTACATGGTCATGTAGTGAAAATATTAATCACCTGAGAGTTACATGGCCAGGGACATGGCCGTGTATCAGGCTGTGTACATATGCAGAAATGTACAGAATACATGGGTAGGACACACGGGCAGGCTACACGGCCATATAGTGAAAATATTAATCATCTGAGAGTTACACAACCAGGGACACGGTTGTGTATCAGGCCGTGTACATATAAGAAATGTATAGAATACATGGGTAGGACACACGGATAGGCTACACGGTCATATAGTGAGAATATTAACCATCCGAGCAGTACACGGCTAGGGACACAGCCGTATAGTAAGCCATGTACATATGCAGGAATTAATAGGTTACACGGCCACATACACAGCCATGCATGGAAAAACTTTAGTGGCCAGAGAGGTACACAGCCAATGTGGTGGCACGCCCCTCGTAGAGATCATACAATACTATTACAGTTGAGCTTATCGCTAACTGCGATAGGTTGTACTCTCGTGGGTCGCCGGCTTATCTCACTCTCTTTTAAAATCATGTCGTTTTTGGGGAAAATTTTTTTTTTTCTTTAAACATCATATAAAATCATTTTCCACTATTTACTTTGTTGATAAGTACAAAGTAATATAAATAATACAGTACTTTTGTAAAATATGCATAATTACAAAAGAACTGTTTCCCCCTTTTTCCCTTCACTTTAACGCTCAGGGGGAAGACTCTGGCAGTACCATATCCCTCGCCCAGTTATCCCATTTGACATGCGCCATCCCGTCCGCATCCAGTCAAACAAGCTACTGAGCTGGTCGCTTACCTGCAACATTAGCAAAAATGGTGAGCTACAGGCTCAGTAAGTTCAAACATGCAAGAAATAAAATTTCTATGAATAGTAATATTCATCGTGAATAGTACCGTTAACAACTATTCATACATAAATAGTAACTTTGACCACTATTCATACATGAATAGTAAAGTTGACCACAACATAGTATCACACTAGTACATCTACCGCGATGTTAGTGCTCTCACTAAACTGTCTTATGCTCAATTATGGCACAGTTTCAGTTTTAGGTCATTATCTTTGATTACGTTCTGGTTTTGAGCTCAGGTTGGCAGTACCATTTAAGTGCGCATGACTGGGAGCGGTACATTAGTGCTGACCTCCACACCCTTAATCTCATAGCCCCGAAGGCAAAATAGTACATAACTGGGAGCGGTACATCAGTGCTGACCTCCACAGCCTTATCTCATAGCCCCGAAGGCAAAAGTACCTCCCTATACGGAAGGCTGATACGCCAGAAAGTGGTTTCATTACCGACTTTTTAACATTCTAACCCGGTGACTTCATATTGCCCCGTGGTTAGGAATGGTTCACATTTTAATTTTAGTTGAGTGAGTTTCATTAACCTCGCTCTAGTGCCCGAAGCACAATTAACCATGTGTCCCATTCTTATAGTGCCCGTAGTACATTTCGTCTCTCTCTCTATTCTATCATAGTGCCCGTAGCACATATGTACCTAACTTATAGTTAGTACATTAAAGTTAGCACAATATTGCTATATGTTGCAGACAGGTAAATGTCTGAACTTACCTTATCAGACTGTTCCCTTTCTCTCTCTTGGATCTTGAATCGCTTTCCTTGTAGGCCGATTTTGGGATCCTACAGACAAAACTATGTCTGTTAATTTCTTTCCCATTTATAGCTTTTATTTTTCATTAAAAAGCTTAAATAAAACCTATTTATAACTTTTTAGGTTTTATTTATTATTTTCACTATTTTCCCCCAACTTTTGTAAAATTACGATTTTACCCCAATATTTTGGCAAAATTACAGTTTTGCCCCTGACGGAATTTTATCGATCCAGACTGCATTTTTGGCTCTCAGGAACTTTTCTGACTCTTTTCTAATCATTACCGGGTTCGTTTCTATTTTATTTCCACTTTTTGCTTTCCCGGCCCTCGGGAAGCACTATTCCGACCCTTACGTCGGTTTAGCGATTTTCTATCGTTTTGGAGCCTCAAATGGACGTTTCACTAGTATTTAAAACGTTCATCTAGACTTTCCCGACCTAGGTCTCCGAGGCTCGGGTTTTCCGTTCTCGACTCGGACCTTTATTTCATTTCCAAAAACGCCCCCCCCTCGGGGTCTGTTTTTTTTTCAATTTCACTCACGTTTTTCATTTTCAAGGGGACGGGTTACTATTCATGACCCACCCCTTAAATTTTTTTTTCCTTATTCAATTTTTCCGTTAGGGACTCGGGTTTCCGTCCCGGCCCTAACTTTTATTTTAAATTTCTATTTTACCCCGAATGCCGTTTTTGAAATTTCGGCAGCATTTCGACGTAATTTTAAGGCTACCGGCGTTAGGTACGCCTTGAACCGTATGTACCTGCCACGTACTATACCACAAGCCTATTTTATGTAAAAGTTTTCCAAACTTTTACATAAAAACCCACAGAATTCCAATTCCACATTATCACCCACATAACAAATTTTTTTCACAATTTTACCCTTAATTTGGTTTCGGTTTTCACAACCAAACCAAACCAAATTTTGTCAAACTTTCACCACACTTTAGGCCATTCAAATGTCACGTTTTTAACACATTTTCAAGCCCATTTTCTTTGCATTTTCAACCAATTTTCCTAGGGTTTTTACCCTTGTATAACCCACGGCCAAAGAATGAAAACATGCCAAAAAATTTTGTTTCATTCTTCCATTATAAATTCATCATTTGCATATTGAAATGCATAATTCCAATCAACCAAATACCACATAAAACCATGAAAATTTTTCTTCCAAACCATTATTAAACCCCACGGCCATTTAATGTAATTCACACCAAGAATTTTTTTTAAGCTTTTCACCATGACATACAAGCTTTATTCTTCACCAATTTCAACTTTGAAAGCATGTTAGCAATTAACCACAAGGTTTTCTCAGTGGTTACCTAAGGTAACCCACGGATTTTCCTTTGAAAAACCAACCAAAATTTGGTTTTTCTTTAAACAAATTACATGGTTTTCTTACTTATTACAACCTTAACAAAACCCAACATCAAATCCATGAAAAACAACCAAAAATTTTTCCATCTTTTTCTCACTATTCACCCACAGATTTCTTGAAGAAAAACCATGAAAAAATCAAGTGCAAGGGAAGTTACCTTGGTCTAATGCTTCCTTTGTCTTCAAGGAGTGTTTTGACACACTTTTTGTGAAGAAATTTTGAAGAAATCTCTTGGTTCTCCTTGGGTGGCTTACGTACACACCATGGAAAATAACTTAGCAAAATTTTTCTTTTGGTTTGGCTTGAAAATTGGCTTCGGCCACTTTGTAAAATTTTTGCCGAAGAAAGCCAATTAATTTGGCTCTAAACCAATGAAATTTTGACACCTTTCATGCCTAATTCTTTCTCCATTTTTCAAAAATTAAAAAGGGTAAATTTTGGCCAAATCTTGGCCTTTAGATCAAAAAGTGGATGAATCATGGCCTTTAATTCCACCAACCACCTTATTTTTTTCATTTATTAATCTTGATTTATGATGTCATAAATGCAAAAGTGAAAGTTGACTTTGACTTTCACTATTCATATTAATTTGACTACTTTTTGACCGATACCGGTTCGAGCCGAAATTTTCCTGAAATCGTCCCGACGTGTTCCTGAGGTCTCCTGTGCAGTCGGTGTAGGAAAATAAACCGGTAAAAATGTATCAGAGTGGCGCAGCGGAACAATAAAAATTTTTAGATCGTTAAATATCTCATGATGCCATATACAATAAATCAACAACAATTAAAACTCATACCTCAAGGATGCCAATGAACAGGAGGAGAGTGACCGGAGGCTTCAACCAACTAGCCTTCTCTACTATTCTCCAATTCCCGAATGGCTGAGTGTGTGGGCACTCTGAACCTCGATCGGTATGCTAGCACTGCTAGTCTTCTTCCGACCACCCAGATCTCTAAAGAACTTTATTGTCACGATGAGCTGTGCAACAATAAGCCTACTCACCTGAGAGTCTGTGGTCTGAGAGAACTGGAGTGGCAGGACCTCTATTTATAGACCTGCATGAGGTGATTCTCTGAATTCGAATTGGACTAGGAAAAGATTTTCTCCCTTATCCAAACCAAAAAATCCGAATTTTCCAAGGGAGAATCTCCACAATTAAATTCGGTTTTTCTAGGATAAATCCAATCCAAATCTAAACAAGATTTTAACTAGAATTTTATCTCCCTTTTTCAAGCAAAAAATCCGAAATCTTTAGGTGAAAATCTTCTCCAAATTTTCGGCCACTTTTAGGATAAGGAAGAATCAAAATTCCACTAGGATTTTTCAAGCTAAATCTCATCTCAACCTTATCCAAAAATAACCGAATTTCCTAGGATTAAGGCTCCAAAATTTCGGCCACTTTTAGGGAGTAGAGAGAATCCAAATTCAACTAGGATTGAAGCTTGAATTTACCCTTGAATCTCATCCACAAAATCCGAAATTTTCATGAGGATTATCCTCAAAAATTTCGTCCCTTATTTGTTGGGATTTGGATTCAAAATTCAAGTAGGATTCTAACAAGATTATCCTCTCCAAATCCAACTCAAATTCGAATTTCAAACCTTGTGGATTTTCCACAACAAATTCGAATCCTACTTGGACTGTGATTTAAAATTTGAATTTCAAATTTCAAATTCAAATTTCAAATTCAAATTTCAAATTTCAAATTTCAAATTTCAAATTTAAATTTCAAATTCAAATTTCAAATTCGAATTTCAAATTCAAATTTCAAATTCAAATTTCAAATTCAAAATTCAAATTTCAAATTTCAAAATTCAAATTTCAAAATTCAAAATTCAAATTTCAAAGTCCACAAAAACGGTTGTATTTCATATTCTTGTTCTCATGGATAATTTTCTACAACTCCAATCCAATCTCAAATAAAATCATAGCAACTTTATTTGGAGTTCGAATAATTGTGTACTCTATTATCCAAAACAAAATCTGAATCCAACCGGAGAGAATCTTGTCTACCATCCTAATCCTGTGTCATCACCATCCATGCATAATAAACTAGCCAATAGCATACACAAATCAATTTGCCAATCGTTAAGGAATTATGTGGAGCTAGTAGAGGGACTGATTGGACATATATAATCGGGCTCCCGTGATTCCATATGATCGTCATTCTGTACCGAACAACTTAATCATATGATCACTAATTTCAGAGTCACACCACTATAAACCTGAAACTGAACTCCCAATTATATACCGTATTACGTAAGCCTGTGACGAGCTACCATCCAATGACCTTGTCATATATGCAAAACCCTCATATGATATCCAAGATCAGCCTTAGGTCAAAGTCCGTTTAATCCTACTGATCAGGCTATCTTAAAGTTCCATTATAATACCGAATCAAGAAAATGATTATTCACCATATGTGAATAAGAAGTCATCCGCCCAGCAGACGACCCAAGGCCTTGTCCATTATCACATTCAGTATAATGCCTTTAAGAGGATACCTTTAACTCCTCAGAGCTATGATTCCGATATCTGCAAACAAACCCTTCATCGTATACAAGTCATGCACCCAACGAACCGGTCTATAAGCTTACTACCTCTGAGACGCTTTAGCCATTGGAACATCAAAGTACACAAGTCATATACATGAAGTAGTTCATTTACTCAGGATTAAGGTTATTGCACAATGAACGTCAAAAGCAGATTGATCCACTCATAGCGGACTACGTAGATCAATCACGCTTTAGTCTCGGTCTAATATGTCACCACCAAGCAACATATCCATGTCTCTACTTGGGAGTCCAGC
The DNA here is from genome assembly GCA_035233585.1 of Antiaris toxicaria. Taxonomy (NCBI): domain Eukaryota; kingdom Viridiplantae; phylum Streptophyta; class Magnoliopsida; order Rosales; family Moraceae; genus Antiaris; species Antiaris toxicaria. Next base: position 79,966,345 of record CP141156.1, read on the forward strand.
TCCAGACAGTCAAGACAAACCGTCCCCTCTAAGGCTTTAGACAACAGAATAGTCTTAACATGAGTTAGATGCTCGGTCTAACCCCATAGACTACAGACCATAGTTTAGACTGCTAACTTTAGAACATTGTCTTCTCGCATACAAAAGTCCATTGCATGCAACGTTCCAACAGTTTTAACACAAGCAGTCAGTGAGCCATATTTGCTTACATTTACTTTAACATGTAAATAAGACGAGGACAGATAGCAATGTAATGAATAACCTCTAAGTATAATTTTATTATCCAGTTCAAAAATGAATACATCAAAATGTCTCTAATACTTAGGGCATTTCGTAACAATCTCCCACTTGCCCTAAGCCAGCAGATGTGCCATGTTACGCATCCCCATCGCCTCTACATGCCTCTCAAAGCTTCTAGCTACCAAAGTCTTAGTAAAGGGATCAGTGATGTTGTCCTCGGACGCGATCTTATATACATCCACTTGTCCTGTCTCCACATGCCCTCTAATAATGTGATACCTCCGATCGATGTGCTTGGTCCTCTTGTGGTGCCGAGATTCCCTTGTGTTGGCAATAGCCCCTGTATTATCACAGTAAAGTGTGATAGGCTTGTCAACACCCGGAATGACCTCAAGGTCTCTAAAGAACTTGCAGAGCCAAACCGCTTCTTTAGATGCCTCAGCCGCAGCCACATACTCAGCCTCCATAGTAGAGTCAGCTGTGCAGCCCTGCTTCACGCTCCTCCACACAATGGCGCCTCCTCCGAGCAAAAACACTGATCCAGATGTCGATTTCCTCGAATCCTTACAAGTCTGGAAGTCTGAGTCCGTGTATCCTACGGGTGTTAGGTCCCCTCCAGAATACACTAGCATATAATCCCTCGTTCTCTTAAGATACTTGAGTATATGCTTTACTGCTTGCCAGTGCTTGGTTCCAGGATTCGCTTGATATCGACTCACCATACCTACTGCAAAACATATGTCCGGGCGAGTGCAAAGCATAGCGTACATAAGGCTACCCACAGTGGATGCATAAGGGACCTTACTCATACGCTCTCTTTCTTCCGATGTCTTGGGACAGTCATCCAATGAAAGAGTTAAACCGGCAATAGAAGGTTGTGAGCCTTTCTTTGCCTCTAGCATTGCATATTTGTCAATTATTTTATCTATGTATGAAGCTTGGGATAACGCTATCATTTTGTTCTTTCGATCTCTGAAGAGACGAATGCCTAGAACATAATTAGCTTCTCCCAAGTCCTTCATGTCAAACTGTTGGTGTAACCAAAGCTTGACCGATGATAAGTTCCCTACATCATTCCCAATGAGTAGTATATCATCGACATAGAGTATCAGAAAGACCACTTTTCCATCCTTAATACGTTTATAAACACAAGGTTCATCAACGTTCTGCTCAAAACCAAATGTCTTAATCGCTTGATCAAACCTTTGGTTCCATGAGCGGGATGCCTGCTTTAATCCATAAATGGATCTAAGCAACTTGCAGACTTTCTTATCTTGGCCTTTTGCTACGAACCCTTCGGGCTGTATCATATAGATACACTCTTCAAGATGGCCATTCAAGAATGCCGTCTTGACATCCATTTGCCAGATCTCGTAATCGAGAGCCGCAGCAATGGACAGAAGAATACGGATAGACTTCAGCATAGCAACAGGCGAAAAGGTTTCCTCGTAATCGATTCCAGCCTTTTGCGTGTATCCCTTTGCAACCAGTCTAGCTTTGAAAGTTTCCACTCTCCCTTCCGCATCCTTCTTTCTTTTGTAGACCCATTTGCATCCAATGGGTTTTATCCCATCCGGCAAATCTACAAGTTCCCAAACAGAGTTGGATTTCATAGAATCCATCTCATTGTTCATAGCCTGTTTCCAAGATCTAGAATCAACATCCTTTATAGCTTCATCATATGTGACCGGATCTTCCTCATGCTCATGAGCCTCGGCCTGGTATACCTCAGCATCATACATAAAGAAATTAGGTTTCTTAGAAACCCTCCCACTACGACGAGGCACCCTAAATTGTTGATCGTCTGCAGGTCTTTCACTGGAACTTGGACTTGCGTCCAAGGCCGAAATCTGTGGAGCAGTTCTTTCACCCGATAACTCCTCTAGCACCACTTTGCTTCGAGGTTTAAAGTCATTCATGTGACTTTCCTCCAAGAATGTTGCATGGGTTGAGATAATGACCTTTTGTTCCTTCGGGTTATAGAACAGACCTCCTTTAGTTCCCTTTGGATACCCTACAAACATGCACAATTCTGATCTTGGTTCCAACTTCTTTGCATCCCCATCCAGTACATGTGCCGGGCAGCCCCATATTCTCATATGTCCAAGGGAGGGCTTCCTGCCACGCCACAATTCATACGGAGTTCTAGGAATTGATTTGCTCGGAACCTGGTTCAGAATATAGCACGCCGTTTGTAAAGCATGTCCCCAAAATGATAATGGCAGCGTTGAGTAACTCATCATGGACCGTACCATATCCAATAAGGTCCTGTTTCTCCTTTCGGCTACACCATTCTGTTGTGGAGTACCAGGTGCAGTCAATTGGGATAAAATCCCGTTCTCTACAAGATGTCCTAGAAATTCATCAGAGAGGTATTCGCCACCTCGATCAGATCGAAGTGTCTTTATGGATTTATCCAATTGCTTTTCCACTTCCGCACGATACTCTTTGAACTTGTCAAAGGTTTCACTCTTGCGGTGCATCAGATACACATATCCATACCTCGAGTAATCATCTATGAAAGAGACATAGTACTCGAACCCTCCTCGTGCTGTGACGTTCATGGGGCCACATACGTCAGTGTGCACAATTTCTAAGAGCTCCTGTGCCCTTGTACCCTTAGCTCCAAAAGACCTCTTAGTCATCTTACCCTCTAGACAAGACTCACATTGGGGAAGTCGTACCTCCTCCAGAGATTCCAGAGGACCGTCTTTCACCAATCTTTGAATCCTATCCTGATTAATATGACCAAGTCTTAAATGCCAAAGATACGCCTTGTTAGAGTGAGAAACTTTCAACCTTTTAGAGTTATCAATTAATTCAGTGTCAAGCAGTGAGTACATCTTTGGTCTGATCAAATATAGGTTTCCATCCAGCCATCCAGAACAGATAAAAGACTTATTTCTACGAATATCAACTCTTTTACTAAAAGAAACTGAATAAGAATCCTTTATTAAACAAGCTACCGATATAAGGTTCCTCCTAAAATTAGGAACATAAAAACAGTCTTTCAATAAAATAAACCTAAATTGATCAAAATAAAGATGAACGTCTCCCACTGCCTCAGCCACCACAAAGCTACCATCTCCAGTCCGCAACGAGAGGCTCCTATCATGTAGACTTCTCGTTTCCACGAACCCCTGCATAGAAACACAAACATGATTAGTGGCGCCCGAATCAATGACCCATGTGTCTTTCGATTCTTCCACCAAACACGCTTCTAAGTAATGAAGTTCCTTACCTTCCTTGCCCTTGGAGGCTAGGAATTCCCGACAAGCCTTCTTGAAGTGACCTACCTTCCCACAGTGGAAGCATTTGGACTTTTTAGGGTCCTTCGGCTTCTTGTTCTTCTTCTTCTTCTTCCCGTCCGAGACAGGAGGATTAGAAGAACTGGAAGCCACTTGCTTGTTATTTGGCCTCTTCCTCTTCCGTGAGGGATTGGAAGATTCCGCCAAATTGGCCTCTCCTTTAGGTCAGACCGTATCCTCATCCCTGATCATCCGCTCATAAGCCTGTAGTTGCTTCATGAGCTCGGTAAGTCCTAACTCCTTTGTCGCCAGATTGTATGCGGCCTTAAACCCCACAAAATCTTTAGACAGAGTCTTGAACACCATCTCGATCTGGGTGTTATAGTCCAACTCAGCACCATTCTTGGCAGCCTCAGCGAAGAATCCCATTAGAGTGATCATATGGTCCTTCACCGGAGCACCCGCCTTTTGCTTAGAGTTCATAATGCTGGTGATAGCGGACTGTCGAGCCAATTTTTCTTGGCCTCCGAACATGTCCTCCAGATTATCCATGATCTCCCCAGTAACTTGATAAGTCTCATGCTGCTTTTGTAAAGCACTCGTCATGCTAGCAAGGATGTAGCATCGAGCTATTTCATTGGATTCTCTCCAACGATTATAGGCAACCGGGACCTCCTCAAGTGGTGTGTCAGGTTTGGGCCCAGGTGGGCATGGTTCGTCCAGTACGAACTTGTGTCTCTCGCAGCTGAGAACTATTAATAGATTTCTTTTCTAATCTTTATAATTGTCGCCATTCAACTTATTTTCAGTAAGTATTGAAATGAGGGGTGTCGGTGACATTTTGAACTGAAATAAAATTATACTAGACATCATTACAAAGCCCAAGCAAATATGCAGATAATTTAGCAAATAAAACATACAAGTATGTTCCTACATGAAACTTGAAAAAAATGTAGCATTGCAACGGTAATTCTCAGCACCTATTGCCCCAAGCCACCGAGGGGTGGTCATGAGAACAAATAGCCGGAACATGGACCCCGTCCAATTAATATATGTTACCTTAAATCCTCCAAGGTTAAGACATATATTAATAACCGCTTATTTGACCACCAGTTTAGTTAACAGAGCTTCTAGGGAAGGTTAATAACTAAACAAGTCTTGAGTGTATAACCATTATTTACGTAGCCCGATCCACGTCCTACCAAGCCACTGAGGGGTGGTCATGAATAGGATCGCACCCGAACACGTTTTCCACATAGGAGATCCAATCTAGTATACCGGCGGCGGTAAACACCTACCGAGGGGTGTGGTCAGGTCAGAACTGACGCGAGGCGTTACCATGCTTTCACATATGGATCAACAATGGAGGCCGTGGGTTTTGTTTGAAACCCTCTCCCACTCAATATTTTGAAAAACATGCAAGTTTTGACAAATTATGTATGATCAATATAGTATGAGCGGCACTCACCTATCCTATATGACATGTTATCAAATATGCATACAAAACATCCATCAATACATATTTGTACATCCATGACATATCACAGAAAAATAATTGACAGAATAACCAAGCCATGGTTCCATCCTAGAACAAAGAAAATAAAGATTACAAAATTCCATCCAAAGCATTCTTTGGGTCTTGAATTTTGTTCCGTCTTCTTGTATCCATCTTTATGTAGCCTCTCCATTTATTTCTCATCCCAAGAACTATTTAAAATTTAAATTTCCAAAAATTTAAATTTCAAATTCAAACTCCAAATTTGAATTTCAAATTTAAATTTCTAATTCAAATTTTAAACAATTTTAATCATCATGTGTAATAATATGTAATTTCAAAAATTTCAAATTTTCAATTACATATTTTTAAACATGATTTAAAATTAAATCTCAAATTTAAAAATCAAAATTTTCTGATTTTTTGGACCGTCGGACCGCCGCCCCCGTAGGCGGCAGCCGCCGTGGGCAGCCACCAACCCTGGAGGGGCTGGCAGCCCACGGCCGCCCCTTGTGCAGCCTGTCGGGCTGCAGGTCAAGCCTGCAGCACCAGGCTGCACGTCCAGACTGGGCGCAGCAGCCGGCAGGCTGCAGGCAGTGCCTGCAGCCAGAGGCTGCATGCCCAGGCTGCGGCCAGCCTTGGGCAGGCCACGGCCACCCCTGGCTGCAGGCAGAGCCTGCGGCCGTGGGTGGTGTGGGCCTGCACAGGGGCTGCCGCAGCCCCATCCTGCTCGAGGGCAAGGGCTGCAGCCCCACCAAGGTTTGTCGGCCTATCCCGAGGGGTCGTGTCTCGATTTTCGTGCCATATTCCAATTTACCTATTAGGATCTCTAAAAAATTAATTTGAATCCCAATTAAATTGAAATTTTCCACACAATCAAAATTTCAATCTTTAAATTAAATTTAACTTTTGGGAAAAATAAATTACGGTCTTCAATCTTCAATCTCCTCCAAGAATAATTATATAAAAAATTCCTAAACCGTTTCCGGTGTTCAAAAAATTCTAACCATAAAAATTTTAAGAGACAAGAATTAAAATCCATGGGAAAATTACAGTGTAAATAAACTGCTCCCATGGTTACATAAAAAATTCCTAGATACAATTTTTCTAAATTCTAAGGAACCATAACCGGCATAAACAAGCATGCTTATAATAATTCAAAAAATTAAAATAACCACATACTTTATACATAATACATGATAACAACATAAAGGAACCCTAGAATGCCACTCTCTAAATATCAAATCCATACATAAATAAAAAGACTAAGTAATTGTCTAATTTATGTACATGGCATAGTCATGAGATGGCTCTGATACCAATTGTAGGAAAATAAACCGGTAAAAACGTATCAGAGTGGCGCAGCGGAACAATAAAAATTTTTAGATCGTTAAATATCTCATGATGCCATATACAATAAATCAACAACAATTAAAACTCATACCTCAAGGATACCAATGAACAGGAGGAGAGTGACCGGAGGCTTCAACCAACTAGCCTTCTCTACTATTCTCCAATTCCCGAATGGCTGAGTGTGTGGGCACTCTGAACCTCGATCGGTATGCTAGCACTACTAGTCTTCTTCCGACCACCCAGATCTCTAAAGAACTTTATTGTCACGATGAGCTGTGCAACAATAAGCCTGCTCACCTGAGAGTCTGTGGTCTGAGAGAACTGGAGTGGCAGGACCTCTATTTATAGACCTGCATGAGGTGATTCTCTGAATTCGAATTGGACTAGGAAAAGATTTTCTCCCTTATCCAAACCAAAAAATCCGAATTTTCCAAGGGAGAATCTCCACAATTAAATTCGGTTTTTCTAGGATAAATCCAATCCAAATCTAAACAAGATTTTAACTAGAATTTTATCTCCCTTTTTCAAGCAAAAAATCCGAAATCTTTAGGAGAAAATCTTCTCCAAATTTTTGGCCACTTTTAGGATAAGGAAGAATCAAAATTCCACTAGGATTTTTCAAGCTAAATCTCATCTCAACCTTATCCAAAAATAACCGAATTTCCTAGGATTAAGGCTCCAAAATTTCGGCCACTTTTAGGGAGTAGAGAGAATCCAAATTCAACTAGGATTGAAGCTTGAATTTACCCTTGAATCTCATCCACAAAATCTGAAATTTTCATGAGGATTATCCTCAAAAATTTCGTCCCTTATTTGTTGGAATTTGGATTCAAAATTCAAGTAGGATTCTAACAAGATTATCCTCTCCAAATCCAACTCAAATTCGAATTTCAAACCTTGTGGATTTTCCACAACAAATTCGAATCCTACTTGGACTGTGATTTAAAATTTGAATTTCAAATTTCAAATTCAAATTTCAAATTCAAATTTCAAATTTCAAATTTCAAATTTCAAATTTAAATTTCAAATTCAAATTTCAAATTCGAATTTCAAATTCAAATTTCAAATTCAAATTTCAAATTCAAAATTCAAATTTCAAATTTCAAAATTCAAATTTCAAAATTCAAAATTCAAATTTCAAATTCCACAAAAACGGTTGTATTTCATATTCTTGTTCTCATGGATAATTTTTTACAACTCCAATCCAATCTCAAATAAAATCATAGCAACTTTATTTGGAGTTCGAATAATTGTGTACTCTATTATCCAAAACAAAATCTGAATCCAACCGGAGAGAATCTTGTCTACCATCCTAATCCTGTGTCATCACCATCCATGCATAATAAACTAGCCAATAGCATACACAAATCAATTTGCCAATCGTTAAGGAATTATGTGGAGCTAGTAGAGGGACTGATTGGACATATATAATCGGGCTCCCGTGATTCCATATGATCATCATTCTGTACCGAACAACTCAATCATATGATCACTAATTTCAGAGTCACACCACTATAAACCTGAAACTGAACTCCCAATTATATACCGTATTACGTAAGCCTGTGACGAGCTACCATCCAATGACCTTGTCATATATGCAAAACCCTCATATGATATCCAAGATCAGCCTTAGGTCAAAGTCCGTTTAATCCTACTGATCAGGCTATCTTAAAGTTCCATTATACTACCGAATCAAAAAAATGATTATTCACCATATATGAATAAGAAGTCATCCGCCCAGCAGACGACCCAAGGCCTTGTCCATTTTCACATTCAGTATAATGCCTTTAAGAGGATACCTTTAACTCCTCAGAGCTATGATTCCGATATCTACAAACAAACCCTTCATCGTATACAAGTCATGCACCCAACGAACCGGTCTATAAGCTTACTACCTCTGAGACGCTTTAGCCATTGGAACATCAAAGTACACAAGTCATATACATGAAGTAGTTCATTTACTCAGGATTAAGGTTATTGCATAATGAACGTCAAAAGCAGATTGATCCACTCATAGCGGACTACGTAGATCAATCACGCTTTAGTCCCGGTCTAATATGTCACCACCAAGCAACATATCCATGTCTCTACTTGGGAGTCCAGCTCCAGACAGTCAAGACAAACCGTCCCCTCTAAGGCTTTAGACAACAGAATAGTCTTAACATGAGTTAGATGCTCGGTCTAACCTCATAGACTACAGACCATAGTTTAGACTGCTAACTTTAGAACATTGTCTTCTCGCATACAAAAGTCCATTGCATGCAACGTTCCAACCGTTTTAACACAAGCAGTCAGTGAGCCATATTTGCTTACATTTACTTTAATATGTAAATAAGACGAGGACAGATAGCAATGTAATGAATAACCTCTAAGTATAATTTTATTATCCAGTTCAAAAATGAATACATCAAAATGTCTCTAATACTTAGGGCATTTCCTAACAGTCAGATCAATTTAATCTGCTTTCGTTTGATCAAAATCAATCCCGAAAGTTTACCGTCTTTTATTGGCTCGGTTAGGGTTTTCAATGCCGATTTTGGCACCGTTTCACCCGTTTCGACTCAGTGAATTTTTCCAACACTGAATTCTTACTCGTCAGTATTGTTAGAACATTGTCACATATTCTAAACAATATAAATACATTTATTTCACTCTATAAATAGTACAAATTGTTATATACATACAATTGTACATTTTTCGTCCGAGAATTGCCTGAATTTCCCGGTTGTCACAGCCAAGGACACGGCCGTGTATCAGACCGTATATTGTTTACAAGTAATGAAATATTTGAAATAAATAGATGAAAATTAATACATCATAATAGAAAAAAATTAACAGACAGCATTTGGTCTATAGGAATTCAATTGGGAAGCAATAAAGGAACATCGGAGGAATCAAAGAAGTGGACATTAGCGCAATTATTGTTAGTGCAGACATTTAACTATCTACCCACGAACTGACTATTGTATATCTGTTACTAACATGTACGATGCTGTGATAGGAAAGTTATGACATAAAAGTTATAACAAAAGAAATGTACCATGAAACAAAAAGAGAAATTTCTGGCTTTACACATTATGAAATTATGCGATTGTGACATGACATTTACGCATGATCACAGAGTCAAGAAGAATGATTAGATAAAGTAAAGAAAGATAAGAATAAGTAAGATAATAAGATTGAAGCTTTAAATGTTGGTGCACTGGCCTCTGATAAGGTGAGGTTTCAAAGAATGGCTATCAAATCCGATGGGATTCTACCCTAAAGGTGTGAAAGTTTAATGTTAAAGTTTGGTCATGAGGCTAGTTGGTGGGTCACTCCCCTTCCCCTCATTGGTCGGTGCACATTACGGTACGATCCTCGAATGGGGTCCACAAGTGAAACTAAAGTAAAGTAAAAAAAAAAAAGAAAAGAATAGTATGATATGAATGAAAGAAAGAACAATAAAAAAGAAAGAATGAAAGTTAAGTAATTATAATGTGACTAACATAGGTACATGTACGTATGTAATGTCATGTATGTATATTTGTACTTACTGAGCTTTAACTCACTAGTCTATTCGTGATGTAGGGAACAAAGGTAAGCAACCGGCATAAGAAAGAATTGATTGATGGATTGGTAGACAGATCCCAGAAAATGTCATGGAGTGGGAAATGGAGCTTACTACGATTTCCAACTGCCAAGAAAATGTATATGTTATATATAGAAATGAAACAAAGATAAATGTAAAGTATGTTGGAGATGTTTTTCAATGAGACAAGGGCACATGTAATTTTATATATGTTTTGGAAAGGTATATATATATAAAATTGGTAGTTTTCGAATATAAATTTTTAAACTATAAGTAAAATGAAATTTAAAGTGTAAAGCAAAAGTATGAAATGTAAAGAAGTGAGTTTAAGAAAGTAAAGTAGTCGACGGCCTGAGCAAGTCAGGTAGCCGACATTTAAAGAGTTTTTAAAGATTGTTAATAAACTCACGTTTTCATATACAATTAATTATCAACAATAAATATACCTTCGAAGGAAAATACCAGCAATGCTAGAGGAAGTGACCAAGGGGCTTAACCAACTAGCATTCTCCATCATACTCCAATTCTTAGATGGTGGAATGTGTAGGCACTTGGTTCCTCAATCAGTATTCTAGCACACTTGTCTCTTTCTAACCATCTAGATCTCTAAGAATTTGTTATTATGAGATGTATAATAAAAGTTCACTCATCTGAGAGTTTGTGGTCTAAAAAAAAAAGAGAAATCTCTATTTATAAAATTGCATTAGGTGACTTTGGAATTTTGGAAGAAAAGATTTAAATTTTAAATAAATTGTATTTATCTTTCAAAAAATAAATGTGAAATCGATTTGAATTTTGAAAATCTTGTTTGAATAAATATTTGAAATTTAAATGATTATCCTATTTGAATTTGAATGGAACAAAATCTTGTCCTGACACAAAGATAGAGGGCGAATTTGTACAGGGAATTAGAAGAAAAGATTTTCTCCTAATTTGAATTTGAATTTTGTTTTGGATAAAAGATTATACAATTATTTGAATTTCAAATATAAGTTGTGAAAAATTATCTATGCAGACAAAATCACATAATTTGTAGAGTTGGAAATTGAATCAAATTTTGAATAACAAATTCAAAGCATGGCCGAAAATTTTATGGCATTATCCCTGGGTGAATTCAGATTTTATGTGGGATAGGAGAAAGAAAAATTTTGTTTGAATCTTGTTTGAATTTTGAATACATCAAACCTAAGGGAGGCCAAAAATTTTAGGGCTTTTACCCAATAGAAAAATTGGCCTTTAGGGATTTGTGGAGAGAGAAAAATCTTTTCTTGAGAAAATTCAAAATTATGAAAGCCACCTAATGCAAATTTATAAATAAGACTCTTAGGACTTCTATTTTCTTTAGACCACAGACTCTCAGGTAAGTGAATTTATTATTATACATCTTATTAATAATAATAAATTCTCAAAGATAAAAGTTGTTGGAAGGACACAAGTTGCACTAGAATACCAATTGAGAAACCTAGTGCACACACACTCCACTGTCTGGGAATTGGATAATAATAAAGAAGGCTAGTTGGTTAAAGTCCCTCGATCACATTCTCCAGTGTTTCTTGTGATTTTTTCTGAATGTATAATGATTGTTGAATAATTTATTGTATATGACATCACAAGTTTTTAACAATCTTGAAAAACTTTTAAAATTCTGTTGCACACTCTTACTATTTTTCCTACACTAAAAAGAATGTGAGCCAACTTATGATTATGTCATATATATAAATTAAACAATCATTTTTTCTCCTTCTGTTTGGTTTTGATATTTAGAATGTGAGCCAACTCGTGACATTCTAGGTTTCTTTTATGTTATTATCATGTGTTATGTATGGTTTATGTGGTTAATTTAATTTTTAGAATATTATAAGCATGTTCAATTTTACCAATCTAGTTCCTTAGAATTTTGAAAAATTGTATCTAGGATTTTTTATGTAATAGTGGAAGTGGTTTATCATCATTGTAATTTTCTCATGGATTTTTAATTTTATGTCTCTTTGATATTTTTTAGAATTTTTGCATACCGGAAATGATATAGGAAATTTTATATAATTATTCATGGAGGAGATAAAGATTAAAGATATAATTTATTTTTCCTAAGATTTAAATTTAATTTAATGTTTGATTTTTTTTTTGTGGAAAATCCTAATTTAATTAGGATTCAAATTTTTTGGAGATCCTAATGGGTAAATTAGGAATATAGCACAAAATACAAGAACCGACCCTAAGGGGTGGTACACCAACTAGCATACACTTCAAGGTGCATCCCGGGAGGCGGTTGATGGCCTTTATGGGGTTGCAGCCCCTGCCTTCAGGCAGGAATGGCTAGAAGTAGCCCCTGCCATGGCTACAACCCATGGCTGTAGGCACTACTTACAGAGTGGCAGGCTACAATAGCCCCTGCAATGGGCTACATGCCTAGCCGTGTCACAACTGAGAAATTTCACTATTCTCAGAAAACATGTATAGTGTACGTACATGATAAATTTCATGTTTAAAATGTAAAATGTATGATTTAATGTTATTTGGAATGTAATAAAATGTTCTAACAATATTAAAATAAAGGGATTTAGTGATAGAAAATTTTACCAAACTAAAATAGGACAAATAGTGCCCATTCGGTATCGAAAAACCTAGAAGAATACCTATAGTTAACCAAGTGTAGGAAAAAGATGAAAGATTTATGGTAGTGATTTATAGCCAAATGAAAGTGATTTAAGGTAAACCGATTGTACAGACAGCCTCAGAAACCCGCCGGCGTAATTTTAGTGAAGTTTCGTTTGATTTGACTTTTGGTCGAACTTGGACCGAAAAAGCAAAGAAGTGATGTCATCTATGATATCACCATGTGATGTAATAAATGAGAATGAAAATTTTGTGGAAAGAAATAGGATGATCCAAGGGTGTAGAATTAAAGAGGTTTTGATCCAAGGGTTATAGTGTTGCCAAAATTACATCAAAATTTTGAAGGAATTTTGGGAAATATGGCATGATGGAGTCAGTGATCAAGGGGAAAAATCAGCAAAATTTTTTATAAATAGCAAAACAACCACAAAAAGTTGCTAAAAGGTCCCTAAAAGTTTCCAAAAACCCCCTAAAGTGTTGCATATTTGCCTAAAAGAATTGCAATTTGGTCTTCCCTTTTGGCAGCCATTAACACACAGTTATAAGGTGCAAGAACATTGGAAAGCCAGTAGAAAAATTCTAGTTCCTAGCCCTCTTGCTACCGCGACTTCTGCTCCCCCTTAGGCCAATTTTTCTTCAAGTTTTCTAACCCAAATTTCATCCCAAGCATCAAGTGATCATTGTTGTGAGGTAAGTTTCAATTTTTTGAAAATTTTCTTAAGTTTTTGGGAAAGGAACCGTAGCCTAGCATGTGGTGTTTGGGCTGAAAATTTTAAGTTGATAATTGGTTGGTTTGTGTTCTAGAAAGCTAGTGTAATCTATGTTTGAGTTAGAGAAAGAAAAAGAAGCTTAAAAACAGATTTTGTGCATTGATTTCAATGAGAAATCCGTGTGAAAAGAATTTGGAATTGTGTTGAATTTTTAAGTTGAAATCTTGATTGATTTGTGTTCTAAAAGTTCGATTAAGATAGTTTGAGCTATAGAATGCATTAGAGTTTCAAAAACAAAGTTTTGGTGCCTTGTTCAATAAGAAAACCATGGGGTTTCTTGTGGAAGGATGAATGGAATTTAAGTTGATTTCTTATGGTTTAATGACTTAAAAGCTTGTATGAGTCAAGTGAAGTGATTAGGAAAAATTTTGAAGCTTGAAAATTTAATTTTGTGCTTGAATGACATAGAAAACCATGGCTAGATTAGGTGAAGAAATGTGATGTTATGTGAGGATAATGTGTGTTGGAAATGTGGATAAAAATCAAGGGAGAGAAGGGACAAAAAATGAACCGAAATGTCATTAGAAATGACTAGGTTTTCATGGATATTTTTACTTAAAAAGTTTGTGTTTTTACATAAAAATTAGGCCTTTGGTTTAATATATGGTAGGTACCAAGGTTTTGAGGCGTTACTTAAATGCCGGGAACCTAAAATTTAAGCTGAAATACTATCAAAAATTTTAGAACGGCACGATGTGATAACCGGGATATCAAAAAGAAGGAAAATGTCTTAGCTAAGGCTACTTAAGTAGGAACCTAGGTTGGACAAGGTAGCAAGCTGAATCCAAATGTTAAGATTGGATAGTCAACCACTTCCAGTCAATAGCTGCAAGGAAAAAGGATAGGGAATAGTTCTGGAAATAAGAATCAACAACGGAAGCTAAACAAAAATGCACTATCTATTGTTCGCGACTATGTTACATGTGAAAATAGGCATATAGGCCGATGCAAATACGCTCCAAACGCCTGTTTATAATGTGAAAGAGAGAGCTATTTTGCCAAAAATTGCCCCGAGAATAGGCAAAATGTACAGGGTACATTTTAGCTACAACAGCAACGTCCCCAAGCTCATGTGCTACAGGCTAAGATTGAAGGGCCTTCAGAGACGCAAGAAAGATCAGGACACTTACCTCGTGTAGATGCTCAGGTCATGGTCTACACTAAAGAGGATGTAGAAGCTGGGATGTCCAATGTAGTGATAGGTCAACTTTCTGTCGCTAATCATTTGGTGTCTGTTTTATTTGATTCTGAAATTATGCATTCATTTATTTCATATGAATTTGCAGACAAAATAGGATATCCTAAGGATAGTATGGGTATGATATTTAGAACGGCTCTACCCTCAGGCGAAGTATTGATGTCCAATTACTGGTTACCTTATGTACCAATAATTGTGGCAAATAGGGAGTTATATGCAGAATTGATCATGATGAAATTAGCTAATTATGACGTAATTCTAGGAATGGATTTCCTAGGGAAATATCAAGCCATGATCGATTGCCGGAAATAAAAAATAGTGTTTCAACCCGACCAAAAAGACGGCTTCGAATATGTCGGCTCGTCACGTAAAATGAGGAAGATGATGGTCAATTGGATGAAAGCAAGAAGGCTAATATCTAGTGGCTGTGCTGGATACTTAACGTATATAATGGATGTGATGGAGGAGTAGAAGCTTTAAACTAAAGACGTTCCTATTGTCAACGATTTTCTCGATGTCTTCCTAGAAGAATTACCTGGACTGCTGCTAGAATGAGAAATATCTTTTGAGATCGAATTGATGCCAAGAACTGTACCTATCTCAAAGGTGCCGTATCGAATGGCACCGATGGAGCTAAAAGAGTTGCAAGTACAATTAAAAGAGCTTCTTGACAAAGGATTCATACGTTCAAGCTATTCCCCATGGGGTGCTCCAACACTATTCACCAAGAAGAAGAATGGAACGTTTCGCATGTGTATTGAATATCAGGAGTTGAACAAGGTTATGATTAAGAATAGGTATCCGTTACCTATAATTAATGACTTGTTTGATCAACTCAAAGGCACAGCCGTATTCTCCAAGATCGATATGTGATCAAGCTATCATCAGCTGTGGATCAAGGAGAGTGATATTCTGAAGACAGCATTTAGGACCCGTTACGGTCATTACAAATTTCTTGTGATGCCATTTGGGTTGACAAATGGGCCAGCTGCGTTCATGGATCTGATGAATCGAGTCTTCAAGGAATTTCTAGATAAGTTTGTCATTGTGTTTATCGATGATATACTTATATATTCGACGACTCTTGAGGAGCATGAGGAACACCTAAGGATCGTTCTTCAAATGATAAGGAAGCACTAACTCTATGCAAAATTCTCTAAGTGTGAATTTTGGCTAGATAGAGTACATTCCTAGGACACATAGTCTCCAAAAAAGAAATCACCATGGATCTTGCTAAAGTTGAGGCAATCAACGAATGGCCTTCACCTAGGAATGTAACCAAAATATGGAGTTTCTTAGGTTTAACCGGCTATTATAGGAGATTTGTAGAGAGATTCACACGACTCGCTGCACCTTTTACGACCCTCACGAGCAAGGAAAAGAGGTACGAGTGGACTGATGAGTGTGAAAGAAGCTTCCGAGAGTTGAAGAAGTGACTAATGAGTGCACCAATCCTTACACTTCCTACTGAAGAGGAGACGTTCGTGATATACAGTGATGCTTCGAAAATAGGATTAGGAGCCGTCCTAATGCAAGGTGATAAGGTGATAGCGTATTCTTCACGTCTATTAAAAGATCACAAGAAAAATTATCCTATGCATGATCTAGAACTTGCTACAGTAGTGTTCGCACTTAAAATCTGGTGACACTATTTATATGGAGATCAGTGTCAGATCTACACTGACCATCAGAGCTTAAAGTACTTCTTCACACAGAAGGAGTTAAATATGCGGCAGAGGAGATGGTTGGAGCTGGTAGAAAATCTGCTGTTTCATAGCAACTGCCAATAAAGAAACTGCCAAGGCCATTACTTCAAGAAATCAACTCGTTAAAGATGGAACTGATATCTGGTAAATTGGCTGCACTTCAATTAGAGTCATCGCTATTCGAGGACATTAGAGAGGCTCAAAAACGAGATCCAAATCTAGCAAGTCCCTAGGAAGGGATGTCCAAAGATGAATTAATCCTACATTAGGGAAGAATTTATGTTCCCGATGATGAAGGATTAAGAAGGTGGATTATGGCAGAAGCTCACGAGACACCATATTCAGTGCATCCCGTAGCCAGTAAGATGTACCAAGATTTAAAGTTACAATTATGGTGAAGGGGATGAAGGAGGACACCGCAAAGCTCGTGAGCTGATGCATGACGTGCCAAAGAGTTAAGGCCAAACACCAACATCTAAGTAGAAAATTAGAGCCATTAGAAATTCTCAAATGGAAATGAAAACATATTACAATGGACTTCGTAATAGGATTACGAAAACTCGGGAAGGCTACGACACCGTTTGGGTCATTATAGATAGACTAACTAAGACGGCGAAATTCATGGTAGTGAAAATGACTTTTTCACTGGAAAAGTTAGCAAACCTTTATGTAGACCATATTGTTAGGTTACATGGTGTTCCTAAGTCCATTGTGTCAGATCGCGATGCACGATTCACTTTAAATTTTTGGAAGTGCGTGCAAGAAGCCATGGGAATGGAATTGGGTTTAAGTATGGCTTTTCATCCCCAAATGGACAAACAATCTAAACAGATGATCCAAAAGTTAGAAGATATGCTTCGCATGTGTATAATAGATTTTCCGAGAAACTAGAACAAAAAACTTCCATTGGTAGCATTTTCGTACAATAATAGCTACTAAGCTTCTATAAGAATGGCACCCTATAAAGCTTTATATAGAAGGAAGTGTAGATCACCCGTTCACTGGTATGATCTATGAGAGAAGTAGCTATATACAAAATGGATTTTGTGCAAGAAATACCTGATGCAGTTGCAAAAATACAGCGATGAATGAAGATTGCACAAAGCCGACATAAGAGCTATATGGATAAACGACGAAGATCCCTAGGGTTTAACAAAGGGGATTTCGTATTCCTAAAGATTTCACCAATGAAAAGAATAATGTGTTTCAGTAAGAGAGGGAAATTGAGTCGGAGATATATTGGACCTTTAGAGATCATTGAACGCATTGGGAAGGTTACCCATAAGTTGGCATTACCTCTAGAGATGTCAGCAGTGCATAACATGTTTCATGTATCCATGTTGTGAAAGTACATATCGGATCCATCCCATGTACTGAAATATGAACCAATTCAGATTTAGGAAGATTTGACATATGAAGAGCGGCCTATTCAAATTTTAGCACCAGAAGAAAAAGTATTAAGGAACAAGACATTCCCATTAGTTAAAGTTTTGTAGAAAAATCACAACATCAAAGAGGCTACATGGGAGCACGAGGATGAAATTAGGGAATTGTACCCCTACTTTTTCTAAATTTTTAAGGATGAAAACCTTTTAAGGAGGGGTGAATGTGATAACCGAGAATTTTAAGATTCTTGGAAGAATTTAAAATTATATGTGTATGACAATTTTAATGTATAAAATATGAAAAATTTGTGTTTTAATATTGTTGAGAATCCAACAAAAGTTCAAATGTTAAAGAGTGTGTTTTCAGAGATGAAAAATTTTCCCAAACCAAAACGGGTGAAACGGCCCTAAATCGGAGCCAAAAGCCCTAGAGGGTGCACCGAATGCACTAAAAGACAAAAATTTACGGTACTGATTTTTAGTCAAAGGAAGCAAAATAAGGCAAACCAATAGCACTGGAGGTGTCAGAAACCCGCCTATGCGATTTCAGTAGATTTCCGTTCGGTTTGACTTTTGGTAAACTTTGATCACGAATTAATATGTTAAATTAATTAGATGATGTCATGAGTGACATCGATTAATAATGTAATAAATGATGAATTTATGGCTAAAAAGGGTGGTTGGTGGATCTAATGGTGGAGATTAGTTGTAATCTTGAATCAAGGGCTAGGATTAGGCCAAAATGACATGAAAAATTTTGGCAAAATTTTGAATAATTTTGGCTGTATAAGGGTCAGCTAAAGCAGAAAAAAATCAACCAAAAGTTGCTTTTTAGTCCCTAGAAACTTTGCTAAAAAGTCCCTAAAGAATTTCCAAATTGTTGAAAAATTTTGCAACTTGGTTCTCCATCCTTTTGCCTATAAATAGAAGTGAGAAATGGCATTTGGAAATCAGGAAAAACTGCCCAAATTCTATCTACTTGAGGCCGTGAGCTATCTTCCCTTCCTAAGCCAAATTTTAACAAACTTTCCTCACCAAATTAACTTCTAAACTTATTCCAAGCATCAAGGATTCAAACTCTTAAGATGAGCCACCATTTTATAGCTTTTCTTGCTATTTTTCTCTTCAAAATCTGTGGCATGTTGGGTGTGAAAGAATGGTGAAAAAATTGATGTTAAACTTTGTGTTGATGTTGGTTGAATGATGTAGTGATTGAAGTGTGGTTTAGAAGCTAGAAATAAGCAATTTTCATGCATGGTTTCTTGAAAAATCCATGGACTATGTGGTGAAGAATATGGAAAATTTTGTGATGAAATTTGGTGAGGAAATGTTTGATAAAAAGAATAAGAAAATTTTGCCTACGGTTTTGGATATGAAAACCGTGGCTTAAAGGTAAGGTTTGGAATAAAATTTTCTTAGATTTTTGATATAGAAATATGCATTAGAAACCCTAAGATTGAAATGTGATAAATGAGTTTTGTGATGAAAAATTTTTGTGTTGAATTCCATAAGAAAACCATGGCCTATATTGAGGAAAAATGGTAAAATTTGTGATTGGTTTGAATGATTCATAACGGAAAAAATTTTTACGTAAAAGTTTGGTAACTTTGCATAAAATAGGCCTTTGGTATAGTACGTGGCAGGTACTAAGGTTCTGAGGCATACCTCATGCTGGGAAAACCTAAAATTTAAGTGGAAATGTTGCCGAAATTTTGAAAACGGCATAAAGGGCATTTTAGGAAACAAGTGGTAAAAATGTGCTTAGAAATAAAAAATCGAGACCCCTCGGTAGGTTAGAGTTGGTAATGGAAGAGTAAACTCACATGGAATAGTAAAACGACCATCTAATATCTAAAATGCCAAGAACGGGAAGAAATCTACGTTAGGGGTATTTTAGGAAATGAGGGGGAAAATTTATAGATGGGATGAAAAACTTGAGCCCCTCAGGAAACAAGGCTCAGGATTAGGATGATAAACGTTTTAGGAGTAGTGAAATACCCATTTGAGACTCTGAAACACTAGAAAAATAAGAAATGACCCTAGGTGTCGGAATAGTACCTTTAAGGGTCGGGTGAGGAATAGTCACCGATTTTGCAACAAATCATGCTATAAAAATATATCTGTGGCAATCGGGAATTTTTATCATTCTCCGAAAATCGGTACATGGAATGTAAACAATGAATTTCATGTTTAAAATGTGAAATGTAGTGATTTTATGTGTGTATGAATGTGTATCATACACAGTATCAAGCAATTGGTCAAGATGACCTTTTCTTGAAACAAAACTGATATATTTAGAATCAGCATGCCCAAATTAGTCAATTGGACACAAAAAGTAATTTTTGACCGGGAAAACGCAGTACTGGAAAACTAGTTGAGATGACCTCGGATGAAAATAAAACTGATATATTTGGGTTCAGCATGCCTAAATTAGTCAGGATAGCTCATGTTGAAATTTTGGACAAAAAAGTATATATAAGGGTGAAAAATCATAAATTTGTAAAAAGACCCCCATAATATTTCTTCTCTTCCCTTTCCTGCCCCACCACCGAAATGAACAGTAACTGACCACCAGAAATGGTGTCCGTTTTCAACACCGCCGGTCTCGTTGGAAAGCTCTCGACGAGCTGAGTCCAACGGTGGGTCGATGCGACGTAACTGACGCTAGAGCACACCGCACGTGCTGCCCAAAGTCACCGGAGGACGTGATTTTTGAGCCACCGTTTCTCCGCTGTCCGACATCCAAATACCACGATTCCAATCCCAATGGATTCGTGATGAAGAGTAGAACAAATCCCAGGCCTTATTTCAACTTAACAGTTGTCGAATCGCACTGCCCGAGCTTCATCGTCGCTGCCACTGTCGCTGTCGTGGAATCCATCGATTCTGGTGGAGTTGAGTGACACGGTGGGTACCAAAATGCTCAGAAGAGAATGGGGAACAAAAGCCCAAAGCTAATTGCATGAAACAAAGCTGGCATGACGGAGATCGAAGCTTGCCACCACCATCTAATTTTTTAGGGTTCGTTTCTGGCGATGAAATTGACACCACCAATGGGTTCCTCTCGTCAAGCTCTTTAAGGTGGTGGCTGCCTTTTTCCTCGCCGCCACCAGTCAACGCCAGTCAATGGTGAGTCAACATCAGTCAATGGTGGTCAACGACGACCTAATGACTAAAATTTAAAGAATGGCCCATTGGCCTATTTTTGACGTTCCGGACACATCTACAACATTGGATTTGCAAACCAGAACTTGAAAAGTGAAGAACGATGGAATAAAGTTCGTGCGCTCGAGACCGTACGATTCATTCGATCGCCAGTGGGATGATTTCGATAGTGATTTCGATCCCTTCATTCGTTAATTTATGTTTTGGAATGATTATAGATTAATTATGTATTTTGGTATGTGAAATTATAAGAAAAATGGATGAAAATGATGGATAAAAAAATGTATAGGAATGTGAAGATTTTTACGTAAAAGTTGAGTTTTACTTAAAAATATAGGCCTCTGGTATAGTACGTGGTAGAATAGAATAGGTTAGATGGTTTCAAGACATTTCCTAAACGTCGAGAACCCAAAAATTAAGCAGAAATACTGTCGAAATTCTGAAATGGGACAAAGGGGTATTTTAGGAACCGAATGGTAAAATATGGTTGATGAATAGTAAATCGAGGAATGGCGGCAAATGATGTCGTAAAAATTTAATAAAGCCTAAGAAAAAATTAGTTCATGATTTTTGGGCATAAAATAGCCGATAGAACGTTAAAATGAAAATAATACAGCTCAAAGACCCATTAGGGGCAAAACAGTCATTTTGATCAAAAATTTCAGGAATGATAGAAAATGGCCCTACTGGACTTAGAATGGCTTAATTAAAATTCTAAGGGCCAAAACCAAGTTGTAAATCAAATAAAAGTAATGTTATGATGTAAAATCCTGTTAGGGGTAAAATGGTAATTTTGTCAAAAGTTCGGGACACAATGGTAATTTTGTCAAAAGTTAGCAAAAAAGTTATAAATGGGATATTAGACCCTTAATTCATGATTGGGAAATGAAACGTAGAATTTTTATGTTTTATTAAGCTTTATATATGAAATAAGTATTGAAAATAACCGTGGTTATTTCGGTTATAGGAATTCGCTCCAGACACGATGAAAGGACGTTTGCGGACCAAGAAAGCAGGAAAGGAGATACGAGCAAAAGTATCTGTAAGTTTAAACATTTTCATATCTGTAACATGAATGGACTATTATGTTTATGTGTTATATGTTGTAAGTTAAAATATTTTCCTATCTGCAACATGAACTGACTGTCGTATGTCTGTTAAATGATAAGATGCAATGATATGATTGCTATGAAAACTATGTGCATATGTTTATGTCTATGTGTCATGTCTAAGTCAAACACGAGTTGACTTGACATGATTACGTGCTATGTATAAAATGTAAATGATATGAATGTTACGAAAGTCATGTTATGAACTATAGGTTATGTTTAAGTCAAATACAAATTGACTTGATGTGTTTATGTGCATGTGTTATATGCAGTAAGTTCAGACATTTAATTGTCTGTACCATGAACTTACCCATTATGTCTTTATGTTATGTGTATGATGTAAAATGATACTTAAAAGTGCTGTATGCACGTTAGAGTGTTAATATAATATACACCTAATGAAAGAAAGAAATGTAAAGGGTTCCAGATCATGGGGCAATAAGAAATGTCACCTGATCAAAACTAAATGAAAGATGGTAATGAAACCACTATTGGCGTACCGGCCTCCCGACCTACGGGGAGGTTTAATGGTGTTATATACACATATATATATATGTATTAATGAAATGTTCGATTGTGGAGGATTGGCCAGTGGGTCGCTCCTCAGTGTCCCTCCCAGTCATGTGCGCAAAAGAACGGTACGACGAATCATGGGGCCCAAAACCAGAATGTAATGAAAGATAAAGACTCAAGACTAAAAATGCAGCTCATAAACGAGTATAAGATATACTAACACCACGAGTACTATTGCAGTCAAAGTCACTGTTCATGGTCAATGGTACTATTCATGTTTATGGTCAGAGTTACTATGCATAATGAATAGTAATGTATAAGTAATGCATGTTATTTGTTATGTTAATGATCGATGCTATGTTTGATGTTAAGGATGTTTAAGCATACGTAAGTATATTTACGATGCTTAAGTATATTTACGAAGTTTTATGTATTTAAGTATGATAAGTATATTCATGATGTTAAATGTGAAAGTATTTTCACGATAATAAGTGTGTCAAGTATGTTATGTTTATGATGTTTAAGCATACATTAAATATGCTATGGTTAAAATATGATATGTTCACGATGTTATGTATGTTAAGCATACTATGTTTAAATTATGATATGTTTACAATGTCAATGTTAAGTACGTTAAGTATATTTACGATGATAAGTATGAAAGTATGTTCAAGATGCTAAAGTATGTTAAGTATGAAAGTATATTCAAGATGTTAAAATACGTTAAAAGTATGTTAAGCACGAAAGTATGTTCAGGATGTTAAGTATGTTTAAAGTATGTTAAGTATGAATTAAAGCATGTTATGTATGAAAGTATGTTCACGATATGAAATATGTCAAGTATGGTTATGATGTAAAGTATCTACAAGTATGTTTCAATGTTACGTACGTTAAGTATGAAATTTAAAATAATGTATGATATATGTTATGTTAATGTTCTGATGCCACAGTTGGTATCAGATATGCTCTGTCCGATATGGAATGAGTGATGTTAAGTACATTTAAATTGTGGCGGCCCGCCCTTCATAGAGATCATACAATACTATTACAGTTAAGCTTTATCGCTAACTGCGATAGATTCTACTCTCATTGGTCGCCAGCTAATCCATCTCTCTTGTAAAACATGACGTTTTTGGGACAATTTTTTTTTCTTAACATCATGTAAGACATTTTCCACTATTTAGTTTGTTGGCAAGTACAAAGTAATTTACATAATACAGTACTTTCGTAAAATACATATTTATAAAAGAACTGTTTTCTTTTTCCCTTCTCTTTTATCGCTTAGCGGAAAGACTCTGGCAGGACCATATCCCTTGCCTACTTATCCCATTTGACACGCGCCATCCCGTCCACCATCCAGTCAAACAAAGCTACTGAGCTGGTCGCTTACCTGCAACATAAGAAAAAATGGTGAGCTACAGGCTCGGTAAGTTCAAACATGCAAGAAATAAAATTTCTATAAATAGACTATTCATCATGAATAGTAACATTGACCACTATTCATAGGTAAATAGTAACTTTGACTACTATTCATTATGAATAGTAAGTTTGACCACAACATAGTATATCAATAGTACATCTACCGCGATGTTAGTACCCTTACGAAACTGTCTTATGCTCAATTATGGCATAGTTTCAGTTTTAGGTAATTATCTTTGATTACGTTCTGGTTTTGAGCTCAGGTTAGCAGTACCATTTAAGTGTGCATGACTGGGAGCGGTACATTAGTGCTGACCTCCACAGCCTTAATCTCATAGCCCCGAAGGCAAAATTGTACATGACTGGGAGCGGTACATCAGTGCTGACCTCCACAGCCTTAATCTCATAGCCCCGAAGGCAAAATTACCTCCCTGTGGTACGCCAAAAAGTGGTTTCATTACCGACTTTTTAAAATTCTAACCTGGTGACTTCATATTGCCCCGTGGTTAGGTGTGATAACCGGGAATTTTAGATTCTCGAATTATGTTAAAAATTGTATGTAAATAACAATATTAATAAATAAAATGTGAAAAAGTTATATTTCAATACTGTTGTAAATAGTGTAAAATATTCTGGCAGTGTTAAAGTGGGTGAGTTCGGGGATTAAAAATCCTACCGGACATAATTGGGTAAGACGGTTTGAAATCAGAGCTGAAAACCCTAGAGAGTGCATTGAAATGTACTAAAATAATAGAAATTTACGGTAGAGAATTCTAATCAAACGGAAGCAAAATAAGACAAACCGAGCGCATGGGAGACGCTGAGAACTCGCCTACGTGATTTCGGTAAATTTCCGTTCGGATTAGATAACAGTCAAAAATTGACCATGAATTAATTAGAGATTAATATGAATAGTTGATGACATCACTATGATGATGTCATAAAGAAAATTAATTTTCAACAAATTAGAAATCTTTTTGAAAGGTGTATGGCTAGGATTGGTTTGCTTTTTGATCAAAGGCCAAGATTATGCCAAAATTCACTTAGAAAAAAATTAAAAAAAATTTATGGCATTTTGTTGAAAGGCCATTCGGCCATGTGGAAAGGGAGAAAGAAAAATTTTATTTTGACCCCAAAACCTTTACTTTTTGGTCCTTGACCAATTAAGAAATTGTTGGAAAAAAATTGCAAAAAGGCCCTTGGTTTTTGCCTATAAATAGGCATCAAAAATTCAAGAAAAATTTTGAAAAACACAACTAAACTCTTGTCAAATTTTCCAGCCAAATACCGTGGGTGAAAACCCCCTTGAACCAAAAATTTTGTTTTGAATTTCACATCAAGTCTAGCTTGAATTTCATCTCCAACACCAAGACAACAACCAAGCAAGGTAAACCTCAAATTTGAAGCATTTTTCTTTGGTTTTTTTCATTAAAGACCGTGGGTATGGAAAGTTGAAAAATAATGGAAAAAAATTTGTTTAATTGTTGATTCTATGATTGGTTGATGTTGTGATATTCAAAGCATGAATTAGGATAGAAAAACAATCAAAATTTTGCATGTTTTCCTTGAAAAATCCATGGCTCCTAGGGTGTGAAAATTTCATGAATTTTGTTGTTTTAATTTAGTGATTAATGATCATTCAATTATATGATAAGTTAAGCATGAAATGGACTTAAGAAACAAGAAAAGTTTGAGGTAGAATTCTTGCTAAAACTGTAGGAGAATAAATCGGTAAAAACGTATCAGAGTGGCGCAGCGGAACAATAAAAAATTTTAGATCGTTAAATATCTCATGATGCCATATACAATAAATCAACAACAATTAAAACTCATACCTCAAGGACGCCAATATCCAGGAGGAGAATGACCGGAGGCTTCAACCAACTAGCCTTCTCTACTATTCTCCAATTCCCGAATGGCTGAGTGTGTGGGCACTCTGAACCTCGATCGGTATGCTAGCACTGCTAGTCTTCTTCCGACTACTCAGATCTCTAAAGAACTTTATTGTCACGATGAGCTGTGCAACAATAAGCCTGCTCACCTGAGAATCTGTGGTCTTAGAGAACTGGAGTGGCAGGACCTCTATTTATAGACCTGCATGAGGTGAATCTCTGAATTTGAGTTGGATTAGGAAAAGATATTTTCCCTTATCCAAACCCATAAAATCCGAATTTTTCCAAGGGAGAATCTCCACAAAAAATTCGGTTTTCTTAGGATAGATCCAATCCAAATCTCAACAAGATTTTAACTAGAATTTTATCTCCCTTTTTCAACCCAAAAAATCCGAAAATTTCAAGGTGTATCTTCCCTAAAGATTTCGAACATTATGGATAAGGGAGAATAAAAAATTCCACTAGGATTTTCAAGCTTGAATCTTATCTCAACCTTATCCAAAAATAACCGAATTTCCTAGGATAAAGGCCCCAAAATTTCGGCCACTTTTAGGGAGGAGAGAATCCAAATTCAACTAGGATTGAAACTTGAATTTTCCCTTGAATCTTATCCATAAAAACCGAATTTTCCATTGAGGATTATCCTCAAAGAATTCGCCCACTTTTGTTGGGATTTGGATTCAAAATTCAAGTAGGATTCTAACAAGATTATCCTCTCCAAATCCAACTCAAATTCGAATTTCAAACCTTGTGGATTTTCCACAACAAATTCGAATCCTACTTGGACTGTGATTCAAAATTTGAATTTCAAATTTCAAATTCAAATTTCAAATTATTTCAAATTTCAAATTCAAATTTCAAATTCAAATTTCAAATTTCAAATTTCAAATTTCAAATTTAAATTTCAAATTCAAATTTCAAATTCGAATTTTAAATTCAAATTTCAAATTCAAATTTCAAATTCAAAATTCAAATTTCAAATTTCAAAATTCAAATTTCAAATTCCACAAAACGGTTGTGTTTCATATTCTTGTTCTCATGGATAATTTTCTACAACTCCAATCTAATCTCAAATAAAATCATGGCAACTTTATTTGGAGTTCGAATAATTGTGTACTCTATTATCCAAAACAAAATCTGAATCCAACCGGACAGAATCGTGTCTACCATCCTAATCCTGTGTCATCACCATCCATGCATAATAAACTAGCCAATAGCATACACAAATCAATTTGCCAAACGTTAAGGAATTATGTGGAGCTAGTAGAGGGACTGATTGGACATATATAATCGGGCTCCCGTGATTCCATATGATCATCATTCTGTACCAAACAACTCAATCATATGATCACTAATTTCAGAGTCACACCATTATAAACCTGAAACTGAACTCCCAATTATACACCGTATTACGTAAGCCTGTGACGAGCTACCATCCAATGACCTTGTCATATATGCAAAACCCTCATATGATATCCATGATCAGCCTTAGGTCAAAGTCCGTTTAATCCTACTAATCAGGCTATCTTAAAGTTCCATTATACTACCGAATCAAGAAAATGATTATTCACTATATGTGAATAAGAAGTCATCCGCCCAGCAGACGACCCAAGGCCTTGTCCATTTTCACATTCAGTATAATGCCTTTAAGAGGATACCTTTAACTCCTCAGAGCTATGATTCCGATATCTGCAAACAAACCCTTCATCGTATACAAGTCATGTACCCAACGAACCGGTCTATAAGCTTACTACCTCTGAGACGCTTTAGCCATTGGAACATCAAAGTACACAAGTCATATACATGAAGTAGTTCATTTACTCAGGATTAAGGTTATTGCACAATGAACGTCAAAAGCAGATTGATCCACTCATAGCGGACTATGTAGATCAATCACGCTTTAGTCCTGGTCTAATATGTCACCACCAAGCAACATATCCATGTCTCTACTTGGGAGTCCAGCTCCAGACAGTCAAGACAGACCATCCCCTCCAAGGCTTTAGACAACATAATAGTCTTAACATGAGTTAAATGCTCGGTCTAACCCCATAGACTACAGACCATAGTTTAGACTGCTAACTTTAGAACATTGTCTTCTCGCATACAAAAGTCCATTGCATGCAACGTTCTAACAGTTTTAACACAAGCAGTCAGTGAGCCATATTTGCTTACATTTACTTTAACATGTAAATAAGACGAGGACAGATAGCAATGTAATGAATAACCTCTATATATAGTTTTATTATCCAGTTCAAAAATGAATACATAAAAAATGTCTCTAATACTTAGGGCATTTCCTAACAATCTCCCACTTGCCCTAAGCCAGTAGATGTGCCATGTTACGCATCCCCATCGCCTCTACATGCCTCTCAAAGCTTCTAGCTACCAAAGTCTTAGTAAAGGGATCAGCGATGTTGTCCTCGGACGCGATCTTACATACATCCACTTGTCCTGTCTCCACATGCCCTCTAATAATATGATATCTCCGATCGATGTGCTTGGTCCTCTTGTGGTGCCGAGATTCCCTTGTGTTGGCAATAGCCCCTGTATTATCACAGTAAAGTGTGATAGGCTTGTCAACACCCGGAATGACCTCAAGGTCTCTAAAGAACTTGCGGAGCCAAACCGCTTCTTTAGATGCCTCAGCCGCAGCCACATACTCAGCCTCCATAGTAGAGTCAGCTGTGCAGCTCTGCTTCACGCTCCTCCACACAATGGCGCCTCCTCCGAGTAAGAACACTGATCCAGATGTCGATTTCCTCAAATCCTTACAAGTCTGGAAGTCTGAGTCCGTGTATCCTACAGGTGTTAGGTCCCCTCCAGAATACACTAGCATATAATCCCTCGTTCTCTTAAGATACTTGAGTATATGCTTTACTGCTTGCCAGTGCTTGGTTCCAGGATTCGCTTGATATAGACTCACCATACCTACTGCAAAACATATGTCCGGGCGAGTGCAAAGCATAGCGTACATAAGGCTACCCACAGCGGATGCATAAGGGACCTTACTCATACGCTCTCTTTCTTCCGATGTCTTGGGACAGTCATCCAATGAAAGAGTTAGACCGGCAATAGAAGGTTGTGAGCCTTTCTTTGCCTCTAGCATTGCATATTTGTAAATTATTTTATCTATGTATGAAGCTTGGGATAACGCTATCATTTTGTTCTTTCGATCCCTAAAGAGACGAGTGCGTAGAACATAATTAGCTTCTCCCAAGTCCTTCATGTCAAACTATTAGTGTAACCAAAGCTTGACCGATGATAAGTTCCCTACATCATTCCCAATGAGTAGTATATCATCGACATAGAGTATCAGAAAGATCACTTTTCCATCCTTAATACGTTTATAAACACAAGGTTCATCAACGTTCTGCTCAAAGCCAAATGTCTTAATCGCTTGATCAAACCTCTGGTTCCATGAGCGGGATGCCTGCTTTAATCCATAAATGGATCTAAGCAACTTGCAGACTTTCCTTTCTTGGCCTTTTGCTACGAACCCTTCGGGCTGTATCATATAGATACACTCTTCAAGATGGCCATTCAAGAATGCCGTCTTGACATCCATTTGCCAGATCTCGTAATCGAGAGCCGCAGCAATGGACAGAAGAATACGGATAGACTTCAGCATAGCAACAGGCGAAAAGGTTTCCTCGTAATCGATTCCAGCCTTTTGCGTGTATCCCTTTGCAACCAGTCTAGCTTTGAAAGTTTCCACTCTCCCTTCCGCATCCTTCTTTCTTTTGTAGACCCATTTGCATCCAATGGGTTTTATCCCATCCGGCAAATCTACAAGTTCCCAAACAGAGTTGGATTTCATAGAATCCATCTCATTGTTCATAGCCTGTTTCCAAGATCTAGAATCAACATCCTTTATAGCTTCATCATATGTGACCGGATCTTTCTCATGCTCATGAGCCTCGGCCTGGTATACCTCAGCATCATACATAAAGAAATTAGGTTTCTTAGAAACCCTCCCACTACGACGAGGCACCCTAAATTGTTGATCGTCTGCAGGTCTTTCACTAGAACTCGGACTTGCGTCCAAGACCGAAATCTGTGGAGTAGTTCTTTCACCCGATAACTCCTCTAGCACCACTTTGCTTCGAGGCTTAAAGTCATTCATGTGACTTTCCTCCAAGAATGTCGCATGGGTTGAGACAATGACCTTTTGTTCCTTCGGGTTATAGAACAGACCTCCTTTAGTTCCCTTTGGATACCCTACAAACATGCACAATTCTGATCTTGGTTCCAACTTCTTCGCATCCCCATCCAGTACATGTGCCGGGCAGCCCCATATTCTCATATGTCCAAGGGAGGGCTTCCTGCCACGCCACAATTCATACGGAGTTCTAGGAATTGATTTGCTCGGAACCTGGTTTAGAATATAGCACGCCGTTTGTAAAGCATGTCCCCAAAATGATAATGACAGCGTTGAGTAACTCATCATGGACCGTACCATATCCAATAAGGTCCTGTTTCTCCTTTCGGCTACACCATTCTGTTGTGGAGTACCAGGTGCAGTCAATTGGGATAATATCCCATTCTCTACAAGATGTCCTAGAAATTCATCGGAGAGGTATTCGCCACCTCGATCAGATCGAAGTGTCTTTATGGATTTATCCAATTGCTTTTCCACTTCCGCACGATACTCTTTGAATTTATCAAAGGTTTCGCTCTTGCGGTGCATCAGATACACATATCCATACCTCGAGTAATCATCTATGAAAGAGACACAGTACTCGAACCCTCCTCGTGCTGTGACGTTCATGGGGCCACATACGTCAGTGTTCACAATTTCTAAGAGCTCCTTAGCCCTTGTACCCTTAGCTCCAAAAGACCTCTTAGTCATTTTACCCTCTAGACAAGACTCACATTGGGGAAGTCGTACCTCCTCCAGAGATTCCAGAGGACCGTCTTTCACCAATCTTTGAATCCTATCCTGATTAATATGACCAAGTCTTAAATGCCAAAGATACGCCTTGTTAGAGTGAGAAACTTTCAACCTTTTAGAGTTATCAATTAATTCAGTGTCAAGCAGTGAGTACATCTTTGGTCTGATCAAATATAGGTTTCCATCCATCCATCCAGAACAGATAAAAGACTTATTTCTACGAATATCAACTCTTTTACTAAAAGAAACTGAATAAGAATCCTTTATTAAACAAGCTACCGATATAAGGTTCCTCCTAAAATTAGGAACATAAAAACAGTCTTTCAATAAAATAAACCTAAATTGATCAAAATAAAGATGAATGTCTCCCACTGCCTCAGCCACCACAAAGCTACCATCTCCAGCCCGCAACGAGAGGCTCCTATCATGTAGACTTCTCGTTTCCACGAACCCCTGCATAGAAACACAAACATGATTAGTGGCGCCCGAATCAATGACCCATGTGTCTTTCGATTCTTCCACCAAACACGCTTCTAAGTAATGAAGTTCCTTACCTTCCTTGCCCTTGGAGGCTAGGAATTCCCGGCAAGCCTTCTTGCAGTGACCTACCTTCCCACAGTGGAAGCATTTGGACTTTTTAGGGTCCTTTGGCTTCTTGTTCTTGTTCTTCTTCTTTCCGTCCGGGACAGGAGGATTAGAAGAACTGGAAGCCACTTGCTTCTTATTTGGCCTCTTCCTCTTCCGTGAGGGATTGGAAGATTCCGCCAAATTGGCCTCTCCTTTAGGTCGGACCGCATCCTCATCCCTGATCATTCGCTCATAAGCCTGTAGTTGCTTCATGAGCTCGGTAAGTCCTAACTCCTTTGTCGCCAGATTGTATGAGGCCTTAAACCCCACAAAATCTTTAGACAGAGTCTTGAACACCATCTCGATCTGGGTGTTGTAGTCTAACTCAGCACCATTCTCGGCAGCCTCAGCGAAGAATCCCATTAGAGTGATCATATGGTCCTTCACCAGAGCACCCGCCTTTTGCTTGGAGTACATAATGCTGGTGATTGCAGACTGTCGAGCCAATTTTTCTTGGCCTCCGAACATGTCCTCCAGATTTTCCATGATCTCCCCAGCAACTTGATAAGCCTCATGCTGCTTTTGTAAAGCACTCGTCATGCTAGCAAGGATGTAGCATCGAGCTATCTCATTGGATTCTCTCCAACGATTATAGGCAACCGGGACCTCCTCAAGTGGTGTGTCAGGTTTGGGCCCAGGTGGGCATGGTTCGTCCAGTACGAACTTGTGTCTCTCGCAGCTGAGAACTATTAATAGATTTCTTTTCCAATCTTTATAGTTGTCGCCATTCAACTTATTTTCAGTAAGTATTGAAATGAGGGGTGTCGGTGACATTTTGAACTGAAATAAAATTATACTAGACATCATTACAAAGCCCAAGCAAATATACAGATAATTTAGCAAATAAAACATACAAGTATGTTCCTACATGAAACTTGAAAAAACATGTAGCATTGCAACGGTAATTCTCAGCACCCATTGCCCCAAGCCACCGAGGGGTGGTCATGAGAACAAATAGCCGGAACATGGACCTCGTCCAATTAATATATGTTACCTTAAATCCTCCAAGGTTAAGACATATATTAATAACCGCTTATTTGGCCACCAGTCTAGTTAACAGAGCTTCTAGGGAAGGTTAATAACTAAACGAGTCTTGAGTGTTTAACCATTGTTTACGTAGCCCGATCCACATCCTACCAAGCCACTGAGGGGTGGTCATGAATAGGATCGCACCCGAACACGTTTTCCACATAGGAGATCCAATCTAGTATACCGGCGGCGGTAAACACCTACCGAGGGGTGTGGTCAGGTCAGAACTGACACGAGGCGTTACCATGCTTTCACATATGGATCAACAATGGAGGCCGTGGGTTTTGTTTGAAACCCTCTCCCACTCAATATTTTGAAAAACATGCAAGTTTTGACAAATTATGTATGATCAATATAGTATGAGCGGCACTCACCTATCCTATATGACATGTTATCAAATATGCATACAAAACATCCATCAATACATATTTATACATCCATGACATATCACAGAAAAAATAATTGACAGAATAACCAAGCCATGGTTCCATCCTAGAACAAAGAAAATAAAGATTACAAAATTCTATCCAAAGCATTCTTTGGGTCTTGAATTCTGTTCCGTCTTCTTGTATCCATCTTTATGTAGCCTCTCCATTTATTTCTCATCCCAAGAATTATTTAAAATTTAAATCTCCAAAAATTTAAATTTCAAATTCAAATTCCAAATTCGAATTTCAAATTTAAACTTCAAATTTAAATTTTAAACAATTTTAAACATCATGTGTAATAATATGTAATTTCAAAAATTTTAAATTTTTAATTACATAATTTTAAACATGATTTAAAATTAAATCTCAAATTTAAAAATCAAAATTTTCTGATTTTTGGACCGTCGGACCGCCGCCCCCGTAGGCGGCAGCCGCCGTGGGCAGCCACCAACCCCGGAGGGGCTGGCAGCCCACGGCCGCCCCTTGTGCAGCCCTGCCGGGCTACAAGCCAAGCCTGCAGGGCCAGGCTGCACGGCCAGACTGGGCACAGCAGCCGGCAGGCTGCAGGCAGCGCCTGCAGCCAGAGGCTGCACGCCCAGGCTGCGGCCAGCCTTGGGCAGGCCACGGCCACCCCTGGCTGCAGGCAGAGCCTGCGGCCGTGGGTGGTGTAGGCCGGCACAGGGGCTGCCGCAGCCCCATCCTGCCCGAGGGCAGGGGCTGCAGCCCCACCAAGGTTTGTCGGCCTATCCCGAGGGTCGTGTCTCGATTTTCGTGTCATATTCCAATTTACCTATTAGGATCTCCAAAAATTAATTTGAATCCCAATTAATTGAAATTTTCCACACAATCAAAATTTCAATCTTTAAATTAAATTTAACTTTTGGGAAAAATAAATTACGGTCTTCAATCTTCAATCTCCTCCAAGAATAATTACATAAAAAATTCCTAAACCGTTTCCGGTGTTCAAAAATTCTAACCATAAAAATTCTAAGAGACAAGAATTAATATCCATGGGAAAATTACAGTGTTAATAAACTGCTCCCATGGTTACATAAAAATTCCTAGATACAATTTTTCTAAATTCTAAGGAACCATAACCGGTATAAACAAGCATGCTTATAATAATTCAAAAAATTAAAATAACCACATACTTTATACATAATACATGATAACAACATAAAGGAACCCTAGAATGCCACTCTCTAAATATCAAATCCATACATAAATAAAAAGACTAAGTAATTGTCTAATTTATGTACATGGCAAAGTCATGAGATGGCTCTGAAACCAATTGTAGGAGAATAAATCGGTAAAAACGTATCAGAGTGGCGCAGCGGAACAATAAAAAATTTTAGATCGTTAAATATCTCATGATGCCATATACAATAAATCAACAACAATTAAAACTCATACCTCAAGGACGCCAATATGCAGGAGGAGAATGACCGGAGGCTTCAACCAACTAGCCTTCTCTACTATTCTCCAATTCCCGAATGGCTGAGTGTGTGGGCACTCTGAACCTCGATCGGTATGCTAGCACTGCTAGTCTTCTTCTGACCACCCAGATCTCTAAAGAACTTTTTTGTCACGATGAGCTGTGCAACAATAAGCCTGCTCACCTGAGAGTCTGTGGTCTTAGAGAACTGGAGTGGCAGGACCTCTATTTATAGACCTGCATGAGGTGAATCTCTGAATTTGAATTGGATTAGGAAAAGATATTTTCCCTTATCTAAACCCATAAAATCTGAATTTTTCCAAGGGAGAATCTCCACAAAAAATTCGGTTTTCTTAGGATAGATCCAATCCAAATCTCAACAAGATTTTAACTAGAATTTTATCTCCCTTTTTCAACCCAAAAAATCCGAAAATTTCAAGGTGTATCTTCCCTAAAGATTTCGGCCATTATGGATAAGGGAGAATCAAAAATTCCACTAGGATTTTCAAGCTTGAATCTTATCTCAACCTTATCTAAAAATAACCGAATTTCCTAGGATAAAGGCTCCAAAATTTCGACCACTTTTAGGGAGGAGAGAATCCAAATTCAACTAGGATTGAAACTTGACTTTTCCCTTGAATCTTATCCACAAAAACCGAATTTTCCATTGAGGATTATCCTCAAAAAATTCACCCACTTTTGTTGGGATTTGGATTCAAAATTCAAGTAGGATTCTAACAAGATTATCCTCTCCAAATCCAACTCAAATTCGAATTTCAAACCTTGTGGATTTTCCACAACAAATTTGAATCCTTCTTGGACTGTGATTCAAAATTTGAATTTCAAATTTCAAATTCAAATTTCAAATTCAAATTTCAAAATTCAAAATTCAAATTTCAAATTTAAATTTCAAATTCAAATTTCAAATTCAAATTTCAAATTCAAATTTCAAATTCAAAATTCAAAATTCAAATTTCAAAATTCAAATTTCAAAATTCAAATTTCAAATTTCAATTTCCACAAAACGGTTGTGTTTCATATTCTTGTTCTCATGGATAATTTTCTACAACTCCAATCCAATCTCAAATAAAATCATGGCAACTTTATTTGGAGTTCGAATAATTGTGTACTCTATTATCCAAAACAAAATCTGAATCCAACCGGAGAGAATCTTGTCTACCATCCTAATCCTGTGTCATCACCATCCATGCATAATAAACTAGCCAATAGCATACACAAATCAATTTGCCAAACGTTAAGGAATTATGTGGAGCTAGTACAGGGACTGATTAGACATATATAATCGGGCTCCCGTGATTCCATATGATCATCATTCTGTACCGAACAACTCAATCATATGATCACTAATTTCAGAGTCACACCACTATAAACCTGAAACTGAACTCCCAATTATACACCGTATTACGTAAGCCTGTGACGAGCTACCATCCAATGACCTTGTCATATATGCAAAACCCTCATATGATATCCATGATCAGCCTTAGGTCAAAGTCCGTTTAATCCTACTAATCAGGCTATCTTAAAGTTCCATTATACTACCGAATCAAGAAAATGATTATTCACTATATGTGAATAAGAAGTCATCCGCCCAGCAGACGACCCAAGGCCTTGTCCATTTTCACATTCAGTATAATGCCTTTAAGAGGATACCTTTAACTCCTCAGAGCTATGATTCCGATATCTGCAAACAAACCCTTCATCGTATACAAGTCATGTACCCAACGAACCGGTCTATAAGCTTACTACCTCTGAGACGCTTTAGCCATTGGAACATCAAAGTACACAAGTCATATACATGAAGTAGTTCATTTACTCAGGATTAAGGTTATTGCACAATGAACGTCAAAAGCAGATTGATCCACTCATAGCAGACTACGTAGATCAATCACGCTTTAGTCCCGGTCTAATATGTCACCACCAAGCAACATATCCATGTCTCTACTTGGGAGTCCAGCTCCAGACAGTCAAGACAGACCGTCCCCTCCAAGGCTTTAGACAACATAATAGTCTTAACATGAGTTAGATGCTCGGCCTAACCCCATAGACTACAGACCATAGTTTAGACTGCTAACTTTAGAACATTGTCTTCTCGCATACAAAAGTCCATTGCATGCAACGTTCTAACAGTTTTAACACAAGCAGTCAGTGAGCCGTATTTGCTTACATTTACTTTAACATGTAAATAAGACGAGTACAGATAGCAATGTAATGAATAACCTCTATATATAATTTTATTATCCAGTTCAAAAATGAATACATCAAAAATGTCTCTAATACTTAGGGCATTTCCTAACAAAAACCGTGGGCATGAATGTGATGAAATGGGAAGATTTTTAATGTTGATAAAAGTTGATAAAAACCCTGAGAAAGAAAGTAAAATTTTCTTTCTATTTTTGGCATAAAATCTGTGGCTATATCTAGGGTTAGAATGCATGTTTTGTTAAGTTTTGAATGTTGTTTTATACATTGGGAAGCATAAGATAATCATGTGTGGTGATGAAAATTTATTAGACAAAAAAAAACCTAGTAAACTAGGTTTAGTTTGGAAAAAAAATAAATATGTGATGTGACTTGTAAATGTTGAATCATATGGAAAGTTTTTATACAAAGTTTGGAAACTTTGTATAAAATAGGCCTCTGGTATAGTACGTGGCAGGTACAAAGGTTCTGAGGCATACCTAACGCCGAGAAACCTTAAAATATAAGCGGAAATGCTGTCGAAATTTCTAAAATCGGCTAAAGGGCATTTCGGGGAACGAGGGGTAAAAATATTGAACTCGGAAAGGAAACCGAGACCCCTCGGTGAATTATGATCAGAAATGGAAAACCAACCCGAACGGAATAGTAAACCGACCCTAAATCACTAAAATGCCTAAAACAGGAAAAAAATCGATGTTAGGGGTATTTTGGGAAACGAGGGAAAATTTTAGGTCGGGATAGGAAACCCGAGCCTCTCGAGGTCCGAGGGTCGGGGACGGGATGAATAACGTTTAGTAAGTAGTGAAAAGGCCACTTGAGACTCCGAAACGCTCGAAAAATGAAAAAACGACCCTAGGTGACGGATGAATAGTAACCGAGGGTCGGGAAAAATGAAGTTGAGATTTTGCAGCAATTTAAGCTGTAAAATGATACGAAAGCTTAGGAAATATTATTTTAAAATTATTAGACTTAGAAAATTTGGAAAAAAACAATAAAATGAAGCCAATTATGGTTCCGAAACCCATTAGGGGTAAAATGGTCATTTTGATCAAAAATTTCTGAAAAAGCTCGGAAAGAACCCTAAAAGACTTAGGATAACTTAGATAAAATTATAAAACTCAAAATAAAGATTTTAGAGTTAAAATTCAAAAAAATTTTGAGGAACACGAGCGTGTAAAGGGATACACGGCCGTGTATAGGAAAAATTTTATAACCCGAGAGGTACACGGGCTTGAACACGGGCGTGTATCGAGCCATGTACAGTTACACGGCTAAGGAAGAAAATAACATGGCAGTGTAAAATAGACCCGAGAGGTACACCGCCTGGAACACGGGCATGTTGCAGACCGTGTACCACAAATAAAATTTTAAATGTGTAGAATTGTTAAGTAAAATAAATATATATTTTAGATGATAAATAAAAAGGGTATTAACAGACACTACTATGTTTGTAGGAACCCAAAATAAAGATAGAACTGTGGAGGAGTTCCGGAAGTGGACATTAACGCAGTATTGGTAAGTTCAAGCATTTTCATGTCTGCAACATGAAATACTATGTGAACCTATTCTACACTAGCTGCTCACTAGATATAAATTCTTATGCACAATTGGGGATTAGTTAGTATAACATACCCCAATTAACGAGAATAAGTAAGACCTGCGGGCAATAGGGGATAGTGACCTTGGAATGATGTATATGATCACTTGGTCAAAACTATAAATTGAAAGATGGAAATGAGACCATTAAGGCGTAACGCCCCTCCAACATAGTGGTGGAGGTTTGTTTAAATCCTACGGGATTATCAAGACTGTGGAGGACGATGTTCTAAGGTCGCTCCTTAGACGTTCCCAGTCAGCGCGCTAATAATCATCGGTACTGCCATAAACAGCGCTCTAAACTAGAAATCAAATAGAGAATAAACAATCAATAAAATGATAAAAATCATAATTGAGCATAACCGAAGCTTACACTAGAGTAAGGTAAATTCGGTTAGGGTATGTGACTAGTATTCTGATAGAGTAAAGTGAATAGTAACCAGTTAGGATAACTGGTACTATTCACCGGTCAAAGGTCAACTATACTATTTATGGTAAATAGTACTATTCATAGGAGATTGAGTTTTTCTTGTCTTTGAATCAGTATGATTCTTATTATGGATGTTTGAACTTACTGAGCCTGTTAGCTCATCAGTTTGTTCATGTTACAGGTAAGAAACCTGTCCTGTAGATACATGGATGGCGGCAGGATGCGAGCGTGTTAAAGGGATAGGGAACTCACCGTGGACATGGTCCTGCCATAAGTTTTCCGCTGAGCTTTTTGAGTAAAGAAAATATGTTTGAAGACAA